>CM057457.1:404737500-406115000 GCA_016271365.2 Neoceratodus forsteri
TACGTATTAGTTTCTTGACATTCTTTAAGTATATTTGTATAAGTAGCATTAATCAATACATCCAGACACTGATTTTCTAAGCTACTTTCTGTAAATAATTCTTGGAATATATTGATAATGTAATTCTGCCATTTAATCCTTTTTAAATTTATTATCTCCCTTTCATCATCATTAATGTTAGGGGGATCAGTTTGAGCTATATCAAGATTCAGAAGAAATACCAGGATTAAAACTGGATAATGAGAAGAATCAGGGTGACTAAGAACAGTGAGGGCCTGAAGAATTTTAAGGGCCTCCATATTTGACTATACTGAGCCTATTGTAGAAGAACCCATAGAGCCTATGTATGTATAGGCTTCAACTTGGTCTCCAACAATTCTGTCATTTATTAATATAAAGTTTTGTTCTGTCATAAGAGTTAATAGTTCCTTTCTTCTTTTGTTATATTTCTTATCCAATTGTTTCCTATGGTAGTCTATTTTTGTATTCGTTGAAAGGAGACTCCTTAATTTTTCATGTACTTCCTTTCTGGGATGCGACCATTAAAGTCCTCTAGTATCAGAAATGGGAGGGTTTCATATGTTTCTATCAAATTTTCCAATTTAATTTGAACAGCAGGCCAAGCATCAGAATCTTTGTTCTTAGGGGGTACTCACACATTAAATATCATTAACATTGTGTTATAATTTTCTAATACCAGAGGTAAAATATATCCTGTGTACTGTAACTTAGTAGCTCTGACATTTAATTAAGTTTTAATATAAATAATAAGCTTTGCTTTCAGACATCCCTGTTTCTTATCTCAGACTGTAGGCATTCCATGTACTGTAAATCTAGAAATCAAACATGTCTTAAAATGGCTACTCCAAGTCTTCTAGAGACACAAAATGTGAGATTCTAGAAAATATTTTATCTCTTGATACTCTCAAATGGAGATGGAGAGAGGATCACAGATGTAGAAGTGGGTAGCCACCTGGGAACTAGCGACCATCGAACAGTATGGTTCACAATAAACACAGCAATAGAGTCAAGCCATACAAAGACAAAAGTACTGGACTTTAGGAGGGCTGACTTTGCCAAAATGGTTGAGTGCCTAAGGAATGCACTAGCAAATGGGCAGGAAGGAGGGGTGGAAGAACAATGGGGAATAATAAAAACTGCCATCACAGAGGTAACGAGCCTTTGTGTGAAGCAAATAAACAAAACAAGACGATGTAAGAAACCACTATGGTTCTCAAAGGAAGTGGCAGTGAAGGTTCAAGAGAAAGAAAGCATTCAGGAAGTACAAGGAATCTGCAGCAGGAGCAGGACAGAGAACTGTATCAGTTAAAGCAAAAGGAGGCTGGGAAGGCAGTCAGAACAGCAAAGGCCCAAACTGAGGAAAGATAGCCAACTCAGTTAAGAAGGGAATAAAACCTTTATAGGTACATCAGGGAGCAAAGGAAGACCAAGGAGGGATAGTGAGGCTTAATAAAGGGGAGGGAGGGTGGGCAGAGGAGAATGTGAAAGGCAGAGATACTAAACAAATATTTTTGCTCAGTATTTACAAAGGAAGAGGGGAGGTACATAAAACAAACAGTAGTAACACTCTGATACAGAAGTTGATACCAGCCTATTTACAGAAGAAAGGGTTCTGAAAGAACTCTTAAAACTGAAGGTGGACAAAGCAATGGGGCCTGATGGGATTCATCCCAGAATTCTAAAAGAACTAAGGGTAGAACTAGTGACACCACTGACTACCCTCTTTAACAAATCATGGGAGGATGGGTGGTACCTGAGGACTGGAGGAGGGCAGATGTGATTCCCCATCACAAAAGTGGGAGCAGGGCAGAAGCAGGAAACTAGAGACCTGTTAGTTTAACCTCAGTGATAGGGAAAATGATGAACTCACTTCTAAAGGAAAGAATTGTCACGTATCTAGAGGCCAGAAGGGCACAGGACCCTAGGCAGCATGGATTCACAGCGGGAAGGTCATGCCAGATGAATCTGATAGATTTCTTTGACTGGGTGACCAAAGTAGTAGATCAGGGAGGGGCTGTGGACATGGCCTACCTAGACTTTAGCAAGGCATTTGACACAGTCCCACACAAAAGATTAATATATAAGTTAGCCAGCTTGGGAGTGGGTCCCAAGATGACAGCCTGGGTAAAGAATTGGCTGGAGAATAGGACACAGAGAGTAATAGTAAATGGAGTCCACTCAGAAGAAAGGAGGGTTACTAGCGGGTACCGCAGGGTTCAGAGTTAGATCAGTCCTCTCAATGTCTTTATAAGCGACATTGCAGAAGGACTGAAGGAAAGTATGTCTCTTTGCAGATGACACAAAGATCTGCAACAGAGTTGATGCACAGGGTGGGGTGGAAAGGATGAGAAGGGACTTGGCAAGGTTAGAGGAATGGTCAAATGTATGGCAGCTTAGATTCAATGCTAAGAAGTGCAGGTAATGCACCTGGGAAACAAAAACCCAGGGAAGAGTACACAATGGGGTGAGATACTAACAACAACAAAAATGAAAGGGACCTGGGGTAGTCATATCAGATGACCTAAAGGTGGGCAAGCAATGTGAGAAGGCAGCAAGGAGGGCTGGGGGATATTGGGATGCATAGGGAGGCATCACAGTAGAAAACAGGAAGTTATTATCCTCTGTACAGACAGCTGGTGAGACCCCATCTGGAGTACTGTGTGCAGTTCTGGAGACCCAATCTCGCAAAGACATAGACAGGATGGAAGCTGTCCAGAGGAGGGCAACTAAAATGGTGCAGGGTCTGCACCAGAGGACATATGAAGAGAGACTTAAGGAGCTTAATATGTATAGCCTCGAGGAAAGGAGGAGAGGGGACATGATAGAAACTTTCAAGTACCTCAAGGAATCAACAAAGTCCAAGAGGGTAGCATCTTTCAAAAAAGAGGTGTGCAAGAACAAGAGGCACAATCTGAAGATAGAGGGGCGGCCTCAGAGGTAATTTAAGGAAGTATTTTTTCACAGAGAGGGTTGTGGATGCATGGAATGGCCTTCCAGAGGAGGTTGTGGAGTCAAAATCAGTGGTGGAATTCAAGCATGCATAGGATAGTCATAAGGCAATTCTGGGGGGTTGGGGTAGGAAGAAGTAGGCTGCTGGTTAACTAGGATCTGCAGCTTATCCAGTAGGTAGGGAAATGGGCAGACTGGGTGGGCCAAGCGGTCCTTATCTGCCATCAAATTCTATGTTTCTATGTTTCTATGTTTCTATGTTTCTTTATCAGCTAATTTATATTTAATCTCTTCTATATTCCATGTAAGAATTCTTATATATCTTCCCCTTCCAGTTATTTCATGTCAGCTCTTTGTTTTGGCTCAGTTGGCCTTTTCCTTCATTATGTTTTCTCCCTCAGAGATTTCAGTCTCCTTATGTGGTAGAGAATCTCTCATTACTTCCTTAGTGATTAATTTTATTTCCCCTTCCTCGTGATTATTCTTTATGAGTAGGCCAAATGTATCCAATAACATGGCTTTATCTAAAATTGTAGTGACTACAAGCAAATTTTTAAACCTAATATCTATTTGAGTGTTGATCCAGATTCCTATCATATATCTTTATGTTATCTATTGCATTAGATGGGATATCCATGTTAAGTGAACAAATCAGAAAGGCTATAATGTTTTTCCAGTTTTATACATGGATCTTTCTCCTGGGGTATTCCAGCCAAAAATGGAAATAATATTACTTCCCCATTCCAAATATTGTTTTTGTTCACAGTCTGTTATAGTTTGCATACTTTTGTTTATTTCTCTGTACTTTTTCTTTTGATCTGTGTTAAGTTTTGGTTTGTCCTTCTGTACATCTTCTTGAATAAAATGGACCCTGATTGGTTTACTCAGAGTAAAACCAATTCTTTTAAGTATATTTGCCTGTGCCCAGATTTTGTCCACAAGTGTCCATAATTGACAATCTATTAAAACACAGTCAGGAATTTGTGAGTTTGGGAGTCTCATAATAAAGATATTTCCCTCTTGTTCGTCAGTCATAAAAATCGTTCTTGCCAAACAAATCTTTTAACATTTTATGTGAAGGTTGGGGAGGCACTGGATACAGGAAATTGTGTTGATATTATTTTTTTGGATTTTTCCAAAGCATTTGATAATCTCCCACATCAAGAACTGATAAATACTCTAAAACAGTATGCATTAAATAATAACATGAAAAACTGGACAGAGGCTTGGTTGAGTGAGAGAAGGCAAAGAGTGGTGATTCAAGGTGAAAAATCAGAGTGGGTAGCGGTGACTAGTGGGGTGCTTCAGGGGTCGGTTCTTAGACCCTGTCTTTTTAATATCTATGTAACTTCTTTAAAATAGTAAATAAGGATATTTGGGTAACAAAATTTGCAGACGACTGCAGAATTGGAGCTATAGCAAATAACACAAAAAATAAAAATGATTTGCAGGAAGCATTAAATAAGGTATATAACTGGACTAAAAAAAGTAAGCTTGAATTAAATAAAAACAAATGTATAACCATGCACCTGGGTAAAACAAAAAATAAAATAAACTATCCCTATAAACTGGATAATACAGTACTTAATAATACAAATGAGGAAAGAGAGTTGGGGATAATAATTAGTTCAGACTTAAAATTCAGTTCCCAGTGTAATAAAGCAATAAAGAAAAGGGTAACCAGATATTAAATTGTATCTTGAGACATATATCAAGTAGGGATAGGACAGTAATAATGCCCCTTTATAGTGCACTGGTGAGACTGAACCTGGACTATTGCATGCAGGTGTGGGACCCTTATAAAAAAGTAGATATAAACAATATAGAAAGAATACAGAGAACAGCAACAAAGTCAATTGAAAGGTTAGGAAAAAAACTTACCAAGAGAGACTAAAATAATTGAATTTATACACTTTGGAGTATAGGAGAGCTAGGGGTGATTATTGCTTACTTTTTAGATCCATTCAAGATGACTTATTATTGTCAGAATTAGGACTTGCTTGGAGAAAATCTAGATATGAACCTAGGGGACATCCCTTTCAGTTTGAAGTAAAAAAATGGCAAACTTTACAATGCAAACATTGGTTTAGCAATAGAATTGTGGCTGGATGGAATTCACTACCGATAGATGTAGTATCCAGTACAAGTATGGACTCTTTTAAAATTAAATTGGATAATTTTCTTTTGGATATATAAATAAACTAAATTTAGCAAGCACTATGGACAAAAGTCTAATTTAGCTTGAAATCACCTATGAACCTGTGAATGCCTACAAGTTTTTTTACATATTTGTCCAACTTTTCTGTAGTTTCCTCTTTCAGTAAGTCAGTCCCATACATTTCAGACAGATATTCAGTCTACTTACTTCTTACATCCTAAAGGAAGTATATTCATGCTCAATTTTGGTTTTCTGTGCTGTTTAATTTTCTCTCCATGTCTCCCCTTAGGGGTTTATTTTCCTGAAGTTTGGCCTTTCTCCTAGCCCCATCTTTTTCTACAACAGCAGAAATATTTTCTTCCCAATCAGCATAGTTGACATTAAAATTAAGTTCTCCACTGGAAGGGAAATTATACTTTGAATTTTGTGTACGGTCATTCTCAACTCCTGAGGTTTCAATTCCCCCTTCAGTTCCTCCATTTGAGTGGGCCTGTTCATATTCTTTTATTATTGCTATCTTTACATCCTTTGGTACTTCTCTTTGGCCAATTTCTTGTTTTATAGATTGATTTTCTTTCTTTCTTTTTAACTGATTATTATTTTTGGCTTTAGTTTTGGTTTTAGTTTTTGTCATAGCCTTTCTCCCTTTCCTTTTTCCCCCTGCAAGGAGCCCTTCTTATAAAAGGGAGTCCTATCTGTGTGTATGTGGGGGGGGGGGGTGGTTCTTTAACAAATGGAGGAGGCAGATGTACATGGATTTCTCTAATTTTCCCTTTCCATTATATATCATGTGTAGTTATAATTCCCATACTGGTGTCCATTTCATCATTATTATCTTTTGGATTTCCCATATGTTCCAGCATATCCCTGTTCCTAAATACATCAGCCCTAAGGGTGGCCATGTCTTCCCTGAGGACTGCTATATTCTCAAGAATCAGTACATTTGCATAATATGGGTTCTTAGTCATTGCCAGCATTTGTTAGAAAGAACTAAGCTTGATGTAAATTCTCCTTCATTAGTAAAATATTCCTTATTATAATCAATAGTATATGCAGCTTGAACCCTGGTTCTAAGAACTCTTGTCTTTTCTTCTCATTGTTAGTCCCAGGTCTGTCTGAAGTTCCCTGGTATTCTGCTCTAAATATACTGAATACAATTTATTTAAATCATCTATGGTATACCTGTATGACCTGTTCTCTCCAAGATTACATATTCTTATACCCCCTGTTCTTTCCTTATGTACATATTCCTGGAACTCCTATTCTTGCCATATTTATATATTCTTATACCCCCTGTTCTCTTCTAACTTACATATTCCTGGGCCTCATGCTCTTGCCATACTTGCATATTTCTGCGCTTCCTGTTCACTCCATACTTACATATTCTTACACCCATGTTCTCCATACTTACATATTCCTACACCCATGTTCTCCATACTTACATATTCCTACACCCAGTTATCTCCATACTTACATATTCCTGCACCAGCTGTTCTCTCCCTAGTTACACAATTCTGCACCCAATGTTCTCTCGATAACTACATATTTCTGCACCCCATTCTACACATATTTACATCTTCCTGCACTCTTGTTCTCAACATATTTACATATTCCTGCACCTCATGTTCTCTCCATACTTCCATGTTCCTGATTCTGTCCTCTACATACTTACATATTCACGCATGCCCTGTTCTCTCATTGCTTACATATTCATGCACCCATGTTCTCTCCACACTTACGTATTCCTACACACCCTGTTCTTGTCATAATTACATATTTGCAGTACCCCATTCTCTCCAGAACTATATATTCCTCCACCTAGTACTCTCCATACTTACTGTACATATTCCTGCACTCTGTTTTCTCTGTACTTACATATTCCTACATGCCATATTATCTCCATACTCACATATTCCTGCACACCGTGTTCTCTCCATACTTACATATACATGCCCTCCCTGTTCTCTCCATACTTACATGTTCCTGATTCTGGTTCTTTCCATAGTTACATACTCCCACATGTCCTGTTCTCTTAATACTTACATAGTCATGCACCCTATGTTCTCTTCATACTTACATATTCCTACACACCCTGTTCTTTCCATACTTACATATTGCTGAATCCTCTCCCTCTCTATACTTTCATATTCCTCCACCCCTGTTCTCTCGATACTTACCTATTACTCCACCCAGTCTCCCCTCCATAGTTCCATATTCCTGCACCCCTGTTCTCCCCTTCCTATATATTCTTGCACTCTCTGTTCATTGCATACTTACATATTCCTAAACCTGTTCTCTCCATAGTTACATATTCCTGTGTCCCTCTCTTCTCTCCATGCTTACTATTCCTGCACTCCCATTTTCTATATATTTACATATTGCTGCACCCCCGTTCAGTCCATACTAGAGCTGTGCAGAACATACAATTCTGCCTGCTGAATACACATGGAAGTACCAATCTGATTCTGGGAAAGTTCATGGAATTTGTGTGAAAATGCTATGTAATTTTGCCAAATTTTAAATGTCAGTTATGTTGCTCTAATTTTAAAAGTATGCATCCAACTGGCACCAAGTGTGGTATGTATACAGTTAGTACTAGCCTACATAAGTGTACCAAGCATCCGAGTCATAGGTTGAAAGGGAGCAAATGTATGGGTGGCCATATATTTAATAAAAATTTTATTTTCAGATATTTCAATCTAATGTTAAAATGCCTTATCCAAATTTCTCCACAGTTTCAGGATCTAGAGAGGCATACAACATGGGTATATTATCCATGTTGTAAGTCTCAAGTTTTAAAGGGGGCTGAGTTATAGGTAGTCAAACATTTTGCCAAAACTTAGATTTCAGTTATTTTAGTATAATTTTGATATTATTCATGGAAATCTTGTGAAATTTCACAGGTATGCAGGTAATCAATACCTTTATATATATATATATAGTTTGAGATTTCTAGCTTCAAATGAGACAGAGTTATAGCCAGCCAGACATTTGCCAACATTTAAATTTCAGTTATTTCCCTCTAATTTTAAAACAACATATCCAAATATAAGTTTGCAAAAAAAAAAAATCAACATTTTACCAGATTTGAAACAGTTTAACATTTGTCAAATGAATGAGTGAAATGCGCATTGTGAATATTGAATTTCACAAAATAGTTCTGGATGCTTCATCTATATGCTACCATAAATAGTTATCCCAATAATGGTATGCGCATGTTCCCCCACTGTAAATTAAAACTGCTAAACCATTTTATCCAGTTATGTTAGACATCAGGATACAATGACATCAGATATGCATGTCAAGTGTTAAGTCTGTACATAGAAGAGCACAACAATTTCAACCATCCACGTTTTTGAGAGTTTCCACAAAGGTTTGCACATATATTATAACATTTTGAAGCCCTGTAACTTAAAAATCACTAATTCAGTTTTTGCCATATTTAGAAGAGTCTATGACCATTTCAGAAAGGTTATTTGTGCTAGATTACACATGCGTAGTTTCAAAGGTGTCCGAGTTACATGCAAAAACAATGTTCAAGAAATTTCACACAAAACTACAGTTACAAACTTTGAGCACATATAATTTTGAGACAATACACCCTAATGTCATGAAATCTGGTAAATTTTAGAACACCAATCATTAAGTAATCATGTGAGATTTAAGATCTCTGACCCAATAAACAGTTGTGGTACATGTAGATACAAATGTTCATGATATTTCCAAAAAAAAAAAAAAATTACAGATTTTGAGCACCTATAATTTTGAGACTATCCATCCTAATTTTATGAAATTTGGCACACTGTTGAACATGTATCATCAAGCAAGCATGCCAATTTAAGATCTCTGGCCCAACAGATGGCTGAAGTATATGCACATAAACACTGTCATGAAATTTCCAACAAAAAATTAAAATGACAAACTTTGGACACTCATAATTTTGAGACAATCCATCCAAATTTCATGGTATGTTATTATAACATGTCCCAAAGAGCCGGCCCACTGGTGCAGCAGTTATATTGTTGCTTGTGGTGTCAGTGACCCAGGTTCAGGAATGATCCAGGGGAGCTGGAGCATTGGCCGGGTGGGGAAGCTTGAGCATCCATGGGCAGTTTGCACCTCCTGAGAGGGAGGGGAGTTGAGGCTTGGTGGTGTCCTGACCTCTGGTGGAGGTCAGAGGTACAGCAGCTTGGGAGTCGTATGTGTGGGGGGATTGTGGTAGGATGTCG
The DNA here is from genome assembly GCA_016271365.2 of Neoceratodus forsteri. NCBI lineage: Eukaryota > Metazoa > Chordata > Ceratodontiformes > Ceratodontidae > Neoceratodus > Neoceratodus forsteri. The sequence goes on from CM057457.1 coordinate 404,746,858, forward strand.
GTGTGTGTGCCTTGATATCACAGTACAACCACATCCCAGGTCCATAAGGGGGAAAAATAGGAGCTGGCTGAGCTCCACCAATGGAAAAGGTGCTCTTCACACTCGACCCACAAGGCCACAATGGGGGGCCAGACAAGACAAGGAAGGATACAGAGGTTCCCTCCACCCTTTCCCAACCTGAAGGGACAGCCAAGGCTACACTGGAAGGATGCATGACTGTTAGATCATGGGGCAAGACAGGTCGGGAAAGCCCAGCTGGATCCAGAGGCACTAAAGAGCAAGTAAAACAAAAAAAGGACACATCCCAAAATGCAAGCGCGCCAGATTTCAAAGCACTAGCTTTGGGCTGACTTTGTGGATCTCAAGAATGATGAGAGGGACAAGAGGGGTGGCGTGGTGACCATTGTTCAGAGGGACCCCTGCAACTTGGACCAGAGTCAACAGAGGGCAAACCTCAGCATCCTCTCATTCGAGCTGTTGGTGTCTAACTTTTGAAAGTGCAGCAATCTCACCCTGATTGGCCGCTGGTTCACTGTAACATGCAGTTCTGCTCAGTAAAAAGGCAGAGCAGTGACCAGTAGCCCCCTGGACTGACTTTGTGGATCTTGAGAACAACGAGAGGGGTGGCGTGGTGACCGTTGTTCGGAGGCCACCCCCCCCACTTGGACTGGATCTGACAGTGTAGGGTTGAGGTTTTGGCTTGCTGAATCAAGTCAGGTGGACCTCCACTGCATAATCCATGAGGACTGCATCTACGAATGTTGGAGAGGAAGGGGGATAGTTTCTGCCCATCTACCCACCCTGTTCCCTCCTCCCTTACATGCCCCAAGCCCCTCCCACTGGTTTTGGTGGGGCTAATTATGTGATGTATCTATTGGCATAGCTCTCCCACCTCCCTTTACTACGACGTCACCTGTCCTGGGACTGCATGATTGGGCTGTTCTGCCCTGAACTATCGTTCTGTTGGGGCACTTGGTGTGGCCTGTCTAAACTTCACCTATAATATGTTATGCTTGTGGGCTCTCCCTTGGCTTAATGGTACTTGCCCTAGTAACTAGTTGAAGCATACAACTGCTACGCTGTACTAATTCTCAGCCTGTTTATCTACCTACTTCTGCTAGTATCCTGTGGATTGTATTCAGTCTACTGCATGATTTTACTTTGTGCTACATTTTTGTTCCCACCTGACCTTGGACTTGCAATGTCTATCTCCAGAGTGTGGTAATTCAATTTATTGTGAGATACTACCGTGTGCTGCATTTATTCTCACCTGGTCTAGGCTGGCTATGTCCATCTCCTGGGTGTGTCCTTGAATTATTGTTAGGTTGCAACTTCAATCCCTGGTGAGGGGCACTCTGTTGTTACTTGCTCATCTGCCTAATTTTGCCCCTAGGATTCTAGGCAGTGTTTGTCTCTGCTTATCTGGCTACAGGGCTGTGTATGCTAACTTACCCTACTATATTGCCTAGCAGGGGTACTGTCCTTAGACTACCCTTCTATCCTGTATCCTGGGTGCTGCCTTATGACTGGTTCTTTCAAACTGATGGCTTCTAAGCCCACCTGAGGGGTCACTATCCCCTTCCTATCTATTGGCATCCTTCTCATTGGCCTAGTCCTCTCCCTAAGCTTCCCACTATGCTTTGCAGACTGTTCCCCTCCATGGAGGGGCCCTTTGGGTACTCTTGAACAGTCTGAGATATATGACTTCACCTTCTCCAACCTGATACTTCTGGGCATTCAGCCCCTCTGGCCTATTGGCTGCCTCAACCTCTGGTGTGTTCTGTACCCCCCCATTCACCAAGCGCCACACACATACGCCCTTGGAAGGGGTGGATGCCCTCTCCTAAAGCATCTCTTCTGGGTTCTACTGTTGATACTAGTCCTGGCTGGTGACATTGAGCTTAACCCAGGCCCCTCTTATCATGCCTCCTGCCTCCCGGATGGCTGGTTATCTGGTAAAGGACTAAAAATAGCTCATCTCAACATCTGCAGCCTCCTGCCTGATCTAGCTGAGCTTACTGCCTGGGCCTCCCATTACAAACCTGACATTCTCGACATCACTGAGTCATGGCTGAAATCTTCTACCCCTGACTCTGCCTGTATGCTCTCTGGCTTTTACCTTATCAGGCTTGACCAGCCAGGGAAAAAGAGGAGCAGCGGCATTGTGGTCTACTTCAGGAGCCATCTAAACCTGGCAGCTGTGCCACACAAATTGTCCCCGCTATCTCCTTGTGAGGTACTTCATACTGTGCTCTTACTTTGCAACACCAAAAAGCTGCATATCATCTGTACATACAGTCTCCCCAAGGGGCATGTGCCAGGGCTATCCTCCCTCCTTGAAGCTGTGGGTGCTTTGACTGGGGATAATGAACTGCTTATCATGGGTGATCTTAACCTTAATTGGCTTGAGGGTAATACCAAAGTGTATGACCCTCTGCTTGCTGGCCTCTCCCTGTCTCAGCTCATCCATGAGCCCACCAGGTGGTCTACTGCCGAGGAAAATAGCTTCTTTCTTGATTGGGTCCTGTTGAACAGGCCTGAGAGGATTTCCTCCTCAGGAACCCTCCCTGACTCAATCTCTGATCATACCTCCGTGTACTGTGTATGGAGAATCTCTTCACAGAAAATTCCCCACAAAGTCATCCATGTCAGGGATTTCTCAAAGTTTGACCTGGGTTCCTTTCATGAGGACCTGAGGCACATGGACTGGCTGAGGTGCTAAATGCACCAGACTGCCCCACCACTGTTAGCTCCTTCCTCAGTTCCTTCTCGGCACTGCAGGACAGACATGCACCCCCTTATCAGGAGGAGGGTAAGGGGGGGCTGCCACAAAGTGGCTCCATGGAAGTCTCCTCACCCTTATGCGGATTAGGGATAAATGTTGGGCCAGTTTCTAGGCTACGCTGGACCAGGCCCTATTTCAGCAGTACAGAAGACTCAGAAATGAATGCAAGAGAGCTATCAGGGCTGCCAAGAGTGAATACTGCTGAACTGCTTTACTCAACTCTGCTAAGGACCCTAGGAATTTCTGGAGGAACATCAAAAATATAGTTAGCGGTTCCTCCAGTTGTGGGGTCTCTGATATGCTCATTGATGGTTCCAATTGTAATAACCCCCTAACCATTGCAAATGCATTCAACTCCCACTTTTCTGATCTGTCTGCGTTCACCTCCCTGTTCTCTACTCGAAGACGTGATAGCAGTGCTCTGCTAACTGCCTCTTAACCACCACCCACTTCTCATCCAGTATTCCACTTTAGGGTGGTGCCAGTACAGGAGATGCAGAGACCACTCTTTGGTCTCTCTCCCCCTATGCCAGTGCTGGTCATGATGGCATAGAACCTAGGCTCCTTCAGCTTGGTGCCCTCTATGTTGCCCCCAAATGGCTCCTATTTTCAATATGTCTCTTGCCCTTGGAGCCTTCCCTGACCCCTGGAAGGTGGCCAGGGTTGTTCCTGTGCTTAAGCAAGGCAACCCTAAGATCCTTGATAATTATCGACCAATAGTCATCTTGTCAGCCATCAGCAAACTTCTGGAGAAAGTTGTTGCTGGGCAACTCAGTGAGTATATCCAGGCCCATGAGCTGCTGGCTCCTGCACAATGTGGCTTTCAGAAAGGGCACAGTACGACCTCTGCACTTGTTATGATCTCCTCTGGGATCAGGGCTGATAACAGAGTGTCCCAAAATGAAGGTGGAAGGCTAGGCACACGGTGGTGAGTTCAAGAATCCATAGGGTAGGCATAAGAGAATCTCATGGAAAGGGAAGGGGGTGAATGGGCCACAGGTCAATCAATCAATCACCTTTTATTTATAACACAATTACAAAAGATCAAAGTGTTGTACAAAATCCAAAAATGTTTATGACAGTGGACATCAAACTGTCACTATAATCCAAGTACTAATCTTCAGAAGGGAACAACTGAGTAAAAAAGGAAGGTCTTTAATTTTGATTTAAAGCTCTCAGTGGTCTGGCACTCTCTTATTCAATGAGGTAGAGGAGTTCCACATGGTTAGTGGTGCATAGGCAGAAGAGTGAGTTCCTGATGCCTTCAATTGGACCATGGGAATCTTTGGCAATCCCTCATCAGTGAAGCGGAACTGGTAAGGGGTGGTAAGGGACAAGGAGATCTTGCAAGTAACTGGATCCCTGTCCATGAAGGACTTTATAGATCAGTAACCTGACCTTGAAGGTCATCCACCAATTCACTGGCAGCCAGTGCAGATAGCTGAGCACAAGTGTGATATAACTAAATCTTGATAAACCAGTCAACAAACTCGCAGCTGCTTTCTGCACTGGCTGTAATTGGTGAATATCAACCCCCAGTAGCCCTAGATATAAGGCACTGCAGTCTAGGTGTGAGGTTTCAAAGGCATGAACAAGGGTTGGCATATTGCTAGGTGGGATCAGGTGCTTTGTCCAGGCAATGTTCCTCAGATGGTAAAATGAGGACTTGACAATAGCAGACAGTTGATGTTTTAGTGACAAGTCACCGTCGAACACTATGCCCAGATTCCACACCCGATTGAAGGTAGACAGCAGAACATACCCAAGCCGATGTCCAATAAACTGACCCGCTTAACCCTCCATGCCATAGCAACCTGGCTCTACCACCAACACCTCAGTCTTGTCAGGGTTCAATCTCAGCCAGTTTGAACTCATCCACTCCTGGATTTCCAAAAGGCAGTTGTTAAAAGCCGAGATTACTCCACCCTGGTTGGGCATGAAGGACATGTAGAGCCAAGTGTTATCTTCATAGCAGTGGAAACTCAGCCCACAGCACCTGATAATGTCCCCCAATGGCAGCACGTATACTGCGAACAACATGGGGGACAAAATGAAGCCCTGCCGTACCCCACAAGACAGGAGGAGTGGTGCAGAGGAATAAATCCCTGACACCACTCTCTGAGTCCTGCCTGTGAGGAAAGATCAAAACCATCAAAGGATTGTCCCAGACAATCCACATAAGAATTGTAACAGCACCCCATGGTCCACAGTGTCAAATGCTGCTGAGAGCTCAAGGAGCACCAAGATGAAACAGCTCCCTCGATCTCTTGCCATCAGGAGATCATTAAGTGTCTGAGCCAGAACGGTCTCGGTACAATGCCTTTTATGGAAACCAGACTAGAGATGATCAAAGATGTCATAAGATGTCAAATGGGTCTCCAGTTGTATGGCCACTACCTTCTCAATAACCTTATCCATAAAGGGCAGGTTAGAGACCAGTTTGTAGTTGGCCAGACAGTCCTGATTGAGAGAGCTCTTCTTTAGAAGCAGTGCTACTACCACTTCCTTCAGGGAATCAGGAAAGATCCCTGTCTATAATGAACACCGGACTATCTTAGCCAGGACTGGCCCGAGGACCTCCACATACCCCACAAGCAGGTGCATAGGACCCGGGTCCATACTACAGCAGGTGGAACACAGTTCCTGGATAACCCACGCAACATCCATGATCTCCAACAGGCCAAAATTGGATAAGACAGTCAGGGTGCATGCAATCTTGGGCCAACCTATACAGTGCACATTTGAGGGTGCTGACAGGATCCTTGACCTGATAGTGGCAATTCTATCAGCAAAAAAACATAACAAACTCATCACACTTTATTTGAGAAAAGGCTTGCCACAACTGGAGACAGGCTGGATTGCACAGTCTGTCCACAGTCCAGAAGAGCTGCGCTGATCTATTTCCTGCTGCAGCAATCTCCTTGGACAGGAACTCTGCCTTCTTATGGGAGGCTGCCGATTGATAGTCCTTCAGATGTACTGTCAATCTAAGCTTGTCATCTACCAGACTGGATTTCCTTCAACACCTTTCCAACCTTCGATCTTTTCTCCTCCTCTCTTTCACAGACTCATCATATCATGAAGTCTTCCAGCAAAAGGAGAAGAGACGAACACAGACAGGAGCTACAGAGTCAAGGGTGCTAGTCACTACCCTGTCATAGGCAAGCACCTACTTCCCAGGCTCTTTGCATGCAATCATCACACCTGAGAGGACCAGTATCAGTTATCATGTTAGATCATCTGGGTACAAGCCCCTTAAAGGGCTATACCGGACAAACTCCATCGGGGCAGGTCTATTAGGGAGTGCCTTGAAACTGAATCTTATGGTATGGTGGTCTGACCACCTAACTGGTTCTACCAGGAGGTCAGAGACCTCCATATGGAGCAGGAAGATCAGGTCCAATGAATGCCCTTGAATATGTGCTGCAGTGGTAATCACCTGTGTGAGGCCCAATGAAGTCACAAATTGGAGCAAGTCTTGATCAAACCGCGAGAGTTTGTCATCGACCCAGGCACTGAAATCACACAGAATTATCCATCTGGGTGACTCCTGCACCAGGTCGATGATGAAGTCTGCAACTTCCTGTAGGAATTCCTTCCCATTGCCAGGACAACAGCAGATTAGAAGGATCCTGCAGCCTACACCTGCAGCCACCAGGCATTCAAAGGATTTGGCCTCACCCACTGGTATGTCCACAAGACCCAGTTCTGATTTAAAACTGATGGCAACACCTCCACCCCTATGATCCCTTCTTGTGCAGTGCATCACCAAGAACCCAGCTGGAATCCCTGCCTCCAATATGGGACTAGTATTATCATCCAGCCAGGTCTCAGTTATGCAAGCCAGGTCAGTTGTTCCTACAAGATTGGCCATTATTGTTGTCTTGCTTTTAACAGACCTGGCATTGCACAATGCTGCATGAGAGGGTTAGGTTGATAAGGCAGAACCAGCTACTTGCCCACCATTTGTGGAGCCCTTGGGTATGGGAACCAAATAGGGAGATACCCTTTCCTGGGCTCATTTCACCCCTCAGTGTCTCCTTGACCTCATCACCCCAATCCATTGGCTCTCCTCTGCACCCCAGCCTGACCCAGCAGACCACTGCCTTCTCCCCCCCAGGGCTATCCCCAATGCCCTACAGTGTGTATATACTTCTGGTGCCGGGGGGGTAGGGGTATCAAATGGGCGAAGGTCCCGGAGTCTGGCAGGAGGGTAATACCTGACCACCGAGGAGCAACTTCTTTCCTCACACACCCCAGTGACCATTACTAGAAACACATCTCTGACCATCTATGTGTGCACCACGGGGTCCATATCTACAGCATACTTCCCCTATACCTACTCTAATGAGTTCCATCCCAGTGGTACTACTCTAGGCTTGCTCTGCTTCTCCTGGCCGCCATACAACCAGCAACCCCATATACACTCTCCCCCCAACCAGATTGACTCCTTCTACATGCTACCCCCCCTTCTTTTAAACCTCCACATTCCCACCTTCTCTGTCCTCAAAGGGCACACAACTAGGAAATCCCTTTACTGCAGAAGGATACACTGGAACCCTGTTTCCAGGTTCATCCTCCTCCTCCTTCTTCTCATCTCAGGAAATATACACCCTGAAAGAAAAAGCCACTATGGTTCTCAAAAGAGGTGGCTGGGAAAGTCAGGGAGAAAAAGATAGCATTCTGGAAGTATAACGAAACACAGAAGGAGCAGGACAGAGAGCTGTACCAGTTAAGGCAGAAGGAAGCAGGGTGGGAAGTCAGAATAGCAAAGGCCCAAACTGAGGAAAAGATAGCCAACTCGGTTAAGAAGGAGTGGGTCCCAGGGTGGTAGCCTGGGTAAAACATTGGCTGGACAACAGGACACAGAAGGTAATTGTAAATGGAGTCCACTCTGAAGAAAGAGGGGTTACTAGTGGGGTACCACAGGGTTCAGTGCTGGGTCCAGTCCTTTTTAATGTCTTTATAAGTGACATTGCAGAGGGACTGGAAGGAAAAGTATGCCTCTTTGCAGATGACACAAAGATCTGAAACAGGGTTGATACACAAGGAGGCGTGGAAAAGATGAGAAGGGACTTGGCAAGGTTGGAGGAATGGTCAGAAGTATGGCAACTAGGATTCAATGCAAAGAAGTGCAAAATAATGCACCTGGGAAACAAGAACCCAGGGGAAGAATACACAATGGGTGGGAGGTAGTAACAACAACAAAAAGGGAAAGGGACCCGGGGATAATCATATCAGATGATCTTAAGGTTAACAACCAATGTGAGAAGGCAGTAGGGAGGACTGGGGTATACTGGGATGCATAGGGAGAGGCATCACCAGCAGAAAACAGGAAGTTGTTATCCCGCTGTACAGACAGTTGGTGAGACCCCATCTGGAGTACTGTGTCCAGTTCTGGAGACCCCATCTCCACAAGGACGTGGACAAGATAGAGACAGTCCAGAGGAGGAAAACTAAAATGGTGCAGGGTCTGCAAGAGAAGCCATATGAGGAGAGACTTAATGAGCTTAATATGTATACCCTTGAGGGAAGAAGGGGGGGGGACATGATAGAAACTTTTAAGTACTTCAGTGGAATCAACAAAGTCCAAGAGGGTAGCATCTTTCAGAAAAAGAGATGTGCAAGAACAAGGGGACACAATTTAAAGTTAGACAGGGGGTGGTTCAGGGGCAATGTGAGGAAGTAATTTTTACAGAGGGTAGTTGATGCATGGAACAGCCTTCCTGAGGAGGTTGTGGGGTCTAAAACTGTGGGAGAATTCAAGAATGCATGGGACAGACATAAGGCAATTCTTGTGGGGGGTAGGAAGAAATAGGCTGTTGGTTAACTAGGATCTGCGGCCTATCCTGTAGGTAAGGAAATGGGCAGACTAGATGGGCCAAGCGATCCTTATCTGCTGACAAAGTCTAAGTTTCTGTGTTTCTATCTATTTTACATGTATGTAAATTCTCTGTAATTGTATATTTGCGTTTTCCTAAACCATGTTCTTGTTCCCTTCAGCATTGTCAGTACCTCCTTGTAAATGAGCCTGCTCAATGGAGTTTTTCCTGGTGAAATAAACTTGTACCTATCCCATGCATTCTTGAATCCTGTACATTTTTTAACCTCCGCCGGGAGGCTGTTTCATGTATTCACAACCCTCTCTGTGAAAAAAATGCTTTCCTACATTTCCTCTGAGCTTCCCCCTTCCAACTTCATTGTGTGACCCCTTATCCTTGTGCATATTTTTCTTTGAAAAATGCTGCTTTCCTGTATCCTGTTTTTACCTGTAAGGTATTTGTACGTTTCTATCATAACCCCCTTCCCTTATTTCCTCTAGGGAGTACAAATTCAGCTCCTTGAGCCCTTCTTCATAGGACCTTTGATGCAGGTACTGCACCATTTTGGTTGCTCTGTTTTGTATTGTCTCCACCCTAGCTATGTCCTTTTGGAGATGGGGCCTCCAGAACTGGACACAGTACTCGGGGGGGGGGTCACCAGTGACCTATACAGGCGTATCACTACATCCCTCTTTCTGGTGGTGATTCCCCTGCCTGTGCAGCCCAGAATCCAATCTACCTTCCCCACTGCCTTGTATGACTGTTTAGCTACCTTCAGGTTATCCAAAATTATTACCCCCCGATCCCTTTCCTGCTTCGTGACTGCTAGTTCCACCCCTCCCAGTTGATATATGTTGCATGCTTGTTTGTTTTTATTTGGTTAATTGGGTAAAGACACTGGGACACACACTTTTTCAGTTCCAACCTGAATACAATTACAGCAGTACAAAACACACAATATAAATACACATACAAAGGCAATACATAATTAAAAACATTTACAATCATGTAAAGCAAACAACCATGCTTTCAACTTTCTTTTAAAACTATCAAAACAGCAATCAGTTCTCAAATCCTTAGGCAAACTGTTTCAAAGAAAGATTTGTTAAGAAGAAAAGTATCCCTGAAAGATCTGAGATTCAATGTAAAACATTGGACGCTCAGCAGTTCAGTTAGAGGAAACTTTTCTGTCTCAAAAAGGGATTTAAATATTAGACAGCAAACAAAATACATAGAATGGACATTAGGTGGTAACCAATCAAGGGAAAAATAGAGCAAACAATGGTGTGTACTAAGGGGAACTCAACAAAATGGCAAATGTTATTATATACTACTAATAAAGTCTGGATTTCCCTCACTGACAGTTCATAATAAAGGCTTCCAGCATAATCTAGATGAGGTAGAAACACTCCAATTGCTAAGGCCTTTCTAGTCTCAGGAGTAAAATATTGTTTCAATTTATAAATTACACCCAGCTTTTGATTAATCTTATGACTAACAGTTCTAACTTGAGCTTGAAAAGATAGGCTGGAGTCCAACAAGGCCACCCAAGTACTTAAATTCATAAACTTGTTCAAGAGGAAACCCCATAGCACCACAAAAAACTAAACTAGGATTGCTACACAGATGAAAGAGAGTCCCAAACAACATGGCTTTTGTCCTGGAAGAGTTCAAAACCAAAGCATTCTCACCAAACCAGTGACAAACTGAAATGAAGTCTTGCTCCAGACAATAAGTTAACCCTTAGACTGCCGACAGAATTAGAACGTGTTGGAGTTCTGGACTGATATATCAGTCCGCAGCCTTGCAAGGGTTAAATATGCTAATGACTGAGACTGAGTAAAATGTATCAAATCATCAGCATAAAGTAAACTATCACAGGTTAAGTAAATAGAAGGCAAAGGACTAATGAACAACGAGAACAAAAGAGGGCCCAAAATAGACCCTTGGGGAACACCAGAGTGTATGGGATAGGTAGAAGAACCAACAGTAACATAAAGTAAATGATTAGATTAATATTTCTAAGTCAAGCAACAACATTTTCAGAGACTCCTAATTCACCCAATCTTACACAAAACAGTAAGTGGTTCATTAAATCAAATGTTTTGGTCAGGTCCATGAACACCGCTCCAAGCCTAAGACCATTATTGAAACCGCAAAGGACAGCATCCGTGAACCTGACCATGGTAGTCTCAATACCATGATTAGGGTGAAAGCCATGGTGTTGGGGACAGAGTACATCGTACTTCTGTAAGTAAGAAGTACTTTGTTTCTTGACAATTTTTTCAAGGGATTTACTCAGAGGATTTAGAATAGAAATTAGTAGAAAATCATCTAGCCCAGATGCCCCGATTTCTTGGGAATAGGAACAACTCTAGAGCATTTCTACTTAGAGAGAAAGGAGCATGAAATTAAACTTAAATTAAAAATAGAGCACAAGGGACCAGCAATATAGGGGGCTATAGGTCTAATAAAATGGCCATCTAAACCCTCCCCACAGTATTTATCAGCTATGGTCAACAATCATTTAAAGACCTCTTTCCAAGAAACAGAACAATGATAAAAAGGGGGTCTACCAAGTGGGCCAGGTGGTTTTGTAGCAAGTATCTCAAGCCTGCTGTCATAATAGCTAAATGAATCTGAAAATTTTGATCCAAACAGATTTGAATTGTCAGTAGAGTCTGTAACTACCCCAGATGATTTAGACAATGACTTGATATCACATTTATCCTGGGGTGGAAATCCGTCGCTTGAAGCTAGTGCAGAATGCTGTGGCCCGGCTTTTGATGGGACCCTCCCAGTCCTGTCATACTTCCCCGGTGCTACACGGTCTGCACTGGCTACCAGTACAGTGGCGGATTACCTTTAAAATTGGTCTTTTAACCTATAAAGACCTACACGGACAGGGACGGGACTACCTGAAAGAGCTTCTGGCACCCTATTGCCCCAGGCGATCGCTTCACTCAGCTGACGAGGGGTTGCTAGAGATTCCAAGGGTGTGTTTAAAATCTTCCGGGGCCTGAGCATTTATGCATGTGGCCCCATCCCTTTGGAACTCTCTACCCTGTCAGTTACAGGAGTGCACAACCATGGAAAGATTTAAACAAGCATTAAAAACATATCTCTGGCAACAAGCTTTCGGTGACTGATGGATTTTATTTACCTGTATTTCCTGTTTTATAATATATATGTGTTGTGTACCATGATATGTTTTAATTAATTGTAAGGGGCCTTGTCTCTTGAAAGGCACCATAAAAATAAAGTTATCATTATTATTATAATTACTAACTTACAGAAGAAGTCAAATGCATTACTGGGATGTGGTATGCAGTCCAAAAAGGACCCATCAATTTCCAACATATGCACATATAAGGCAGACATATCGTCCGCCTAAAATTCCTGAACTGCAGAAGATGGGAAGGGACTCTGCAGCACTTGAAGTTTAATACACAGTTAATAGCTTGGTGGTCTCTGGCAGAGTCAGGGAAAGTCCCAACCAAAGACACTCTCTGGGGACTGCCAGTGACCACCCAGTCTAAGATAGAGTGCTTACCTATGGCTATATTTACCCTAGTGGGATCAGAAATAAGCTGGAACAGAGAAAGACTGTAATACCTAAACCTAAGCTATCGGACAATGCCCAGTTTATGTTAAAATCACCAAGCATTATGAAGTCAGGGCCACCCACGAATTTAGAAATACAGACCAAAAGATGTTTCAGGCCTGCAGTACCACAGTCTGGTGGATTAAACATGCCACCTAGCTAATTTGGCACCTCCTAAAACAATCATATAACCAGCTAATCATTCTGGTAGACACTTTTCACACAACTCAAAACAACAGTAACCTGAAAGTGATCCTTGAAATAAATTGCTACCCACCCCCTTTCTTCTTCCCTTTTCTGTTAGTCCTTACAGTACGATACCCTGGGAGTGCACAGAAATGGTCACCTAAGTCAGGTTTTAGCCATGTTTCAGAAACAATAATTAAATGGGGTTTGTAGGCATGAGCAATGTTTTTAATTTCAGCCAGTTTAGGAAGCAAACCCTTGAGTGTTCAAATGTATCAGTTTAAGTCCATGTGTTGTATACCAGAGAACAGAGGGAGGGGCATCAACATTAGTCACATGATCATCCACTGGCCCGGGGTTCAATTCAACATCCCCAACAAGTAGAAGTAACCGAAAACAAATAGTCTCAAGAAAAAAACAACATTCCCTCGGCCTTTCCGATAAAAGCTTCTGCCAAGGGTAAATAGAGACAAACCACTTAAGTAAAACAGTTTCTTATCTCCTGTGTATATTAAACTATCAAAGCAATGGTTGTACTCACTAAGCATTAAGTTAGACATAGTAAAATCGGTTACATTACGATCACCCTCAATCCTAGTTAGGGAAGCTTGCAAACATAAAATATTCCCACATAAGAATACTAATAATATTATACCACACAACTAACAATAATGGCCCCATTAACCATCATAATCAGGCCTTTCAACTAACTAACCCTGCATAGATTGTGCAGAACCCTCTGGCTCCAGCTCCTCAGATCCCTCTGGCTCTCACTCCTCAACTCCCTCTGACTCCCTCAGACTCCGGGAGCACTTGTCCACACTTCTCCACATAAGCTGCCACTGTAAACGCTGCCACATTTAGCAGCCTGATGCTTTTAAACCTCTCGATCCCACAGACTGGGCTGCCACCACCAATCGGGAGAAGGGTGCAGCAAGGCTGCAGGAGATAGACAATGCAAGGATGTGTACAGTTGCTACAGTAACACAGGTTGCCAGGGAGTGCAGTTAAGGGAAAACCTGGGACCGGCTTCAACAGCACAGCTAATTATGTAACTGCAGCACAGTTCACTCATAAAAGACACAGCTGTACAATTCACTTTTAAATGTCACTGATAACAGACAATAAAAATAGCTCCAGCACTGTATACAATAACTGCAGCAATAACAACACGAATCCGGCAGATGAATTATTGTTCGAGTGGCAAGCAGAGCAAATGATAGCCCAGAGTTTAACAGTGCTGACAGTCTACATATAACACTCAAGGTCCTCACAAAATTAGATGGATCACCAATAAATGCAGTTTCTTGTTAATATAACAGCTTGTCACTTAGGACCATCAGTGCTCCTAGATATCTGAGCCCCAAGTGCATGATATTGCACTTTTTTTGCACTGAAACCCAGCTGCCAGATGTGTGACCATTTTTCAGCTTATTTAGATCACCTCTTATTCTTTCAACCCCCCTCCATGTGTCTACTCTGTTGTAGAGCTTTGTGTCATCTGCAAATAGGCATGCTTTCCCTTCCAGTCCATCTGTGATGTCATCAATAACTATATTAAAGAGGACTGGGTCTAGTACTGACCCTTGTGGCACACCACTGGTCACCTTGCCCACTCCAGAGTGGATGACATTTACTACCACCCTCTGACTCCTGTTTCCTAGCCAACTCTCAACCCATTTAACTACTGTACTGTATTTTAGTCCCCATTTCCAGGCTCTCCAGTTTGTTTTCCAGTCTCCTACGCAGAAAAGTGTCGAAGATCTTATTGAAATCCAGGTATGCCATGTTGACAGCTTCTGCATTATCCACTTGCCTGGTTACCCAGTCAGATAACATGATTAGGTTAGTCTGGCAAGACCTCCTTCCTGTGAAACTATGCTGTCTCACTGGCAATAAGGTATTCCCCAATCCTTTCCTTAAGTAGTGATTCCATTACCTTACCCACTACTGACATCAGGCTGGCAGGTTTGCCTCCTCCCATTTTCCACCCTTGTGGAGTGGGACTATATCTGCCCTCCTCCAGTCCCCCAGCAACTCCTGTTTCCAATGAAAGGTTGAACAGGGCTGCCAGAGATGCAGCCTGTTACTCCTCAGGTTCCCTCAGCATCCTGAGGTGTATCTTGTCAGGTCCCATTCCCTTGTCAACTTTTAATTGCACTAGTTCCCTAAGGACTCCATCATCCAAAAAAGGACTAGTGTCCACCTCCCATCCCTTAGTGCCCTTGTTCTTAACCAGTGGCTTGTTATGCACTTTGTCTTCGGTAAATTCTGAAGTATTTGTTCAGTATATCTGCTTTTTGGAGGTCCTCTGCCACGAACATCCCTCCTTCTTTCAGACTTACTATCCCTGCTTTGGGCTTTCACTTTTCACTTATAATAGCTAAAAAAAATGTTTTATTTCCCTTTTTTACCGATTTTGCAATATTTTTCTTTGTTTGTGCTTTTGCCACCCTAACCCCCTTCCCTGCCTCCCTTTGTTTCTCCTGGTAACCCTGCCAATCCTTCTCCCTCTATGTTCTTTTGTACCTTCTAAATGCCATCTTTTTTGCTCTATTACCACTAATTCTTCTGAAAACCATGGTGGTCTCTTTTCCCTCTTGCTCTTGCTAACCTGCTTGGCATATATACTTGTAATCTTTTGGATGCTCTCTTTAATTTATATAGGATGAGAAATAGACAGAGTGGGACATCAAAGTGAGTCTGACAGAGGTAACCAAAGCTTGCCTGAAACAGAAAGGGGAAAAACACAAAATAAATAAATCTAATTTGGTATATAAGAGCAAAAAGGGTAGCATGAAAAATGCTAATAACAACAACAAAAATTGAAAGAGACCTAGGAGTAATGATACCAGATGACCTAAAGGTGGGCAAGCAATGTGAGAAGGCAGTAAGGAGGGCTGGGGGGGGATACTGGGATGCATAAGGAGAGGCATCAACAGCAGAAGAAAGGAAGTTGTTATCCCTCTGTACAGACAGTTAGTGAGACCCCATCTGGAGTACTGCGTGCAGTTCTGGAGACCCCATCTCTGCAAATACATACAGTAGACAGAGTGGAGGCTGTTCAATGGAGGGCAACCAAAATGGCGAAGGGTCTGCACTAGAAGACATACAAGGAGAGACTAAAGCAGTTTAATATGTGTACCCTTGAAGAAAGAAGGGAGAGGGAGGACATGATAGAAATTTTCAAGTATCTTAAGGGAATTAACAAAGTCCAAGAGGGCAGCATCTTTCAGAAAAGAGATGTGCAAGAAATAGGGGGCACAATTTGAAGATAATGGGGGGACAGCTCAGAGGTAATGTTAGAAAATATTTTTTCACAGAGAGGGTTGTGAATGCATGGAGCAGCCTTCCGGAAGAGGTTGTAGAGTCAGGAACAGTGGGAGAATTCAAGAATGCATGGGACAGACATAAGGTAATTCTGGTGGGGGGTAGGAGGAAGTAAGCTGTTGATTAACTAGAACCTGCAGCTTATCAATCAGGTAGGGAAATGGGCAGACTAGGTGGGCCAAGTGGTCCTTATATGCTGTCAAATTCTATGTTTCTATGTACAAGGAGGATCAGTCTGAGGACAACAGGGATGTATACCTAGGAAAGCTAAAGGAGACCAACAGAGCCATCAGGAAAGCAAAAGCAGACAAAGAGTTATGGACAGATGATGGCACTGAAGAGAACAAGGATTTATTTTGGTATATCAAAGAGAAAAGAAGGGAAAGACCAAAGAAGTTATAGTGGGATAGCAATCAGGGAGGAACTGGGTAAACAAAAATGAGGAGAAGGCTGGCATCCTCAATGAATACTTTTGTTTAGCATTCACAGTGAATGGCGGGGCAAGTTACTGTGTAGGGCAGCTAAATATGGAGGGTATACAAAAGCTGGAATCTGGACCAGAACTAGGGGAAAGGGTGCTTAAGGGGCTAGGAGCATAGAGGATGGACTCATCTCTAAGTCTGGACAGGTTGTATCCAAAGGTGCTAAAATGTTAGAGGCAGCATCTATTACCCTCTACATGCCAGGAGGAAGCTGCCATGGAGATGTGCTTTCACCCTAACCTGCCACTGTGCAAGGCTTTGGTTCCTAGCCATGATCATTATTCTGCTATTTGGGGATGTCAAACTAAATCCAGGTCCACCCACCTGTTTCTTTTCCCCAAATGAGTTATCTGGCATTTCCAAGAAAGGATTATTAATTGCCCATATCAATATCAGAAGTCTTACCTGTCACCATGCGGAACTCGAGGCCTGGGTGAAATTCTGCAGTCCTGATGTACTCTGTCTCACAGAATCTTGGCTAAAACCCGGAATACCTGATGAAGTATGCTCCTTGCCTAACTACTCCCTGTTCCGGTGGGATAGATCCTCATCCAAGCGTGTAGATGGAGTTGCCCTATTCTTCAAAAACCACCTCAACTTCTCTATTGTCCCGGTATCTGCCTCTCCTACAGTGTGCGAATTCATACAGGCAACTATTGTATTGGGGGAAAGAAGCTTCATATTATCTGTGCCTATAATCCCCCTGCTGGGGGAATAGTAGGACTTCAAGAACTCCTTGACATCACCTCCCAGACTGTAAATCATAATGAGGCTGTCATTCTAGGTGATCTTAACCTCAGTTAGTTAGGGTCAGCTCAAATATCCTTGCAATCACTCACACTTAGTTATAATTTTCACCAGTTGATTTCTGAAGCAACTAGAGCCACGTCATCCCATCAAACGGTGCACTCCTAGACTGGGTGATGGTTAACCATATGGAACATGTGTCAAAAGTAGGAATCCTTGCAGATGCACTAACAGACCACTCACCCACTTTTTGTATCCTATCTATGGTTGCGCCTCCATCTCCTCCATCAAGACTAATCACGTTCACAAATCTAGCTCATATTGACCAGGAAGCATTTCTCTATGATGTCTCCAATATCGACTGGGCAGGTATCTATCAAACAAAGGATGTGGAGGTTGCTCTACAGTTATTCATAAATTAATTTCTTACCATTCGGTATAAACATGCCCCCAAGACTACTAGGAGGGTCAGAGGAAAACAGACAAGGTGGCTGCATAATGACCTCCTTGCTAATCTGCGCCAGAGGGACAAGCTTTGGATTGGCTACAAACAAACTGGCCTATAGTCAGATTTTATTGTCTATCGTGAACTAAGGAACAGATGTAAGAAACAAGTTAGAGTTGCTAAAAGCAAATACTGCAAGGACCTTCTACAAAGCTCAGCCTGCAACCCGAGAAAATTTTGGGCCCATGTCAAAACATTTCTCGGTACCTCGCAGTCGGTCACTCCTGATGAAATTATCATAAATGGGGCACATTATACTGACCCTAGGACCATCTCAAACAGTTTTAACAATCTTTTCTCTGATCTTTCATATTATACCTTGGCTTTACAACCTAGTGGATCGCATGCCAATCTACCTACCACACTACCATCAGACAACCATACTGCCCTATCGTATGATGCTCCTCCAGCACCACCATTCTATTTCAAGGCTATATCAAGAGTGGAAGTTCTGAAATTACTGAGATTCATATCTGCCAATACCAGCTCTAGTTCTGACTCACTAGAACCTCATCTTATTAAGCTGGCTGCTCCACTCATTGCCTCTCCAATTGCCAGAATCTACACTTTATCCCTTATCCATAGCACTGTGCCAGACCTATGGAAATCTGCAAGAGTAACGCCTGTCTTTAAAAAAGGTGACCCAAAGGACATGGCCAATTATAGACCTATAGCAATTCTCTCTGTCCTTAACAAGATCCTAGAGAAAATAGTTGCATCACAGACCATTGACTGCCTTACATGCTACAATCTCCTCTCAGACACTCAACGTGGTTTCAGAAAAGGTCACAGCACCACCACAGCTCTTCTTCAACTAACTACTGATATTCTGTCCAACATGGATTCTGGAAAACTCACAGGTGCCATCTTCATTGACCTCACTAAGGCTTTCGACCTTGTTGACCATCCCCAGCTTCTCTCCACTCTCCATAAATTCCATTTCTCTACCCCTGTTGTGGACTGGTTCTGTAGCTACCTGTCAAACAGGTCACAAGCTGTCAGATGTAATGCCTCCCTGCCCAACACATCTACTATCAACCTTGAGGTCCCCAGGGCTCTATCCTTGGGCCCCTTCTGTTCTCAATTTTTATCAAAAATGCAGCTGAGGTCCTGGAATCCTGCTCAGCTATTCTCTATGCTGATGACCTGATCATCTACACTAGTTCTTCTAGTCTGGCCTGCATAAACACATCACTTACTTCAGACTTCAATAAGGTCTTAGACTGGCTACTAGACCGTAAGCTTGTACTAAATGAAAAGAAAATGAAAGCCATGCTCTTAGGTTCTGCACTGAAGATTAAGATCTGTTCTAGTTTGCTGGAGGTTCTTCACCCAGGAGGATTTCCACTTGAAATTGTTACTTCCTTCAAGTACCTTGGGATCCTCCTGGACCAGTCCCTGGATTTTAATCTTCACATTCAGTCCTCATGCAAAGCTGTAAACTCGAAACTGGGAGTAGCTTACAAAATGAGCTACATGCTTACACCCTCAGCCAAATTAGCAATTGCCTGAGGTATTCTGCTCCCAGCCCTTACTTATGGTGCCTCTATTCTTACCTCTGCCCATAAAACCTCCCTACTAAAATGGGACGTAACTTATAACAATATATGCCAATTTGCCTCTTCGTCGCCTCAACTCAAACATCACTGCCTTCTTTATGAAGATCTAAATTGGCTCTCACCCTCTGCCAGTAGACAACACTACCTTGGATCACTAATGGACTTGATCATCCGGGGAAAAAAAAACATCCCAGCTGGTGCCATTGCTGGTCCCTCAACCATCCTCCCATGGCCTGCGATCAGCTGACAAATCCTTGCTCTATGTTCTGAGATATCGGATGACTAAAGGCACAGGAGCCTTTCAATTCTCTGCTCCCAGGCTATGGAATGCTCTTCCACTCAACCTCTGGCTGTCTCAGTCTCACTTTGGATTTAAAAGTTAATATCGTCATTATTAATCCTTAGCTGATGCTTGTACATGCTTTGACCCAACCTGAAGCTCCTGAGACTTACCAGTAATGTCACCCCTGCTCTAATCCAGCTCCAAGACTGTCTCCTCTTCCACTCCCCATATTTTTCCTTCTCTTTGTAAATATCTTCTTGACTACTAGCTCTCTTCCTTCTTGAACCTTTTTGCTGACCATCCACTGTTTTGCCAGTTACCACCCCTGACCTTCCTTCTGTCAGTCTTTCTTGTTATGTTTGAACATTCCTCACATTTCTCTCTATATAACCTTACTATTTATTAACCCTTTCACTCCACAGCTCGGGTCCATGGTTTCTGCACTTATTATATATATCTTACTGCCATTATCTGTATAATGCTTGCCATTATGTTTTGTTGTTTCTACCCATTGTATTTTTGTAGCACTGTTGTACTGTTCCTCTATTTGTATTATTGTACCCATGTTGCTTTTGTTCAACTGTTCTCCTTTTGTTGTACTCTCCCGGGTCGTGCCTGAAAATAGTCATTTTATGGTTAGTGCACCCACCCGGTTAACAAAAACTAACTAACTAAATAAATAAATAAAAATCAAAGAATTAGAGCAGGAACTCACAATGTCTCTAGTGGATTTGCTCACCTGTTACATAGGGTGGTCCTGGCTAACTGAAGGGTAGCTGACGTTACCCTCCTCCATAGAAGGGTACCATGCCAATTGAGCAAATATATATAAGCAAATGCAATTTGAGCAGTGCTGGGGTTAGCAATATAGTCTAGAGTTTACAATAACAAGCTGTGAATGAGCTTGGTATATCCAGCAGACCTGGGTTTGATTTCCACAACCTCCACTTGCATACTGTGCGACTCCGAGCAAGTCACTTAACCTATCCAGTGTTCCCAGGTTGTTCCTGAAAAGAGGCACTTGTGCCTAGTGGGCCTACCTGGTTACCAAAGACTGAAAAAAAAATACACAGAGTGAAGCACATTACATCTACATATCTAAACCTGTAGCTGGAAATTATTCAGTAATTCACTTAAATAAAGTGGCTACATGCTGCATACTCTGATAAAATCTCTGCCAGTCCCTATTACAGATGTTCAGGTATGTCCTAGCTTACTCATTACCCATTTTATCACCCACCTGCACCTGTTACACATCTTATCATAAACAGGTGCATTCAGGCAATTAAACAAATATCCCTGTTTTTGCTCACCCCCTACACCCCACCCATGGGGGGCTGTGCCCCCTGAATCCCCCCAGCTATAGGATAGGATCATAATGGTACATGTTCGTCATCTCTCCCTTCACCCTCGGTCTCCTTGGTTTGATGGGACCTTGAGGGAGATGCGGTGACTAGAACGGAGGTTAGAGCGTTGCTGGAGGAGATTCTTCCTTGAGGCCGACCACCTTAAATTGATAGAGCATTATCAAACCTATCAATCAGCAATCTCCTGTAAGAAGGCAGAATTCCTGTCCAGGGAGATTGCTGTTGCTCAGAATTGACCATCTCAGATTTTTCGCACTGTGGACAGAATGTGCAACCCAGCCTGCCTACAAGTACGAAAAGCATTTTCGCAAGTTGAGTGTGATGATCTTGCTCAATTCTTTGCCCATTGGTGGCCAACATCAGGGGGGCACTCCATCCAGCACAGTCTATAGGTATTGCTCTGGACCAGCGAGAGGCTGCTGCCCCTCAGTTATCCTGGAGTACCTTCGACCAACTGGAGTTCATGGATGTCATGCAGATTGTCCAGGGTATGCACCCTACATGCTGTAGTTTGGATACAGAAATTACTTCCCTAATTTGGGGTTGTATTGATATCATAGGTCTGGTTCTTGCATGGATAGTTGGATGCTCCTTGGAAACAGATTAGTTTCCTAGCTCCCTGAAGGAGGCGGTGGTCTAACACCTCTCTTGAAAAAAGTTTCTTTGGACCCTGTCTGCCATGCCAACTACAGACCAATCTCAAATCTTCCCTTTCTAGGGAAGGTTATTGAGAAAGTAGTTGCCATACAGCTGGAGAACCATTTGACCATCCATGACATCTATGAACCCCTCCAGTCCAGTTTTCAAAAGAGGCATAGTACTGAGACATTGTTGGTTCAGGTGCTCAATTATGTCCTGATGGTTGGAGATCAGAAGAGCCATTCCATCTTGGTTCTTCTTAATCTCTCATCAGTGTTTGACACTGTGGACCATGGGGTACTGCTCAACCATCTGAGGTTCATCTGCAGATTATCTGTTGTAGTCCTCAGGTGGTTTACATCTTACCTCACTGGGAAAACACAGAGAGTGGTGTCTGGGGTTTATTCCTCAGACCCAGTTCCTCTGTCTTGTAGGGTTCAGTATTATCCCCCATGTTGTTTGCAGTGTATATGCTGCCCCTCGGAGACATTGTAAGAAGGTATGGGCTGAGGTTTCACTGCTATGCTGACGATACCCAGCTCTACCTTTCTTTTGCACCTGACCAGGATGGAGCTCTCTCTGCCTCACAGAAATCCAGGAGAGGATGGACTCGAGTTGGCTGAAGTTGAACTTGGATAAGATTGAGGTGCTGGTTGTGGATCCAGCACATCAGATAGAGGGTCTGGGGGTTGGTTTGCCTTCGGAGTTATATCTTGGGGGCGTATCACTCTGAACCTCTGAACAGGTGCAGAACCTGGGAGTAATTTTTGATGCAGGGCTTGTTCTGCTTTTACAGATGTCTGTCGTCATCAAATCCTCCTTTTATCACCTGAGGAATATCTCCAGAATTAAGCACCTTGTTCTGTCTGGTAATCTTCCTACGCTGGTCCATGCCTTTGTGTCCTCATGCTTGGATTATTGCAATTCGCTTTACATAGGGCTACCTGGGGTGGAAATCCACAACCTGCAGCTGATGCAGAACGCTGCAGCCCGGCTTTTGACAGGAACCTCGTAGTCCAGTCATATATCGCCGGTGCTGCGCCGACTGCACTGGCTGCTTGTGCAGTGGTGGATCACCTTTGAAGTCAGTCTTCTGACTTTTAAAGCCCTACATGATCTGGGTCCAGACTACTTGAAAGAGCTCCTGGTTCCCTACCACCCTGGGCAATCACTCCACTCAGCCGACAAGGGGTTGCTAGAGATTATGAGGGTATGTTTAAAATCTTGAGGGGCCTGGGCATTTATGTCTGTGGCCCCTACCCTCTGGAATTCTCTACCCCATCGCTTATGGGAATACGTGACCGAGGTGGGATTTAAACAGGATTTGAAAACTTATTTGTCGATGCAAGCTTTTGGCAGTTAGGTTCTTATTTGATTGCATTATTTGTTTTGTTGATGTTTATATTGTTAAGACATTGAGCTGTATGATCTATTTTAAAAGTTGTGCAGTGCCTTAGTACTTAAAAAGTGCCATAAAAATAAAGTTTTATTAATTATTATTATTATTATAATATAGACATATTAAATCTATGATAAAAAGAAGGGAACAGTGTGCTGCTAGTTCAGTTACTTTAACAAGAAGCTAAAGTTGCAGTTTTGGAGGACCTTGGAGGTAATATATAGCTTCTTCCAATAATGCCTGAATATTTACTTAGGTTTATTTGAATAACTAGCTCTGACCTTTGTAAAGATGTATTGAGAGGTACATGTGAGATGCCTATTTGTATAACTAGCACTGACCTTTGTAAAGATGTATTGTGAGGAACATGTGAGATGAGTATTTGTATAACTAGCTCTGACCTTTGTAAAGATGTGTTGAGAGGTACATGT
This sequence comes from Neoceratodus forsteri, assembly GCA_016271365.2. Lineage (NCBI taxonomy): Eukaryota > Metazoa > Chordata > Ceratodontiformes > Ceratodontidae > Neoceratodus > Neoceratodus forsteri. The sequence goes on from CM057457.1 coordinate 404,769,997, forward strand.
GACATGCCTATTTGTATAACTAGCTCCGACCTTTGTAAGGATGTATTGAGAGGTACATGTGAGATGCCTATTTGTATAACTAGCTCCGACCTTTGTAAGGATGTATTGAGAGGTACATGTGAGATGAGTATTTGTATAACTAGCTCCAACCTTTGTAAGGATGTATTTATTGAGAGGTACATGTGAGATGCCTATTTGTATAACTAGCTCCGACCTTTGAAAGGATGTATTGAGAGGTACATGTGAGATGAGTATTTGTATAACTAGCTCTGACCTTTGTAAAGATGTGTTGAGAGGTACATGTGAGATGCCTATTTGTATAACTAGCTCCGACCTTTGTAAGGATTTATTGAGAGGTACATGTGAGATACCTATTTGTATAACTAGCTCCGACCTTTGTAAGGATGTATTGAGAGGTACATGTGAGATACCTATTTGTATAACTAGCTCCGACCTTTGTAAGGATGTATTGAGAGGTACATGTGAGATGAGTATTTGTATAACTAGCTCTGACCTTTGTAAGGATGTATTGAGAGGTACATGTGAGATGCCTATTTGTATAACTAGCTCCCGCCTATTTGTATAACTAGCTTCAACCTTTGTAAAGATGTATTGAGAGGTACATGTGAGGTGCCTATTTGTATAACTAGCTCCGACCTTTGTAAGGATGTATTGAGAGGTACATGTGAGATGAGTATTTGTATAACTAGCTCCAACCTTTGTAAAGATGTATTGAGAGGTATATGTGAGATGCCTATTTGTATAACTAGCTCCGACCTTTTTAAGGATGTATTGAGAGGTACATGTGAGATGCCTATTTGTATAACTAGCTCCGACCTTTGTAAGGATGTATTGAGAGGTACATGTGAGATGAGTATTTGTATAACTAGCTCTGACCTTTGTAAGGATGTATTGAGAGGTACATGTGAGATGCCTATTTGTATTACTAGCTCCGACCTTTGTAAGGATGTATTGAGAGGTACATGTGAGATGCCTATTTGTATAACTAACTCTGACCTTTGTAAGGATGTATTGAGAGGTACATGTGAGATGAGTATTTGTATAACTAGCTCTGACCTTTGTAAGGATGTATTGAGAGGTGCATGTGAGATGCCTATTTGTATAACTAGCTCTGACCTTTGTAAGGATGTATTGAGAAGTACATGTGAGATGCCTATTAGTATAACTAGCTTTGACTTTTGTAAGGATGTATTGAGACATACATGTGAGATGCCTTATTTAATTGTCTTTGGATCTTAACTGAATTTTTAATTACTGTATTGTCTTCTTGTGAATTTTTAAACTTTGTACTTGTAATGACCTATGTGTCGAACATAGAGAATACTGGATGGGCAACTATGCAGAGCCAGTGTGTTCTGCCACAGAGGGATTCTGATTCCCTCTCACCTCGAGAGCAACGCTTGAGAGGTCCATGGGAATCGGAACCCCGAGGTGGTAAAACACACTGGTTCTGCATAGAGTTGCTTATCCTTTATTTTTTATAGTGTATAGTACTACATGAAAAATGTGTTTTGTGAGTTATTTTGCTTTCAAAATGAAACTGACTCATGCAGTCTCTAGAGGTTCTAGAATGTTGTTCTACCACAGTAGGGTAGAACAGCATTCCGTGACCTTGGAACTGTGGTAGAACAGCATTTTGAAAGGGATGAAATTCTACGCAGAACAATACTCCACTATACACTGTGTAAGCAATAATACCCAACAGGGTGGGCAGTATTGGGCATTACCGGACCACCCAGGGATGTAATGAAGCCAGATGCCACCGGTGGAGGGCCTTAAAACCCCTTGAAGATCTGGTGCTGCCTATGCCGCCCACCCAGGAGGGTATTATTGTACTTAGAAAATGGGTTATCTCTGGTACTTTTATGTGGAATTTAGTAAAATTTCAAAACAGAGTGAAATACAATTCTATCTTGCATAACCCTGCCATGTAAAAACAGCAGGTGCAGAGCGAAGACTAGGATGTGGGAGCATACCAGCGTTTCAGTTTGAAATTTGTAGCTGCCGACGAAACTGAGGAACGGCTTTAAATATTTGGTCAGGAATCAGGACACTCGATCCTTGATGAGCGTGTGGTGAGACTGAGATGAGCTCAAACGGATGGGGGCAATAACATTGGTAGGAAGGAGTTTTTTTTTTTTTTTTTTACATAATTTATGCAGGTTAAAGTAAGGGGGTGAGGTGAATGGACTGTTGTTTGGCCAGTATTATCTTTTGCTAAGCGAGAGAAAAAAATGGCAGCATTTTGAAATCAGGTGGCCTTTCATTTGATGCCATGTCCAGCAGTGGAGAGTTTTTTTTTTACATTCATTAAACGGAGAAGTGGACCAGGAGCTTGGTCAGCATAGGAGCTCGGGGGGGAGGGTATGTCTTGCCCGCTAAGCAACAGAAAAAAATGGTGGCATTTTCAAATCGGGTGCCCAGTGGTTCAACCAATTATGAAGCAGCCTGGGCACAATGGTTACAGTGATGAGCGTGGTGAGGTTGGCATGGCTGGCACTTTTAACTTACAGGGCTCTCACCGTAAGTTAATGTACACCGTGCCAGTCAGTCAGGTTTTTGTATTTTTTTTTTTACCCATTTTCTAAAATAAAATACTTTACTTACTACTAGGATTCTAACTCCATCCTGCACCTTGACACTGGGGATCATTGTAATTGCAGAATCACTAATTTTGTACGGTCACTGTACGGTGCAGGTCACTCCCATTGCAGCCGCTCATATGTATTCGCTCAAATATAGTCATCCATATTGATGCGCTCACTTGATGTGCTACCCCATAGGAGTTGGAGCAGGGATGATCCAGAGAACTGCAGGCTGGTTAGCTCGACCTCTACAGTGATGAAGCTACTCAAGACCATCATTGAATCAAACATGGTAGACTTTCTAGATGCAAATGACTCGCTTATCTTAAACCCTTCAGATTTATTTTTACTACAAGAGAAACAAAAAGCACTCCACAGTGAATATTGTACTCCAGACAAGCAAATATCAGTTAAACAGAAAAGCTGGCCACCAATATCAGTTGCATAAATAGTTTAATGTAATAAACACTCACAGGTCACAAGTCCATAAAAACACAGCAGCACAGCAGATGTGGGGACTGAGCTCCCTCTTATTTTTACAACAGCCTGCTAGTTATTTGGTGGCTCTGGTTCTTCAAACATGCCTCTTCTGCCTTTGACTCACCATTCTTACTAAACAGTTCCTCACAGGCTACCTTGTTCATTCCTTTCAGGAACTTGAAGGTCTCTATTATGTCACCCCCCCAACATGCCTCCAGTGAGCTTATGTTAAGTGCCCTAAGCTGATCCTCATAAGACCTGCCATATTGTCCCTGAATGATTTTTGTTACCCTACACTGGACTGCCTCCAGCCTGCCCTTGTCATACTTTGAGTAGGGACTCCAGAACTGGGTACAGTATTCCAGATGGGCAAGTTAAGGTGTACCTCCATTTCACACAAGAAGGTATCAGTCCCTGCTCAGGTTACTGCTACCAGGATGGAAAGATATGGAAACGATGGGGAAATGCAGATAACAACAGCAGTTAACAATAGTTGGCAGACTGGAGCAATCTGACTGCAGCTACAAAAAGAAGCAGGGCCATCCCCAACACCTTTAAGGGGACATTGCTCAGGCAGCTGGTTATGGAACCCACCAGAGATGGGGCAGTACTGGGCCTGGTATTTTCAACCAGGGACAGCACTGCAGATGTCATAGTGGGTAGTCCATGGGTGCTTGCCATCACTATACTGTGTATTTTGTCATATGGATTGGGCAAGAGAAAAAACACACTATGATGAGGGTCCTCGACTTCAGGAGGGTAGATTTTAAAGAAATGAGTTACTACCTCAGTAAATAAGACATTGAGGGTGATTGCTGAGGGTGAGTGGAGTCCCAGTGGAAACAGATCAAAGAGGAAATAGCTAAGGCAATGGCATGATGTTTGAAGGAAGTAAACAAGGGAAGGAGGTGGAAGATGGTGCTTTATTTCTCAAGGGAGGTGGTAAATGCAATGAAGGAGAAAACAAACAGCATTTAGGAAGTGTAAGGATACCTAGACAAATGTGGACAGGGAGCTATATCTGGAAAAACAAAGAGTGGCAGGAAGGAGGGTGAGGACAGTTAAGGCACAAACATAGCAGAGGATTGTCAAGGAATTCCAAAAGGAAGGTAAGACTTTCCTCAGGTACACGAGTGAAGAGAGGAAAACAAGGGATGGGACAGTGAGAATCGGGAGGGTGGGTGGTGCTGTGCAGAAGATGACTGGGGAAAGCACTAGAATTGTAAATAAGTACTTCTACTCATTCTTCACATGGGAGGGACAACATGTATCAGCAGGTTCCAGGGGGAGTAGACACAAGTCCATTTTCAGAGGAGAGAGTTCAGAAGGGACTGGAGGGCCAAATGGAGAACAAAGGGACAGGACTGGATGGGATTCACCCAAGGGTTCTAAAAGAGTAATAGACACAGTGCTAGCACCCCTCTAGCAACATTGTTCAGCACCTCACTGAAGATGTAGGTAGTTCAGTTTAGTTTAGTTTGTTAAACACATTGCAGCCAAACACCCCAAAGAGGCAGCTGAAATTGTATACAGTATACCATTTACAAATAGAACTACAGAAAGAATAATAATACAAAATACACAATATTTCACTAGTACAAAAATACCTACTAAAAACCCTATATAACATTTAAAAAAAGGACTGGAGGATGGCTGATGTGGTCCCTCTGCACAAGAGGAGCAGCAGCAGGGAGGAGCCTAGCAACTACAGGCCAGTCAGTATCACATCAGTGATGGGGAAATTAATTCAGACCCTGCTGAAGGAGAGGCTGATGGAACTCCGGGAGGTATACAGGCTGCAGGACCACCAGTAGCATGGTTTAACAGGGGGAGGTCATGCCAAACTAATCCTAGATTTTTTGACTGGGTGAGTAAGAAGGTGAATCAGGGGAGGGCAATGAATGTGGCCTATGTGGACTTTAGTAAGACCTTCAGCACACTGCCACACAGGAAGCTAGTAAAGAAACTCAAAAGCCTGGCCTGGGAGTTGGGGAGAAAGCAACAAGCTGAGTATTAGATTGGTTGAAGGAAAGGAGGCAGAGGGCGGTGGTAAATGGCAGACATTTGGGGGATAGGAGAATGACTAATAGGGTACCAGAGGGATCAGTGCTGGGACAGGTCCTCTTCAGTGTCTTCATAGGTGACATTGCTGAGGAACTGGAGGGAAAGGTGTGTCTTTTTGGGATGACACAAAAATCTGTAACAAGGTGGGCACTCAGAAAGGGGTGGAGAGAATGCAAAGGGATCTAGGGCACCTAGAGAGTGGTCTAAGGAGTGGCAGTTAGGTTTCAATGTGAGAAAGTGCAAAGTCAGACACTGTTGACAGAAAACCCAGGAGCTGTGTATAAGATGGGGGGAGGTACTGACAGTCATCACACAAGAAAGAGACCTCAGGATACTCATATCTGATGATCCCAAGGTGGCAGGGCAGGGTGACAAGGCAGTGGGCAGGCCTAGTGGGATGCTAGGGTGCATAGGGAGGGGGAGTATCTAGCAAGAGAAGGGAGGCACTGTTGCCACTGCATCGCTCACTAGTAAGATCCAACCTACAGTACTGTGTCCAGTTCTGGAGGCCACACCACTGCAAGGACATTAACAGGGCGGAAGTGGTTCAGAGGATGACTACCAGAAAGGAGTGGGGGGGGAAGGGTGCACAAAAACGCCATATGAGGAGAGGATGTGGGATCTCAACATGTACTCCCTGAGGATGAGGAGAGTGAGATGAAACACGATGGGGATATGTACCTCACAGGAGGACAGGCTGTGGGATCTCAACACGTATTCCCTGAGGATGAGGAGAGTGAGATGGAACATGATGGAGATATGTACCTCACAGGAGGACAGGCTGTGGATCTCAACATGTATTCCCTGAGGATGAGGAGAGTGAGATGGAACATGATGGAGATATGTACCTCACAGGAGGCCAGGCTGTGGGATCTCAACATGTATTCCCTGAGGATGAGGAAAGTGAGATGGAACATGATGGAGATATGTACCTCACAGGAGGACAGGCTGTGGGATCTCAACATATATTCCCTGAGGATGAGGAGAGTGAGATTGAACATGATGGAGACATGTACCTTACTGGGGTGAAAAATGTGCAGATGAGGAGCCACTTTCAGGAGAGGAAAAGCACCAGAACACTGGGGCATGCAATGAAACTGGGGGAGTTACAAGGGATGTAAGGAAATATTTCTTCCTCACAGAAGATGCTTGGAACTGCCTGCCAGCAAAGGTGGTGGTGGAAGTGAACAGTGGGGAGTTTTAATGACACATGGGATATGCACAGCGGCATAATAAGGGAGGTGGGATGGACACCGGTGACCAAACAGGGTCTGAGATGTTGAAAAATAGGGTAGCCTGGAAAGGCTTACAAGTCCTATTCTGCCAATAAATTATATAAGGTATAGTGCAAAAGGGGAGGGGAGATTACAAAGTCAGGACGGGATTAATTTAGCTCTAAAAGGCAAAGTGCAGGAACAACAAAGGGAGAGCTGTGGACTCAACACCATGGGTATCAGCTGTTTTGAGTCCTTTCTGACAGGCAGGAAGCAATGGGTAGTTATAGGAAATGTTTCCACCTGTCCGAAGCCCCTGACCTGTGGTGTGCCTCAAGGGTCAATCCTGTCACCCATGTTGTTTGCAGTGTACGTGCTGCCCCTAGGCGATATCATTAGGTGTTACGGTTTGCGTTTTCACTGCTATGCAAAAGATACCCAACTGTATAAGCACTTTGGTCATGGAACATGTGCTGTGTGAAGGAATTGAACAACTATTTATCTGAGATCCATCCTCGATGTCCTCTATCTGGCTGAGGCTCAACCCGGACAAGACAGAGGTACTAATGACTGAGCCAGGTCGCCGATGGGATGTGGAGCAGGAACTTGGTTATTCCTGGGTACAATCAATTTGGAGGTGGCCACTAAGGTGCACAATCTGGGCATCATTTTTGACAATGGCTTGACAGTAGAAAATCAGGTGTCTGCTGTCGTCCTCAGTGGTTTTACCACTTAAGAAATGTCACCCAGATTAAACCCTTAATTCCGCCAGAGGACCTACCATCGTTGGTGCATGCCTTTGCTATGTCCAGGCTTGATTACTGCAATGCTCTTTACTTCGGGCTCAGTGAAAGCAACCTCTGCCAGCTGGGGCTAGAGCAGAGCACTGCAGCCAGGTTATTGATGGGCCTTTCCAGGTCCACTCGCATAACCTCGGTTTTGCACGAACTGCACTGGCTGCCGGTGGGATGGAGGATTGTCTTCAAGTTGGGCTTGCTCACCTATAAGGCCCTATACAGCTTGAGTCCAGGCTACCTGACTGACCTAACACCTGCCTGCCCAGTGCACTCACTCGGTCATCCACAGAAGGCCTCCTGCTGGTCCCTTGAGTGTGGTTGACAACATCAGAGGACAGCGCCTTTGGAGTGGTGGGACCAGTTTTATGGAACTCCTTACCTAGAGTTCTGAGGGAGGCATCCTCTGTGGATGCATTTAAGTGGGGCTTTAAAGCCCATCCATTTTCTCTGGCATTTGATGTCCTTTACCTTTAATATTTTTAAGGAAGTTTTAATATTGTTGAGTTGAACTGTATTATTTACTGCCTGTTTACTGCTTGCAAATCTGAATCCGCAACAATTTTTAAATGTTAGCCTTTGATAAAGAATGGAAGCACATCCGAAACGTGTCAGGCAATGCCTCATTTTATTTGTGTAAAAATAAATGTTGTTTAAATGAGACTGGTGCCCTGGCTGTCTATTTGAGGTTTGTGTGTACTCTGCTTTATGTGTTTTTACTTTGGTTTACTTTAGCATTGCAGCAACGCAGTCCTTGTGCACACTCCACTTGGTCTGTTTTGTAGTATTTTTAAATGTATGTTACACTTATTACCGCCATGTAAAGCGTTAAGAGCCTCAGGGATATGGAACGTTTTTAAATATATGTCCCTGTTATTACCTCCATGTAACGCGTTTAGAGCCTCAGGGATATGGCGCTGTCCAAATACAGTCTGGCACATACTAAAATGCCAGCAGAGGAGGCCTAATTGTTTTTCGTGTCTGCTCGATGGTCAGCACCCATATGGGGGTGCGCCGAATTTGCTGTCCCCTCCACCCCCTTGGGCTTCCCCATCCCCGGCCCAAGATGTTCCTCATGTATTGGACTTCCTCAGCTTCACCCTCCCCTATACCTGTCCCAGCCCCTCTTGAACCCCTCAATAGTCTCTGCCTCCACCAGTCCCTTGGGCAGTACATTCCATGGTTCCATCACCCTCTCAGTGATAGATGTAACACCTCCTCCTCTTCCCCTTGAGTCTCCCCCCTCTAGCTTCCACTCATGTCCTCTAGTTGCCCCCCTTCTTTCCTTTGGAGCACTCTGACTCAGCCTCCCTTATTAATCCCCTTTATGTACTTGAAGACCCTATCATGTCCCCCCTTTCCCTCCTCTCATCCAGGGAGTACATGTTGAGTTCCTCGAGCCTCTCTCCATAGGACTTTTCCCTCAAGGCCAAGATCATTTTGGTTGCCTTCCTCTGGACCCTCTACAGGAGTGCGATGTCCCTTTTTAAGTGAGGTCTCCAAAACTGCACACAGTACTCGAGGTGAGGCCTAACCAAGCAGTTGTACAGAGGTAGGATCACTCCCCTCCTTCTGGAGGTGATTCCCCAATGATGCATCCCAGCATTCTATAGGCTTTTGCTGCTGCCCTCCTACAAGTCTCAGAGTTGTTCATTTTGACATCCACCACCACCCCCCCAGGTCCCTCTCGCCCTTCAAGACTTGCAGTGTGTCTCCCCTCAGGGTATATACTTGGCCCATGTCCTGGCCCCCAGGTGCAGAACCCTGCATTTCCCTGCACTGAACTTCAGTTTGCAATTCCTCGACCACCTCTCCAGTGCCTTCAGATACTCCTGCAGTGCCACTCTCCCTTCCTCCTCATCCACAATCACCCCCAATTTCGAGTTATCCACAAAGAGACTCATTTCGTTTCTAATACCTTTCCTTATGTCAGAGACATAGGCATTAAACAGATCCCTGGGGCACTCCACTAATGACCCTCCTTGGAGACGAGACTAGTCCCCCAATCACTACCCTCTGAGTATGTTCCAAGAGCCAATTTCCTATACATCTGATCACCTGCTTCCCCACCCCCTTTCCCCCAGTTTAACCAGCAGGCCACCATGGGGTGCCGAATCAAATGCCTTGCTGAAGTCTAGAAAGTGGACATCCACCAGCCTACCCTGGTCCAGTGCACTCGTCACCCAATCATAGAACTTCACAAGGTTTGTCTGACACAATCTCCCTGGGATGAAGCCATGCTGTCTATAGTCCAGGTACCCCATTTGCTCCAGTACCCCCCCGCCTCTCCTTGATAATGCCCTCCATCACCTTGTCTACCACTGATGTCAGGCTAATGGGCCTGTAGTTCCCCACCTCCTCTCTTGATCCTCCATTGTGGATAGGCATGATATGGGCCACCCTCCAGTCTTGGGGTACCCACCCCATCTTCAGAGGGATGTTGAAAAGCTTCACCAGGGGGGCCACCAGGACATCTGCCAGTTCCCTCAGCATCCTGGGATGCATTTCATCTGGCCCTGGTGCTTTCTCCATCCTAAGGGACCTGAGGGCTTCCCTCACTCTCTCTACTGGGATTCTGACCTCCACGTCCTCCCCCTTGGCTCTCTGTACTGCCTTCCCTCCACCCGATGGTACTGTCCCTTCCCCCTCCCAAGACACATCAGGCTCCTGATCTTTACGGGTCCCACCTCCTCCACCAGTTCACCCCCTCTCCCCCAGAAAGGCGTAACCCCCCATCCTTCATGGTAAAAACTGAGGCAAAGTACTCATTTAGTACCTCAGCCTGCTCCCCCCTCATCCTGAGGCATCTAAAAACCAAGTCAGCAAACCTCCCACCACAGGAGAGGAGAGCTGCCTGAATGCTCAGTCCTCTCCCTTGACTTGATTATGCTACTGGAGTGGGAAGGGGGCTGTACCCAGATCAATAAAAAAAGCGTAAAACAGGAGAAGGCTACAGTGTACGGGGGGAGTAATGCTTGGATCAAAAGAAAAGATTATGTTCTTTCCAACCCAGTGGCATAAAGTGCTGAGGCATTATGTGCCTTACCTCTTACCACACTGGAAACCTGGGTACGGGAACAAGCTTGGGTCACCAGTGGTCGGCTGGGGAGGGAGAGGACTGAGCATCCAGACAGCTCTCCTCTCCTGTGGTGGAAGGTTTGCTGACTTGGATTTTAGTTGCCCTAGGGTGGATAGTTCTAGCAGCCCAAGTGATACTAAGGGAAGAAAACACAGTTCTGTAGGACGTGTATGCCTCAGTGTGTACATGCTTATGTGCCACCATGGGGGTAAATGGGCTGGCATAGGCTACAAGAAGCCCTGCCTGCCTGCCTCTGCCCCATACGGCTGATGATCTGCCTGGCTCACAAATCTGGACTGTGTCTCCAGGTTGGGGGGTGGCCCTCCCCTTTCTGGCCCCATTGTGGGGAAGGGGGAGCCATGGGGCTGACAATCTGCCTGGCCCACAAGTCTGGATTGTGTCTCCAGGTTGGGGGGAGTCCTCCCCTTCCTGGCCCCACCATAGGGAGGGATGATCCACAGGGTTACAGAGCTCAGTGGACCAGGTGGTGGATGACAGGCAAGAGGGGTCAGGAACAGGGCTGAGAGGCTGCCTATGCCGAACTGCTGGGGGAAAAAGCCATATAAAGTAAAAAGAAAGAAAAGGTTATGTTCTCCAGGTGGTGTCTAGTGAGGTTCATACCAAAGGCAGCCAGAATACTCAGGTCAAAGAATCTAAAAAGAAAATTATTTTAAAAAAGTTTTATTTATTTACTTTTGTTTATCAGGTAGACACAATGAGCCAAAAGCCCATTTTCATGCGTGACCCAGGACCATACAAATACAGTCATGATGTTACATGTGATAAAACACAGTAAACAAAAATACAATACAAACTAACACAGTCAAAAACTGGTACAACATAGTTGACCAAGAAAATACAGTATTTCCTTAGCTTAATTTTAAAAGTCTGATGAATTATGTTACCAAAAAGTAAACCAGGAAGCTGATACCAGTTTCTAGCGGCACTAAAAGAAAAAGAACAATTTCCGATTTTAATTTTTGTTATAGGCACCGTAAACCTTACTATTTTACTGGAACAGAGTTTTCTGCCATTATTATTCATGTGAAAGAATAAATAAAAAGGATAATTTTTCCCTCTAGTGATGAACATTATCCATCAAACAACAGAAGTGATACAGACTACTCAGCCTTGATGGCAGCCATCCTGAATGTTTGTAAAGTACACACTGATGAGTAGAATACGGTCACTTAAATGTGAATCTACATACTGTATACTGTGAAATGCAGGTCTCAAAATAGAGAAGCCTTGCTTGGTCAAATCCGTAAAAAGAAAACAACTGTAATTTAATACAGGAAGATGTACACCCTTTGCTACTGCCAGCCTTGCCTGTAGAGTAAGCAAGGACTGCAATTTAAATAGGGGTCCCAGCTTTTGATTTACCAGACAGCTTATGGAATTTATGTAACTAGAAAAAGTTAAGTTTGAATCCAACAGGACACAGAAATATTTAAATTATGTAACCTGATCTAGTTTATTTCCAAAAGAGTCAAATATTAATAGATTTTAAACTTTATCTAATCTCTGCCTGGAACCAAAAAGCATACATTTGGTCTTTCTACTATTTAAGGATAGTTGATTTTTCATTAACCAGTTACCCAATACACAAAAATCCTCACTTAACCTGCTATTTAGTGCTTCCACGGAGGCTGGGCTACAATACAAAATAATATCCTACGTGGCTCGCTTGTAGTTTATGCTGCATGTGCCAAGGTGGACACTTTGCAGTGGGAGTGAAGTGACAGATGAGACTCCTGTGGTACTCAAGAGTAGAATTCGGGACTACTCGGTGTGGAAAACTATAAAGCTGCAAGGTGAAAGTGTCCTGGTAGCACTGTGCGAGTGGCACACTGGTTATGGTGCTATTCAATGAGGCAAAAATAAGGAAGCAACAGTGGTTCGATTCCAGCATACTGCAAACACGATGCATGCTATGAAAAAATAAAAAAAAATACCCACTGTAAATAAATCTCCAAGGTCACACACTACAGTAAGTAACAGCGTGAAATATTTTTTTTCTTCAATATTGTGCAACCTCACAGTTGATTACATTTATTTACGGGGGTGTGGAGGGCACAGCCCTCTGCTAAAAAATACTTTGAGTTGTTTGTAAATGTTACTGACTGACAGACGTACAGTTATGGCACTGACGGTATTCCCATCGGCAATACTGTTTCCTGTCCACCATGACACCTGCAGCATAAACTGCAAACGCTCCTCATCAGCACAAAATAAACAATTTGTGCGTTTCATTTTGGAAGAAATAGTGTCAATAAACAAAGTGAACAGGACAGGCCCAAGGATAATGTAACCCCCCCCCATAAATGGGGGTTCCCAAGAGTCTTCCTTGGGTGTGCTTCAATGCCCACTGCCAAGCAGGTGTTCTGCGTCTTTACAGGTGTAAAAGTGCTTGCATGTGAGTGCTCTGTTAGCCTCCATGCCTGTCCCTTTAAGAGACATTATTTTTGTAGTGTGTAATTAATCTGGGTAGGGGCCGAGTGTTTCCAGGGTCGAGTCCCACCCGAGCTGCAATAATATTGCTCTGTTCTGCCATCGCTAATGGTGCAGAAGGAGCTCTGTTAGAACTGGTAATTGTTTGCCGATTAGCTGCTCTAATAATAATGGTATTATTGTTTGTCTTACCTGCCTTTCTTTGCAGCATGGACATTTCTGTATTGCATCCATCAGTACCTTTTGGGGACCTAAAATGGAGTCTGTCCCCAGGGGTCTTGTGGGAGTGAATTTCTTTAGGAATTGTAGTTTTTTCATTTTGGTGCCTAAATAGACCGGGAGTGGGGGGTCATTGCTTTGACAGACAGACAGATGAATCAACCAACCAAACCCTTTTTGGATCAGAAGGAAGTCCCAGTGCTGCCTGCAGCAGAGAGTCAGTCTAAGTTTGGAGCTGAGAGAGTGAACTGCTCAAGACATTCAAGCAGCTGCTCCTGCGTAGTAGTGCAGGAAACTGGTGGGAAGGTTGTGTCGGGCTTGCCTGCCTGCTTCATCTTCCCTACTGAGGGATCTGCTAGTGAAATTAATCGGACTGAATCTGAACTGGCTTGTGACTAGAAATACTGAATTGTGACTGCCCTGTTACCTGAAGAAGACCGAAGATTTGCTGTAAGCGATCGGCCTGTCAGGACATCTAAATCACCACAGAGATCACGATTCTGCTCAGGAAAAATGAAATTACAACTGGACTGTCATCTGACCTGTGGTATTGTGTTTTGCTGTACTATAAATGTGCTGTAAGCTGTCAGTGGGTCATGATTTGGTTCCCCAATACTTAAGTGTGTCACACTTGCTGGAAACTGTCTCCAGCACCTATCAAACTGAATCCAAACTGTTCACCCGGCCTGGGCTCTGCCACCTTGGCCGAGTCAGCTACTTAAGATGCAGAGATCACCATCAACGAGAGACTCACCCAGGGATCGGCCCCCTGCTCAACATCTCGAACAGGAATGGCACCTCGGTGAATCATGTGGGCTCTGCTTCTCCTGGCATACCAGCTTGTCGACCTGCAGTCTCCATTTCATCCCTCCTGTGTTTTGTATTGCATAGCATGAGTAAACACCAGGGTAGCTCCCTGCAACTTCAGTGAAATCAAAAGTGTTGTCATCTGATTCAATTGTTGTTTTCTTGTCACAAACTGAGCCTCCAGGCTCCGGATCACAAATTGTGTGTGGTTGTGTATGCTCCTTCCTTCCATCATAGGGCCCTGACCAGCTGCAACACCGGCCTACCCCAGGCAACGTGTCAGGCTGGCCCACCTTTTTTTTCCAACTGGGTACCCAGAGTGTGTGACTGTGAAGGGACTGTAAAGTGCATGCATGATTGCCCGATTGAATCAGTTACAGAACTAATCAGCCAAATTACACCCCTCCCTTGTTCATTCCCCCTGAATAAATCAGATCTAATTCTTTTTCCATTTAACTTGACTGTGGTTCAATTTTGTACAAGAAGCACTGTACTGTTGTTACCTGCTGTGTCTAACTTTATTTTGCAGGGGGTCTCCAGGGTCGAACTGGTGGAATCAGCCCTGGTGGTAAGTGCAAACAGAGCTGGGATTTGTATGCTGATTAGGGGTTACTGTAACTGTGTCTGTTGTTCATTGCTTAGGCCACTAGAGGGAAAGGGGGGGGTTACAGTGTCCCAGAGGGCTGTACCCAGGTCAGCTACGCTACCAGTAACCCTGTCCTCCAGGTGAAGGCACCCGTTGTCAGTACCCAGGCCCCTTAACCCCGCACCTAGTCATGCAGGTAGGGGGAGTAGCCCTTAGGATAGCGCCATCTAGGGGTTACAATAAAGCCTTGGGGCATTCCCTGTTCCATCATCCTAAAAATAGATAAACTACCACCAAAACCCACCCTCAGGAGCCATCCAGTTAAATGACTATTGAACCAATGAAGCAGAGAATCCGCCAGTCTGTTGTTCCTAAGACTCCCGAGTAGCAGGTGATGGTTAACTAAATTAAGCTTATCAAAAGGTTCCAGTGAGCCTACCCTGGTAAGAAATAAACAACTCTGTCGGAAAGATTCACTTGTAGTTTTCAGTTTGACACTTTCCTATAACTCATTTTCTGTTATAAATATCATCTGACCCCATTTTTGTCTTTTTAAAGTTTTACTTTGTTTGGTTTTCACAGCAGCACAGTGTTCCTTATCTCCAACTTCATGATCTTCTGTTTCAGTCTCCAGCACCACAAACTGTACTGTTCAGAAACACAAGCAGCTGCTGTTCTTCAGAGAATGGGACTAGCAGAACAAAGGATATTTATCCACAGAAAAAGCAGTTCTCCCTGCAGCTCCCAGTATACTTAGCTCTGTGCTCCTGTCTCTAGCAGCTTTCAGAGGTGAAAGTTCACTTCCTGTCTCCCTCTGTTATGTGCCCCCATGCACACGTGCATACACACATACACAACTCAAAACAATCCTTTAATATTTTTATTTATTTTTTATTTATTTAGTTGTTGTTAACCGGGTAGGTGCACTAGCCATAAAATTACTATTTTCAGGCACGACCCGGGAGAGTACAACAAAAAGAGAACAGTTGAACAATAGCAACATGGGTACAATAATACAAACAGAGGAACAGTACAGCAGTGCTACAAAAATACAGTGGGTAGAAACAACAAAAAATAATGGCAAGCATTATACAGATAACGGCAGTAAGATACTGTATATAATAAGTGCAGAAACCACGGACCCGACCTGTGGAGTGAAAGGGTTAACAAGATAGCAAGGTTATATAGAGAGAAATGTGAGGAATGTTCAAACGTAACAAGAAAGACTGACAGAAGGAAGGTCAGGGGTGGTAACTGGCAAAACAACAGTGGATGGTCAGCAACAAAGTTCAAGAAGAAAGACAGCTAGTAGCCAAGAAGTTATTTACAAAGAGAAGGAAAAATATGGAGAGGGGAAGAGGAGACAGTCTTGGAGCTGGATTAGAGCAGGGGTGACATTACTGGTAAGTCTCAGGAGCTTCAGGTTGGGTCAAAGCATGTACAAGCATCAGCTAAGGATAGATAACGATATTCACTTTTAAATCCAAAGTGAGACTGAGACAGCCGGAGGTTGAGTGGAAGAGCATTCCATAGCCTGGGAGCAGAGAATTGGAAGGCCCCTGTGCCTTTAGTCGTCCGACATCTCAGAACATAGAGCAAGGATTTGTCAGCTGATCGCAGGCCATGGGAGGATGATTGAGGGACCAGCAATGGCACCAGCTGAGATGTTTTTTTTCCCCGGATGATCAAGTCCATTAGTGATCCAAGGTAGTATTGTCTACTGGCA
Organism: Neoceratodus forsteri; assembly: GCA_016271365.2. Classification (NCBI taxonomy): domain Eukaryota; kingdom Metazoa; phylum Chordata; order Ceratodontiformes; family Ceratodontidae; genus Neoceratodus; species Neoceratodus forsteri. Next base: position 404,786,023 of record CM057457.1, read on the forward strand.
AAGGGTGAGAACCAATTCAGATCCTTATAAAGAAGGCAGTGATGTTTGAGTCGAGGCGATGAAGAGGCAAATTGGCATATATTGTTATAAGTTACGTCCCATTTTAGTAGGGAGGTTTTAAGGGCAGAGGTAAGAATAGAGGCACCATAAGTAAGGGTTGGGAAGAATACCTCAGGCAATTGCTAATTTGGCCGAGGGTGTAAGCATGTAGCTCGTTTTGTAAGCTACTCCCAGTTTCGAGTTTACAGCTTTGCACGAAGACTGAATGCGAAGATTAAAATCCAGGGACTGGTCCAGCAGGATCCCAAGGTACTTGAAGGAAGTAACATTTTCAAGTGGAAATCCTCCTGGGTGAAGAACCTCCAGCAAACTAGAACAGGCCTTAATCTTCGGTACGGAACCAAGGAGCATGGCTTTCATTTTCTTTTCATTTAGTACAAGCTTAGTCTAGTAGCCAGTCTAAGACCTTATTAAAGTCTGAAGTAAGTGATGTGTTTATGCAGGCAATACTAGAAGAACCAGTACAGATGATCAGATCATCAGCATAGAGAATAGCTGAGCAGGATTCCAGGACCTCAGCTGCATTGTTGATAAAAATTGAGAACAGAAGGGGCCCAAGGATAGAGCCCTGGGGGACTCCAAGGTTGATAGTAGACATGTTGGACAGGGAGGAGTTAAATTTGACAGCTTGTGACCTGTTTGACAGGTAGCTACAGAACCAGTCCACAACAGGGGTAGAGAAATGGAATTTATGGAGAGTGGAGAGAAGCAGAGGATGGTCTACAAGGTCGAAAGCCTTAATGAGGTCAATGAAGATGGCACCTGTGAGTTTTCCAGAATCCATGTTGGACAGAATATCAGTAGTTAGTTGAAGAAGAGCTGTGGTGGTGCTATGACCTTTTCTGAAACCATGCTGGGTGTCTGAGAGGAGATTGTAGCTGTAAGGTCAGTGGTCTGTGATGCAACTATTTTCTCTAGGATCTTGCTAAGGACAGAGAGAATTGCTATAGGTCTGTAATCGGCCATGTCCTTTGGGTCACCTTTTTTAAAGACAGGCATTAGTCTTGCAGATTTCCATAAGTCCAGCACAGTGCTATGGATAAGGGATAAAGTGTAGATTCTGGCAATTGGAGAGGCAATGAGTGGAGCAGCCAGCTTAAGAAGATGAGGTTCCAGTAAGTCAGAACCAGAGCTGGTATTGGCAGATATGGATCTCAGTGTAACCCCTAGATGGCGCTATCCCAGGGGCTACTACCCCTGCCTGATTTGCCACTAACAGGTTGAGGGGCCTGGATCCGATGGCGGGTGCCTCCACCCAGAGGTCAGGGTTTGCAATAGTTAAACTAATTTGGTCACAGCCCTCTGGGACACTGCAACCCCCCTTGCTTCCCACTAGTGGCCCACACAATATATCAGAATTACCTTCACAGTATACACTTACCCCAGGACTGGTTCAGGCACTGGGACCCCTGTAAAATAAGATACAGTGCAACAATCACAGTACAATACTTTAACATAGACAAATACCTCAGGCAGTATAACTTTGCTGAAACAAGCAGCTCTGATTTATTTAGGGGTTATAACAAGGACAGGGGAAATCAGGTTAATTAGCTTATCACTTTACTCATCTACCTATGGCTCTGTGCAGGCCTCATCCCTACCAGTTACTGTCCCTGGGTACCCAAGCCCTAGTGGCTAGTCCAAACCGTGGCAGCTGGTAGGGGCCCTTTCATACAGAGAAAAGAAAAATTAGTTAAACAGTCAGCAGTACAGTAATTCCATTTGGATGCAATGTGGCAATTCAACAGGGAGCGACCCTGAATTAGTACTCACGACCTCCAAACAAGATAGGGTCCTTCAACGTCAGCAGGGCTACTCTTGAGCTACACAAGCCTCCTCACACATTTATATGGTAAAAAGAAAGTACTATACCAGGCAGGCTGCTTCTCTATCCCAATCGCAATTACTGCACAATACCTGGGAGAACACACAGCAGATTCAGTTCCTGACAGACCGAGCGCAATTCAGCAATTTCTCCAGTCTTCTACAGGGTGAGCCTGGTTTCTACTCTTCAGATATCCTTTGATTCTCTTCACAGGATGGATTCAGTCCTAACAAGCAGTTACACAAGCTGCAGACTGAACTCAGGGCCTTACACACGCTTCCGACTAAAACTGCACACTGAAAAGCACAGGGCTCTTCCTCTTCACTGCCAGAGCTCAACTGAAACTCCAGCAGACAAAACCGGCACTTCCTTTGAGTTCCTCCCAGTTCTTGGCTGGATTGGCTGTCACCACAATAGACTGCCCCTATTGGTCCAAAAAGGCGCCGAAGTCCAAACTACATCTCCCAGAGTCACTGCCCATACAATCCTCTTGTGGCTGGCTCAGATTACGAGTCCAAGTTCTGATTCGTCCAAGGCACCATTTTAGAGTTACCTTAACCCACACTGATTGGTCCAGTTCAGCAGTTCAAAACTAGAATGGGAACTAGGCAAACAGTTCTGACTGCAAAGAAAGCAGGTTAGACAAACTGTATTTTCATTATTACTCTAAATGATTTCTGGCAAACAGTTACATCTTTCAGATAGGTTCCCTTTGCACTCCTAGTGACTGCAAAAATGGAGTGAATTGGCAGCAGCTCAAGTGGTACTCAAGCAGAGAAGCACACAGTCCCCCCAATACAAACTAATTATGTCTGCAAGCAGACAGCTCTTAAAGAGACAGTACCAGAGGCTCTAAAAACACTCACTGATAAATGGCTTAAACGCCAAACACCATTCAGGCTTGGAGCATTCAAGCAAGCTCCTGGAAGTCTTTTGGGAACCCCCATTTGCAGGGGGGTTACACCCTTCCTGGCCTGGGAAAACTTGACGTCCGCGTCAAGCAAGCACCCCCATAAGTTTCAACTGCAACCACATACATTTGCATTAGGCTCACACAGGTAATCATCAGTCAATATATCATTTTACCAAGAACACATTTCTGAAACATTGCATACGTCACTCTTATACAGTATTACACACAATTGTACCATAACTCAAGTTATTACCTCTTGCACATGAAACCTGAAGAGAGGGGCCCTTCCCTATCAGTTACCTTGGGGCTGGACGGGCAAGGGCACCATACTTAGAGGGCAACACAAGTAACTTGGAGTTAGCACCGACACCCAGCTCTGGGGCAACGAGCCCGGGACATACACTCCTTTATGGACAACATTGAGAGGCAAGTCCACAGGCCTCCCAAGGAATCATAACTGAGGTGCACCACAGGCTTTACAGCTCGACCAGTCTTTCTAGGGGAACTGTTACAGTCTCTGCACTCTGAGCCTCATTTTCAGCATTGTCCTCACTTGTCAGGGGAGTCTCCATGGGGGTAGAGAGGCTAGAACTTGGGGCACTTTCAGCTCCAGGAGTTACAGTTTCTGAGTCCACAACATTTGGCTTGCATGGAGAGCTTTTGGAAACTGGCAGTGGACTGTCAGGGCACTCAAAATACTCTTCTTGTTCTGGTGTATCACCAGTCTGCCCCAATCCATCATTTTCCTCCCCTGAAAGCTCAAACAGTTCAACCATGCACAATGATTCCATTTCATCTGATCTGATACTTTGCACTTCACTTTCTGGGAGCATTGGCTCCAGGGATGAAGCTGGGGGCTTAGAAAGTCCAGAAGGCCCAGCTTCATCTTCAGTATTGACTAGGGGATTGCCCCGAAACAATTGACTCAGTTCGTAAGAAGGATAGTATTCAAAGTCACTCTCACTTTCTTCTGATATGGACTGACAGTCATGCTCAACTGGGACTTGTGGAGGGGAACACTTTAACTCTGCTTCTGTAGGTGCAGACTTTCTTGATCTTTCTTAGCAGCAGCTCTAGTCACTGGTCCAGAGGGGCATCTTCACGGGGCTCAGACTCAATCAAGATTTGTCCAATGGGCAGTAAATGATTTCTATGCATTGTTTTTATCTTTTAAATTATTCTCAGGCCTTACTTTGTACACTGGCAGATCATCTAGTTTGCCCACTACAATGTGAGGGAGATGGTGCCATCTGTCAGCAATCTTGTGTTTGCCATGCAGTCCCAGATTTCTTAGCACACCGATCTCCTCCTGGAGTTCCTGTGCTTTCACCTTTTATCATACCTTTCTTTGTTGGCCAGATTTCTTTTGGCAGCCATGGTTTGAGCCAGTTGGTACGCATGAGTTAGCTGGGCCTTTAACTTTGCACATACTGTAAATAGTTGTCAGCTTGAACCCCATCAGGAGACTCCAAAACACACATCTACCGGTAGTCGAGCTTTCTTCCAAACATCAGGCGGTGAGGGGAGAACCCAGTGGCATCACTTTTGGTGCAGTTATAAGCATGTACCAGGTGCTAATTTGTTGGCTCCATCCAGGCTTGTCTTTGGGTGCAGGGTGCCTAGCATATCTAGCAAAGTCGGTTGAAACGTTCAGGCTGTGGGTCCCCTGGGGTGGTAAGGAGTGGTTCTGGACTTTCGCACTCCCCACAGAGAAAGCATCTCTTTGATCAGACGACTCTCAAAGTCTCTCCCTTGATCAGAATGGATTCTTTGTGGAGCCCCTAGTGAACAAAAGTTTTCTACAAGTACTTTGCCACAGTGGATGCTTTCTGGTCTTGGTGGGGAAAAGCTTAGCATATCTCGTGAATGGTCAGTGACCACCAGCACATTACTGATATTTCTTTGATCTGACTCCAAACTCAGAAAATCAATACAGACCAGCTCCATGGGTGCACTGGTGGTGATGTTAACAAGGGAGCAGCCCTCTGGGGCAAAGCTTTCTCTGTAAGCAGCTACTACAAGTTAGAATGTGTTGCTCCACATCAGCCCCCCATCTTAGGCCAATAGAATCTGGATCTCACCAAGTCAAGTGTTCTGTCTATACCAAGGTGCCCCATGTGGTTGTGCAAGGATCTCAGTACTGAGTCTCGAAAGGCAGTGGGCAGCACTAGTTGTTGTTTGTCTACTTGTCCCCTCTGTCTACTGTTTCTCTGTACAACAGTTTATTGATCTAGTTTCAACTTAGGACCTTCTTGTATAACAGTGCAGTTCTCAAATCAGTGGAGCGAATTTGCACATCTTTCCTGCATAGAGGGCTTCTAAAGCTGATTTGATCATGGGATCGCGGATTGAGCCCGCCAAATACTGTCATTGTCCAGCTGAGGCAGTGCACCAATGTCTATTGCAGAAAAGTGGCAATAAGCAGCAGGTATGCAATTTCAGAGGGTCCCAAGCAATCCACCATGCAGTCCACAGCGCCCGTGACATTTGTTCCTCCCTGTCAAACTTCCGCAGAGTGCCCGAATGTCAGGTTCTGCCAATCTGACCCAATCATTCTGGGAACAGGCCTCCGGGAGAGAGCATCAGCATCTATGTGGTTCAGACCTGCTCGGTATTCAGAGCATAGTGGTATGTAGATAATACGAAAGTTACTGACGGCGTGATGGCATCCAACTTAGCTGAGGTCTGCACATAGGTCAAAGATTATTGTCAGTTTTACTAGTATTTAGCCCCATACAAGTACTCCATGGAATTGGTCAACAATAGCCCACTTCAAAGCTAGGAACTCTAACTTATGTACAGGATAGTTCTTTTTCGGATGGGGTCAGGCTTCTACTGGCAAGGCCACTGGTCTCAGGCCATTCTCGTGCTCTTGGTACAACACAGCCCCCAACCTTGCAAGCTAGCATCAGTGTGCAGGATGTAAGGTTTCTTTGATCGGCATAGCCAGCACTGAGCATGGGTAAGTTGATATATGATCTCATGAAAAGCAGTCCACAATCAGGAGTCCAGCGGGCCCCAAATACTTCATCCGGATGAAAATACACTCTTTCAGTCTTGAGGGACGCTGACTTTTGAGTATTTTTGTGGGTTGGGGATACCCTTGAGTGAGGTTAAGTAAGGGCAGATCCTCTTGAATAGTCCTTGATGAACGCCTGATAATAACCACAGAGTCCAGGATCTTTGCAGTTCTTTTAGATTTTTGGGCTGTGGCCAGGTGGTCAAGGCCTCAACTTTACTTGGGTGGTCTCTATTCCTCAGTGGATACTATGTGTCCCACATACTTTACTGATGTTTGAAGAATTGACACTTATCAATGGACAGTTTAAGGCCAAAGTCCTCCAGTCGGTCCAATACCTTAAATAATCTGCTCTCATGTTCCTCCAGTGAGCTGCCAAACACAATAACATCATCTAGGTATACCAGACACTCTAGTAAGTTCATGTCCCCACTGCACGCTCCATCAATCGTTGAAAAGTGTCTGGGGCACCTGAAATCCTTGAGGCATCCTCATGAATTCAGTAGAAGCCAAGCAGACAGATAAGGCTGTCTTCTCACGTCCTCTGGGGCCATCGGGATCTGGTAGTACCCACTGCGAGATCCAACACACAGAAACCACTTCTCTCGTTTAGGCAGTCAAAGCATCCTGAATGCGGGCATTGTGTACTGATCAGGGATACTCCACCGGTTTAAGGTGCGATAATCACGAACATCCTTACTGTCCCATTCTTTTCCTCCCACTAGTCAATGGGGAAGACATAAGGGCTTCTGGATTCTGTATTACACCAGCAGCTAACATCTCTTGCAGCTGCCGTCTCACATCATCTATGTCAGCAGGTGCCAGGCGTCAAGACCTCTCACGAAATGGTCTTTTGTCATGCAGCCGGATATTGTGCTCAGCTCCTTGCATGCATCCTACGTCCCATTCCTTTAAAGAAAACACCTGGTCTCTCTGGGCAAGCTTCTCACTGATCCTCACTTTCCATTCAGCTGGCAACGGGGAGTAGCCGAAATCAAACAAGTTAGGCATTACTCTGTCATTCTTCCTCGAACTCTTGCTGCTGGGTAGCACTGCAGTGTCTGCACAATGCACATTAGCCAGGATGAACCTCTATTTACTCGAATGTCTCTTTCAGACACATTATGAACTTGGACCATTACCCTTCTGGCATAAGCATGGGCTCTAGCGGGCAAAATACTAGGCTTGACCAGCAGTCCTCTGGCAATTTTCCATCGCATACAGTGCATCCAACATTAATATTTTATTCTTAACATCCTTTATGATCACGGACCTGTCCCTGTAAGGTACACAGGGCATTTGCTTCCAGGATCAGAGACTCAGGATCCTTCTTCCATACAATCCGACCGGTTCCTCTAGTTCCTATTTTTCAGCATCTCTCTGTGCCTCATAGGCCTTCTTAATTAAAGCGGAACTCTTAAAGCTCACTAGTCTTTGACCCCTGTTTTCATAACACAACTGTGCCAGCCTTCCGAACATATGAGCATTTGTTCCAATCAACAAAGGGACCTACCATACACACAGTCAGTGGGGGACACACTAAGACTAGGGTCTCACTTGTTAGCCACTCCAGCCACAGGTGGGGAAGAACAGCCAAATTCGGATATGCCCGGAATAGGGTAGGCCTTCTACCTTAACCCCTACATGCAGTCCTTCTAATGGTTGTAAGGGTATGTCTGACAAATGCTTCTGATACCAATCCTGGAACATAATTGTCACTTGGGAGCCACTGTCTAATACAGCTCTTGTAGACACCCATTCACCTTTACAGTGTGGTCTCCATGGGAGGACCCACTATCTGGACCAGTCTGGAGAGGCGGTAGTGGGGGGCCTGGAGCAACTGACCTTGCCACAAAAGGGCGTGAGTTAGCATTTTTGGTGCCCTCACACAGGATCATTGTACACCTCTAATCACTGATTTGTTCTCCAAGCTCTCCTTGTAGCCTATATGCAACTTTGTCAATGTCTTTTGGGACCGGCATTCCCCTTTTCATGTGCCCATCTTTCCCACAATTATAGCAAACATACTTTCTGGAGTTTGAGCTGGTCAGGTGCCACACTGGGAGCCAGAGGAGGGTATTACTAACTGGAAACCTGGTGCCATCTCTGTCTAGCAAGCGTGATAAGCATTTGGAGACATTTCATCAGTTTTCTCCACTTCCATGGTCAAGGAATTGAGTTTGGAGCTGTTATCAACAGGAGATACATGGGTGGGTACCCCACCCCAATAGCATGCAGTCGGATATAGGTCGGGGTCCGCATTGCTGGCGTGGCCTTCATAAAGGGACTGTTTTGAATTCCCGGATCTCTCAACAGTTCGCCCCATTGTGGCATATCTTTCCTTGTCAGAGCACTCATTGACTGCCAACCCTCTGTCCCCTGAACTTCACTTGATGGGTCACCCTCAGTCACTGGAAGTCGAGCCGCAGCTATTGGTGCAGGTCCCTCCGAGGTCGCTTTTCAACTCCTCAAATTTCTCTCATTAACTCATCATAGGAGGGTGGGATTCCAGTCGATTTGCCAGGTGTAACTGAAGCAACAGCAGTTCTGAGAAGGAGGCAGACTTAAGGATCCTGTCCAGCCTGGTTCGGTCCAGTTCAATGGCTGGCAAACTACCCTTTCTGAGGCATTCTTGCAACAATTTTTCCAGCAGAGACATACACAGACAACAACTCCCTTGGTACTGTTGTGCATTTCTTACTCTCACCATAGGTCCTCATCAGAATCTGGGCTCCCCATACACATTCTCCAAGGCCTCAAGATAGGCCTGTGCAGTCACTTCAGGGTTACTGGCCCATTTAGCATGGATGGTAGCCAGGGCAGGACCTTGAGGCTCTCACCTAACCCTCTTTCCTTTTGGCTTCCGAGCATTGCCATTCTAGCACTTGGGGCCAACCTAGTCTATCAAGGTCTCCCAGTCATCCTCCCCTTGGGGTGGGGAGGAGGTGTCAGAGAAGATCCTCAACCTTTGGTAAGAGTAGTGACTAATCTTAGGTGCAGAAATAGGAACTGCATTGGTTCAGCCACCATTACGGGTACTGGAGCGGAAGGATGTTGGAGGAACACTTCAGGTGGCAAGAATAGTTTCTTCAAGTCCTCCACAGTTTTCCTTCTCCCAGCAACCATTTGCAAATTTCTCCTCAAAAGTTTCAGACAGTGGTGGGGGCTCATTCCCCCGGTCCTTTACTGTCCTTAGTTATCACTCTCCAGGCAGTGAGGGCTCCTCTGGGGTAATGGTCTGTGGCACTTTGAAGCTATCTATGGGATCTCTAACTCTACTAGGGCTCAGGAAAGTGTGGGTGAGCAGATTAGCATGCCGACACCACCACACAGGGTTTTGTAAACCTTCCACTTGAAAGTACTCCTGTACAGTGTCCATATTGATACCCAGGGGGATGTCCAGGATAAGCATAGCATTTTGGAGGTCGATCTCCTCCCAGTACACCACTCCACCAGCCGTGCACAGCCACTACTGTCGGGGTACCCATTTTTCTTAACAGTGGTGTAAGAATATGGCCACTCAGGACACACAATCCCAGGCTGCCTCCAAGATGTAACCCTAGATGGCGCTATCCAGGGCAGCTACTACCTGCCTGATTTTGCCATCTACCAGGTTGAGGCCTCGATCTCACGGTGGGTGCCTCCACCCCAGAGGTCAGGGTTTACAATAGTTAAACTAATTTGGTCACAGCCCTCTGGGGACACTGCAACCCTGCTTCCCACTAGTGGCCCACACAATATATCAGAATTTACCTTCACAGTATACCCACTTACCCCGGACTGGTTCAGGCACTGGGACCCCTGTAAAATAAGATACAGTGCAACAATCACAGTACAATACTTTAACATAGACAAATACCTCAGGCAGTATAACTTTGCTGAAACAAGCAGCCGATTTATTTAGGGGTTATAACAAGGACAGGGAATTAGGTTAATTAGCTTATCACTTTACTCATCTACCTATGAAACCTGTGCACAGGCCTATCCCTACAGTTACTGTCCTGGGTACCAAGCCTAGATGGCTAGTCCAAACCGTGACAGCTGGTAAGGGCCCTTTCACACAGAGAAAAGAAAATTAGTTAAACAGTCAGCAGTACAGTAATTCCATTTGGATGCAATGTGGCAATTCAACAGGGAGCGACTCCTGAATTAGTACTCACGACCTCCAAACAGATGAGATACCTTCAACATCAGCAGGGCTACTCTTGAGCTACACAAGCCTCCTCACATATTTATATGGTAAAAAGAAAGTACTATACCAGGCAGGCTGCTTCTCTATCCCAATTGCAATTACTGCACAATACCTGGGAGGAACACACAGCAGATTCAGTTCCTGACAGACCGAGCACAATTCAGCAATTTCTCCAGTCTTCACAGGGTGAGCCTGGCTTCTCTTCAGATATCCTTTGATTCTCTTCACAGGATGGATTCAGTCCCTAACAAGCAGTTACACAAGCTGCAGACAGGAACTGGGGCCTTCACACGCTTCCCGACAAAACTGCACACTGAAAAAGCACAGGGGCTCCTTCCTCTTCACTGCCAGGCTCAACTGAAACTCCAGCACAAAACCGGGCACTCCTTTGAGTTCCTCCCAGTTCTTGGCTGGATTGGCTGTCACCACAATAGACTGCCCTATTGGTCCAAAAAGGCGCTGAAGTCCAAACTACATCTCCCAGAGTCACTGCCCATACAATCCTCTTGTGGCTGGCTCAGATTACGAGTCAAGTTCTGATTCGTCCAAGGCACCATTTTAGAGTTACCTTAACCACACTGATTGGTCCAGTTCAGCAGTTCAAAACTAGAATGAGACTAGGCAAACACAGTTCTGACTTGCAAAGAAAGCAGTTAGACAAACTATTTTCATTATTACTCTAAATGAGTTTCTAGTGCAAACAGTTACATCTTTCAGATAGGTTCCTTTGCACTCCTAGTGACCTGCAAAAATGGAGTGAATTGGCAGCAGCTCAAGTGGTACTCAAGCAGAGAAGCACACAGTCCCCAATACAACTAATTATGTCTAGCAAACAGACAGCTCTTAAAGAGACAGTACCAGAGGCTCTAAAAACACTCACTGATAAATAAACGGCCAAACACCATTCAGCAGGCTTGGAGCATTCAAGCAAGCTCCTGAAGTCTTTTGGGAACCCCCATTTGCAGGGGTTACATCAGTAATTTCCAGAACTTCCGCTCTTGATATAGCCTTGAAATAGAATGGTGGCGCTGGAGGAGAATCACACTGATAGGGCAGTATGGTTGTCTCATTGTGTGTGGTAGATTGAGTGCAATCCACCAGGTTGTAAAGCCAAGGTATAGTGTGATAGATCAGAGAAAAGATTGTTAAAACTGTTTGAGATGGTCCTAGGGTCATTGCAATGTTCCCATTTATGATAATTTCATCAGGAGTGACTGACGCAGGTACCCAGAAATGTTTTGACATGGGCCCAGAATTCCCTCCCGGTCGCATGCTGAGCTTTTGTAGAAGGTCCTTGCAGTATTTGCTTTTAGCAACTCTAACTTGTCTCTTACATCTGTTCCTTAGTTCACCATAGACAATAAGATCTGACTGTAAGCCAGTTTGTTTGTACCCAATCCAGAGCTTGTTCCTCTGACTTGAGATTAGCAAGGAGGTCTTTATGCAGCCACCTGTCTGTTTTCCTCTGACCCTCCTAGTAGTCTTGGGGGCATGTTTATATTGAATGGTAAGAAATTCATTTATGAATATCTGTAGAGCAATCTCCATCCTTTGTTTGATAGATACCTGCCCAGTCGATATTGGAGACATCATAGAGAAATGCATCCTGGTCAATATGAGCTAGATTTGTAAGCGTAATTAGTCTTGATGGAGGTGCAACTATAGATAGAATACAAAAGTGGGTGAGTGGTCTGTTAGTGCATCTGTAAGGATTCCTGATTTCGACACATATTCCATATGGTTAACCATCACCCAGTCTAGGAGTGTACCCATTTGATGGGATGACGTGGCTCTAGTTGCTTCAGAGATCAACTGGTGAAAATTATAAATAAGCATGAGTGATTGCAAGAGATATTGAGCCTATCCCTAACAAGTGAGGTTAAGATCACCTAGGATGACAGCCTCATTATGATTTATAGTCTGGGAGGTGATGTCAAGGGAGTTCTTCAAGACTCACTATTCCCCAGCAGGGGATTACAGGCACAGATAATATGGGAGCTGCTTTTCCCCAATACAATAGTTGCCTGCATAAATTTGCACACTACAGGAGGCAGTTGCGTGGACAATAGAGATGTTAAGGTGGTTTTAAAGAATAGGTCAACTCCACCTCCATGCTTGGATGAGGATCTATCCATGCCAGAACAGGGAATAGTTAGGCAAGGAGCATACATCATCAGGTATACCGGGTTTTGAGCCAAGTTTCTGTGAGACTGAGTACATCAGGATTGTAGAAGTTTCACCCAGGCCTCAGGTTCCACACGGTGACAGGTAAGACTTGATGCTGATATGAGCAATTAATAACTTCTTGGACATGCCAGATAACTCATTTGGGAAAAGAAACAGGTAGGTGGACCCGGATTTAGTTTGACGTCCCCAGATAGCAGAATAATGATCATGGCTAGGAACCAAAGTCTTGCACAGTGGCAGGTTAGGGTGAAAGCACATCTCCATGGCAGCTTCCTCCTGGCATGTAGAGGGTAATAGATGCTGCCTCTAACAAGGAGGATAGGGTTAGGTTGAAGATCAGACTTTGTCTCTGCAATCAAGTTAGAGAAGCTATAGTTGCGGTAAGCCTCTGAGGAGTCTTTTGCCATTTGGTTACATGGGAGAGCCCATGTGGCAGTGTCCAAGATGAGTAACAGGACAAATGACAAGAGTGCCCATAGCAGACTATACTTCACCATAGTGTTACTATTTGACTTGGGTAGGAAGGCTAGTGGTATACTGAGACAGAGGATTAGCTCTTAGGGATAAAGAGATAGCGTGTGTAAAATTAAGACTGCCAAGGGTGACCGTGTTACACCGTTTTAACCCTTGGCTGAAATTAGAGATAGAGCAAAAACAACGAAGTGTTTCCTGCTAGCCTAGCAATTATTTAGAAGAAGTGGATCAGAGAAGCAGAAAGTAAAGCCCATAAAGGTTAATTAGGAAAGCAGATCAGCTGGAGGCTCTACTTGTGGTAAAGATTACAGTGAGGAAATAAAGACCTATTCAAGATATGTTGAAGGCACCCTAGTGGTGGAATTTTATAAAGGACCAATGGGAGACTAGACAGATAGCAGTAATGTTCGACAAGAAGTCAATGCAAAGCAGAGGGGCCAAGCCCAGAGACTGATAATCCAACAGAGAAAAGCAGGGTCAAACAGTGGCTAAGTCGTGCAGTAGCCAAGCAATTACTTTTATCTGTGCAAGACTGTGTGGGGCTGCTTTCAAACTGTGAGGTCTATACTTCCTCATTACCTTGTGCCTAAAAACAGCGTGAGAGGCTGTTGTAATCTGCACCAACCTGTTGGAGCTGAGCTGCGAGAGGGGGGCTGCCGGCTGATTGGTTGTGGGAGTGGGGAGGTACTGTTTAAGTTACAGGCGCTCGCTAGCGGCATTCCTATGTTTCCTCGATGTCTGAAGGTATCGTTCATTGCAGCTGTGCAGTAGCTGCTAATTACTTTATCTGTGCAAGACTGTGTGGCTGCTTTAAACTGTGGGCTTATACTTCCTCATTACCTTGTGCCTAAAACAGCGTGAGAGAGGCTGTTGTAATCTGCACCAACCTGTTGGAGCTGAGGCTACGAGAGGGGCTGCCCGGCTGATTAGTTGTGGGAGTGGGAGGTACTGGCTTTAGAATTACAGGCGCCTGCGCAATAAGCCGAGAGCTGGGCATCGACGTGGAGCGAGTGGCTAGGAGTGGCGCGAAGCGCCACCGGAGCTGAAATCTGCTGTTTAATTGTAGGTGGGAAGATATTATGCAAAAATAGCTTGTATATGTTAAATAGTTTTTATTATAAATTAGATTTATGTATGTTGCCTGCACAATTTATATGTTTATTTGGTTTTAATTAGATATGTGTAGGGGTTCTGGTAGACGACTCTTGGGGCCTAGGATTGTTTATGGATTTTCGCAGCTGCATGCGCTACGTCCTTTTATCCCCCTCCCAGTGTCTGATATTACTATCAGACGTTGTAGGGAAGTGGGGATTGAGGGGGACCATTTTGAGCATGTGCGGTGGGACGATCAGGCAAATAGATCCGTGGATTGAGGTGGTTAAGTCCAGGAGCGTCCTGAAACAAATAGAGCACCTAGGAGAAGTCAGAGGTGGTTGGTGCCTATTGCAGGAGGCCACCAGGTCAAGTGGCCAGGTGACTTTAGGCTGCATCACCCTCAATTCCTCTGGCAGCAGTGTTGTTGCAACCAGGTCGGTCAGAAACAAGACGGCCATATTGCCGCCTGCGTTTCATCGGGTCGACCTGGCGTATTACAGAGACCTGGGTGGAGATGCTGACACTCTTTTTGAGGCTGCAGTCCCTCCAGGTTATACTGTGGTTCACTGCCCCAGAGAAAATCGTAGGGGTGGCGTGTAGCGATTTGTTTTAAATCAAATTTGACTTCACTGTGCACAGGTGGGAACCCGGGTTCATTTGAATGTGGCTGTTCGTGGAGGACTTGGTGCTGGCTGCAGGATCTTCCTCATTTATCGCCTCCTGGAACGATGGGGGTTCCTCAGGATTTGCCGAAGTTTGTTGTCGGGTTAAACATTGACCTCAAGATGTATTTTTCTTGGGACTTCAATGTTTGGGCCGAGATAAAAGCAAAGGTGTGCCGATGAGTTACTGCAGTATATGTCCTTTTTGGGGCTGGTGCAGTCTGTTGGCATGCCTACTTCATCGGGATGGCCAAGCACATTGGACCTGGTGTTCACTGGGACTCGAGATCATTGATCTTCGATATCACTCAAGTAGCTTGGTTCGATCATTTGCAGTGAAGTTCACATTTAGTGCTCCCGCATAATTTCTTCCCTTCTGAGATATTTCGTTGCAGCCCATTGAAAGATCTTACCCCTGAGCGTTATATGGCGGCAGTCGATTTATCAAGGGTGGGTGATGCATGCGCTGAGCCATTGATATCAGGGTAGCTGCCTATAATGAGGTGCTATCTGATGCCATGACTCCCTGCATCCTGAACTGCACGACCCAGAATTCATACCTGAGACGCCTTGGTATGATCGTGATCTCAGGGAAATGAAGAAATTGGGTCGGAGATTTGAGCGTTGTTGGAGGAAATCCTGTCTGGGGGTTGACAACTGTCCTGTGTGCGCATTATCGCGATATCAGGAGGCAATTAACCAAAGAAGACATTATTTTTGTCCCGGAGATTGCTGCTGGGAGAAGCCGACCAGTCTCACTCTTCCGGACTGTTGACAGACTTCTCCACCCTTCCTGTCTTCAGCCTGGGAGAGTTTCCTCGAATGAGGATTGTGAGGAATTTGCTCGTTTTTTCTCAGACAGGGTGTCTGATATCCGCGGAGGTTTCCTCAGCCACTAATATCACTAGCTGTCAGTGGTCGTCAGTAGTGTTCAAAGAGCACTCATTCTGACTGGGGAGTTTAAGCCAGTGGAAGTTCGTGAGGTCATTGAGATTGCGGCCAATTTGAGGTATACCTTCTGTGAACTAGACCCTGTGCCAACGCGCTTCTTGATGAGGTGCATTGACACTGTTGGCCCGGTGTTTGCTCTGATTGTCCGGTGCTCCTTGAGTCAGGGTGTCTTTCCGGATGCCTTGAAGGAGGCTCTGGTGAGACCCCTTTTAAAGAAAGCTTCTCTGGACCCGGAGATTAGGGCAAATTATCGTCCTGTCTCCAATCTTCCATTTTTGGGAAAGGTTGTTGAGAAGGTGGTATCACTTCAGTTGGGAGAGCATCTCATGACCCACGAGTTGTACGATCCCTTCCAGTCAGCTTTTCGGGCCAGGCATAGCACTGAAACTGCATTAGTTCGGGTGCAAAATGATCTCCTTAGGGCTAGAGATCGGGGGGAAAAGACAATTCTTGTCCTCCTTGACCTCTCCTCAGCATTTGATACTGTGGACCATTGTGTGTTGCTTTTCCGCCTGAGGGAGTTGTGTGGACTCACCGGTATTGTCATCAAATGGTTTGAGTCATTTCTTACCAACAGGAGGCAGCGGTTGTGATGGGTAATTTCTCATCTACGACCTGCCTCCTTCATGTGGAGTCCCTCAGGGTTCGCGTATTGCCCAATGTTGTTCGTGAGTGTACATGCTGCCCTGGGGAGATCATTAGGAGGTATGGTTTGAGTTTTCATTGCTATGCTGATGATACTCAGCTATACCTATCCTTTGACCAGGAACATCAAATGCAGTGGATGTGATGAATATCTGTCTGGCTGAGATAAATGACTGGATGTCTTCCAGCTGGCTGCGACTTAACCCTAATAAGACTGAGGTACTGGTGGTGGAGTCGAACAGAGCTCGTGATGGGATGGCCTCTGATTCAGCGACTGGCATTAAGCTAGGAGCTGTGTCATTGATGGCATCCCAAGGTGCGTAATCTTGGTGTGATCTTTGACAGGAGCTTGTCCATGGAGGCTCAAATATCCTCCGTAGTACGCTCCTGTTTTTTCATCTTAGGAATATCGCCAGGATTAAGCCGCTTGTTCCGCTCTGAATCTCCTTTACTTTGGTACATGCCTTGGTCACTTCGAGACTTGACTACTGTATGCGCTCTATCTCGGGTCTCGAACTTCTCTTCGCAGACTGCAGCTGGTGCAACAGCTGCTGCCAGGCTTTGACCGGACAAAGTAAGTTTTGTCATATAACTCCGGTATTGCGCGATTTGCACTGGCTGCCTGTCAGGTGGAGAGTTTTGTTCAAGGTGGGGTTTCTCACCTATAAGACCCTACATGGACAGGGCCCTGGTTACCTTACTGATCTACTGGTACCGTCCACCTCTGTCCGGGATCTTCGCTCCTCTGGTGATGGCCTCCTCACAGTTCCGAGATCTAGGTTGAAATCAGCAGGGGATCGCTCTTTGGAGTT
This sequence comes from Neoceratodus forsteri, assembly GCA_016271365.2. Classification (NCBI taxonomy): domain Eukaryota; kingdom Metazoa; phylum Chordata; order Ceratodontiformes; family Ceratodontidae; genus Neoceratodus; species Neoceratodus forsteri. Next base: position 404,802,858 of record CM057457.1, read on the forward strand.
GCTGCTCCAGCTCTCTGGAACTCGTTGCCGTTTGAAGTGAGAGAGGCCCCCACTGTAGAGGCTTTTAAGAGTGGTCTAAAGACCTTTTTATTTGTGCAGGCTTTGGGGTTTAAGTTATATGTTTGGGATTTTATTTGAATGTATACAGTATGATAAACTGTAAAGGTTTTTCTGCGCCCAGAGCCTTTGGGATTAGGCGTCTTTTAAATAAAGTTGACTTTGACTTTGACTTTGACTTTAACAGAGAGCAGCAGTCCAATTAGAGGAGGGTGGCAGCAGGTGGCCACTTATCAAACCCTCACAGTGCTACCCTGGGCAGCCCAGACACTTTAGCGGATTTGAAGGTGTCCTGTTAGTCAGGAGGAGGAGTGCGGAGTAGCTGGCAGGATTAGCTGCACTGCTCACTGGGAGCACGATCGGTGCAGTGGATCTATTTTAAGATATAAAATGTAGGTTAAGATAGGATGTTATTAGCTAGGGCAGAGGTACCAAGGCAACAGGAAATTACTCGGGGTAGCAAGGAGAAGCCCAGGTATGGAACTGCACAATGTAGATAGAGAGCAGGTGCTAAACAAAGCTGTTAGGCAAGCTATGGTAAAAATAGGAAGATGCCTTTAAAGGGAAGACAGGTCACGTGTTAGGCCTAATAGCTGCACTCTGTATCTTTAAGAGGAGTTGCAATATTAGTGAGGGGGAGGATGAACATTGCTAGGGGTGGTGCCGAGGGGGGAAGGAGAGTACTTAATAAAGGCTGGAGGGTGGGCGCAAAAATTCAAGCAGCAAGGAGACAGGACAGAAAGCAAAAGAGAAATTGAATTATTTGCAGGGCAAAGCTTATGACTGTGACCCAAATGGAATCTGGTCTAAACAGAAAAAAACTGTATCGTTTTAAACTTAGTTTCTGATCCAGGGTAGCTTACCACTGGACCTTAAAACAAAGACAGCTGTAATATTTTACAATCTACAAACCTGCAACCTAAATGAACTTGTACTTCAAACTACCCTTGGAGTGCAAAATTGCTGTAAACAGGCTTAGGTTCACATTTAAGTTAGGATTAACAAAACAATTTGGAGAGACTTAACAAGTACCACAATCAGAATATAACATTAGCTTAAGGTCCAGAGGAAACAGCAGTAGCAAAGAATTAAAAAACTGCAGCAGCCCGTCAGCAGGCAGAGTCGATGGTTCTGGACAGTCCAGTTTCTGCAGCGTACCTTCAGTCTGGTGATTGACAGGCAGTACAGCGAGGAAGGCAGCCGGTGGACAGAAGGGGGCCGCTCGGCTGCTTATATTTATAGTGTGCAGCAGAAAAGACAGTGAGAGAAAAAGGCTGCTAAATATTTAAAGTTGCATGCTTGTACATCTAAGCTTCGACTTGTCATTGTCAGAAAAAAGTACTTTCATTTTATTTAAAATGTGGTGGCTGCAAGGTCCACTGAGTCAACCAAAGATTATTTCAGGGTGTCCTGGATACTGAAACTGGAGGTGCAAGTCAGCAGTGCTAGTCCTTTTAAAACCAGCTGACACCTTAAAAAAATCTTAGAAGTTACAGTCTTTACACACATCAGATTACACAAGACATTATCTTGTGGTTTACCGTTTTCAGTATTTACTGGCCTGTTAATAGCTAGAGTTGCATGGCGTAGGACACATTTCAGTGTCGGACAGGAAATGACTTCAGACTGAGAGCCACTACAGACAGGAGCACACAGGAGCTGCAGAGGGAAGAGTAGATATCACTTGTTCTCCTAGTCCAAAGGCTTCCAAGTGCTGAAGATCAAGCTACTCACACTTCTGTGTGGTTTTGAAACATTATCAGGAGGTGGTGTGTGGAGACTGAAACATGGGATTGTGAAGTTGGAGGTAATTACAGATTGCAATGATTACTGTGTCAGAGTGTGTTTACAGAGAGTAAGGCAGAAAGTGGGCAAAATGGGATCCTGGCACTCTTCAAATCACAATTGCACGTATGTAAAAACAGACAGTGTTATTGCAAGGCTTGCTGACAAAATGCTTTCTTCATTTGTTTTCACCTTCTCTGCCGGTGTATTCTGGTTGCATTTGTCATTACCCTCACTCTGCCACCAGTGGTAACCTATAGACAGCAAACGGGAGCTGCAGAGGGACCTTGTTTTTTTTTTGTGGACATGGTACCCATTGTTCTCCTGAATCAAAAGGTACCCTAATGATTCTGAACAGTGCAGTGTTCAAACTGTCAGGAGGAGGTGGTGTTAGAGACTGACCCAGGATCGTGGCATTGGAGATGAGAAGAAAATCTGTTAACTTGTGCTAAAAACAAAGGTGTAGCAGAAACTGTGCAGAGTAGGGTTATTTTTTACACAGAAGCAGGCAGTGTTATTTCATGGCTTTCTGTTCTTTGCAAAGACTTTTTTTTTTTTGTATTTATTATACTTTCTTTGGGCTCAGGATTCTGGCTGCATTTGTCATTAGCCTCACTAGGCTCCTCCTACAAAAGGTAACCTTTACTTTTGTGTAGGGTGGACCATCCCTTTCACACACTCCCTCTCAGCATGTTTCGGGGTATCACTGGTGTTACAGTCACCTGGGAGGGGTCCTACATCAAGAAACAGTTAAAGTCCATTTACTTGACCACCCCCAAACACTGCGGTGACATCAGGGCATCTACAGACACATGACAGGGCTGACTAGGCTGCGGATTTTATTTATTTATTTATTTATTTATTTATCTATGTTTTTGGTAACCAGGTAAGTGCACTGATCCAGTGGACCATTTTGAGTCACAACCTGGGCCACAAGGTGGTGATGGAGTAACACAAGCAGTGGACACATTTTCAGTTAGGTAAGGGGTTTAGAATACATTTGGAAATAAACAAATGGAATGTTGAAACAGGAATTATTTGTAAAAACACACAGGATCCTTTATGTTTTTGAACTCAAATGATGTTATCCTTTTTCCAGCTGGCATCATTCATTTTCCAGTTACTGTAAAATAGGTATTTTAATGACACTTCTGGATTGGACAACCCTGGTGGGGTACTTTATTCACATCATTCTGGCTTATGGAACCATGAGCATGCTTTATTTTTCTTTTCATTTAGTACAAGCTTGGTCTAGTAGCCAGTCTAAGACCCTTATTAAAGTCTGAAGTAAGTGATGTGTTTATGCAGGCAATACTAGAAGAACCAGTACAGATGATCAGATCATCAGCATAGAGAATAGCTGGAGCAGGATTCCAGGACCTCAGCTGCATTGTTGATAAAATTGAGAACAGAAGGGCTCAAGGATAGAGCCCTGGGGACTCCAAGGTTGATAGTAGACATGTTGGACAGGGAGGAGTTAAATTTGACAGCTTGTGACCTGTTTGACAGGTAGCTACAGAACCAGTCCACAACAGGGGTAGAGAAATGGAATTTATGGAGAGTGGAGAGAAGCAGAGGATGGTCTACAAGGTCGAAAGCCTTAATGAGGTCAATGAAGATGGCACCTGTGAGTTTTCCAGAATCCATGTTGGACAGAATATCAGTAGTTAGTTGAAGAAGAGCTGTGGTGGTGCTATGACCTTTTCTGAAACCATGCTGGGTGTCTGAGAGGAGATTGTAGCGTAAGGTAGTCAGTGGTCTGTGATGCAACTATTTTCTTAGGATCTTGCTAAGGACAGAGAGAATTGCTATAGGTCTGTAATTCGCATGTCCTTTTGGGTCACCTTTTTAAAGACAGGCATTAGTCTTGCAGATTTCCATAAGTCCGGCACAGTGCTATGGATAAGGGATAAAGTGTAGATTCTGGCAATTGAGAGGCAATGAGTGGAGCAGCCAGCTTAAGAAGATGAGGTTCCAGTAAGTCAGAACCAGAGCTGGTATTGGCAGATATGGATCTCAGTGTAACCCCTAGATGGCGCTATCCCAGGGGCTACTACCCCTGCCTGATTTGCCACTAACAGGTTGAGGGGCCTGGATCCGATGGCGGGTGCCTCCACCCAGAGGTCAGGGTTTGCAATAGTTAAACTAATTTGGTCACAGCCCTCTGGGACACTGCAACCCCCCTTGCTTCCCACTAGTGGCCCACACAATATATCAGAATTACCTTCACAGTATACACTTACCCCCAGGACTGGTTCAGGCACTGGGACCCCCTGTAAAATAAGATACAGTGCAACAATCACAGTACAATACTTTAACATAGACAAATACCTCAGGCAGTATAACTTTGCTGCTGAAACAAGCCAGCTCTGATTTATTTAGGGGGATTGCACTAACAAGGACAGGGGAAATCAGGTTAATTAGCTTATCACTTTACTCATCTACCTATGGCTCTGTGCATAGCCTATCCCTACCAGTTACTGTCCCTGGGTATCGCCCTAGTGGCTAGTCCAAACCGTGGCAGCTGGTAGGGGCCCTTCATACAGAGAAAAGAAAATTAGTTAAACAGTCAGCAGTACAGTAATTCCATTTGGATGCAATGTGGCAATTCAACAGGAGCGTACTCCTGAATTAGTACTCACGACCTCCAAACAAGATAGGGTCCTTCAACGTCAGCAGGGCTACTCTTGAGCTACACAAGCCTCCCTCACATTTATATGGTAAAAGAAAGTACTATACCAGGCAGGCTGCTTTCTATCCCAATCGCACTACTGCACAATACCTGGGAGAACACACAGCAGATTCAGTTCCTGACAGACCGAAAGCAATTCAGCAATTTCTCCAGTCTTCCTACAGGGTGAGCCTGGTTTCTACTCTTCAGATATCCTTTGATTCTCTTCACAGGATGGATTCAGTCCTAACAAGCAGTTACACAAGCTGCAGACCGAACTCGGGCCTTACACACGCTTCCCGACTAAAACTGCACACTGGAAAAGCACAGGGCTCCTTCCCTTCACTGCCAGAGCGCTCAACTGAAACTCCAGCAGACAAAACCGGCACTTCCTTTGAGTTCCTCCCAGTTCTTGGCTGGATTGGCTGTCACCCAATAGACTGCCCCTATTGGTCCAAAAGGCTCAAGTCCAAACTACATCTCCCAGAGTCACTGCCCATACAATCCTCTTGTGGCTGGCTCAGATTACGCAGTCCAAGTTCTGATTCGGCCCAAGGCACCATTTTAGAGTTACCTTAACTCCACACTGATTGGTCCAGTTCAGCAGTTCAAAACTAGAATGGGAACTAGGCAAACACAGTTCTGACTGCAAAGAAAGCAGGTTAGACAAACTGTATTTTCATTATTACTCTAAATGATTTCTGCAAACAGTTACATCTTTCAGATAGGTTCCCTTGCACTCCTAGTGACTGCAAAATGGAGGAATTACAGCAGCTCAAGTGGTACTCAAGCAGAAGCACACAGTCCCCCAATACAACTAATTATGTCTGCAAGCAGACAGCTCTTAAAGAGACAGTACCAGAGGCTCTAAAACACTTACTGATAAATGGCTTAAACGCCAAACACCATTCAGGCTTGGAGCATTCAAGCAAGCTCCTGGAAGTCTTTGGGAACCCCCATTTGCAGGGGGTTACACCTTCCTGGTTTGGGAAAACTTGACGTCTGCTACAAGCAAGTACCCCATAAGTTTCAACTGCAACACATACATTTGCATTAGGCTCACATGTAGGTAATCATCAGTCAATATATCATTTTACCAAGAACACATTTCTGAAACATTGCAGTACGTCACTTTTATACAGTATTACACACACATTGTACCATAACTCATGTTATTACCTCTTGCACATGAAACCTGAAGAGAGGGGGCCTCTTCCCTATCAGTTACCTTGGGGCTGGACGGGCAAGGGCACCATACTTAGAGGGCAAACACAAGTAACTTGGGTTAGCACTGACACTCAGTTTGGGGCAATGAGCTCTGGACATCATACACTTTTATGGACAACATTGAGAGGCAAGTCCACAGGCTCCCAAGGGAATCATAACTGAGGTGCACCACAGGCTTTACAGCTCGACCAGTCTTTTCTAGGGGAACTGTTACAGTCTCCTGCACTCTGAGCCTCATTTTCAGCATTGTCCTCACTTGTCAGGGAGTCTCCATGGGGTAGAGAGGCTAGAACTTGGGCACTTTCAGCTCCAGGAGTTACAGTTTCTGAGTCCACAACATTTGGCTTGCATGGAGAGCTTTTTGGAAACTGGCAGTGGACTGTCAGGGCACTAAAATACTTCTTCTTGTTCTGTGTATCACCAGTCTGCCCCAATCCATCATTTCTCTCCCTGAAAGCTCAAACAGTTCAACCATGCACAATGATTCCATTTCATCTGATCTGATACTTTGCACTTCACTTTCTGGGAGCATTGGCCCAGGGATGAAGCTTGGGGCTTAGAAGTCCAGAAGGCCCAGCTTATCTTCAGTATTGACTAGGGATTGCCTCAAAACAATTGACTCAGTTCGTAGAAGGATAGTATTCAAAGTCACTCACTTTCTTCTGATATGGACTGACAGTCATGCTCAACTGGGACTTGTGGAGGGGAACACTTTAACTCTGCTTCTGTAGGTGCAGACTTTCTTGATCTTTTCTTAGCAGCAGCTCTAGTCACTGGTCCAGAGGGGGCATCTTCTGGGGCTCAGACTCAATCAAGATTTGTCCAATGGGCAGTAAATGATTTCTATGCATTGTTTTTACATCTTTTAAATTATTCTCAGGCCTTACTTTGTACACTGGCAGATCATCTAGTTTGCCCACTATAATGTGAGGGAGATGGTGCCATCTGTCAGCAATCTTGTGTTTGCTATGCAGTCCCAGATTTCTTAGCAATACCCGATCTCCCTCCTGAGTTCCCTGTGCTTTCACCTTTTATCATACCTTTCTTTGTTGGCCAGATTTCTTTGGCAGCCATGGTTTGAGCCAGTTGGTACGCATGAGTTAGCTGGGCCTTTAACTTTTGCACATACTGTAAATAGTTGTCAGCTTGAACCCCATCAGGAGACTCTAAACACACATCTACCGGTAGTTGAGCTTCTCTTCCAAACATCAGGCGTAGGGGGGAGAACCCAGTGGCATCACTTTTGGTGCAGTTATAAGCATGTACCAGGGTGCTAATTTGTTGGCTCCATCTAGGCTTGTCTTTTGGGTGCAGGGTGCCTAGCATATCTAGCAAAGTGCGTTGAAACGCTCAGGCTGTGGGTCCCCTGGGGTGGTAAGGAGTGGTTCTGGACTTTCGTGACTCTCCCACAGAGAAAGTCATCTTTGGATCAGACGACTTCAAAGTCTCTCCTTGATCAGAATGGATTCTTTGTGGAGCCCTCAGTGAACAAAAAAGTTTTCTACAAGTACTTTGGCCACAGTGGATGCTTTCTGGTCTTTGGTGGAAAAGCTTAGGGTATATCTCGTGAATGGTCAGTGACCACCAGCACATTACTGATATTTCTTTGATCTGACTCCAAACTCAGAAAATCAATACAGACCAGCTCCATGGGTGCACTGGTGGTGATGTTAATAAGGGAGCAGCCCTCTGGGGCAAAGCTCTCTGTAAGCAGCTATCAAGTTAGAATGTGTTGCTCCACATCAGCCCCCATCTTAGGCCAATAGAATCTGATCTCACCAAGTCAAGTGTTCTGTCTATACCAAGGTGCCCCATGGTTGTGCAAGGATCTCAGTACTGAGTCTCGAAAGGCAGGGCAGCACTAGTTGTTGTTTGTCTACTTGTCCCTCTGTCTACTGTTTCTCTGTACAACAGTTTATTGATCAGCTTTAACTTAGGACCTCTTTGTATAACAGCAGTTCTCAAATCAGTGGAGCGTAATTTGACACATCTTTTCCTGCATAGAGGGCTTCTAAAGCTGATTTGATCATGGGATCGCGATTGAGCCCGCCAAATACTGTCATTGTCCAGCTGAGGCAGTGCACCAATGTCTATTGCAGAAAAGTGGCAATAAGCAGCAGGCATGCAATTCTCAGAGGGTCCTGCGTAATCCACCATGCAGTCCATCATGCGCCGTGGACATTTGTTCTCCCTGTCAAACTTCCGCAGAGTGCCCGGAATGTCAGGTTCTCCAATCTGACCCTAACTCATTCTGGGGAACAGGCCTCCGGGAGAGCATCAGCATCTATGTGGTTCAGACCTGCTCGGGTATTCGAGAGCATGGGTATGTAGATAATGCAGAAAGCTACTTATGGCCAGTGGCATCCAACTTAGCTGAGGTCTGCACATAGGTCAAAGGATTATTGTCAGTTTTACTAGTATTTTAGCCCCATACAAGTACTCATGGAATTGGTCAACAATAGCCCACTTCAAAGCTAGGAACTCTAACTTATGTACAGGATAGTTCTTTTTTCGGATGGGGTCAGGCTTCTACTGGCAAAGGCCACTGGTCTCAGGCCATTCTCGTGTTTCTTGGTACCAACACAGCCCCCAACCCTTGCAAGCTAGCATCAGTGTGCAGGATGTAAGGTTTTCTTGATCGGCATAGGCCAGCACTGGAGCATGGTGTTGATATATGATCTCATGAAAAGCAGTCTCAATCATCAGAGTCCAGCGGGCCCTAAATACTTCACTGGATGAAAATACACTCTTTTCAGTCTTGAGGGACGCTGACTTTGGTATTTTTTGTGGGTTGGGGATACCCTTGAGTAAGGTTAAGTAAGGGCAGATCACCTTGAATAGTCCTTGATGAAACGCCGATAATAACCACAGAATCCCAGGAATCTTTGCAGTTCTTTTAGATTTTTTGGCTGTACTAGGTGGTCAAGGTCAACTTTACTTGGGTCGGTCTCATCTCCTGTGGATACTATGTGTCCCACATACTTTACTGATGTTTGAAAGAATTGACACTTATCAATGGACAGTTTAAGGCCAAAGTCCTCCAGTCGGTCCAATACCTTAAATAATCTGCTCTCATGTTCCTCCAGTGAGCTGCCAAACACAATAACATCATCTAGGTATACCAGACACTCTAGTAAGTTCATGTCCCCACTGCACGCTCCATCAATCGTTGAAAAGTGTCTGGGCACCTGAAACCCTTGAGGCATCCTCATAATCAGTAGCCAAGCAGACAGATAAAGGCTGTCTTCTCACTGTCCTCTGGGGCCATCGGGATCTGGTAGTACCCACTGCATGGAGATCCAACACAGAGAACCACTTGCTCCCGCTTAGGCAGTCCAAAGCACTTGAATGCGTGCATTGTGTACTGGATCAGATACTCCATCGGTTTAAGGTGCGATAACCACCATTATCCTTACTGTCCCATTCTTTTTCCTCACTACCACAATGGGGAAGGCATATAGGGCTTCTGGATTTTGTATTACACCAGCAGCTAACATCTTTGCAGTTGCCGCCTCACATCATCTATGTCAGCAGGTGCCAGCGCCAAGACCTCTCACTAAATGGTCTTTTGTCATGCAGCCGATATTGTGCTCAGCTCCTGCATGCATCCTACGCCCCATTCCTTTAAAGAAAACACCTGGTCTCTCTGGGCAAGCTTCTCACTGATCCTCACTTTCCATTCAGCTGGCAACGGGAGTAGTCAAATCAAACAAGTTAGGTATTACTCTGTCATTCTTCCCGAATTCTTGTTGCTGGGTAGCACTGCAGTGTTCGCAGTACAATGCACATTAGCCAGGATGCAACCTCATTTACTCTCGAATGTCTCTTTCTGACAGTTACTTATGAACTTGGACCATTACCCTTCTATATAAGCATGGGCTCTAGTTGGGCAAAATACTAGGCTTGACCAGCAGTCCTCTGGCAATTTTCCATCGCCTCTGCGCATCCAACATTAATATTTTATTCTAAACATCTCTTATGATACGGACCTGTCCCTGTAAGGTACACAGGGCATTTGGCACCAGGATCAGAGACTCAGGATCCTTCTTCCATACAATTCCACCGGTTCCTCTGGTTCTATTTTTCTCAGCATCTCGAGCCTCATAGGCCTTCTTAATTAAAGCCGAACTCTTAAAAGCTCTACTAGTCTTTGACCCCTGTTTTTCATAACACAACTGTGCCAGCCTTCCCAACATATGAGCATTTGTTCCAATCAACAAAGGGACACCATCATACAGTCCAGTGGGGGACACACTAAGGCTAGGGTCTCATTTGTTCGCCACTCCAGCCACGGAGGTGGGGAAAGACAGCCAAATTCGATATACCCGAATAGGGTAGGCCTTCTCACTTAACCCCATACATGCAGTCCTTCTAATGGTTGTAAGGGTATGTCTGACAAATGCTTCTGATACCAATCCTGGAACATATTGTCACTTGGGAGCCACTGTCTAATACAGCTCTTGTAGACACCCATTCACCTTTACAGTGGTCTCCATGGAGGGACCCACTATTTCTGGACCAGTCTGAGAGGCGGTGTGGGGGCCTGGCAACTGACCTTGCCACAAAAGGACGTGAGTTAGCATTTTTGGTGCCCTCACTGGGATCATTTGCACCTCTTAATCACTGATTTGTTTCTCCTGCTCCTTGTAGCCTATATGCAACTTTGTCAATCGTCTTTTGGGACCGCATTCCTTTTCATGTGCCCATCTTTCCTGCCAATTATAGCAAACATACTTTCTGGAGTTTGAGCTGGTGAGGTGCCACTGGGAGCCAGGGCGGGGTATTACTAACTGGAAACCTGGTGCCATCTCTGTTCATGCGTGATAAGCATTTGAGACATTTCATCAGTTTCTCCACTTCCATGGTCAAGGAATTGAGTTTGGAGCTGTTATCAGCAGGAGATACATGGGTGGGTACCCCACCCCCATAGCAGATGCAGTCGGATATAGGTCGGGGTCCGACTTGCGGGCCTCTCATAAAGGGACTGTTTTGAATTCCCGGATCTCTTCAACAGTTCGCCCCATTGTGGCATATCTTTTCCTTGTCAGAGCACTCATTGACTGCCAACCTCTGCCCCTGAACTTCACTTGATGGTCACCCTCAGTCACTCGGGTCGAGCCGCAGCTATTGTGCAGGTCCTCCCGAGGTCGCTTTTCAACTCCTCAAATTTCTCTCATTAACTCATCATAGGAGGGTGGGATTCCAGTCGATTTGCCAGGTGTAACTGAAGCAACAGCAGTTCTGAGAAGGAGGCAGACTTAAGGATCCTGTCCAGCCTGGTTCGGTCCAGTTCAATCGCTGGCAAACTACCTTTCTGAGGCATTCTTGCAACAATTTTCCAGCCGAGATACATACACAGACAACAACTCCCCTTGGTACTGTTGTGCATTTCTTACTCTCCACCATAGGTCCTCATCAGAATCTGGGCTCCCATACACATTCTCCAAGGCCTCAAGATAGGCCTGTGCAGTCACTTCAGGGTTACTGGCCCATTTAGCATGGATGGTAGCCAGGGCAGGACCTTGGAGGCTCTCACTAACCCTCTTTCACTTTTTGGCTTCCGAGCATTGCCATTCTAGCACTTGGGGGGCAACCTAGTCTATCCAGGTCTCCCAGTCATCCTCCCCTTGGGGGGTGGGGAGGGTGTCAGAGAAGATCCTCAACCTTTGGTAAGAGTCGTGACTAATCTTAGGTGCAGAAATAGGAGTCTGCATTGGTTCAGCCACCATTACGGGTACTGGAGCGTGAGAGGATGTTGGGGGAGGAACACCCCCAGGTGGCAAGAATAGTTTCTTCAAGTCCTCCACAGTTTTCCCTTCTCCCAGCAAACCATTTAGCAAATTTCTCCTCAAAAGTTTCAGACAGTGGTGGGGGCTCATTCCCCCGGGTCTTTACTGTCCTTAGTTATCACTCCAGGCAGTGAGGGCCTCTGGGGTAATGGTCTGTGGCACTTGAAGCTATCTATGGGATCCTTAAACTCACTAGAGCTAGGAAAGTGGGTGAGCAGATTAGCATGCCGACTCACCACCACAGGGTTTTGTAAACCTTCCACCTTGGAAAGTACTCCTGTACAGTGTCCTAGTTGATACCCAGGGGATGTCCAGGATAAGTATAGCATTTTGGAGGTCGATCTCTCCCAGTACACCACTCCACCAGCCGTGCACAGCCACTTCTGTCGGGCACCCATTTTTCTTAACAGTGGTTCAGAATATGGCCACCAGGACACACAATCCCAGCGCCGCCTCCAAGATGTAAACCCTAGATGGCGCTATCCCAGGGCAGTTATCCTGCCTGATTTGCCACCACCAGGTTGAGGGGCCTGATCCGCGGTGGGTGCCTCCACCCAGAGGTCAGGGTTTACAATAGTTAAACTAATCTGGTCACAGCCCTCTGGGACACTGCAACCCCTGCTTCCTACTAGTGGCCCACACATATATCAGAATTCACCTTCACAGTATACACTTACCCCCAGGACTGGTTCAGGCACTGGGACCCCTGTAAAATAAGATACAGTGCAACAATCACAGTACAATACTTTACATAGACAAATACCTCAGGCAGTATAACTTTGCTGAAACAAGCAGCTCTGATTTATTTAGGGGTTATAACAAGGACAGGGGGAAATTAGGTTAATTAGCTTATCACTTTACTCATCTACCTATGGCTCTGTGCACAGGCCTATCCCTACCAGTTACTGTCCCTGGGTACCCAAGCCCTAGTGGCTAGTCCAAACCGTGACAGCTGGTAAGGGCCCTTTCACACAGAGAAAAGGAAAATTAGTTAAACAGTCAGCAGTACAGTAATTCCATTTGGATGCAATGTGGCAATTCAACAGGGAGCGACCCTGAATTAGTACTCACGACCTCCAAACAAGATAGGGTCCTTCAACATCAGCAGGGCTACTCTTGAGCTACACAAGCCTCCTCACACATTTATATGGTAAAAAGAAAGTACTATACCAGGCAGGCTGCTTCTCTATCCCAATTGCAATTACTGCACAATACCTGGGAGAACACACAGCAGATTCAGTTCCTGACAGACCGAGCACAATTCAGCAATTTCTCCAGTCTTCAGGGTGAGCCTGGCTTTACCTTCAGATATCCTTTGATTCTCTTCACAGGATGGATTCAGTCCTAACAAGCAGTTACACAAGCTGCAGACCGAACTCGGGCCTTCACACGTTTCCCGACTAAAACTGCACACTGAAAAAGCACAGGGCTCCTTCCTCTTCACTGCCAGGCTCAACTGAAACTCCAGCAGACAAACCGGCACTTCCTTTGAGTTCCTCCCAGTTCTTGGCTGGATTGGCTGTCACTCACAATAGACTGCCCTTATTGGTCCAAAAAAGGCTGAAGTCCAAACTACATCTCCCAGAGTCACTGCCCATACAATCCTCTTGTGGCTGGCTCAGATTACAGTCCAAGTTCTGATTCGTCCAAGGCACCATTTTAGAGTTACCTTAACCCACACTGATTGGTCCAGTTCAGCAGTTCAAAACTAGAATGGGAACTAGGCAAACACAGTTCTGACTGCAAAGAAAGCAGGTTAGACAAACTGTATTTTCATTATTACTCTAAATGATTTCTAGCAAACAGTTACATCTTTCAGATAGGTTCCCTTGCACCCTAGTGACTGCAAAATGGAGTGATTGGCAGCAGCTCAAGTGGTACTCAAGCAGAGAAGCACACAGTCCCCTAATACAAACTAATTATGTCTGCAAGCAGACAGCTCTTAAAGAGACAGTACCAGAGGCTCTAAAAACACTCACTGATAAATGGCTTAAACGCCAAACACCATTCAGGCTTGGAGCATTCAAGCAAGCTCCTGGAAGTCTTTTGGGAACCCCCATTTGCAGGGGGGTTACATCAGTAATTTCAGAACTTCCGCTCTTGATATAGCCTTGAAATAGAATGGTGGCGCTGGAGGAGAATCATACGATAGGGCAGTATGGTTGTCTCATTGTAGTGTGGTAGGTAGATTGGAGTGCAATCCACTAGGTTGTAAAGCCAAGGTATAGTGTGATAGATCAGAGAAAAGATTGTTAAAACTGTTTGAGATGGTCCTAGGGTCATTGCAATGTTCCCATTTATGATAATTTCATCAGGAGTGACTGACTGCGAGGTACCCAGAAATGTTTTGACATGGGCCCAGAATTTCCTCGGGTCGCATGCTGAGCTTTGTAGAAGGTCCTTGCAGTATTTGCTTTTAGCAACTCTAACTTGTCTCTTACATCTGTTCCTTAGTTCACCATAGACAATAAGATCTGACTGTAGGCCAGTTTGTTTGTAACGAATCCAGAGCTTGTTCCTCTGACGCAGATTAGCAAGGAGGTCTTTATGCAGCCACCTCGTCTGTTTTCCTCTGACCCTCCTAGTAGTCTTGGGGGCATGTTTATATTGAATGGTAAGAAATTCATTTATGAATATCTGTAGAGCAATCTCCACATCCTTTGTTTGATAGATACCTGCCCAGTCGATATTGGAGACATCATAGAGAAATGCATCCTGGTCAATATGAGCTAGATTTGTAAACGTGATTAGTCTTGATGGAGGTGCAACCATAGATAGAATACAAAAAGTGGGTGAGTGGTCTGTTAGTGCATCTGTAAGGATTCCTGATTTCGACACATGTTCCATACGGTTAACCATCACCCAGTCTAGGAGTGTACCCATTTGATGGGATGACGTGGCTCTAGTTGCTTCAGAGATCAACTGGTGAAAATTATAAATAAGCATGAGTGATTGCAAGGATATTTGAGCCTATCCTAACCAAGTGAGGTTAAGATCACCTAGGATGACAGCCTCATTATGATTTATAGTCTGGGAGGTGATGTCAAGGAGTTCTTCAAGACCTACTATTCCCCCAGCAGGGGGATTACAGGCACAGATAATATGAAGCTTCTTTTCCCCCAATACAATAGTTGCCTGCATAAATTTGCACACTACAGGAGAGGCAGTTGCCGGGACAATAGAGATGTTAAGGTGGTTTTTAAAGAATAGGTCAACTCCACCTCCATGCTTGGATGAGGATCTATCCCGCCAGAACAGGGAATAGTTAGGCAAGGAGCATACATCATCAGGTATACCGGGTTTTAGCCAAGTTTCTGTGAGACTGAGTACATCAGGATTGTAGAGTTTCACCCAGGCCTCGAGTTCCACACGGTGACAGGTAAGACTTCTGATGCTGATATGAGCAATTAATAATCCTTTCTTGGACATGCCAGATAACTCATTTGGGGAAAAGAAACAGGTAGGTGGACCCGGATTTAGTTTGACGTCCCCAGATAGCAGAATAATGATCATGGCTAGGAACCAAAGTCTTGCACAGTGGCAGGTTAGGGTGAAAGCACATCTCCATGGCAGCTTCCTCCTGGCATGTAGAGGGTAATAGATGCTGCCTCTAACAAGGAGGATAGGGTTAGGTTGAAGATCAGACTTTGTCTCTGCAATCAAGTTAGAAAGCTTATAGTTTGCGTAAGCCTCTGAGGAGTCTTTTGCCATTTGGTTACATGGGAGAGCCCAGTGGCAGTGTCCAAGATGAGTAAGAGGACAAATGACAAGAGTGCCCATAGCAGACTATACTTCACCATAGTGTTACTATTTGACTTGGGTAGGAAGGCTAGTGGTATACTGAGACAGAGGATTAGCTCTTAGGGATAAAGAGATAGCGTGTGTAAAATTAAGACTGCCAAGGGTGACCGTGTTACACCGTTTTAACCCTTGGCTGAAATTAGAGATAGAGCAAAAACAACGAAGTGTTTCCTGCTAGCCTAGCAATTATTTAGAAGAAGTGGATCAGAGAAGCAGAAAGTAAAGCCCCGCAAAGGTTAATTAGGAAAGCAGATCAGCTGGAGGCTCTACTTGTGGTAAAGATTACAGTGAGGAAATAAAGACCTATTCAAGATATGTTAGAAGGCACCCCTAGTGGTGGAATTTTATAAGGAACCAATGGGAGACTAGACAGATAGCAGTAATGTTCGGCAAAAGTCAATGCAAAGCAGAGGGCGCCGAAGCCCAGAGACTGATAATCCAACAGAGAAAAGGCAGGGTCAAACAGTGGCTAAGCTGTGCAGTAGCTGCTAATTACTTTTATCTGTGCAAGACTGTGTGGCTGCTTTAAACTGTGGGCTTATACTTCTCATTACCTTGTGCCTAAAAACAGCGGAGAGGCTGTTGTAATCTGCACCAACCTGTTGGAGCTGAGCTGCAGAGGGGGCTGCCGGCTGATTGGTTGTGGGAGTGGGGAGGTACTGTTTGTTACAGGCGCCGCTAGCGCATTCCTATGTTTCTCTCGATGTCTGGAAGGTATCGCTCATTGCAGCCGTGGTAGCTGCTAATTACTTTATCTGTGCAAGACTGTGTGGCTGCTTTAAACTGTGGGCTTGTACTTCTCATTACTTTGTGCCTAAAAACAGCGTGAGAGGTTGTTGTAATCTGCACCAACCTGTTGGAGCTGAGCTGCAGAGGGGCTGCCGGCTGATTGGTTGTGGGAGTGGAGGTACTGTTTGTTAAGGCGCTGCCGCCAAGCCGAGGGCGGTGCGAGCGTAGGCGCGAGTTGCTAGGAGTGGCGCGAAGCGCCACTGGAGCTGAAATCTGCTGTTTAATTGTAAGGTGAAGATATTATGCAAAAATAGCTTGTATATGTTAAATAGTTTTATTATAAATTAGATTTATGTATGTTGCCTGCACAATTTATATGTGTTATTTGGTTTTTAATTAAATATGTGTAGGGTTCTGGTAGACGACTCTTGGGGCCTAGGATTGTTTATGGATTTTCGCAGCTGCATGCGCTACGTCCTTTTATCCCCCTCCCAGTGTCTGATATTACTATCAGACGTTGTAGGGAAGTGGGGATTGAGGGGGACCATTTTGCGCATGTGCGGTGGGACGATGAGGAGCAAATAGATCCGTGGATTGAGGTGGTTAAGTCCAGAGACGTCCTGGAATAAATAGAGCACCTAGGAGAAGTCAGAGGTGGTTGGTGCCTATTGCCAGGAGGCCACCAGGTCAAGTGGCCAGGTGACTTTTAGGCTGCATCACCCTCAATTCCTCTGACGTAGTGTGTTAGTAACGCAGGTCGGTCAGAAACAAGACGGCTATATTGCCGCCTCGCTTTCATCGGCTCGACCTGGCGTGTATACAGAGACCTGGGTGGAGATGATGCTGGCCTGTTTTTGAGGCTGCAGTCCCTCCAGGTTATACTGTGGTTCACTGCCCCAGAGAAAATCGAGGGTGGCGTGTGTAGCGATTTGTTTTAAATCAAATTTGACTTTCACTGTGCACCGTGGGAACCCCGGTTCATTTGAATGTGGCTGTTCGTGGAGGACTTGATGCTTGGCTGCAGGATCTTCCTCATTTATCGCCTCCCGGCATGGGGGTTCCTGCAGATTTGCCGAAGTTTGTTGTCGGGTTAAACATTGACCTCAAGATGTATTTTTCTTGGGACTTCAATGTTTGGGCCGAGGATAAAAGCTAAAGGTGTGCCGATGAGTTACTGCAGTATATGTCCTTTTGGGGCTGGTGCAGTCTGTTGGCATGCCTACTCCATCGGGATGGCCAACACATTGGACCTGGTGTCTCACTGGACTCGAGATCATTGATCTCGATATCACTCAAGTAGCTTGGTTCGATCATTGCACGGTGAAGTTCACATTTAGTGCTCCCGCTATAATTTCTTCCCTTCTGAGATATTTCGCTGTCCATTGAAAGATCTTACCCCTGAGCGTTATATGGCGGCAGTCGATTTATCAAGGTGGGTGATGCATGCGCTGGAGCCATTGATATCGGGTAGCTGCCTATAATGAGGTGCTATCTGATGCCATTGACTCCCCACCTGAACTGCACGACCCAGAATCATACCTGAGACGCCTTGGTATGATCGTGATCTCAGGGAAATGAAGAAATTGGGTCGGAGATTTGAGCGTTGCTGGAGGAAATCCTGTCTGGGGGCTGACAAACTGGTCCTGTGTGCGCATTATCGCGCATATCAGGAGGCAATTAACCAAAAGAAGACATTATTTTTGTCCCGGGAGATTGCTGCTGGGAGAAGCCGACCAGTCTCACTCTTCCGGACTGTTGACAGACTTCTCCACCCTTCCTGTCTTCAGCCTGGGAGAGTTTCCTCGAATGAGGATTGTGAGGAATTTGCTCGGTTTTTCTCAGACAGGGTGTCTGATATCCGGCGGGAGGTTTCCTCAGCCACTAATATCACTGCTGTCAGTGGTCGTCAGTCGTGTTCAAAGAGCACTCATTCTGACTGGGGAGTTTAAGCCAGTGGAAGTTCGTGGAGGTCATTGAGATTGCTGCCTAATTTGAGGTATACCTTCTGTGAACTAGACCCTGTGCCAACGCGCTTCTTGATGAGGTGCATTGACACTGTTGGCCCGGTGTTTGCTCTGATTGTCCGGTGCTCCTTGAGTCAGGGTGTCTTTCCGGATGCCTTGAAGGAGGCTCTGGTGAGACCCTTTAAAGAAAGCTTCTGGACCCGGAGATTAGGGCAAATTATCGTCCCTGTCTCCAATCTTCCATTTTTGGAAAGGTTGTTGAGAAGGTGGTATCACTCAGTTGGGAGAGCATCTCATGACCCACGAGTTGTACGATCCTTCCAGTCAGCTTTCGGGCCAGGCATAGCACTGAAACTGCATTAGTTCTGAGTGCAAAATGATCTCCTTAGGGCTAGAGATCGGGGAAAAGACAATTCTTGTCCTCCTTGACCTCTCCTCAGCATTTGATACTGTGGACCATTGTGTGTTGCTTTTCCGCCTGAGGAGTTGTGTGGACTCACCGTATTGTCATCAAATGGTTTGAGTCATTTCTTACCAACAGGAGGCAGCGGGTTGTGATGGGTAATTTCTCATCTACGACCTGCCTCCTTTCATGTGGAGTCCCTCAGGGTTCGGTATTGGCCCCAATGTTGTTCGTGAGTGTACATGCTGCCCTGGGGAGATCATTAGGAGGTATGGTTTGAGTTTTCATTGCTATGCTGATGATACTCAGCTATACCTATCCTTTGCACCAGAACATCAAATGCAGTGGATGTGATGAATATCTGTCTGGCTGAGATAAATGACTGGATGTCTTCCAGCTGGCTGCGACTTAACCCTAATAAGACTGAGGTACTGGTGGTGGAGTCGAACAGAGCTCGTGATGGGATGGCCTCTGATTCAGCGACTGGCATTAAGCTAGGAGCTGTGTCATTGATGGCATCCCAAGGGTGCGTAATCTTGGTGTGATCTTTGACAGGAGCTTGTCCATGGAGGCTCAAATATCCTCCGTGGTACGCTCCTGTTTTTCATCTTAGGAATATCGCCAGGATTAAGCCGCTTGTTCCGCTCTGAATCTCCTTTACTTTGGTACATGCCTTGGTCACTTCGAGACTTGACTACTGTAATGCGCTCATCTCGGGTCTCGAACTTCTTTCGCAGACTGCAGCTGGTGCAAAACGCTGCTGCCAGGCTTTGACCGGACAAAGTAAGTTTTGTCATATAACTCCGTATTGCGCTGATTTGCACTGGCTGCCTGTCAGGTGGAGAGTTTGTTCAAGGTGGGGTTTCTCACCTATAAGACCCTCATGGACAGGGCCCTGGTTACCTTACTGATCTACTGGTACCGGCCCACCTCTGTCCGGGATCTTCGCCCTCTGGTGATGGCCTCCTCACAGTTCCGAGATCTAGGTTGAAATCAGCAGGGGATCTCTTTGGAGTTGCTGCTCCAGCTCTCTGGAACTCGTGCGTTGAAGTGAGAGAGGCCCCCACTGTAGAGGCTTTTAAGAGTGGTCTAAAGACCTTTTTATTTGTGCAGGCTTTTGGGGTTTAAGTTATATGTTTGGGATTTTATTTGAATGTATACAGTATGATAAACTGTAAAGGTTTTTGTACGGCGCCCAGAGCCTTTGGGATTGGGCGTCTTTTTAAATAAAGTTGACTTTGACTTTGACTTTGACTTTAAGCAGAGAGCAGCAGTCCAATTAGAGGAGGGTGGCAGCAGGTGGCCACTTATCAAACCCTCACAGTGCTACCCTGGAGCAGCCCAGACACTTTAAGCGGATTTGAAGGTGTCCTGTTCGTCAGGAGGATGGAGGTACAGGTAGCTGGCAGGATTAGCTGCACTGCTCACTGGGAGCACGATCGGGTGCAGTGGATCTATTTTAAGATATAAAATGTAGGTTAAGATAGGATGTTATTAGCTAGGGCAGGGGGTACCAAGGCAACTTGAAAATTACTCGGGGTAGCAAGGGAGGAAGCCCAGGTATGGAACTGCACAGTAGATAGCAGAGCAGGTGCTAAGCAAAGCTGTTAGGCAAGCGATGGTAAAAATAGGAAGATGCCTTTAAAGGGAAGACAGGTCACGTGTTAGGCCTAATAGCTGCACTCTGTATCTTTAAGAGGAGTTGCAATATTAGTGAGGGGGAGGATGAACATTGCTAGGGGTGGTGCCGAGGGGGGAAGGAGAGTACTTAATAAAGGCTGGAGGGTGGGCGCAAAAATTCAAGCAGCAAGGAGACAGGACAGAAAGCAAAAGAGAAATTGAATTATTTGCAGGGCAAAGCTTATGACTGTGACCCAAATGGAATCTGGTCTAAACAGAAAAAAACTGTATCGTTTTAAACTTAGTTTCTGATCCAGGGTAGCTTACCACTGGACCTTAAAACAAAGACAGCTGTAATATTTTACAATCTACAAACCTGCAACCTAAATGAACTTGTACTTCAAACTACCCTTGAGTGCAAAATTGCTGTAAACAGGCTTAGGTTCACATTTAAGTTAGATTAACAAAACAATTTGGAGAGACTTAACAAGTACCACAATCAGAATATAACATTAGCTTAAGGTCCAGAGGAAACAGCAGTAGCAAAGAATTAAAAACTGCAGCAGCCCGTCAGCAGGCAGAGTCGATGGTTCTGGACAGTCCAGTTTCTGCAGCGTACCTTCAGTCTGGTGATTGACAGGCAGTACAGCGAGGAAGGCAGCCGGTGGACAGAAGGGGGCCGCTCGGCTGCTTATATTTATAGTGTGCAGCAGAAAAGACAGTGAGAGAAAAGGGCTGCTAAATATTTAAAGTTGCATGCTTGTACATCTAGCTTCGACTTGTCATTGTCAGAAAAAAAGTACTTTCATTTTTATTTAAAATGTGGTGGCTGCAAGGTCCACTGAGTCAACCAAAGATTATTTCCAAGGGTGTCCTGGATACTGAAACTGGAGGTGCAAGTCAGCAGTGCTAGTCCTTTTAAAACCAGCTGACACCTTAAAAAAAATCTTAGAAGTTACAGTCTTTACACACATCAGATTACACAAGACATTATCTTGTGGTTTACCGTTTTTCAGTATTTACTGGCCTGTTAATAGCTAGAGTTGCATGGCGTAGGACACATTTCAGTGTCGGACAGGAAATGACTTCAGACTGAGAGCCACTACAGACAGGAGCACACAGGGAGCTGCAGAGGGAAGAGTAGATATCACTTGTTCTCCTAGTCCAAAGGCTTCCAAGTGCTGAAGACTGAAGCTACTCACACTTCTGTGTGGTTTTGAAACATTATCAGGAGGTGGTGTATTGGAGACTGAAACATGGGATTGTGAAGTTGGAGGTAATTACAGATTGCAATGATTACTGTGTCAGAGTGTGTTTACAGAGGTAAGGCAGAAAGTGGGCAAAATGGGATCCGCTGGCACTCTTCAAATCACAATTGCACGTATGTAAAAACAGACAGTGTTATTGCAAGGCTTGCTGACAAAATGCTTTCTTCATTTTGTTTTCACCTTCTCTGCCCGGTGTATTCTGGTTGCATTTGTCATTACCCTCACTCTGCCACCAGTGGTAACCTATAGACAGCAAACGGGAGCTGCAGAGGGACCTTGTTTTTTTTTTGTGGACATGGTACCCATTGTTCTCCTGAATCAAAAGGTACCTAATGATTCTGAACAGTGCAGTGTTCAAACTGTCAGGAGGAGGTGGTGTTAGAGACTGACCAGGATCGTGGCATTGGAGATGAGAAGAAAATCTGTTAACTTGTGCTAAAAACAAAGGTGTAGCAGAAACTGTGCAGAGTAGGGTTATTTTTTACACAGAAGCAGGCAGTGTTATTTCATGGCTTTCTGTTCTTTGCAAAGACTTTTTTTTTTTGTATTTATTATACTTTCTTTGGGCTCAGGATTCTGGCTGCATTTGTCATTAGCCTCACTAGGCTCCTCCTACAAAAGGTAACCTTTACTTTTGTGTAGGTGGACCATCCCTTTCACACACTCCCTCTCAGCATGTTTCAGTCAATCATGTTACAGTCACCTGGGAGGGTCCTACATCAAGAAACAGTTAAAGTCCATTTACTTGACCACCCCCAAACACTGCGGTGACATCAGGGCATCTACAGACACATGACAGGGCTGACTAGGCTGCGGATTTTATTTATTTATTTATTTATTTATTTATCTATGTTTTTGGTAACCAGGTAAGTGCACTGATCCAGTGGACCATTTTGAGTCACAACCTGGGCCACAAGGTGGTGATGGAGTAACACAAGCAGTGGACACATTTTCAGTTAGGTAAGGGGTTTAGAATACATTTGGAAATAAACAAATGGAATGTTGAAACAGGAATTATTTGTAAAAACACACAGGATCCTTTATGTTTTTGAACTCAAATGATGTTATCCTTTTTCCAGCTGGCATCATTCATTTTTCAGTTACTGTAGAATGGTATTTTATTGACACTTCTGGATTGGAAACAACCCTGGTGGGGTACTTTATTCACATCATTCTGGCCTTGAGAAAAGACACTTTTACTCTTGGGGTTCCTCACTTCTGAACAGTGGGAACCTAAACAGACTTTTGTAGCCAATTTTATTAGACACTAGCCACTGGGCTAATTCACAGTCTCTCAGCTGGCAACGTTTTGGTGCCAATTGATCCAGTGAGGGTTTTTCAGGGATTCACACTGTCCTTCACAAAGCACGTCCTTTCTTGATCCTCTTTTCCACTATTGTATGTTACTTCACAATCCCAGACTCCAAGCCCATCTTGGCATAGCTGAGGTGCCTACTGAACACATCACATCTTCATTACTAGCAGAAAGGCCTACGCCACACATTTTCTGAGGCTCCACTCAATTGCTGACTGGAATTGACATCCTGTCAGGGGATGAACCCTCTTTTTTGAGGAGGATGAACACTGCTGAGTGCCATGCAAACCTGTGCATCAAATAAAGATGAAATATAACCTCAGATCTTTGGCCGACAGCACTCTCTGGTACACTTTTCTTTATATACAGACTTCTGAACTATTTTTCAAAATGGATTTTTCTCCTTTTGGAGAGGGGCACCCCTCCAACCCCCCCACACACACCTTTTGACCTCCTTGTTTGATGACGGTTGCCACAAATGAACACTTTTTTCATGATGCCAACCTCTACCAAGAAACTTACAGACAATAGGAGCTAGCAGTATGTGTCAGGCACTAGCCTCCCACACTCTGGCTTAACAGAATATCTGCTGTTCAGCAGAGAACACTGACTCCTCCTCCCCTTTTGGAATGCCAGGGCAGACCAGCTAGCCTTGTCCTTCAAGGGCATAGAAACTGGCATCACACTAGAGAGTGAGAGAGACTCTGAAAGGGATTCACATCACTCCTAGGGGGGTTACATTTGCTTCATTGATTGCTTCCTCTCCTGTACACGTAACCTCCTCCTGGTGGACACTGTATTTCTTGACCGGATACAGAGCGCCTTCCACCACTTAGTATCACACATTCCTTTGTTTTCCATGCACTCTACTTTTTTGAGATGAGTTAATCCTGCCCTAACATTATAATCTTTCTCCTGACACTATTTTGTACCTGCTGTTGTTACTTGCATTTCCTTGTCATTTCCAAATCCTTCCTTCCAGGTAGTAGTAGTAGGCTTAGAGGAAACTGCCACCTCCCGTCAACAACAGATGCACCCTCTATGTAGCCGAACAGGTAAGAGGGTCTCTCCTATGATGTGAAAGCTTGCTACTCTCACAAAACAAATGGTTGTTGCTACCTCCACAGGAACAGCAAGGCATATCAGAGAAAATCTTTGCCAGTTTGTCCTGGGTGAATATCCCTTCAGGCAGGTGAGGGCCATTTCCATTGGTGTCAGTAGTTAGCAACTTGTTTTTATTGGCTGTAGGTTTTTCTTTAGATTGGTAGCAGAGGGTCTCACTGAGCACCAGTCCATGGTAGACATTGCCAGGAACTCTCTGCACCTGGAAGCACAGACATTGTGTTTCCCTGTAGGGTGATTCATGTAAGTCACTTCTGTTTTTCCATTTTGGACTGCAGCAGGGCAAAGGTCTAGTAATGCATGGCCTGCCACAGGACAAATGTCTGGTCATGCCTGGCCTTGATGGAAAGTAGCTTCTCCACTGACATTTGTTTAGTCCCACTCTAATGATAATGTAACAGGAGGCAGCAAGCCTCTTGGTCACAAGGGCCTTGGATATGGACTCTGATTGTGTGGCTGAGATGGTGACGTCATGTGCTGGCTCATTTTGTCAGCAATACTAAGAGACATTTAGACAGTAGTACAAAGAGCACTATAAGTTACCGTGAGGGAGACATGTTCTCCTCCCACTGATTCATTACCATGGGGAGAGGTGTTCTCCTTTCATGGATTCATCAGTCATGCTTTATTTTCATCCAGCCTAGATAGGCCACACATGCTGGCACTTATGGGATAGAGGAGGGGCAAATGTGATGGGGGAAAAAGGTAAGCTCTCCATTATAAAAAACATGCTGCTGTCTGAGAGACTGATGGCAACAGAATGGTCTCAGGTTTGATATAGAGGTAGGCGAGTTGTATGAAGGGATACTTCATTGAGAGGGAAGAAGGTGAGCTGTCCATTATAAAAACCCTGATGCTGTCTGAGATATCAGTGGGCACAGAAACAGGGGAAGAAGTTGGCACCAGCCCACCAGCCAAATGCTGGTAGAGTTTGTATTGGGCTAGTAAGATTTTCATTTAACTAGACCTGCAGGCTTGTACTGGAGAAGGCAACACTTATGTACGTACACCAGCTGGGCCAGTGAAAATAAATGTGGGGCCAGTGGATTTTCCCAGTCACTAGCCCTGCAAGCTAGTGACTGCAAAACTTAATTTCGACCCCTGTGCTACTGTCTGAGAGACCAATGGGTACAGAAAGGCCTCAGGTCTGATAGAGAGCTGGGCAAGGTGTATGAAGGGGACAGTTTAGTGAGAGGGAAGAAGGTGAGTTCTCCATTATGAAAAATCCTGCTACTGTCTGAGACTGATGGCTACAGAAAGGCTTCAGGTCTGATAGAGAGCTGTACAAGGTGTATGAAGGGGACAGTTTAGTGAGAGGGAAGAAGGTGAGTTCTCCATTATGAAAAATCCTGCTACTGTCTGAGACTGATGGCTACAGAAAGGCTTCAGGTCTGATAGAGAGCTGTACAAGGTGTATGAAGGGGACAGTTTAGTGAGAGGGAAGAAAGTGAGATCTCCATTATAAAAATATATATACATTAAGGATATGGATGCAAATATTAACAACTTGATTGTAAAATCTGCAGATGACACTAAATTATGTGGGGAGGTTAATACCCTCAATGCTCCCTTACTCTTACATTTCCCCTTTCCCCACATGCTTTCATGCTTCTCTCCCTTCTCTTTGCTCTTCCTCCCCCCCCCCTTTACTCCTTCTGTGTTTATGGCCTTGTAACTGCACTTGCTGTATACTGTACATAACTACATTATACCTGATTAGGCCAACCCTGTACTTTTTTGCACTGTTAATGTTTTGACTATCTCCTAACTGTATTGTTTATATTTTGACTTTATCCAACTCTGCATTTCTTTGATTCGCTAATTTGTTTGTATTTCTGGCCACCTACCCATTATATGAACTATTCTGTGTGCTGTGTCACATTGTGTTGCTCATGTATTTGACTTGTATCCTCCCGGGTCGTGCCTGAAAATAGACATCCCTATCCCTATGCCTAGTGCACCCAACTGGTTACCAAAAGCAAGCAAATAAATAAATAAATAAATAAATAAACAAGCACCTATCACTAGTAAATGATTTGGGTAAACTCGAGACTTGTGCAAGTCAAAATGATATGATCTTAAACACTGATAAATGTGTGGTATTACATCTGGGCAAAAATAATCCCAGCTATTCCTGCATTTTAAATCAAACTATTCTTAAAAGTTCAAATAGAGTACAAGATTTGGGTATAACTATAAATAATTCCCTGTCCTCCTCAGACCATTGTATGACTGTCATGAAGGATGGTGTGTTTGTAAAAGGTAGAAATGCCTACTGAACACGTATTTAACTATGAAACTGTTGCCAGAACTACTATAAATATGGTTACTAGAATCAAACACTCCTTCATGAGCAAATCTGAACAACTCATTATTCCAATTTATAAAACCTATGTCCATCCCATATTAGATTATGGATCTCTCGGGTTTGGTCTCACTGTCTAATTAAAGACATCAAAGTAGTTGAAGGTGTACAGAGGTCTCTAACCAAGTATATACCAAGGTTTAAACATTACCCCTACCAAAAGAGACCACTGGAAATAGGATTACACTCCTTAGAGTCTAGGAGACAGAGGGGTGACCTGTTGCTAATGTACAGACTACTTTAAAACCATGATTTAATGAACAATTCTGACCTAAAGGACAGTTTTGCTAGAACTAATCTAAGATCCCATAATAAAAAATTATCTATACAGTCAGTTTCAATAGCAAAGAGAGATCGTTTCTTTACAAGTCATGCTGCAAAGGTGTGGAATAAGCTTCCACAAGAAGCTGTGGATAGTACTAATCTTAATATCTTCAAAAGTAGCATAGATAGGCTTTTCTATTTCAAACAATCGACGGTATAAATGGCCCACTTATGTGGGAGACATTCATGATGGATCTATGCCTTCTTATGTCTAATTATTCCTAGTAATCTTGGCTAAACTCTGACTTCCTCTCCTTAAATAACTCCCTTTCACGTGTGCAGTTTGGTTTTCACAAACAGAACTCTACTATCACCTCCCTGCTGCGTGTCACGAATTTCATCTTCTTTGCTCTGGACCAAAGCCACATCACCGTTGCTATCTTCATTGATTTAGCCAGAGCTTTTGACTCTGCCTTTCACCCTCTACTTCTTCACAAACTATTATCCTTTGGCCGTGCTAAACCAGCAATCGACTGGTTGCACTCATACCTTCTAAATCGACAGCAATCGGTCCAAGTAGGTGAAGCCCTCTCCATTTCTCACCCTATACTCTCTGAGTTTCTCAAGGCTCCATCTTTGGCCCCATCCTCTTCTTTACCTTTATAAATGACATTCCTTCTATCTGCCTCTCTTCTAACATGCACATGTTTATGGATGATACCATTATCTATGCCTCCGGCCCTTGCTATGACAGCGTTCTCCCTAGTCTCCAAAATGATTTCAACAGGGTTCAGTCCTAGTTTCTTTCAAATCAGCTAAAAATTAATGCCAGAAAGAAAGTTACCATGATCTCTGGGTCTAGACGGAAACTGTCCTCTCTCCCAACCCCTCCTTCGGTCACTACCCTCGATGGCTCACCCCTCAAGTTGGTCCCAGTCTTCAAGTACCTGGGTGTTTGGCTGGACAGTCACCTAGATTTCTCTAGCCACATCAATGCCATCTGCTCAAAACTAAGGCCAAAACTCGCCATCCTCTATCACCACAAAGCCAGCCTCCCTCTCCACACTCGTTGAGAACTAGTACTGTACTGAAAACAATCCTGCCTGTACTAGACTATGTCGTCATAGTTTATGGTATGGCTTCAGCTTCTTCACTCATCAAACTGGACACCCTTCTCAATTCCTTCTGCTGCTTTGCCACTGCCTCTCCCCCTCTTACCCACCATTTTCTTCTCTGTGCTCCTCTCTCTCTCTCTTGCACCACTGTCTCACAGGAGGCAAATTCACTGCGCCTCTCTCATGGCTAACTATTGGCTAGGTTCACTTCCCTCCTACCTCTCTTCTTGTCTCACACCTGCTAAGTCCATAACATACCCTCTTCAACATAAGGACTCTTGGTCCTTCTCCATCCCTCATCCTCACTCCACTGCTGGCCAATCAGTTTTCTCGTACTGCCTCCCTCTACTCTGGAGCAACCTACCCCCTGACCTGCACTCAGCCTCCCCTCTCTCAGCTGCCAAAAAGCTGCTCTGATTCCTCCCATTCCCTCACTGCCACTGGTGCTCCTAACCTCTCCCCCTCCACCATCTCCTCCCTACCTCCTCAGTCCCCTTCCCTTCTTAGCCTCCCACACTGCTTCCCCTGCCCTTGCATCATAGTTTAAACATTGCTGTGCTGGTGACTATTGCATTCTTCTGGCTCACAATGGCTACACTGTGCCACGAGTATAAGTCTATTGTGCTACTGTAGCAAATGCCTTGTTACTCTTATTGTAGACTCTTATTTGTGCTAAACTGTATTGAAACATTTGTTTACCTTTGTTGTCACTTTTCTTTTGTACCCGGGTCACACCTGGAAATGAGTCTTTGCTTGGTGTGCCTTTCCCAGTCACCAATTTTAAATAAAATAAAAAGGAAAATAATAAAAATCCTGCTACTCGGCACAGAATGGCCTCCGGTCTGCTAGAGAGCTGAGCAAGATGTTTGAAGGGGACAGTTTATTTAGAGGGAGGAAGATGAGCTCTCAGTTTTAAAAACCCTGCTACAGTCTGATAAACCAATGGGCACAGAAAGGCCTCCGGTGTGATAGAGAATGTGGCAAGCTGTATGAAGGGGTACAGTTTATTGAAAGGGAAGAAAGTGAGTTCTCTGTTATAAAAACCCTGCTACTGTCAGAGAGACCAATATTCACAGAAAGACCTCAGGTCTGATAGAGAGCTGGGCAAGTTGTCTGAAGGGGGCAATTTTTTGAGATAGAAGAAGGATGAGCTTTCCATTATAAAAATCCCGCTATTGTCTGAGAGACTGATGGGCACAGAAGGCCTCAGGTCAGGGTCCAGCCCAGTGGTGCTGAGGTGCTGGTACCTTACCTGCTCCAGGTTTGGGAATAACCTTGGGTTGCCGGGGAGTCGGCTTGGGGTGGGTGGGTTGGAGTGGGATCAAGCTATGGCTCTCTCCTCCAAATGGAGTGGATACATGCTCCGCCATAGTCTCTCTCTCGCAGCAAGTAGAAGTCTGGTGGGCAGCGCAGGTGGCTGGAGTGGCGATGCAAGTCTGGGGAGGGATGGAAAGGACCACTGGATCCTGGCGTATATGTGTGTTCTTGGACAAGCAATGTGAGAAGGCAGTAAGGAGGGCTGGGGGGAAACTGGGATGCATAGGGAGAGGCATCACCAGTAGAAAACAGGATGTTGTTGTTCCTCTGTACAGACAGTTGGTAAGACCACATCTGGAGTATTGTGTGCAGTTCTGGAGACCCCATCTCTGCAAAGACATAGACAGGGTGGAGGCTGTCCACAGGAGGGCAACCAAAATGGTGCAGGGTCTGCACCAGAAGACATATGAAGAAAGATTAAAGGAGCTTAAGCTGTATAGCCTCGAGGAAAAGAGAGAGATGGGGGACATGATAGAAACTTTCAAATACCTCAAGGGAATCAACAAAGTCCAGGAGGGTAGCATCTTTCAGAGAAAGAGATGTGCAAGAACAAGGGGGCACAATTAGAAGATGGGGGGGACAGCTCAGAGGTAATGTGAGGAAGTGTTTCTTCACAGAGAGGGTTGTAGATGCATGGAACAGCCTTCCTGAGGAGGTCGTAGAGTCAAACACAGTGGTGGAATTCAAGAATGCATGGGACACACATAAGGCAATTCCAATGAGGGGTAATAGAGGAAGTAGGCTGTTGGTAACTAGGATCTGCAGCTTATCCATTAGGTAGGGAAATAGGCAGAAGAGGTAGGCTAAGCAGTCCTTATCTGCCAGCATAGTCTATGTTTCTATGTATGCCGTGGCCCCAGGAGGGAAGGGGAGAAAAAAACTGTAAAAGACCAAAAATTACAAATGAGAGAGAAAAAAAGAGGGAAGAAGGTGAACTGTCCAGTATAAAAACATGCTACTGTCTGAAAGACCAATGGGCACAGAAAGGTCTCAGGTCTTATAGAGAGCTGGGCAAACTGTGTGAAGGGGACAGTTTATTGAGAGGGAAGAAGGTGAGCTCTCCATTGTAAAAACCATGCTACTGTCTGAGAGACCAATGGGCACAGAAAAGCCTCAGGTGTGATAGAAAGCTGGGCAAGGTGTATGAATGGGACAGTTTATTGAGAGGGAAGAAGGTGAACTCTCCATTGTAAAAACCCTGCTACTGTCTGAGAGACTGATGGGCACAGAAGGGCCTCAGGTCTCATAGAGAGCTGGGCAAGTTGTATGAATCGGACACTTCATTGAGAGTGAGCTGTGATTCCTTGCTGGCAGGTCCCTCTGTGTTTCTGAAAAGACTGAGTGAGAATCAGTGTGTTTCCCAGTCTTTATCGAAGTTACTGGCCTCATCTCCAGGGCAGGGGGAGGGTTGCTGAAATATCTCCCTTCCTTGTCCAATTTATGTATTCATTCCAAATGTTTTACCAGAAAAGACATACTTGTATGTACAAGTGGAGAAGCATTATGATAAGATATAACAGGCGGTCTATATAAATATTTTGTAAGGGAGGCAGTATAGTGCAGTGGTTTAAGGTTCTGAGCTACAAACCTGAGGACTTGGGTTTGAATCCCACAGCCCCTGCTTGCATAGTGTGTGACCCTGAGCTCCCACGTCGCACCTGTAAACAAACTTCAGTTTAGTGTGTCTCTTCTGGTTAAAAAAAAATTAAATGGGTGTAAGCCCCCCACCCCTGCCTTTTTGCAAATGACAGGTGGTATGCTGTTTGACTCTGACAGCAGTACCAGATGGGGACTGAGTTCGGGGAGGAATAGGGCACTCGGCACAAGGGCTAGGTTTGACTGCTCTGTATAGGGGCACCCAAGTAATTTTGAACACAGGAAGCAATAACTGCAATGTCCAATACCAGGAATGGGATTCTAAAGTGTGGCTTTTATTCACATCCAAGCAGAACAAACAAAGCATAGATGGACCCCCACGGGGCTACACTTCTGGTAATGCAGATTAAAAAGAATCAGAAACACTTCTTTAACACTTCAGCCCTCAGGCTCTGAACCCACCGGGCACACAGCCCGGACTTGCACGCTGCTTTGGGTACACAGCCCGAACTTGTACACTATCTGGGATTCCCAGGCTTGGCTCCCTTGCCGGCCACTCGGTCACCTTCCATATGTCATGGAAACCTTTTCTGGTGGCTCCCTAAACCGCATAAGAGCACTTCAGCTCTATCAGGGAAACTTTCTTTTAATCCCACATCTGGGTACTTTCCTTAGGCACTGGCCAGGTACCTGAGAGAAAGTAAAGGTGCCACGGAGAAAATCCGTAGAGGTGAATTTGGTTACTACTGATGGGGGGGGGGGGGGGGGGTTTCCCACCTCTTGCTCCCACAATTCATACCCGGCCATTTCTCTGGACATTAAACATGTCATTCTGTAAAGCTTGGCAATGTAGATTAAGGCTAAATGTATGTCACATTTCCTCTACTTGTCTTGCTTTCCCATTGTGCTGGACTTGAACATACTTTTACTTGACTTAGCCCATTGCTCTAGGCCTCCCACTGATTAAGCAGTCCAATCCCCAATTCAGGGTTTTATTTAACTCTAAAAATTGATAAGCATTTTGCTCATAAAAGTGCTAAAACTTTCTGAAAATGAATAGCTCTTTCCTCACTGCGTTTAACAAACACAGCACTTCCAGAAAATCTATATAAATACTTTCTGTACAGTTAGCATCATCCCAAGAAAAAAACTGCTAATCAATTATTTAAAACCCTGCACTTTACTCTACTCTTTGTGCTGGACTTGAACCTACTTGAATTGAAATGGCAATGTCTGTTACACTAGACCTCCTACAAATTAAGTAGTCCAATCCCCGTTTACTTCACTCCTTGTGCTGGACTTGAACCTACTTGAATTAACTGGCAATGTCTATTACACTAGACCTCCTACAAATTAAGTAGTTCAATCCCCACATTCCAGCAGTTCAGGTGAAAACATAGGCCCTCTGTCAGAGCTAACTCACCCTTTGGTTACAGGTGCCCCACAGGCGATTCCTCACAGGAATTTCTCTCCCACAGCTTCTGGTGCCGCAGCACAACTTGAAATAAGGCAGCTTCTTCCTTAGCTGGAACCAGGAGGGTGCCCCTGGAAGACAGGCAAACCTTTCTACCCCCATCCCCTCAAGGATGGGGCACATGGACCAGTAACAGCGGTCTCCACCACTTCACAATCAGCTTACTGTGTTCCTCTTTCAGTGGAAACACACACCTCCCTTACAGTAGCTCTAAAACAGAGCTTAAGGCTCTGAGAGCGTGCAGACAGACTGCTGTGCTGCTCCTCTCTTCAAGACTGCACACAAACTCTGTTCAAAAATCCCTAACATTCTATCCTAACTTCCAACTGCAGCATTCCAGTGTGGCTCATGCAGCTGCAAGAGTTCTACGGTGATGTCATCCCTCAGTCTCAGCTGAGACTGCGAACAGAGTGAGACAGTGTGAAATCCATTTAACTGGAGTTTCACAAGCTGCCTTCTCTGCCTACCACTAGGTGTTACTGAGATTCTAGTAACCCCGGGTAACAGGGGGTTACATGGGGACAACAGATCTTGATTTTATGATTGATTATTGCCCGTGCATGAAATCTGCTCCACGTACGGGTAATAACAAGTACTTGGAAGCAGGACTGCAGTACCTCATAAAGAAAATGTGCCGTTAGAATGCTCATTTTTTAAATGCTGTCATTTCTTTTCCCTTGCTAACGTGGCTCATTACGTACTTGGCAATTGATCAGGGAAATGGTAAAGCCACTCTTTGTTTTTCATGTCAGTTCTTTTGCCTGACAGTCAGTGAACCTTTAGCGTTTCAATTGGTAGTTTTTCATGCAGCTGTTCCCGGAGTTGCCAACCAGTAAAGAAAACTGTAATGCGGCTTGGTTTATACTCGTTTCCTCTTTCAAATTAAGCCACGAACAGTGAGCTAATAAAGAAATATCAACCCCAGCCTTGCTGTGTCAGTGTTCTAACTTTTGCTCAAATAAGGATTCTCTTATCAGACCCATCTCTCTTGCTTCTCTCAGTCATTGTGATGTTACAGCCCTAGTGCACATATGCAAATGAGCTCATGAATATTAACACAAAAACAATGAGGCTGTTGTCCAGTAGGTGGACGGATTAATTTATTATTGCTTAGGAGAATAAAATCTTTTTTCTACATATATGCATGCTTTTTCTAACTGTAAAAAGTAAAAAAAAAAAAAAAAAAAGGGTTTTTATAAGTGCGATAAGACACTCCATGGTATACATGGAACATATTTTACTGCACTGCCAGTGGCTAAAGTCACTCGGCCTGTGGCCTTGTGCCTTATGCCTGTGGCCATGTAGCAATATATATTCCTTGCACATCCTGCCATGTCTTATTACTTACATATACAGTTGAAATGTGATAGTGCAAGGAAAAAGATCCAGGAGTGTAGCACTAGGATTTAGTTAAAGTGTAGTGTGTATTAAATGTTTGTGAGTGGAAGCTAAGGGGGGCAGGTTAAGGGATGAGATATAAGAAGGAAGTGTAAGAGTGGAACAGAGGCAGGATCAGATGTAGTTGTAGGAGTTAGATGAGATGAGAAATTTAGAAAGAACACGGAAAGAGAGCGTAGTGAAGAGGCAGAGCAGATGGGAACTGGAAGAGGATATTAAAGCTTGGGGAAGTGATAGGAGAAGGCAGCCTGTTCAGAGGATGACCTAGATAGTGTACCAGGGATCAGAAGCCAGAGTTGTAAAGGGAGTAATGAGAAGGAAGTGTGTGTGGGGGGGGGGGAGGAGTGGGCTGGGGGGGATGGCTATGAAGGAAGAGAGCCTAGCCAGTATTTGGCTACAAAGGAGGAACAATGAGCGAAGCACCTAACTTCGAGGGAGGGAGGAGAGAGAGAGAGAGAGAGAGAGAAGGATAGCAATGATGGGTGCGGGGCGGTCAGTCTAGAGCACATTGACAGAAGGCCTAGAAGAGGGATACGTTCTGGTTGGGGTGGACTTAGGAGCTGCACTGTAGACAGTCTCTTCATAGTCAAAAATTAGGAGAATAATTTTCTGGATGGTGGCTTCTACGAGCCTGCAGGGGGATGCCACCTCAGTTCCTGTACATGGTCTCTAGAACAGGGTGCAGTTTTTGGGGGATGGCATGCATGTGACCAGGCAAGTTGAGGTGCCGATCTAGCCAGACCCCAGGGTACTTAAAGGAGGGTACATTCTCGAGCAGCGTCCCATCAAGGGTGTGGAATTATGGGAGGGCAGCAAGCCAGGAGAGCTTCTTCTTGAGCCAAAGGTCATAGAGAAGAATTTATTTGGTGTTGAGGGACAGTTGATTTGAATGGAACCAGTGTTGAATGTTATCAAAATCCAGTTGGAGTTTGGCCATCAGATCAGAGGAAGTGGAACCAGAGGTAAAAAGAACTGTATTATCTGCATACATATGTATGGATACAGAGGTACAGGCAGCAGGGAGGTCATTCAGGAAAGTAGAGAAGAGTGTAAGGTTAAGGAGGGAGCCTTGGTGGACACCAGTACTGATGGGGAGAGGAGGGGATATGGAATCACTGATTCTAACTGATTGATCCCTACTCTGAAGGTAGCAGCAGAACCGGTTTGTAACGGAGAAAAAAAGCCCAGCTGCTTTAAGTGTGTTGAATAGTAGAGGGTGGGCAACAGTGTTGAAACTTTGGCAAGTCAACAAAGATGTCAGAGGTGATAAGGCCCTAATCCATTCCTGAGAAAATGAAGTCAGTAAGCCAAAGGAGGGAGGAGATGGTGAAATGGGATTTACGGAACCCAGACTGGAAAGGAATGAAAAAGAAGGCTGAGTCAAGGAAGGGGAAACTTGAGAGAGTACAATGTGCTCCTGCATTTTAGCAAGGGTAGGAAGTAGGGTGAGAGGGTGATAATTGCCAGTGCAGGAGGGGTCACCACCTTTAGGACGAGGAACAACAGCAGCATATTTCCAAGTGTCGGGGCAGAGGCCAGAGAGAGGTGATTAGTTGATCTATGGCTGGGGAAGCGTTTTAGTTCCCGGCAATTGCCTGGCCCCCAGCGTGGCTGAGGGTGAGCGAGGCTGAGCCTGAATACATTGAAGGAGGGAGGGTTTAACTTTCTGGCACTCATCTGGCCCCTAGTGGTGGCTGGGGGTGAGGCAGGCTGAAACTGATTGCATTGGGGAGGGAGGGTTTCAGTTTCTGGCACTCACCTGGACCCTTGAATTAGCTGGGGGTGAGGCGGGCTGAGACTACACGCACTGGAGAAGGGAGGGTTTCAGTTCCTGGCACTTGCCTGGCCCATAGCAGTAGCTGGTGTTGAGGCAGGCTGAGACTGCATGCATTAGGGAGGGAGGGAGGGTTTCAGTTGCCAGTACTTGCCTGGCTCCTAGCATTGCTTGGGGTGAGGCAGGCTTGAGGCTACAATCATTAAGGGAGGGAGGGTTTCGGTTCCCAGCACTTGCTAGACCCCTAGCATTGTCTGGGGTGAGGCATGCTGAGACTGCATATATTACATCTGAGAGGGAGGGTTTCAGTTTCCAGCACTCACTTAGCACAGAGTGTTGGCTGGGGGTGAAGCAGGCTGAGACTACATACAAAGTCCGTGGGACAGTTTCAGTTCCTGTCACTTGCTAGACCCCTAGCATTGGTTGGGGATGAGGCAGGCTGAGACTGCATGCATTTGGGGAGGGAGGGGTTCAGTTCTCAGCACTTGCCTGACTCCTAATATTGGCTGGTGGTGAGGTAGGCTGAGATGGCATGCATTGGGGAGGAGGGCTTTAGTTCCCAGCACTCACCTGGTCCCTAGCATTGGCTGTGGGTAAGGCAGGCTGAGACTGCACGCATTGGGGGAGGGAGCAAGGGTTTCAATCCCCAGCACTCATCTGGCCCCTAGCATTGGCTGGGGTTGAGGCAGTTAGAGATTGCATGCACTGGGAGAGGGAGGGAGGGTTTCAGTTCCTGGCACTCACCTGGCCCTTCACATTGGCTGGGGAGAGGCAGGCTGAGACTGCATGCATCCGAGGAGGGAGAGTTTCAGTTCTTGGCACTCATCTGGCCTCTAGCGTTGGTTGAGGGTGAGGCAGACTGAGTTGGCTTATATTGGGGTATGAAGGGTTTCAGTTCTTGGCACTTGCTTGGCCCCTATCATTGGCTGAAGGTGAAGCAGACCTGAGATTGCGAGCATTAGGGCTGGGTTCCAGTTTCTGGCACTTGCCTGGTCCCTAGCATTATGTGGAGATGAGGCAGGCTGAGACTGCATGCATTGGGGGGAGGGAGAGAGTGAGGGTTTCAGTTTTCGGCACTCACCTGGCTCCTAGTGTTGACTGGGGGTGGGCCAGGCTGTGACTGCATGCACTAGGGGAGGGAGGGTTTCAGATCTCGGCTCTCACCTGGCCACTAGCATTGACTGGGGTAGAGGTAGGCTGTGACTGCATGCATTGGGGGATGGAGAGTTTCAGTTCTCTGCACTCACCTGGCCCCTAGCACTGGCTGAACAGATTGCGCACTCCATTTGAATATCAAACCCTTGATGCACGGAGCACAGCAGGGGGTGCCAAGTCCTGCTCAGCACATCCAGGGCCCAGGACTGAGGAATGCCCCTAGGGGAATGCATTTGACATGCATGGTGCAAATGGGCCAGTTGCATGCCCATTATGGGCTTATTTGTATGGCTTCACCTGGCAGAATTCACTGGGCCAGCCCCCACCCCATCCCCGATCACTGTACAAAAAACAGAATCCTGTAGCCCTGTTTCCATAGTGTAGGGATCCCCCTCCCCAGCCCTGATCACCGTAACATAAATCCCCTCTCCAATCACCCTGGTAGTCTTGTGTGACCTGCCTGCCCCAGTCCTCATGAAATTGAACATCCACCCCGACCGTTCAGTAATGAAGTGCCCCTCCCAGCCCCCATCAGCATGAAAGTAAACATCCACCTGATCACCAGGTAGTGAAGTGCCTGCCCCTTCCAGTTACAGATGTTGAACAAAAATCTTATCCCCATTCCCTGGTAGCTAGGTGCCCCCCCTTTCCATTATTCAGTGACCCACAACCCGGCTCCCACTCAACTTGACTAGAGCTGGTGACTGGCACAACCCACCTCACACTGAACCAGCCAGCCACTGACTGAACTGTACAGGAGGGCTGTACAGTATATAGTTCAAGCACATTGGTTGATCGGTCAACAGATGATTGTGTACTACATGCTGTACAGCGCTCCAGTACAGTTCAGTCAGTGACTATCCGGTGCAGTGTGAATTGGGATGTATCAGTCACTAGCTCCGGTCAGGTTGGGGGTGGGGTGGGTGGGCCATGGCTAATGGGATGGGGGTGGGATCACATGACTACCAGATAACAGGGAGCAGGTTTTTGTTTGACTTCTGTGATTGGGGTTGGGGAGGGGGATACCTTTGCTACTGGGAGATCAGGGTGGATGTTTCATTTTATGATGAAAGGGGCAGGAGGTCATACTAGACTACTAGGGTAATTGGGGAGGGGATTTTATGTTGCATTGATTGGGGCCGGGGAAGGGGTCTCTACACTATGGAAACAGGGCTATGGGATTCTGCTGTTTGTACAGTGATCAGGGCTGGGGATGGGGAGAATAAGTACCCAGTCCTAGACTGTGCTTGAGGTGCCAACCTGCCCAATGCATCAGAAGTGTAACTACGCACTGGCACAGCCAGTTATAGTTGCGCTCTGGGGGGGCCCCAATTTTGTGATGCTTGGCTTATGCATTCGGGACCCCTCATTTGCATAGGTGCATCACAATATTGTGCACAGCGATGCAGTTGGGGGTTCACGGCATATCGGTGGTCTTCGACTATGGCCATGCCTCCGATTGCCCATGCAAGTCTGGAGATGTGCACTGAATCCAGGATCCGCCATGCATCTCGTCTGAATATGTGGGCCTAGACAGACTGTAAGGTTTTTATACACAGTGATGTGTGAGAAGAACTAATCAAGGGGTGGGGTAGAGGTGGGCAGGACTGAAGCTGAAAAGATATTTATAAGAGAGGCAGGAAGGATGCTAGAAACAGGTAATTAGAAACAGAGCTGGCAGGAACACAGAAAAAAAAAAAAACTTGGATAACAAGTAACAAAAGAATTACAGTTTACCATGGTATGTCATAACCGCAACCTTTTCAACATCTCCTGTGCAGATGGCTCCCCCCCTTACAAAAGTAACCGCATTCAAGTATTTAGGTGTTCAGTTTGATGAAACTGTCAACTCTGAGCAACAGATCATTGACACCTGCAAGTCAGTAAACTCCAAACTCAGAATAGCTTACAGGACTAGTTGGATGCTTACCCCCTCAACTCGACTGGCTATTTCTAGGGGTATCCTACTTCCATCCCTTGCATATGGTGCTGTCACATATATAAATGCTTTGAAAACCTCCCTAAGTAAGTGGGATACAAAGTACAATAGTATCTGTTGTTATGCCTTAGCTTCCCCATGTTTGCAGCACCATTGCTTGCTATATGCAGCCCTTAGATGGCTTTCTCCATCTGCCAATCGACTCCTCGCCCTTGGTACTCTGCTGGACATCATCATCAGAACTTATCTACCTACCTCTCTTGCAGACATGCTGGTGCCTCTGTCCCCCACCTATGGCCTCCGCTCTATTGGACTCTCTCTACTGTACACACCTAGGTGCAGAACCCTAAAAGGAACCTCAGCTTTCTCCTGCTTGGCTCCAAAATATTGGAATTCCCTACCTCTTGATGTTCGCTCTGCACCTAGTCATAATGCTTTTAAAAAGATGCGTCACGCTCTCCTTGTCAAAAATGCCCTATGTTCCTGTTTTAAACCCCCATAGGGTGCTTGACATACCCTTCCTCAGCTCTCAAAATGTTCGATTTTGCTCTGACCCCTTGTTACTGTTATACATAGAACTTACCATGGATTATGTGTTAAAACTCTACTGCACTATGATTGTATGCTTATTATGTTTTGTACTATTGTGTATTTTTCTGCCATTGTCTCTGTCATATTAGCAATACTGTTTACATCACAGAACATTGTGCAGATTTTTCCTTGTATGGTTGATTACCTCTGAACTATACCTGTTATTTGTTTTGTCTGTCAATTTTGTATTGTAACCTCCCGGGTCGTGTCTGAAAATAGTCATATTTTGTGGCTACGACACCTTATCCGGTAAACAAAAACTAAATAAAATAAATCCAATGTCCCAATTCAGCCCACAAATATTTGATTTAAACAGTTTAGTATATTTCATTTCCCACGTCCTTCTGTCCTGTGTGTTTTTGAAGTTGCCTCTTGGTATCAGGACAGATAACTCAGTGAAGGAACACTCTGTGAAAAATGGTGTCCTACTGGTGTGCTGCTAATCTAGTCTACTGTTGTGTGTTGGTGGTGATTCATCCCGGTTTGCAGGGGTTCCCTAGTTTCTTCCCTATAGCAATCCATTTGTGCACTTCTTGCACTGAATTAGGTAAACAGGTCAGCAGCCGTGACTGCTAAATTACCATGAATTCTTTGCCCTCAAGACTGCTTTTTCCCCTCTACTTTAGCTAAGCTGACTTCACCTCATCCTTATCCCAGGGACCTCCTATTGACCCTTTTACATCCTCCTCATCTCCCTGCCACCAGCCTCCTGTTTCTACATCCTCTTCCCCACTGCCTACCCAACCTTAACTGCATGCCTTTACCTTTGTACCCTCCCCACGGAACCTCTTCCCCTACTCCTCCCCTAACCACTTGTACCTATCTGTCACTTTCTGGCCTCCCATCCTCACTTTACTGATACAATTGTGACAATCCCACGTCTCTGGGGGCTGGCCTCTGGATCTCCATACCCTACCTTATTTTTTATACTTCATCTATGTGTCATATGTTTATCTTATTGTATAGACGTGGACCACCCAGGGGCACGATTGGGACCTAAACCTGGAAGGGCTACACCATGTTCAGGAAAGATAGAGGAGTGGGGAGGTGGGGGAGTGGTGTTGATAGTCAAAAAGGACATTGGTGTTGGTGGATTGAAGGAGGCTGGAGGGCAAGTGGAGGCAATTTGGTTAACTCTGCAAATTGGGGGGGTAAGAGAATGGAAATAGGAGTTGTGTACAGACCCCATGCAATGGAAGAGGACCTGGAGGTCAAGCTGGTGGAGAATATTAGAGGCCACTGTGGACTGTGAAAAGGCAGGGTGGTGGTCAAGGGGGACCTAAATATGCCGGAGGCAGACTGGGGCACTATGGCATCCCTGGTGGCCAGGGAGCAGAGGCTGATGGATGGCTTTCAGGACGCATTTCTAGCCCAGCAGTTGGAGGAGCCAACTAGGGAGGGCTGGATATTGGGCATGGTCCTCGCAGACAGTGGCCAGATTAGGGGTCTGGAGTTGAGCAGCCCATTGGCAGGAAGTGACCATGCCACAGTCTGGTTTTACAAGTAGCTGGGGGGGGGGGAGAAAACCACATGAATACTGTGGTAATAGACTTTAGGGGAGCGGACTTCGAGGGCATGGGGAGTATTCTTCTGGGGTATTTGGATGAGTTAAGGCCAGATATGGATGCTGGGACCAGGTGGGAGGCCATTAAAAAGGGGGTGCAGGAAACTACAAGGACCTGCACGAGAGTGAGGCGCAAGCACTGTAGGGCCAGAAAGCCACGTTGGTGGACCCGATAGGCTCAGGAGGTGATGAGGGAGAAAAAGGCTGCATTTGCATGCTTCAAGTGCTCAAGGGGAGAAAAGAAGTAGGGAGAGTACGAGCTGATGCCCAGGAGGGTCACCAGGGTGGTCATAGTGGCCAAAGCGAGGATGGAGCAAAACCTGGCCGGGGTATCTGGAGGGGAGGGAAGGGGCTCTTTAGGTACCTAGGAGAGAAAAGGAAAGTGAGGGCACAGATCAGCAGGATTAGGACTGGGGAAGGATGGGCTCAGGAATTGGGACAGCAAGCTGAGATATTAAATGAGTACTTTGCCTCAGTCTTTACCGAGGGAGGAGGGGGGTCCACACTTCCCGATGGGAGAGTGCAAATAAGGTAGGTCACTTGGAGTTTGGTGATCCGGAAGAGGAATGGATGGAGCACGAATCAGAACGGGGGGGGTGGACAGGAAGGACAGGCAAATGGGGAGAGGGCATAATCATGGTGGGCAGGGTAAGGGCGGACCTCCAGTCGCTCAAGACTGAGAAGGAGCCTGGGCCAGATGAGCTTCATCCAAGGTTGCTGAGGGAGCTGGCAGATGTGTTGGCATCTTCACTAGCTGCACTCTTCAGCATCGCCCTGCAGACAGGGTGGGTGCCTCAGGATTGGAGGGTGGCCCACGTCATGCCTATCCACAAAGGGGGGGTCTAGAGAGGAGATGGGGAACTACAGGCCTGTTAGCCTATTGTCCATGGTAGGCAAGGTGATGGAGGGTGTTATGAGGGAGAGGCTTGGGAGAGAGAGCTGGAATGGATGGGGCACCTGGACAATAGGCAGTATGGCTTTGTCCCAGGGACATCGTGCCTTGTTGATTTCTATGATTGGGTGACAAGTACCCTGGACAGGAATAGGCCAGTGGATGTCCTCTATCTGGACTTCAGCAAGGCATTTGGTTTAGCCCCCAACAATGGCCTGATGACCAAGCTGGGGAAGATGGGGGTGGGGAGACAGTTGCTCAGGTGGATAGAAAACTGGCTGTTGGTGTGAGTACAGAGAGCAGTGGTTGGCGGGATAGTCTCCTCCCCCAGAAGTGTCATTAGTAGGGTCCCCCAGGGATCAGTCCTGGGGCCACTCCTGTTCAATGCCTATGTCTCGGATGTAGGGAGAGGTATTAGGAATAAACTGAGTCTCTTCATGGATGATTCAAAGCTGGGAGCATTGGTGAATGGGTAGGAGGGGAGAGTGGACTACAGGGGGACTGGGATGCCCTGGACAGATGATCAAGGAGGTGGGGGGTTGAGATTTAATGCAGGGATGTGCAGGGTGTTGCACCTGGGGCCCAAAGACCTGGGCCATGCCTATACCCTGGGAGTAGACACACTGCAGACCTCGTCGGCCGAGAGGGAACTTGGGGTGGTGATGGACATCAAAATGAATAACACTGAGACTTGTCGCAGAGCAGCAGTAAAGGCAAACAGGATGCTGGGCTGCATAATCAGGGAAATCACCTCCAGGAGCAGGGAGGTGATCCTCCCTCTGTATAATGCCCTGGTCAGGCCACACCTTGAGTACTGTGTGCAGTTCTGGAGACCACACCTAAAGAGAGACATTGCTGTATTGGAAAGGGTACAGGGGAAGGCGACCTGGATGATCTGGGGCATGGGGAGTAGACCCTATGAGGAGAGGCTGGAGGAGCTCAGTCTGTACACACTGGAGGAGAGGAGAGATAGGAGGGACATGACAGAGGTCTTTAAGTATGTAAAGGGGAGCAACAAAGGGGGAGCCGAGGAGGTGTTCATGTTTAAGAAGGAGGGAACAACCGGGGGCACAAGTGGAGGCTGGAGGGGGGGAATTACGGGGGGGAGTGAATGAGGCACTACTTTACTGAAAGGGTGGTGGATCCATGGACCGTGCTGCCCGGGAGCCTGGTAAATGAGGGCACAGTGGAGGGTTTCAAGAGTGGATGGGACAGGTACAGGGGGAAACTGAAGCTGGGGAAATTCTTCTCTGGGGGAGGAGTGGGCAGCAAAGCAGGCACCCAATAGGATGGTATGTGCTCTGTAAAGTCATACTTGCCGCTGTATAACCAATAAGCTTGTTTGCCATTGTATTGTTCTCCTTGACGTGGAACCTTTGTAAATGAGCTCTGAGCTCAAAGGCTGTATCCGAAAATTAAAAATTAAATAAACCATATTGCTGAATTGATGTGTAGGATCCATTAATTTTTATTGTGCTGTTTGACTTGTCTTGATGGTGGTCTATGTGCATATGTGGGTGCAGGTCTTGCATCTTGCCATGCTGTATGGTGTTGTCCCTCTTGTTTCCCAGTTATTTTAGTTTATTTTTTTACTTTCTTTTTATCCACCTTACTGTCCCCTAAAGCCACTCCTTCAGACCATTGATCAATATATTTCTGGGT
The DNA here is from genome assembly GCA_016271365.2 of Neoceratodus forsteri. Lineage (NCBI taxonomy): Eukaryota > Metazoa > Chordata > Ceratodontiformes > Ceratodontidae > Neoceratodus > Neoceratodus forsteri. The sequence continues at coordinate 404,845,715 of CM057457.1, forward strand.
CCCTTCCACAGAATCTGCCCCTAGAGTGCCAGGCTTACTCTGTTATCCCTCCTACCTTCCTCCTTGGAGTGCCTGCATAGCGGGGGCTATCCTGGGTTGGCGATCCATGAGGTGGATCGGCCGTCACTATGGCCCGAGGGGGGATTTTTCCATTTTTATCCCCTTAGTCCCTCTGCCTTCTGAGGACGTCGGCACGTAGGACAGATGTCCAGCCTGATGGTGTGCTGTCGCACGTCTCCGACAAATGCCCGCATCGTCCTCCCCTTCCCAATTCTCTTGAAGAGCCACCTTGTGCACCGGCGCCCATGCTTCCACTGGCGCAGGTGCGTGGGTGTGCAGCACACCCCAGGATCCCACCCCGGAGGAGGAGAGCATTCGTTGGGATGCTCAATCCTCACTTCCCCCCTGACCTGAGTCCGTACTCGAATCCGGGTCACCGGTGTGGTGTGAGGTGTGGCGAACAGCACCTCAACCCTCAGCGCCACCATGCCGGTTTGTTTCCCAGTTATTTTGATCTGCAGGGAGTTATGGATTATTATGCTGGAGAGGTTGGGGGGCTGGTTATAGGCTATTACAGGTGGTTCACGGAAGATGCCCTTAAGTATTTCATTTTCTCTTAGCATCTTTAGTAATTTTCTGAAAGGGCATAGGGCTGTGAGTGACAACTAGGGGTGTGTGATCAGTTTCTTCTTTTTGCCTGTATTCCAGCAGATTTTCTCATGGTATTTGTATTACCCATCAATTTCTCTTTCTTGGGGAGTGGCCCTGCAGGATGAGGGAATTCCGAAGTGGGAAGCACTGTCTGTCTCGTGTTCTGTCATCAGAGCAGATTTGATGGTATCAAATAGCCTGACTGTAGATTACATATTTTATGTCGTATGCCTCGGGTGGAAGCTGGAATTATGCAGGTAGCAGTGTCTGTCAGTGGGTTTTCTGTTTCATGTTTACTAAGCTGAGTCTGCAAGTGTATTAAATGATGTGATTTGAAGGGCATACTGGTAGGATGCAAGCAAGGCTTTACCTGTGCCTTGTTTGCTATTTTCTCACCATCTCCCCAATGTGTTATTAATCAGTTTAATTGTCTAACTACAGGGGGGGTTACAGATGTGAAGTAATGCACCGGTACCGGTCTCCGTTCATGAATGGGAGGAATGTTTCTTATCTCATAGATAGCAAAATGATAAAAACACTGCTTTCTGCTACATTTCCAAACACTTACCTTTTCATTCATTTTTCATAAATATTATACACACATGAGTAATTAGTTGTAAAATCTGAGTGTAGGAACCTTGATATCAGTATCAGTATTTGAAATGATATTACAGAAAAATCTCTGAACCGTGGAAATGTAGATGCTGGAACTACTAACCACTACTAAAGGAACTAAATCGGTGGTGTAGTGTATGGTGCAGTGCTGCTGAGCAGGGAAATCCATGCTCAGAACAGCGTAGTTGTGCTGTCTTGACCACATCATGATGCTCTTATACTGCACTGAATACATCATCAGTGCAGCACAACATCGAATGTAGTCATGCATGCGCATTAAGGGGGCCGTGGTGGTGAGAAACACAGAAATTGTCCACACCAGAACATTGCTTCACAGTAAGGAATTTTAAAATGATTTGAGGGACACTGTTTGCCAGGAATCATTGCCCATACGCTGTAAAAGATTGTGTATGAGCAACTCATACACAGACACGGTTATTTTCTGATGTTGTGGTTTCCATGGTAATGAGACCTCTTGCGCTGCACTGTCGAGGTTTCTTGTCACCACGGAAACCACCTAATCAGAAAATAACCTTGTTGTGTATGAGTGCACATACACAATCCTCTAATGTCGTGGAGATCCAAATACCCAGTGAGCCTGTGACTTTTTTCAGATTTCTATAATGGGAGATGTTTGACATAAGGGGATACCTCTATAAAAAGATGCAAATCGGACCTCCAGCATAGCAATAAAACACCATAATAAGGTTCAGTAGCAGTGCAAGAGTTTTTAACTGGGCATGATGTGGTCAGTAGTGAAAGCAATAATAAAACACCGTAATAAGGTTCAGTAGCAATGCAAGAGTTTTTAACTGTGCATGACGTGGTCAGTACTGAAAGCAATAATAAAACACCATAATAAGGTACAGTATCAGTGCAAGAGTTTTTAACTGTGCATGATGTGGTCAGTACTGAAAGCAATAATAAAACACCATAATAAGGTTCAGTAGTAGGGCAAGAATGGTTAATTGTGCATGGCTTGATCAGTGTTGAAAGAGGAATAAACTCATTCTATGTTTGTATGTTCCAGGAAACAGAAGGGAAATAGACACCTTTAACAGGCAGCAGTGAACATGGCAGCAATAAAAGAGCTAGAACTACTAAAAAATGAAGTTATGTGTCCCATCTGTGTGGATTATTTCAATGATCCTGTAATTATAGACTGTGGGCACAACTTTTGCAGAGCCTGTATCACACAATACTGGGAGTATGTAGATGGAAATGTCTCCTGTGGTGAATGCTATGATATGTTAGAGCAGAAGGTACTCCGAGCAAACAGAAAACTTGCAGTGATAGTGGAGATTGTAAAACATCTAACTGGAAATAAACAGGAGCCAGAAAAGAACAACATCTGTGACCATCAGCAACAGCCACCGGGACGAGCTTGTGAGGAATCAGACGAACATAAACCTGTCTGTGCAGCCTTTGAAAAGCCTTCTGAGCATGAGTGTCACAGTACTGTTCCTAAAGTGGAGACCCTAAAGGTAGGTTGAGGAAAAAAGTGAGTAACATTTGAATCAAGTGCTTTCTCACTAGTTTCTGAAATGTATTCATCTCAAGTTTAGCAGCACATATTAAATTAATAATGCTTGGCTTCCTGGGGTATACAAAAATACCCTGGTGATGAGGGTGGCTTGAAACTGAAAGGCTAAGGTATGTAACTCCCCTTGTAAAACAGGTAGGTAAAATGCTGCAAGCTAATTGGCCCAGAGCCATGCATTGTAGAACCACTACCAGCAGTAAAAAAAAAACAAAAAAAAAACTGCTGCCTACAATAGTGCGCAAAAGTTGGTTTATCAGAAGTGCCATCAATAGCAGGCCACATCTATCTGCACTAATAAAGGGTTACTGTAGCTTTAAATTATCTGGCTAATCAAATGTTACAGTGTGAGCCAGGCCCCCTGTAGAAGTGTGTTGTGAAATGTTAGGGCTGACTGTCTGCCTCCTGGTGCTGTACAGTTTGTTGTTTTTAGGCTCATTCATACAGGTATTTGCTATAGTGCTGCCCAACAAGTCGTTCCGTCAGTTCAGAAACGCTGAATGACCACTGTTCAGATGGCATTGTTGTGCACCGATCTTGTATTCCACATTCAAGTTCTGGCATGGTAACTGTTGTTCTGGTTGCAAGCTGGGGGGGGGGGGTGAAGTGGAGGGATATCTGCATATGTCGCATCCTGTCAAGATGTAAATGTAACCCCAACCCAGGTATGCCGTTTCTGTCTGACAGCTCTACCAGGTGGGCTGGGTTCGGGAAGGAATATATCACTCAGCACATTGGCTAGGTTTGGCTACTCTGCACAGGGGCACCCAAGTAACTCTGGACAAAGGAAGCAATAACTGTAATGTCCAATAACAGAAGTGGGATTCTAAAGTGTGGCTTTTATTCACATCCAACAGAATAAACAAAGCATAGATGGACCCCCACAGGGCTACACTCCTGGTAATGCGGATGTAAGGAGACCAGAACACATCCTCATCACTTTAACCCTCAGGCTCTGAAACACACTGGGCACTCTGCCCGAACTTGTATGCAGCTCTGGGTTTTCCCTGGCTCAGCTCCCTTGCCAGCCACTTGGACACTTACCATATAGCATGGAAACATTTACTGGTGGCTCCCTAAACCACTTTTGAGCACTTCTGCTCCATCTGGGAATCTTTCTCATCAATCCCACATCTGGGTACTTTCCTCAGGCACTGGCCAAGTACCTGAGAGAAAGCAACAGGTGTCCCAGAGCAAGTCCATAGAGGTGAATTTGGTTACTACTGATGGGGGGGGGGGGGGGGGGGCTCTCCCACCTCTTGCTCCCATAATTCATACCCGGCGATTTCTTTGGACTGTAACACCTCATCCTTTAACACACTTTGCTGTGTAGAGTCTTGCTAAATGTATTTCACATTTAATCTACTGTCTTTACATCCCATTTGTGCTGGACTTGAACATACTTAAAAAGTGGCTTTGTCCATTACTCTAGACCCCCCACAGAGTTAAGCAGTCCAATCCCCACATCTTCCAAACTGTACTTGGCTGTCTTTTCCTGATCCCTCAGTAATAGTCCCTTTAGTTTCATCTTGATGCAGGTGAAAAACACGTGGCCCTTTAGCAGAGCAAACTCACCCTTCAGTTGCAGGTGCCCCACAGGCGTTTCCTCCTCAAGAAACTCTCTTCCAGAGCTGCTGGTGCCTTAGCACGAACTTAAGCTAGGCAGCTTCTTTTCCTTACCCAGACCAAGGGGATTGCCCCTGGAAGCAGGCTGATACTTTCCCCCCATCCCCGCAGGGATGGGGCCTTGAATCATTGAAAGCGGTCTCCACCACTTCAATATGCTCTTCTTGTGTTCCTTTTCAGATGGTAACACACACCTAAACAACAAAAGTAGCTCTTTGACAGAGCTTAGAGCTCTGAGGGCCAGCTTACAGTAGAGTACCTCTTTCAGACTGCACCCACTCTACTGAACTGACTTTAAATTCCCCAACATTCTACTCTAACATCCAACTGCAACATTCCAGTGTGGTTTATGTAGCTGCGACAGTTCTAAATGACATCATAGTGTGAAATCCATTTAACTGGAGTTTCACAAACTGCCTTCCCTGCCTACCACTAGGTCTTAATGGGATTCTAGCAACCCCAGGTAACAGGGAGGTTATATAAACAAGAAGCAAGTGATTTAAACTTTAATCGATGCTCTTTCGTGGTGCTTGCCACACATTTGTTTGACGTCTGTAGGCCTGAAATAGTACCCCAAACCTTCTGGTACTGCCCCTCAGTGTACGTCCAGCAGTGTTTCACTAATCTTTTTCAGACTGCTTACCACCAAAGTCGCAGAATCAGAAGAATTCATTCGTGTGACCACCTGATTTCCTGCTGCAACAAACAAACCCTCTGCCACAGCCTCTGACCATCACAGTGGCTAAGGACTTACATTTCAATCAACTGATCCTCGCTGAGTCATTGGTAAGAGCCCATTTATACTGTATATATTTCAATTTCAGTGCTGTTAGTGCCGGACGGGGATCTGTACTTCTGCCAACAGTATGCACCTGGGCACCCTCATATGCATAGTATCGGGCCACAGTGAGGAAGCAGTGCTACATCTGTGTGCCCTTAAATTGGGATGTGCGACCTGTGTGTTTTGATGCTGTCAGCATCACTGTACCATTATTTATTTGGCACCTACCATTTCACTTTTGCAGCAATTGACTGTAATATATGCTTCTCAATATCACTAGCCACACTATCATGTACCAAATACGTATTCATGATGCCTTTCTGCTGTTCAATTTTCTCCTTAAAGTTGCATGCCTTACATGTAAAACTATATACAGATACACGACTCAGCAGGTCATATGAGGGTTGGTGTAATGTGTGCTTCTGGAATTCAGTGTAACAAGTGCCATTGTGCAGTCCTGGACCACAGCCATTTTGTTCTCCCATGTGTGGCTGGCTTGTATCACTGCACAATCATGAGTACTCTAACATGGCCGCCAACCACACTGACTTCCCAGACTGAGGTAGAGTGCTGTGGTACTGCAAGTATGGGCATTCCATATTCACAATTTCATGCTGGTATTGCACTCCCCAAAAAACACAATATGGGCTAAACAATGCACAATTTGTATGCCCATGGATGGAGAAGGTATTTCTCCCAGTCTCTTCCATGCTGTTCAGCAAATGCCTGGAGCACTGACTTTAAGGTACCATTGAATCTTTCCACAAGCCCATTGGCCTGTGGGTGATATGGTGTCGTGCATGTCTGCACCACCCCACACTTCTCCCATAAACATTTCATCAGGTCTGACATGAAGAAACCTCCTCAATCGGTGATAACCTCCTGTGGAAACCCAACACGGGAGAAAATCCCAAGTAAGGCATCTGCCACTTTGTCTGTCCTCAGTGAGGATAGGGTGACTGCCTCTGGGTACCGGGTGGCATAATCCACCACAGTCAGGATGAATCTCTTCCCTGAGGAGCTGGGGATATTTAAATGCCCCACAAATCCATTCCCACCCTCTGGAATGGCTCCTCCACTATGGGCAATGGAATCAGGGTGGCTTGGGTTTTCTTGCCCACCTTCCCTGTTTCTTGGCACCGATGACAAGACCTGCAATACTCCTTCACCTGCTGTGTGAAGTTAGGCCAGTAGAGATTCTGGGCCAACCGCTGTGTTGTGCGCGTGATTCCCAGATGACCAGACAAGGGAATATCATGTGCAGTCTTGAGCAACTGCTCACGATACCCCTGGGGAATGACAAGCTGCCTGCCTAGCATCCCTCCCTCTGTCCATACTGCCTGAGTGTACATAAGTCCATTTTCCCAATAAACCTTATGTATGCCATCACCTCCCTGTGTGTCATCCGAGTCTGCCCAAGCCCTCAGCTTCTCTAAACTAGAGTCACTTCTCTGAGCAGCTGCAAACCTCTCACACATTCCCAAGGCATGGGACAGGTCCTCTTCAGTCACTAAACTAGGGTCCCTAGCACTTGCACTAGTGCCAGGGCATTCAGGATCACTGTCAATCCCAACCCTCCGACAATGGGTCACCCCACCCTCTTCGAAGTAGCCCTCTGTAGCTGTGTGGTTACTTGCTAGTGGGGAAATTTCTATCCCTTTTTTATCAGTCTCCCCATCTGGAGACACAGGCTGGGGAACCAGCCTCTCAGTGGTTTCCACAATGGTTTCTGTGGGGTTCAGGGAACTACAGTTTTCCCTTGCCGCTTGTGTATGGGTAACTGCACATACCATCCCCTGTTTTAGATTGTTGCCCAGGATCACATCCACTGCTTAGGTTTTTGCTACAGCCACCTGTTGCACAGTTCCCCTGTTTCACCCCAGTCTAAGAGAACCCTAGTGAGGGACAATGTTTTCGCCTCACCAGTGAAGTTCTGTACAGTGACTTATTTGTTGGGTATAAGCTGACCAGGCTGCACCAGATCCCCCTTTACCAAGGTCGAGGATGCCCCTGTGTCCCTTAACTCTTGCAGCTGTACACTATTCACCATGACTGGATTCATGCGTTCCCTCATGTTCATTGGCATGATTCCAGGGACACACAAACAATCTACTTCCTTTCTAGCACCCTGTTGTGTATTATTGCTCACCTTTTTGGGACACTGTCTGGCAATATGCCCAGTTTCTTTACACAACCAACATTCATTTCTTCTCTCAGAGAAATCTTTTTTCTGAAACCTGGGGCTAACTGGTTTTGGTGGAGGTAGTGAGGGTTTTAACTGCCCTAAAGGCACGCTTTTCCCTTTCTGCACTGCCACACCTGCCCCATTTGCCCTCAGAGCAGGTCTGCTCTTGGCATAGCGGTCCAAGAGTTCCGCAGCCTCTTGCACTGTTTTGGGATCTCTGTCCTTTAGCCAGGTTTTTAGCTCTGCTGGGCATGCCCAATAAAACTGTTTTAATAAAATCACATTTTCAATGTTATCAATAGAGTCTTCCTCAATTACTTCTCACCAGCGTTTTAAAAACTGACATTGTTTTGTGGCTAGCTCCTCATAGCTCATATAGGGCTTCTCCTGAGCTTACGGAATTTAACTCTTTATGATTCTGTAGTTAATTCAAACTTTTTTAACAATGCAGCTTTTAGTTTGCTGTAATTATTACTGTCCTCACTGTTCATTTCACCCAATGCATCCCGAGCTTTCCCAGTAAGTAGCGGGGATAGCTGGAAGCTCCAGGACTCTCTAGGAATTTTAGCCTGAATACAAACTTTTTCAAAAGAATTTAAAAAGACATCCACATCCTCCCCCTCTTTAAATTCAGCTATTAATTTGGAATTCAATTTGTAACACAGTCCTCCAGTCCCAGTTAAACCCAAGCCACTTACCTGCTCTGGTGCCCGCTGGCTGGAGTCATAGCTTCTCCAGTTCGTGTTGCCTGTGGCGCTCCTCTCTCTTCTTCTCTGCAGCTCACTGGTGCTCATGCTTCTCACGGTCTGTGTCTCGGCGTTCTCACTGTGCCTCACAGTCCACCTCTCGTTTCTCTCATTCTCTCTTCTCCTGGAACTCCAGCTCCATCCTGCGCAACTGTATTTGTAGCCTGAGTACCCCTGGATTCAGGATACTGGTGACCTTCCCCTGCTGCTGTGGTCCTTCACTGACAGTGGCCCTGTTGCCCTCCTCATCGGATCTGGATACTGCACTGGCTGCTAGCCCTACCACACTCGAGGTTTAGTCCTTTCCAGTCATGGTCCGTGACTTGCTGCTCTGGGTATCTGCTACTATCAGGGCATGTATGAGGTTCTGCTTTTTGACTATCACCTCGAACGGGACTCCTCTGTTCCCACACAACTGCTTCAAGTAATCTATAGTGTGCCTGCTGTAGTCAGAAGCCATCTTCTTCCCTAACTACAGCTACTCTGACTTGCGCTTTAGGAAAAAAAATAAAACGGGTAGGAACTGGACTGTATGCCAAGTGATATAGTTCTGTTTCCTTTTTAAAATAAAACTCTGCCTTTTTTCTTTCTTTGCAAGTGAGCTGATGGTCTCAAGCTGACACAGAACAAAGCTTGTAATACCAAAATTATCTGCACTTCTGCCAAACAATCTGTCACAAACCCACTCAGCAGGTCAGCCCTCTGCTGTCAAAGTGCCAACCTCTGAACGCAGTCTTGTGAACAGTTTAACAGAAGAAGGTAACCCTCTTGTCTGTTTTGTGAGTTCAGATCAACCTTTGGTCTCAAGTCTTGGAGGGATTCAAACTGTGAACCTCTTGCTAGTGTACCCAATGCACAGGCTCAGATAATTCTGTCTTTGGGGGGGCCAGATATCTTTGCCTATGGACTCCTAACCAGGTGTACAGAATGAACCCTTAAAAACTTTAATAAAGACCTCAGAGTTGAAATGCTTCTATTTCCAGTTTGGTATCACCATTCAAGCTTATGCCTAGTGTCTGCTATAACCATATACAGTTTTCTTACAAATGAAAGAAAATCAAAGACAGACCAAGTAAGCTCTAAAAAGAGTTTTACTAAAATAGATAAAAATATATAAAACACAAAATACAGAACTATTATATCACAAGGCATACACATCGTGTAAAAGAATAAGGTTTAAAACAGTGCAATTCCTACTATAGTAATTAGATTTGTCTCTCTAAATATCTTCTTTCAGTGCTCCAAAGATGTTTCTTTGTCAGAGTCTAGATAGAAGTGTGTCTGAAGGAAAACAGAATTAATGTTTAAAAGATGGTTTTCCCCACCTATTTTGCATGAGGTCACCTAGCTCCTCCCTGTCAAAATATATATAAAAAATATATCTATATAAAAACAGGATGTCTTTTTCAAGTATTAAATTCTGCAATCCTCAGAATGACTCATGTCCTTCAAATGACATTTCTTTGATCTCATGATAAGCTTCCCCCTTCCAGGACATGAAAGCATCTTTATGATTTTGCACCAGTTTACTGAACTTGGTGTCCTTCTCTTGAAACATCATAAAAGGGATGCTGATTTCCCTTTTAGCAGATAAAGCTATAATTAATGTAGAAAAGTCTGTAATTAGCTTCTGGCCTGCCATGTAACACCTTGTTTCTTAAACTTGTGTGTGTATGATCTTGCATGCTGTTTCAGCATTTTCTCATGGCTTTTATCTTGCAACTGAAACCTGGGGTGGGGGAGCGAGGGCCCTTCAAGAGCACCAAATTTCTCAGCATCTCTCATGACAGACCGTCCATAACCCAATTTTATTTTACAAAAAAAAAATGATACAGTGATCAGAACCAGCTGTCTAAGCATCACAGTTGACACACAGTAAAACATTTCAAGTCTGAACAAGGAACAGTATCATGTCTTAATGAGTGGCTGGTATCATGGTATGAATATCTACACAGGAAAAGGACACTGAAATTATGTGTAGCCAACACTGTAAAGCAAGCATGGTGTTGCACACCAGGACAGACCTTGTGAAAGGAATACAGCACAGTACTGAACTGACCCAGAAGCAACATGTATTGCAAGAACAGGTACAGTACGGTCAGTAACATGGCACATCATTGGTTCTCTCCCAGCTCTCCTCCTTCTTTGATTATTTCTGCTTTATCACCCCCTTCAAGTCCATTTTTTGCAACTCCCACTCTATTTCCACCTCCCTGCTCAGGCTGACTGATGTGATCCTGACTGGTATGGACCAGGGCTTGCTCATCTGTGCCATCTTTGTCAACCTAACCAAAGCCTTCAGCACAGTTTCTCATCTCCTCCTCAAAGATCAGCTTTCTGCTGCTGGTCTTTATTTATTTATTAAATTTTGGTGACTGGGTAAGCCCACTGAGCGCTGGAGGTCCCTTTTTCAGTGGTGACCTGGATGTTACATAACACAAGAGACAAATTCAGCATTAGTTCGAGTTACAGGAATCACAGCAACACAGTTAAGATGACTTCTCCCCATGTCACAGATTGGCTCTGTTCTTACCGCAGGACAGAACTCAAACTGGAAAAATTGGTGACTCCATACCTTCCGATTACCTTTCCACACTGGCATCCCCAAGGCTCATGCTTGTACCACTTCTTTTCTCCATCTTTCTAAATAGCCTCCCTTCTGCATGTTCATCTGCATCCGTACTATGTATGCTGATGATACTGTAATATTTGCCTCCAGATCCTCCCTTGCTGACCTGACAAACCAACTACATTTTGACTTTAACAACATTCAACACTGGTTCCACTCTAATCAGCTTTCTTTAAATGCAAAGGGGACAGTCTCTATGACTTTTGGGACCAGGTAAAAACTATCTAGCCTTTCAGCCTACCCACCTTTCACACTGTGGACGGTACACACCTTCAAGATGCTACTTTCTTCAGGTATCTTAGGTTATGGTTAGACCATCACCTAAACTTCTCAGGCATCTGGACTCCTTGCACAACAAGCTTCTCTCTAAATTTGGTGCTTTGTATTGGAACCGTAGTCGTACTCCTTTGTTGGTCCACAGAGCCATGGTTCAAAGAATGACCTCTCTCTTCTTCAACTACAGTGACATTCTCTACGGCAGTGCTCCTAAGTCTACCCTGACCAGACTAGGCACCCTCTTCCACTCCTGCAGGTTTGCTCTGGATTCTCCCCCCCCCACCGGGACTCACCACTGCTACCTTTACACCTCTCTCCTGTCTCTGAAAGCCAGATGGCTGGTTCATAGCTCTGCCCTTATTGCAAAACACTGACTGAGCTCTCTCCTGTTTTACTTCTCTTCTCTTCTCTTCTCTTCTCTTCTCTTCTCTTCTCTTCTCTTCTCTTCTCTTCTCTTCTCTTCTCTTCCCACTCCACTCCACTGCTTCTGACTCTGCGTATTCCATCTGTAGCTCTAGTCTGTGTACTGTAGCTCTTCCTTCTAGAAGGTCCTCGACTGGCCAAGCTGCTTTCTCCTACAGCCTTCCCAAACTCTGGAAGTCTTTCCCACACCCCATCCACTCTACCGCCTCGTTTCCCCTTTTCACCAGGCTTCTTGTGCTCACACTGCCCCCTCCTGCACCTGCCCCTGACCTCTTCCTTTTTCTCCTACTCCCCTCCTCCTCATTTTCTGATATTACTACTCCCTTTACCTCCTCTCCCACCTGTCCTCTGCTTCTTCCTTCCCACTCTTCCTGTCCTCCTCTTGTTACCCTATCTCTCTTCTTCGCCTCCTCCTTCCTCCTCCCCTCTAATTGTTCTCTGCTGTGGTAAGTTAGCCCTTTTGGCTACCATGCCCTTCTCTACCCCATTCATGAAGTCTGCTGTATTTCTGATTATGCATTGACCTGTATGTAACACTTTGTAATTGCTCTGTACCTTTTAGTACACACATTGACGTTTATTTCAAGCATAATGCTGTGCTTGTGCTTTATGCTACCCTGTATAATTTTTGCACTTTTAAAGGGACACTGTCAACCTGTTTTGCATCATGTTATTTCTAGTTAAAACAACACATTTTGTGATTGCTTACCCTCTCTAAAATTCACTGATGTTGCTGTTTGTTTTGTCTGTCTCCTTGTTTAGTAGAACTGAAATGCATGGCAATGTATACTTATAAACAACCTTGTTTTTGTGTACAATCCTGGGTCTGTTCTTACTACATGCTTCCTGAGCATTAGACACTCACCAAAACAGTGCGGTCACTCATAAGACAGTAGTGTCCTAAACTTCCACTGCAACATGAGAGGCTAGACTGTGTTGTGGGTATTACCAAGTCCAGGAAAGATGCATTTGGAGCTGATCAAGGAATGTAAACAAACATGTTTTGGTGTGGTAACACCAGTTTGTTGGGCAGTCTGTTTTTCACTTTTTAAAGGAAAATAGAGTCAGAATCAGACTACCAGCTATATCAACAATCTTTACAGAATGTTGGCAATCATAAAATGTGTTTTTTAAACTAGGGACACTTTGAGCCTCAATTGCCCCTTTAATGAACATGTAAAAGTGTTGTACTGATTTGCACACGTCAATTTTCATTTCTACCTTCTCCCCAGGACACATCTGGAAACTAGCTTTTCTCAGTTCAGTTTGTCTCTCCTGGTGAAACTTTAGAAATAAATAAGTAAATTAAATTATTGGGTTTCATTTAGTTTTCCTAGGTAGACCTCCCTGGTGCCCTCAGACTACTCCTTCTTGTACATTTTTCATGCTACCCTTTTTGCTCTTACTGCTTCTCTGACTTCTCTTATATACCAAATTGTATTTCTGTTGTGATTTTTTTTCCCTTGCTGCTTCAGGCAAGCTTTGGTAACAGGCCGGTGAGATTTATTTATTTAACAGACTTTAGGATTACAACCTTTGAGCCAGGGACTCATTTACAAAGGTTTCGCATCAGAAAAAGCAAACATAAACACTTAATACATATAGACATAGAATGGCAGCTAAAGGTTACAGTTCATTTAGTTATACAATATTGCAGAATCAAGATCAGTTATACATTGCATTGAACGTGTTAACGAGAGCTGGATTTTGCAGTTAACAAGAGAACAATAAGTTTGCTGATAGAGGGAGGGAATAGCAGGTTAAATATTTACAGCAAAGTAGAGAATTAGACAGATATCTTGTGAGTGCAGCCAAAGGAGGCAATGGGCAGTGCTGTGAAGCGAGAATGTGCTCTTTGAGGGCTGACTTGAAAGGTCCTAATTTGGAGATGGAGGAGACGTTGTGGGGGGGGGGGTCGTTGTACCAGGCTGGGGCCCTGTGTGGGAATGACCTTTGGGCTAAGGAGCTTCTAACCCTTCGGGTGGACCACACCTGTCGGTTGGCAGTGTGGGTGTTCACCGAGGTGTGGGAGGATAGGAGACTCACTGTAGGGATTTATATAACTCTAAAAATTGATTAGCGTTTTGCTCATAAAAGTGCTAAATCTTTGTGAAAATGCATAGCTCTTGCCTCACTGTGTTTAACAAACAAAGCACTTCAAGGAAATCTATATAAATACTTTCTGTATAGTTACTATAGTCCCAAGAAAAAAACTGCTAATCAATTATTTAAAACCCTGTTTTGGGATGTTCACACTCTCAGTCCCTACCACCCCCTCAGTTTGTTATGAAGATCTCCCCCACGTCCTTCAAAATTGCTGTCCGAAAATTCAAGAACTATTGTCTTTGACTTGGGGTGCTGAGTTTCGGGCTGTTAATGTGCCACACTGAGTAATGATCACTCATCCCCAAGGGCTCCTTTACTTTGGCCTCTCCTACTATGTACTGATTTGACAGTACCAAATCAAGGTTGTGTCTGTCTGTGGTTCTTTCCATCACCCATTGTACAAGGAAGCCATCCTGCATTTAATCTAAATGAGTTTGGCTCCTGGCACTACCCCCCTCCACATTTCCCAGTCATTTAGAATGTCCCCCATCATGATTGCATTTCCATAGTGGTTGCCATACTGATGTGGTCCTGCTTGTGCTCTGCAGCCCTCCTCAAACTGATTTGGTGATTTGTATGCACCACCACCAGCACTCTGAGGTTCTTACCTACTTTACCTAGCTGCTGAACAAACATTGATTCTATCCCCACTCGACCAAGATGTTTATCCTCTATTGCTTTTATACAGTCTCGATGTATAGTGTAACCCCTTTCTCCTGCCCCTTTTCTTATCCTTTCAAAATAAGGCACATATTGGGGTAGCAAGGTCTCAGTTGGGATTTTGTGACATCCACATTTCCATAATGGCAACAGAGTCCAGCTGGGCTTGCATCACTGCTGCCTGTATGTCCCCCAATTTTATTTATTTAATTATTTATTTAGTACATTGCAATTACAGACCTTTGAGTCATAGACTCATTTCCAAAGGCTCCACGTCACTATACAAAAGGCAGCAAACAATTAACATTACAAGCAGTACAGCTGTGGTACAGAGTGGGAGTTGCACATGATATACAATCATTTAACAGCAGATGTTCTGAACATTTTATACACAGTACAGTAATGGTATATAGTGGGAGAAGGAAAATTTACACAGGTTATTAGCTATGAAAAGATACATTAATACAGAATATGTAATAGTCCTGGGCAGTTAGCAGTCTGGAGAATCAGACTTTGTCACTGATTCAGGTTTCATTTAGAGAAAATTGCCACTGACCGCAGAGCAGCTGTAGGTGGCCCTGGGGTGGGCTAGATGTAGGCCTATAATGGGCAGGCACAGGAGGTGCCTCTTGAGGGCCACCTTGAAAGCACCTAGTTTGGGGTGGCAGGTGTCTGATGTGGGCAGGGACTTGAACCAGGTAGGGGCCCAGAAGGGAAAAGATCTCTGCGCTAGGGACAACATGACCCTTGGGATAGCCATAGACACTCTTTCTGTACTACGGGTGTTTACCGTTTGCATGCTAGCAATTAGAGATGGGGATACTCCAGAGGGTGGTAGTCCTAGGAGGGATTTTTTGACTATGAGGCAAGCCTGGTACTGAAGCCTTTCCTCGAAAGTGAGGATCTGGATGATGGAGTAGAGGGTGCACGTGTGTGTTGTTTGGTCTGCACCAGACAAGATCCTGCCTGCTTTGTTGATGACAACACGTTTTTTGTTGAAAGCCGTGGTGTCAGCAGCAGCATAGACTAGTAGATCATAGTCGATCAGGGACATGACAGATGAGGTGATGGCTAGTCTCAGGCATTTTGTTCCCAAGAAGCCTGATGTGCTGGCAGACTGCCTTCTACTACCTAGGACTCTCTCCCCTCACTTCGCTCACTCCCTCTCCCCTCTTTCTAATGTTGTTATTCCATCTCTACTTCCCCCTTGTCCTATATTACAATTTCTACCTATCTTCAATTGTTGTGGGAGTGCCAGCAAAGCCCCTTAGTCTTTTAGACTGTGGATCTTAACCTTGCCCACCCCCATCCTGTGTAAAAGTTGCAGATTTCTAAATGTGTGCTGTGAAACCAAGAGCAATTACACATCTCATGTTCTTTCAGGTACTAGAAACCTTTGAAGATGTTGCTGTTGATTTTTCTGAAGAGGAATGGAAGATGTTAAGCAAACAGGAGAAGGAGCTTCACAGGGACGTAATGGTGCAGAACTATGAAACTATGGTTTCAGTAGGTAAGGATTAGCCAAGTCTCAAATGAGGGGCCTTTATTCTGAGGGGGGTGGGCTTACATTTAACAATTTAAAGTCTGATGGCATATTGGGGAAAAGGACAAAAAGAGTAACATTCCTGTACATTTCTAAAAATGCAGTTGTGAATTACATTGACACACAGAAACATAGAATTTGGCAACAGATAAGAACTGGTTGGCCTACCTATTCTGTCAGTTTTCCCTGCCTGTATTATCACTGCAGATCCTATGTGATCTGCAGCCCATTCACCCTGTCCCTTTCCATGAGTTTCTCTTATGCCTATCCCATGCATTCTTGAACCCCACCACTGTGTGCCTAGCTTTCTTCCTTCATTTTGGGAACCTCTGTGAATCAGAGGGAAGGACTTTGCAAGAAATGACAATATAGAACTTGAAAGCAGAAGGCCATTTTGTCTATTTGTTCTGCCCTTATTACCTAAGTGATGAGAGAGAGTCCCCTAGTCATCACTTGTCTTCTCTTTTATTCCTTGTTGCCTCCCCCTTACTATACCCAAGTGCCTATCCCAATTATTCTTGACCCCTTCACTAACCACAGGAGAGGCGGAGTGGGTTGGAGGACAGGTGGCATTTTAGATCTTTAACTGCAGGGATATCCATACGGGGAAGAGGAGAAGCTATTTTACTGAGTAATCCATGATATGGGCAACTCAGTTTGAGTGCCTGGGTTAAGAGCGACTGTAAGAGAACAGCAAAGAGGAATGAAAGTGACTGGAAAACATGGCTCAGCAGTGTATGGTGCCTGAGAGCTAGCAAGAGAAGGATATAGGGGTTTGTTTGGGAGGGCAAATCTGAGCTGGCCATCTGGCATGGTGGATAAAGCTACGGTCTGCGACAGTGGTGGTCCAAGTTCGGAACTGGTGAGGGATTTGTTTTTATGTTGGTGGTGGTTGTTGTGTTGGGGATTTTTTTTGGGGGGGGTTATCCCTGACTTTGTTTACCCCCACCCACAGGTTGCTGTCCCTCAACATTCTCTCCCTGCACACTGCTACTCCAGCAAGTAGCCCTCTCCTGTGTTTGCCTCTTTCTCCAGTATCCATCAACCCTGCAGTTGGTTATTTAGAAATGGGTGTGCGGGCTTGAGCCTGCAGAGGGGTGAGTGTGGGGGGGGGGTAAAGCTCCCTGCATAAATAGTAAATTTAGATATTTTTTGTCCGGTGGCTGTAGTGCTGATATCTGACTTTGTATTTGATTTGTGCTCACTCTTTTGCAAGTCACAATTAAATCTTCGCTCTTATCACACAGCACCATTTTACTCTGATGGTTTTATATTTTTTGTTGCATGTCAGCTCACAGTCCATCACCAATAGAGGTGCAGAAATGAGTCAGAGGACAAGCCACTGTTTCGAACTTTCATTACAGGGAATGGCTGTGCAAGGAAGCGGAGGGAGCATTTTCTTTTTTACAGCTAGAATCTTTCAGCTGCACAGAATGGGGAACATGGTTCCATGGGGGACAACTTCAGCAATCCCCCACCAAGAACCAAAACCAGCCATGTACTCCTCAAAGGGCATCTACTACAACTCAAAGTGGACCTTCAGGGTCTAGACTGGTCTGACCCACATGAAACAATGATGTAGACATCGCACTTGGATGCTTCATCACAAAATTTTATGCCACTTGCAATAAACATGCCCCCAGAAAACAAGAAAATCTAAAGCTCCCTGCAACCCCTGGATAATGCCAGAGCTTCTGCTAGAACACAGTGCTCGGGACCAACTCTGGATAAAGGCATGTGCACATGGTACAGCCGCCAATCTCCAACTATACAAAAAAGCTAGAAACGAGTGCACAATGGCTAGCCACTTAGCAAAATGCTCCTACTATAAGGAAGCTCTCTCCAACTCCTGGAACTGCAGCAAATCATTCTGGGCCAACCTCTGTGATATTACTGGCAAGGATCCCAAAACAGTCCCCTCCATGCTCCTAGTCAGTGATGTACCCACATTGGATTCACTGCAAATAGCAAATGCCCTAATTACTGTCTTCATGGACCTAAGTGGAGTGCTCCTAGTGGACTGCTTTTACCTTCCAGTCCAGAAACACCCAGTCGGTGATCAATCCCCTATTTAGAACCATCCACTTTTTTACTTTAAAGAAGTCAGAACTAATAAGGCTATAAAGTACCTTGAGAAAGTGCTGGGCAAATTGAGGCACAATGGAGACACCCTGGACCTTAAGTTTGTCACTGTAGCAGTTGCGGAAGTACAAAGCCCCCTGAACACCATCATCAACCTATCCCTCCACCACTCTTAGTTCCCTCTGCTCTGGTAGTTGGGTTCTATAACACCAGTACACAAAAGTGAAACCTGGGCACTACAGAACAACTATAGACCAATCTCCATACTCGTGCCACTCTCCAAAGCACTTGAATGGGTAGTGATACAGCAACTTGTGGAATACTTGAACATGCACCAAACTATGCCCAGAACAACAAGGGTTCTGAGCAGGACACCGCACTGTCATGGCCCTGTTGGATTGCAGTGGTTATATCCAATACTGTTGTTTACAGCTGTTATTACTGTGTTAATTTACCTTGTCTGCTGCTTCTTGTCACAAAAATTATTTGATACTATAATATCCTAAGCATTCAATGTGTGCTGCTTGTATATTCATGCAATCGTGTATCCTTATGCTGCTTTTTATTTGCTTCTGTTAACTGTTCACTTGATAACCTGCATGTTATCATATCCATGTGTAACCCCCCCCCCCAGGTCACATCGGGAGACAAGCATGTTGTTGCTCAGTGTGCCTTTTCTAGTGAAACAATTGCAGTAAATAAATATCCGCTAAGCCCTGGATCAAGGACAGTTAATGGGGGCTACCTTCCTCTACCTATCAAAAGCTTTTGATACGGTTCACCACACACTCCTCCTTGAACTGCTAGCTGACACTAGTCTGTCTTCCGATACAGTTCTATGGTTTAACAGCTATTGTATCTCAGCAATTGCTCTTAGTTGGTAAAGATTGGGGACATTGTCTCAGACAGCAAACCTGTCTGCACGGGGGTCCCAAAGGGATCAATACTGGGGCCCCTCCTCTTCAGTATCTTGTTAAATAAACTTCCAGGCTCTTGCACTAGTCACATGCTATTGTATGC
Source organism: Neoceratodus forsteri (assembly GCA_016271365.2). Taxonomy (NCBI): domain Eukaryota; kingdom Metazoa; phylum Chordata; order Ceratodontiformes; family Ceratodontidae; genus Neoceratodus; species Neoceratodus forsteri. The sequence continues at coordinate 404,864,598 of CM057457.1, forward strand.
TGATGCTACCGTCATTGTCACCTGCAACCCCAACCCCAAACTAATTCAAAATGACCTTCGACTAGGATTTGCTGCAGCTGAGACATGGCTTAAGGAGCATAGACTAATCGTTAAGTACAAGAAATCTAAGACTATGATCTGCTCCAGCACCTACAGCAAACACAGCACCTTCCCACTATCCATCCTGAACAACAGTGGCAACGTGCTGGACCTCGTGCAGCACTTTTGAGTACTTGGGTATCACCTTTGACTCCACCCTGTCCTATGCACAGCATATAGACAACACAGCCAAGGCCATCAATTCCAGAATCAGGATACTCCACCAGCACAAGCACAGTCTTACATATGAAGCACTTAACATGGCCATCACCATCTCACTTGTTACCCTTGTTGACTATGGCCTGGTGGTTGATGGTTCTTCACTGGACTGAGCTCTCCACATCTCCCTGGCTCTTAATAAGGCCTGCCAACTCCTCACAAGTGCTGCAAGGCTTGCACGGGGTTGCTACTAATATAATAAATAAATGCGAATTGTAACCGTATCTACGGTGTTGCACCTTCCTGTATAGTTGTTGAGCTCGCTTTCATTTTTTGTTTATGCCCTTAATAAGGCCTGCCAACTCCTCACAGCATTACGCACATCTGTGAGCTCTATTCACGGGCAGGGTGGCTCCAGCTGAAGAGCATAGTTAAGTACCATACCTGTAAACTAGCCCCCCCAAAAGAATCACACTAAATCTGATGCCACCAGGAGTCCAGAATCTGCTCATGTGCCATGTAAGTGCGAAGCTGACCAGAAGCACCCACAGCCCAATTTTCAGTGAACCTAGAAACCACACTGCACAGGGTCAATGTGTATTCTACTACTGAGCATGACACTGGACCAATGCCCTTCCTTCAGCCATCTCCTATACCACAGCCATAGGTGGTTTCAAGCATAAACTTAGGCAGCGCCTTGCCACAGATGACAACTGTGACTGCGTTGGCCATTCCCGATGACCAAAACAACTTTCCTACATTTGGACCACTGTAAAGGAGCAGCACTTAGGGTTCCACCTAATCCTAGGAGCACCTATTTTCACAGCACTTCATTGTTCCACCCCCTATCTACCCTCCCCCAACTGGGCACACATTCCCCTCTCTGTCCCCACCCTCAAGCTCCCCCTGTCTGCTGCTTTCCTAGCCCCATTGTCTCCAACCTTCCTTAAGTCTGTTCTTAACTCCTTACGCAGGCATACACTTCACTATGCCGCAGCTGTGCCTGTTTCCACTCTTTCTCCCCCCATAAGTATGCTTAACTCTTCAACGCAGACACCTTCTCACCAATGTCGTAGTGGTGTCTAAATGTTAAACCTTAAGCTAAATGCTATCCCAATCTTGTAATTCACAACGATTTATTGTCTACCTGGCTTCTAATGTATTGTTTTGTATCAGTGCAATTTTGTACTTGCTTGTAATATAATGCTATGTACCTGTTACATTTTTTCTTGTAACTGACGTGGGACCTATAAATGAGCATCCACTCTCAGGTGTTCTCCAATATATCATTAAAAAGAATTCAAATAAAAAGAAATGGTCAGCACAGCATACCTACATCCTATTGTTCTTTTCCTCACAGTCAGAGACAAGTAGCATTAGCTTGCAGTGATCCACGGGGGTTGCAGGGTTAACTGTTCTCTGCTGTGAATATTTGTGTTTGGTGTTTTAAGTGGCTGGTATAGCTAACCGGTTGCTGCAGTTTCCATGGAGGTTGTAGAGGGGAGCCATGGACAGCAGCTACTTGATATACTGTGTCTTTTTTCACAGCAGCAGCAGTAGTTGATTATGTTCTGCAGCTCATCACTGAGGGGCTTACTCCCACCCTCCCTTCTCCAACCCACCTGCCCCTGGGTACTCTACCTTTATAGGCTGCCGTCCAGGATAATGGTTTGAACTTCCTACTCATAGGCAGGATGGGGGGGGCGTACACCAGCTAAATATCTCAACATAACTAAACCAACTGGGGATTGGACTCATGCAGGGGGACAGAGAAGTAAAGAAAGGAAAGAGAAGTAGCCAAAGCACAAAAAACAATAAATAAACTGGCCTAGCATCTAGCAGGTCAGGCAAATTTAGAAGGAGTCAAAATAGTCAGGCAAGGCCGGCCCAGTGGAACGGAGGGTTGAGGTGCTGGACGCCACACCTCGCGCTGCGTTGGTGACTGGGGTTCAGGAATAAGCATGGGCCATCGGGGGTCAGCAGGGATGGGAGAGGATCGAGCATCCGATAGACAGCTGTCCTCTCACAGGACAGAGGGGGTTGCTCAGTGCTTGCCTGGCTTTTCATGGAAGCTGGAAGCACAGCAAGCATTGCAGCCAATCCAAGGAGATGGAGAGTGGCAACAGTGGCGGTGATGCCATGGCATCTGGGTACGTGCCACTACCCAAAGAACAAGGAAAAAACACCAGTGGCAGTCTCCTAGATTATGGAGGCCCACAGCAGAGACCCTGATTGCTCACGCCTGCCTGATGTCCCAGTGAGTCTGACACCTGCAAGATTCTTGGGACACTGCTGCCCTGCCCTGTACCCACCTGGGGGGAATAGCCATGGCTCAATGGGGACTTAACAGGGTACAGTCAGGCAGGTTGTGATGCGGGGAGACTGCCATCTGTGTCACCTGAATGATTGGGGACTGGCACCGGAGGAGGTACAAAACAGAAATTAAAAAAAAAAAATAGGCAAACAGGAGTCCGAGAGTAGGAAGAAATAGTCCATTAAAAGTAAAGGAGAGAGTCACTGATATTGGGGGAAACTAATGTAGCAGGGAGGGCGACACAGACCAGGGGAACAGAAGCAGTGAGCATGGGTGAAGATGCAGGGAGTGGTGCAGTATATTGGGTGCAAGGCTGCAGTTTTCAGGAGAACATTCTGGATCATGCAGTGCTGCCCCATTTGCAGGCACCTGTCAGTTGCCTGTCTCCAAGCCAAATTGTCCAGGATTCAGGAGACCTCCAATGCCACCCAGAGGCCTCTGTGTCTGCAACCAACACCTTTGAGGTTGTCCAGGAGGAGGAGGAATGGATGGACCACAGTAGGCTCAGAGATGGTGTAGGACATGGGTCTGAAGCTGTTCACCTTAGGAACTCCTACTTTGTTTTGGTGGTGTGGGAAACCCCACAAGGGCACACAAGGTTGAGACCAAGGAGGATGAGTGGCTCCTCCATAATGGAGCCCAAGGGGTGTGGGGGTAGAGGACCCCAAAGGAAGAGGAAGCTACTGCTGGTGAGGGATTCAGTTGTCTGGGGAGTGGAATTGGGGACAAGTACCAGGGGGGAAGGGAGAGAGAGGTTAAGTGCCTTCCAGGAGGCACAGCATGATGAGATGGAAAGAGAATCCAGGGGATTGCAAGAGTACTAGTAAGGAGGGAGGAGCTGGATGTCATTGTCCACCTGAGGACAAATGACCTGGCCAGGGAGACGCTAGATGTAGACGGAATACAGGAGGAGTTTAAAGTACTCTGGAGGGGTCTAAACCAGGTAGCAAACTCTGTCTGACCTTGGAGGTTCTGTCTGTCCACGGCATGGGGGAGATCAGGTCACTCTGCATCCAGAAGTCCATCTCATAATTGGAGGAATGGTGATGGGAGCAGGGTTTGGCTTCATGGGGGGGGGTAGGAGCCCCACTTAGGGGGATGTGGGCCTGATAGTGGTGTCAGCCTACATCCATCCTAGGAGGGGGACCATGGTCCTTGGTGATGAGTTTAAATGCTTCATTAGTAAACTTTTAAACTATCCAAGGGGGAGGGTTGGAGGAAAGATAAAAATATTCCACGCCTCAGGAGCACAAGAACTACAGGGGAATGGAGAAGATGAAAGACATGCAGAGGGCTCAGGTCATCAAAAGGACAGGGGACACAGTGGGCCAGATCAGAAGAGAGAGGAGCATATGTAAACAGAGAAAGGGAAGAGCAACACATCTGCAAATCCATTTTTACAAATGGTAGGTAGATAAATTTATGGTATGACAAGTTTTGTCTTATACAAACAAACAATTTACGTTTAACATGTGGTATCATCTCATAGGAGGGTCAACAGTGGGGTTCTGCAAAGGTCGGTGATGGGCTCACTCCTGTGTAATGCTTGCATATCTGACATCAGAAGAGGTATCAGGAGTGAGATGAGCCTCCTTGCCAATGACTCCAGGCTGGGGGCAGTGGTGGATGAGGAGGTGGGTAGAAGGGCCCCTTCAAGAGGACCTGGATACCCTGAGGGGTGGTCTCAAAACTGGGGGCTGAAGTTTAATGCTAAGAAGTGTAGGGTTTTCCACTTGAGGCTTAGAAACTCATCTCAAGAATAGAGGAGAAACTGCAGGTTGTGGATGGGAGATGGACCTGGGGGTGGTGGTGGATGCTAAAATGAATAACTCTGAACAGTGCAGGAGGTGGTGGCCAAAGCAAATACAAATGCTGTGGTGCATTGCAAGAGGAATAACATCTTGGAAGCAGGAGGTGATTTTCCCTCTGTATAACTGCCTGGTTAGACCACACCTTGAATACTGTGCGCAGTTTTGGAGACCACATTTGGTAAATTATATTGCACTCCTTGAAAAGGTTCAGAGGAGGGTGACCAGGATGATACAGAGGTTGGGGAAGTACCTATGAGGAAAGACTCAGGGAACCTAACTTGTATTCCCTGGAGAAGAGGAGGGATGGAGGAGACATGATTGAGGTAGTTAAATACCTTAAGGTGGTAAATAGGGCATGCCCTGACAGGATTCAACAGCTGTGGGAGGCAAGGGCTAACAGAGGGCATCACCTGAGACTGGTAGGAGGGAGGAGGGAGGTTCAGGGCTGAAACTAGGAGTTGTTGCTTCCCTGAGAGGGTGGTGGAGCCATGGAATGCTGTGCCAGGGGAATTGAACATGGTAGAGGGCTTCAAGAGGGGCTGGGGTAGGTATAAGGGGAGGATTAAACAAAGTAATACCAGAACTGGAGATGCACACCCAATGGGAGAGGAGGTGAGGGAGGGAACGATACATCTACCTGGTGCTGATGTCGAGCTGACTTGATGGACCTTTGGGTCTACTCCGCTGGCATCTTAGTATGTTAGTACGTAAATCAGATATTACAATATTACACAATATAAAAATTGTATTCATAAATATTAAAACATCTAATTTTGGTTTCTTTCTTACACCAATAGTATTGCACATTACTCAGGTTAGTTGCACATTTAATAGAGAATATACATGCTGTTGCACTTTCTTATTGCACTGGTAGTGGACATATTTACTGTTACATGTTCTTATTTTGGTTTCTAGTCTGTATTCTCCTCATCAGGCTCTCACACACCCCCTGCCTAACACCTTTGCTGCTATATACGCTCTCTGTTTTATCTCCCTGGTTATTGTATCTACTTTTACAGGTATTATTTTGATATAAGGCAATCAGAATATCCAACATAGCTTTAGCAATATTTAAGGTTTGTAAGGCAGACCACAGTAATTTCCTATGAATGTATCAAAGGCAGATTTAAGATTATTATATATACAAAAATATTTCTGTTTTATACCTTTATATATTTGAATTTTAAATGAGAGAATAGAAAGCATTGATCTAATGTTGAGTGATGTGGCATAAATCCTGCGTGTGCCATCAATTAATCCCAATTTCTGTATCCAGTGGAACAATCTATTGTTTAAAATTCTTGTAAATAATTTTTTTTGCATAGAATCTATTAAACTTAATGATCTGTAGCACGGAGTATCTGACCTATTTCCCTATTTGAATTGTGGCACTATTATTGTTTTCATCCAGGAACTTAGTATTTCCCCTGTTTTAGTAATATGTTTATATAAGTTCCACAATATTGTTTCCCATTTTTCTTTTGTTTTCAGTATTGCTTCAATGGGTACTCCATCTGGACCGGGTGCTTTGTGCTTTGTAAATGCTTGGATGTATAAATGTATCTCTTCCAGTTTTGTAAATCCACCCTGGTTTTATTTAGGGGATTTACATCATTTTTAAGTTTGTCATCAAAAAATATCTCTTTAAAGTATTTCATCTGGGCTTCTGGTTCAGTATAATTCTCAATATGATTATTATAATCAGTTGTTCTCTTACTCTCCAGATGCCAGAATGCTGTTTTTACCTTGCTGCTTTTTCAAAGTTTCCCATATTGTTTTCCAATATAACTTTTTTTGTTTAATTATACTTTTATTATAATTTTCTCTTAAGCTATTTGATTCTTGTCTAGTCCCTTTACTCGTGTTTTTCTTAACTAATCTTATTTTCTGGTTTAGCTGTTTTTTAGCCATTGTGCATTCCCTATTAAACCAGGGCACTCCCTTATTTGTTGCATACATCTGTATATCATTATTTATTACTTTGGATATTTGAGATATTATGTGTTCAAATGCCTTCACATTATCTTGGTTTCTTTTCCCTTCGGAATAATCGTCCGTTTTTTGTAAAGTGTCATTTAAATCCAATATCCTCATAAATTCATCACTATTTATTAACGTCCAACCTATACCTTTTTATTATATGTTGTGAGGCTGTTTTAATGCTTTTTTTGTCTGTTTTTTATCTAACATTATTTCTAGCTCCAGTGGCAAGTGTTAACTTTCTCCCATGTTTCCCACTTTAAAATTTCTATGCGTGTTACTTATATTCCTACTTATCCAAAGCAAGTCTATAGTAGAGCTACCATTGGTGCCCAAATAAGTATATGCACCTTCTTTATCATAGAAATACAAAATCACACATACCTGTATAATGCAAAGCATCATGGGCTGTATATGCAAATCAGCACAGAATATTATCCTGGTTCAACTTTAAGCAGAAATGCATGGTGCCTTCTTTATCATGTTTAATTCTCCCATTTACTTGGATAAAGTTCTTTTTTTATTAGTAGATCACTAATCTTTTGGCCAGTATTATTGTTTTTCTTATCCAAATTGTTCCTTTTACTTGATATATTTTCCATTCTATTGGCTGTCATGTAGTCCAGTACTTCAGCATTTAAATCTGGACACTGTCCTACTCTTGCGTTTAAATCCTCTATTATTATATATCCAGTCATGGGGTTCTCTATCCTGTCTTTTTTTATAAGATTACCTAATTCATTTATGATAGCTGTTCGTGATTCCTTTTTATCAGGTAGTGGCGTAGATATATATATATATTCATTGCAAAAAAATCTGTTACTGCATCAGTTAGGGTTGTTTCCACGTGGCAAAAGCGTAGAAATGCGATGTTAAGTTTACCAGACCCTGACCCCCCCAACCACCCCCCCCCCCATAGACCAACAGATGCCGAGGTTTTGCCATAGGGTCATGTGTCCAAACTCTCACCCCATTCCATATGTAAACAAGTTAATATGGTGCAGTAAAGGAGAATGGGGTGAGAGTTAGGTCATAAGACCATATAGCAGACCTGAGCATCTATTGGTCTGTGGAAGAGGGGAGTGGAGTGGTTGAGGGTTGAGGGTCTGGTAACCCTAACATCACATTTCCACACTTTTGTCACTGTGAACACAACCCTAACTGATGCATTAACAGATTTTTTTGCAATGAATTTCCTTTCTTTTTGAGAAAGTGTAATATAAATAGTAAATGGTTTGTATTGGTGGGAACGTGGGGTCCCCCGGGCCTTGCTGTCCCACTTACACATAAGCACGGAGGCATACAGCAGCCCTGTAGGTCATGGAAGGCTTGTAACATTAATTTGCCCATATTGGGGAAACCGTAGCAGGTAGTAAATAAATGGAAGTTGGTTGTAATCGTGAGAGTGACTAGTTCCCACAACTGAAGTCGACTCAATCCGTATTGAGCATTGTGTCCAAGACAGAGCAGCAGAAAGCACTGTTAATATGAAGTCTGTGGCTGTAATAGTGGTCCTCAGACGTAAAAATTAGCAGTTGGAACAGTAAATGGCAGATATCTCAGGAACAGTACCAGGTAGAAAAAATATCAAATTTCATGGGTTTCAGGACCTTCCAACCTAAGGGACTAAGAATTTTTGTGACAGAAAGTCTGTCCCTTGAACTGTTTTCGAGATACTAGCCCCAAAATGCGCCACATGCCGCAATGTTATCCTCTGGGGAAATTGTGGAACTTCAGAATGCTGTTATTTTGGGCCCCTGTAATGTTTTCACAGCAAACCACCAAAAGGCACATCTGTGAGACCAGGGCTTGCCACCCTGCAAATTTCAGCCCAAAAGACCAAACTGTTTTGTTGCAGGAGAGGGCAAAACCTGCTGTTATTTTGAACAAACTTTTACAAAATACTTTCGAAAATCAAGAAAGCTTCACAAAAAAAAATCACAAAACCTTTGCATTTGTGAAAGTATTTTGCAAAAGTATTTTTTAGAAAACTTAAAAAAAAGCATTTCTGGGGGGTTTAACCCCCCAAAAAAACATATGTCTAGCATCCTCAGGACTCGACTAGGTGAGCACAAGCAGTGTGTTCCTAGAGGGTCCCAATTTTAAACACCAAGCATTTTTCTGTGCAGTAACTGAAAAAAACTGTCTGATTCCTGAAAGTTAAAGGGCCAGTAGTGACAGTAAAAATGGCCATTTGCAAAAGTTTTGTGATTTTTGTTAACTTTTCCCATTGACTATAGTGGGAAATTTGTTTTTTTGAATAACTTTTGAAGAGTTTAATATTTTTTCATCAGATCTTCAAAAGGCACATTGGTGACCAGGGCTGCATCTTTACTGAAGATTTTGGACCTAACAAACAAACCATGCAGACTGTGAGCACGAGCAAAGAAATGCACAATAAGTCCGGGGTTTTTTTTTTTTGCATTTTTTGGTGTTCTGTAACTCTGCAATCATACATCTGACTGTAACACAACTTGGCAGATCGAGAAATTTGTGGTACTAGACTGCACATGCAAAATGGCAGGCAAATCCATTGTATGGTGGCAAAGTTATTAAGGTGCACAATCTGAGGTTTTGCAATAAACTGGCTACTCAACCCTAACTATAGTGCCACTACCATGGCTATATACTGTATAGCAGAATATGTTCGCGCCCGCTAATATTAGTGCTAACAGCTGGCCGAACTTGTTCGCGGATGGTCCCAATACTGAACACAGCACTTTACTTGAATAGCAAAGCATAAGCGGTCCACCTGCTAATTGCAATCTGTGTTTCTTACTGTGTGATTGCAGTTGTTAATCACAGCAATCAGCAGGCTGACCTACAGTAACCTGTAACCAGTATCAGTAGTAACCTTTTAAAATGCAGTTCAAGAAGCTCATAATAAATATCTGCATGGTCCGATCGGTAAGTGCTGTACTTACACTGCGGGTAAGTGTCAAATTGTTGTGCAGCCATCTAGAGTATTTCCTAAGTTCTAGGGACATGGATATGTTGTTCATCCACACTGTCTGGCAGGTTCCTTGCCGCTTTAAATCTTGCCGAAAGGTCTTCAAGCTGGCTCCTCCCACCCACCCAGGTGGTAAAACCCTCGGCTCCGTCCCATGACGCCAGATCTTCCTTACCGCTTGGAAGCTCAGGTTCCCTCCTTAGCGCTTTGCATTTTAGACTGGATCCTAACTCTTCGGTTCGTCTGAAACTAGTTTTGAAGTTTTCTAAACTTCGGTCTTCATCATCCCTCGTGGCTGCGCTGGACAAATCGGTTTCAGGCTTTTGGAGGTGCCCTTGCAGACAGAAAATGTCCAGGACAGATCCGCACTCCACGTGCGTCTACTGCCTAGGCTTAGTCCATGACCCGTAGGCCTGCGAGTTGTGCCGCTCTTTTTCGGCCACCGTCCTGGAAGATCGAGCTGCCTGATTGAAGCTCGGGCGCCCCGAGAAGCGCTAATACCCACCGTGTAAAATCCAAAGAGGCTCGCTGGGCGGTGTGTCTGCGTGGCTGGCTCGCTGAGCAGCTCGAGAATATGATCGCCTCGAGGAGGAGGCGGCCCAGGCTGCATCTTCCTCCTCCTCGCCGCGCATATCTCGGGCTTCTCTGAGTTCCTCGCACATGGCTTCATTCAAGGAGCTTTGTCAATCCCTTTCCACGAAGGGAGAGGGGCTTGAGGACATTCTTCTCAGCCCAAGAAGAAGGAGTCAAGGATAAGTCCCACCATCGGGCGTCAGGAGTGGGAGAGGTCCCTTCCCCCAGACAGCCGACCGTCGACTTCGGTTGAAGTTGCGGCTCAGGCCACTGGCTTCACGGTGTCCCCGTCAGGCCAGCCTGCCGAGACTCCCATTGACGCAGTCGAGACTTTTCTTGATCCATCGGATGGGCTGTCGACTGGTGAAGCCGACAACCCACCGGTTCCCCCAGTGGAGGCCGAGGATCTGCCTGCGCCTTCGGGGCCACAGTCCCTGGATAAAGTTCCCGAGCCGAGGGAAGAGCGGGTGTCCCCCGCCCCTTCCCAGACCCGCCCTCAGTCTCCCCGAGGGTCTCGTTTTTGGTCTCGGACTTCATCTCGGTCAAGCCTTTCCTGCCGACATCGGCGGTCTCGCCTTGGTAATCAAGTATGGCCACACCGCTCCTCCTCGTTTTTCCTTAATGAGAGTTTCAATGTAAATTACGCCGACGTTATTTAGGAGCTTATGTGGCAGCAGTTGCTGTTGTCTGGGACTAAACTGACCCCGGTTCAGCCCCCGGCCATCAAGTGGCTGTCGCCCGAATGACCAAAGCAACCGCTTGCCCCAGTCGAGATGCCCATTCCAGGACTGGTTGTTCATCCCAAAACCAGCTACTCCACCAATTTGTTGTGGAACCTCCACCTCCACAACCAAAGTCTGGGGCACCGACCAAGGATTCTCGGTCGGGTCACAGCCTGCCCCACAGGTTATTGGTCACCCTCACTCCCGACCGTCCTCGGCAGGTGGAGGGTGGCCCAGGGCCGAGGCAGCTCTTCGCAGACTCTTCGGAGTCCGATGATGACTTCTCCCTGTTCTCCAGGCAGGTCGACCTGGAGTCCTCCGGGGGCCAGTCATTGGATGATAGCCCATCGTCCTTCTTGGGTCTGCTTCGACTCATCTCGGAGTCCACCAGGATGCAGCTTGAGCCCATGTCCAAACGGGCCAAATATCCCCTGACAGATACTGGACTGAGGGGATTCCCCCCACGGAGGCCTTTCCGGTGGCTGAGGCCATTGTCGGCCCAGCCTTGGAGTTTTGGCAGCGGCCTGCTTCCTGTCCTGCGCCCTTGGCCAGGATGGCCAGGAAGTATGTGGTCCCGGTGTTCTGGAAACGCTTGCGACGTGGATAAGCCCCCCGACAAAGAGTCCAAAAAGCTGGACTTGCCAGGCGCAAGGTGTACGCTGCGTCCTCCCTCAGCCTCCGACAGGCCAGCTCAGCCATGCTGATGGCACACTTCTCCCATGCCCTCATGGGCTCCCTGGATGAGGCTGTCCCTCATCTCCCGGCCAACCTGCAGACCACGGTCCGTCAGGTGCGGGACCAGGTTAGGGCGGTGGTGAAGCAGCAGCTTCAGACTGCTCTGGACATAGGTGGTTTCTGTGCCAGGTCAGTAGCAGCTGCTGTGGCTATGCGTCCCAGGGCATGGCTGAGGATATCCACCTTCACGGCGGATACCCGGCACAAGTTGGTGGATGTCCCCTTCTTGGGGACTGACCTCTTCAACCCTGGAGTGGAGGGACACCTCCAGCGGATCGAAAAGTCCAATGCCACTCTGGACTCGGTCACCTCTGCCCAGAGGGAAAAAGGCCGCCGTCAACAACAGCATAAGTCCTTTCATCCTTCGGCCCCTGCAACACGACCGGCCCAACAGCCCCAGCAACAGGGACAGCAGGCTCGCGCTTGGTGCCCCAAACTCAAGCCCGCTGCTTCCTCCAACACGAAGCAAGGAGGTAAAGGCCCAGGAGGTCCCTCGGCCGGTCCCTCTTCCAAGCCTGCCCAGTGACGGGTTGAGGGGTGCCGCCCCCAGCCTCATCACTCCCCCCCCTGGGTTCCCCCTGTGGGGGGATGGCTCCGCCACTTCCTTTCTGCCTGGTCCACTATCACCACGGACCGCTGGGTGTTGGAGGTGGTGGAGAAAGGGCCTGCCTCTGGAGTTCGAGCAGATCCCACCCCGAGCCTCGCCTCGGGGCCATGGGGTCCTCAGCCTCACTGTCGGCCCGCGGAGCCGATATTGCCCTGCTCCTCGAAAAAGAGGTGATCAGGAAGGTGGCGGATCCTCCTCCAGACTCGGGGTTTGTGTCCAGGTATTTCCTGGTACCAAAACGGACAGGGGGCTGGCGCCCCATCCTCGACCTGCATGACCTGAACAGGTTCCTAAGGTCTCAGACCTTCAGGATGGTCAGTCTGGCTCAGATAATTCCATCCCTGGAACGAGGCATGTGGTTCTGTTCCCTTGACCTCCTGGACGCGTTCTTTCATGTCCCAATCCGTCCATCTCATCAGAGATTTCTCCGCTTTAGAGCGGAGGGATCCTTTTACGAGTTCCGGGCCATGCTCTTTGGCCTCTGTCTAGCTCCCAGGGTCTTCACCAAATGCATGGCAGTGGTGACAGCATTCCTGCAGCGCCGAAGGGTCCGGGTGTACCCCTACCTGGACGACTGGCTGATTGCAGCCCCCTCCAGAGCGGAGGTGGAGCGGTCGAGAGATCTGGCCCTCCAGGTTTGCTCTCAGATTGGCCTCCTCATCAACGAGGTCAAGTCGAACTCGTGCCAAAGCAGGTGATACTCTTCATCGGGCAGAGCTCGACTCTCTTCGAGCCAAAGCTTGGCTTCCGGTGGACAGGGCCGAGGTTCTTTCCTCCTTTGCTCAATCATTTCTGGTTGGACAATCGCGCCCTGCCTGGAACTTCCTGCGCCTCCTGGGCCTCATGGCGGCCTGCACCAGCGTGATCCGTTGGGCCCATTGGTACATGCATCCCCTTCAATGGGGACTGGCCAGCCAGTGGTCACAATGCTGTGATCCGTTGGACCAGCCCGTGACAGTGACCCAGGAGATGTGAAATGCTCTCCAGTGGTGGACCGTTCCGGCACATCTGCAGGAGGGCATCCCATTCGTCCGCCCCGAGCCGACGGTCTCTCTATCGACCGATGCATCTCTGATGGGTTGGGGTGCCCATCTGGGGGAGCACAGAGCGCACGGCCTCTGGTCCCCTCGGGGGTCCCGATGCCATATCAACCTGCTGGAGCTCCGAGTGGTCTGTTTAGCTCTCACCGCCTTCGCTTCATTTCTACGGGGTCAAGTGGTTCAGGTCCAGACGGACAATACCATGACCATGTACTACCTGAACCGCCAAGGCGGGACGTGCTCCATGCTATTATGCAAGGAAGTTCTCTGCATTTGGTTCCTCATGCGCAGCCTGGAGGTGGATCTCCTAGCCATTCACGTGGCAGGAGCCTCCAACACCCTGGCCGATGCCCTAAGCCGGATGGGGGCTGCGTCTCACGAGTGGTCTCTCCTGCCTGAGGTAGTACAAGATCTCTTCTCCCACTGGGGCACACCTCAGGTGGACCTGTTTGCCTCCAGGGAGAATGCGTAGCTGAGACTGTTCCATGCTCGACCCCCTCAGCAGGGCTCACTGCAGGGGGATGCCTTCTCGAGGCTGTGGACCCCGGGACTCTTCTACGCCTTTCCCTCATTTCCCTTGACCCACAAGGTGCTTCCCAAGGCGAGGAGGGACAAGGTGCAGGTGATTCTGGTAGCCCCAGATTGGCCCCGCCAGTTCTGGTATCCAGATCTCCTCAGTTTCAGCTCCAGGCTCCCGAGGCGGCTTCCAGCCCGCCCGGACCTGATCTCAGTCAACCAGGGGAAGGTATTCCATCCGGACCTTCAATCCCTGCACCTGACGGCCTGGTTCCTGAGTGGCTAGAGTTTTAGGCCTTGGGTCTTTCCGACGAGGTCCTGAACATCGTTGAGGCGCCCTGTAAGGATTCGACCAGGAAATACTATGCCTTCAAATGGAAGAGATTCTCCATTTGGTGTAAGGAGAAGGGCTTGGACCTTTCTGCCTGTCCCTTGGCTAGCATTCTGGACTACCTGTGGTCCCTTTCTCAGCAAGGGCTTCGGTCGACGACCCTTAAGGTGCACCTGGCAGCTATCTCTGCTTACCGGGCACGGGCCGGGAAGCAGTCGGTGGCGCAGGAGAAGGTGGTCTGGCGCTTTTTCAAAGGCCTTGATCACATTTCTCCTCCGGTGCGAGAACCTCCACCTCCGTGGGATCTACTGCTGGTATTGGCCAAGCTCATGGGCAAGCCATTCGATGCACAGGTGCGAGATTTCCCACCTGTCGTGGAAGACCTCCTTCTTGGTGGCTATCACATCGGCCAGAAGGATGGGAGAGCTCCAGGCACTTTCCATCAAGTGTCCTCATCTGGTCTTCCACAGGGACAAGGTTGTCCTGCGCCCCAACCGAAATTCCTTCCGAAGGTGGTGTTGGAGTTTCACCTTAACCAGGTGTTGACTCTGCCAGTGTTCTACCCCAATCACACCTTGGAGGCCGAATATAGGCTCCATACTTTGGACCCTAGAAGAGCGCTCGCTTATTATAAGGAGCGGACGACTGAAGTTCGGTGAGAAGTTCGCCAGCTGTTTGTCACCTACGCTGAAGCCACACCTGGCAGACCTGCAGCCAAGCAAACGATAAGCAGGTGGGTCACCTCCTGCATAGATCTCTGCTATAAGTTGGCGGGCATGGAGCCTCCCAGAGGGATAAGAGCTCATTCTACCCCCCATACCGCTGCATCGGTAGCTGCTTCCAGGGATGTCCCTATCCAGGATATCTGCAGGGCTGCTACCTGGAAGTCGGCACATACCTTTATTACCCACTACCACATCGACCTTGAGTCATGCCGGGATGCTGGTTTTGGGGCCTCGGTTCTCCAGTCTCTGTTCCCTAAGTAGATGGTGTGCGCCTTGCCTTCCTCCTCCCGGAGAAGTGCTAGGAGTCTGTCAGACACTGTGGATGAACAACATATCCATGTCCCTAGAAATACAGGTTACTCATCTGTAACAGGAGTTCTAGGAATGGTATATGTTGTTCATCCACACGACCCTCCCGATCTCTGCGGCTTCGACACACAACCTGGCTTCCAGCGAGCTAGATCTGGCATCATGGGGCAGAGCTGAGAGTTTACCACCGGGTGGGTGGAGGAGCCAGCTTGAAGACCTTCCGGCAAGATTTAAAGCGGCAAGGAACCTGCCGGATAGTGTGGATGAACAACATATACCATTCCTAGAACTCCTGTTACAGGTGAGTAACCTGTATTTTTTGTTCTCCATTTTGTTACTGTGTGCCTAAGTCACTGTGATCACAGCTGTTAATCACAGCAATCAGCAGGCTGACCTATAGTAACCTGTAACCAGTATCATCAGTAACCTTTTAAAATGCAGTTCAAGAATTCAGGAAGCTCACAATAAATATCAGGATGGCCCGATTGGTATGTGCTGTAAAATTGTTGTGTAGCCATCTAGAGTATTTCCTATGTTTTTGTTCTCCATTTTGTTTCTTTCTCACATCCACTGTCTGCATAGCAGCCGGATGATCGAGCAGATTTAGCAGATCGAGGTGTTACTTCCATTTCTCTGGCTCCCTTCTTTTTCTTTTTTTTTTTGCACTATGCGTTTTATTTTACTGTGGATATTATTTAAATAAAGCTGAAACACATATCTGAAATGCTGGTGTTGCTGCTGTGTTTCTGTTTCTGTCCCCCTCTTCCCGGTATTCAGTATACAAGGAGAATTGCTTCAGGAAAACGGAAAGATAGCGAATATAAAAGGAAAGTGAATATTTCCTGCTATACAGTATATATATATATATATATATATATACAATTTCAGTGTTAGCAAATTGGATCCTGACACACAACATACTCTCATTCATGGTTTCGAGTTCTATGGTTTTATAATTCTTGTTTAATATACAATAAGTTACCAACCCTCCTGCTTGTCTTCCGTATTTATTTGGTTTAATATTTGGTTTGGAATACATCTTATATCCATCTAAATGTGTTTGTTTATTAGACCACATTTCCTGAAAGTTTATAAAATCAAATTTTGTAATGTATGATGTAAATTTTTTATCAGCCCGTTTGTTTTTTATTCCTGAAATATTCCATGATAGAATGTTGGGGTCAGAATCATTATTTGCTTTTGACAATCTGCGTTGTTTTATTGTCAGTTTCCTTCTAAATTTTCCAATACTATATATTTATTTACGGTTTCCAACATATAACTCCATTGTGGTTTTTCTTTTGTTTGATCCTCTTCTGGTGTTTTGTGTTATTGTCATGCGTGTAGATTCCTATAGTGTCTAAAACCTCCATTTTACTTGTCAATTTGTTCATCCTTTCTTCTCCTTCAGTCCATAACAGTACTTGACCATTTGTTTCTTGCCTCATGGCATTTTTTAATGTGTTTCCCTAGATCTTTTCTTTTTAAAATATTTTCAAAAGAATCACCTACCTTAAACTTAAGGTTCTTTGGTGTTTCCCTATATAATTTATCTAATCCAAATTCAGATATCCTCCCTTCATTTCCTTTTTTGTGTATTGTTATGAGAACAACTCTCCCATAGTGGCTGTACATCTCCACACGCCAGTCCCGTTTGTTCTATTTTGTCTTTATTATATTTTATTGCTTTAAGCAAATTAAACTGATCTGTTACTACCAGTATCCATCTTTTTTTATACTGGCCTTGTTACACTCAAGTAGAATCCAAATTGTTGTTCAGGACCTAGTATTGCATTCAGTAAAGTGTTACTACTTTCATTAAACAATATTTCAGTTTCATTATGTATTATATCAGCCTCAAAGAGAGAGATCACATAGTCCATTAGTTTTGACTTGTCTAGAAACATCTTAAAATATTTACTTATTTCCTGGTTTATTATTTTTTCTTCTGCTTTATATTTTTGGCCAGAATTGCTTTCATCTTCCTCATCTTTTATTGATTCTTTCTCTTGTAAAGTTTGTAAATTCTGTCTTGTAATTTCTGTTATGTCATCCTTTCCAGGAGTAGTTCTTTTTTTGTGCCACTTTTTTAGGCTTTTTACTGATTTTTATCTATTTATATTTGCTATATCCTTTATTAGATCTTGTGGGTTTAATATTGGGTCAGATCTTTCAAAGTTCTTCAACTCTTGGGTTACTGGCCTTAGCTTTAATCGTCGTCCGGTTGCGATGTTTGAAAGGGAGTCTTGAGCAGCACAAGTCCCAATGTGCCGCAGCTCAATGGTAATGTATGCAACACAACTGAAGGGGGCATGCCCATGCAAATGTGGCACATCCCGACATTGAGCCCAGGATGTGCAGCACATCTGCTGGCACAAGCCCTAGATGCGCCGCATACTGGGGCACAGAGATGAGCCCCCCAAAAATTCTCAAATGCTGGCCACCCACAGGTGGGTGGCTGTATTGCAGGGCACAACACAACAACCACCAGCCGTGGGTGACCACCCGCCCACCCGGAACACCATCCACAAACACCCATATTGTCCCTGATGGTCTAGTGGTACCCCTTCCCTCCCTGTAGCCATGATCGCCATTAAAAATAATGAATGTCATCTCTGGTAGTCTAGTGGAACCCCTCCCTCCCCATAGCCATGATCACCATTAAAAATAATGAATGGCATGCCTGGGAGTCTAGTGGAACTCCCCTCCCTCCCCATAGCTGCGATCGCTGGTGATAATAAATAAATATAATCCCTGGTAGTCTAGTGGCCCCCCTCCCACCCTGTAACCACAATCTCCGGCAATAATAACCTAAGATATCCCTGGTGGTCCAGTGGCACCCCCACCTCTCCACCCACACAGGACCCCCTGCCCACCCAGCTCCACCCCTGTCAATCACATATTTGTGACTGTCTAGTATAGTATGCCCTGCAAGCCCATTGGTACACAGTGTGGGCCAATGGGTTTACAGCTCATACTGTAAGCTGTCATTTGGTTGGCATCCAGGCGGAATGCAGGTGGGTAGCAGCTGCCCACTGATGACAGGGAGAAGCTGGGTGGGCAGGGGGCCTGTGTGGGTGGGGGATGCCACTGGACCACCAGGGATTTATTAGGCTATTATTACTGGTGATTGTGGCTACAGGGTGGGAGGGGGGCACTAGACTACCAGGGGTTTTATATATTTGTTACTACTGGTAATCGTGGTTATGGAGAGGGAAGGGGGTACCACTAGACTGTCTGGGATCTTTTACTTTATACTACCGGCGATCATGGCTATGGGGCAGGGGGTTGCCTCTGGACGCCCTCTGTCTGCACCACATGCTCAGCAGGGCACCAGGTGTGTTTTGCAGTGCTGTCCTGCTGAACTCATGCAAATGGGCCCATTTGCACTTTGCATACATTATGGCCCCATTTGCATGTCCAGGTCTGAATATCTCAAAAATGCATCCAAGGCACCTATAGTTGCACTGGAGCATTCCCAGTCCTATCTGTCTGTGGGATGCATTGGTGCATTTTGTGCTGTATTCAAAGGTGATGCACCATGGCACATCTCCTTTGAATATCCCCCTGTCTGGCTATGGCACATCTTGGTTGTGCTGCACCTTCACTTGCACCATTGCTGGGTGCAGTCTGAATATCTGGCCCATTATCTTTTATCTTTCCATTCTTTATTTCAACTTTAGTTTTACTTTGTTTACCTAGTTTTACTTTCTTATTTTTACTTTATATTTTTTTGTATTTTGTCATCATTAGTGAGTTTTTGTTTATTGATTCTATCTTCTCTTCTCTGTTTGATTTACATAGGCTCTTATCTATTGTGTTTTCAACCATATTCTGTGCCTTAGTCCCCTTTCTACTCTTCTACTCTCTTCTTTCTCCCCTTTTATCCACAAACTCATATTTGCCTTTTTTTTTTTTACTTACACTGTCTTGTCTCCATTCTGGATTAGGGAGCATAATAAGTTATTCAAACAACATGAAGTCTTGCTATATCATGACATATGCAGTGAGTCCCAACCTTCAAACTGCTCCAGAGGTGAAAGAGTTAACTTTCCATGCCAGGCATGGAACGCTGAGCTCGAGCTCGGTTGAAACTCTGTCTGTTGTTCTTCAAACTCAAACCGTCAGATTTTTCTACACTGAATAGTCGCTCCGGAGATTTCTCCTTCTGCTCGGTTCATTTTGTC
Organism: Neoceratodus forsteri; assembly: GCA_016271365.2. Lineage (NCBI taxonomy): Eukaryota > Metazoa > Chordata > Ceratodontiformes > Ceratodontidae > Neoceratodus > Neoceratodus forsteri. The sequence continues at coordinate 404,883,656 of CM057457.1, forward strand.
AGTTAAAGTATTGTTTTCTTGGTTTTCGACTGAATTTAAACCGCAACCGGTCGGTTCAGACTCTGTCTGTGGTATTTGTGAGTACTAGATAGGTTTTACATTAATTTCTATTCTGTGTGGAACTTGTAAAACGGTTTATCGGTTCGGTTTGAACCGATCAGGTTGTTTAAAATATCTTAATCTGTCTTTTAGAGTGTGGTTACCGGTTCTTATCGGTCTGAAAAAGAGGGATTTTATTATGTTTTTTTCCACGACCCGTGACATGGTTGGGAACCGATAAGGGGGTCTTACCTGGCAGATTGCCATAAATGGGTAAGTTTGGTTAGGACTGGCACTATGTTTGAGAAACCCAAAAGAAAAACCGGGCCCACTGGGTTTCAACACTGCAGTGTGTGTGGGGAAGTCTTTGCCAAGGCTGACCCCCACACCACCTGTGTTTATTGTCTGGGGTTTGACCACCTCAATGCAGACTGCCAGATTTGTAAAAGTTTTCCTGCAGCTACCCTGGAAAAGAGAGTTGGTAGGCTCAGGGAAAGGGAGGCCAAAAAGTCCACTGAACCGGATGGCCAGCCTGGTTCGGTTCCAACCGAACTGGAGGGAGTGCCCTCTGACCAGGGCAAGACTTCCTTGGGCAAAAGGAGATCCGACTTTGAGGAGTTGGGTCCAGCAAAAAAGGACTAGGAAATCAGCTGGTGTGGAGCCAAAATTTTCCTCTCCAACTGCTGAAGAAATAGTCAAAGCGATAAAAATTGTCCAGTCGCTTTCCCCGGTTCCGACCGAACCGGCACCATCGGGTAAGCGCCCGGTTCGGCCGGTTCCACCAGATAAAGAGTATGATTTAGAAGAGTATTATGAACCGGAGGAGGGGGAAGAGGAGTATGAGGAGAGTGAATGTGGATTTGAAAGTCTGAATGTGCCCATTGACCCGGACATCTCCCCAGACAGACCTTCAGGAGTGTCTCCTCCTAGGCTTTCTGAGTCCCCTTCTCATTTTATATTTTATAAAAAAGTGGCTGAAACCCTCCAGCTTCCTATGGAGGAAGCTGTGGATGATCAAGAGGAGCCTGACTACGTGGAAATGATGGATATCCCAGAGTCTAGGAGACTGTCTATTCCCTTGCATAAATCTTTTGGGAAACAGACTTTTAAAATTTTAAAAGCTCCTCACACTATACCTCCTGTTGATAAAAGAATGGACAAGAGGTACACATTGTCAGGCTCTGATACGGAGTTCCTTACACAACAATGCAGCCATGTTGGTAGTGCAGGCTGCAGCCTGTGACAAGGCAAATATTCCCTTGGCTTCACACCCCCCCGGACAAGGACTCCAGGAGGATTGATGCTATGGCAAAGAAACAGTACATGGCAGCATCCTTGGGACTCAGACAGGCAAATTATATGGCCTATGTTGCAAGATACCAGAAATCCAGATGGGATACTGTTATGGCTCTAGCAAAACAGGTCCCTGGCCAGCTTGCCAAGAAGCTGGAACAGGTGGCTGCTGATGGTATTGAGGCATCCAAGGTGCAGTTCCATGCTGCAGTGGACTCTAATGATGTGTCATCAAGAGTCATGGCTACATCTGTTGCACTTCGCAGAATGGCTTGGCTCAGATGTACTAGCCTATCACAGGATACCCAGACTAAGGCCATGGATTTTCCTGTTGTGGGTAATTCTCTGTTTGGGGAGCAGACAGAGAATTACATGAAGAAAACAGATGAGTATAGGACCACCTATAGGAGTGCACAGGCCAAGGAAAGTCAAGCCACTCCTCAAAGGCAGATTTCCAGGGGCAGGGGCAGGCCTTTTTACCAATCCCAGGCCTCCTCTTCTGCTTATGCCCAGAGGGGGTTCTTTAGAGGGAGAGGCAGACAGGGTACAAGCAGGCCTGCTTCCACCCCTCAGCCCAAAGCCCCTGCCAAACGGGCACCCTGATGGGGTTGCCAGGGCCGATTCTCAGCTACCTGTAGGGGGCAGGCTGGCTTACTTTGTCCAGGACTGGAAGTCTCTGACATCAGACAAGTGGGCCCTGGAAGTAGTAAGCCAGGGACTGGTTCTCAGCTTCAAAAAATTTCCAAAGATGAGAACCAGATCCTTTCCACCTGCAAATCCACCAGAGGCATTTGCCCTAGAGGCAGAGGTCTCTTCCATCCTAGCTCTCAGAGCTGTGGAAAGGGTTCCACCCCTATATCAGGGCAAAGGATTGTACTCCAGGTACTTTCTTACCCCCAAAAAAGACAGGAGAATGGTGGCCCATCCTGGATCTCACATATTTAAACAAGCGCCTTTTAAAACCAAAATTCAAAATGGTGACTCTGGGAATTATTCTACCCTCTCTAAGGCCAGGGGACTGGCTAGCGTCCCTGGACCTCAAGGATGCCTACTTCCATATTCTCATCAGAAGCTCCCATCGAAAGTACCTCAGGTTCGAGCTGCCCTCAGGCCATTACCAGTTCAGAGAAATGCCCTTTGGCCTCACCTCTGCTCCAAGGGTATTCACAAAATGCCTGGCAGTAGCAGTTGCTTCCCTAAGAAGGCAAAAAATTGCCATCTTCCCTTACCTGGACGACTGGCTCATAGTAGGCCGTTCTCCAGACCAAGTCAAGTTACATCTACAGATAACTCAGCAACTGCTCACCTCTCTAGGTTTCCTTCTGAATCTTTCAAAGTCAGTTCTAGAGCCTGTCCAGCTCCTCACCTTCATAGGCGCAGAGCTGAACACAGAGAAAGCCAGAGCCTTCCTTCCTTTGGACAGGGCAAGGACCCTGGTCTCTCTGGCCTCCTCATTCACCCTGCAGGTCTCTCGACCAGCAAGGCATTTTCTATAGCTCCTGGGGCACATGGCTGCTTCTACAGCAGTAGTGCAGGGAGCAAGATTTCAGATGAGGGACATTCAGTTCCATTTGAGAGCCTTTTGGTTTCAAAGGAAAGACCCTCTAACCAAATTGATCCCAGTGACTCGAACCCTGATCCAGACCCTTAAGTGGTGGCAGGATCAGAGCAATCTGAGACAAGGGGTTCCTTTTGTCATTCAGTCTCACTCCTTAATCCTTACTACAGATGTATCCCTCTTGGGGTGGGGAGCTCACATGGGCAACCTCACCACCCAGGGATTGTGGTCTCCTCAGGAATCTGTGCTCCACATCAATCTGTTGGAACTCAGAGCAGTTTTTCTAGCACTTCAAGCTTTTTGCAAGTCTGTTCAGTACAAAGTTGTACAGGTCAGAATAAACACCACCACCACAATCTGGTACATCAACAAGCAAGGGGGCACTCGGTCTATGGCCTTGTGCACCGAAGCAGTGAAGTTGTGGTCTCTGGCTTACTCCCTGAACACCTCCCTTACGGCAGTTCACCTCCCAGGCAAGGACAATGTCCTGGCAGATGCTCTCAGCAGGATTTCCCAGGGCCATCACGAATGGTCACTGGACTCCCTGGTCTTGGAGGTGATATTTGCCAGATGGGGCACCCCGCAGATAGATCTTTTTGCAGCCCCAGACAATCACTAACTTCCCCTTTTTTGCTGCAGGCCCCCAGTGTTGGGCTCAGTCCCTCTGGATGCTTTAGTTCTCAACTGGGAAGGGAAGTTTCTCTATGCTTCTCCCCCTTCCCTCTCCTGTTCAAAGTGCTAGTCAAAATCAGATCTCAACCCTGCAAGATGATCCTGATTGCCCCAGATTGGGCCAGACAACCCTGGTATCCACTCCTGCTGTCCTTAGCAGTCCATCTTCCCCTGTGTCTTCCCAGGAATCACAACCTGTTAACCTGTGCTCAGGGAAGGGTTTGGTACCTGAACCTCAAATCTCTCAATCTCAAGGCCTGGCTCTTGAAGATAGAGTTTGCTGATTTACACCTCTCCCAAGGTGTAATGGATATCCTGAAGGCTTCTAGGAAACCTTCCACCAGGGCTACTTATAATTCCAAATGGAAGAGGTTTTCCATATGGTGCTCTGGAAAGCTTATTTCCCCAGAGTCTGCTGATTTACCCACTGTCCTGGATTATATGGTCCACTTAAATACCTTGGGGCTGAGACCAGCTACCCTAAAAGTGCATCTGGCAGCTGTGTCTGCTTTTATTTCAGCAGGTTAGCCCTCTCCTCTTTCAGCTCATCCTGTATTCTCCAAGTTTTTCAAGGGATTGCTTCATACCAACCCTCCATTCAGGGACCCTGCCCCTGCCTGGGATCTTAATGTTTGCATTGCTCAGCTTATGCAACCCCCCCCTTTGAGCCTTTGTCTTCAGCAGAGCTTAAGTACTTGACTTGGAAAACTGTGTTTCTGGTAGCCATCACTTCTGCCAGATGCATAAGTGAATTACAAGCTTTGTCAGTGGAGCCTGATTTTATCTCCTTTCATAGAGATAAGGTGGTCCTCAGGGCTAACAGGAAGTTCTTGCCTAAGGTGGTTTCAGATTTCCACCTTAATCAATCTGTATCTCTTCCAGTGTACTTTACTGACCATTCCTCCTCTGGCGAGAGGAGGCTGCACAGCTTAGATGTGAAGAGAGCCCTTAGTTACTACATAGAGCGTACCAAGGGTCACAGGTTTGACTCCCTCCAACTGTTCCTCACTTATGGTGAGGTTGGTAAAGGGAAACCTGCCACTAAAAGATCCATTGCCAGGTGGATTGTCTCTTGTATCCAATTCTGTTATGAAAATCTGGGTAAGGTTCCCCTCAGGCCTGAGGGCTCACTCTACCAGAGGTACAGCTGCTTCCCTGGCTGCTGCCAGGGACATCTCTATTCTAGAGATATGTCAAGCAGCTACCTGGAAAACAGTGCACTTTACCAAGCATTACTCCCTGGACATCCAGGCTAGGAGTGATGCTCGGTTTGGCACAGCTGTGCTTCAGAGCCCATTTCTAAGTAGGTTCTGTCCCTTCTCCATGGAGGTACTGCTGTGTAGTCTGCATATGTCATAATATAGCAAGACTTCATGTTGTTTGAAGACAAATTACTCACCTTAGTAATGTTGTTTCTTCTAATGGAGTCTTGCTATAGTATGACCTCCCCGCCTGCCCCTCTCAGAACCTCTGTTTTTGGGATGTGGGTGGGCAGTGCTGTGTTGGCACTTAGTAGATGCCCACCTTGTTGTTTTCACCCCTCCTTTTTGGGGTGACTTGGTGTTGTGTTTTCATTTTTTGGGTCTCCTGACTTGAGTCTTTGTTTTGGGACCAAAAAATGTGTTCTTATTTTTAGTAGCCAGTTGGCTAGTGTAGGTTTACAGCTTCCATACAGGGCCTCAGTGAGTTTAGCTCGAAAAGATCTGATGGTTTGAGTTTGAAGAACAACAGACAGAGTTTCAACCGAGCTCGAGCTCAGCGTTCCATGCCTGGCACGGAAAGTTAACTCTTTCACCTCTGGAGCAGTTCGAAGGTTGGGACTCACTGCATATGTCATAATATAGCAAGACTCCATTAGAAGAAACAACATTACTAAGGTGAGTAATTTTTTCTTCACTGCTTCCCTGTTCTCCATATAGACTACTTTCTTGCTCTCTATATGAAATGTTTTCTTGTTTTTGTAGTTCCTCGTTTTTCAAATCCCAAGTTTTTCCATCTATGTCCTTTTACTCTTTGTCCTATAATCTATTTAATCCTGTTATTTTATTTTCAATTGTAGTACCTTTTATGAAATTCATATCCCTTTTAATCAGTGTTAATTGTTCAAAGATCAATACATATTTGCCATATATTGATCTTCTAATACTTTTGCTAGATCTTTAGATATTAACTCAGTATCATAAACTAGAGAAGATTCAATGCTTGTGAATGCTTCTGCATTGGTATAATCCCAATTAGGTGTTGCATTTAGTGAATTTTCCTCATTATTTCTGTCTTGAGTCTTTCTGCATGTTTCTAATTACTTACTATTTATGGCTTCTGTTTTGGCCTCTGGTTTAGACTCATCATTTGTTTTGTTAATTAGATCCAATTATTTTAAACCCTCTATAATATGTAATATGTTGTAATTGTGAAATCACTTTGTGTAGTTCTTATGGTTGTATTCCAGTTGTTTTATTACTACCAGTTTGTTCAGTTGTTGCAATTAGTGTATTTGAAACCTTGTTTTGTAAGTCTGATTTCTGTATGCCTGGTTTTTGTTCTTTCTTATCTAGCACTTCATTTTCTTTCTCAAATTACTTTTCCAGAGTCATGTTTATATCACTAAATGTATTTATTCCACCTTTTGGTGTGGAAGTTTTTGTCCCATTCCCTATCATGGACTTAATGTCCTGAAGGTGATTTGTTATTTGAAGCTGTTTTTTTGCCCTTTATTTTCACTTTCATTGTTGTCACATCTTCTCTTTTTTTAGTTATTTTTTCCAGAGGGCTACTACTTTTTAATCCCTTATTATTTTTAACACTTTTTTCCCTTTTGTCATATCTCCCAACAGAGGTGGTGGGAGTAATGAATCTGGAACAGATTGACTTTAGTGCCTACCGGCATTCTCTTGACCATACCCTTATCCTAATTATACTACAGTCCATTGGCCCTTAGGGTGTCAGAACAAAATATGCATGCAGGAGTCTCAGGGCCCCTAGGCAATAATATGCAAGTAATGTCTCTAAACCTCTAGATACTGCACTGTGTAAATTAGTTCAAATACTATTATTGTGCAAAAATGTGTAGACTTGTACAAGTGTGCTAAAAAGAATTTCCTTATTGGTGTGCCAAAGCTATAACTACTATTAATGATACTCTTAATAAATATCATATACTACTCTAGATAGCCTTTAAATTATCACTTCTAATTTACCACTCCCACTCAATAACCTGGGGAAAAAGGGACAACCAATATACAATTAATACTAAGTTAGTTTCCAGAAGTGTCAGTTCTTGTCTTTCAAGGATTCTTCTTGTTTCTGCTCCTTAATCCATTTATTTCTTCTTTTCTGGGGGTTTTGAAATAGAACTTAACTAAAAAATCTAGAAAAGTCTATGTCTCGTCCAAATCCAGTTCCTTGATTTTATGTTCCGAATGTACCGACTCTCTCTGTCAAGTTATACTTACGTTTTCAATTTCCATTTTAATCTAGGAGCTGGTTTAATTGAATCAGAATGGGCTATGTTCCCTTGTGAAGGGTGCTCCAGTGCCTTCTCTTGGTTCTTGAAGAACCTAAGCTCTGTAGAGATCTCGGCCCGCAATCTGGGGGATTCCATGTCACTTGAACAAACAAAAAAAGTAGTCACAGAAAATAGGCCTGAATCAGTTTAACTAGTAAAATATATAACTTTGACTCTATAAAGATATCAAAAGATTTAATATATTATGTTCACAATACATTCACAGTGCACTTACTGTTTAACTTTTTGTGATAACGACTGACCCAACGTTTTGCAATTTTCTATCCTTTGGAGCTTGGACTATTCTTTCCAAAGAGGTTATCTACTTTCTGTTTTACACCAATTTATTTTAAATTCTGCCTTATAAGATCCCTGCCTGGTATACCGCCATTCCCCATCTGGCAAGGTAGAAAGACAGCAGAGCTTGATAAACTATTCTGCTTTTTGTTAACTGCTACCCCTCGTTTTACTTTCAAAAAAATTTTTGAAAGTTTTTTTTTATTTTTAAAAGGAGTTACCTTTTCCAGATCTCTTTCACAACCTCTTTTTTCCCCTTCCTATTCTCTTCGAAGTTTCTGAATATTAGCTCTGACTCTGACTCACTTGTGTGCTTATGCATTGCATGCAGTCTTTGTACATTCTAATTCAAAGATGCCGCTTCTAGCTCAGAAGATGCCGTGCATGCACTTTTGACCTAACTCTTGTGCACACACATATGCATCAAATCAGAACTAGAGCTTGGTTACTCTTTCTTGTTTCTTAAAGTACCATTACCATAATATCAGTTATATAGGGCATACAAAGCATGTTCAATAATTTTTAGCTTTGCCTTTATTCCATTTTTTGTTATACCTACTTGGTCTTATTTGAAATCTTTAGTTCTATGTACACAGTAATACTTTAAAAATCTAAAAACTAAAATTATAACTCTCGCACACTAGTTAAACACTTTAAATGCATTAAACATATTAATGAAGCGAGAGCCCATTCAGATATCGATTCAGATAGCCACAACTGTAAATAACAGTCTGTGTAGGCAAAAAGTGTAGCATATGAGAATATGTGAAAGGGTGTAACATGAAGCCAGGGCAAAAGTTTTCCTTAGTCTTCAGGGATACTTTCCTAAACAGGTGCCGGCCCCTTGCCACAACCATGGACTCCAACTTCTGGTGGAAAGGCCCCTTATCAGTGGCTTCTCCTGGTTTTTTTTCTGAAGGAAATCCAAAGTCAGTCCAGAAAGGTTAGAGCTTATTTAAAAATGTGGCAATGGTGGCATTCAGTGAAGTCCATCAGAATGGAGTGCAGTATCACCGGTTTACTGCATGACAAAAGGGATTAACTCCCATTGACATTGCATTGTTCACTGCAGTAAATCTACTGCAGAATTCCGCAGTGCTGCACTTCATCCTGTTGGGCTTCACTGTACCATTACTAAAAATATATAAAGCTTATTCTGATTTCTGCTGCCATAGTTCATCCACAACTATGCAGTAACAGTTGCTGTCTGCTTAATCTACTTCACTCATGCAGTCAAATGCTTCAGTAACCACCCAGAATCCTCCATGTGTAGCCTGCATAACAAGTTAGGCAACTGCAAGGCTACAATGGCATAATCTGGCTTGGACATAGTGGCCATAACACATACCGGTTGTAATGAAAGCCAGAGTTGGTAGGTGACTGTACCAGGGTACAATCTATTCAGGAGGGACAGGGTAGGCAGGAAGGGGGGAGGAGTGGCCATAACACAGACCTGGTCTAATGAAAACCAGAGTTGGTAGGTTACTGTACCGGGGTACAATCTATTCAGGAGGGACAGGGTGGGCAGGAAGGGGGGAGGAGTGGCCATAACACAGACCTTGTGTAATGAAAACCAGAGTTGGTAGGTGACTGTACCGGGTACACTCTATTCTGGAGGGACGTGGTAGGCAGGAAGGGGGGGAGGAGTGGCCATGACCCAGACCTGGTGTAATGAAAGCCAGAGTTGGTAGGTGACTGTACCGGGGCACAATCTATTCAGGAGGAACAGGGTTGGCAGGAAGGGGGGAGGAGTGGCCATAACACAGACCTGGTGTAATGAAAGCCAGAGTTGGTAGGTGACTGTACTGGGTACAGTCTATTCAGGAGGGACAGGGTAGGCAGGAAGGGGGGAGGAGTGGCCATAACACAGACTTGGTGTAATGAAAGCCAGAGTTGGTAGGTGACTGTACCGGGTACAATCTATTCAGGAGGGACAGGGTGGGCAGGAAGGTGGGAGGAGTGGCCATAACACAGACCTGGTGTAATGAAAACCTGAGTCGGTAGGTGACTGTACCAGGTATAATCTATTCAGGAGGGACAGGGTAGGCAGGAAGAGGGGAGGAGTGGCCATAACACAGACCTGGTGTAATGAAAGCCAGAGCTGATAGGTGACTGTACTGAGTACAATCTATTCTGGAGGGACAGGGTAGGCAGGAAGAGGGGAGGAGTGGCCATAACACTGACCTGGTGTGATGAACGCCAGAGTTGGTAGGTTACTGTACCAGGGCACAGTCTATTCAAGAGGGACAGGGTTGGCAGGAAGGGGGGAGGAGTGGCCATAACACAGACCTGGTGTAATGAAAGCCAGAGTTGGTAGGTGACTGTAACGGGTACAGTCTATTCAGGAGGGACAGGGTGGGCAGGAAGGTGGGAGGAGTGGCCATAACACAGACCTGGTGTAATGAAAACCAGAGTTGGTAGGTAACTGTACCTGGTACAGTCTATTCAGGAGGGACAGGGTGGACAGGAAGGGGGGAGGAGTGGCCATAACACTGACCTGGTGTAATGAAAACCCAAGTTGGTAGGTGACTGTACCAGGTATAATCTATTCAGGAGGGACAGGGTAGGCAGTAAGGGAGGAAGAGGGGCCATGACACAGACCTGGTGTAATGAATACCAGAGTTGGTAGGTGACTGTACCGGGTACACTCTATTCAGGAGGGACAGGGTAGGCAGGAGGGGGGAGAAGTGGCCATAACACAGACCTGGTGTAATGAAAGCCAGAGTCGGTAGGTTACTGTACCAGGGTACAATCTATTCAAGAGGGACAGGGTTGGCAGGAAGGGGGGAAGAGTGGCCATAACACAGACCTGGTGTAATGAAAGCCAGAGTCGGTAGGTGACTGTACCGGGTACAATCTATTCAGGAGGGACAGGGTAGGCAGTAAGGGGGGAGAAGTGGCCATAACACTGACCTGGTGTAATGAAAGCCAGAGTTGGTAGGTGACTGTACCGCGTATAATCTATTCAGGAGGGACAGGGTAGGCAGTAAGGGGGGAGGAGTGGCCATAACACAGACCTGGTGTAATGAAAGCCAGAGTTGGTAGGTGACTGTACCGCGTATAATCTATTCAGGAGGGACAGGGTAGGCAGTAAGGGGGGAGGAGTGGCCATAACACAGACCTGGTGTAATGAAAGCCAGAGTTGGTAGGTGACTGTACCGGGTACAATCTATTCAGGAGGGATAGGGTAGGCAGGAAGGTGGGGGGAGTGGCCATAACACAGACCTGGTGTAATGAAAGCCAGAGTTGGTAGGTAACTGTACCGGGGTACAATCTATTCAGGTGGGACAGGCTAGGCAGGAAGGGGGAGGAGTGGCCATAACACAGACCTTGTGTAATAAAAGCCAGTGTTGGTAGGTGACTGTACTGAGGTGCAATCTTTTCAGGAGGGATGGGTAGGCAGAAAGGGGGAGTAGTGGCTTTTTATGTGAAAGAAAGCATAAAGGCCACTGAAATTTAAGGGGAACAGGGCATGGAGGATGCTATAGGTTAGTCTTGAAAGCAGCAAATGGACATCTGTGTGGACAGTGGTAATATTCAGACCAACAGCTCATGGGGAGAAGGTGAAAATGAGATGATGCTAGTAATCGAAAGTATAGCAAACAAGGCAGAGGAGTTCAATTAATCAATCAATACTTTATGTATAAAGCGCCTTTCGAAATCAAGGCGCTGTACACAACGTGAACATAAGATTTAAAAAGCAAGCAGCAGAATAAATTATATAAAATTAGTCTGGAAAAGCCAAAGAAAATAAATAAGTTTTCAACATAGGTTTAAAACTACTAACGGTCAGGCATTCTCTTAACCGACGAGGTAGAGAATTCCACAGGGTTGGTGCTGCAAATGAAAAAGCGTAAGCTCCAGAAGTTTTTAAACAAACCCTGGGAATCTGTAGTAATCCCTCATCGGCAGATCGGAGAGGACGATTAGGGGAGTAGAGAATCAGGAGATCTTTCAGGTAGTTGGGTCCCTATTCATGTAGGGCTTTAAAGGTAAGCAAGCATACCTTGTAGGTGATCCACCACTGAACTGGCAGCTCATGCAGCACAGGCATAATGTGATTGGTCCTAGAGGTGCCATTCAACAGCCTGGCCGCAGCATTCTGCACTAGCTGCAAGCGGCAGATATCAACCCCAGACAGCCCTAGGTAGAGAGCATTGCAGTAGTCAAGACGGGTAGTAATGAAGGCATAGACCAATGTTGGAAGGTCACCCGGTGGAACCAGGTGCTTCACCTGAGCGATATTCCTCAGGTGATAAAATGAGGATTTAACCATAGCTGACACCTGAGATTTCAGGGTCAAACTGTCATCAAAAATAATGCCCAGGTTATGCACCCGATCTGAGGTAACGAGCTGGACACCATCAAGCCATAGACCCAACATGTGCCCAGCCCCAGAACCCTCCCCCGGCGACTCAGGTCCACAACCAACACCTCAATCTTATCCAGGTTCAATCTCAGCCAACTCAAGCTCATCCAATCTCTAATCTTGGAGAGGCAGCTGTTTAGCACAGAGACTGCATCAACCTTTCCGGGCACAAAGGACATATACAGCTGAGTATCATCTGCATAGCAGTGAAAACTCAAGCTATATCACCTGATGATATCTCCCAGTGGCAGCATATACAATGTGAACAACATGGGTGCCAATATGGAGTCCTGTGGCACCCCGCAAGACAGGGTGAGGGTGTCAGAGGCATAAATTCCAGTGACCACCCTCTGAGACTTGCCTATGAGGAACGATCGGGACCACTCGACAGCCCTCAAAGGAACCGCAGGGTCTCCAGAAGCACCCCATGGTCCACAGTGTCAAAGGCTGCTGAGAGATCAAGAAGAACCAAGATGGTACGAGCCTTTCGATCTCTCGCCCTTAGGAGATCATTAAGTACCTGAACAATGGCAGTCCCTGTGCTATGCCTCTTCCTGAAACCAGACTGAAGAGCTTCGTAGACATTATGGGTTACAAGGTGATTATCCAGTTGCAATGCAACCACCTTCTCAATAACCTTCCCCACAAAGGGAAGGTTAGAGACAGGTCTGTAGTTAGCTGGATCATTGGGATACAAGGAGGGTTTTTTAAGGAGTGGTTGAATGACTGCCTCCTTTAGGGGGTCTGGAAAGACTCCCTTCTTCAAGGATCTCCATACAATTTCAGCTAGGATCAGGCAGATAACATCTACACACCCCACTAACGGGGGGGGATAGGGCCTGGATCCAAACTACAACAGGTTGGGTGCAAAGTCTGGACAATCCTCACATTGTCCATGAATTCCAATTGGCTGAAATTCATCCAGACAGACTGGGTGCTCATTACCTCCCGTCAACCTCCGCAACTCCTCACAGAGAGAACCGGGCCGATTCCGGCCCTGATGTTGGCAACCTTATCTGCGAAGAATCAAGCTAGCTCATCACACTGCTGGTCTGGGATTTGAATCTTCCAGATATTTATTGTAATCTTCTTATGTTGGCAACTGCTAAGAGCAGAAACATCTTATACGCAATACAGGGGACACTCCTTAAGCAGCTGGTCATAGAACTCCCACAGGAGAGGGCACTATTGGACCTGGTGCTCACAGATGTGGATAGTATGACAGAGGTCAAAGTCAGGGAACACCTTGGAGGCAGTGACCATCAAACAGTGTGGTTTAAAATAGCTGAGGGGTCAGAAACCAGCCACACAAGGACAGAAATTCTAGATGTCTGGAGGGTGGATTTTACAAGAATGGGGAGATACCTAGAAGACTAGGTTTGCTGGCATAAAGCACCTAGCTTCACCAGAGCTCTTTTCATCCAGGGTTTGCTTGAAAGGACAGAGCAAGGAGCAATATTAACGGACCAAGGAGATACATTAAGGCTTATTTTGGCTAAGCAGTTACTGTTGTTACTATTTTGTGTTTACAGGTTGTACAGTTCAGTGCTTTATTTTTCTCTGATTGTAATTGTTTTTTTGCAGGGTACTTTTGGCTAAGCAGAGTTAACTGTTGTTACTGTTTTGTGCTTACAGGTTGTACAGTTCAGTGCTTTATTTTTCTCTGATTGTAATTTTTTTTTGCAGGGTACTTTTGGCTAAGCAGAGTTACTGTTACTATTTTGTGGTTACAAGTTGTACAGTTGAGTGCTTTATTTTTTCTCTGTTTGTTTTTTGCAGTGTACTAACATACTAAGATGCCAGCAGAGTAGGCCAAAAGGTCTGTCAAGTCTGCTTGAATAGCAGCACATGGTCAAGATAGCATTGCTGCCGCCCCACTTCTCCATAATCTCACCTGACCCTATCTCCCACTTGAGTTACTCCTCCATTTTTGGCATTCCTCAGTTTTACCTTTCCCCTGTGTTTCAACCCCTCTTGAACCCCCCCCCCCGTGTCAACAGCCACCAGTTCCACAGGCAGTGCATTCCATGGAGCCACCACCCTCTCAGTAAAGTAAGTCTCCTAGTCTTATCCCTGAGCCTCCCACCAACCAACTTAATAGAATGCCCTCTGGTGGACCCTTCCTCCTTTAGCTGGAACACCTTATTTAGGCTGACCCTGTTCACTTCCTTTAGATGTTTAAAGACCTTAGTCATATTTCCCTGCCCCTCCTCCTGGGAGTACATATTCTGCTCCTCTAGTCCCTCATCATAGGATCTTTCCCCCTGACCCTGTATCATCCTGGTCACCCTCCTCTGGACCCTTCAGGAGGGCAGTGTCCTTTTTCAAGTACAAGTGTGAAAACTGAACGCAGTACTCCAGGTGTGGTCTGACCAGGCAGTTATAATGAGGAAGAAGTACCTCCCGTCTTCTCAAGGATATCCCCCTGGCAGTGCACCTGAGCATTCTATTCACTTTGGCTGCAGCCCTCCTGCACTGTTCAGTGTTATTCATTCTGGCGTCCATGAACATCCCACGGTCCTCCCCCTGAAACCTGCTGTTTCTACCCATACAAAAAGTATTCATTCTTCAGAGTCCCTAAGCCCCAGGTGAAGAACTCTGCATTTCTCAGCATAAATTCCCAGCTTCCAAGTGCATGATTACCTCTCAAGAGTCTCCAAGTCCCCCCCGTAGGGCCCTTCTACCCTCCACCCCATCAACCACCACCCTCAGCTTCAAATCAGCAGCAGAGAGGCTCCTTTCACTTCTCATACCATCCCTGATGTCACAGCTGTAAGCATTAAACATGAGTGGGCCCAACACTGACCGCTGTGGGACCCCACTACTGACCCTTCTACGAGATACCTCATCTCCAACCACCAGCCTCTGAGAATGCACAGTTAGCCAGCTCCATATCCACCCCACCATCTTTTCCCTCACCCCCATTCCCCCCCTCATGTCCAACATCCCTGAGTGTGGCACCAAAACAAATGCCTTGCTGAAGTCCAGAAATAGGACACCCACTGACCTTCCTTAGTCCAGTGCCTTTGTCACCCAGTCGTAGAACTCCACAGGGCTTGTCTGACATGATCTGCCTTGAACAAAGCCATGTGGCTGGTCATCCCGATGGCCTCATGTTCCATGAACACCTCCAGTCTCTCTTTCAAGATGGCCTCCATCATCTTGCCCACCACTGATAGCAGGCTGACAAGCTTGTAGTTACTCAGCTCCTCCCATGAGCCACGTTTATGGATAGGCATGACGTGAACCATCCTGCAGTCTTGAGGCACCTAACCTGTCTAAAGGGAGGAGCTAAACAGGTGTGCCAGTGGTGCAGCAAGGACATCTGCCATCTTCTTCAGCACCATGGGATGAATCCCATCCGAACCTGACACCTTATCCGTTACCAGGGACTTCAGAGCCTCCCTCACAATGCCCACAGGAATTTCAGTGTAATGGAGCTTGCCCCCTCCATCAGTTTCAGACCACCTCCCCTGTGTGGTGTTGGTCCTCCAGCATCCTTTGTGAAGACCAAGACAAAGTATTTATTGACTTCCTCTGCCCATTCTTCAACCTCCTTAGCCCACCCACTCTCTGAGCTAAGTCTGCAAATCTGGCCTTTTACTTTTCTTGATATACCTAAAGAAGCCTTGTTCCCCATTCCTGATCCCCTGTACCAACCTCTGCTCCATCGTCATCTTGGCCAATCTCCGCACCCTGGTTACCTTTTTGGATATCCTTGTACCCCACTCTGTCCGTGTCCCTTCGTGAGGGCTTTTATTTCCTATATGCTGCTCTTTTCTCCCTCACCACCTCCTGAACCTCCCAGTTACACCAGCTTAACTTTCTGGTCCTAACAAATTTGTGCCGCTGGACCTTCATACGGGCCTTAATGGCTTCAAGGATCCCTCTTTTAATAATCTTCCACCTGCACTTCATCTCCAGTCTGACTCCCCCCAATGCCTCTTCAGAACAACCGCTATACCCTCAAAATCTGCTACCTTGAAGTTCACAACTAACACTTCCATGAGATTTTCCAGCCCTCCCAGGTCTAAGGAAAACCAAACTATGGCATGGTCACTTCCCACCAGTGGGTCCCCTACAACTAGGTTCCTAACCAAGTTGCTATCGGACCTCAAATTTATATAAAATAGATATTTATGTATAATTTATTTTTAATTGTGAAGGTTATCTTGCCAAAAGGAAGGAAAACACTCACCTAGGTGGTGGGTCAGAGCTAATTGCTTCTGGAGGCACAGGCTTGTCCTACCCAGAAACAAATTTGGTCCCACCACCCTGCCCTTCACCCCACCCAAGTGCATCATTTCCTGTATGTCAGAGGTTCTGACATTACTCCTCAAGAGGACAAAGGACATATACTTGTCATAATCTTAACAGCCTAGCACACTGCATAGGGAGTAGATGCATGAACACACTAACACAAAAAGAAAAAAAATAATTCAGAAGGGAGTTTGAGCTGTGGGGAGTGGAGCAAGGCACTGGCTGTGGGGTGGCAGTCTTTTGGGAGACATTCTGGAGGCTATGATGCTGCCCTATTTCCAGGTACCTCTCTGGTCTGAGAAAGGATGTTGTTGATATCCAGGCTGACCTGGCAAGGATTCATGAAACCTCCTCCCCCAGCCAGGGACTACCAGAACCACTGCTGCTGCCTCAGAGGTTGCCACAAAAGAGGAGTGGGTGGACCATGGTGGGCTCAGAGAGGGTGAGGATGGTGGATAAGAGGTGCATCCCTCCAGTTGTACCTCTCAACAATTGATATGCCACTCTGGCAGAGCATGGTTCCTCTATGGAGGCACCTGCAGTGGAGACCAAGGAGAATGCTGAGAACCTCCACATGAGACCCAGAGGAGGGTAGCATGAGACCCCACAGGAGAAGGAAACAACTCCTGGTGGGTGACTCAGTTTTTAAGAGGGTAGAACTGGGGGGGGGAGGGAAGTAATGTGTCTTCCTGGTGCCATGGCTGGGAGGGACAGTAAGTAAATCCTCAAGATTGCAGGAGCAGCTGCATGGGAGAGGGAGCTGGATATCATTGCCCACCTAATGACAAATGATCTGGCTGGGAATGGGATCAGAGCAGTGCATGAGGAGTTTGTAGAGTTGGAGAGGGGCCTTAGACAAGTAGCATGCATGGTAATCTTCTTGGAGGTGCTGCCTGTCTATGGCATGAATGAGGCTAGGATACTCCACACCATGGGATTCAATGAATGGTTGAAGAACTAGTGTGGAGCTTAAGGTTTTCACTTCATTGGGGACTGAGGATCCACCTGGAGGGATTCAGGCCTATACTGGTGTGATGGTCTGCATCTGTCCAGGAGCGAAACCAGGAACCTAGGTGATAGGTTTACAACTAGCCAAGGGGGGACAGTGGCATGGAAATCTCAGCCCCCTTACAAAATGGTATTATGAGGTTAACACTAAGGTAGGGAAGTCAATAGGGAGGAGGACAGGGGTCTGTGGAAAAAGGCAAAGGTAATAAGGACAGATATGGTGCTAAAAGGGGTAAGGTCATCAGAAAATGGAGGGCAGTGAGTACCAATGCATATAGTCTGGGTAATAAGCTGCCTGAACTAGTGGCCTTGATGGAAGAGGGACACCTTGATATTGTGGCAGTCAGAGATACATGGTACACAGGGAACCATGACAGAGATGTATGACTGGGATGTCAACATACCAGGGTGCACAATCTATAGGAGGAACAGAGAGGGAGAAAGAGGAGGAGGAATAGCTCTCTATGTAAGGGAAGGGATTAAAGCAACATAACTAAAGGGTAAACAAGGATGAGAGGAGGCACTGTGGGTCACCCGGGTGACAGGAATTGGCATCACAGTCCATATGGGGTTCCCTTCTTAAGGGGAAGAAATGAACAAGGAAATAATAGAAGCCATCCTTAGAATGGCAGAAAAGGAGAACATATTGTTGATGCGGGACTTGAATATGCCAGATGTTAATGGGAGAAACTTTGCTGCAGCCATATCCAAGAGCAGGGTAATTCTCAATACAATACAGGGGGGCATGCCTCAGACAGCTAGTGTTGGAACCCATTTAGTAGGGAGCAGTCTTAAACCTGGTACTCTCAAATGAGGATAGGGAGAGGATCTTGGATTTAGACGTGGATAGCAATCTGGTAACAAGTGATCACCAATCATTGTGGTTCACGATAAACACAGCCATAGAGTCAAGTCACATAAAGGTGAGGGCATTGGACTTTAGGAGGACTGACTTTGGCAAAATGGGGGAAGTGCCTCAGAAAAGCACCAGCAAACAAGCAAGGAGGTAGGAAGGAGGAACAATGGGGAAAAATCAAAACTGCCATCACAGAGGCAACACGCCTTTGTGTGAAGTAAATGAAACAAAATTAAGGAAAAAAACACTGTGGTTCTCAAAAGAGCTAGTTGGGAAGGTTAGGGAGAAAAATATAGCATTCAGGAAGTATAAGGAAACACAGAAGGAGCAGGACAGAGTGTACC
This sequence comes from Neoceratodus forsteri, assembly GCA_016271365.2. Classification (NCBI taxonomy): domain Eukaryota; kingdom Metazoa; phylum Chordata; order Ceratodontiformes; family Ceratodontidae; genus Neoceratodus; species Neoceratodus forsteri. Next base: position 404,901,857 of record CM057457.1, read on the forward strand.
AGGTAAAGCAGAAGGAAGCAGGGAAGGCAGTCAGAATAGAAAAGGCCCAAACCAAGGAAAAGATAGCCAACTCAGTTAAAAAGGGGAATAAAACCTTTTATACTGTAGTATATTAGTGAGCGAAGAAAGACCAGGGGAGGGATGGTGAGGCTTAATAAAGGGGAGGGGAGGTGGGTAGATGGTAACAGTTAAAAAGCAGAGATACTGAACCAATGCTTCTGCTCAGTATTCACAAAAGAAGAGGAAGGGGTGGTACCTAAACCAAATAACAGAAACACACTGGCTAGGGGGGTTGATAGCAGTCCATTCACAGAAGAAGCATATTGCATAGGGGGGTCGATACCACTCCATTCACGGAACAAAGGGTCCTGAAAGAACTCCTGAATCTGAAAGCGGACAAAGCAATGGGACTTGATGGTATGCACCCCAGAATTCTAAGAGGACTAAGGGGAGAACTAGTGGCACCTCTGACTACTTTTTTTAACTAATCACGGGAGGAGGGTGTGGTGCCTGAGGACTGGAGGAGGGCAGATGTGATTCCCCTTCACAAAAGTGGGAGCAAGGCAGAGGCAGGAAACTATAGACCTGTTAGTCTGACATCAGTGGTAGGGAAAATGATGGAATCAATTCTGAAAGAAAGAACTGTTGAGTACCTAGAGGCCAGCAGGGCACAGAACCCACAGCAGCATGTATTCGCAGCAGGAAGGTCATGTCAGATGAATCAAAAAGATGTCTTTGACTAGTTGAGCAAAGTAGTAGACCAGGGAGGGGCTGTGGACATGGCCTACCTATATTTTAGCAAGGCATTTGACACAATCCCACACAAAAAATTAATAAACAAGTTAGCCAGCCTGTGAGTAGGTCCCATGGTGGTAACCTGGGTTAAATAATGGTTAGACAACAGAACGCAGAGGATATTCGTAAACAAAGTCCACTCTGAAGAAAGGGGGTTACTAGCGGGGTACCACAGGGTTCGGTACTGGGACTGGTCCTCTTTAATGTCTTTTTAGATGACATTGTGGAGGGACTGGAAGGAAAAATATGCCTCTTTGCAGATGACACAAACATCTGCAACAGGGTTGATACACAAGGAGGTGTGGAAAGGATGAGAAGGGACTTGGCAAGGTTGGAGGAATGGTCAGAAGTATGGCAGCTTGGATTCAATGCAAAGAAGTGCAAAATAATGCACCTGGGAAACAAAAACCCAAGGGAAGGGTACACAGTGGGGGGGAGGTATTTACGACAACGACAATGGAAAGGGGCCTGAGGGTAGTTATTTCAGATGATCTAAAGGTAGGAAAACAATGTGAGTAGGCAGTAAGACAGGCTGGGGGGATACTGGGATGCATACGGAGATGCATCACCAGTAGAAAACAGGACATTTATGCCGACCTGGTGGTGATGAGGGTTGAGACGTTGGAAACCCTTACTCGCACAATGCCGGCAATTCAGGTTCGGGATCTGACTCGGGTTGCTTGGGGTTTTGCAGGGCTGAGAAAGGATTGAGCATCCATGGACAGCTCTTCTTCCTCAGGGAGGGGGATGGTACGGCGTGCTGTTTGCTTGACACCCAGTATTGGCTGGATGTCAACACACGTGCACCATCAGAAGAGGAGGGCCCATGTACAGGTCATACGGTTGCTTCCATGGAGGTGGAGTACAGTCATCTTCACCCATTGCACGTACAGAGGCCCAGGGAGAAAAAGCTGCAGAAAGTACCTGGAGCTGGCAGGCTCTGTAACGGACAGCTGTGCCATTGCAGCAGTGATTCCTGATTCTAGATTGTGCTCCATGATGGGGAGTAAAGCTGGCATTCCTGTTCCTGGCCCTGCCCTAGGGGGTAATCCACAGGTAACTCCGAGGCTTGGCAGGTGTGAGGCAATCGGGGCCAGAGAATATGTCCTTCCAAGGGAGGGCCAGAGTCGTCTGCCTAGCTCCACAGAGGCGGAGGAAAAAAGTAAAAAAAAAAAAAAGAAAAAGAAACCAGGAAGTTGTTATCCCTCTGTATAGACAGTTGGTGAGACCCCATCTGGAGTACTGACTGCAGTTCTAGAGACCTCATCTGTGCAAGGACATAGACAGGATTGAGGCAGTCCAGCAGAGGGCAACTAAAATGGAGCAGGGTCTGCACCAGAAGCCATACAAAGACAGACTAAAAGAGCTTAATATGTATACCCTTGAAGAAAGGGTGGGAACATGATAGAAACTTTCAAGTGTTTCATGGGAATCAACAAAGTCCAAGGGAATAATATATTTCAGAAAAAGAGATGTGCAAGAACAAGGGGGCTCAATTTGAAGATAGAGGGGGACAACTCGGCAATGTGAAGAAGTATTTTTTCACGGAGAGGGTGGTGGACATATGGAATGGCTTTTCTGAGAAGGTTATTGGGTCAAAAACAGTGGGGGGAATTTAAGAATGCATGGGACAGACATAAGGCAATTCTAGTGAGAGTTAGGAGGAAGTAGGCTGTTGGTAAAACTAGGATCTGCAGCTTATCCAATTAGTAAGGAAATGGGCAGACTGGGTGGGCTAAGCAGTCCTTATCTGCCATCAAAGTCTATGTTTCTGTGTAGAAGAAGCTCTGTTAGGTATAGGGGAACAGAAGGGGGTAGAAGAGCAGTGGACAGCAATTAAAGCAAGGCTTGAAATGGCAACACAACACTGTGACAAGTGGATTAGCAAGGGAAAGAGAAAGAAGAGACCACTATGGTTTTCAAAGGCGGTAGTGGGAAAGGTTAAATCAGAAAATCATTTTAGCAACGCAAGCAGACACAGGAGAAAGAGAATAGGGGGAGGTACCAGGTAATGCATAGGAATGTGGTGGGGAAGGGGTTAGGGAAGCCAAGGCACAAACAGAGGAATGCATAGCTAACTCAGTGGTATGGGGGACAAAATATTTTATAAGCATATCGGTGAGAATAGGAAGGAAAGGGGAGGGATTGTGAGTCTGAAAGGGGCAGATTTGGGAGGGTAGAGGATTTACCAGAATGCAGAAATACTGAACAAGTACTTCTCTTCCGTTTTTATAAAAGAGGGGTCAGGAAATGGGCCAGCAGTAAGTAATAAGGCCAGGGAGGTCACAGAAGTGAACACAGTTCCCTTTGCAAATGAAAGGGTCCTCAAGGAAATGGAGGCAATAAGAGTTGATAAGGCTATAGGTCCAGATAGGGTACATCCCAGGATACTGTGGGAGCTAAGAGTGCTGTTAGCAGGGCCTCTGACTACCCCGTTCAACCTTTCATTGAAGACAGGGGATGTTCCCAGGGATTGCAGGACAGATGATGTAGCAACTCTTTACAAAAGTAGTAACAGGGAGGAAGCAAGGAACTACAGACCGGTCAGCCTGACCTCGGTAGTGGGGAAAAATCATTAAAATACTACTGAAGGAAAGATTAGTGGAACACTTGGTTTTCAGTAGTCTACGGGACCCAAGGCAACATGGTTTCATGAGAAGGTGATTTTGCCAAACTGACCTCATTGAGTTCTTTGACTGGGTAACCAGGGATGTGGATTGGGTGGTGAGGATAATGGATGATGACAACCTTTACTTCAGCAAGGACACTGACACCATGCCACACAGAAAACTGTTAAACCAGCTGGGAAACATGGGGGTGGGCAGGAATGTAGTAAAATGGGTGGAGAATTAGCTGAATAATAGGTCCCAAAGAGTGGTGGTAAATGGCATACACTCTGCACAGGGTAAAATGACAAGTGGGGTACCACAGTGGTCAGTACTAGGTTCAGTCCTCTTCATTGTTTTCATCAGTGACGTTGCAGAGAGTCTGGAAGGAAAGATGTGCCTGTTCACTGACAACATCAAGATCTGCAACAGGGTGGACATATCAGACAGAGAGAGTAGATAGAATGAAACAAGATCTAGAGATCAAAAGAAGCTGGAGCATTGGCAAGAGACTGGAAGCAGAGTTTCAGTGCCAGAAATGCAAGATAATGCACATAGGGCACAAAACACTCAGAGCTGCATATAATCTTGGGGGGGGAATAACATGCTCCAAACAGGAAAGAGATCTGAGAGTGATCATCTCTGATGACCTCAGGGTAGGCACGTAATGTGACAAGGTGACAGGAAAGAGATGCAGAATATTGGGATGCATTGGCAAGGGTATCACCAGCAGAAAAAGGGAGGTAATAATTCCCCTCTACAGAACACTAGTGAGCCTGAACCTCAAGTACTGTGTACAGTCCTGGAGGCCTTATGTATAAAAGGACATAGGGTGGAGGCAGTTCAGAGGAGGGTGAAAGAAAATGGTGCAGGGATACCATCACAGACCTTATGAAGAGAGGCTGAAAGATCTGAATATGTACTCCCTGGAGGAGAGAAGGGAGAGGGGGGATATGATTGAGACTTTTAAGTACCTCATAGGGAAGAACAGGGTGCAGGAGAATACTATTTTCCAGAGAAAGAGATGCTCAAGGACAAGGGGTCACAAGATGAAATTGGAGGAAGGGTGCTTCAGAGGAAACATGAGGAAGTACTTCTTAACAGAGAGGGTGGTGGACAAGTGGAATGCCCTGCCAGCTGAGGTGGTGAAGGCAGAAATAATTATGGGTTTAAAAAATGCTTGGGCTAGGCATAGGGGTGTATTGGTACTCAGGAGAAGGGTACAGGCTAGTTTTAGCAATGCATAAAGGATTAGAGGTAATGGCAGACAAGGTGGGCTAAAGGCCCTTATCTGCCAACAATCTGTGTGTTTCTTTGTTACTGATTTTGAACAGACATCTTCATTAGGCAGTCTGTTCCAGCTGTCCACTACCCTTGGCATAAAATAAGTACTTCCTGTTGTTCTTATTTAACTTGCCCCATACCAGCTTCTTCATATTACCACTAGTGAATGTGTTTCTACTAAAGATGAACCATTCACTGCTGTCAACTTTGTTACTCCTTGTAGAAATATGAATGTTTTATCATGTCCTCTCTGCCTATCTGTCTCTGTCTGTCTGTCTCTCTCTCTCCCTCCCACCTAGTTTGCAGCAAGTACATCTTAAGGTCCATCAGCTTTTTCATAGGCTGTATCTTGATGTTCCTGAATCATCTTGGTGTCCCTCCAGTGGACTGACTCCTTCCTATCCATACTCGTCCTCATGTAATGATAGCAGAACAGCATGCAGTACTCTAGGTAACTGTTACAGACTGGTTTTCTTGCAGAGTTCAAGTCTGCCCTTCTACCAGATTTCACAACACTTCAGACACCTGAATGGGTTAACTTGGTGTTCTGCCATCACCCAGGTGCAGTATCACTCAGGGTATCTCTAGGTCCAGATCCTCTGTACTACAGTACATTGCTGTTTCCCAAAAGGCAAGGGACTCATCCCTTTCATCGCAGCTGAGAAAACGTTGAATTACATGTGGTAACTGTAGCCTGTCTCTTTGAAAACAGATTATAGAATTGCCAGTTTACTCCAATTAAATATCCTTGAAAAGCCATGGTCACAGAAAGCATGAAGTATATAAAAATATAATTTAATATTCCACAATATTTACATATGTTACAGGATAATACACAGTTGCCACAGACTTGTTCTGTCTCAAATCTCAGTCTGCACTGCTACCACTTTTCACAATCCTTCAGATACCTGAAACGGTTACTGCGGTATGCTGTGATATACTCGGCATGACTCTCACTCTGGGTATCTGGAGGTCCGAATCCCACTATCGCCATTGCTCACACAGTAACTGCTCTTTCCCAAAAGGCTTGCGATCCATCCTTTTTTCCACAGCTGAGAACACTTTGCATTAGATATGGTAACTGTAGCTGCTCTCTTTGGAAATGGATCACTGGCTTGCCAGTTTACTTCTAGATATCTATTGTTGAAATAATTCGGTCACAGAAAGCACTAAGTATATAACAATAGCATTTAGTACGCCATGATATTTACATATGTTACAGGACAATACACAATAAAGACTATGAGAAGAACAGTATTTCTACAGAGTAGAGCTGTGAGGAATATAAAATTTTGCCCATGGAATACCTTCGGAATTACTATTCCAATTCAGTGGAATTTTTATGGAATCTGTGCAAACATTCTGTGGCATTTCACTAAAGTGTTAATTGCAGTTATGTTGCTCTTTTAAAATGATGCATACAAGTGACACCAAAATGTTTTTATAAACAGTTAGCACTGGCTTACATGTGTGTACAACATTTCAGGGTTGTAGACTGAAAGGGGGAGAAGTTACTGGAGGTCAAACATTTAATCAGCATTTCATTTTTAGTTATTTTGACTTAAACATTTCTGATCCAAATATATCCACTGTTTCAGTATTTAAAGAGTACTTACTACATGAGAATGTGCACCAGTGGTTTAGTCTCGAGTTTCAACAGGGGCTGAGTTATTGATAGCCAAAGTTTGCCAAACTTTTGGATTTCTATTATTTTAGTATACTTTTGATAGTATTCATTGAGAGGTTATAAAAATTGATAGGTATATAGGTTGTCACGTTATTTATGTATGTACATAGTTTCATATTTCTAGCTTCAAATGGGACTGAGCTGTACCCTGCCAAACATGTTGCGAAAATATAAACTTAAGTTATTTTCCTCTAAATTTAAAACAGATCTAAATTTAACCATACTTAAAACATGAAAACAATTATTCCACATACTCTTTTCTGACAGAGTTCATATTTATAGCTTTAAATGAGACTGAAATAAAAGTAGTTAAATTTGCACACTTTAAAACAAAATTTTGCAAGAATGTAAATTGCGGATTTGTAAACCCCTAATACTTAAAAACTAGAGAATATAATTCTATTAAATTTGGTAGGTTCTTAGACCTTACAAGGAGACTGTATGCGCCAATTTTATTAATTGCTTCCTGCCCTAAATTGTAACTTAACATCTGTATTAAAAGTCAAATTCCATGTGTCTTTGGGAAAATTGCAGAATTTCATAAACATTGCATAAAATTGGAATTTGCTGATTTCACTCTGTCTCATTAGGGGATTCAAATTAAAGGATGGGGCAGAGGATAGGAGCATGAGAGGCAGGTAATGCAGGGGGTCACCAGATTCAGGAGTTAGATGCCTGGTTCCATAGCACATCAGCGGCAAAACTCCAAGTTGGTGCAAGGAAGCATAGAGTGTCAACAATTCTAACCTGAATGCAGGATATACAAGGATTGCACCCAGTAAATTGATGATCCAGGGAGCCTGATGTACAAAGTCTGGAACTTAGAGGTACTGAAAAAGATATACTTGGGGAAGACAATGTCTGGGACACCAGGAAGGCAGAATTCTGGCTATTCCAACAGGATAGGTTGATAGGAAAATGAGAAGGTAACTCTTGTTTTTGGGAATTTTGTCACTTTAAAGAACAAAGAGGATATCAGTGGGATCAGTAGTTCTAGTGAGTCAGTCTGGCTATGCTAGGTGAGAAGGTGGGCAAGTAGTCACCCAGAAAGGAACAGCAGGTCTGCAAAATGTTCAGTCCAGCTTATCAAACAAAGTAATGATATGTGCATTGTGAATGTTAAATTTGACAGAAAGAATTCTGGATGGTTCTTATGTATGCTACCATAAATATCTCAGAAAAAAATGTTACCAATATTTTTTTTACTGTAAATTGAAAACTGGTAAACCAATTTATCCAGTTGTGTTGGACACCTGGATACACATCAGTTATGCATGTCAATGTTAAGTCTATGCCTGCAAGAGCAGAGAAGTTACAAACATCCACATTTTTAGAAACATAGAAACAATGAATTTGATGGCAGATAGGGATCGCTTGGCCCACCTAGTCTGCCCATTTCCCTACCTAATGGATACTCTGCAGATCCTAGTTAACCAATAGCTTACTTCCTCCTACCCCCGGCTAGAATTGCCTTATGTCTGTCCCAAGCATTCTTGCATTCCCCACTGTTTTTGACTCCACAGGCTCCTCAGGAAGGCTGCTCCATGCGTCCACAACCCTCTCCATGAAAAAACACTTCCTCATATTACTTCTGAGCTGTCCTCCCTCTACCTTCAAATTGTTTCCGTTTGTTCATGCACATCTCTTTTTTTCTGAAAGATGCTACCCTCTTGGACTTTGTTGATTCCCTTGAGGTACTTGAACATTTCCCTCCTTTCCTTGAGGGTATACATATTAAGCTCCTTTAGTCTCTCTTCGTATGTCTTCTGGTGCAGACCCTGCACCATTTTGGTTGCCCTCTTCTGGACAGCCTCCACCCTGTCTGTGTCTTTATGGAGATGGGGTCTCCAGAACTGCACGCAGTACTCCAGATGGGGTCTCACCAACTGTTTGTACAGAAGGATAACAACTTCCTGTTTTCTACTGGCGATGCCTCTCCTTATGCATCCCAGTATCCCCCCAGCCCTCCTTACTGCCTTCTCACATTGCTTGCCCACCTTTAGGTCATCTGATATGAATACCCTCAGGCCCCTTTTCATTTTTGTTGTCAGTGTCTCACCACCCCCCCCCCACTATGTAGACTTCCCCTGGGTTGTTCTTTCCCAGGTGCATTACTTTGCACTTCTTTGCATTGAATCTAAGCTGCCATACATTTGACCGTTCCTCCAACATTACCAAGTCCCTTCTCATCCTTTCCATCCCACCTTGTGTATTAACCCTGTTGCAGATCTTTGTGTCGTCTGCAAAGAGGCATGCTTTTCCTTCCAGTCCCTCTGCAGTATCACTTATAAAGACATTAAAAAGAACCACACCAGTACTGAACCATGCAGTATAGCACTAGTAACCCCCCTTTCTTTGGAATGGACTCCTTTTACTATTACTATCTGCATCCTGTTGTCCAGCCAGTGTTTTACCCAGGCTACCACCCTGGGACCCACTACCAGGCTGGCTAATTTGTTTATTAATCTTTTGTGTAGGACTGTGTCAAATGCCTTGCTAAAGTCTAAGTAGGCCATGTCCACAGCCCCTCGTGGGTCTACTACTTTGGTCACCCAGTCAAAGAAATCAATTAGATTCATCTGGCAAGACCTTCCCACTGTGAATCCATGCTGCTGTGAGTCCTGTGCCCACAACATTTTGTAAATACTTACATAGTAAATGTTTGAAACCCTGTAACTTAAACATCTATAATCCAGTTAGTTTCCTATTTAAATGGTTCTGTAACCATTACAGAAAACTTATTCTTGCTATATTACATGTCTAGCTCCAGGAGTGCCAGAGGTATATGTAAATAATAGTTTTTATGAGATTACCTACAAAACATAAAATGACACATTTTAAGCACATATAATTTTGAGACTATGCTTCCTAATGTCATGACATTGACACATTTTTAGAACACCTACCATCAAGTAATCCTGCCAAATTTAAGATCTCTGGGCCAGTATGGGACTGAGATATATGCTAATACAAGTTTTCATGAAATTTCCCACACAAAATAAAATGACAGCTTTAGAGCACCAATAATGTCGAGATATTCCATCCTAGTGTTATGAAATTTGGTACTTTGTTAGAACACCTGCTATCATATACTCATGCCAGATTTAAGATCTCTGGACAAGTAGATGGCTGAGGTATGTGCAGACAAAACGTTCATGAGTTTTCCCACAAAAAATAAAAATAACAGTGAGCACTTGTAATTTTGAGACAATCCATTGTACTTTCATTGTATGCACATCATTAGAACTCCTCCCAGATATAACACACTCCAAATTTCAGAACTCTAGCTCATTAGGCGGCTGAGTTATAACCAAATTAATAAACTGTAAACATTCTGTGAAATGTGGACACATTTCTGTGGAATTTCACAATGAAATGGATGCAGGAATATGTAAGTATGGAGAGAATGGGGTTTAGGAATATGCAAGTATGGAGAGAACATAGGATGAAGGAATATGTAAGTGTGGAGGGGAGAGGGAGTGCAGGAATATGTAAGTATGGAGAAGACATGGGGAGCAGGGATATGTAAGTATGGGAGCAGGAATATGTAAGTAGGCAGAGAAGAGGGGTGCAGGAATGTGTAACCATGGAGAGAACACTGGGTGCTGGTATGTGTAAATATGGAAAGAACATGGGATGCAGGAATATATAAGTATGGAGAGAACTGGGGTGCTGGAATGTGTAACTAATGAGAGAACATGGGGTGCTAGAATATGTAAATATGGAGAGAACATGAGATGAAGGAATATAAAAGTATGGAGAGAACAGTGGTGAAGGTATATGTTACATAAGTATAGAGAGAGTATGGGATGCAGGAATGTAAAAGTGTGGAGGGAACAGTGGGTGCAGGAATCTGTAAGTATGAAGAGAGCATGGGCTACAGAAATATATAAGTACGGAGAGAGCATGAGATGCAGGGATGTGTAAGTATGGAGAGAGCATGGGATGCAGAAATATGGAAGTATGGAGACAGCATGGGATGCAGAAATATGGAAGTATGGAGAGGACGGGGTTCAGTATAGGAAAGTATGTAGAGAACATGGGGTACAGTAATAATGAAGTATAGAGAGAGCATGGGATGCAGAAATGGAAGTATGGAGAGAGCATGAGATGCAGGAATATGTAAATATGGAAAGGACATGGGATGCAGAAACATGAAAGTATGGAGAGAGCATGGGGTAAAGTAATATGGAAATATGGAGACAGCATGAGATGCAGGAATATGTAAGTATGGAGAGAACATGGGATGCAGAAATATGTCGGTATGGAGAGAGCATGGGATGCAGGATTATGTAAGTGTAGGAGAAAACATGGGGTGCAGAAATATTTTTTTTTTTTTTTTTGAAATTTAAAGTTTATTGATTTGAAAATACAAAGAAAACACAATAACCCCAATATACCGGGAGAAACAATATTACAGTGAAACAAACAGTACAATCAAACAACAAAGAAAACATCTCTCCCCCCAAAAAAAAAGTACCCCGCCTCCCCAAAGAAGCATAATCAGACACACCCACCCACCCACCACCCCTCCCCCAAACCCAACCAAAACCAACAACAGAAAAAAGCAGTGTACACCTAATGAAAACCCAGACAAACCTCCACCCCTCAATCCCAGGTGCACCAACATATAACTCTACAATTCTAAGATAGCACAGGTTAAGAATTCCAGAAAATGTAAGTGTTAACAACCATAAAAAGGGGTGCAGAAATATGTAAGTATGGAGAGAACAGGATGTGCAGGAGTATATAAGTATGGAGAGAACATAGGGTGAAGTAATATGTAAGTATGGAGGGGATAGGGAGTGCAGGAATATTTAAGTATGGAGAGGGCATGGGGAGCAGGAATATGTAAGTATGGAGTAGATATGGGGAGCATGACTATGTAAGTAGGCAGAGAAGAGGGGTACAGTGATATGTAACTATGGAGAGAACCATACCTCTCAACTGCTATGAATTCCACATAGCACTTTGATTTTCACACTCAAATTTACCCGTGTTCCTCACAGGTTTACTGATATTCCTCATAATGTTTGAGCTATTTCTGGACACACAAACTATTAAATCATTGAACAAGGTTGATAGAAACATTCCTTATCACTAACTATATGGGGCCCATTATCTGTAGACATGATATTGTTTAAAATAAGAAAGTGCTACACATTCTGGCTCTTTGTTAGAATTTTTGAAGGCCAGTGCTATGATTTTTAATGATGAGAAGCTGAGAGGTATGGAGAGAACACATGGTGCTGGAATATGTAAATATAGAAAGAACATGGGATGCTGGAATATAAGTGTGGAGAGAACAGTTGTGCAAGAATGTGTAACTAACGAGAGAAACATAGAAATATACAATTTGGCAACAGATAAGGACTGCTTAGCCCACCTAGTCCGCCCATTTCCCTACCTAATGGATAAGCTGCAGATCTTAGTTAACCGACAGCCTATTTCTTCCTACCCCCTGACTAGAATTGCCTTATGTCTGTCCCACACATTCTTGAATTCCTCCACTGTTTTTGACTCCACTACCTCCTCAGGAAAGTTGTTCCATGTATCCACATCACTCTCCTTGAAAAAATACTTCTACACATTACCTCTGAGCTGTCCCCCCCCATCTTCAATTTGTGCACCCTTGTTCTTGCACATCTCATTTTCTGAAAGATGCTACCCTGTTGGACTTTGTTGATTCAATTGAGGTACTTCAGCGTTTCTATCATGTCCCCCCTCTCCTTCCTCTCCTCAAGGGTATACATATTAAGTGCCTTTAATATGTCTTTATATGTCTTCTGGTATAGACCCTGCACCATTTTAGTTGCCGTCCTCTGGAGAGCCTCCATCCTTTCTATATTCTTGTGGTGATAGGATCTCTAGAACTGCACACAGTACTCCAGATGGGGTCTCACCAACTGTTTGTACAGAGGGATAACAACTTCCTGTTTTCTACTGGTGCTGCATGTCCCTATGCATTCCAGTATCCCACTAGCACTCCTTACTGCCTTCTCACATTGATTGCCCACCTTAAGGTAATCTGACATGACTACCCCAAAGTTCCTTTCCATTTTTGTTCTTGTTAGTATCTCACCCCCATGGTGTACTCTTCCCCTTGGTTTTTGTTTCCCAGGTGCATTACTTTGCACTTCTTTGCGTTGAAGCTAGGCTGCCATACATTTGACCATTCCTCCAACTTTGCCAAGTCCCTTTGTATCCTTTTCACCTCTCCTTCTGTATTGACGCTGTTGAAGATCTTTGTGTTGTCTGCAAAGAGACGTACTTTTCCTTCCAGTCCTGCTGCAATGTAACTTTAAAAGACATTAAAGAGGACTGGTCCCAGTACTGAACCCTGTGGTACCCCGCTAGTAAGCCCCCTTTTCTTTAGATTGGACTCAGATTACTATTACCCTCTGAGTCCTGTTGTCCAGCCAATTTTTTACCCAGGCTACCACCTTGGGGCCCACTCCAAGGCTGGCTAACTTGTATATTAATCTTTTGTGTAGACTGTGTCAAATGCCTTGCTAAAGTCTAGGTAGGCCATGTTCACACCCCTCCCTGGTCTACTTCTTTGGTCACTCAGTCAAAGAAATCGATTAGATTCATCTGACACGACCATCCCACTGTGAATCCATGCTGCCATGGGTCCTGTGCCCTACTGGCCTCTAGGAACTCAACAATTCTATCCTTCAGAAGTGATTCCATCATTTTTCCTACCACTGAGGTCAAACTAATAGGTCTGTAGCTTCCTGCCTCTGTCTTGTTCCCACTTTTATGAAGGGGAATCACATCTGCCCTCCTCCAGTCCTCAGGTACCACAACATCCTCCCATGATTTGTTAAAGAGGGTAGTCAATGATATCACTAGTTCTATCCTTAGTTCTTCTAGAATTCTTGTGTGAATCCCATCAGGCCCCACTGCCTTGTCCACTTTCAGTTTTTAGAGTTATTTCAGAATCCTTTCTTCTGTGAATGGACTGGTGTCGACCTCCCTATCCAGAATGCTTCAATTCTTTGATTTAGGTACCTCCCCCTCCTCCTCTTTTGTGAATACTGAGCAGAAGTATTCGTTCAGTATCCCTGCTTTTTCACTGTCACCCTGTGCCCACCCTCTCTTCCCTTTATTAACCCTCACTATCCCTCCCTCCCTCCCTTGGTCTTTCTTCACTCCCTAATGTACCTATAAAAGGTTTTATTCCCCTTCTTAACTGAGTTGGCTATCTTTTCCTCAGTTTAGGCCTTTGCTATTCTGACTTTCTTCTGCTTTAACTGGTATAGTTCTCTGTCTTGCTCCTTCTGTGTTTCCTTACACTTCCTAAATGCTACATTTTTCTCCTTAACCTTCCCCACCACCTCTTTTGAGAACCATACTGTTTTTTTTCCTTCATTTTGTTTTGTTGATTTGCTTCACACAAAGACTTGTTGCCTCTGTGATGGCTCTTCTGATTTTTCCCCATTGTTCCTCCACCTCTCCTTATTGCCCATTTGCTAGTGCTTTTCTGAGGCATTTTCCCTGAGTCAGCCTCGAAAAGTCCAATACTCTTACTTTTGTATGGCTTGACTCTGTGGCTGTGTTTGTCGTGAACCACACTATTTGGTGGTCGCTTTTCCCCAGATGGCTACCCACTTCTGAATACAAGACCTTTTCTCTATCCCCATTTGACAGTACCAGGTCTAAGACTGCTCCATCTCGAGTGGCTTCCACCACTAGCTGTCTGAGGCATGCCCCCTGCAGGGCATCAAGAATAACCCTGCTCTTGGATGTGGCTGCAGCAAAGGTGCTCCAGTTAGCATCTTACATATTCAGGTTCCCCGTTAACAATATTTCCCCCTTTTCTGCCATTCTAAGGATGACTGCTCTCATTTCCTTGTCCATTGCCTCTCCCTGAGATGGGGGTCTGTATACAACCCCCATGTGGATTGTGGTGCCATTTCCTATCTCCAGGGTGACCCACAGTGCCTCCTCTACTCCCTTTTTATTATTTAGTTCCATTGATTTGATCCCTTCACTTACATAAAGAGCTACTCCTTCTCCTCTTTTACACTCCCTGTCCCTCCTGTAGCTTGTGTACCCTGGTATGTTCACATCCCAGTCATGGTTCTCTGTGTATCATGTTTATGTGACTGCCATGATATCCAGGTGTCCCTCTTCCATCAAGGCCACTTGTTCAGGGAGCTTGCTACACAGACTGCTTTATTTTTTTTATTTATACGAGTCTAGGATTACAAGTACCTTTGAGCCGGGGCTGTTTCACAAAGGTTTCACGTCAGTAGAAGTATAATACAGGCAGTACAATTAGGTAACAGAGTCAGTATAAGCGGTTAAACAGTTACAAAAAAAAAAAAAACATTAACATGCATACATACACTTGGGTTAAAACTAATGCCAGTGGCATTTAAGGGTACACTGAGTTACGAGACAAGGAAGGACACAGATGGTAGGAGCAGCCAGTGGCATTGTCAGATACATAGAGAAGTGCAGATGGTGGAGGGGGTGCTGAGGGGAAGGGATGGGGTGGGGGTTGTTGAAGCATAAGGGAGGAAGGAGAGGAAGTGCTGAGTTGGACCAGCAACGACTGATGGATGGGTAGTAGCAGGGGGCTGACATAGAGACAGTCACAGGTGCTAGAGGCAGAGAGGAGTAGATGGAGCTTAGATTTGAAAATGTCAAGCTTAGGAAGGGAGGAAATGTCACTGCCGAGACCATTTAACCAGCTGGGGGCCCTATGAGCAAAAGATCTTTGACCCTGAGTGGTGCGGTAGCGAGGGACCTGCAGGAGTTGGCATTCGGTGCGGTGCCCCTAGTGTGGTGGTGGTTACAGTTTGGACAGAGAAGATCTCAGGCTCCAGGGGGGAGGATGGTGCAGTTATTTTCTTTGCCATTATGCAAGTTTGGCACTTTATGCAGTTAGAAAGCTGTAGCTATCCAGTTTGAGCATGGAGGTCACAAGTGTGAGTGAGATGGTGTGAACCAGTGATGAGCCAACAGGCTTTGTTGAGAGCCACGGAGATACGTCTGAGGGCAGTGCCAGTAGCAGAGCCATATATCATGAGACCATAGTCAATAATGGAGACAGAGCTCTGAATAGTGATCCTTAAAGCTTCTGGCATGAGGCATTGCCAGTGCCTGTAGAGTAGCCCAATGCAAGCAGGGTTTGAAACAGTGGCCTCAAGGGTATATTTCCACGGGGAAATGTGGCTGGTTCACCATACATTTTCTGATCAGATTGTACATTTCCACATATAAAATATCATACCAAATCTAGTATGAAACAAGCTTATTTATCTGCGAAACGTTGTTAATAAAGATTTTTCTTAAACTGACTTGCATTAGTCTCTCTTTCCTTTAGTCAGCAAATCACAAATAGGCTAGCTCAGTCAGAGCAGACTCCTCACAGGGACTTCCCCTTACTGCAGGGTAAATGTATGTGGTAACAGCAGGTAATAGTGTCATTTTTTTTTAATCCATGCACTAGTTCTGAGAGAGATTTACCCATAAGGACCCCCTTACTGTAGGGCAGTAAAATGCAGTTAAGCAAGCAGGATTTTTTTAAATTTTTTTTAACCACACTGAAGCTCAGGCAGATTCTTAATCCTCACAGGGGCTTTCCTTTCTAATGTATGGCAAAGAGCTCCATAAACAGACAGTAAGTTAGTTGTTTGATATACCAGCTCAGTGCAGCTCAGATAGAAATTTCCCCGCAAGGACTTTCCCTCATATGGTAATCCAATTTAGCAGGAAATAGAATGTGTTTTTTTTTTCACACTGAAGGCCAGAGATTTCCTCACAGGGACTTAACTTCTAGTGTAGGGCAGTGAGCTCACGAAGCAGCTGGTTATTTCGTTGTTTAATACTGCAGCTCAGAGAGATACATCCCCATAAAGACTTCCCCCTTAAGGCAATCCAGTGTACTTGGTAAGAAAGCAGGAAATAGAATGGTTTATTTTTATTTACACTGCCAGCTAAGATATTTTCCCCACAAGTCTGTCCCCTCTTACTGTAGGTAATATTACTGTATGCAGAAATTGTGTTTTGTAAGCAACCACAGAGTTAGATTTCCCCACAGTCTTAGAACTTCAGAACTGAATAGGCAGTCTGTGGTTTTATTCTATCAGACTGCAGCAGCTGCTGGCTCTTTCTGACTGATGACTGTCACAGCCTACTGGAATAATTTTTCCACACACTGTTTATTTTACATCAAACAGCCTGCCTGCAAAAGGCATACAACTTAGGCTCACTATGGCTACTGTCCATCAACCAACTACAGTAGCAGACCACCGCTAAGTTCCCAAGTCCCCTTGGAACAAATAACTGAAAATTCGGTGTGTGTCCCCAAAACTCCTCAGTAGTGTGCTCCAAGGATGTTTTTTCCCACTAAACTGTCAGATTTGTTTAATTCTGCCATGAACCCTACTCCCCCCCCCCCCGACTTGTGGAAAAATAAATTACTTGGCTGTACTCTCAGAGTGCTGCAGCTACAACTGACTGCTATGCACTTTGAATGAAAATATAGGCTATAGTTATGCCGTGACTCCAAGAATATCACTCACTTAACAGAAGTAAGCGCTGCTTCCTCGCTCGGTGCTAACAGACTTCTGATGCCCCTCATGGTCAGAGCAATAGGAAGAGCTCCTGGACAGTGAGTCATGAATGGAAGCTGGAGTTAATCACAGATTGGTCATGTTGTGGTAAGGACCCATAGCTGTCCAAGGAGTGCCTTCTTATAGGATCGGAGTCAGTCTTGAGCCTGCGCCGAGAGGGTATGATGGCACTCTTCAACCACCCACTGCCCTCGCATGAGACCTGAAGCATGTCCGCAGCCCCAGAGAGACAGAGACTTGCCCGCACGCGTCCCAGCTGCCAGAAAACTGCAGGTACAGCAGCAGCAACAGCATTTCCACATGGAAATGCAAAACTAGAATGAACATTTCTTGCAGCCTAACCACATTTCCACGGAAATACGTAAAGGCTATATTTCGAGCCCTGGTGAGTGTTTGCAGCTTTCACAATGCTGTCAATGTGCACACCATAAAATAGTTACAGTCAATTCAAGATATTTAAAGGACTGCACCTGTTCGAGGGCCACACCAAGGCAGTTAGTGATAGACAGGGGGTGTTGCCTGTGCTTGTTGTGCGAGCTGCTGAAAAGCATTGTCTTGGTTTTGTTATAGTTTAGGATCAGTGTATGTTTACCGAACCAGTTCTCCACTGAGGCAAAACCAAGTTGTAGATTGTTTTGGAGTAGTAGCGGGTCCTTATGGGTGGAATGAATTATGGCATCATCGGCATAGAGGAGTATTTGTTCTGGGCTGGATTAAGGAAGGTTATACACAGATACACAGAAATGTGACGGTAGAGAAAGGCAAAATGGTCCATCTAGTCTGTCCAACACCCTACCTCCCACCTTCTGCTATGCTTCCACTCTCTTTTCCCAACCCCTTAAATCTATCCCAAGCCCTCTTAAACCCCTCCACTGTTTCAGCTGCCACTACCTCCTCCAGCAGATTGTTCCAGCCCTCCACCACCCTCTCCATGAAAAACTGCCCCCTGACATTACCTCTGTATTCCTTCGCCTTAATCACCAACCCCCCAAGGGAGTAAGTTTCCCTCCTATTCTTCCTCCCCAGGTGCATCAGCGAGCACTTTTGTGTATTAAACTTCAATTTCCAGGTGTCAGACCACCTCTCCAGCCTCTCCAGGTTCCGCCTCATGGCTTGCACCCCACTAGGTGAATCCACCCTATTGTAGACCTTTGTATCGTCTGCGAACAGGCACACCCATCCCTCCAAACCCTCCGCTAGGTCACTAACATAGATGTTAATGAGTATTGGTCCTAGCACTGACCCTTGTGACACCCCACTGGACACTGCCCGTTCCCTTGAATGTGTCCCATTTACCACCACTGTCTGACTCCTTCCCTTCAACCAGTTTTCCACCCACCTGGTGATCCTGTTGTCCACCCTTAGTCTGTCCAGCTTATGTGCCATTCCACCATGTGGAACGGTGTTGAAGGCCTTACTGGAATCCAGATAGGCCACGTCCACTGCTCCTTCCTGGTCCACTGTCTGTGTCACTCCATCAAAAAACTCTATCAGGTTAGTCTGACAGGACCTTCCCTTGGTGAAGCCATGCTGCCTGTCATCCTGCTTGCCATTCATCTTCAAGTATTCTGTCAACCTGATCTTAGGTAGTGTTTCCATTACCTTCCTCACCACCGAGGTGAGACTAATAGGATGGTAGTTTTTGGCCTCCTCCTTCCGCTCCCACCCCATGTAGTGCGACCACCTCTGCCCTATTCCAGTCTGTTGGCACCAACCCTGTGACCAAGGACAAGTTAAACAGCCTCACTAGATGCAGCGCCAGTTCATCCTTCACTTCCCCCATTGCCTTGTCTATCCTAAGTCTACTCAGCTGTTCCCTTACTCCTTCAGCAGTGAATTCTGCCACAGCCACCTGCCTGTGGCTGTCACCCTCCTCACCCCATCCTGCTCCCCTACCCTCCCTTTCCTCTGTGAAGATTGAGGTGAAATAGCTGTTTAATGCCTCTGCTTTTTCAACGTCCCCTTCCAGTATTGTTCCACTTTCCTCCCTTATCTTTCCAATCCCATACTGTGCCCTCCTTCTTTCTCTGACATACCTGAAGAAGGTTTTGTCCCCCCTCCTTGCCTGCTTCGCTATTCTCTCCTCAGTGGCCTCCTTAGACCTCCTTATCTTTTGCCCAGCCTCCTTTCTTTTTTCCCCTGTCCTCATCCTTTTGTGTCCTCCTGTACCTCCTGAATACTCTAGTTTTCTCCTTGACACCAACGCCACCTCTCTAGTGAACCATAGAGGTTTTTTCTGTCTTCTGTTGTTTCTTACCCTTCTTATACATGAGTCCATGGCTTTAAATACACCTCTCTTGATGGCTGCCCATAATTCCTCCACCCTCTGCACATCCCGTATCCTCAACATTTTTTCCCCAAGTACCTTCCTCATTCCATGAAAGTCAGCCTTTCTGAAGTCCATTACCTTGGTTCTTGTCCTAACCCTCTCCCTGCCCGCTCTCACCCTGAACTTGACAACCCTGTGGTCACTGGTGCCAAGCTCTTCCCTCACCTCCACCTCCTCCACACTGTCCCCATTTGTGAGGACCACATCCAAAAGGTTTACACTCCTAGTGGGCTCACTGACCCTTTGCTGCAGGAATATGCCCTGAAGAGCTTCTAAGATGCCCCTGCTCCTTGCGGAGATTGCTGTCTGGGCTTCCCATTTGATGCCCAGAAGGTTTAAGTCCCCAACTAGCACAATTTCCTCATTCCATGCAATCCTTGCTACTGACTCTACAAAGTGTCTATCCCCTTCCTCCCCCTGCATAGGAGGCCTATAGACTACCCCAACATGCAGGTTTTCTCCCTGTCCCCTGTCTAGGGTGACCCACTTTCTCTCTGTTTCTGCCTCCTCATCCTGCCCTTCCATGGCCCCAATCCCTTCCCTGATATATAATGCCACCCTCCCCCCTCCCGATCTTTCCTAAACAAATGATACCCTGGGATCACCGTCTCCCAGGTGTAGTGCTCATTCCACCAAGTCTCACTCACTGCTACAATGTCTAGGTTCTCCTCCATCATAGTGGCCTCCAGTTCTTCCATTTTGTTCCCCAGGCTCCTGGCATTTGCAACCAAAGGCCTCCAACATGTAGTCCCATCCCGTCCTTCCCTGCTGCTAAGTGTTCCCTTGATGAGTGTTGTGACTTGGGGGAAGGATGATAGCCTCTTTGCTCTGCCTCACGTAAGGCTGGCCCGGTCCTTAGCCACCCCCTCCTTATTTAGTTTAAACTGAACCTGCTTGCCATGAAGTCCCCCAGTTTACTCTTTAGTGCAGCTGTCCCTGAAGAGCTCAGGTGCAGCCTGTCTTGGGCATATAGCCCCTCCTCCTCCTCCTCCTCCTCCTCCTCCCATGTAGAGCCCCAGTCACCTATCCATCCAAACCCCATCCGACTGCACCAACCTTGTAGCAAATTGTTGAATGCCCTTATCTTCTCCTTTCTGGGTGTGCTTGCTCTTGGTACTGGCAACACCTCAGAGAAGGAAATGGAAGAAAAAATACCATTGCTCCTACAGAACCTAGCAAGTTCCTCGAACCTTGCCTGTACCTCCATCAGACTATCCCCTTCCAAGTCATTTGTACCCAGGTGAAACATCAGCTGTGTCCTTTCATCCTGCTGCTTACCCCAGGATGGAATATGATGCCTCACCTCCAGCACCATCATCCCTGGCATGCACTGTACCCATACTATATTGTTTTTTGCTCCCTTCCTTCCCCATTTTAGCCCCTTAATTATTGAGACTCCCAAGAGTGCCACTGTACTGCCTCCTGCTTCCTAGGTGTTCTTTTGACCTCTAGCTTTGTGTCGCGGGGTTTGGCTCTCTTTGGACTCCTCCTCATATTCCATCCTGTCTTGGTTTCTGCCCCTGCTTATCTTTTGTTCCCCATCACCTAGCCTATCCTGATTTTTACCCACACCCAGCATCTGTACCTCTTCACCCTCTCCCTTTAGCCTTTCATCAGACTTCCCCCTCTTGTACCTCTTCATCCCTTGTACTTCTGCCTGGCTTCCTTCATCCCTGCAGACCCCTCCTGCATCACTGCTTGAGCATGATCCAATTTCACCTGACCCCCCTCTAACTGCTCCTGGCCTTCCCTCGTCTGCATCACTGTGCGAGATTGTGCCAACTGTGCTTGATCCCCCTCCAACTGTTCCTGTCCTGCCCATCTTTGCAGAAGGTTTTGAGCACTGTACCCTACTTGGGGAAGTCTTCCTCATTATCACCTGCCCTGTTTGCATATTTCCACTCTCCTGCACCCTGTCCGGCGCATGCCCCAGCCTCCTACTACAGCTTGTACCCTGTAGGGTTTCCTCCAGTTCATTTTCAGCCTCCCAGGAGCTCAACTCCAGCTCTTCCAGTGCTTCCTTCCTGCCCCTTTTCTTATGCCACAGTTCCCCTAGTGCCACCTTTTGTTGTGTCCCTAATGTGCCTCTCCCCTCCTCCACCCCTTCTCCTGCATGCAATGTGCCTGCCCCCTCCTCCCCCCTTCCACTGCACCTAAGATCTTCCCCCCAACATCCTCCAGCCGCTCTGCACCCCCCTTCTCTGATGGCCCCTGCTGGACCCCTTCCTCTCCAATGTCCTCAACTAGAATACCTAGGAGGGCAAAACTATTTGTTACTTCCACCCTCTGGTCCATTTCACCTATGCCTGCATTGTCCTTCATACTGGGCATCCGTCTGTCTTTTCCTGAGCCTACTGTCTTCCATTCCTCCTGATCCCTGACTGACCCCTTTTCTCTAGCTACAGGCATCATTTTTGTTCCTCTAGACTTCCTGCTGTCAGTTTCCACTGGCCCCTTTCCTCCTGTCTCGGGTGTCCCTGTCCCAAATCTGGACTTGCTGTTGTCTGTTACCATCTCTGGTCAATTCCCTCTGAATCCCCGTCCATCCTCTCCCTCCCATGCCCTTGACTTCTGGAACAGTGTATCTGATCCTCCATTGAATCCACTCAGCCCTTCCCACTCCTTCCTTGGCTTACACCATCCCTGACTCTGTACCCCTTTTCCCAGCTTCCCCCCATTTAACCCCCATCTTAGCCCCGCCACTTCCTCTCTCAGCTGAGTGAGCTGCTTGCACATCATACAACCCCCATCTGCCAAGCCCAATTTAGGATCATAGCCGTTCCACAGCCACTGCACCCACCACCTGCAAAGATCCCTCCTTTGGTTGCCCCTCTGTGCTGTCCTACCATTTCTTCCGTGATACTTAGATACAGTCCCAAAATCACCTCCTTATATTTTTGGGGGCCCACCCCACCCCCCTCCTCAGCCCCAACCCACAGTCAAGACTTTTAGAAATAATAAAGCATGTGCAAACTATAGGCATCAAGAATTAATAACCATAGCCACCCAGTTCAAGTCCAAGTCACCAAGTTCAAGTCCAAATCCTCAGCACCTCCAGCGTCAGTAGTCCAAGATCAAGTTCCTAGCACCTCCAGTGTCAGTAGTCTCGACCCAGATCATTTCACCTCAATTTCAGCTCTTTTGTGAATGATTTCTTAGCGTCTGTGTCAATTTTCCATATCCACCGAGGCTGAAGTCCAAGTCCCCTGTGGAGAAATGCAGGACCCAGTTCTTTTGATGCAAACCAGCTCCTCGCAGTGATTTCCTTAGCTCAGTGCGTTCCTTGCTCCCACTTTCAGTCCTATTGGTCTGGCTGGCTATTTTTAAAGCCTACCGCCTTGGCATCTCTCTTCCTGGGTGGCCTGAACCTATACCGCTGTCTGCGGTTGGTCGGCCATCCTTGCTTCAGTCACCGGACTGCCACCTGTGCCCCTTGCTAGTTCAGCTCCAAACAGCTGAGCTCTCCTTCCTCTGATCACCAACCTCGACCCGGCTGCCGACTGCAGCCACAGCTTCACACAACTCTCCACTCTCCTTTCTCTTGTCGCCAACAGTGACCCACTCCCCCTCTGCTGACACAGCTAACAAACACATAATGCACAGTCCAGTTTCTTTCTGTGCCACCTGGGCTATTAGTACAACTTATGAGAGAGGTAACACAGGATCACAGCTAAGTTGTTCAAGAAGAGATTGAATAGAAGGGGACCCAATGTGGATCCCTGCGGAACTCCTGATCGGACAGGTCTGGTGTCAGAGAGGATATAAGCTATTCTGACTCTTTGGGATTGGTTATCCAGATAGCTTTTGAACCTGGCTGTGGAGTCCGGAGAAAGGCCGGCCTTTAGAAGTTGCTGGAGTGGTAGATGGTGATGTACGGTGTTGAAGGCCTTAGATAAGTTAATAAAGACTGACCCAGCTAGTTGACCATTGTCCAGTGAACTGTGGATGGCTCCAGTGAATTTCAGAAGGGCAGAAGTGGTGCAGTGCCCTTTTCTAAACCCATGTTATTCGGTGCACTGGATGTTGTGTTTGTCCCGATATTCAGTGAGTTGGTCAGCTACAATGTGTTCCTATGCCTTTTAGAGGGGAGGTAACATAGAGATTGGCAATAGTTCACATGGAGAGTCCTGTCACCACTTTTGTGGACTGGCGTAACAGTAGCAGATTTCCATCTGTCAGGGAGGCTGAGAGAGAGATTGTAGATTTTTGTTAGTGATGCAATCACTTCATCAAGGGTGAGGGACAGCAGCTTGAGATCAAGTGAGTCCCCACTCCTTCTGGACATGGCAATTGTTTTGGTGATGTATTTGTGAGCATCATGCATCCTGACTGCTTTAAAGTAAAATGGCGGGTATTTAGAGGAAGGGGTGGAGCTGGTGGGGTGAGTTAGAGGGGCATTATCATCGAAAAAGTCAGGGGGGGAGAACACTACTGAGGTCCATGAAAGCATTATTGAACGTATTAGTGGTGGTGGTAGGGTCAAGAGTTTAATCCCATCATTGGTCAACATAGTAGGGGAGGTCTTAGGTTGCTTACCAGTTACTTCTTTGATGTTGTTCCAGAAGGCTTTCCCATTTCCTCAGGTGTTGTTAAGAGCTTCCTTATAGTAGATGCTTTTCTTAAGGTGGATGGATTTTGTGCAGTCATTATGGGCACGTTTATAGTTCTGTATGTCAGATTGTGTACCAGTAGCACATGCCCGCATTGAAAGGTAGTCCCTAGTTTTTAGTTAAGCTATAAACTCAGCAGAGAGCCATGGATTGCAGAGACCTTTGACTTTGTGTTTCTTTAAATGGGACATGGGAGTCACAGGCAGCATTAAGTGTGTTGATGAAGTAGTCTAGGGCCGAGTTGACATCTGTAGCATTGGAAATAGGTGTCCAGTCTTCCTGACTGAGGTGGGATTTAAGGTGTTTCAACTGCCCTCGGGAAAGAACTCTGCTGGTGGTGACAATCAGAGGAGACTTGCAGACTACAGGCATTGGTACTGATCACCCTCCATTTTTTGATGGCTTTACTCCTTTTAGCTCCATCCTTGTCCTTACTGCCTTTTTCTGGATTTACGCCTGTCCAGCTCCCTATCGACTTCTCTACCTTTGTGTCTACTTCACGTACTACCATATTTTGTGGTGGGGGGCTGGGGTTTCCCTGTTTCCCTTCAGTGCCTCCCCTCTTGGCTAGTTTAAATGCTTGCCAATGAAGCATTTATACCTATCACCTAGGATCCTAGTCTCCCTCCTGGAAAGATGCAGACCATCACACCAGTATAGCCCTGCATCCCTCCAGGTGGACCCCCAGTCCCCAATAAAGCCAAATCCCTGAGCTCTGCACCAGTTTTTTGACCAGTCATTGAATCTCATGATGTGGAGTACCCTAGCCTCATCCATGCCATAGACAGGTAGCACTTTCAAGAAAGCTACCGTGTGTGCTACTTGTCTAAGGCCCCTCCCCAACTCCACAAACTCCTGCTACACTGCACTGGTCCCATTTCCAGCCAGGTCATTTGTCCCTAGATGGATAATGACATCTGGCTCACTCCCCCATGTAGCTGCTCCCACGATCCTGAGGATTTGTTTCCTGTCCCTCCAAGCCATGGTGCCAGGTAGGCACCTTATCTACCTTTCCCCTTCCTCCCCCAGTTCTACCCCCCTAATGATTGAGTCTCCCACCAGGAGGTGTTTCCTTCCCCTGTGGAATCCCGTTTCACCCTCCTGAGGGTCTCCATTGTGGAGGTTCCCAGCATCCTCCTTGGTCTCCACTGTGGGTGCCTCCATAGAGGCATCATGCTGTGCCAGAATGGTGAATGAATCGTGGAGAGGCACGACTGAAGGAATGTGCCCCTGTTCCGCATCCCTCACCGTCCCTGAGCCCACTGTGGTCCAACTGCTCCTCTTTCTTAGCAACCTCTGAGGCAGTGGTGGTGGCCTGGGTGGTCCCTGGGTGAGGGAGGAGGTTTCCCGAATCCTTGTCAGGTCAGCATGGAGATGAGCAGCCTCGTCCCTCAGACCAGAGAGGTACCTGCAAATAGGGCAGCAACGCAGTCTGCAGAACATCTCCCAGAAGACTGCTGCTCTTTAGCCAGTGCATTGCACCACTCCCCACATGTTTGTCTCCCTTCCTGTTTAAGATGTTTTTGTTTTTTGGTTTTCTTTTAGTGTGTACAAACCTATGAGTGTCTTTACCCCCTGTTCAGTGTGCTGTGCCTTTAAGGATATGAACAGGTGTATGTCCTTAGCTGTTTTGGGGAAGTGATGTCAGAATCCCTGATATAAAGGAAATGATGCACCTGGGGCAGGTGGGGTGAGGGGCAAGGTGGGTAGGAGTAAACCTGTGACCTCCAGAAACAATCAACTACAGCTCTGACCCTTCTCCAGAAACAATCAACTACAGCTCTGACCCTCCACTCCAGGGAGTACCTTTCTTCCTTTCAGACACCTATTTCATAGAGTTTAAGTAAAAGGTCTAGTCACAAATGACTGCAATATCTCCCAGCTAGATTTCCTCGCTGGCAAATAAAAGTTAAACTAAGAAAAGTCAACCCCAAAAACAGAGACTCAAAACACTGACTCCTAGTTACTTACACAGGCCCAAAAATGAATAATTCAATTCAGTGTAGTCTATTAAATCACCTCCTTGCTGTAAGGAAGCTGGTGGCTGCTTTCTCTCTCTCTCTCTCTCTCTCAACAGAAAAAACACAGGGTACTGGAATATGTAAATATGGAGAGAACAAGGGATGAAGCAGTATAACTGAACAAGTCACTTAACTTCCTTGTGCTCCCAGGTCACACCTGTTAACAAGCTTTCAGCTTAGTTTGTCTCTCCTGGTTAAAAAAAAAAAGTATGGAGAGAACAGTGGTGCAGGTATATGCTACATGAGTATAGAGAGAGCATGGAATGCAGTAATATATAAGTATGGAGGGAACAAGAGGTGCAGGAATATGGAAGTAAGGAGAGAGCATGGGTACAGGAATATGTAAGTATGGAGATAACATGGGATGCAGGAATATGTAAGTATGAAGAGAGCATGGGTACAGGAATATGTAAGTATGGAGAGAGCATGGGATGCAGAATTATGGAAGTATGAAGAGAACTGGGGGTGCAGGTATAGGAAACTATGGAAAACGGGTTTAGGAATATGTAACTATGGATAGAACATGGGATGCAGGAATATGCAATTGTAGAGAGAATGGAGGAATGGCTGTAATATGTCAGTGTCAGTGGCTCAGTAGGTAGCACACTTGCCTCTGAGGCCGGGAGATCAGTGGGCTGTGGGTTCAGTTCCCACATCTGGCACTTGGGTTAATATCCCAGTACTGACACTGTAGTGCAGCATGAGAGGGGTGCTACACTTCTGAGGTGCCGTCTTTCGGATGAGATGTTAAACCGAGGTCCTATCTGCCTGGATTTGGTGGTAGTTCAGGTGGATGTTAAAGATCACATGGAACTTATCGAAAAAGAGGAAGGGAATTTTCCCTGTGTCCTGGCTAAATTTCCCTCATTCAGTAAAAATACCACCAACAGTTTAATCTGGTTCAAGGTCAGTTGGCATTCATCTGTATCCCCTTCCCCAGGCCGTGCCTGAAAATAGGCAGGATTTGTCTAGTGCACTTACCTGGTCAACAAAAACTAAATAAAAAAATAATGTAAATGTGGAGAGAAAAGGCAGTGCTGCAACACATATGTTTGTTGCATTTATTTAAAATCTGGTAAGACCTTGGGCAAATGACTCATTTACAAGTGTAACCAGAACATATAACAGAGTACGAAACATACCTGTGACAAATAATGCAAGTAATACAGCCATAAATATACAAAGACAATATGTCTATCTAAAGAAGCAGGTGCATTGACAATTAACAGTGAAGTAATTAACAGTAATGTTTTAAAGCATGTGTATAACTGTTAACTATATTACATTTTTCAAATAAAGACTGAGGTAGAGAATTGTAAAAGGAAGGCAGTCTGTTAAACATTGCTGTAATGGTCATATGATTGGATTGATCTATTAATTTCTTTTGTTAGTGTGGTTATGATTCTTTTAGAAGTTCTGCTGTTTGAATGTAGATGCAAAACATGGCTTCCTCATCACATTTTATTTTATTTAAATTTTGGTAACCGGTTAGGCCCACTGAGAATTTGACAGTCCCTTTTTTGGGGCGGCCTGGGATTAGTTACATGTACCTAGAGGGGAAAAGAAAATCAATGCTTTTGATTGTACTACAATATATGGTACATTGATGATGTATACGTGTCACAGAGATAGACATTACTACAGCTGACATAGTAGAGTTTATGTACTAACAACCTTGTTAGTTACACACATTCATGAGTAGATAGTAGACATAGGTGCAGTATAGTACATGTCCAGGCAGGTCTTTTGGGAAGTACTGCCAGCTGCTCAGTGTAAGTTTTCCCTCAGTTCATTTGAGCTACAGATGTGAGGGTGCAATTTTAAACACGTCAAACATCCTGAAAAACAGGGTCATAAAGCCTGACAAGGAATGTTCTAAGTGTGAAGACAAGCCAGTTGTGGGGGGAAACTTTCACTCATAGGGCAAGGCCACACCTCACAGCCAAAGGAAATAAATTAGGGAGCTGATGGTCAACTCTCTCTCTTTCTCTCTGGGGCACTCAACATCTGCACAAGGGGGTGTGGCTACTGCAAGTAGAAGTACAGCTTAGGAAGTGTCTTCTATAGCTATCAGTAGGTAAATAGGTTTTAGGAATAAAAAAAATGTTCAGATCTTTCTATGCATCAACTGTCTGAATTACTTGCTTTATTTTCTATTTCCTAGTAGACTTGTAAACCTTTTGTTTGACTGTAAATATATCCTGTTTGTAAATACTTGTAGTTCTTTTAGTAGCATATCCAGTTTAGATAGAACCAGGGACTACTTTTTTTTTAAGGTAATTTTCTGTTCCTGCTGATCTGTCTTAGCAGTCTGTCTTCGAAGGGCACTCTATCAACTGTTATTGTGTTGACCCTCCTAGCCTTGAGCAAGAGGCCACAAGGGTGGTTTCCTGGTTCCAAGTAAAAATTAGGTGGTGGACAAGGGTTAAAAGTCCATGTAAGCAAAAGGCCCAAAAGGCAGTTCTAGGGACATGGATATGTTGTTCATCCACACTTATTGGCAGGTCCCTTGCCGCTTTAAATCTTGCCGGAAGGTCTTCAAGCTGGCTCCTCCCACCCACCCGGGTGGTAAAACTCTCGGCTCCGCCCCATGATGCCAGATCTTCCTTACTGCTTGGAAGCTCAGGTTCCCTCCTTAGCGCTCTGCGTTTTCGACTGGTTCCTGAAAATTTCGGTCTTGAATTTGTTGAAGTGTCCTTTTGAATCTTGATCTCTTTTCTTCTTCGCTCTTGGTGATGACTTTTCCGGCGAGAGGCATGCAGTTGATTTCCTCAGGAGGGACTCGCACTCCACGTCGTTTTTGCCTGGACTTGGATCACGATCCTCAGGCTTGCAATTTTTGTTCTGCCGTTTCGGTCAGCTCTCTGGAGGACCGCGCGGCCCGGACATCCGGTATTTTTTTCCGCTCTGGAGATTCCATCGGACCGGTGGTGTGTCTGCTTCGACTGTTTCTCTGCAGTTTGATCCTGCCGGGAAGGTGGACCCCCTCGGTTGTGGCGCTTATCCGCTCTCCTTGGATTCATCTCATGCAGCTTCGTTCAGGGGCTTCGTCATTCCCTCTCCTCAAGGAGAGAGGACCCTGGAAACCCTGTCGCTCGGCCCTAAGGATAAAGGGCGCGGGCAGGGTCTCTTCGTCGGCGGGGAAGCGGGATCTCTCCCTTCCCTCATCGGCTGAGCTCGACTTGGTCGGATCAAGCGCCACTGGCCTCACGGTATCCCGTCCAGGTCAGCCGGCCAGGTTCCCGTCGACATTGTCGAGTCTCTCGACCAGTCTTTTGGGGGTCTTCTGGTGCCGTCTTCCCTCCATGGGGCGGGGAGAGCAAACTCTGTCCTCCCCTTGGGTCGACAGCCCTCGGTCCTTTCTTCCGAGCCGAGGGAGGAGCGGGTGCGTCCCGCTCCTTCCCAGGCCCGCCCTCGGTCCCCCCGAGGATTTGGGTCTCGGTCTCGGTCAACCTCTCGGTCTAGCCGATCTCGGCGTTCTCGGTCGAGGCACCGAGTTAAGTGGCTTTGCCGTTCTTCCTCGGATGAGGAGCGGTTTTGATGCCGTTGGTGTCGGTGTTACGAGGAACTTATGTGGCAACAGCAGTTGTCCGGGTTTCAATCGACCCCGATTTATTCTCCGGATAGCAAGCAGCCGCCGCTCGGTCGGCAGCCGCTCGAATCGGGTCGAGGAGCCTCTCCAGGGCTGGTTGCTCGTCCGACCCTGCCCCTCGCCTCGGGCGGGTTCAGGCCAGGCCATGACCTGTTCTTCAGGTCACTCGTCCCTCACCCTGCCTACCCCCAGCGGACTGAAGAGTGCCTGAGCCTCATGCAGCTTGCAGATCCTTCGGAGCCTGAAGCAGGCTCTGCTATGTTTCCCTAGCAGGGAGGGACCGGGTCTTCCCAGGAACATTCAGTAGATGACAGTCCATCATCTTGAGTGTCTGCTTCAGCTCATTTAGAATTCACTGGGATGCAGCTCGGCCCATCTCCAATCGGCACCTTACCCTTGTGGAGATTCTGGATCGAGGGGTTTCTTCCTCGGAGGCCTTCCCAGTGGCTGAGGCTATCGTGGCTCAGCCTTGGCGCTATGGCGGCGGCCTACTTCCTGCCCTGCGCCTTCGGCCAGGGTGGCTCGGAGGTACCCTGTCCCTGTCGGTTCTCTGCCCGGTTTCTCGGAGCACCCCTTGGCTGAAGGGGTAGTCACCGACGACATTTTCCAATGTCTTGGAAACACTGGGGATGTGGACAGACCCCCCGACAAGGAGTCCAGAAGGATGGACTACGTCGGGTGCAAGGTTTACGCTGCGTCCTCCCTAGGCCTCCGTCAGGCCAGCTCGGTTGCACTGATGGCACATTTCTTCCACACCCTTTTGGGCTCCCTGGACGAGGTCCTCCCTCATCTCCCGGCCGACCTGCGGACCACGGTTCGGCAGGTGCAGGACCAGGGTAGGGCGGTGGTGAAGCAGCAGCTCCAGACGGCTCTGGATCTAGGCGACTCCTGTGCAAGATCGGTGACGGCCGCAGTGGCCATGTGCCGCAGGGTGTGGCTGAGGTTATCCTCCTTCTCTTTGGAAACCCAGCACGAGTTGGCGGACATCCCCTTCTTGGGGACTGACCTTTTCGGCCCTGGAGTGGAGGGATAAATCCATGGGCCCGAGAAGTCCGATGCCACTCTGGACTTGGTCACTCTCACCTGGAGGGTCAAGGGCAGCCGTCAGCCTTTGCATAAGCCCCTTTGCCCCCTGAGCCCTGGGGCCCCACCGGCCCAGCATAAGGGCCAGCAGGCATGCGCTGGGCGGCCTGTTGCCAGTCCAGCGTCTTCCTCAAAAGGGAAGCAGGGAGGCAGGAAACCGAGAGGCGCCTCGGCTCCTTCCCCCTCTAAGCCTGCTCAGTGACGGGCCAAGGGGCACTGCCCCGGCCCCGTCGTCCCAGCCCGGGTTTCCCCATGGGGGGATGGCTCCGCACCTTGTTCTGGAGGTATTTAAGGGTGGATCCTGTCAAAGGTTGTGAGCTGTTTCCCCTTTTTGAGCCGTTGCCCCATGGGGATCTTGGAGTTCACTGCCTCTGTGTCAGTCGTACCGACATGCCTGGCTCTCTAGTTAGAGGTGATCAGGAAGGCTGTGGACCCCCCATTCAACCCTGGGTTCGTGTCCAGGTATTCCTGGTCTCAAACGGACGGGGGCTCGTGCCCATTCTCCCACACGCCTGGATGGTCTCTCTACTTCAGATATCCCATCCTCAGAACATGGCGTGTAGCTGTTTCCTGGGTCTCCAGGATGTACCTACTCCTCGTTCCGTCCGTTTCTTGGGAGGCTCCACCCCTGCTTGCGGGGGAGCTCCTTACGAGTTCCTAGCCAGGCCTTTCTTTGCTCAGCAGTCTCTGTGGCACTGAAGGGTCCAGATGTCACCCCACCCGGAAGGCAGACTGGTCTCCTGTTTTCAGGAGCCAAGTGAGAACTCAGTACTTAGCTGTGAAGCTTTGGGACTAAGCTCGACTTTGAGTCCCGAGCCTCGCCCGGGCGGACAGGGCTGAGGTTCTTCCTCCTTGCCGGCTCGGGTTGGCCGGAAATTATGTCCTGCCAGGACCTCCTGCTCCCCTGGCCTCAGGCGCTTCCCCTTAGTGGGAGGGCCAGCCAGAGGTCACAGTGCTGCGTCCCTTGGACCAGTTCATGACTAACAGCCCAGGAGCTAAGAGAACGCTCCCTTGGACTGTTCCAACTTCAGCAGGAGAACATCCTGTTTGTTCGCCCTGAGTCGGCGGTCTTCTCTGACCGATGCTTCTCGGATGGGTGGGGTGCCCATCTTGGGGAATACAGAGTGCTTCGCCTCTGGTCCTCTCGCGAGTCCTGATGTCCTTCCTGCTCGCTGGAAAACAGACGGTCCGCTTAGCCTGCACCGCTCGCTCCGCTTGTACGGGGTCTACAGGTCTAAGTCCAAGTAGGACAACACCAAGACCATATGCTACCTACTCCTCCAGGTTCGGTCGATCACCTTGTCTCGGTGCGAGGAGGTTCTCCGCATTGGGTTGTTGCGCAGTCGAGGGTTCCCAGCCATTTGATGGCAGGAGCCCCGATTCCCTGGCTGCTGCCCTGAGCCGGGCATAGGCTGCGCCTCATGAGTGGTCTCCCCTGCCGGAGGTAGCACAGGATCTTCTCCCTCTTCCCTCCGGGGAGAATAAGAGGCCGAGACTGTTTATGCTTGCCCTCAGCAAGGTCTGCTGCAGGATGCCATAGGGCCTCGGACCCCGGCCCCTCCGTGCCTCTCCCATTTCCTTGACCCACGGGCAAGGCGAGGAGGACTTGGTGCAGGTGATGCTGGTAGCCACAGACTGGATTGCCAGTTCTGGTATCCAGCTCTCCTCAGTCTCAGCCCCAGGCTCCCGGAGGCCTCCAGTCCGCCCGGTCCCGTCTTTCCTTTTCAGGGAAGGTTATCCATCTGGACCTTCAATCCCTTGCACCTGTAGGCTGACCCCTGTGCGGCTAGGGCCAGGCCTAGGGTCTTTCGGGCAAGGTCCCGACCTTCGAGGCGCCCTGCCAAGAAATCGCCAAGATGCTCGTTCTCTGGGAGAAGTTCCCTTTTGTTGATGGGCAGCATTCCGGACCATTCTGTGGTCCATCCTTAAACCAGGGCTTCGGCCAACCAACCCTAGGTGCTTCTCCAGGTCTCCTGTCTTCCGGGTGCGGGCTGGGAGGCAGTTGGTGGTGCGGAGAAGGTGGTCTGGCACTTCTAAGCCTCGATCACGCCTCCTTGGGGAGAGTATCCCCGCTCTGTGGGATCCTTGCTGGTATGGGCTTAGCTCATGAGCAAGCCATCCGAACCTTGTACAGGTGCGAGTTCCCCACCTGTTGTGGAAGAACACCTTCTTAGCCACCCGCCATCCAGAAGGCGGGGAGAGTTTCAGGCACTCCTTTAACCTCCCTATCCGGTCTTCCACAGGGACTAGGTTGTCCTGCGCCATCCGAAGTCCTTCCGAAGGCGGTGGCGGAGTCTTCCCTTCGGGGATATTGCCTCTGCCGTGGTTTATCCCCATTCACACCTCGGAGGCCGTATACAGGTTCCATAGGAACCAGTTTAACGCTCACCTATCTAGGGAGCATAGAGCTAAAGTTCGGGAGAGGTTCGCCAGCTGTTCATCATCTTCGCTGAAGCCGCATCTGGCAGATTTGCAGCCCAGTGGACGACAAGCGGGCGGGTCACCCCTGCATATAGGTCTCCACTATAGGCGGGCGGGCATGGAGCCTCCCAGAGGGATAAGCGCTCTTCTTTACCCGTCCTTCCGCTGCATTGGTGGCTGCTTTCGAGGATACTCCATCCAGGATATCCGCAGGGCTTCTGCCCAGAAGTAGGCTTTACCGTTCCCCTTCCACATCGACCTTGGGTCACGCCGGGGCGCTGGTCGGGGCCTCGGTTCTCCAGTCTTTCTACCTAAGTAGGGGTGTGCGCCTTGCCTCCCTTCTCCTGGAGAACTGCTAGGAGTCTGCCAATAAGTGTGGTTGAACAACATATCCATGTCCCTAGAAATACAGGTTACTCACTTGTAACAGGAGTTCTAGGAATGGTATATGTTGTTCATCCACACGACCCACCCGCCTCCCGGCTTCGACGCACAACCTGGCTTCCAGGGGGCTAGATCTGGCATCATGGGGCGGAGCCAAGAGTTTTACCACCCGGGTGGGTGGGAGGAGCCAGCTTGAAGACCTTCCGGTAAGATTTAAAACCGCAAGGGACCTGCCAGTAAGTGTGGATGAACAACATATACCATTCCTAGAACTCCTGTTACAGGTGAGTAACCTGTATTTTTTGTCACAATTCATAACAGTGGTGAGGGATCTCCGTTACAACTGTGTTTTGACCAGTTGATGTTTTCATCCTGAGAACAGTAAATTGATAACAGAAGCATTGAATTTGATGGCAGGTAAGGACTTCTTGGCCCACCTAGTCTGCCCATTTCCCTACCTAATGGTTAAGCTGTAGATCCTAGTTAACCAACAACCTACTTCCTCGTATCCCCCTCTAGAATTGACTTATGTTTGTCTCATGTATTCTTGAATTCCCCCGCTGTTTTTGACTCCATGACCTTCCATGCATCCACAACCCTCTCAGTGAAAAAATACTTTCTCACATCATCTCTGAGCCATCCCCCTCTGTCTTCAAATTGTGCCCCCTTGTTCTTGTGCATCTCTTTTTCTGAAATATGCTACCCTCTTGGACTTTGTTGATTCCCTTGAGAAACTTGAGAGTTTCTATTATGTCCCCCCTTTCCCTTTTTTCCACGAGAGTATACATATAAAGCTCCTGTAGTCTCTCTTTGTATGGCTTCTGTTGCAAACTCGGCACAATTTCAATTGCCCTCCTCTGGACTGCCTCCATCCTCTCTATGTCTTTGTGGAGATGGGGTCTCCAGAACTGCACACAGTACTCCAGATGAGGTCTCACTAACTGTCGGTACAGAGGGATGACAACTTCCTGTTTTCTGCTGGTGATGCCTCTCCATATACATCCCAGTATCCCTGAGCCATCCTTACTGCCTTCTCACATTGCTTGCTTACCTTTAGGTCATCCGATATGACTAGCCCAGGTCCCTTTCCATTTGTGTTGCTGTTAATACCCTCCACTGTGTACTCTTTCCCTGGATATTTGTTTCCCAGGTGTATTACTTTGCACTGAATCTAAGCTGCCTAGCTCTGATTATAAATGACACCTGTATTACTGTGGCTATTTTTTTACTGTACAGGTTACAACATCCCAAAGGAACAATTGCTATTGCTTATTGAGAGGGATGAGGAAGACCCTTTTGGCAATTTGAAGGTGGAAGAAATAGCACAAGAGAAGGATCACATTGAAGACACTCCCAGCAGTAAGTAGATGGCTAGATATTGTGTCTATATGGGAATTTGCCAACTGCTGAGGGGGTTAGGAAGAACTGGGAAACAAGAACTGAAGGGGTAGAAATTATTAGATTACAAATCAGCAGGGAGGATGACAGCTGGATAAGGAGGAGAAAACTAATAAGAACTGTTAAACGAAATGGGTCAGTTTTATAGTGGATATGGGATGGGCTAGGAGCTGGAGCACATGACAGAGGTTTGAATTCCTGAGGTCATCATTCCAGCAGTGGGTGAGCAGCCTTGTGTCTGCATTATAAATATTTTGTTACTAAGAAAAAAGTGACTTGCCATGTCCTGAAAGGAGTGAATTACTGTAGACATGACAAGAGGAGATAAAGGTAAGAAAAAGGGGTTCAGCAGAAAAGAGGTCTAGGGATGGGGAGTGACGGTAAATGTAGTATTGCAGACATTTTATTAAATCAGTCAAGGATTCATGAATGAAAATATCCTCAGCACAAAATATTTTAAAATATTGCTCGTAAAAGCAATCATTTTTGACACACGTCAATAATACAAATATTTTTCAAATACATCCAAGGAACGTGAATACACTCTCATCCAAAGATATATGGAATACATTTGTATTAAAAGTAAGTCAGTAATATTTTATTTATAAAGTGCACTACCCTGGAGGATCTTGACACTCTACAAAAATAATACATAGAATAAAATACATTATTCCAGAAGTTAAAACAAAACAGGATATCTTATATAACAAATAACATATGGTCCTCTCTAACAACAACTGAATTAACATAGACTCATTAAGAATTTAAGCAATTCTAGCTCAAAGAAAATACTTCCTTAATGAGATAGGATTTTAGACCCCTTTGAAAAGCTTCCACCAAGGGGGCATCTCTCAGAAACCTTGGAAGCGAGTTCCACAGGGACAGACCAGCAGCTAAAAAAGCATGCTCAC
This sequence comes from Neoceratodus forsteri, assembly GCA_016271365.2. NCBI lineage: Eukaryota > Metazoa > Chordata > Ceratodontiformes > Ceratodontidae > Neoceratodus > Neoceratodus forsteri. The sequence continues at coordinate 404,937,567 of CM057457.1, forward strand.
CAGATGATTTCGGTCAGACCCTGGGAACTGCCAGGAGGCCCTTCTCAGAGGAACAGAAAGGGCCAGGTGGCTGGTAGGGAGAGAGTAGATCATGCAGTTAGCTAGGACCCAGGCCATGCAGGGTTTTACAGGTCAGTAATCTAACACTGAAAGCAATCTGCCACATCACTGGCAGCCGGAGAAGACCACGTAGGACTGGCATGATATGTAAATCTGGAGAGAACAGGGGGTGCTAGAATATAAAAGTATGGTGAGAACAGGGGTGCTGGAATATGTACGTGTGAAGAGAACAGGAGTGCAGGGATATGTAAGTATGGAGAGAATGGGGTTTAGGAATATGTAAGTATGGAGGTAACTGGAGTGCAGGAATATGTGAGTATGGAAAGAACAAGGGATGCAGGAATATGTAGGTATGGAGAGAACAAGGGATGCAGGAATATGTAAGTATGGAGAGAACAGGTGCCGGAATATGTAAGTATGGAGGGAACAAAGGGTGCAGGAATATATAAATATGGAAAGAACAGGGCCTGCAGTAATATGTAAGTATGGCGAGGACAAGCAGTGCAGGAATACGTAAATATGGAGAGAACTGGGTGTGCAGGAATATGTAAGCAGGGAGAGAACATGGAGTGCAGGAATATATAAGTATGGCGAGAAAGGGTGCAGGAATATGTAAGTATGGTGAGAACAGGGGTTCAGGAATATGTAAGTATGGAGAGAACGGGGGCACAGGAATATGTAAGTATGGAGAGAACAGGAGTTCAGGAATATGCAAGTATGGAGAGAACGGGGTGCAGGAATATGTAAGTATGGAGAGAGCAGGGGGTATAAGAATATGTAGGTATGGAGAGAACGGGTTCAGGAATATGTAAGTATGGAGAGAACAGTGGATGCAGGAATATAGAAACATAGACTTTGATGGCAGATAAGGACCACTTGACCCAGTGAAGTGCAGGAATGTGTAAGTATGGAGAGAACAGTGGGTGCAGGAATATGTAGGTGTAGAGAGAACAGGAGTGCAGGAATATGTAAGTATAAAGAGAACAGGGGTGCAGAATGTAAGTCTGGAGAGAGCAGAGGGTATGGGAGTATGTAGTATGGAGAGAACTGCTGTGTAGAAATATGTTAGTATAGAGTACAGAAGTGCAAGTATATGTAAGTAGGGAGAGAACAGGGGGTTAGGAATATGTATGTATGTGGAAAACAGGAGTTATGAAATATGTATGTATGGAGACAGCAGGGGGTAGAGGAATATGTAAGTATGGATAGAACTGGTATGTAGGAATATATTAGTATAGATGCAGAAGTTCAGGGATATGTAAATATGGAGAGAACAGGGAATGCAGGAATATGTAAGTATAGACAGAACAGGGGTACCGGTGCAGGAATATGTCCATATGGAGAGAGTAGGGGTACAGGAATATGCAAGTATGTATAGAACTGTTGTGTAGGCATATGTTAGTTTAGAGAGTACAGAAGTGCAGGTACAGTATGTGTAAGAATGGAAAGAACAGTGGGTGCAGAAATATGTAAGTATAAAGAAAATGGAGTGCAGGAATATGTAAATAAGGATAGAACAGGGCTTAGGAATTTGTTATGGAGAGAAAAGGGTGCAGGAATATAAGTATAGAGAGAACAGGAGCTCAGGAATTTGTAAGTGTGTCTGGAACAGGGGGTGCAGGAATATACATATAAAAATTAGTAATTTGGCTTTAGATGTGCCTGGTTTTTAGCCATAATTTTGCGACAAAAAGTGTTGTAGTTGTGGACCTTCATCAGTCAGTTTTCAACTACAAGTAACAACTGGTACAATGTATATATTCTTGGAACAGTCTTTGTTTTACCTTTCTGTAGCTCTAATTGTAAGTAACATTTGTATTGTATTGTGATTTTTAATGTACAGGCTACTATGTCCCTAATGAGGAATTGTTATTGCTGTCTAAGAGAGATGAAGAGCTCCCTTTTGTTGATGTGAAGGTGGAAGAGGGGGATGAGGAACTCCCTTTTGTTGATGTGGAGGAGGAAGAGAGGAATGACAAACTCCCTTACATTGATGTGAAGGGGGAAGAGACTGCAGAGAAGAAGGATCACTTTGAAGTCATTCCCACCAGTAAGTATCGTAGATGGCTACATAATCTGTTTATATTGGATTTGTTTCAGCAATATGATTGAGAAACAGTTGGGAAGAAAAGAAAAAATGTAGAATTAGAAAGTAGGCTATAATGTCAGAAAGTTTGAAATGTGTGAAGCCAATGAGAATTTTAGAAAAAAATATGTCAGTGTTATAATTTATATTGGTCTCGATTCCAGGCTTGGTTGAGTAGGCAAGTGTTTACATTATAAATATTTGATCAATCAGACAGGAGGGACAGGAGAAGTGCACAGAGGAGGGAATTGAGTGATTCCAAGCATGGGTGAGCAGGCCAGTGTCTGCATTATAAACATTTGTTCATTCAGGGAGGAGGGACATGATGAGTGTCCAGAGAAGGGGATTGGACTGATTCCAAGTGTGGGTGAACAGGCAAGTATCTGCATTATAAACAAGTGGTCATTCAGAGAGGAATGACAGGAGAAATGCACAGAGGAGGGAATGGACTGATTCCAGGGGTGGGTGAGCAGGCAAGTGACTGCATTATAAACATTTGGTCGTTCAGAGAGGAGGGACATGAGAAGTGCACAGTGGAGGGAATGGACTGATTCCAAGCATGGGTGAGCAGGCAAGTGTCTTATTAACATTTGGTCATTCAGAGAGGAGGGACAGGAGAAATTAACAGAGGAGGGAATGGACAGATTCCAGGGGTGAGTGAGCAGGCATGTGTCTGCATTATAAACATTTGGTCATTCAGAGAGGAGGGACAGGAGAAGTACACAGAGGAGTGAATGGACAGATTCAGTGTGTAGGTGAGCAGGCAAATGTCAGCATTATAAATATTTGGTCATTCATAGAGGAGGGACAGGAGAAGTGCACAGAGGAGGGAATGGACTGATTCCATGTATAGGTGACCAGGCATGTGTCTGCATTATAATCATTTGGTCATTCAGACAGGTGAGATATGAGAAGTGCAAAGAGGAAAGACTGGATTGATTCCAAGCATGGGTGAGCAGGCAAGTCTGCATTATAAACATTTGGTCATTCAGAGAGGAGGGACATGAGAAGTGCACAGAGGAGGGACCAGATTGATCCCAAGCATGGTTGAGCAAGCAAGTATCTGCATTATAAACATTTGGTAATTCAAAAAGGAGGGACATGAGAAGTGCACAGAGGAAGGACTTGATTAATTCCAAGTGTGGGTGAGCAGGCAAGTGTCTGCATTATAAACATTTGGTCTTTCAGAGAAGAGAGACAGGAGAAGTGCACAGAAGGAGGAATGGACTGATTTCAGGGGTGGGTGAGCAGGCAAGTGTCTTCATTAGCCCATCTTCTTGAAGGTGAAACAAGCTACTTTGAAACAACTGCGAGCTGTGGGGAGATACTGGCAATCTGCAAGAAAGTACACTCCTGCTCAAATTCAAGCGAGGTCTACCTTACTTAACTTTGAATTTTAAACTTAGTACTGCTTTGTTTTTTTGTCTTTTTTTCCTCCTCCTTTTTGAATCAAGAAGGAATTTGCAAAATTGCTAATCTTGTGAGTTTAACATCAGAATGATTGAAATACTGCATAACTGGTGTTCCCTTGTGTTTAGCTGGATTATTTATCTACTAGTATATTTGACAGGTTGCATCAAACTATTTTTTGGTACAGTGAACTATTTATTCCATAGTTTGGAATGGAATTTATTCTATATTAAAAATTCAGGGTTAAGTTAATGGCTGGATCACAGGGGATCTCCTCGCCCAGATGAAGGAAAGGGACAACCTCTGGGAAAAAGTCAGGTCCTCTCGCAGCAAACAGAACTTCCAATGCTATAGAGCTACAAGAAACCACTGCACCAACCTTATCCACCAAGCAAAGGCCAACTTCCCCAAGGAGCAGCTGAATAAAACTTGGGGCAATGGTAAGAGTTTTTGGGAGAACATCAAAAACCTTCTTGGGAAGGATGAGAAGTAAAAATGCCCCGCTCGCTCAACATCAACAATGCCACGATTACTGACCCTCAGCACATCGCGGATTCCCTCAACACAGCATTTACTGACCTGACTGGAGTGCTACCCCCCAACTACCTGCACCCTGCTGGGGAACAAACCAACTGCACGCCTCAAGCGAACTCAATCCCTGTCTTCTACTTCAAAAAAGTGTCAGTGAAGGAGGCTTACAAACATAAAAAAAATACTAGGCAAGCCCAGAATGGGGAGTGATAGAGTCGATATGAAACTCCTATCCCTTACACTAGATGTCATCATCATGCCAGTTACAAAACTGTTTAACAAATCGCTGTCTCTTGCACAATTTCCCGGGAACTGGGAACAGGCTTTCGTGACGCTGATGTACAAGAATGGTGATATGACATGCACCGCCAATTATAGTCCAATATGCTTTCTCTCTCCCTTATCTAAAGCCCTGGAAAAGATTGTGGCCACCCAACTCACAGATTACCTCAACAAATACAACCTGTTATGTCCCAACCAACATGGCTTCAGACAGAATCATAGTACCTCCACTGCCTTGCTGGACAACACTGACTACTCACATAAGGCACTAGATGAAGGAAAACTGGTGGGGTCAGTCTTCATAGACCTCACCAAAGCCTTCGACACTGTAAATCACTCTCTCCTCCTGACTCAACTACAGAACCTGGGGGTTGCAACCACTGCTATCTGCTGGTTCAAGGACTGCCTAACACAGAGACGCCAACGTGTAAAAAGTGGGCACACAGTATCTAGCTCCAATGAGGTATCTTTAGGGGTCCCACAGGGGTCAATACTGTGGCCCTTACTAGTCAGCCTATTCCTAAGTAATCTTCCTGAAGCCTGTGACACTAAACTGATACTTTGCAGACAAGCACTGTACTTCCTCACAACAGTTCATCAATAACAATGCCCTCACCTCCACATGCTGCAGGCATCCTTCTACAAGCTGGAAGACTGGTTCTCAGCCATAAACTTCTATTAACTACAAAAAGACCAAGGTGATGCTCACAGCCAGCCCACAGCACAAAAAGAAGCTCCCTCCCCTCACCATCTCCAATAAAGTCAGTGAGCTGCTGGAACAAGTTCAGTCCTTCAAGTACCTGGGGGTCACCATTGATTACTCCCTCATCTTCACCCAACACATTGACACAGTGGTAAAGGCAGTGAACACCAAGCTGGGTGTACTTTATAGGCATAAAAAGTATCTCACTCCAGAGGCTCTCCACCTCTCAGTCTCTAGCTCCATCCTTTCTACCATCGACTATGGATTGATGGTCCACAGCTCAGCAACAGACACTGCACTAAAAAGGATTCACATTGCCCTCAACAAGGCATGTAGGCTCACAATGGCTGCAGATAGAAATACCCACACCTGCTCCTTATACGAGGAGACCAATTGGCTGCCACTAAAGAACAAGATTATATTCCAAACATGTCTCCTTGGAAAAAAGGCACTAATGGGTAAACCCTCCTCCATGCATTTCTAGCATCCTAACATCAAGTGCTACCAGCTATACCACCAGAGGCAGGATGAGGGGGGCCCTATCAACACCTTTCTGTCAAACTGTGCAGGGACAACGTGCTTTCAGCTATAGGGCCCTCCAATGGCTCAATAAAATCCCAGTGCACATTCTAAACTCCCAATGCATCTCTCAATTCAAAAATGGCCTAAGGCAACACCTTTTTACTAGGACAGTTTGTGACTGCCACTAGGATTCTAACACCCATAATGCCCACTTGCCCACACTCTCCTTCCCCTTCCTTTTAACCCCACTCTTCCCCTTTACCCTATCTCTCTGTCTTCCTCTCCCCCCTGTGCCATTTTCCCCACTGGATCAACCTTAAAACCAACCTACTACCACTACCTCCCAACCTCCTAGACAAAGCCACTTCTTTTGGCCGCCCACTCTTCCTCCCCTAGCCTCCCCTCATCCTCACCTTGACTCCTCCACAGACTCTCACACTAGGTGTCACACATCTTTATCTCCTTCGCTACATATAAACACTGTCCTTTACCCTAGTTGAATGCTCTTGATGCTGTACTATCACCATTGGTACTATGAATGACATTGTAACGTTATTGTATACTAGCTGCCTACTATTTGAATATTGTATATAAACTGTTTGTTATTGTTGTCATTGTCACTGATTGCCATGGAACCTTTGTAAAAGAGCTCTGAGCTCTAAGGTATGATCCAAATTCATAAATAAATAAATAAAATAAATAAATTTACTGGTGGCAGAGGATTTTTTCTTTGTGAACCCTGCAGTTTGTGTATTCAGCCTAGACAGGGCCTCAGGTTGTGGAAACTGGTTTCAGAGCACAGAACATCAGGTTGTATTGGGTCAGGGGAAGCTTACATCTTAGGTGACTGTAGCCAATCATCTTGGGTGGAGTCTTCCAGAATTGATCAGGTTACTATAAGCTGCTGGTGTGCAGCAGTTTCAGACAGAAAAGTCCATCTTCTTGAAGGTGAAACAAGTAAGCATTAAGCCACGGTGAAGGTGACATCTAATGGGGAATTAATGCATGGATGGTACTGTTGTGCTGAATGCCTACAACGGCCCAACCATGCATTAATTCCCCATTAGATGCCACCTTCTGAGTGGTTTAATGTGCTTGTAACATGGTTATGGGATACATTATTATATAGTAAATATATATCTTAGTGTTGAATAAATCATTTCTACATGGTTTTGTTTGTTGAATGACATGTTTATTGTACTTTTCAGAAACTGAACACATTGTTATTTATGTACAGATGTTGCCAAATGCATGTTTTACATACAGTGCTTCAATGGGTCCTTTAAATTCACTAAAATACCACCAACAGCTTAATCTGGTTCAAAGTCAGTTGGCATTCATCTGTTTCCCTCTCCCCCGGGTTGTGCCTGAAAATAGGCCGAATTTGTCTAGTGCGCTTACCCAATCAACAAAAACTAAATAAACAAAAAATGAAATAGAACAAAGTTAGGTGATTATGCATGGCTTTTCTTTCTATAGTGTGCTTAGGAGGACCCTTGTATGCTGCACTTTTCAATTCTGCATTGGAGTGTTTGCAATTTGCATATTTGCTGACCGACTTGTGAAGTGCTGCCTCTATTTGGTATATGACATTGCCATGCGAGTCTGTCCAATGTCCTTTTTGCTCTCTTCAGGTTTGGGTTTCATTCTGATGCTACTGCTTTGTTTGCAGCACAGTTTCAGTGCTGTAGTAGTTGAAATTTACGGTTCCGTGAACTGTGAATGACTGAAAATTGAAGGGATTGGTCATTCCCCCCCCTGATGTGCATCTGTATGTATTATCTGGTCCAGGAGAAGATTCAGTTTTGCACTGATGTTCTCCAACATGGCAGTGGCTGGTGGTTTGAATGTTTATTTGTATTTCGTTTATAAACAGTACTTTTTTGGGTAGTGGTTAGGTGAAGTAGTTCACGTTCAACATGGCATTATTGGTTCAATAATGCTGTGTTGAATGGTTAGCATATGGCTACTTTTAACCAATGAGTTTTCTGTTTTGGGTCTTGCTTATTTTAGCCATGTTACAAGCTACTTTGAAATAACTGGGAGCTATGGGGAGACACTGGCAATCTGCAAGAAAGTACACTCCTGCTCAAATTTGAGGGAGGTCTGCCTTACTTAACTTTGAATTTTAATCTTGGTATTGCTTTGTGTTGTCTTTTTTCTCGGTTTTTGTAAGTTTAACTTCAGAGGGATTGAAATACTGCATATCTGGTATTCCCTTGTGTTTAGCTGGATTATTTATGTTCTAGTATTTTGTGACAGGCTGCATCAAACTATTTTTTGGTACAGTGAACTGTTTACTGGTGGCAGAGGATTTTTTCTTTGTGAACCCTGCAGTTTGTGTATTCAGTCTAGACAGGGCCTCAGGTTCTGGAAACTGGTTCCTCTGTTTGTTTTCAGAGCACAGAACATCAGGTTGTATTGCATATGGGGAGACTTACTTTATAGGTATTGGGCCCAACTGCTTGATTTTTCTCTGACTGTAATTGTTTTTTGCTGGGTATATTCTCTGATAGATTGTTGTGCAGGTTGTCTTGCTGAAAGGGAGGTCAACACTCACCACCGTGGTAGGGAAAATTATAGAATCACTTCTGAAAGAGAGAATTATTGAGTACCTAGGGGCCAGTGGGGCACAGGACCCGAGGCAGCATGGATTCACAGTGGGACAAATCTAATAGATTTCTTTGACTGGGTGACCAAAGTAGTAGACCAAGGAGGGGCTATAGATATGGCCAACCTAGACTTTAGCAAGGCATTTGACACTGTCCCACACAAAAGATTAATAAACAAGTTAGCCACCTTGGGAATGGGTCCCAGGGTGATAGCCTGGGTAACAAATTGGGTGACCAACAGGATGCAGAAGAGAATAGTAAATGGAGTGCACTCTGAAGAAAGGGAGGTTACTAGGTTACTAGTAGGGTACCGCGGGGTTCAGTACTGGGATCAGTCCTCTTTAATGTCTTTATAGGAGACATTGCAGAGGGGCTGGAAGGAAGAAAAAGTATACCTCTTTGCAGAAGATACACAAATCTGCAACAGGGTTAATACACAAAGAGGGTGTGGAAAGGATGAGAAGGGACTTGGCAAGGTTGGAGGAATGGTTAAAAATATGGCAGCTTAGATTCAATGCAATCAAGTGCAAAGTAATGCAGCTGGGAAACAAAAACCCAGGGGAAGAGTACACAATGGGGGGAGGTACTAACAATAACAAAAATGGAAATGAACCTTGGGGTAGTCCTATCAGATGACATTAAGATAGGCAAACAATGTGAGAAGGCAGTAAGGAGGGCTGGAGGGATACTGAAATGCCCAAGGAGAGGCATCATCAATAGAAAACAAGAAGTTGTTATCCCTCTGTACAGACAGCTGGTGAGACTCCATTTGGAGTATTGCATGCAGTTCTGGAGACCCCATCTCTACAAGGACATAGACAGGATGGAGGTGGTCCAGAGGAGGGTAACTAAAATGGTGCAGGGTTTGCAACAGAAGCCATATGAGGAGAGACTGAAAGAGCTTAATATGTATACCCTTGAGGAAAGGAGGGAGAGGGGGGACATGATAGAAACATTCAAGTACCTCAAAGGAATTAACAAAGTCCAAGATGGGAGCATCTTTGAGAGAAAGAGATGTGCAAGAACAAGGGGACACAGTTTGAAGATAGAGGGGGGATGGCTCAGGGACAACATCAGAAAGTATTTTTTTTCACAGAGAGGGTGGTGGACGCATGGAACCGCCTTCTTGAGGAGGTCGTGGGATCAAAAACAGTGGGGAAATTCAAGAATGCATGGGACAGACATAAGGCAATTATAGTGAAGGGTAGGAGGTAGGAGGAAGTAGGCTGTTGGTTAACTAGAATCTGCAGCTTATCAGTACATAGGGAATGGGCAGACGAGGTGGGCCAAGCAGTCCTTATCTGCTGTCAAAGTCTATTGTAAACATTTGGTCATTCAGGGAGGAGGGACATAAGGAGTGCACAGAAGAGGGAATGGACTGATTCCAGTTATGTATGAGCAGGCAAGTGTGTCTGCATTATATATCTGGTCATTCAGAGAGGAGGGACATAAAAAGTGCACAGAGGAGGGAATGGACTGATTTCAGTGGTGGATGAGCAGGCAAGTGTCTGCATTATAAACATTTGGTCATTCAGAGAGGAGAGACAGGAGAAGTGACCAGAAGATAGGATGGACTGATTCCAGGCATGTGTGAGCAGGCAAGTATCTGCATTATATATCTGGTCATTCAGAGAGGAGGAACATGAGAAGTGCACAGTGGAGGGAATGGACTGATTCCAGGGGTGGGTGAGTAGGCAAGTGTCTGCATTGTAAACATTTGGTCATTCAGGGAGGAGGGACATGAAACGTGCACAGAGGAGGGAGTGGACTATATTTAGGCCTTGGAAGTGATAATGACTCAAGTGGTGTTTTAAAGGTGATAGTGAATCAATCACTGTATTTTAATATAGTGCATTTCCATTAAAATGTTCAAGGTACAATACGGTATTTTAAACTACAGAAAAACTACTTTGAAATACTGTCAAAATGAGAGGCAAATTCAGGCAGAAAATGGTCTCAGCTGCAGAGGAGTCTAGGAAGTGACAAACTATGTAGTGTAGCAAAGATGTTAGTAAATCAATAAATTACTTTATGTTTATGTAAGTGGAAAAAACTAAGACCGTGCTGTTTGGACCTGGAAAATTAAAAACATAAACATAGAAAGTCACAGCAGATGCTGACCAACGATCCACCTAGTATGCCCTGAGTGCTACCCCCCTTAGAATATTCTTAGAAACAATCCACTTATGCTTGTCCCAAGCAGATTTGAATTACCTTGCTGTTTTGGATTTAATAACATCTGCAGGTTGGCTATTCCATGGACCTACCATGCTTTCCATAAAGAACTTATGCATGTTACCCTGGAACCTCTCTCCCCCCTTAATTTCTTGACCCCTTGTCCTTGTGGAGCTATTGATTAGAAAGAATTCCTGGGTAGGGACTCTGTTTATGCCCTTCAGGAACTTGAATGTCTTTCTCTCATGTCACCCCTATCTCTGCGCTGTTCCAGTGAGTACATGTTGAGTTGCCATAATCTGCTTTCATTTGGCAATTCATGGAGCCCTTGTATCATTTTTGTTGCCCTCCTCTGTACTGTCTCTAGTCTATCCACGTCTTTCCAGAGACAAGGCCTCCAGATGTAAATTTACACAATTTGCCTCACTGAAACAGTGAGGCTACACACTATACAGGTTCCTGGTTGGTAATTCTCAGTAATTTAATAAAGCCACCACACTGTTTATCTTTGCCAAATTAGTTGTACTTTATTATGATAGTATTAATACAATTAGCCAGAAAAATCGTATTGTAACAAGAAAGACACACCCTGACAGGATAAATAGTCCTAATTTACAAAAAGAGGTGCATTCTAGCATAATTTGTAAACATTAGAGACATTTAAGCCTAGGGCCAGATTAACTGTTATTTACCCAATTCATGAAGAGAAACCAGAACAATCCTATTTTAACAATAAGAATGCATCCTAAAATCACTCCTATTAAATCAAGACTGGTCACCCATCGACCTGGCCCCTGATGCAAATACAGCCCTTGATCAATTCATACGCATTTTCAATGAAGTTTGTAACATCTTTGCCCCGCCAAAAAAGCAAAAAATTAAACCCCTCTGCAATCCTTGGCTCACGGTTTCCCTCTTAAAGAAGCTGAAACTCAGGGACCACCTCTGGGAACTTGACAGAGAATCCGGAAAACAGGTGGACATCCAAAATTTAAAAAGAGCTAGAAATGATTGCACTAAATCCATACGTCAACATAAATCTGAATACTATAAGACTGCACTCACTGACACATGAGGAAATGGCAAGAGCGTTCTGGAATAACATTAAAGATGTTACCAGGAAGGAGTCCAAATCACCCCCTACTGCTATCACAATAAACGGGAATACTATCTTGGACCTAAAAGTCATAGCCAACACTTTTAATGATGCCTTCACCAACCTCAGCAGCACCCTCCCCCACCGACTTTTTCAACAACAATGACCCCCCTCTTCCCAACCATCAGTCTTCACCTAAAAAATGCCCCCCTTTCTACTTCAGAGGAGTAAAAAAAAATACTGTCTGGACATACATTTCCAAAACAATCAAAAACACTAGAGTAAGTGCTGACACACTGGACCTCAAACTTCTGTCCCTCACTCTAGACGAGGTCCTGGGGCCTCTTGCCAGGATATTTAATCTCTCCCTTTCTCTCAGCCAATTCCCTGACAAATGGAAAGCAGCAACTGTCACACCTATACATAAAGGTGGTGACCGACCTCCCATGTGAACTACTGACCTATCTCTATCCTGCCACCCCTCTCTAAGGCTCTGGAACGGATAGTAGCAGACCAGCTCACCAATCATCTGGACAAGTACAACATCCTTTGCCGGCAGCAACACGGATTTAGAAAAGGACACAGCACTGCCACAGCCCTTCTTGAGTTTACGGGTGCCATACACAACTCCCTTGATCAGGGTCGCCTAACCGGAGCTACATTCATCGATTTGTCAAAGGCTTTTGACACTGTCCACCACTGCCTCCTGCTTCATCAGCTACTCAACACTGGCTTCTCTGCAGAATCAGTGAAATGGTTCAATAGCTATCTTGACAAAAAGTCCCAGTGTGTAAAAATATCAGGCGTGGTCTCCGACACTAAACAGGTTCGCTCCGGTGTCCTCCAAGGCTCCATCCTGGGCCCATTGCTGTTCAGCCTGTTCCTCAACTCCTTCCCCGCTTCCACCTCTCAACAGGTCATACTCTATACAGATTATGTGGTGATTCTTGCCTCTCATCATAACCCAAGCCACCTGCAACAAACCCTTCAACACGGCTTCACCTCTGTTGAAAGCTGGTTCAGAGAATATAAGTTAATCCTTAACCAGAAAAAAAAGGAAGACCATGATTTTCACTAGCCACCAAAACAAGCACAAACACCACCAACTCTCCTTAAACACCTGCCTTGGGGACTCCCTGGAGCAGATTGACTCCTTCAGATACCTAGGAATCACCTTAGATCCACACCTGTCCTTTGGAACCCATATAACCAATGTCGCTAAAACTGTGAGTACTAGACTGGGCTTACTCTACTGGCTTATTGAAGCACCACATGACTAAAGAGGCCCTCTTGCACGCAGTTCAAAGCTCCGATCATCTCCCATATTGACTATGGTCTTGTCATCTATGGCACTGCCACCACCACTGCACTCAGAAGGATTACTACCACCCTAAACAAAGCCTGTCGACTCATCACTGGGGCTGAACGGCTCATTCACACCTGTGACCTCTACTCACAAGCTAACTGATTTCAACTTGATAATAGAATTCAGTACCAAACCTGTGTGGTTGCTAAGAAAATACAGTTGGGAACTGCCCCTCCCGGGGTCTGTTCACTCCTTCAAACGAAAACCAGCTCCAGAATTACTAGGGGATCAAAGCCACAACTTTTCCATATCCCTCGTTGCCGGACAGCCATTGGCCAGCATTCATTCGCCTACAGGGCACCCACTTGGTTTAACGGTCTTACCAATGATACTATCAATACCACTGGGCTAGGGACCTTCAAATCCAGGCTCCAAAACACCCTGGTTGCTTCCAGCATCTGCAGCTGTCCTGGATATTGTCTGTGCAACACCGCTCCCCTACTGCTCTCCCATACCTAAGCTCCTTACATAATGCACTTGCCCTAGTTTGGCCTCTGCCCCATCCACGCTCCAGTACCTGACAATGCCACCTTCCTGGCTGCTTCACCCCCCTCCCCCACCTGTTCTCTCCTCTCCTCTCTTCTCATTTTTCTTACCTCCTGCTTTTCCCCTTCCATTTCTTTCTACCACCACCCTTCCCCTTCTTGTCCTCTTCCTTTCCACTTTACTCTCTCCCTGTCTGTTTGAAATTAATTTTGATATCCTTTACCCTTATTTGTGTAACAATTTTGTCTATTGTCATGTGATACCAATGTCTTGATGTGGAACCTTTGTAAAAGAGCCCTGGGCTCAAAGGTAAATTGTAATCCTAGAATTGAAATTAATAAAAATCATGTCACGTTTAATAATCCTAATTTACAAAAGGGAATACATACTAACATTATTTTTAAGCATCAGGTAGCGTGCTACTACCTGGGTGTACCTACTACAATTTAGTTATAACAGCCAATGGGACAGTCCCATTGGGATGCTCCTAACATGCGATCTAGACAGCTAGTAATATTTAAATTACAGGGCTACAGATTTTCAAAGAAAGATGAAACAATACTCAACTTCTCTCTGGGTTCTTCAAGCACTATGGTTAGTCAGATCTCATCGACTTCTTACCTCTCGAAGAGACATTAGACAGAACGATCGGGTCCCATATTCATACTCTACTTGTTTACATTGAAAATGCATAACTGGAATTTCCCAAAAACTACCCCAGCAGATTTTAACCTAGACACTATGTCATTTAATAAATCATAAGAGTTGGGTTCAAAAATAGATTAGCCATAAGATGCCTCAGTCATAAGATACATTTGACACTTTGCCGAGACAGGGGAGTTTTGTTTATGGTCATCCTTAGGTGGAAAAGTTTCTGCTAATAGCTTGGCAGAAGACACCAGGAGAAAGGACTGCTGTGTGACTGAACTTCTCTGCTGGGACTAAAGTAGAAGAACTTTTGTATTTGACCTTTAATTTAGGGACAAAAAAAAAGTGTGTGTTTGGGTTAACTGAACTGAATGGGTATCTGAAGAGTTATCTAGGTGTAAATCTCAGGTGACTGAAAGGACTTAACTGCTGTGAGGTTTAAATTACTTGTAGAAAGATCTGGTAAGTAGGGGGAGTGGCTTAGCTAGAAGGAAGCTACATTTAAAGACTGCCTTAGAAAGTTTCTGCTAATAGCTTGGCAGAAGACACCAGGAGAAAGGACTGCTGTGTGACTGAACTTATCTGCTGGAACTATATTGCCCTCCTTCCCTCCCCTACACCCCCCACCCAAAGCTAGTTCTATTTTTATAGGCACAGAATTTGACTGACAACAGGAACTTCCTGTTTAGGGGCAGGAAGTGAGTGATCACAGAACCACCAAGGACCCACCATCCTAGAAGGGCAGGAGTAGCTCTCCGGGCCCCTCTAGCTGCTGAAGGTCTGCCTCTGAGCAAGTAAGTGGTCTACTGCGAAATATAGGATATTCTTTTCTCAGAACAGGACAATCAGGAGCTTAAAGGGCACACAGGCAGAAAGTAAGGAGAGAGAGAAAAAAAAACAGAGGAAAGAGTAAGGATTGCAAACAGGTAAGGGGCCAGAAATTAGACATGATTGGAGTGGTGCAGTGCAGTGGCTGTGGAGCAGCAGTCTTCCGGGAGATGTTCTGGAGGATGTGGTGTTGTCCCATCTGCAGGCACCTTTCTGGGCTGAGGGAGGAGGTTGCTCATCTCCAGGCTGAGTTGGCCAGAATTTGTGGGACCTCCTTTTCCATCCAGGGACCACCAGTGCCACTGCTGTTGCCTCAGAGGTTGCCAAGAAAGAGGAGCGGTTGGACCACAGTAGGCTCAGGGAGGGTGAGGGTGGTGGAACAGAGGCGCATTCCTCCCATTGTACCTCTCCACAATTCCCATGCCATTCTGGCAAAGTGTGGTTCCTCTATGGAGGCACCCACAGTGGAGACCAAGGAGGATGGGAACCTCCACAAAGGAGACCCACAGGAGGGTGGCAGGGGACCCTGCAGGGGAAGGAAACAACTCCTGGTGGGGGACTCCATTGTTAGGAAGGTAGAACTGGGGGAGGAAGGGGAGAGGGAGGTAAAGTGCCTGCCTGGCACCATGGCTTACAGGGACAGGAAGCGAATCCTCAGGATTGCCGGAGCAGCTGCACAGGGGAGGGAGCTGGATGTCATTGTCCACCTAGGGACAAATGACCTGGCTAAGAAAGGGATTAGAGAAGTGCAGGAAGAGTTTGTGGAATTGGGGAGGGGCCTTAGTCAAGTAGCACGCACGGTAACCTTCTCGAGGTGCTACCATCTATGGTGATAGGAGAGGTTAGGTGTTCCGCACCATGGATTCAATCAGTGGTTGAAAAACTGGTGTGGAGCTCAGGATTTGGCTTCATTGGGAACTGGGGTCCACCTGGAGTGATGCAAGCCTATACTGGCATGATGGGCTGCATCTGTCCGGAGGAACCAGGATCCTAGGTGATAGGTTTAAATGCTTCATTGGAAGCTTTTAAACTAGCCAAGGGAGGCACTGGAAAGGCAGGAAAATCCTAGCCCCCAAATAATCATGGTAGTAAAAGGCAAACACCAACATAGAGGTGTTGATAGGGAGAAGGGCAGGGTAAATGAAGAAAGTGACAAAGGCAAGAAGGACAGGGATGGGGCAAAAGGGAGTAAGGCCATCAGGAAATGGAGGGTAATGAGTACCAATGCCCGTAGTCTGGGCAACAAGCTCCCTGAGCTGATGGCCTTAATGGAAGAGGGATGCCTGGATACCGTAGCAGTCACAGAAACATGGTACACAGAGAACCATGACTGGGATGTTAACATACCAGGGTACATAACCTACAGGAGAGACAGGCAGGGGAGAAGAGGGGGAGGAGTAGCTCTCTATGTAAAGGAAGGGATAAAAGCAACTGAACAAAAGAGTAAACAGAGAGGAGAGGAGGCACTGTGGGTCACCTTGGAGACTGGAAAGGGCACCACAATCCGTACAGGGGTTGTGTACAGACCCCCATGTCAGGGGGAAGGAATGGACAAGGATATGATAGAAGGCATTCTTAGAATGGCAGAGAAAGGGGAGATACTGTTGATGGGAGACCTGAATATGCCAGATGTTAACTGGAGCACATTTGCTGCAGCCACATCCAAGAGCAGGGCCATTCTTGATGCCCTACAGGTGGCAGGCATTAGACAGCTAGTTTCGGAACCCACTCATGAGGGAGCAATCTTAGACCTCGTACTCTCAAACGGGGGCAGTGAGAGGATCTCAGATCTAGAAGTGGGTTGCCATCTGGGGACAAGTGACCATCAAACAGTGTGGTTCACGTTAAACTCAGCTACAGAGTCAAGCCATACAAAAGTGAGGGTACTGGACTTTAGGAGGGCTGACTTTGAAGATGGGAGAGTGCCTCAGAAAAGCACTAGCAAACAGGTTAGAAGGAGATGTGGAGCAACAATGGGGAATTATCAAAACTGCCATCACAGAGGCAACAAGCCTTTGTGTGAAGCAAATGAACAAATCAAAATGAAAGAAAAAGCCACTATGGTTCTCAAAAGAGGTGGCTGTGAAAGTCAGGAAGAAAAAGATAGCATTCTGGAAGTATAAGGAAACACAGAAGGAGCAGGACAGACAGCTGTACCAGTTAAGGCAGAAGGAAGCAGGAGGGAAGTCAGAATAGCAAAGGCTCAAACTGAGGAAAAGATAGCCAACTCAGTTAAGAAGGATAAAACCTTTTATAGGTACATCAGCGGCGTAGAAAGACAAAGGGAGGGATAGTGAGGCTGAATAGAATGAACAGTGGGTGGGCAGAGGGGACAGTGAAAGCAGGAATACTGAACGAATATTTCTGCTCAGTATTCACAAAAGAGGAGGGGAAGTGCCTAATCCAATTAACAGAAGCACTCTTTGATAGGGGTCGATCCCAGTCCTTTCACAGAAGAAAGGGTTCTGCAAGAACTCCTAAAACTGAAGGTGGACAAAGCAATGGGTCCTGATGGAATTCACCCAGAATTCTAAAGAATTAAGGAGGAACTAGTGAAACCACTGGCTACTCTTTTTAATAAATCATGGGAGGATGGTGTGGTACCCGAGGACTGGAGGAAGGCGGATGTGATTCCCCTTCACAAAAGTGGGTCCAAGACAGAGGCAGGAAACTACAGACCTGTCAGTCTGACCTCTGTGGTAGGGAAAGTGATGGAGTCACTTCTGAAGGAAAGAATAGTCGAGTACCTAGAGGCCAGTGGAGCACAGGACCCAAGGCAGCATGGGTTCACAGCGGGAAGGTCATGTCAGACAGAATCTAATAGATTTCTTTGACTGGGTGACCAAAGTAGTAGACCAGGGAGGGCTGTGGACATGGCCTACCTAGACTTTAGCAAGGCATTTGACACAGTCCCACACAAAGATTAATAGTCAAATTAACCAGCCTGGGAGTGGGACCCAGGGTGGTAGCCTGGGTAAAACATTGGCTGGACAACAGGACACAGAAGGTAATTGTAAATGGAGTCCATTCTGAAGAAGGGGGTTACTAGTGGGGTACCGCAGGGTTCAGTATTGGGTCCAGTCCTTTTAATGTCTTCATCAGTGACATTGCAGAGGGACTGGAAGAAAATTATGCCTTTTGCAGATGACACAAAATCTGCAACAGGGTTGATACACAAGGAGGCGTGAAAGGATGAAAAGGGACTTGGCAAGGTTGGAGGAATGGTCAAGTATGGCAGCTAGGATTCAATGCAAAGAAGTGCAAAATAATGCACCTGGGAAACAAGAACCCAGGGAAGAATACACAATGGGTGGGAGGTAGTAACAACAACAAAAGGAAAGGGACGGGGGTAATCATTTCAGATGACCTTAAGGTTAGCAAGCAATGTGGAGAAGGCAGTAGGGAGGGCTGGGGTATACTGGGATGTATAGGAGAGGCATCAGCAGCAGAAAACAGGAAGTTGTTATCCCTCTGTACAGACAGTTGGTGAGACCCCATCTGAGTACTGTGTCCAGTTCTGGAACCCATCTCTGCAAGGACATAGACAGGATAGAGGCAGTCCAGAGGAGGGCAACTAAAATGGTGCAGGGTCTGCAAGAGAAGCCGTATGAGGAGAGACTAAAGGAGCTTAATATGTATACCTTGAGGAAAGAAGGAGAGGGACATGATAGAAACTTTTAAGTACCTCAGTGGAATCAACAAAGTCCAAGAGGGTAGCATTTTTCAGAAAAGAGACTTGCAAGAACAAGGGGACACAATTTAAAGATAGAAGGAGGGCGGTTCAAGGGCAATGTGAGGAAGTATTATTTCACAGAGAGGGTAGTGGATGCATGGAACAGCCTTCCTGAGGAGGTTGTGGGGTCTAAAACTGTGGGAGAATTCAAGAATGCATGGGACAGACATAAGGTAATTCTTGTCGGGGGTAGGAAGAAATAGGCTGTTGGTTAACTAGGATCTGCGGCCTATCCTGTAGGTAGGGAAATGGGCAGACTAGGTGGGCCTAGCGGTCCTTATCTGCCGTCAAAGTCTATGTTTCTATGAAAAACAAGTGGTCAGGGGATTTTACATTTATCAAAAATAACTCGCTTTAGGAGACAGAAGACACATGAGGGGACGTGACTGTTTTAAAATAACTGGCTTACAATGCAAAAGTAGCCTTGTACCAGACAGTGGCCAAATTATGTATCATTATTTCTTATCAGTTCCTCATAATACATATTTTTGAACACAAGTAATCACAAGATGAGGAACTTCAATAGTCAAGGCTAGACATGGTTACCAACAGCTGCATTTTTATCTCGGCCATAACCTTCAAAAATATATGTTCTGTCACACAGTATTTTTCTGCTGAGCAGGGTAATTCCAGTTTTGCTTTAGACCTTGGTTTTAACATGGCTTATGCTTTTCAACTATTTTTCTACATTGTTTCACAGGGTTTTAACAATTAACCTTTTAAAGTCTTACACGTACATACACATTAAGTGATAAGGTGGTATCGTTTATTCACTTAACCACTTGCAGCCCTTTGCTAGCCATACATCAAAAATTTACGTGTTGGCATCATTTAGTCATCTATTAATCATTTGCAGCCTCTGCAAGCCTTTTACACCTTTTGCATTGTTTAACTTTGTCATGGCCAACTGTATATATAAAGGTTGTTATCAACAAACTTATATAAACCAAACTTGTTTAGACCTGGGCCACTGGTTAGTTTTAAGGGTTGTTAGTTTTAACAGTTCCCCACCTCGAAGACAAGGGACCCCTTGGGGACCTGAACCTTCACAAAAATTGAACATAAAAGTAAAGATATTAGTTATTAACTGAATGTTAAATAAAAAATTAAATAAACATGTTTACTCTTAAACTGTTAGCCTAGGTGAGTATGTATATGATAAATGTGTGTTAACAAATTAGTTCTACTGTAATAATATGGCATACATATTTTTTTTATAGAGGTATAAACCTTATTTATACCATATCAATAGACATTATGGTATAACTATTAAGTATTAGTAGGTTACTTAACTTATAATATTAGTATACTTATAGTTAATTATGCAGGTAGTTTTTCAGAGCTTGGATATTTGTGCCATGGGAATAATCTGGGCCATTCTTAAATCACGCAGTTGCTTATTATGACTCTTAATGGTACTTCTAAGACAACATGAAATAATAATTAGTACCACAATAAGAATTGCCTGAATTACAACAAAAGCCTTAACAGCTGAATCTAACCTGTTGTCAGTAAGCATTAAATTGAAATCTCCCTGGTGAATCATGTCCTTCATAACTTGCTCTGTATTATACATCCGATTTCCAACCTCGACCAAGTGGGCATCTTTTCTGGCCAGTAGAGCTTTAAGGTTTAGGGTGAGGGTTTCAATAGGCACATTAAAGTAGGGCAAATATTCCTCTATTTCTTGGTGATCAGGGTCACTCTGGATGGTTTCTTCTTTAAAAACAGGAATAGGTTTTAAAATGGTTTGACCAATGACAGTATGCTGAGTGGGGGTAAAGCAAACATTTGATATATTGATCTGACATGACAGGGGCCCATGTGAAAAGGTTTTTTGATTAGTGACTACGCAGTATTGACCATGTCCATTGTATGTTGCCTTAGCCATAGATCTTTGCCACTTAGTTAATTTAACTGGGCAGGTGATGGTGCCATTTGGATTATAGTAAGCATCTGGTGGTTCATTTTCATATCCACATACAGGGGAGGTGACATCAAACATATTACACCTGCATAGATATCTACTGTAATCCCTTAATAGCACAGCATGATAAATGGGGCGCCACCTAAGTTTGCAAGTTAGAGAGAATACTAATTGGGAGGGGGATCTAACTGCTCTTTATACACATCTTCCTCTAAATAACCTACCGAGTGAATAGCTGCTATTTTATCAAATACTGCAGTTTGTGGGTCAAATAAAGGAAGGGACACTGTAAAAGAGACATACATAACATCTCTTACAGTGCAGGATCCTTTTGCATAACACTGTCCTGTATTGAGGTGTGGAGTCACATAACCTAAATTACGAATGGTGCCAGGGGAAGAGAGAACTACACCATTGCACACATTGCCAATTTACTTTTCCTACTTTAGACACACACTGGGGACAATACCATTGGGCCAAATGCCCATCTTTAATAAGATCTGGTAGGCGTCCACTCTCTAGGTTCTCTAGTAATTTTGTTGTGGTGGTTAACATATACCCACCATATGCAGTGCAAATGATTTCTCTTCCTACTCTCTTTTCCTGTCCATCCTTGTTATTGACCTCAACTAGCTCATTTATTTTCTTTTTAGTTTCCTCAAATAATCTTGCTATGTCATGCATATTAAAGACATTAATTCTCTGTTCTTGTGCCAAACCTTTAATTCCATGCAGCTCAACCTTATCTATAACTTGAGCCTGGTTAGTTTCAAAGTATCTAATGTGATTTTTAATCCTGTCCACATCTACCCTATTCCAAATGGACATGCCTGATCCAAATAGACCTGTGGCTGTTCCTACCATTCCTCCTACTGCCCCTAAACCTAAGCCATGAAAACATCTGGACTTAAATGGCTTTAGAGTCTCTTGCCCTGCTATTCTGTCTTGGGCCCTCTGATGGTGGGCTGCTATTACATCTATTACCAGGGAGGCATAAAATAAGGACACATTAGTTTGAATGCAGTGTCCAAACTTGGCCATACTCCAATGGGAGATGTTTAGGACAACAGGTATATGCATAAATTGTACATTATTTATAAGAGTTCCAGGTATTGAGGTAGTAGTCCGCTAGGGGGCCCTGGTGTTAACAGGGGACACTCATGGAATGTATCATTAGAGGAGTGTTCAGTTGTGGTTGGAAATATGTCTTCAATGGGGGTGGGGATAACCTGTATTTTATTGGTTACTTCTACTCGGGGCTGAGGGGGTTGTGCAGGGATTCCCAATGGATTTTTGGGCCTTATTTGCACTTGCACCACATATTCATCTCTTCCTTGCCACCCAGGTAAGGTTACCTGGTATTTACATCACTATAAACCATACTCATCTTTTTGTACATCATTTTCTTTTACCCACCATAGGTATGAACTGGATCTGTACTCAACTGACACTCTCTTTTGATAATATGGTCCCACAGCCTCATAATTACACAGATGAGACAGTGTCTCTGCAGCTCCATACATAGAATTAACAGCTCTGCCATGATGAGCACACTTTGGTGGCAACAGTATAGAGTACATGCATTTAGATTGCCTCTAGTGTCCTTGATTGGCATAGTGAATTGTCCTCCAATTGGAATAGGTTCATATCACTTTGGCTTGAACCACACTTTATATATGTAGTCATCATACCGGTTACTTCCAACCTTTTGTATTCTTTCAGTCTTGTTTGCATTTTCCACCCCTACTTCATGGTCCTGGAACCAACTGTTTTCTGTCCGTGGATTAGGATCACACACTGACACAACATAAGTATCTGGATAGTGGCAGTGATGGGGGAGGGCAGGTAACCTTTAACTACCCTCATTGTGTCTGGATCATAATATGTTGTTTTAATCTGTTTTACAAGAGAAGATCAGGGTTAGTACCTGCTCCTATTTACTGTGCATTTTTCAACTGATTGATATGATACCATTTTAACACAGACTGCTTTTTCTTGCCCGCCAGCTGAATTAGATGTACGGAAGGGCTGGCCTTGTCTACCACAGAAAAGGCCCCCTTCCATGTGGGTATAAAGCAGTGTTCCTTTATTAGCATAGTCTTTAACCATAACAACATCCCCAATTTGGTATTCAAATGGATGTACCTTTTTATCAAAATACTTTTTCATTTGCTTCTTTGTTTTGCTAATATTAATAGCAACAAATGTATTTACCGCAACAATATATTCTTGCATTAGCTTCACCCAATTTTCAGTTACAGCTCCTTGTAGGAGGGGGGGATCACCATTGGTAGCAGCAGGTGTCCAGGGGTTTTCATTAACCTCCCAGTCATAGCCTGATATGTGCTAAACACTAGTAGTTCTATTAGGCGTGGATCAGATTGCCATCAAACATAGAGGTAACATTTTAGTCCACTGTGTGGGCTTGTCAGCACAAAATTTAGTTAACATTGTTTTTAAAGTTCTAGTTCCTCTTTCTACTACTCCTGAAGACTGTGGGTGGAATGCTACGTGTAGTTCCTGCTTAATGTCTAACATTGTTTGCAGCTGTTTGAACATTTTTCATGTAAATTCAGGTCCTCTGTTTGGGGAAATTACCCGTGGCAGTCCCCACCTGGAAAACAACTCTTATAACAATACACGAGCTGCTGTGTAGGCGTCTTTGTTTTTCATGGGAAATGCTTCTGTCCATTTTGAGAAAACATCAATAACAACCAGATAATTAGTGTAGTTACCTGGTGTTCTTGGCAGTCTGGTGATTAAATCAACTTGTATATGGGCCGAGGGACCATCAGGTGCTTCTGTTGACTGCAGTAGTGCTCGATTGGATGTATGGGGCGGGTTGGTTTGTAAACAAGGGAGGCAATGGTGCCATTTATCTTTAAGATCTTGTTGCAGGGTGGGCCACCACATAACTGTCTTAACCTTTTCTAAAGTAGTGTCTAGCGAGTGATGCCCTCCTGTGGGGTGGGCATGATAGAGGTGAAATACCTCATCTGCTAGGTCAGGGGGAACAGAAGCAACAGGTTAGACTGTTCATTTTCTTGATACGTTAAGACTGAATTAGGGGGGTCAGCCCCAACTAATAAGGTCTTGCTTGCCCAAGGGGTTGGGGTGGGCAGGGAACATTGCTGCAGATGCCAGTTAACCACTATCTGGTAAGGATGATAGGTAAACTGTAAGGATTTGAGATCTGAAGGGGTTGCAGGATTTAATGCCATAACTGGTGCAGGTATAAATGAAGGGGGAGGGCACCAGGGAGCACCTTTTTGTGCTGCAGCTTGAGCTGCATTGTGGACAGCTTGATTTTCTTCTGCTTGTGGGGTACCAGTGGAATGTTCCTTAACCTTAAGGATAGCCACTGGGTGGGACAAGGTTTTAAGCAGATGCACTATATACTGTAACAAAAACACACAATACAAAGACTTTTCATTTGAAGCTAAAAACTTGTTTGCAATATATAATGGAAGCATGGCAACAGTATTTACTACATAGGCACTGCCTGTATATACATTGACTGAGCAATCCTTAATATTCTCTAAAGCACAAGCAACAGCTGCTAGCTCAGCATACTGAGTAGAAGTGTGAGAATGAGTTTGCTGCGGTATAACCACTGCAAACCCAGTATTTGACTTACCATTTACTTGATATGATGACCCATCAGTATACCAAATTTTGGCAAGGGGTATTGGGGTGGTGCGTGTAAGGGGGGGGGAAGCTGAAAGTCAGTGGGCATTCATGGGACTCTCCAGTACAGAGGAGACTGGCAGGTAACAAAGTTGTCTTCTTTGGGGTAATGTCCAAGTCTCTTTGCAACAACATCAATGTCCTCTGTGACAGTCTGTGAGGAAACAGCAGATCTTACTTCGAGAGGGCTCTTGCAGTAGGTAATTACATATAGGACTGACGTCGGCCGGCAGCAGGACCCCTCGGAAAAATTTCTAGCTAGCAGTCCCTGGCGTGGGACCGCCCCCACGTCAGGTGACCGGCGTCACGCGACGGTATAAAGGGGCAGTCCTGGACGCCCGCCTTCCAGTTCTTTCCCACCGTTAGCTCGTGCAGCGTCTCGCGGTAAAGTTCGTGCTTAGTCAGCCCTGCTCTTTCGTCGGTTTTACCGAGATTTATTCATATTTTTCCTTCCTATCGTCAAGTCATCGATGGTGCATGTCGTCCCCTACACCTTCCGAGCACAAAAACAAGTGCGACTTGTGCGGCGTCCAGCTGCCACACAATGACGGCCATCCCTCTGCCTCTTCTGCCTTGGCCCCGACCACCTGGTCGACAAGTGCCCGCATTGCCTTCACTTCAACGCGGCGACCCGCATACGACACCAACAGTCCCTGGAAGCCCATCTTCTAAAGAAGAAGATGTCTTCAATGGAAAAAGAATTGAAGAAGCTCAGGCGGGCGTCGACTTCGCCATAAGGGCATCATAAAATACGCGGCAAGGAGAGGCACCGGAGAAGGCCTCCTCCCCTGTGACTCCGGCCAGGTAACATCCCCTCTGGGGGACCGCCCGAAGGCAGCCTCCAAGGTTTGGGAGGAGGCGTCGGCCCGCCCGTCTGGCTCGTGCTCAGCCCCTGTAGGGGCCTCCTGGCAAAAGGGGGCTTCAGCCCCCAGTTCTGCTGCAGGCTTGCGGCCTACTGGCGCGGGCGACTCCCATAAGTCAGACGTCGGCTCCTCCGACGTACGCAGGGAGAAGGTCGATAACACGTCCGACCCTTCGGGGCAGCGCACGACCTCGTCCCCCTCGGACCGGGCCGTTCCTCCTCCTCCTTGGCCCGCCTCCGACGAGGGACCCTGTAAGACGGACGCTGGCTCCTCCAGCGCCTGCCAGGACTTAGCCCCTAAGCCGCACGTCGGCTCCCCCGATGTGCGCCAGGTGACGGAACCTACGACGGACCCTCCAACCCCCGTCGTACCTGGTTCCCCACAGCCTTCGCTGCCATCCGGGGAGCCTGAGTCCCCCCAGCCTGACCTTGGGGATCTCCTCCCCCATCCCTGGGCGATGCGGTGGAGGCACCACCTCTGTCAGACTCTCCTCCCAGGGAAACGGATCTGACGCCGGCCCCGATGCCAGCCCCGACGCTGGTCCCACCAACGCCGGACCTGACGCCGGCCCCACCATCGGGCCTTGCTCCCACTGGGTCTCTCACTGTTGACCCGCCCGTGGGGCCACCTGCTCCAGCAGCTCCTCCGGCACCTGGGTACCCGCCATCTTATCCGATGCCGTCGTACCCGGGACCGCAGTATCCAGCGCCGCAGTATCCGTCGCTGGTTCCTCCGACGCCGCAGTACCCGACGCCTCAATACCCGGCACAGGTTTTCCCACAGCCGGGTTGGGTTTCGGATACTCGCCTTACAGATACAACCCGTATTCTTTCCCCCCCTGGCCGCTGGTGGATCTTTAGGAGACTCTGGCTTCCTGGTGGGCTGAGGCCAAGGCTCAGTTCACCAAGGAAGTAGAGAGCCGCCTTACAGTGATGGCGCCACCCCCGGCCCCCATACGCCCCAGCCGGCACACTCCCTCACTGCCTCCGGACTCCAGAGCCCTTCCCTCTGGATCCCGAGAGGGGCAGGACACGCGTCCACGGATCCCCCCCAAGAAACCCGTTCCACCCCCTAGCCGTGTTAGGGAGTCTTATTCTGCTTCTGATTCTTCTTCTTCCCCCTCGGATTCCTCGGATTCCTCCAACGGATGCTCCGAGAGAGACAACGAGCCTCGCTCTCCATCCAAGTCCCGGCCGAGGACCCCTCCGAAGTCTCCTCCGGAGGACCCTTCCTTCATGGAGTTGCTCAGAAAAATCCAGGAAGTACATCAGTGGCGCTCCTTGGAACCAGATCCTCAGAGGGTCAAACTCGCCGAACATCTGGACCTGCCTCTGACAGCTCCTACTTTAGTTCCACCCTGGATCGAGCCTCACACCCACCTTGTTTCCACTATTTGGAAACAACCGTCGGCTTTAGCCCTGCTTCCTAGGAAGTCTAACAGGCTATACCAGGCTCCTGAGGGTGTAGATTTTTTGGTCTCTCACCCCCACGCAGATTCGGTCGTTAGTGCCGCTCACGGCCGATCAGCGGAACCAAAACATCTAAGCTTGTCTCCTCCGGACAAGGAATCTCGCCTCCTGGACCAGTATGGAAGGAAAATTTATGCCTCTTCCACACTGGGAATTTGGGCCCTGAATTATGTTGCTCATATGGGGGATTACCAGAAGGCCATCCTTACCCAGGCGGAATCTAAGATTGACTCCTTACCTGACTCTCAAGTCAAGCAGGAGTTAGCTGATTTAGTCCGTTCTGCTTGTTCAGCCAGTCGTCACATTCTGCGGACGACATACAATGCAGTGGACACTGCCAGGCAGAGCTCCACCTTCGCCGTGAGTCTACGGCGTCATGCCTGGCTCCACGTGTCAGGTTTGGTCCTGGAGGTGCAATCCGCGATCCAGGAAGCACCTTTCAGGGGGTCGGTGCTTTTCGATGGTGATGTCAAGGACATCATCACCGACTTGCAGGAGAACGGGACGGCTCTGAAATCTGTGGATTCCATGTACCATCCTCATCACCCGCGGCGCCGTCCTTTTCGCAGACGCAGTCGGCTACAAGCGAAACCCCAAGGAATGTGGGCCACAAAACATTGGGCCCCCGCAGCTGCCGGCCCCCTCCACCCAAAAAAGCAGTGGGTGCCCCAGCTGCGGCGCTGCCCCACGCCACCTGATTCTTCCCTCTCCCACCGCCTCTGGACACAGGAACGGTGAGAGGAGGTTCTCCCTCCACCTTCCGGGTTGGGAGAGGATAACAACAGATTCATGGGTGCTTCAGATTATCGTGGAAGGACACTCTATAGAGTTTCTACAGAAACCACCTCGCCACCCCCCTTCGAAGTCATCCTACCCAAGGGACCATCTTCCTTTGGTCCAGGGAGAAATCTCTGCTCTCCTCGCAAAGCAGGCTATAGAGCCCATTCCCCCTCACCTTCAAGGGACGGGTTACTACTCTCATTTCTTCCTGGTTCCAAAGAAGACGGGAGATCTCAGACCCATTCTCGAGCTCAGCTCTTTGAACCTTTACGTGGAATACAAAAGGTTCAGGATGCTCTCCCTACAGACCCTTTTGCCCCTCCTTCGGCCGGGTCAATGGCTTTGTGCGCTGGATATGCAGGATGCATATCTGCACATCCCCAGTCACCCTTCTCACCGCAAGTACCTTCGCTTTGCTTTCCAGGGGGACCATTACCAGTTCCGAGCACTCCCGTTTGGTCTTTCCTCGGCTCCCCAAGTCTTTACCAAATGTCTGGCTGTGGTAGCGGCCCACCTGCATGTGATGGGAGTTCAGGTGTTCCCTTACCTGGATGATTGGCTCCTGGCGGCCTCGTCCAGGGAGGAGCTCCTGCATTTTCTCTCCCTCACCCAGCAGGTTTTCACTTGCCTGGGTATTACCATCAACCATTCCAAGTCTCATCTGGACATCTGGATCCCTCCCAGAGACTACAGTTTATTGGGGCTGTCCTCGATACGACGGTAAGCAAGGCCTTCCTGCCCCCGGACAGGGCGGCCTCTCTTCAGTTACAGATTTCCCTGCTATTAGAACGCAGAAAAGTTCCAGCGAGGTCAGTTCTCTGTTTCTTGGGGCTCATGGCGGCTGCCATCCCTACAGTTCCCTGTGCTCTGCTCCACATGAGGATTTCTCAGTGGACTCTTCGCTCCCAATGGGATCAACTGGTAGACAACCTAGATCATCTAGTTCTGATCTCCTCGCTGATGGCTCGAGACTTGCAGTGGTGGATGGTTCGAGAGAACCTGTTTCAGGGGGTCCCCTTCTTTCATATTCCCCCCTTCCAGACTCTGACTACAGACGCATCAGGCGAAGGTTGGGGAGCCCATCTGGGTCCTCACCGAACCCAAGGATTATGGTCCAGATTGTAGCTAGCTCTCCACATCAATGTGCTCGAGCTGCGGGCAGTACTATATGCTCTCCAAGCCCTTCACCAATACATTCTTCCCTGTCACCTAGCCATCCAGACGGACAACATGTGCGTGGTGTGGTACATCAACAAGCAGGGAGGGACTCGATCCTACCCACTTTGCAGGGAAGCAATGAGGGTTTGGGACTGGGCAACTCAACACAACCTTCACCTCACAGCGATTCATGTTCCAGGAGTCGACAATACCCTGGCAGACAAGCTAAGCCGCTCCTCTGCCCTGCCACACGAGTGGGAATTGGACCAAAAGGTGCTAGAAGACATCTTCTAGCTTTGGGGGACTCCGCAGGTAGACCTGTTCACCTCTTCCCAAAACGCAAAACTTCCCACCTTTTGCTCATTCATTCCAGAGCGAGGCGCTTTCTGGAGTGACGCTCTGTCTCTAAATTGGAAGGGCAGATTCGTCTATGCTTTTCCCCCAATTCCACTGGTCCCTCGTGTGTTGCAGAAACTATCAACAGAAGGAGTGAGAATGATTCTGATCGCTCCTTTCTGGCCCAGGCAAATCTGGTTCACTCTTCTACAACAATACTCAGAGGTTCCTCCTGTTCCTCTTCCTTTATCTCAAGGTTTGCTGACCCAGGATCAGGGGACCCTGGTCCATCCGGGACTCAAGTCCCTGCAACTCCATGCATGGCTCCTGCAGACCTAGCTCAATCCCGCTTTGGTGTCTCTCCAAAGGTGGCGGAGATTTTGGTGGAGGCCAGAAAACCCTCCACTAGGTCCACTTACGCCATGAAATGGAAGAGATTTTCCATTTGGGCTGCCTCTAGGAACGTGGAGCCTTTGTCCTGTTCAGTGGCTGTTCTGCTGGAATATTTATGTCACCTTTTCGACTTGGGTCTCAGTAATTCCTCCTTGAAAGTTCGCATGGCTGCTATCTCAGCGTACCATGTTCCTTTTGCAGATAAAGCATTTGCCCAATTAGAGGTCTCTAAGACCTTTCTTACAGGGGTCCTTCATCTGAGGCCCCCCATCCGAACTCCTGCTCCCCCTTGGGGCTTGAACTTTGTTCTAGAGAAACTTACCCTTCCTCCCTTTGAACCTGCGGCCTCCGCAGATCTGAAGTTTTTTTCGTGGAAGACACTCTTCTTGGTGGCCATTACTTCCGCTCGAAAAATGTCCAAGCTCCAGGCCCTTATGTGTAAAATCCCATGCCTGATCTTTCACAAAGAATGGGTGGCTCTTCGCACGAATCCTAAGTTTCTACCTAAAGTGGTAGCAGAGTCTACCTTAAATCAGTCTATAGAGTTACCTGCCTTTTTCATGCAGTACTACAACCAGGGAGAATATTTACTACATACCATGGATGTTCACCGGATTCTGAGATACTACACCGACAGGACGAAGGATCTCAGAAAGACTGATCAGTTGTTCGTCTCTTTTGCTCACAAAAGGGAAGGCAATGCTGTTTCCAAGCAACGCCTGTCGCAGTGGTTAGCTCATTGCATCACTTTCTGTTATGACAAGTACAACAAGACCCTTCCGGGTCAAGTGAGAGGTCACTCCACACGAGGAGTAGCGGCCTCTGCGGCTTGTTTCAAGAATGTGTCTGCGGCAGACATATGCGCTGCCGCCACCTGGACTTCCGCCCATACCTTTACGTAAACACCACAGTTTGACATTGCCTCTTGCCATAGAGCAGGCTTCGGCTAGCTGTTTTGCAAGGCCTCCTGTCTTGAGGCTTGCAAGGCTACTGCTATTTTCTGAGTAGTTTCTCCTCCCGTGCCTTTTATTTGTTCCAGACTGCTTGGGATTCAGTCCTGTATGTAATTACTACTGCAAGAGCCCTCTCGAAGTAAGATGGTACAGTTAAGTAAGACTTACTGTAACAGTAGATCTTCTAGAGAGCAGTAGGTAATACCCCTCCGCCCTCCATCCCCTAGGCTTCTTCAGCTCTTTTCCAGGAATGGAAACATCTGCTTCTCTCGTCCTGGCCTACCGGGACTGTGGCGGGAAAGAACTGGAAGGCGGGCATCCAGGACTGCCCCTTTATACCGATGTCACATGACGCCGGTCACCTGACATGGGGGTGGTCCCTCGCCAGGGACTGCTAGCTGGAAATTTTACCGTAGGGTCCTGCCGCCAGCCGGCGTCATTCCTATATGTAATTACCTACTGCAAGAGCCTCTCTCGTGGATCTACTATTATGGTATGTTCTTACGTAACTGTACTTTTCTCCTGGTTTTAACAAGTAATTAAGCGGAGTGTGCAGGGTGTGGATAATAGTCTTTTGCAGTCCAGTGATATAAGTAAAATGCTTAACTGCCCAAAAAGTTGCTAGAAGATGCTTTTCACAAGCTGAGATCTTCTTTTCGACTTCAGTTTACACTCTTGAAGCATAGGCAAGCGGTCTGAGTTTGTTCTGTTGGTCTTGACACAAAACAGCAGCGATGGCAGTTGGTGATGCAGACACTTCTAGATGGAAGGGTAATGCTGGATCAGGCTGTACAAGGAGGGTTGCAGCTGCCACGGCTTCCTTGATTTGTTTTACAGTGGCCGTATGTTCATCCTTCCAGTGTGGTCTGATGTCATCATCCACTGAGGCTTTGAGCAGGTTGTAGCGTGGTCTTGCCAGTTCAGCATAAAGAGGAATAAAGTCTCTGTGGTAGCTAGTTAAACCAAGAAGGGACCGCAATGCTGTTTTTGTACCAGGCAAGTCAAGTCTCTGAATTGTCTTTACCTTCTCGGCGTCTGGCTGCTTACCACTGGGAGTGATGATGATGCCAAGGAAAGTTACCGCCTCCTTTACTAGCTTACACTTCTTTGGATTAACTTTGAGCCCTGCCCTCTGCAGCAGCTGTAGCAATTCAGTCAGTAACTTGAGATGTTCCTCTTCTGTTTCGGTGGCCAACAGCAAATCATCAACGTATTGTAACACAGCTTCGGGCTTGGAAAAATGGGTTTAAATAGTAGCCATTCTTTTGTGGAACACAGTGCGGCTGTTACAGAAGCCCCGGGGCAAGCGGGTCCAGGTAAACTGTCTATTGCCCCTAGGTGAAGGCAAACTTGTACTGTGAAGCCTTATGTATGGGCACACTCCAAAACCCATTTGCAGTGTCCAGTGTGCTGAAAACCTTGGCTGAGGGAGGGATTTGGGACAGCAGTGATGGAGTCTTTTTTTTTTGTTATTATAACTAGGATTACAAGTACCTTTGAGCCAGACTCTTTTACAAAGGTTCCGTGTCAGAGAACAAGTACAGTACAAGTTACAGAAATAGGAACAAAACAATAAATAGGTCGGCATATTAGGTTACAATGGTAGATCAGTACAATAGCTAGAATAAGTAGAATGTATACATGGGAACACAGAGTAACAGAGGGATAAGAAGGGGAGATGGTGAAAGATGAAGACAGATGTAAGGAGCGAAGTTGGAGAGGGCAGGAATTGCAGCCAAAGGGCATAGTCATAAACTGGGAGAAGGCTGAAACTAGTCAACAAAAAGGGAAAGATCATTGAGGGCTCAGAAGAGGTGGGGGGTGAAGGGGGGAGAGTCAGGAGTGGTGAAAAGAAAGAAGAAATAAAAAAGTAACATAGAGGAAAAGGAGGGGTGGAGATGTGGTACGTAATAGTTGGAGGGAACAAAAATGAGAGGGCTAAGGAGATTATAGGTAGCATTCACAGGAGCAAGAGTTAGTAAGGTGGAGGTGGAGTTTGTGTTTGAATGAGCCAAGGGTGGTAGTGGAGGAGATGTCAGGATTGAGTGCATTTAACCAGCTAGGTGCTCTGAAGGCAAAGGATCTTTGGCCCTGAGAGGTGCAACAGTGAGGAACCTGAAGGAGCTGGTATTCAGAGCCCCTGGTGTTACGTGGCTTTAGTCTAGAACTAAGCAGTGCTTGGACTCCCGGTGGAGCGAGGCCCATGATTACTTTCTTTGCCATAATGCAGGTTTGGTATTTTATGCAGTTTGAAAGTTGAAGCCAGCCAGATCAGGCATAGAGTTCACATGTATGAGTGAGACGATGAGCACCCGAGATAAGCCTGCAGGCCTTGTTAAGTGATAAATTCATCTCAGGGCAGTGGCAGAGCCAGAACCATATATTATAAGACCATAATCAATGATGGAGACCACCAAGCTTTGGATGACAATCTTCAGTGCTTCTACAGTAAGGTGTTGTCTTTGTCGGTCAAGTAGGCCTAGGCGCATATTTGCTGATTTGGCAACATTGTCTATGTGTGCCCCATAGGAGAGTTTTGAATCCAGGGATAACCCTAGGAATTTTAATGACTGCACTTGCTCAAGGGTGTTGCCATTACTGGTAGAGATAGCTAGGGGGTGAGATCGATGCCTATTTTGAGAGCTGTTAAAAAGCATTACTTTTATTTTTTTTTATGATTGAGGACAAGCTTATGATGAATGAACCAGTTTTCCACTGCAGCAAAGCCTTGCTGAAGATTGGTCTGCAGGAGCACAGGGTCCTTGTGGGAAGAGAAGATAACAGCGTCATCAGCATAGAAGGTGGTGGGGGGGGATACTGGGATGTATAGGGAGAGGTATCACCAGCAAAAAACAGGAGGTTGTTATCCCCCTGTACAGACAGTTGGTGAGACCCCATCTGGAGTACTGCGTCCAGGTCTGGAGACCCCATCTTCACAAGGACATAGACAGGATGGAGGCAGTTCAGAGGAGGGCAACTAAAATGGTGCAGGGTCTGCAAGAGAAGCCATACGAGGAGAGATTAAAGGAGCTTAATATGTAAACCCTTGAGGAAAGGAAGGAGAGGGGGGTCATGATAGAAACGTTTAAGTACCTCAGTGGAATCAACAAAGTCCAAGAGGGTAGCATCTTTCAGAAAAAGAGATGTGCAAGAACAAGGGGACACGATTTGAAGATAGAGGGGGGACGTGCTCGGGGGCAGTGTGAGGAAGCATTTTTTCACAGAGAGGGTGGTGGACGCATGGAACAGCCTTCCTGAGGAGGTTGTGGGGTCTAAAACTGTGGGAGAATTCAAGAATGCATGGGACAGACATAAGGCAATTTTTGTTGGGAGTAGGAAGAAATAGGCTGTTGGTTAAACAGGATCTGCAGCTTATCCTCTAGGTAGGGAAATGGGCAGACTAGATGGGCCAAGCGGTCCTTATCTGCCGTCAAAGTCTATGTTTCTATAGAGGATAATCTGTTCAGTGCAAGATGTCGGGAGCATGTTAAGAAAAAGGCTGAAGAGTAACAGACCCAGGATGGATTCCTGAGGGACTCCAGATCGGACCGGTCTGAGGTCCGCGAGTGTCGCCGCTATTTTGAGTCATTGAGATCTGTTTTGCAGATAGCTGTTGAACCATGAGACAGTGTCAGGAGAGAGTCCTAAATGCTGGAGTTGTTGGATCAGCAGACAGTGGTGGACTGTGTTGAAGGCCTTGGTCAAATCTACAAATACTGCCCCGGTTAAGTGACCCATATCCAATGTGCCGCTGCAGTGCTCCAGTGAACTCCAGTAATGCAGAAGAGGTGCTATGACCTTTTCTGAAGCCATGTTGTTGTGGGCATAAGAGATTGTGTTTGTCCAGGTAGTCTCTCGTACTATAGGGGCACAGGCTGGGGTAACGGCATTTAGCCTGCGGTAATCAATAGTGAGGCGATAGATACCACCTGGTTTAAGTACGGGCCAAACAGGGGAATTTGTAGTGGACTCACACTCTCTCAGAACCCCTTGCTGCAGTAATGATTGTATGATAACATCTACGTCAGCTTTGCACTCATTGGGAATCTTGTATTGTTTCTGTGCTACATGTGCTTTACCAATTATAACTTCTTCTTGTTCTAACAAACCACAGTCATGTTTGTTTTTAGCAAAAACCTCTGCATGCTGATTAGTTATCTGGTTTACAAGAGGGGACTCATGCTTGAGGATGGGTAAAACATCTGGATTGTTAAGAGCAGAAATAGCATGCAGATCTGAGACAACAACAGTCTCATCATCTGTCTTGCCACCTGTGTGCAACCAAAGGCGATTGTTTGTATAATCAATAACGGCTGCTGTGGACCTAAAAAAGTCTGACCACAAAATGCCATCTTGACTAAGCAAACTCATTAAATATGCATCTCGATCAAAGGTACATCCATTTATAGTAATTTTAGCTGGCTTAGCCTTAATTGCTGTTGCTTTAGATGCTTTAAAAGTAGATAGCGTAATAACTTCATTAGTTGCAAGCGGGTGTGTTTCAGGTTGTGGGGTATGTATGATAGACATGGAAGCTGCTGTATCAATAAGCATTGTTTGCTGCAGGCCTCCTGTTACAGCAGCTTCAATGATAGGTCTGCTCCAGTCATCTCTTTGAAATTTTACTATCGGCTGAAGAGAGGCCAGACATCCCTATGGGAAATTGGTAATCTCACTTACAGCTTGCACAGCAGAGAACGTTTGCATCATTTGGGTCATTTCATTCAGTTTCTTAAGAACTTCAGCATTAGTGGGTGTGACTCCCCCCAATGACTGAGGCTCAAACTGGGATGGCTGAGCAAAAGCTGGTGCTACTGCGCCTGGAGGGGCATGGTACATTTGGGGAGGGTATTGTGGCAGGGGTTGTTGGGCTGGAGGTTGCAGATAGGGGCATGTGGGTTTTATGTGCCCAGGCTGTCTGCAGTGATAGCAGACTATTGCCTGCTGTGGGTTAGGGTTGGTTTGAGGGGGTCCTTCCACGGCTGCTGCTGGACCCTTTTTGGTGGGAGAATTGGCTTTAAGCATTGTTTCTACTTGTTTGATCATGGTTATGAGTCTAGGGTAGGTAGTTGTTTCATCCCCTGTAGCTCCGAGGAGCAATCACAGTTCTGGAAGCATTCCACTTAGGAATCGCTTTTTGAACATGACATCCTCATATCGGGATTTAAATTCCCCACCAGCATCACCTACCCTATGGGCTGGGAAAGCCAACCCATATGCACAAAATAGTCTCTCTCCCCAAGCAGCGCTTGGCTCCCCCTTTTTCTGAGCAGCCAGGGCGAATGCCTGATGGAAATCTACAGTTCCTCCTGTTACCAAATAAATTACCTCATGTAATAAATGTGAAAACTCCCAATTGTCTCCTTCTGTTGCCGTAATTGGCAGTGCCTGTGTAAGAGAAGGATGCAAACAATACAGTACATCATCTCTTGGATCTATTGGTCTTAGTTCCTCATGTGTCCTGAGAAAGGTTTGGATTTTTACATTTAACTCTGACAAATCATCTCCTGCATTTATTTGTCCTCTTTGCCTAAAGCTGCTACATCCTTGGGGCTTAGCCGCTGCTCTTCAGAGATG
The DNA here is from genome assembly GCA_016271365.2 of Neoceratodus forsteri. NCBI lineage: Eukaryota > Metazoa > Chordata > Ceratodontiformes > Ceratodontidae > Neoceratodus > Neoceratodus forsteri. The sequence continues at coordinate 404,973,248 of CM057457.1, forward strand.
ATGGTAACCACTGGTGGTGGTCTTGGAGGATCAGGGTCTTCTACGTGTGCATCTTCTGGCCGAGGTGGAGCGGGGTCTTAATGGGACTGCACCGTAGTGAGCACTGGTGCCATAGGTGGCAGCTTCCTTGGTGGTGGCACAGGCACCATTGGAGCTGATAGAGCTGGGGGTGTATATTCAGGCGGGGGTGGCAAGTACTTTGGGTTAAGCTGCCTTTGCCTAGAATTTACACAGTCATCAGGGTATTTTTGGCATTGCTCTCTCCAATCTGCATCGTCTGTTTGCCCCCAATTTACATCATCACTATCATCATTAACAATCTCATTCTTTAAGGGGACACCACTATAAGCAGCCACCACTGCTTAATGTCTTCCTAATTGGGCTTCTAACTCTTTAATGCGCCGATGGCATTCTTGGTGATCTATATTGGGCTTAGAGGAGGTTTTGGCTTGCGAGAGGCATCCTATAGCCCCTTGTGCCTCTTCCAAACATTTTGTTAATCATTTTCTCTCTTCCTCTAAGGATTGGTTATCTAATATTGCTTGAGCTGCAGTTGCCTCTTTAGCCGAGGCAGATTGGGCAGTAAAGGAGAGCAATTGGTTTTCCCCAGTTAATTTCCTAATTTGCTCCCATAAGTTTTCTTTCTCAGCTATAAGAGCATGTACTTCCTCCTTCCATTGACCTGCTATCCAGCAGCTGCCAAACACAAGGACATTTGTGCCCTCTTTGTGTGACAGACTCTTTTCTTTTAAACATTTTTCCACATGCACTTGAGCTCGTTTCCATGGGTCTTCAGACCCTTTCATACACTTAACTCCTGAACACATTTACATTTGTCAAGCTTTTTCTTTAGCTTCTCCATAGATCTTTACCTGTAGGTTCAAGTCTACTTGAACACTCAGAGTTTGTTCAACTCTTTTTCCTAGCCCCGCAGTTCGGTTATGACCCTTATCTGCATGGACTCTGCCTAGATTACAAAAAAAATGCTTTACCAATTACCAGAATTAAAACCAAACCAGCTCCTGGCTGACTCACCAATTTGTAAGTTTACATAATTTGCCTCACTGAAACAGTGAGGCTACACACTATACAGGTTCCTGGTTGGTAATTCTCAGTAATTTAATAAAGCCACCACGTTGTTTATCTTTGCCAAATTAGTTGTACTTTATTATGATAGTATTAATAAGATTAGCCAGAAAAATCCTATTGTAACAATAAAGACACACCCTGACAGGATGAATAGTCCTAATTCACAAAAAGAGGTGCATTCTAGCATAATTTGTAAACATTAGAAACGTTTAAGCCTAGGGCCAGATTAACTGTTATTTACCCAATTCATGAAGAGAAACCAGAACAATCCTATTTTAACAATAAGAATGCATCCTGCCATAATTAATCCTAATTTACAAAAGGGAATACATACTAACATTATTTTTAAGCATCAGGTAGCCTGCTACTACCTGGGTGTACCTACTACAGTTTAGTTATAACAGCCAATGGAGCAGTCCCATTGGGGTGCTCCTAACATGCAATCTAGACAGCTAGTAATATTTGAATTACAGGGCTACAGATTTTCAGAGAAAGATGAAACAATACTCAGCTTCACTCTGGGTTATTCAAGCACTATGGCTAGTCAGATCTCACTGACTTCTTTCCTCTCGAAGAGACATTAGAAAGGATGATTCGGTCCCATATTTATACTCTACTTGTTTACATCGAAAATGCATAACTGGAATTTCCCAAAAACTACCCCAGCAGATTTTAACCTAGACACTATGTCATTTAGTAAATCATAAGACTTGGGTTCAAAAATACATTAGTCATAAGATGCCTCGGTCATAAGATACATTTGACACTTTGCTGAGACAGTGGAGTTTCGTTTATGGTCATCCTTAGATGGAAAAACAAGTGGTCAGGGGATTTTAACATTTATCAAAATTAACTCGCTTTAGGAGACAGAAAACACATGGGGGGACGTGACTATTGTGACGTGGACAGCCAGTTCTGAGTGCTGTAGTATCATTTTTTGTAATATCAAAATGGGTTATGGACTGTCTGTCGTGAGAGATGCTGAAAATCTGTCGCTCACCCCCCCAGGTTTCAGCTGAAAAGATGAAAGCCATGAGAAAATGCTGAAACAGCATGTGAGATCACATACACATAGGGTTTAGATACCAGGTGTTACATGGCAGGCCAGAAGTTAATTACAGATGTTTCTAAGTTAATTTTGTTAAGAGAGAAATCTTAAAAAAAGTTTATGACATTAGAGGGGGAAACCAGGTTTAGCAAACTGGTGCAAAGTTGTAAATGCTCTTCTGATGTCTGTGTGAGAGAGAAAACTGATTAATGTCAAAGATCTGTCATTTGAAGAACATGAGTATGCTGAGGTTGCAGAATTTAATACTTGGAAAAGACATCCTGTTTTTATAGATATATGTTTTTTATATATTCTGAAAGGAAGGAGCTAGGTGACCTCATGCAAATGGGGGGGGGGCACCTTTTTAATTATTATTCTGTTTTCCTTCAGAGACACTTTTTATCTAGACTCTGATAAAGAAACATATGTGAGCATGTTTAAGCAGGTATTTAGAGACTAAGTACTGTAGTAAGAATTGCACTGTTTAAAACCTTGTTCTTTTAATAGATTTGTATGTCTTGTGATATAGTAGTTCTGTGTTGTATGTTTTACATATTATTATCTATTTTAGTAAAAACTCTTTTTAGAGCTTACTTGGTCTGTCTTTGAATTTCTTTAATTTGTAAGAAAAGTATATATGGTTATAGCAGACACTAGGCATAGGCTTGAATGGTGATACCAAACTGGAAAGAGAAGCATTTTAAATCTGAGGTATGTATTAAAGTTTTTAAGGGTTCATCTCTGTATTCCTGGTTAGATGCCCGTAGGCAAAGCTATCTGGCCCCCCGAAGACAGAAATATCCGAGTCTGTGCATTGGGTATGCTAGCAAGAGGTTCACAGTTTGAATCCCTCCAAGACTGGAGACCCAAGGTTGATCCAAACTCACAAAACAGACAAGAGGGTTACCTTGTTCTGTTAAACTGTTCACAAGACTGCGCTCAGAGGTTGGCACTTTGGCAGTAGAGGGCTGACCTGCTGAGTGGGTTTGTGACAGATTGGTTGGCAGCGTTGGCATAACTTTTGGTATTAAAAGCTTTTATTGTTCTGTGTCAGCTTGAGACCGTAAGCTCTCTTGCAAAGAAAGAAAAAGGCAGAGTTTTATTTTAAAAAGGAAACAGAACTATATCACTTGGCATACAGTCCAGTTCCTGCCCGTTTTATTTTTTTTCTCTAAAGTGCAAGTCAGAGTAGCAGTAGTAAGGGAGAAAGAAGATGGCTTCCGACTACAGCAGGCACGCTGTAGATTACTTAAAGCAGTTGTGCGGGAACAGGGGAGTTCCGTTCGAGGTGACAGCCAAAAAGCAGAACCTCATAGATGCCCTGATGGTAGCAGATACCCAGAGCAGTGAATCACAGACTGTGACTGGAAAGGACCAAACCTTGAGTGTGGCAGGGCTAGCGGCCAGTGCTGTGTCCAGGTCCAGTGAGGAGGACAGCAGGGCCACTGTCAGTGAAGGGCCACAGCAGCAGGGGAAGGTCACCAGTGTCCTGAATCCAGAGGTACTCAGGCTGCAAAGTGAGTTGCGCAGGATGGAGCTGGAGTTCCAGGAGAAGAGGGAGTGAGAGAACCAAGAGGCAGAGTGGGAACAACGAGAGGCAGAGCGACAACAGAGGGAGGCAGACCATGAGGATCGTGAGCACCAACGAGCTGCAGAGGAGAAGAGAGAACGAGAATGCCAAGATGCAGACTGTGAGGAGCAGGAGTGCCAGAGGCAACATGAACTGGAGAAGATATGACTCTGACCAGCGGCACCAGAGCAGGTAAGTGGCTTGGGTTTAACTTGGACTGCAGGACTGGGTTACAATTTGAACTCCAAATTAATAGCCGAGTTTAAAGAGGGGGAGGATATGGATGCCTTTTTAAATTCTTTTGAAAATGTTTGTATTCAGGCTAAAATTCCTAGAGAATCCTGGAGCTTCCAGCTATCCCCGCTACTTACCGGAATAGCTTGGGATTCATTGGGTCAAATGGACAGTGAGGACAGCAATGATTACAGCAAGCTAAAAGCTACACTGTTAAAAAAGTTTGAATTAACTGCTGAATCATACAGATCTAAATTCCATAAGCTCAGGAGAAGCCCTGATATAAGCTATGAGGAGCTAGCCACGAAACAACGTCAGTTTTTAAAATGTTGGTGTGAAGGAAATGAGGCAAACTCTGTTAATAAAATTAAATATGTGATTTTATTAGAACAGTTTTATTGGGCATGCCCAGCAGAGCAAAAAAACCTGGCTAGAGGACTGAGATTCCAAAACAGTGCAAGAGGCTGCTGAACTCTTGGATTGCAATTCCAAGAGCAGACCTGCTCTGAGAGCGAATGGAATGAGTGTGGCAGCACAGAAAGGGAAAAGCGCACCTTCAGGGTAGCTAAAACCCTCACTACCTCCACTGAAACCAGTTAGCCCCAGTTTCAGAGAAAAGATTTCTCTGAGAGAAGAACTGAGTGTTGGTTGTGTAAGGAAACTGGGCATATTGCCAGACAGTGTCCCAAAAAAGCAAGCAATAATACACAACCGGTTGCTAGAAAAGAAGTGGGTTGTTTGTGTGTGTCCCTGGAAGCATAGCAGTGAACATGAGGGAACACATACACCCAATCATGGTGAATGGTGTACAGACGCAGGGGTTAAGGGACACATGGTCATCCCTGACCTTGGTAAAGGGGGATCTGGTACAGTCTGGTCAGCTTTTACCCAATAAATACGTCCCTGTACAGGACTTTGTGGGCGGGGAGAAAACATTGCCCCTTGCTAGTGTTCTCCTAGACTGGGGTGAAACAGGGGGAACTGTGCAACAGGTGGCTGTAGCCAAAACATTAGCAGTGGATGTGATCCTGGGCAACAATCTAAAACAGGTGATGGTATGTGCAGTTACCCATAGCCAAGCAGCAAGAGAAAATTGTAGTTCCCTGAACTGCACAGAAGCCATGGTGGAAACCACTGAGAGGCTGGTTCTCCAGCCTATGTCTCCTGATATGGAGATTAATGAAGAGGGGGTAGAAATTTCCCCAGTAGCAAGTAACCACACAGCTACAGAAGGTTGCTCCAAAGAGGGATGAGTGACCCCTTGTCAGAGGGTTGAGATTGACAGTGATCCTGAGTGCCCTGATGCTAGTGCTAGGGCCCCTTGTTTAGTGACTGAAGGGGACCTGTCCCATGCCTTGGGACTGTATGAGGGGTTTGCAGCTGCTCAGAGGAGTGACCCTAGTTTAGAGAAGCTGAGGGCTTGGGCAGACTTGGACGGCACACAGGGAGGTGACGGCAGACATAAGTTTTATTGGGAAAATGGACTTATGTATAGTCAGGCAGTACAGACGGAGGGATGCTAGGCAGGCAGCATGTCATTCCCCAGTGGTATTGTGAGCAGTTGCTCAAAATTGCACATGATATTCCCTTGTCTGGTCATCTGGGAATTACGCGCACAACGCAACGGTTAGCCCAGAATTTCTATTGGCCTAACTTCACCCAGCAGGTGAAAGAGTATTGCAGGTCTTGTCACCGGTGCCAGAAAATAGGGAAGGCAGGCAAGAAAACCCAAGCCGCCCTGATTCCATTGCCCATAGTGGAGGAGCTATTCCAGAGGATGGGAATGGATATTGTGGAACCTTTAAATACTCCCAGCTCCTCAGGGAAGAGATTCATCCTGACTGTGGTGGATTATGCCACCAGTACCCAGAGGCAGTCGCCTATCCTCTCTGAGGACGAGACAAAGTGGCAGATGCCTTACTTGGGATTTTCTTCCTTGTTGGGTTTCTGCAGGAGGTAATCACTGATCGAGGGGGTTCCTTCATGTCGGACCTGATGAAATGTTTATGGGAGAAGTGTGGGGTGGTGCAGAGATGCACGACACTGTATCACCCACAAGCCAATGGGCTTGTGAAGTGATTCAATGGTACCCTAAAGTCAATGCTCTGGGAGTTTGCTGAACAGCATGGGAGGGACTGGGAGAAATACCTTCCCCGCCTGTTGTTTGCATACAGGGAGGTGCCCCAAGAGTCAACAGGATTTTCCCCCTTCGAACTCTTATATGGATGCCAGGTACGTGGGCGCCTAGACTTGATCCGGGAGGACTGGGAAGGCAAGCAAGCCACCCAGGGAACTCCCATTGTGGATTACGTCCTTAGGCTTAGGGAAAGGCTGAAGGAGCTTATGGGGACAGCCCAGAGCAACTTAGCAGCTGCCCAACAGAAACAAAAAGTGTGGTATGACCGCAGAGCCAGAGCTCGCTCGTACATGGTGGGTCAGGAAGTCATGGTCCTTATTCCGGTCTGGAAAGACAAGCTGCAGGCTGAGTGGGCAGAACCGTACAAAGTGGTTAGGAAGGTAAATGACGTGGACTATGTTGTGGAGTTACCTGACCGAAGACAGACAGAAAGGATGTACCATGTTAACATGATGAAGCCATATGGAAATAGGGCTGACATGGTGTTTGCAGTGTGTAGTCATGGGGAGGGGACGGACGAAGGAGACCCCCTTCTGGACTTGCTGGAAGAGAGTTAGCAGGAGTCCTCTGTGGAGGCAGTAAAATTGTCTCCCCAGCTGGCCCCGGACCAGATCCAGAAAGTAAGGGAGATTTTAGCAGACTTTGCCCCCCTTGTTTAGCGGCAAGCCTGGACTAACCCCCTTAGCGATGCATGATGTGGAGACAGGGACACAGATGCCCATACGGTGGACAGCATATCGGGTGTCAGAGGCTGTCCAAAAGGACATTAGGAGGGACGTGGAGGAGATGCTGGATTTAGGGGTAATCCAGAGATCCCAAAGCCCCTGGTCCTCACCCGTAGTCCTTGTGCCTAAGCCAGATGGCTCTACTCGTTTCTGTGTGGACTATCATGGACTGAATGCAGTCACGAAGTTAGATGCCCACCTGATGCTCCAGGTGGATGAATTCCTGGACAAGTTGGGAGGGGCAACCTACCTTATGACCATTGACCTGACGAAGGGGTATTGGCAGGTAGAGTTGACAGAGAGAGCTAGGGAGAGGTTAGCCTTCATCACTCCGATAGGCTTATTTGAGTTTAAAGTAATGTCTTTTGGAATGAAGAATGCCCCGGACACTTTCCAAAGGTTGATGAACCAGGTGTTAAATGGTGCTGAGGAGTACGCCGTTGCATACCTGGATGACATTGCCATCTTCAGTACCAGCTGGGAGGAACACCTGTCGCGCCTTAGACAAGTGTTGGGCAGGATACATAGGGCTGGGCTCATTGTCAAAGCCGAGAAGTGCCAAGTGGCCATGGGAGAGGTGGCATACTTTGGGCATGTGGTAGGCTGGGGACAGCTTCGTCCTAACCAAATAAAGATAGAGGTGATCCAGGCATGGCCCAGACCAGAAACACAGAAGCAGGTCAGGAGTTTTCTAGGGACAGCAGGGTACTGTAGAAAATGTGTATCCAATTACAGTGCCCTGGCTGCTCCCCTATCTGACCTGACAAAGAAAAGGATGCCAAAGAAAATTACCTGGGGCCCAGACTGTGAGGAAGCCTTTACCAGATTAAAGGAGGCACTGTGCAGTGCTCCTGTTTTGACAAGTCCTGACTATAGCTTAACCTTTATAGTTCAGACTGATGCCTCAGACGTGGGTATTGGGGCAGTACTGAGTCAGACATCCAGCCAAGGGACATGTCACTCAGTAGTGTACCTGAGCAAGAAGTTACTTCCCAAGGAGCAAGTGTACTCCACGGTAGAAAAGGGGTGTCTTGCCATAGTGTGGGCCGTAAAGAAATTAGAGCCGTACTTGTATGGGCAGCATTTTGTGGTGCAGACTGACCACAACCCCCTGGTTTGGCTGACACAGATGGGGAAAAACAATGGCAGATTGGTAAGATGGAGTCTTGCTTTACAAGGGTATTATCTGACAATTGTACATAGGGCTGCAGCGAAAAACCAGAACACAGATGGGCTGTCTAGGGTATATGAGGAGTGAACTGATTTGGGAAGCTCATCCCATGCAGGGGATAGACCCCCCAAATTCAGTCTAGGTGGGGAGGATTGTGACGTGGACAGCCAGTTCTGAGTGCTGTAGTATCATTTTTTGTAATATCAAAATGGGTTATGGACTGTCATGAGAAATGCTGAAAATCTGTCGCCCCCCCAGGTTTCAGCTGAAAAGATGAAAGCCATGAGAAAATGCTGAAACAGCATGTGAGATCACACACACACACACAGGGTTTAGATACCAGGTGTTGGATGGCAGGCCAGAAGCTAATTACAGACGTTTCTAAGTTAATTTTGTTCAGTAGGAAATCATAAAAAAAGTTTATGACGTTAGAGGGGGAAACCAGGTTTAGCAAACTGGTGTGAAGTTGTAAATGCTCCTCTGATGCCTGTGTGAGAGAGGATACTGATTAAGATCAAAGAACTGTCATTTGAAGAACATGAGTCTGCTGAGGTTGCAGAATTTAATACTTGGAAAAGACATCCTGTCTTCATAGTTCTGTGTTTTTTACATATTCTGACAGGGAGGAGCTAGGTGATCGCATGCAACTAGGTGGGGAAAACCAGCTTTTTAATTATTATTCTGTTTTCCTTCAGAGACAATTTTTGTCTGGACTCTGACAAAGAAACATCTGTGAGCACTTTTAAGCAGGTATTTAGAGACTAAGTACTGTAGTAAGAACTGCACTGTTTAAAACCATGTTCTTTTAATAGATTTGTATGTCTTGTGAAATAATAGTTCTGTATTGTATGTTTTACATATTATCCATTTAGTAACTCTTTTTAGAGCTTACTTAGTCTGTCTTTGAATTTCTTTAATTTGTAGGAAAAGTATATATGGTTATAGCAGACACTAGGCTTAAGCTTGAATGGTGATATCAAACTGGAAAGAGAACTGTTTTAAATCTGAGGTCTTTATTAAAGTTTTTAAGGGTTCATCTCTGTATACCTGGTTAGGTGCCCATAGGCAAAGATATCTGGCCCCCCGAAGACAGAAATATCTGAGTCTGTGCATTGGGTACGCTAGCAAGAGGTTCACAGTTTGAATCCCTTCAAGACTGGAGACCCAAAGGTTGATTCGAACTCACAAAACAGACAAGAGGGTTACCTTGTTCTGTTAAACTGTTCACAAGACTGCACTCGGAGGTTGGCACTTTGGGAGTAGATGGCTGACCTGTTGAGTGGGTTTGTGACAACTGTTTTAAAATAACTGGCTTACAATGCAAAAGTAGCCTTGTACCAGACAGTGGCCAAATTATGTATCATTATTTCTTATCAGTTCCTTGTAACACATATTTTTGAACACAAGTAATCACAAGATGAGGTACTTCAATAGTCAATGCTAGACACGGTTACCAACAGCTGCATTTTTATCTCGGCCATAACCTTCAAAAAGACATGTTCTGGTACACAGTATTTTTCTGCTGAACATGGTAATTCCAGTTTTGCTTTAGACCTTGGTTTTAACATGGCTTATGCTTTTCAACTATTTTTCTACATTATTTCACAGGGTTTTAACAATTAACCTTTTAATGTCTCACATGTACATACACATTAAGTGATAAGGTGGTATCATTTATTCACTTAGACACTTGCAGCCCTTTGATAGCCATACATCTTAATTTACATGTTGGCATCATTTAGTCATCTATTAACCATTTGCAGCCTCCGCAAGCTTTTTACGCCTTTTGCATTGTTTAACTTTGTCATGGCCAACTGTATATATAAAGGTTGTTATCAACAAACTTATATAAACCAAACTTGTATAGACCTGGGCCACTGGTTAGTTTTAAGGGTTGTTAGTTTTAACACAGAACTGTATGCAGTACTCAAGGTGGGGCCTTACCAGGGACTTGTACAGTGGCATGATCACTTCCCTCTTTCTACTTGTGATGCCCTTTCCTATGCATCCCAGTGTTTTGCTGGCTTTTTGCACCAGTTTTTCACATTGTTTGCCCACTTTTAAATCATCAGAGATGATGACCCCAAGATCCTACTCCTGTTTGGTGGCCGTTTGCTGCTTCCAGTCCCCTCCCAGATAGTAGACAAACCCTGGGTTGCTCCTGCCCAGATACATTACTTTGCATTTTTTGCATTCACTTTTAACTCCACATGTTGGATCATTTTCTAGCTTGAGCAGGTCACTTTTAATTTGTTCCGCTCTTTGAGCAGTGTCCACTCTGTTGCAGATCTTTGTATCATCTGCAGACAGACTCACCTTCCTGTCCAGCCACTCAGTGATATCACTTATGAAAATATTGAAGAGTAAAGGACCCTTGACGGACCCCTGTGGTACCCCACTGGTCACCCCCTATCCCCTGATGCTACCCCATTGACCATCACTGACTGTTTCCTCTGACTAAGTCAGCTCCTAACCCATGATACCACTTCCTGTCCCACTCCTGTATGCATGAGCTCATTTAGTGACCTTCTGTCTGGGACTAAGTTGAAGGCTTTGCTAAAGTCGAGGCAGATAACATCCATGGCTCCCCCGGTCCACTGTCTTAGTAACCGAGTCAGAAAACTGGATCAGATTAGTCTGGCAGAACATTCTTGCCATGTTGCCTGCTGTCCAGCTGTCCAGTCAAGTTAAAATTGGGCACAGACAGAAGTAAACTTTTGTATATCTCCTCCTTTGTGTGTGCCTAGTTGCAAATGGTAGACACAATAAAGTACCTTGGTGTCTAGCTTCACAAAGAGCTCACTTTTAGATACACACCAAGCGTGCTCTAGAGGCTCAAATCCTACCTTATGAAGCTTGTCTGTCTGTTGCCAGCAGTTTCCTCCTCCCTATGCTAATGAAACATATAGAAGCATATTGACCATCCATCCTTTTTTTCAAATGGCATGCATACCATCTATTTATCTTACACTGTGCCTGTTCCACCCCAGTTTGAATCCCTCACTGTTTTCTTGCATACTACTGCTTCGGGGGTTTTGTTTCATCTGTTCACCACTCTTCAGTGAAAAAGTGTTTTTGGACAGCCCTCCTAAATTTTACTCCAGTCAGTTTCAGAGGATTCCCCCTTGTGTTCAAGTTGATGTTCAATGTAAGCTGTTTGTTCCAGTTTACACCATTACTCCTGTGGAGCTGCTTTCATGTATCTATCATGTCCTCCATTTTCTTGCCATCGAGCACTCGTCAGACCGGCAGGGAAATGGCACTGGCGATTCTTGACTTTATTATTTTCTGAACTTTGTTCAACTTCTGTTTGTCATTTTGTGTCACTATCAAAAGAATCTCTGTTTGGATCTTGTAGCTCCAGTTACAAGACTTACAAGACTGACATTCACATGGTTTCTGTTTGCCATTTGGGCCTGTCTCACAATGTGAGGAATTATGATATCTGCCAGAGATTTAACCAGCCCACAAAGGGACACCAGAAGAAGGTTCTTAAAGAGCCCCTGACACCGTTGTGACAGCTTTGAGAATATGTAATGTTTAACCGCAAGTGAGCTTACATTTTAATATTGTTTCAGTATTTCTTCTTTATTACCAAAGACATTTGCATGTAAACAGGATCACTGCCCAATCTGTTCTGGCTGCTTACCTACATATGACATCACAGTTCTGTTTATGGCATCACAATCTGTTGCTGTGGGAATAATTACAATGCCATAAGTAGAGAATTATTTATTTTATTGATTTAGTTATTTAAAAGTTGGTAACCGTTTGGAGGCCTGGTGGCGCTGAGGGTTCAGATGCTGGATGCCACACCTCCCACCATGCCAGTGACCTGGGTTCAGGAACAGACTCAGGCCGCCGGGGCCTGGCAGGGGAGAGGAAGGATTGAGCACCTTTCCTCTGGGGAGGGTGGGGGCCACACATTGCACTGCAGCAGTGACTGGTGGAGGCCAGCCACACTACAGCATGGTGCACAGTGGGGGGGGCGCAGCAGGTGTCAGCACGGGTGTGCTCTGGCACTATTGCACATCTGGCTCCCTGGGAAAAAATTGATGAAAAATGGCAGAGTGACCTCGGTGGCTGATGGCCATGCCCTGCATCCCGGCACATGAGAGGCACCTTGCCAGGGGTGAGGCCAACCCCTGTGAGCATGGGGCAATAGTTCACACACTGCATCTGGTCTGGGCATGCGGGTGCCTGCGGCCAGAGGTCATGGGGCCTGCTCCGCAGGGGGAGCATAAATAGAAAGGAAAAAAGAAAGAAAAAAGTTGGTAACTGGGAAAAGCACCATGACCAGAAGCTCGTTTCCAGGTGCGACCCAGATCATGATGTCATATGTAGGATAGCAGAAAGAGCAGATAAAGTCTAAGGGACAGTAAGCTTTTTTCGAAGAGCTGTCCTCAGTAATAAAGAAAAAAGGTAAATAATTATAGAAACTACATGAAATATAAACTGAACTGTCTAAATGTTACATATTTTCCAGGTGTTTCTAATGGTGTCAGGGGCTCTTTAAAGGCTTCATCACTGTCATAGTCATGGAAGCTGCTGCCAAAGCCATGGTCTCCTATCCGGCTTCTCATTTAACAGCTGCTGCCAGGAAGTCTAACCAGCATTCGTCGAACCTTTCATATATGCAGTCATCAGGATCAAAGAATACAAAGAAAAGTTGTTGAATCACTACAAGCGGGGTACAAGGCTCCTGCTTTGCCAGTGAAGTCGAGGTCTCCCCATCATCTCATTCTCTCTAACAGTGACAATTACTGCCCCACCCAACTATCAATGAGATATCAAGGTCTTTGGTAAAGGAGAGTAAATCCCTGTCATCTCATGCTCTAGCAGTGACGACTATTGCCCTACCCGATCATTGATGAGATATCAAGGTCAGGGTCTGGCTCTGCTGTACCTACTATATACAGTCTGCAGCCTCCAGTGATGTGTTTTACCCCATCAGTGATGGTAGTTCTGGCCCTTTTCAGGGTGCTGCCATCTCCCAGGTTGTGCTACTGTACCATATCCAGGGAGTGGAAGGGCAGCACATTTCAGAGTTTGTTGAAAAGTCAGTCTTTGACTTGTAGGACCTTTCCTTGGACAAGCTTCTACATATTGAGTTCCTATATAGAATGACTAGTTCCAAGTCAACCCCAGGAGAAAGACCTTGCTCAACTATTATGCGGGTCCTTCATTGTGCAACTAAAGAAAAAGTTCTGTTGGCAGCCTAGTGCAGGAAAATGTGGTTCAGTGTGGGGGGGGGCACAAGATTTAGGTTGATCAGGACTAGGATTCACCCTGGAAACTACTAGGACTGAGATCAGGGATTTCATTAGCATAGGGAGGAGGACACTGCTATCTTTCCTGTCTGTGTGCTGTCAGACAGATGTGTATTAAATTATTTCCCTGCAGAATTCTTAGTCTACTATATAGGCTGCACCATACTGTACCATTGGTGGCAGAAGATCAATCAGACATGCATACAAGGGGAATAGATAACCCCCCCCCCAAATAAACATACCCAGTGGAGAGGTCTTGCAACAACAAAAGCACTGTTTTATATTCCACTTCCAGACCAGGAGGTGTTTCTGTGTCTGCCTTCTATGGATGTCACCAGACAATAGGCATGGGACACTGCAGATGATCAAAGGCATTTTAAAACATTTCTAGCATATCCTAAAAACATTAACTTTGCCTAAATATGTTGCACTAATCTTTGGCTAACATGAGCATTTTGAGTGATTGTCTGGGAACTTCATCATTTGTTCAGCTGCCCCTTTTGCTCAAAGTTTAAGCGTATCCTGTATTTATTTCATCCAGGAAGTGGGCTGCAATGCATTCTTGGGGAGGAGGGGATTTGCACAGTCCCACATTATTTGAAGCCGAGGATGGTCAGTGGATGATTACAGCCCAGCATCACCCAGAAATGGTGGGTCATGACTTGTGGAGCACTGCTCTTCAACAGATGGGTGAAAGTAGTTTCCAGGATGAATCCAATATGCCATTATTCTTAAGGGTTCTTTGAGAGTGGGTCAAGTCTATGGGAGCAGATGCAAGTGGCTTAGGGTTGGGAGGGTTGGGTGAGCTGGGAGTGAGGAAGTATTTTTCACAGATTGGGATTGAGTTGGGAGGGTTTGATGGAATAGGAGTTGGGAGATATTTTTCACAAACTAGGCTTGGGTAGACAGCATTTTTCACAAACTGGGATCAGGCTAGAAGGGTTTGGCAATCTAGGAGTGGGGAGGTATTTTAGTCACAAATGGAGATTTGGCTGAATGGCTTAGTGAGCTGTTAACAGGGAGGTATTTATGTCAGAAATGGGAATAGGGTTGAAAGGGTTTATTGAGCTGGGAATGGAGCAATTGTTTTGTCACAATCACAGATCAGGCTGGAAGGTTTGGTGAGCAGGAAGGCGGATGTTCTTTTGTCACAGTCAGAGATCAGGCTTGAAGGTTTGGTGAGTATGGAGTGATGTTCTTATGTCACAGATCAGGCTGAAGGTTTGCTGAGCAGGGAGGGATGTTCTTTTGTCACAGATCAGGATGGAAGGTATGGTGAGCAGGGAGGAGGATATTCTTTTGTCACAGATCTGGCTGGAATGTTTGGTGAGCAGGGAGGTGGATGTTCTTTTGTCACAGATCAGGCTTGGAAGGTTTGGTGAGCAGAGAGGTGGATTTTTTTTGTCTCAAACAGAGATCAGGTTGGAAGGTTTGGTGAGCAGGGAGGGGGTGTTCTTTTGTCACAATCAGAGATCAGGCTGAAAGGGTTTTGAAAGCTGATGGCTGGGAAGTATTTTTCACAAATAAGGAGCAGCCTAGAAGGTTTTGGTGAGCTGTTAGTGGAGAGATATTTTTCAGAATCAGCAGTCAGGCTGGGAGGGTTTGCTGAGCTGGGAGCAGGGAGGTAGTTTTTACTAATGCAGATCATGCTGGGAAAGTTTTGTGAGCTGGTAGCAGGGAGGCATTTTTCATAAATGGGTATTGAGCTGGAAGCATGGAGGTATTTTTTTCCATTAATGTGGATTGCTGGCTTTCAGAAATACCTTACTGGTTTAATTGATATTGGGAGAGGGAACAGGAGGGTAAGACAAGGTACATTGTCAGGTGGGACATCGGTGCACAAAAAGTGTAATTAGAAGTCAGAATAGCAAAGGACAGCACAGTGAATGGTTCTGGGTAACCCCTTTGCAAACTGTACTTGCTGAGTACCTGTGATGTCATCCAAAAGGTCCAGTGTCATTGGCTATAGGCTTATTTCCAGTCATATCACTGGCTCACAGCCTGAGGCACTTCTAGATTATGCCTTTTTTAACAATTCCAGAATATGTTTGGCTTACTGAATTCTGCAGCAGACATAATAAATGGCCAGGCTTATCACTTTGTCAATATAATAACTGCTGGAGTTACCTTGCATTATGAAACCATGACTATTGCCTGCATTTGAATCCCTTTGCACATTGGTGACAGTGGGATCTCTGACTTTGCTGATCCTCACATCCAAAGTCATTATATATAAGTGTAACCCTTCTTACTCTCTCCTGCACTGGTATGCACGTAGGGGCTATACAATTCAAAAAGTGCTGCCTGCACCTTGGATTGTAGTAGGACAGAATAACATATTCAGAAACATTGGACCTACCAAATGGCACTGGGCTAACCCCCCACCCCTCGTGTCTAGGGGTTTGGTGGAATATTGTCTCAGAGAAGGAGGGAGGGGATCTCACTCTGATGGTCAATCTGCTTTAAACTGATATTAGTTAAGGTGGTTACTAACCTTTAGCAAGCGGGGTTGGGATTTCTAGGTGGCTGGAGACCACCAACACAAATTAAGCCCTCAGAAAGTTCATGTCCCTTGGATGAGTTTAGTCCTGGAAAACAGGGATCAGGAGACACCACAGGCATGCAGTACATTTTAGAACATCTAAGGTCCACACAGCTCTTTTGATGCAACAGACAATCATTTTGTTTGCTTAAAAGGCTCAAGCCATGTTTTCCTTATGGTAACATATTTACATGTAGTGCACTTTTACTGACTGCTCTACTTCATCTCTGACTATAAGCCATGGCACAACACTTAGGAGACTGAGGAATTTGAACCTCCAGCCTGCAAATCACTTCCTAGCCAAAGGGCTCCTTCCTGATATGCTTCGACCCATATGGGGTCATGGCTTGTTTTTCTTCCAACAGTTCCAAATAACATTGCTGACACTGTTTAACCATGGTTTTCCCTTGACAAATTAGAGCTTGAGGAAAATTACCTCACACTTTACTGACACTGAGAGCTTTTGCTGCTTTCCCTAACAGTGAGGGCAGATTACCTTTTCTTTACTGTCCCAGTGGCTTGTTTCTTAAACAGGGGGAAAAGCTAGACCCGGTTCTTTATTTAACCTCAAGCATATCCTTACTACAGGGCATCCCTGCACCCAGACCAAGACAGGAGGACTTCAGGGAGGGGGCCTACCTTCCAAAAGCACATAGCAGGAGATACCAATGTTTAGAGCAGCCTTTACCTGGTGGACACAGGAAACACAAAGGATAGGAACTGCCACTTCATACCCCTCCAGTCAGTCCAGCTGCCACCTGAATGTCTGGGCTGCTATGGCAACCACCATCATCTCTGGACTGGCTGAGGAGACGCCCTGTCTCCTCTAAACTTCTTTTTTGCTGCTGCCTCCCTTAATTCCTACCTCACCGGTGGGTGGCGAGAATGCTCCTGCTGCCTTACTTTGAGCAGAGGGGCTGACAGCACCCTCTACCACAGGCTTCGCCGGCCTTCGCATGTTGGGCTGCCCAACGCCACACAAAACTGCCATGCAGTTTCTTCCTCCCCCTCTATCTCTCTGTCTCTAAAATTGACTCCCCCTCATGCCTGATAGGCGCGAAACACTAACAAGTGTGCACGCACCCCCAGTGGGTATGTGCATGCTCTCGGTGCTTAAAAGGGCATCTTTAGTAAGCTCCCTGCAGTGGCAGGGAGTTGCATAAGGGGTGTGAGTGTTTCAACAGCTCATTTAAGGAGGGCTAACTGTTCACTGTGGAGCACACAGTAACTGAGTGGGAAGAAAGTTTGGGCAGATTGTGAAGGGCTCATTTGGGGATTCAGCCTATCAGAAGTGACTGGGTAGGGACTAGATAATGCTCAGTGAGAATTACAACTGTAAATGCTGGTTTGAAATTTTATTCCTTTGCAGGCTGGAGTTCGAGGGGTCCAGGAATGTTGTATTTCAACGTCACAGGTGGCATGGGGGATGTGTTTTAAGGGCTATATCTTTAAGCACTAACATGTTTGATACAGCGAGGATGGTGTAGACATAGAACAGACTGCCTGTGTAAGAGGTGGGCAAGGTACTATAAACAGGTTCATGAATTTCTGGGATTGGTACAGAATAGTGGGCTAATAATTCCAAGAGAGGAAGCTATGGATGTGGCAGTAGGGAGTGTGAGGAATGGTTTGGGGAGGGGTACCCATAGAACAGATTGCCTTTGTTAGTGATGGGGGAGGGACAATAAACAGGTTCATGAATGGCTGTGAATGATGCAGTATTGAGGGCTGATATTTCCAAGAGGGAAAGCTAAGGGGGAGGAGGTAGGGAATGATGGGCAGGGCTCGGGTGGGCATCATGGCTAAAGCGCCTCAACATGGTAGGTCAGTCACATAGGTAGAATGCTCTTCATGGGCATACTAGATGGACCCTTTGTCTTTATCTTCAGACAGTCTCTGTTTATATTTATTCATTTATTTTTTTAAAGTTTGGTAACCGGACCTGGGGGGGGGGGGGGAAGGAGGCATAATACATAAGTACCTAAGGTTGGGCAGGTAAAGTAGCACAGAAGCAAGTACATTACTACATAGAGCCAGGCAAGTTACAGAAAATGTCTGGAAATGGAGGGTAATACATACGTACAGAAGCATAAATACATATGTACATAATGTTGGGCAGGTTACAATATAACTGAAGCAAGATACAGTACATTAGTACATAGTGCCAGGCAGGTTACGGTAGCTGCCTGGTTAAGGAGGCAATGCATAGGTGCAGAGTGTCATTAATAGAGTAAGGAGGCAATACATAGGTACAGAGTGTTATTAATTGGGTAAGGAGGCAATGGAGGCAATACACAGATATAGAGTGTCATTAATAGGGGAAGGAGACAATACGTAGGTACAGATTGTCATTAATAGGATAAGGAGACAGTATATAGGTACAGAGTGTCATTAATAGGGCCAGGAGACAGTATATAGGTACAGAGTGTCATTAATAGGGTAAGGAGACAGTATATAGGTACAGAGTGTCATTAATAGGGCCAGGAGACAGTATATAGGTACAGAGTGTCATTAATAGGGTAAGGAGACCATATATAGGTACAGAGTGTCATTAATAGGGCAAGGAGACAATATGTAGGTACAGAGTGCCATTAATAGGGTAAGGAGACAATATATAGGTACAGAGTGTTGTGGATGCATGGAACAGCCTCCCTGAGGAGGTTGTGGAGTCAAGAACAGTGGGGGACTTCAAGAATGCATGGGACAGGCATAAGGCAGTCCTAGGGGCGGGTAAGAGGACGTAAGCTGTTTTTTAACTAGGATCTGCAGCTTATCTGTTAGGTAGGAAAATGGGCAGACTAGGTGGGCTAAGCGGTCCTTATCTGCCGTCAAATTCTATGTTTCTAGAGTGTCATTAATTGGGTAAGGATGCATTACACAGGTACAGAGTGTCATTTATAGGGTAAAGGAGACAATACATAGGTACAGAGTGTCATTAATAGGGTAAGGAGGCAATATATAGGTACAGAGTGTCATTAATAGGGTAAGGAGACAATACATAGGTATAGAGTGTCATTAAGGGGACAGTATATAGGTACAGAGTGTCATTAATAGGGTAAGGAGACAGTATATAGGTACAAAGTGTCATTAATAGGGTAAGGAGACAGCATATAGGTACAGAGTGTTATTAATAGGGTAAGGAGACAGTATATAGGTGCAGAGTGTCATTAATAGGGTAAGGAGGCAATATATAGGTACACAGTGTCATTAATAGGGTAAGGAGACAGTATATAGGTGCAGAGTGTCATTAATAGGGTAAGGAGACAGTATATAGGTACAGAGAGTCATTAATAGGGTAGGGAGACAGTATATAGGTACACAGTGTCATTAATAGGATATGGAGACAGCATATAGGTACATAGTGTCATTAATAGGGCAAGGAGACAATATATAGGTACAGAGTGTCATTATAGGGCAAGTAGACAGTATATAGGTAACACGTGTCATTAATAGGGTAAGGAAACAGTATGTAGGTACAGAGTGTCATTAATAGGGTAAAGAGACAATATTTTTTATTTTATTTTATTTATGTCAATTATTTTATTTTATTTATTTGTACATCAGTTTGCAACCTTTGAGCCAGAGGCTCATTTCCAAAGGTACCTTGTCACGTTGAGGACAAATACATTACATTACAGACTCACTGTTACATCACACAGTTTCAAGTTGTAGTTACTACAGAGTGTCGTTAATAGGGTAAGGAGGCAATACACAGGTACAGAGTGTCATTAATATGGTAAGGAGGCAATACATAGGTACAGAGTGTTATTAATAGGGTAAGGAGGCAATATACAGGTACAGAGTGTCATTGATAGGGTAAGGAGGCAATGCATAGGTACAGTGTCAATAGGGTAAGGAGACAATATACAGGTACAGTGTGTCATTAATAGGGTAAGGAGGCAAAGCATAGTTACAGAGTGTCATTAATAGGGTAAAGGAGGCAATATATAGGTACAGAGTGTCATTAATAGGGTAAGGAGACAGTATATAGGTACAGAGTGTCATTAATAGGGTAAGGAGGCAATGCATAGGTAGAGAGTGTCATTAATAGGGTAAGGAGACAGTATATAGGTACAGAGTGTCATTAACATGCAGCCTGGCACTCCCAGCCCTGCACCCCACCCCCACTGCACCTGAACTCCCAGCCTTTACAAACCCAGACCAATAAACCATCGTCTACACCCCTTCCCCTCTACAACACATACATAGACACCTCCACCCCTACCCCTGGATACCATCTCCTGGGTCAAGTAACCCACTGGAGCCCCCCCATCCCTGGCCAACCTCTTTCCACATCTGCAACACAACAAATCCCCCGCTTTCCCCACTTACTCCACCTATCTGCCCCCCTTACCCTGAAATTACCAATATCCACCATTGGCCACGCACAGCATAAATGCCAAAGACCTACTACTCGAGCTAACAGAAACCATCTCAGGTCACTCATTCTCCTCCTTCTTCTGACAGGCAATATCCACCCCAACCCAGGCCCTCTAAATTCCCCACCATCCCACCCATTTCCAGGAAATGGCCTGTGCAACGCCTCACTAAACATTTTCAGTCTTCAAAAAAATGGGACTCCTTTCAGGGTTGGGTACTCCAGAATCACCCTGATATCATTGCACTGAGTGAAACCTGGTTCTCCCCATCTGTCCCCGACTCAGCAGTCATCCTCCCTGGTTACCGCCTCTACCACGCCGACCGAGTGGGCAAGCGAGGGGGTGGCTGTGCTGTCTACCTCATGGACTCGCTCTCTGGCCACCTACTCCCTCTGCCCATACTAACGTCCAGGGCCCAAGCCCTCATGCTAAAATTAATCCTAGGTAAGTCAACATCCCCTCTCCTCCTCACCACGGCCTATGTCCCTCCCAAGGACCAGAAGCCAGCCTTCCAAGCCATCATGTCCAACTCGCAACCCTACCCCCAAAGCATGAAAAAATACTACTAGGGGATTTCAACATAAATTGGCTGGCCAAAACAGCTGCCCCATACATCAATGAGGCGTCAGCCCTCGATCTCACTCAGGTCATCAAAACCCCCACCCGGCTACATGCCCACACGGGGTCATCCTCCCTACTAGACCTAGTTTTCACAAACCGCCCCCACAAAATAACCAGCACTCAAGTCCTCCCAGACACCCTAAGTGTCCACTCTGCAGTTCTCTGCAACTGGTCTGGTACCCCCCCCAAAACCTCTCCTAAAATTATTGCAAAACACAAACTAGGGCCTGGTAAACTAGCCCTACTCAAGGCCCACATCAGAGAATGGGACTGGACACCCCTAACTAACACCCTTGACCCGGACCACACCCTTGAACTATTTACCAACACCTTTAACGCAGCCTGTGACAAGTTTGCCCCCCTCACCAAAACAATGACCAAAGGGAATTATGCACCATGGTTCTCGGACCACCTCCAAGACCTACTTCGTCAGCGTGATGCACTATGGCACATTGCCAACGAGACCCAATGGCCTCTGGACAGGCAACGTTATTAGGAGTCCCGAAACAAGTGCACCTGGGCCATATGCACCGCCAAAGCGAATTACTACAAAGCCACCTTAACCTCCACCTGGGGCTCTGGTCGCAAGTTCTGGGAAAACGTTAAGGAACTCTGTGGCAAAGCCCCAAACCTGCCACCTGACCAAATTCTAATAGATGGCTGCCTCTCCCCCTCAGAATAGCCTCGGCCCTTAACACTGCTTTCACTGATCTCTCCCATGTGCTGCCCCCTAATTTCTTTGATCCCCCGCCTGCCCATAATGCCCCACATCCTCCCCTTGCTCCACCCTTCTACCTGCGAGTCCTTACCCCGGAGACTGCCAAACCCTACCTAACCAAAGCTATTAGCCAAAATCACTGTAGTCACGACTCCCTGGACCTCAGACTTCTCCGTCTCACACTCCAGGAAGTCCTAGCCCCACTCACCCACATTCTAAACCGCTCCCTCTGTCAAGGGAAATTCCCTACCCACTGGAAATCGGCCTACATCACACCCATCCATAAAAGTGGTGACCGAACATCCACAAACAACTACCGCCCAATCTCTATCCTACCCCCCCCCGTCTAAGGCACTAGAACGCATAGTCACCGACCAACTTACTGACCACCTTAACAAATATAACCTTCTATCCGGACAGCAGCATGGTTTCTGTAAGGGCCATAGTACCACCACCGCCCTTCTTGAATTTACCTCCCATGTCCACTCAGCCCTGGACCACGGCCACCTCACAGGTGCCATCTTCGTGGACCTATCTAAGGCATTCGATACCGTAAACCATGCCCTCTTGCTTAACACCCTGGCTTTCACTGGTTTCTCCAGTGACACCCTAAACTGGTTCACCAGCCTTCTCTCCGATAGAACGCAGATAGTCGAGGTAGGCCCTGTCCTCTCCCCCCGCCTCCCTATCCGCTCCGGTGTCCCACAGGGCTCCATACTTGGCCCCTTTCTTTTCAGCCTATACGTCAACTCCCTCCCAGTGTCTTGCCCCGGAAATCTACTCCTATACGTAGATGATGCGGTCTCATTCGCCTCTGACCCATCACCCCCCAAGCTCCACCAAACTCTCCAACACTCGTTCCGTGAAGTCGAAGACTGGCTCACCACCCAGCGTCTTATTATCAACTACAATAAGACAAAAGTCATGCTCTTCGCCCACCCCCAGAACCCACTCAAGAACCTCTGCCCCCAATTCCTCACTGCCAGTCAGGCCCCATTAGAACAAGTAAGCAGCTTTAAATACTTAGGGATCACTCTACACCCCGCTCTCAGCTTTAATCAACATATCCTACACCTATCAACAGCCCTTAGCTCCAGACTAGGGGTACTATACCGGTACAAACACTGCCTCACCCCTGAAGCATTACAACTTACCATAAACTCCTTGATCCTCTCCCTGCTAGACTATGGCATCCTAATCTACAGTGCCGCTCCATCCACCACCTTAAGCAGACTCCGACTCATTTTAAACAAAGCCTGCCGTCTCATCCTTGGATGTGATCATTTTACACACTCCTGCTCCCTTTACAGCAGCACAAACTGGCTAAATCTAGATAGCAGAATCAGGTACCACACCTGCCTTATGACCAAAAAGGTACTACTAGGTCTCACCCCACCTACCCTAAACCAAATCATCCACCCAACTCCCCAGTCAAAACAACCCCGCAGCTCAAACAAGCAGCTGCTAGAGATTCCATTAGCCGAACTTCCCAGTTCCAGCGAACCTACACTTACAGGGCCCACTCCTGGACTAACGCCCTCCCAAGTCATATAACAAACGAATTAAGGCTTGGCCCTTATAAATCCAAGCTACGGAAATACCTTCATGCCTCTAACCAATGTGACTGCCCTTGACACCAGATTGACATTTGCAGCTATCAAACTAACTATTGTCAGACTCCCCATACCAAATTGTAACTATGAAACCCTATGACCATCAGCCTCCACAGAACCTGTGTAACCATTATGGCTGTACTACGAAACGAAACTTGCTGTTATTCAACAACTGTACAACTATGTAACCTCACTGACTGTTATTTGTAATTGTACTGTAATCTGTATTCCAAGTTCTGTCCATGTATCCTTTTATGTATGACGTGGAACCTTTGTAAATGAGTTGCTGACTCAGAGGTCTTTCTGAATATTTCAGTAAATAAAATAATAAAATAAATAGGGTAAAGAGACAGTATATAGGTACAGATTGTCATTAATAGGGTAAGGAGACAATATATAGGTACAAATTGTCATTAATAGGGTAAAGAGACAGTATATAGGTACAGAGTGTCATTAATAGGGTAAGGAGACAATATATAGGTACAGAGTGTCATTAATAGGGTAAGGAGACAATATATAGATACGGAGTGTCATTAATAGGGTAAGGAGGCAATACACAGGTACAGAGTGTCATAAATAGGGTAAGGAGGCAGTACACAGGTAAAGAGTGTCATTAATAGGGTAGGGAGGCAGTACACAGGTACAGAGTGTCATTAATAGGGTAAGGAGACAATATATAGATACGGAGTGTCATTAATAGGGTAAGGAGGCAATACACAGGTACAGAGTGTCATTAATAGGGTAAGGAGGCAATACACAGGTACAGAGTGTCATTAATAGGGTAAGGAGGCAATACACAGGTACAGAGTGTCATTAATAGGGTAAGGAGGCAGTACACAGGTACAGAGTGTCATTAATAGGGTAGGGAGGCAATACACAGGTACAGAGTGTCATTAATAGGGTAAGGAGACAATATACAGGTACAGAGTGTCATTAATAGGGTAAGGAGGCAATACACAGGTACAGAATGTCATTAATAGGGTAGGGAGGCAATGCATAGGTACGGAGTGTCATTAACAGGGTAAGGAGACAATATACAGGTACAGAGTGTTATTATTTGGGTAAGGAAGCAATACACAAATACAGAGTGTCATTAATAGGGTAAGGAGATGATACATTGGTACAGAGTGTCATTAATACGGTAAGGATGCAATATATAGGTACAGAGTGTTATAGCTGAAACTAGGCAGTGTTGAGAGCAAGGAGAACAATTAGTGGGAGGGCACAAACTAGGCTACGAATCAGAGTAGGATATTAACATGGGGAAGGGGATAATAGGCAGTACTGGGAGTGAGGAGAACAATTAGTGGGAGGGCACAAACTAGTACAGGAGTCAGAGTAGGATTTATTAATTAACATGGGTAAGGGGATTAGTCAGAGTTGTAGCAGCAGTAGGGCAGAGGCAGAGAGTGGTAGAGGGTACATTTAAACATGTTTACCGATGGCAGCATTTGGAGCAAGGAGGGGAGGGAGTCCCATGAATGGGGGAAGTGAAAGGAAAAAGCCACTTTGCTAGAGTTAGAGTGAGGGTGTGGGAGGGAGGAAGAATGGGGGTCATGAATGTGGAGGCATTAGGAAGTGTGGAGGGAACAGAAGGGAGGCGAGGTAGAGGGTAACTGAGCCAAACCAGTATTTGACTGAGATGATGGAGTTGTTTTGTTTGTGGCGGGAGGCGAGGGAACAGAGTGACAGAGATGAGTAGAGGGTACATTGATGAATTCTGGGACGGGCGATTAAGATGGACTTGCAAAAGGTATTGAAAAGGATGTCCAGTCTGGAGTGGGTGGATGCAGAGGCAAACCTGTACACAACATGTGCATAGTCAAAGAGTGGAAGGATTGTATTGGTGATGAGAGTCCAGTGAACGGGGAGAGAGAGGGTATCTTTATTTCTGCAAAGAGCACCAAGTTTGGGGTGGAGCTTGGAATGAATGTAATTGACATGTGCTGTGAAGTCCAGACAGCTGTCAAGCCAAACTACAAGGTACTTGTAGGCCAGGACTATGTCCAAGGTAGAGCCATCGAGGGTGGAGAAAGGGGAAGGTGTTGGCTAGGTTTTTGGGGATACCGACATTAATGGAGACTGTTATTGATGTATTTCTTTTTAGTTGGGTGGCCTGAAACCAGTTCAGGACACGAGTGAAATCAGATTGTATCAGACAGTACACCTCTGAGGCTGAAGGTTCAGAACTGTAGAAGCTGGTGTCATCAGCATATAGGTGGATATGGGAGGATAAACACATGAGAGGGAGATCATTATGAAAGATAGAGAAAAGGATAGGACCAAGGATAGAGCCTTGTGGTACACCTGCTAGGATAGGGAGGGAGAAGCGCATCACCTGCCTGGACACATTGGGAGCAACCACAGAGGTAGAATCTGAACCATTTCATGGTGGGGGGGCCAGCAGGTTCTAGTTTGGAGAGTAGGAGAGAGTGGGAGATGGAATCAAAGGCCTTGGCTAGGTCTTTGAATATAGTTGAGGTCAGGTGGCCTGTGCTCATGTTAATAAGAATGGCATCTGTCACCCGGAGTAGTAAAGAGGTGGTAGAGTGATTTGTTTTCTGAACTCCGAATGATATTAGGACAGGAAGTTTGAGGAGGTGGGTGAGTGGTTATGATGAGGGATTATTGGAGCTTGACTAAAACAGAGGGAAGGAGATGGGGTGGTAGTTACCTGGAGTGGGGCAGTCATTGCCTTTATGAAGGGGTATAATTTTTGCACATTTCCAGGCCTGAAGGACTGTGTCAAGGGTGAAGGAGAGATTTGCCATGTAGGCCAGGGGATGAGTGATGGCTGGAGCTGAGATCCAAAGTACGTGAGGGTCGAGTCCATCAGGGCTGGATTTGCATGGCTTCAGGGATGGGAGAGCATGAAGCCCCTCCTGGGAGATTGTGGAGGTGAGTGAGGGGTGTAGCAGGGGAGTTTGGAGTTTATGGACTGGGCTGCGGAGTGCTGGAGTGGGCAGGGTGGATTGTATTGCACAGGTGGTAAAATATTTATTTAGGGCAGAGGCAACGGTGTGAGGGTCTGAAACAAGGGCATTATCGATGAGGAGGGAGAGGAGGAGGAGGAGTTGAGTGGGGGGGGTTAAGAAGGGAGGAGAGGTTTACAAAATTTGTGGGGGGAGTTGAGGTTTTCGTGTAGTATGTTCTTGAAATAATAGGATTTAGCCGTCTGAATAGCTTTGGTGCGTACATTTCTCAGAGCTTGATATGTAGAAAGGTGATTGGAGGAAAGTGTCACTTTATAGTGTGCCCAGGCACGGTCAAGAGTCTTGCAGAGCTCAATATGTAGAAAGGTGATTGGAGGACAGTGTCGCTTTATAGTGTGCCCAGGCATGGTCATGAGTGTTGCAGAGCTCGATATGTAGAAAGGTCATTGGAGGAGGGTGTCACTTTATAATGTACCCAGGCACCATCACCAGTGTTGCAGAGCTCAATATGTAGAAAGGTCATTGGAGGAAAGTGTCACTTTATAGTGTGCCCAGGCACTATTGCGAGTGTTGCAGAGCCCGATATGTAGAAAGGTCATTGGAGGAGAGTGTCACTTTATAGTATGCCGAGGCACAGTCTCCAGTGTTGCAGGGCTTGATGATGTCTGCTGATATCCAGTGGGTGGTGGAAATGTTTTAACTTCCGGTGACGCAAGGTGGCATAAATGTTCCAGACATTGTTTAGTATGTGGCAGAAAAAGGAGAGTGCAATATTGACATCATTAGAGGTGGAAAAAAGGGACCAGTTGGAGGAAGCAAGATCATGCAGTGGATTTTGGGTGTTTGGGGAGTGTAGTGAATGAATCCAGTGGTAGGTGGGGGAGCATGGTAATTGTAGTTTGTGCGTGCAGTAAGTCATGATATAGATGATATAGATGTTTTTGTAGGTGGGGGAACATGGTAATTATAGTTTGTACATACAGTAAGTCATGATATAGATGATATAGATGTTTCTATAGGTGGGGGAGCATGGTAATTGTAGTTTGTGCATGCAGTTAGACATGATATAGATGATATAGATGTTTCTGTAGGTGGGGAAACATGGTAATTGTAGTTTGTACATACAGTAAGTCATGATATAGATGTTTCTATAGGTGGGGAGCATGGTAATTGTAGTTTGTGCATGCAATAAGTCATAATATAGATGGCATAGATGTTTCTATAGGTGGGGGAGCATGGTAATTGTAGATCTTCTACAGAATGGTCTCTTGCAGTAGGTTATTACACAAGGGAGTTCCACCAGGTGGCGCTATCACATGGCAACTTCTTCTAGCAGTCTTCCTTGGGGGCTGCCCACACGACATCACTTCCTGTGGCTGAGAATAAATGTGGGCGGTCCCAAGTACCCTCTCTTAATTTTCCCGCCGGCTTCAGCTCACACAGACAGCTCTCCTGACCTCCTGTGTCGCAGTCTTTATTGTGAACTTGAACCCCTTGTTCTAGTCCTACTCTGGGCCTGTGATACTTCATAGTGCGCCTGGCTTTGTTTTCTTCAGCAGGCTTGTGTTCCATAAGTGCTCACAGTACACCTGCTATTCCCTGACCCAGGCACTCTTGCTGGGTTTGGGGGTTCACTGCGGCTGATCAATCAGCCCAGTCTGAATAGACCTCGGGGAGCAGGCTAAAGGGCTCCCCGACCAAGGGCTCACATTCTAGGCATCGGAGGGAGCAGGATTCCCACTCCTCTCACCCGGCTCCAACATGGTCCATTGATGGTGGCTCCTCCATCATCGACAGAGTGTTCTTCGTCAACAGGACTGCACCCCCCATTGATGGAGCCTGCAGGGCTCACTATCTCATCCACGGGTCATAACTCATCGACAGAGCACTCTGTGGGGCATCTCTCAGACAGGTGGTGTTGTCCCATTGACAGAGCATTCCTCGTCAATGGGGAAGCTTCCCCCATCAATGCAGCATGTTACTTTACCTCCCTCATCGACGGGAGCTCTTCCCCCATCACCGGAACATGCTCCTGCCTTTCTCTCATTGACGGGGACTTTTCCCCTGTTGATGGAGCTCACCTCATCGATGGGACAGCTTTCTCAGTTGACGAGGCATCATGTTCACCATTCCCCTTTGACAGAAGTGGTTCCCCCATCAACAGGACATGCTTCTGCATCTCTCTCATCAATGGAGGCTTTTCTTCCATCAACAGAGTGCTCCTTATCAATAGGGTGGCTTTTAATTTCCCGTCGACGAGGCATCATATTTCTCATCCCTCGCTGGTGGAAGCACTTCCCATGTCAATGGAGTGGCCTGTTTTTTGTGCCCTGTCGACGGGGCTGCTTCCACCATCGATGGAGCAGTCCCATTTCACTCCCTCATTGATGGGACTGTTTCCCTCATTGACGGCAGGGATTCTGCACTCCCAGATCTCCCCCCCCCCGCCCATCCTGGCACCAGCACATTATTCCAGCACCTTCGGGGTTTCCCTCTCTGTCATTCTTTTTACACCCCTTAAAAGAGAATACCTTGATATTGCTGAGGAGCCTGCCCTGGTTGTTTTCATTGATCCCTGTGTATTATAATGCATTTTCCCACATTCAGCAGCATCCTGCTTCAGCGCAGCCAGCCCCACAAGGCCTGGACCAGCTTTACCGGGCCCCATCTGGCCATCCCTCTTTATCTTCTGCCCCTCTGCGGACTTGATGGTCATCACGGCAGCTCATGACTGGACCGCCCAGCCCCGCCATACTAACTCCATGCCACCGGATGCTGCTTCCCAGCACATGGATTTTCTTGGTACCAAGGTCTATTCCTCTAGTACCTTGCTGCTTCGTATTCTCATCTATGTGGGCCATGTGGTCCGGTACCTTTGCAAGTTGAGTGCTTCGACTTTGGACTTTCTGTCCACTTTGCCGCCTTCTCAGGAGTTGGCCAGGTTGGCTCAGCCCATGTCTGCCATCTCTCTCTCTCTCCCCCATCACCTGCTTCAGGTGGGATATGATGCAGTTGATGCCTCTACCCTCCTCTCGGCCACAGGCATCACCTTGCGTTATCATGCCTGGCTCCAGGTGTCCAGTTGGCTCCTGACATCCAATTGTCGGTTGCCAGTGCCCCTTTTTCTGGGAACCAGTTGATCTTACTTCGAGATACAGCTCTTGCAGCAGGTAACACCATTAGGACTGAAGCCGGCAGGCGTCAGGACCCCACGGAAATCTAGCTAGCGGTCTTCAGCAGGGACCGCCCCCGACGTCAGACGTAGTACAAATGAGGCGGTCCCGCCAGATTCCCAGTTCTTTCCCGCCGTCGACTTGCATGTCTCGACCCTTCAGCTCGTTTCTAGCGCGCGACGCCTGGTTAAGTTCTTCCTTTGGGAAAAAAGTTATTTTTTCGGCTCATTTGCTGTCTGGTGTCCTCTCCAACCTCCGTTGAAGGTCGTCCGTCGAAGTGCGCCTGTGGGAAGCAAATCCCGTTCAAGGATCCGCATTCAGCCTTCGTCCGGTGCCTAGGCCCAGACCATGACACCCGGTCCTGCTCTTTTTGTCAGGGGTTCAACAGCCGGACCCGGATCTGCCATCAGAAGGCCCTTCAGGCGTTCCTGCTCAAAGAGAAAATCAAAGCCATGGATGCAGCCTCCAAGGGGGAATCTTCAGAGAAGGCCCGGAGACACCCTGAGAAGCACAGGGAAAGAGTTAGATCTAAGTCCCCATCTGGGGCCTCTGACTCCCGTAGCTCCGGCTCCCGGTCCGACCGCTCTCCTTCCTGGGCCCGTTCTCAGCCTCCCCCCGCAGCGGTGAAGACCCCTTCGGGCTCCTCTTCCGTCTCTCAGGCTAAGACCTCCAGGCCTTCCTCATCTTCCTCTTCTAAGGCCCTGGCTAGGTCAGGGGACCGCCATCACCACCACAAGTCTGGTTCCCGCTGTTCCGTATCCGACGTCAGGTCTGTCTCCTTGCCTCCTCCTCCACAGCGGAAGACCAAAGAGCTTACCTCCTTGAAGAAGTCGTTGGACCCGGCGCCGGCTTGTCCGACGCTGGCCATTCATCATAAGTCCCAGGAACCGTCGGCTGCCAGACGCCCGTCGCCGGTTAGGCCTGCGTCTTCCCAGTCGTCGGCCGGGGGACCGACGTCCATACCCATCGAGAAGAGGACCCCGACGCCTCCCACCGACGTCGGTCAGGAGACGATTACGGAGGAGGAGCTGACCCAGCCTGAGGACCAGACGGGTGAACCCGGTCCTGTCACACCCCCCAGGGAACCCTCTCCGGAACCTGAGACCCCTGGGGAGCCACGCCGGAACCCGACGACAGAACATCGGCGCCTGGTCCGTCGTCGGGCCTCAGCATATCCGAGGTCAAGGAGTTGTTCACTTACTGGTGGGACACCATAAAAAGGGATGTGGTTCCCACACCTCCTCCTCGTCCTCCTCCTCCTCCACCTGTGACTCCACCGGCCCCTGCGCCCCCTACTCCATCCGGGGCTGCAGACCGAGTACCTTCCCCCCAGGAGCCTGCGGATCCTCCTAGGGGTAGACCAGACAAAAGGAGACCTCCGTCCAGATCTTCTTCAGGGTCACCCAGCCCTAAGAGACCCAGAAGACGCCGTCATTCGCCTTCGATGGAGGACACGGGATCGGAATTCTCGGAAGGATCCAAATCCCCTCCGATCAACGCCCTTCTCCGGACCCACGTGAACTTCCAAGATCTCCTCCGGATGACCCATCATTCTCAGAGATCATGAGGCATATCCAAGAGAACATGGGCTGGGACACAGAAGAATTAGACCCCGAGAGATTACGCCTTGCCAGGTATCTTCGGCAGAAAGACCCTAAGCCTGTGGTGGTACCACCCTTGGTGGACACTTTCGTGGACGTCACCAAGGCAGCGTGGAAGCGTCCACACTTGCTCCCGGCGATGCCGAAGAAAGCTGACCGCCTGTACAAGACCCCTAAGGAGGACCAGTACTTGACTTCACATCCTCTGGCCGATTCTCTGGTCATAACAGCCTCTCATGACCGGTCCCAGAGACCGCAACATTTGAGCACCCTGCCACTGGACCCGGAGTCCAAACGGCTGGATGCTATGGGCAGGCGCACGTGTGCTTCTGCTACTTGCGCCATCAGATCCCTGAACTACTTAACCCATATGGTACAGTTCCAAAATGCCTTGTGGGAGCAGGGACTGGATCTGGCGGACAAGATGCCAGATGGTGAGCAGAAGGAGGAGATGTTGCAACTCCTCCGTACGGGTTCGGACGTGGGAACCCAGGTGCTACGAGCCACGTACGATTCCGCGGACTCTTCGGCCAGAATGGCAGCTTCATGCGTATGCCTCCAGAGACACTCATGGCTCCGTGTCTCCGGATACACCCCGGACGTCCAGAAGAACATCCTGGATGCCTCTTTTGACAGAGAAGTTCTTTTTGGTGAATCCTCTGAGAAAGTCCTCACCAAGCTCCAAGAGGCCGGGAAGGCGGTGAGGTCGGTCCAGGCAATGTACCGACCCAGGCTTAGTTCCTTTCGTAGGAACCAAAGCCGTTTTTGTGGCCGGACTCAGAGACAGCAGTCCCGTACCGGCCCATAACAGAGGGGCTCCTTTTCTCACAGAGCCCAGGGAAAGTTGTCCACGGGCTGAAGTCAGCGTCCAGCTAAGCCAGCTCAGCCCGCGGGTCCCTCCGCCGCCACAGCGTGACTCCTTCCCGGCCCCCGCCCCTCAGGATCAACGGGACATCAAGGTCGGGGGTCGCATTGCGGACTACCTGCCAGGGTGGCAGTCCATAACCACTGACAGGTGGGTCCTTCAGTTGGTCGAAAGAGGCCACTTTATAGAATTCGCAGACAAGCCACCCTCAAGGCCTCCTCTGCTCTCCCGTTACTCGGGTCAGCACAAATTGCTTAGGCAAGAAATACTCACACTCCTGCAAAAGGGAGCGGTGGAGTATGTTCCAGAGGACCAGATAGGGTCTGGATACTATTCCCACTTCTTTCTGGTTCCGAAGAAAACAGGGGACCTCCGTCCAATCTTGGACCTCAGCGACCTCAATATGTCGGTCGCCTACAAATGATTTCGCATGGTGACCCTTCAGGGTCTCATCCCCATGCTAAAGAAGGACGCCTTCTTAGCGTCCCTAGACATGCAGGACGCCTACCTGCATATCCCTGTGGCTCAAGCGTACAGGAGGTTCCTGCACTTCGAGTTTCTTGGCCATCACTTTCAGTTCCGAGCTCTTCCGTTCGGACTGTCATCGGCCCCCAGGGTCTTTACCAAGTGCATGGCAGTCGTGGCAGCGTCTTTAAGGAGACAGGGCCACTATGTGTTCCCGTACCTGGACGATTGGCTTCTCATGGCCGCCTCCAGAGAGGCTGTTGCTGGCTATCCAGAGCACCCAGGTTCTGTTCCAGTTTCTGGGCATCCTAATCAATTACGAGAAGTCTCTCCTCGTACCGTCTCAGAAGCTGCAGTTCATAGGCGCAGTTCTGGACACCGTCCAAGGGAAAGCATTTCTTCCCAATGAAAGAGCGGAATGCATCAGATCCCTCATCAGGGATCTCTCGGCGAAGAAGACTGCCCCTGCCAGGCTGGTCCTTCGTTTGCTCAGACACATGGCTGCGGCCATTCCAACCATCCCTTTGGCAAGACTCCACATGCGGGTAACTCAGTGGATGCTCAAGGTGCAGTGGGACCAAAGGCAAGACTACATGCAGCAGCCGGTCAGAATCACGAGCGCCATGATTCGAGACTGGCAGTGGTGGCAAAACCCAGAGACACTCTCTGCAGGTGTTCCATTCACAGCGCCGTCCCCGGAGGTGATTCTTTCCACAGATGCCTCAGGGCTGGGGTGGGGAGCACACCTGAATGGGGTGAGGTCCCAGGGAACGTGGACCCCTCAAGAAGCTCATCTCCACGTCAACATTCTGGAGATGAGGGCGGTCCTTTATGTCCTGCAGGCCTTTCAGTCAGAAATCCCACTTGAATACTCTTATGCTTCAAACAGACAATCAGGCGGTGATGTATTACCTCAACAAGCAAGGAGGCGCACACTCTTATCCCCTTTGCAGGGAAGCCATGAGAGTGTGGGATTGGTAATCCAACACGGCGCGAGCCTGATTGCAGTTCACGTTCCCGGAGTGGACAACATAACCGCAGACGGCCTGAGTCGTTCCCAGGCCAGGGTCCACGAGTGGGAACTTCTTCAAGGGGTAGCAGAGGATCTGCTTCTTCGATGGGGCACTCCAGAGCTGGACCTATTCGCTTCCCCATCCAACACAAAACTGCCCAATTTCTGCTCACTAGATCCAGGGCCTGGTGTTTTTTGGCGAGACACGTTGTCCCTCTCCTGGGTGGACAGATTCCTCTACACCTTCCCTCCCTTCCCGTTGATCCAGAGAGTCCTTCTCAAACTGCGCAGGGAGCATGCAACAATGATCCTGGTAGCCCCTTTCTGGCCCAGGCAAATCTGGTTCCCCTTGCTGACGCAGCTGTCCCGGGAACCTCCAGTCCCGTTGCCTTTCAGCTCCCATCTCTTGTCTCAGGAGGAAGGTTCACTAGTCCACCCAGACTTATGCTCACTGAACCTGCATGCATGGCTCATAGAGATATAGCCATTTTGCGACACGGGGTCTCACAAGAGGTGGCGGAAGTTCTTTCCATGGCCAGAAAGCCGACAACGCATGCGACGTGCGCCATGAAATGGCGCCGTCTTTGCTTGTGGTCGCAGGCATGCGGCCTTTCCTCTCTAGGATGCCCGGTGAAAGTGGTGCTGGAATACCTGCTTTCCCTATTCCATTCGGGTCTCGCCTACTCCTCTATCAAAGTGCACCTCTGCGTGATTTTGGCTTACCACTTCCCAGTGGGACAGCGCACAGTGGCACAGCTTGATGCCTCTCGAGACTTCCTGAGAGGGGTGTTACGCCTTAGGCCACCCATTAAGGATCCAGTTCCTCCGTGGGACTTACTCTTTGTCCTGGAACAACTCACACTTCCCCCCTTTGAACCTGCCACGGATTGCGAGCTGTGTTTTCTGTCGTGGAAAACGTTATTTTTAGTTGCTGTCACGTCAGCAAGGAGCGTTTCCGAGCTTCACGCTCTCATGTGCAAGGAGCCTTATTTAATTTTCCACCAGGACAGTGTCTTTGAGGACGAATCCAAAATTCTTGCCTAAGGTGGTCTCTGCTCTCACTCTCAACCAGGACATCGATTTGCCGGTGTACTTTCCCAAGTACTCCAATAGAGGAGAGGCATTGCTTCACACCCTGGATGTTCACCGCTGTCTAAGGTACTACCTGAACAGAACTAAGCACCGCAGAGTCGGAGCAGTTATTTGTTTCCTTCTGAGAGGATGCTGGGCCAACCAGTCTCAAAACAGACCCTTTCTCGCTGGCTCGTCCAGTGTATTTCATTGCTATGACAGCAAACAGAAGCCCCTCCGGGTACAGTCCGGGACCACTCGACTAAAGTGTAGCTACCTCCTTTGCAGCACTGCGTAACGTCTCTACCTCTGCCATTTGTGCTGCAGCTACTTGGAGCTCTGTGCACACATTTATTAGGCATTATAGCCTGGATATTACTTCTGACCCGGAGGCGGTTCCGGCCTGGCCGTGCTACAGGGTCTCCTGTCCTGAGTCAGGACCTCTTTAAAAATCTCTCCTAATTTCCTCCTCCCCAGAATGCTTACAGGCGCTATTGCTTGGGAATCAGTCCTAATGGTGTTACCTACTGCAAGAGCTGTCTCTTAGTAAGATAGTACAGTTACGTAAGAACTTACCGTAACAGTAGATCTTCGAGAACAGCTCTTGCAGCAGGTACCTTCCCGCCCACCATTCCCCCTTGGAGGAGGTATGGCTTACCGAGCCTTGGGCAGGGGCTTATGCCCTTTATCTTTTAATGGCGGATCCTCGGTCTCCCATTCTGATGTCATCCTGCGGCCGGAGTCTCCGGCGGGAGAACTCTAGGGGAATCTGGTGGACCGCCTCCTTGCTCGCCCATCTGGCGTTGGGGCGGGACAAGCGTCGGGAGGTGGTCCCAGCTGAAGACTGCTAGCTAGAAGATTTCCGTGGGGTCCTGACGCCTGCCGGCTTCAGTCCTAATGGTGTTACCTGCTGCAAGAGCTGTTCTCGAAGATCTACTGTTACGGTAAGTTCTTACGTAACTGTACTTTTGGCCCGGGCGCGCAGTCCATCCTGGATTCCCTACAGGCTTCTGGGCATAGAAACATAGACTTTGATGGCAGGTAATGACTGCTTGGCCCACCTAGTCTGCCCATTTTCCTACCTACTAGATAAGCTGCAGATCCTAGTTAACCAACATCCTATTTCTTCCTACTCCCCCACAAGAATTGCCTTATGTCTGTCCCATGAATTCTTGAATTATCCCACAGTTTTAGACCCCACAACCTCCTCAGGAAGGCTGTTCCATGCGGCCACCACCCTCTCTGTGAAAAAATACTTCCTCACATTGCCCTGAGCCATCCCCCCTCTATCTTCAGATTGTATCCCCTTGTTCTTGCACATCTCTTTTTCTGAAAGATGTTACCCTCTTGGACTTTGTTGAGTCTACTGAGATACTTAAAAGTTTCAATCATGTCCCCCCTCTCCCTCCTTTCCTCAAGGGTATACATATTAAGCTCCTTTAGTCTCTTCTCGTATGGCTTCTCTTGCAGACCCCACACCATTTTAATTGCCCTCCTCTGGACTGCCTGCATCCTGTCTACATCCTTGCAGAGATGGGGTCTGCAGAACTGCATACAGTATTCCAGATGGGGTCTCACCAGCTGTCTGTACATAGGGATAACAACTTCCTGTTTTCTGCTGGTGATGCCTCTCCCTATACATCCCAGTATCCCCCATCCCTCCCTACTGCCTTCTCACAGTGCTTGCTAACCTTAAGGTCATATGATATGATTACGCCCAGGTCTCTTTCCGTTTTTGTTGTTGTTACTACCTCCCCCCATTGTGTACTCTTCCCCTGGGTTTTTGTTTCCCAGGTGCATTATTTTGCGGTCCATGCAGGACCTGTATCATTCCCCCCGGGCACACCCCTTCGCTTCTGCAGGTGGGCCATCTCATTCCCACATCCCTTCTCGGGGCACCTCTTGGGATCGCGGTAGGACCTTTAGAGGGGCTGCCTCATCTGCCCCGCTGTGCCGTCCCCGCCCCTCTTGAGGGGCTGGGTCCACCACTGTGCCCTAGACTGCTAGCTTTTCCCCCACCTCCTCTTGCAGGCCTCTGAGGTGCCCGGGGATTTCTTCACCCTTTTCTTGGAGGCTTGCTCCTGGACTGGACGCTTCATTCCTACCTGCGGATCTGATTGCAACTCCTGTTACTCTCCCTGTTGGAGCCCTTCTGTTGTTGCTTTCTCTGACCATCTGGGATGTTTTTCCCCAGTGCTCTTCTTTCAACTTCATGATCCGCTCTACTTATATATTTCTACTCGATTTGACTTCATGCCAGGGCCTGTCGATCCCTGCCTTGTCAGGATGAATCACTGTGCCTGGCCACCTACCATGCTTCTATCTGCACCATGCCTCCTGCATGTTTATTTATTTATTTGATTTTGTTAACCGGATAAGCACACTAGACAGCCAAGTGCCTATTTTCAGGTGCGACCTGGGAGATTACAAGGTACATACATGAACAATTTTCAGGTGCGACCCGGGAGATTACAAGGTACATACATGAACATCAGGCAAAAACAAGTGAAGGATTACATGAAAGAGAATTAGCACACAGGGACAATACAAGCAACAGTACCAGCAGGGATTTACATTGCAGGCAGTAGGAAGTTACATTGCAGGCAGTAGGAGTTGTCCTCACCCACCTTTGGCCTATCTGCCTGAGCGGGTGTGATCTCAGTTGACATTTCTGTTGTGACATTTATTGTCTTGCCAGATTGGCATCTAGGTTTTGCAAGGGCATGACCATCGGGCTTGCCCTCTTGCCCAACTTCTAGCCTTGCTTCTCCTCCCTGTTAGAATAACTGCTTGGTACTCTCCCAAGTGTAATAACTTACTGCAAAAGACCATTCCGTAGAAGATAGTTAGTTACATACGAACTTACTGTAACAGTAGATCTTCCAGGAATGTCTCTTTGCACTAGGTGCAATCCCACCCTCCATCACCCTCCTGTTCACTTTTGTTCACTGCAACTCAGGACGTTGGGCAGGGTTGCTGCTGTCTACTTTTGTCCCTCAGTTTACCTCAGTCCCGGCCTTACTTACTGAAGCCGACGTGGAATAGAGGGTACTTGGGCTGCCCGCATTTATACTGTCACAGGAAGTGATATCATGTGGACGGCTCCCATGGAAGATTGCTAGAAGAATCTGCTGTGTGATAGCACCACCTGGTGGAACTCCCAATGGTAATAACCTACTGCAAGAGACATTCCTGGAAGATCTACTGTTACGTTCTTATGTAACAAACTGTTGTGCATGCAGTAAGTGATGATGTAGATGATATTGATGTTTCTATAGGTGGGGAGCATGGTAATAGTAGTTTGTGCATGCGTTAAGTCATGATATAGATGATATAGTTGTTTCTATAGGTGGGGAGCGTGGTACTTATAATATGTGCATGCAGTATTTCATGATATAGATGTTTCTATAGGTGGGGAGTATGGTAATTGTAGGTTGTGCATGCAGTAATTCATGATATAGATGATATAAATGTTTCTATAGGTGGGGAACATGGTAATCGTAATTTGTGCATGCAGTAAGTCATGGTATAGATGATATTGACGTTTCTATAGGTGGGGGATAATGTGGTAATTATAGTTTGCACATGCAGTAAGTCATGATATAGATGATATAGATTTTCTATAGGTAGGGGAGCACAGTAATTGTAGTTTGTGCATAGAGTAAGTCATGATATAGATGTTTCTATAGGTGGGGGAGTGTGGTAATTATAGTTTGTGCATGCAGTAAGTCATGATATAGATTATATAGATGTTTCTATAGGTGGGGGACTGTGGTAACTATAGTTTGTGCATGCAGTAAGTCATGATATAGATGATTTTGATGTTTCTATAGTGACAAAGGTTCCTGAAATGACTTAGGATTTGCTTTTGTAAGTGTGATGCTGTATTTCTCTTTGTTTTTGTATTTAAAATTGTACTAATACAGTATTTCTGTGTATATAAAAAAAAAGTTGTAGGCTGGCCCAGCGGCACAGAGGGTTGAGGTTCAGTCAAGTGCCTCAACCCTCACCATGCTGCTGACATTTGGGAACCAGCTTAGGTCACTTGTGGTCAGTGGGTGGGGGGGGGAGGAATACGCAGCCACCTGGTAGACTAGGGTGGTGGGTCTTCCCACCTCTTGGCTACCACCAGGTGGAGGCGTGGTGCCAACACATGTAGGTCGGCATGGACGGAGCCTCAGTTCCAGAATGCATGCATGCCTCCATGTGCATGCATCGTCCGTACTGCTGTGGCTTCAAGACTTAGAGGGATGAAAAACATGGTGGAAAACTGAGCAGCCCAGGCTCCGTGAAGCCCCACTCAAGCACATGGACCCAGCCTCCCATTCCATCTATTAAGGCAATTCTGGGTATGTGTTCTCCAGAGGGAGGGGCATGGCCTTGCAGGTGGAGAGGGGAAGCTGCAGGGCAACTAAGTGTGTAGGGGCAGTCCAAGGAGTTGAGATATGGCTGAGTAGCCACCCGGTCTGACTCCGGAGGATAAAAACCTTTATGGAGAAAAAAATTGAGTCTTGCTTCTGCTGAGAACTGCTTGACACATTTCAGTACCATTGGTATTTGACTAATCCTGTGCTCATTTAAGCTTCAGTGCTTCCACTTTTCCCCATGTTTCAACACCCATGTGAGCAGCCATCAGGGCAAAAGAAAGGAATGAAGGGGAAACAGAAAATCAAATGCAGTAGGAAGAAGAAGTCAAAGAGAGGAAAGGAAGATAAGCCACAGAAGAGCAGGCCAGACAAGGTGGGTGAAGAGGAACACAGACAAAAGGAGAAGGCAGGGATGGAGCAGCCTAAGGACAAAGCTGGTGAGCATTTATATAATAGTAATGATAGAGGATAATATTGAAAATGTACATGGCCACTGACTTACTATGATTAAAGTAACAAAATTCCACTTTCAAGACTTGTGTGGGGTATGTCATTTAATACAGAAAAGTGCCGTGTTACCGCATTTTGCTAAGACAACTAGGAATCATCAGTATTATCTGGGTAGTAATATCTTAGCAAGTGTTGATCAGGAAAGAGACCTTGGAGTAATTGTAGAACCTGACTCATCTTTTCCAGTGCATATCAAATCCATATGCAATAAAGTCTAATAGGAAATGCAAAGAACACTGGTAGTAGAAAGGGGGATTCTATGGTCCCTCTGTATCGAGCACTGATGAGGCCATACCTGGACTGCTACTCGCAGTTTTGGTCACCAGCTTGCAAGGGGCAAGAAATGGCACTGGAGAGGGTAAAGCGTACATTTACTAGGTGCATTTATGGTGTGGAAAGGCTGGATTACAAATAGTATACTAACATCCCTAAGTCTGTATAGCCTCAAACAAATGAGGCAGTGGGAGAGATCTATTATTATTACTCTGTAACATACTGGAGGATTTACATGGGTTTGGAATACAAATAAAATGTGCATAATACTAGAGGACATGATATGTGATTAACTTTTCCCAAAAGGTTCAGCACTCAAAACTGTTACAGCGTTTAAATATCTTGGGGTGGTCCTGGACCCATTCCTTACTTAAACCAACCACATAGCCTCTCTATTAAAGCGCATAAATCAAACAATTGGGCTTTGCTATTGGATCATTGATCTCCTCACCCCCAACGCCTGCCTAGCCATGGCCCGTGGCAGTTTACTCCCCCTCCTCGACTACGGGTACCCTGTTTACTCCCTAACCACAGCTGCAAACCGAACATAGCTTAACTCTACCTATAATCGAATATGTTGCTTTGCCCACTGTGCCCCCTCTCTGTTCACCACTGTACACTCTATCAGTCCCTAAACTGGCTCCCCCCTCAAGCTCGATGCTCCTTCCTCCTGGCCCATGCAGTCAGTAATGCCCTCCAAAATCCATCCTTCTCACCAATATCTACTCTGATCTATCCTAGACTCTTGGGGTGAAATTTGCACCAAACATCCCACCTGCAACTTGAACACCCCCACATTACCACAAATATGGGCCTAAGAGTGACATTGCAGATGGACTAGAGGGTAAGGTTTGTCTGTTTGCAGGTGACACCACGATCTGCAACAGAGTAGATGATTCAGATGGGGGTGGGCATAATGAGAAGCGATTTGGATAAACTGGCAAAATGGTCAGAAAAGTGGCAACTGGGATTTAATGCAAAAAAGTGTAAGATCATGTACATAGGGAAGAAAAACCCTGAAGCCACCTATAGGTAGGGAAGGGAGTTGCTGGCAATCACAAGGGAAGAAAGAGACTTGGGCATCATCATCACAGATGACCTGAAATCATTCAAGCAGACTTCTTTAGGTACGTCAGGGAGAAAAGGAACTGTAAGGACCACATAGTAAGGATTAAGAAGGAGGGGGGTTAGGTGGAAGCAGGGTGCAATAAGGCAGAAGTGCTAAATGAGTACTTCTGCTTGGTGTTTACTAAGGAGAAGGTGGTGGGGTGATACCCAAGGGGAGAGGAATGACAGAAATGGGGGGGATGAGGCGACAGGTGTGGAAATCATGGAGGGCAGAGTTCTGGAGGGTTTGAAGGCACTGAGGGTGGACAAGACACCAGGCCCAGATAGCATCCACCCAAGGGTATTGAAGGAGCCGGCAGAGGTCCTTGCAGGACCTATGGCAGGCCTACTTAATGCATCACTGCACTCACGGTGCATACCTTGGGATTGGAGGATGGCTCATGTGGTGCCCCTCCACAAGGGTGGCCCCAAGGATGAACTGGAGAACTACAGACTAGTGAGCCTCACATCCATTATGGGTAAACTGTTGGAGACTATCCTGAAAGAGAGGCTGGTGGTCCTCCTGGAGGCCAAAGGACTACAGGACAGCACTCAGCTTGGCTTTATATGTGACAGATCCTGCCAAACCAACCTGGTGGAGTTCTATGACTGGGTAACTAGGCAACTGGATAAGGGTCATGCAGTGGATGTCCTGTATCTGGACTTCAATAATGCATTTGACTCAGTGCCACAGGGGAGAAACATAGAAGTTGACGGCAGATAAGGGCCGCAAGGCCCATCCAGTCTGCCTATTTCTTTTTCTACCTTATAAATGTGCCATCGGCCTTTGCTCTGTCAGTGGCCTATCTATTCATAGTCATTTGTATTGCTCCCTTATGCCTATCCCATGCCTGTTTGAAGCCCTGCACTGTATTCATAGCCACCACTTCTTGTGGTAAGCCCTTCCATGCATCCACCACCCTTTCTGTGAAAAAGAATTTCCTCACATTCCCCCTTAATCGGCCCCCTCTAATCTCATGCTGTGTCCTCTTGTCCTGCCATTTTTCTTATATTTAAACATGTTAGACTCTTTCACCTTGTTAATGCCCTTAAGGTGTTTGAATGCCTCGATCATATCACCTCTCTCCCTCCTTTGCTCAAGGGTATACATATTGAGCTCTGTTAATCTGTCTTCATATGTCTTCTGATGCAGTCCCTGCACCATTTTGGTTGCCCTTCTCTGGACTGCCTCAATTTGGTTATTGTCCTTGTGAAGGTGTGGCCTCCAGTACTGCACGTAGTACTCCAGATGGGGCCTAACCAGTGTCTTGTAAAGAGGAATTATTACCTCCCTCTTACGACTTGTGATACCCCTACTAATACACCCTAACACCCCTAGCCTTACCTACTCCTTTAGAGGTCTGCTTGGATGATTTCAGGTCATCAGTGATGATGATGCCCAAGTCTCTTTCTTCCTTTGTGACTGCTAGCAACTCCCCTCCCAGCCTATAGGTGGCTTCAGGGTTTCTCTTCCCTATGTGCATGATTTTGCACTTCTTTGCATTAAATCCCAGTTGCCACTCTTCTGACCATTTTGCTAGTTTATCCAGATCTCTTCTCATTCTGCCCACCCCATCTGGATCATCTACTCTGTTGCAGATCTTGGTGTCATCTGCAAACAGACAAGCCTTGCCCTCTAGTCCATCTGCAAGGTCACTAATGAAGATGTTGAAGAGGACTGGCCCAGGACTGATCCTGAGGTACCCCACTTGTGACTTGCATCTCTTCTAATTGTATACCATTTACCACCACTCTCTGTTTTCTGCCCGTCAACCAGTTTGCCACCCAGTTGACCAACTTCTGACCCACCCCGAGTCTACCCAGCTTATTTATCAATCTTCTATGTGGAACAGTGTCAAAAGCTTTGCTGAAGTCAAGGTAGGCGACATCAACTGCTCCCCCTTGGTCCACCACTCTTAGTTACCCAGTCAAAGAAATCTATGAGATTAGTTTGACAGGACCTTCCTTTTGTAAACCCATGCTGTCTTGGATCCTGTGCCCCTATGGATTCCAGGTGTTGCACTATCCTTTCCTTAAGGAGTGCCTCCATAATCTTGCCCACTACTGAGGTAAGACTGACTGGTCTGTAGTTCCCTGCCTCCTCCCTGCTACCACTCTTGTGGAGGCGGGATCACATGAGCCCTTCTCCAGTCTTCTGGGACCTCTCCTGTGCTCAGAGACTCACTAAACAGTTCTGCTAATGGCTCTGCTAGTTCCACCATTAACTCCTTAAGTACCCTGGGATGTATGCCATCAGGTCCCATTGCCTTATCCACCCTGAGCTTAGCAAGCTCTTGTAGGACCCTTTCTTTTGTGAAGAGTAGTGCTCACCTCCCTCCCCCCTGTGTCCATGATGCTGAGCTGTGGGCCCTGCCCTACCTTCTCTTCAGTAAATACTGAGCAAAAGTATCTATTTAGGATAGATGCCTTTACAGGGTCCTCCTCCTCACATGCTCCCTTTTCTCCATTAATCTTAGCAATACCCCCTCTGGAATTTTTCCTTTCACTAATGTATCTATAGAAAGTCTTGTCACCTTCTTTTACTGTTTGTGCTAGTGTTTCCTCAGTTTGGGACTTTGCCTGCCTTACTGCCCTCCCTGCTTCCCTTAGGGCAGTTTGGTATGCCTCCTATCTTCATCCGCTGTGTTCCTTATATTTCCTGAAGGCCAGCCTTTGGCTCTGACCTTTTCTGCTACTGTATTTGAGAACCAAAGTGGTTTCCTTCTTCTTTGCACTTCCTTTTCTGTCTAACACAATGGGATGTTGCTTCAAGTATTGCATCCTTAATGCTTGCCCACTTTGCCTGTACCCCCTCACCTGTGTTTCTTTTTGCCATGGCTAGCTTAACTCTGTTGGCCATCTTATCAAAGTCAGCTCCTCTGAAGTCCCATATTTTTGCCTTGGAATGGGATGATTTAGATGTAGTAGCCAAATTGAACCATACCATGTGATGGTCACTGGCCCCCAGGTGACCTTCTACCTGGAGATCTGTGATCCCTTCCCCATTAGTACTAGATCTAAGATAGCCCTGTCTCTTGTGGGCTGCTGTACCAGTTGTTTGAGGCCCTCCCCCTGCAGGGAATCCACTATGTGTCTAGTTCTGGCAGATGTTCCTGCTGGTATTGACCAATCTGTATCCGGCATGTTGAAGTCTCCCATTATCAGAACCTCCCCTTTAGCTGTCATGTTTTGTATATCTTCTAACAGTAATGTGGGAGGCTGGAATGTAAGCTAGACGGCACAGGGTCAGGTGCAAAGCTGGTGAGATGGGTAGGGAACTGGCTTCAGGGAAGGCAACAGAGGGTGGTGGTTGTGGGTGGGTAGCTCTCATCCCCAAGAGTAGTGACAAGTGGTGTTCCACTGGACTCTGTGTTGGGACTGGTGTTGTTTGGGATATTCGTTTCAGACGTATCATTGGACATCAAGAGCAAGATCAATCTGTTTGCTCAGGATACCAAGATGGGAGCAGTGGTGGACGATCTAGGGGGATGGCAGGGGTTGCAGAATAATCTGGCAAAGCTGGAAACCTGGTCGGACACCTGCTAACTGGGACTTAATGCCAAAAAGTACATGGTGCTGCATTTTGGGGTGGAGAACCCAAGGAGGAATTACCAGCTGGGGGGGGGGGGTGCAGCTAGCCCAGACAGAGTAGGAGAAGGATCTGGGGGTGCTCATTACAGGGTTAATGAACAACTCGGCACAATGTAGGAATGCAGCTGCAGAGGCCAACAGAATGCTGGGTTGCACTGCAAGAGGTATCTCCTCGAGGAGGGGGAGGTGATCTGCCACTGTATAGGTCATTAGTTAGACCACACCTGGAGTACTGTGTGCAGTATTAGTGCCCGTATCTGAAGAGGGACATTAAGTTACTGGAGGGGGTACAGCACAGGGCAGTAAAGATGATCAAGGGACTGGGGAACTTATCATATGAGTGGAGGCTGAGGGAGTTGAACATGTACTCGCTAGAGGAGAGGAGGGACAGGGGGGACATGATTGAAACCTTTGAGTACATGAAAGGAGTAAACAAGACAGGTACAGAGGGGCTGTTCAAAGTAAGA
Organism: Neoceratodus forsteri; assembly: GCA_016271365.2. Taxonomy (NCBI): domain Eukaryota; kingdom Metazoa; phylum Chordata; order Ceratodontiformes; family Ceratodontidae; genus Neoceratodus; species Neoceratodus forsteri. The sequence goes on from CM057457.1 coordinate 405,017,800, forward strand.
GAGGGGAGGGGTACCCAGGGCCATGATATGAGACTGGAGGGAGGAAGGTTCAGGAGGGAGATGAGGAGACACTTTTTTACTGAGAGGGTGGTAGCTGGGTGGAATGTGTTATCAGCAGAAGTGGTATCCAGTAGAACAGTGGACTGCTTCAAAAGGGGCTGGGACAGGGCAAGGGTGAGGGTCAATGGAGAGGAAGGGTGGAAGGGAGGGGCAGCTGCAGAATAAGGGTGCTAGCTACACATTTGAGCAGATTTAATAGACCTCTAGGCCTTTATCTGCTGGCAAATTTTGTATGTTCGTATTAAGGGCATTAGTAAGGTGAAAGAGTCTAACACGTTTCAGTATAAGAAAAATAGAAGGACAAGAGGACACAGCATGAGATTAGAGGGAGGCCAATGAAGGGGTAATGTGATGAAGTTCTTTTTCACAGAAAGGGTGGTGGATGCATGGAATGGCCTACCACAGGTAGTGGTGGATATGAACAGTGCAGGGCTTTAAACAGGCATGGGATAGGCATAAGGGAGCAATACAGATGAGTATGAATAGATAGACCATTGACAGATTAAAGGCCTATGGCATATTCATAAGGTAGAAAAAGAAATGGGCAGACTAGATGGGCCTTGCAATCCTTATCTGCTGTCAACTTCTATGTTTCTAACAGCTGTACATCTTCTGATAAAACTATGCAGTATCATTTGAACATACAAAACTGCCAGCAGATACAGGCCATATGGTCTATCAAGTCTGCTCGAATGTGTAGCTACATAGAAACTTAGACTTTGACAGCAGATAAGGACCGCTTGGCCCACCTAATCTGCCCATTTCCCTACCTACAGGATAAGCTGCAGATCCTAGTTAACCAACAGCCTACTTCTTCCTACCCCCACAAGAATTGCCTTATGTCTGTCCCATGCATTCTTGAATTCTTCCACAGTTTTAGACCTCACAACCTCCTCAGGAAGGCTGTTCCATGCGTCCACCACCCTCTCTCTGAAAAAAATATTTCCTCACATTACACTTGAGCTGTCCCCCCTCTATCTTCAAATTGTGTCCACTTGTTCTTGCACATCTCTCTTTCTGAAAGATGCTACCCTCTTGGACTTTCTTGATTCCACTGAGGTATTTAAAAGTTTATGTCATGTCCCCCCCTCTCCTGCCTTTCCTCAAGGGTATACATATTAAGCTCCTTTAGTCTCTCCTATATGGCTTCTCTTGCAGACCCTGCACCATTTTAGTTGCCCTCCTCTGGACTGCCTCCATCCTGTCTATGTCCTTGAGGAGATGGGGTCTCCAGAACTGGACGCAGTACTCCAGATGGGGTCTCACCAACTGTCTGTACAAAGAACAGCTTCCTGTTTTCTGCTGGTGATGCCTTTCCCTATACATCCCAGTATCCCCTCAGCCCTTCCTACTGCCTTCTCACATTGCTTGCTAACCTTAAGGTCATCTGATATGATTACCCCCAGGTACCTTTCCATTTTTGTTGTTGTTACCACCTCCCCCCCCATTGTGTAATCTTCCCCTGGGTTTTTGTTTCCTAAGTGCATTATCTTGCACTTCTTTGCATTGAATCCAAGCTGCCATTCTTCTGACCATTTCTCCAACCTTGCCAAGTCCCTTCTCATCCTTTCCATGCCTTCTTGTGTATCAACGCTGTTGTAGATCTTTGTGTCATCTGCAAAGAGGCATACTTTTCCTTCCAGTCCCTCTGCAATGTCACTTATAAAGACACTAAAAAGGACTGGATCCAGTACTGAACCCTGTGGTACCCCACTAGTAACCCCTCTTTCTTCAGAGTCGACTCCATTTACAATTACCTTCTGTGTCCTGTTGTCCAGCCAATGTTTTACCTAGGCTACCACCCTGGGACCCACTTCCAGGCTGATTAATTTGATTATTAATCTTTTGTGTGGGACTGTGTCAGATGCCTTGCTAAAGTCTGGGTATGCCATGTCCACAGCCCCTCCCTGGTCTACTACTTTGGTCACCCAGTCAAAGAAATCAGTTAGATTTATCTGACATGACCTTCCCGCTGTGAACCCACACTGTCTTGGGTCCTGTGCCCCACTGGCTTCTAGGTACTCAACAATTCTTTCCTTCAGAAGTGATTCCATCACTTTCCCTACTACAGAGGTCAAACTGACAGGTCTGTAGTTTCCTGCCTCTGTCTTGCTCCCACTTTTGTGAAGGGGAATCACATCCTCCTTCCCTCAGTCCTCAGGTACCACACCATCTTCCTATGATTTGTTAAAAAGGGTAGTCAGTGGTGTCACTAGTTCTCCCCTTAATTCTTTAGAATTATGGGGTGAATTCCATCAGGCCCCATTGCTTTGTCCACCTTCTGTTTTAGGAGTTCTTTCAGAACCATTTCTTCTGTGAAAGGTCTGGGATCGACCCCACAATCCAGAGTGCTTCAATTAATTGGATTAGGCATCTCCCCTTACTCCTCTTTTGTGAATACTGAGCAGAAGTATTCGTTCAGTATCCTTGCTTTTTCACTGTCCCTCTCTGCCCACCCGCCATCCTTTCTATTAAGCCTCACTGTCCTTCCCTTTGTCTTTCTACGCTCCCTGATGTACCTATAAAAGGTTTTATCCCCCTTCTTAACCAAGTTGGCTATCTTTTTCTCAGTTTGGGCCCTTGCTATTCTGACTTCCCCCCCCGCTTCCTTCTGCCTTAACTGGTACAGTTCTCTGTCCTGCTCCTTCTGTGTTTCCTTATATTTTCTAAATTCTATCTTTTTCTCACTAACCTTCCCCACCAGTTCTTTTGAGAACCATAGTGGCCTTTTCTTTCATTTTAATTTATTTGCTTCATGCAAAGGCTTGTTGACTCTGTGATGGCAGTTTTGATGTTTCCCTATTGTTGCTTCACCCCTCCTTCTAGCCTGTTTGCTAGTGCTTTTCTAAGGCACTCTCCCATCTTGCCAAAGTCATCCCTCCTAAAGTCCGGTACCCTTACTTTTGTATGGCTTGTCTCTGTAGTTGAGTTTATCATGAACTGCACTGTTTGGTGGTCATTTTTTCCCAGATGGCTACCCACTTCTAGATCTGAGATCCTCTCACTGTTCCCATTTGAGAGTATGAGGTCTAAGATTGCTCCTTCATGAGTGGGTTCCAAAACTAACTGTCTGAGGCATGCCACCTGTAGGGCATCGAGAATGGCCCCGCTCTTGGATGTAGCTACAGCAAAGGTGCTCCAGTTAACATCTGGCATATTTAAGTCCCCCATCAACTGTAACTCCCCTTTCTCTGCCATCCTAAGGATGCCTTCTATCATATCCATGTCCATTCCCTCCACCTGAGATGGAGGTCTGTATACAACCCTTGTGTGGATTGTGGTGCCATTTCCAGTCTCTAAGGTGATCCACAGTGCCTCCTCTCCTCCCTGTTTACTCTTTTGTTCCGTTGCTTTTATCCCTTCCCTTACATAGAGAGCTACTCCTCCCCCTTTTCTACCCTCCCTGTCTCTCCTGTAGGTTGTGTACCCTGGTGTTTTAATATCCCAGTCATGGTTCTCTGTGTACCATGTTTCTGTGACTACTACAATATCCAGGCATCCCTCTTCCATCAAGGCCACCAGTTCAGGGAGTTTGTTGGCCAGACTACGGGCATTGGTACTCATTACCCTCCATTTCTTGATGGCCTTACCCCTTTTTGCCCCATCCCTGTCCTTATTATATTTGTCATTCTCTCCATTTACCCCTGCCCTTCTCCCTATTGACATCTCTATCTTGGTGTTTACCTTACTTATTACCCTGATTTTTTGGGAGGGGGGCCTAGGATTTCCCTGCTCCTTTCCAGTGTCTCCCCCCTTGGCTAGTTTAAATGCTTTCTAATGAAGCATTTAAACCTATCACCTGGGATCCTGGTTCCCCTCGTGGACAGATACCGACCATCATGCCAGTATAGGCCTGCATCACTCCAGGTGGACCCCCGGTTCCCAGTGAAGCCAAATCCCTAAGCTCTGCACCAGTTTTTCAACCACTGATTGAATCCCATGGTGTGGAGCACCCTAGCCTCATCCATGCCATAGACAGGTAGCACCTCCGAGAAGGTTACCATGTGTGCTACTTGTCTAAGACCCCTCCCCAACTCCCAAACTGTTTCTGCACTGCTCTGATCCCTTTCTCAGCCAGGGCATATAGGTGGATAATGACATCCAGCTCCCTTCCCCGTGCAGCTGTTCCAGCAATCCCTGAGTTAGCTCCTTGTCCCTCAAGCCTTGGTGCCAGGCAGGCTTACCTCCCTCTCCCTTCCTCCCCCAGTTCTACCCCCCCCAACAATGGAGTCCCCACCAGGAGTTGTTTCCTTCCCCTCTGGGGTCTCATGCCACCCTCCTGTGGATCTCTTTTGTGGATGTTCCCAGCATTCTCCTTGATCTCCACTGCGGGTGCCTCCATAGAGGAACCACACTTTGCCAGAATGGCATAGGAAGTGTGGAGAGGTACAACTGGAGGGATGTGCCTCTGTTCCACCACCCTCACCCTCCCTGAGCCCACTGTGATCCAATCACTCCTCTTTTTTGGCAACCTCTGAGGTAATGGCAGTGGCCCTGGTAGTCCCTGGGTGGGAGAGAGGTCCCCCAAATCCTGGCCAACTCAGCCTGAAGATGAGCAACCTCCCTTCTCAGCCCAGAGAGGTGCCTGCAGATGGGACAACACCGCATCCTCCAGAACGTCACCTGGAAGACTGCTGCTCCACAGCCACTGCACTGCACCACTCCCATCATGTCTTATTTCTGGCCCCTTAACTGTTGTTTGGAATACTGACTCTTTCCTCTATATATTTTTTTTTCTCCCTACTTTCTGCCTCTTTGCTCTTTAAGCTCCTGATCTTCCTGTTCTGAGACAAGAAGTTCCTATATTTCCTCAGTAGTCTCCTTACTTGCTCAGAGTCAGACCTCCAGCAGCTAGGGCAGGATGGAGAGCTACTCTTTTCCTTCTAGGATGATGAGTCTTTTGTGGCTCTGTGATCACTTTCTTCCTGCTCCCAAACAGGAAGTTCCTGTTGTCAGTCAAATCCTGTCCCTATAAAAGTACAATCAGCTTAGGGTGGAGGGGAAGGAAGGAGGGCAATATCATCCCAGTAGAGAAGTATAGTTATAACAGCAACTCCTCCTTCTTGCAATCCGTTATACTACAGCTACCCTTCCCTCCCTCCCTCCCCTTCCCTCCTGTCCTCCTCATTTTGTCCTGTCCCCTTTTAAAACTGCCCACCGACTTACAGGACACCACCTCTTCTGGCAGTGTGTTCCACATAGACATCACCCTTTCCATGAAAAAGTGTCTCCTGATTTCTCTCCTGAATATTCCTCCCTCCAATATCAGACCATGCCCCCCCAACTTAAAGATCCCCTCTGTACCAATCTTGATTATACCTTTCATGTATTTAAAGGTCTCAGTCAGATCACCCCTATACCTCCTGTCGTCCAGGGGTATATATTAAGCTCCCCCAACCTCCCTGTGAAGGATTTGTCTTCCACTCCCATGATTATCTTTGTTGCTCTGCACAGGACCCCCTCCAACAATCTAACATCCTTCTTCAAGTATGGGCATCAGTAGTGCATGCAGTACTCCAGCTGCAGCCTCACCAACAATCTGTACAGAGGCAGGATCATCTCCCTCATCCTGGAGGTGAATCCTCCAGCAATACACCCCAGCATCTTGTTGGCTTTAACTGCTGCCTTCCTGCACTGCGCTGAGTGGTTCATTTGCCCTGTTATTGTCATCCCAAGATCTTTCTCCTCCTCTGTAGCAGCTATCTGCACCCCTCCCAACTGATAACACCACCTTGGATTCCTTGCTCCCTAGTGCATGACTTTACAATTCTTAGCATCGAACTTCAGCTGCCATGTGTCTGACCAGTCCTCACATTTTGTTAGATCATCCTGCAGCCCCTGCCATCCTACTGTGTCATCCACCACTGCACTGATCTTGGTGTCATTCACAAAAAGACTAATCTTGTTCTTAATGCCATGTGAGATGTCTGCTATGAACATGCTGAGAAACACTAAGCCCAGTACCATGCCCTACGGCACCCCATTCATTACAACCCTTGGAGCAGAGCATTTCCCCACCACCACTACCCTCTGTTGCCTTCCTTGCAGCCAGCTGTTGATCCAGTTCACCACCTTTACCCCTGCTCTCTGGTATCCTAACTTGCTAATCAGCCTCCCATGTCACACCAAATTGAATACCTTGCTTAAATCCAGATACAGAACATCCACCCTGTGTCCCTTGCCCAACTGCCAACTGTAGTAGATGGTAGTACAGCATTTAAAGAGCATAATAACACGCACAAAAATGACAACACAAAATGGTGGCTGTTGTGAGCCAGACGGAACACTAGCTCAGAGTTTTTTTATTTTTTTAGTTCATGTGTATTGTTGTTTTAATTTATTTCACATTTATAGCTCAATTAAGATTGAAGAAGTGAGGTAGTTCATGGTCTAGATTATATTTTTGAGCTCCTTTTTCTTTCTGGTGCTGTACTGAGTGTCTTGGTAGAGTGAGGCCATATTCACAGTGTGGCAGGCCGCGTTTATCGGTCTGGACTGAGACCAAATGTTTTTACTAACTTTGTGGCACCTTTTCAGGTAGTCCATTGAAAAATCTTAACATTTTCCTTTGCTGTGGAAATGCTGATATGTCACAGTGAGCTCTTCCGTTTGGCTGTTGCTTGCGGCAGTTTTCACAGTTGCAAGCAGTTTCTTTAAGGACAGTTGGTGGAGTTGAAGGGTTCACTTGTAGGCCATTTTTTTGCATCGCTAAAGGAGCCTGTTGTCCATGAAAGGAATTCACATTGAAGAGTGAGGACCCATATGATCTACGATGGAAGTTTGCTTGAGGTTGTGAGTGTCGGCAGTTTTGTTACTGCCTTGTTTTTCCCAGAACGTGAACTGGTTGGGAACTTTGACATTTTGCCTTAAGTGAGGATCTGGACTTTGGCCACTGAGCTCTTTGGTGTGTGGGGGGGGGACTGTTTGCAACCTCTGGTGTCTAGGGTTTTTGCTGCAGGAGCCTTTTGCTGGAGGGCAAGGGCTTCTGTAGTGAAGGGGTTTGGACCATGTGTCAGTTAGAGGATGGCCAGGAAATCAGGCCCCAATTCCCTGGCCATCAGGGGGCAGTTTCAGTTTCTTCCATCACCTGTCGGTTTTATTTGGGCCACTTTTACCATTGCAGATTCTGCTTGCTGTCTTCTGGGGACGTGGATGTGGTTTAACCCAGGGAGTTAGCCTGGTGGCTGGGCATGGTTCGGGTTGCCTCCCTGGTAGGGCACTTGGGAACTGAGGCTGGAGGACATTAGGACCTCAATTCCCTAGGGTGTCCCTAATTGGAAGCTGGTCGGTTTCCTTTTGGGCGCCCTGGTTTCCTGGGGGGTTGCTCTTCCCAGCCATGGTCATTCGAGGAGATTTTATTTGGGTGAAACTCTCAGCGGGATGTGATCCTATTCTTACGGACTGCTGATAAAGAGGGTAGTGGATGCATGGAACAGCCTTCCTGAGGAGGTTGTGGGGTCTAAAACTGTGGGAGAATTCAAGAATGCATGGGACAGACATAAGGCAATTCTTGTGGGGAGTAGGAAGAAATAGGCTGTTGGTTAACTAGGATCTGCGGCCTATCCTGTAGGTAGGGAAATGGGCAGACTAGATGGGCCTAGCGGTCCTTATCTGCCGTCAAAGCCTATGTTTCTATGATTGACTGTTCCACTTCCGCCTTTTAGTTCTTGGATTGGAGGTGGGGAGAGAACCCCATTATAAGTTTGTTTTGCACAAAACTTTATAGATCGAAGAACTGCTGGAGTGAGAGACTGGTGTTTTCCACTGGACATTTAATATTTGCTTGCTGAGAGGTGAGAGCCTCAGCATAGCAGCTTAGCAATCGGACTATTGACTGAACCTGCTACTTTGTACTATATGTATTTTCTGTGTTCATCCTGAACTGAGGGGGATTCTATTAGTAGTAGTTTGAGGCGTTACTTCTTGGGTTGGGGTGGTGTCAGAGTTTCATTTATTCTTTAGTTTAGTTAAGTTGGGGGGTGGTGGGGTTATATCTCATTATTTTAGTTGTATAGCGGTGTGGGTGTGTGTGAGTGTTACTTGGGGATAATTGCGGGCTGGAGTTCTGGCTTTGTCAGTATGTGTTGGCAGGTTGTTCTCCCTGTTAGGTGCTATTTCTCTTCTGAGCTCCATGGCCTCTGCCCTTTTGACTACCCACCATTGTCTGCAGTGGTTTATGGCTGCTGCAGGGCACTAGCAATAGTGGGCAGAAGGCAGTGGGGTAGGGATCCTGGACCTGGGAGGGGGTGAGAGCGGGGTGGCCGGATTGAGGTAGTGAGAACCAGGAGACACCCTTGAGTGAAATGGAACCCTGAACGTGATTTGCATTGTTTAGTGCCCAAACCCAAGGGCTCCACGCAGTGGGCTGGTAGCTCGGTTGGTCCTGATATCTCACTCTACTCGCACGGTGTTATGTAATGCTAGATCTATTAGGCACACGATGGCTATTGTAGCCGATCTTGTTGGGTCAACAGATTTGGCATGCATCACTGAGACCTGGCTGGATGATAATGCTTGTCTTATTTTGGAGGCAGCAATTCTGGATGGTTTCTCTGTGATACACCATATGAGGTTGGATCACAGGGGTGGGGGTGTGGCAATTTATTTTAAACCGGAATTGAGCCTTATGGTTGTGCCAGTTGAGGGAATTAGATCCTTCGAGTGTGTTGTGGTCGCATGTGTGGGGTGCAGGATCATTCTCATTTACCATCCACCCAGTGCTGAGAAGTTGTTCCTGCAGAAAGTCGTGGACTATGTCATTGACATGGTATTGGAGTCCCCCAGATTGATGGTGCTGGGTGATTTCAATGCCTGGGTTGGCGATGAACTTTCACTGTTTGGTCAAGACTTCTTCCAACTTATGCTTTCACTGGGCTTCACACCAGCATTTGCCTTCGCGACTCACATTCAATGCCACTTTGTGGATCTGATTTTCCTCCTTGGGATGGAGACATCTGACTTTGTAGTGAAACCGGTCAGTTGGTCTGATCACCTTATATAAGGTTCAGTTTCTTTGCTCCCCCTTATAGACCTACCCCTGCAGAGATGGTCCAATACTGCCCTTTGTGGGGTGTGACCCCAGATGGTCTTTTGGTGGAATTGGACCTATCAGGATTTCGGGGTACAAGCGAGGGTCCCGAGAACCTTCTACAAGCCTATAATCTGGCTGTGTTGGAGGCTCTGGATGCCTTGGCTCCCATCCACGTTTGCCCTCTCACCCATCGCCTTTGGTCCCCATAGTTTGATGGGGTCTTGAGGGAGCTGAAGTGAATAGGACAAAGGTTAGAATGTAGCTGGTGGAAAACTGGCCTTAATGCTGACAGATTTAGACTGATGAGACATCTTAGAGACTATCAGTCGGCAAACACATGTAAGAAGGCAGAATTCCTGTCCAGGGAGATTGCTGCAGCTCAGAATCGACCAGCTCAGCTCTTCTAAACTGTGGACAGACTATGCAATCCTGCATGTCTACAAGTTTGGAGAGCGATTTCTCATGAAAAGTGTAAGGAGTTTGCACAGTTCTTTGCTGATAGCTCATTCTTTGGGGGGATGGTGGTCAGCTGAATGTTGTAACACCTCAGTTTTGCTGGATGGAGTTCAATCAGCTAGGGATCAAGGATGTCATGCGGATTCTCAAGGATATGTACCCAACCAATTGTAGTTTGGATCCGGGCCCTACTCACCTTTTATTAATCTGTATTGATGTCATCAGCCCAGTCCTTGTGGAGATAGTCTGGTGTTCATTGGAGACAGGTGAGTTTCCCTGCTCCCTAAAGGAAGCAGTGGTCTCTCCCCTTCTAAAGAAATCTTCACTTGACCCAGACTACCCTGCCAACTACTGTCCAATCTCTAATCTTCCCTTTGCAGAGAAGGTTATTGAGAAGGTCATGGTGCTACAGTTGGAGAGCCATCTTACCATCCATGACATCTATGACCTTCTCCAGACCAGATTTCATAAAAGGCATAGTACTGAGACTGCTCTGGTTCGGGTATGCAGTGATCTCCTGATTGCGAGAGACCAGAGATCCCACACCATCTTGATATTTCTTGATCTCTCTTCAGTCTTTGACACCGTGGATCATGGGTTGCTGCTGGATCACCAGCGTGCCATCTGTGGCCAGTCTGGTACAGTCCCCATATGGTTCCATTCATTCCTCATTGGTAGATCACAGAGGGTGGTCTCAAGGGTTTATTCCTCTGAGGTATTCCCTCTGCTTTGTGGGGTGCCGCAGGATTCCGTGCTATACCTCATGTTGTTCGCAGAGTATAGTCTGCCATTAGGAGACATGTGAGACGGTATGGGCTGAAGTTTCACTTTCATGCAATTGCTACACAGCTCTTCCTGTCCTTTGCGCCCGACCAGGATAACATGCTCTCGGTCTTTAATAACTGCCTGGCAGAAATCCAGAACTGGGTGAATACCAGCCAATTGAAACTTAATTCTGACAAGACTGAGGTGCTGATGGTGGAACCTGCTCGCCGGATAGGGGTGTTGGAGACTGGGTGTCCCTGAGGACTTTGGCTTGTAGGGTCCCAGTTACCAGCCTCTGAATGGGTGCGAAGTCTGGGGGTAATTCTTGATGATGGTTTGACAGTTCATTCTCAGGTGTCAGCCATCATTGAGTCTTATTTCTTCCATTTGAGGAATATGACTTGGGTTAAGCACCTGATTCCATCTGGTGACTTGCTAATTTTGATTCACACCTTTGTGACTTCACGCCTGGACTGCTGTAACTCCCTTTACTTAGGGCTTCTGGGGGTTGATTTTCACAACGTGCAGCTGATGCAGAATGCTGCGGCAAGGCTGTTATCTGTATCATTTTGATCCAGTCATATTACGACTGTGCTTCACGAACTGCACTGGCTGCCAGTTCAGTGGCGGATCACCTTCTAGATCAGCTTGCTGACCTATAAAGCCCTACATGGACTGGGACCAAGTTACCTGCAAGATCTCCTGTATCCTTACTGCCCTCTCCGGCCGCTCCGCTTGACCGATGAGGGATTGCTGGAGATTCCCCGGATAGGACTAAAAACATCTGGATCTAGGGCATTTTGTTTTGTATTTTATATTGTATCCTCTTTAACTCATTGTATGTAAAGCACTTATAAATTGTTATCCTGCTAAGTTTCTGCATATCTGTACTCTCCCGGATCGTGCCTAAAAATAGTCATTTTATGGCTAGTGCACTTACCTGGTAACAAAAGCTAAATAAATAAATAAAATTTTCATTTGTGGCCCCACCCTATAGAATTCTCTGCCTTGTCGGGTACAGGAGTGCCTGACAGTGGAGAGCCTCAAGACTGCCCTTAAGACCTATTTATTTCTACTGGCATTTGGTGCTACTTTGTAACCGACTGTCTTATGGCATTATTATGGGTCACTGAATTATCGAATAGTATTTTAATATTTTATGGTTTTAATTGTTTTTTGTTGTGCAGCACTCTGATACATTGTGAATTTAAATAAAGTTTATAATTGTTATTATTAGTGACACATAACAGCATCAAGTTACCAGTACTAAAACAGCATAAAACTCAGTTAAAACACAACCCTTTCAATGTACTGTCCAGCATTAAAAATAGAATAATGGATAGGTTTCTGCTCATTACAATGGATTAATACTATCAAGAGGTTCTGGACACATTGGAACCTCTAGAATGAAACTCATGAGGTTTCAATGTCTCCAGAACCTGGAAGGTAGGACTCCCTGGTAATGGACACAAACCTGTTATTTTTTTCTATATGGTGTTACCAGACCAATCTTCTGGGGCAAGATATCCTTCTGAGTCACAACAAATCCCTTCGGTGATGGGGGAAAGGTCAGAGATATCCTTTCTTTGTCCTTCTAGCAAGCTAGTTGTTTCACAACTGAACATTTTATTTATTTAGTTTTTGTTAACTGGGTAGGTGCACTAGCCATAAAATGACTATTTTCAGGCACGACCCGGGAGAGTACAACAAAAGGAGAACAGTTGAACAACAGCAGCATGGGTACAATAGTACAAATAGAGGAACAGTACAGCAGTGCTACAAAAATACAATGGGTAGAAACAACAAAAAATAATGGCAAGCATTATACAGATAATAGCAGTAAGATATATAATAAGTGCAGAAACCATGGACCCGACCTGTGGCGTGAAAAGGTTAATAAGATAGTAAGGTTATATAGAGAGAAATGTGAGGAATGTTTAAATATAACAAGAAAGACTGACAGAAGGAAGGTCAGGGGTGGTAATTGGCAAAACAACAGTGGATGGTCAGCAACAAGGTTCAAGAAGGAAGAGAGCTAGTAGTCAAGAAGTTATTCACAAAGAGAAGGAAAAATATGGGGAGCAGAAGAAGAGACAGTCTTGGAGCTGGATTAGAGCAGGGGTGACATTACTGGTATGTCTCAGGAGCTTCAGGTTGGGTCAAAGCATGTACAAGCATCAGCTAATGATAGATAACGACGATATTCACTTTTAAATCCAAAGTGAGACTGAGACAGCCGGAGGTTGAGTGGAAGAGCATTCCATAGCCTGGGAGCAGAGAACTGGAAGGCCCCTGTGCCTTTAGTCGTCCGACATCTCGGAACATAGAGCAAGAATTTGTCAGCTGATCGCAGGCCATGGGAGGATGGTTGAGGGACCAGCAATGCCACCAGCTGTGACAGGTTTTTTTCCCAGATGATCGAGTCCATTAGTGATCCAAGGTAGTATTGTCTACTGGCAGAGGGTGAGAACCAATTCAGATCCTTATAAAGAAGGCAGTGATGTTTGAGTTGAGGTGACGAAGAGGCAAATCGGCATATATTGTTATAAGTTACGTCCCATTTTAGTAGGGAGGTTTTCTGGGCAGAGGTAAGAATAGAGGCACCATAGGTAAGGGTTGGGAGCAGAATACCTTGGGCAATTGCTAATTTGGCCGAGGGTATAAGCATGTAGCTCGTTTTGTAAGCTACTTCTAGTTTCGAATTTACAGCTTTGCACGAGGACTGAATGTGAAGATTAAAATCCAGGGACTGGTCCAGGAGGATCCCAAGGTACTTGAAGGAAGTAACATTTTCAAGTGGAAATCCTCCTGGGTGAAGAACCTCCAGCAAACTAGAACAGGTCTTAATCTTGATTGCAGAACCTAGGAGCATGGCTTTCGTTTTCTTTTCATTTAGTACAAGCTTACGGTCTAGTAGCCAGTCTAAGACCTTATTGAAGTCTGAAGTAAGTGATGTGTTTATGCAGGCAATACTAGAAGAACTAGTGTAGATGATCAGGTCGTTGAAGGTAGAGAATAGCTGAGCAGGATTCCAGGACCTCAGCTGCATTGTTGATAAAAATTGAGAACAGAAGGGGCCCAAGGATAGAGCCTGGGGACCCCAAGGTTGATAGTAGAGCGTGTTGGACAGGGAGGAGTTAAATTTGACAGCTTGCGACCTGTTTGACAGGTAGCTACAGAACCAGTCCACAACAGTGGTAGAGAAATGGAATTTATGGAGAGTGGAGAGAAGCAGGGGATGGTCAACAAGGTCGAAAGCCTTAGTGAGGTCAATGAAGATGGCACCTGTGAGTTTTCCAGAGTCCATGTTGTACAGAATATCAGTAGTTAGTTGAATAAGACCGTGGTGGTGCTATGACCTTTTCTGAAACCATGCTGAGTGTCTGAGAGGAGATTGTAGCGTGTAAGGTAGTCAGTGGTCTGTGATGCAACTATTTTCTCTAGGATCTTGTTAAGGACAGAGAGAATTGCTATAGGTCTGTAATTGGCCATGTCCTTTGGGTCACCTTTTTTAAAGACAGGCGTTACTCTTGCAGATTTCCATAGGTCTGGCACAGTGCTATGGATAAGGGATAAAGTCTAGATTCTGGCAGTCGGAGAGGCAATGAGTGGAGCAGTCAGCTTAAGAAGACGAGGTTCCAGTGAGTCAGAACCAGAGCTGGTATTGGCAGATATGGATCTCAGTAATTTCAGAACTTCCGCTCTTGATATAGCCTTGAAATAGAATGGTGGTGCTGGACGAGCATCATACGATAGGGCAGTATGGTTGTCTGATGGTAGTGTGGTAGGTAGATTGGAGTGCGATCCACTAGGTTGTAAAGCCAAGATATAGTATGAAAGATCAGAGAAAAGATTGTTAAAACTGTTTGAGATGGTCCTAGGATCATTACAATGTGCCCCATTTATGATCATTTCATCAGGAGTGACCGACTACGAGGTACCGAGAAATGTTTTGACATGGGCCCAAAATTTCCTCGGGTCGCAGGCTGAGCTTTGTAGAAGGTCCTTGCAGTATTTCCTTTAGCAACTCTAACTTGCCTCTTACATCTGTTCCTTAGTTCACGATAGACAATAAGATCTGACTGTAGGCCAGTTTGTGTGTAGTAATCCAAAGCTTGTCCCTCTGGCGCAGATTAGCAAGAGGTCTTTATGCAGCCACCTCGTCTGTTTTCCTCTGACCCTCCTAGTAGTCTTGGGGCATGTATATATTGAATGGTAAGAAATTCATTTATGAATATCTGTAGAGCAACCTCCACATCCTTTGTTTGATAGATACCTGCCCAGTCGATATTGGAGACATCATAGAGAAATGCATCCTGGTCAATATGAGCTAGATTTGTAAACATGATTAGTCTTGATGGAGGAGATGGAGGCGCAACCATAGATAGGATACAAAAAGTGGGTGAGTGGTCTGTTAATGCATCTGCAAGGATTCCTGCTTTTGACGCATGTTCTATACGGTTAACCATCACCCAGTCTAGGAGTGTACCTGTTTGATGGGATGACGTGGCTCTAGTTGCTTCAGAGATCAACTGGTGAAAATTATAACTAAGTGTGAGTGATTGCAAGGATATTTGAGCTGACCCTAACCAATTGAGGTTAAGATCACCTAGGATGACAGCCTCATTATGATTTACAGTCTGGGAGGTGATGTCAAGGAGTTCTTGAAGACCTACTATTCCCCCAGCAGGTGGATTATAGGCACAGATAATATGAAGCTTCTTTTCCCCCAATACAATAGTTGCCTGTATGAATTCGCACACTGCGGGAGAGGCAGATGCTGGGACAATAGAGATGTTGAGGTGGTTTTTGAAGAATAGGGCAACTCCACCTCCACGCTTGGATGAGGATCTGTCCCACTGGAACAGAGAGTAGTTAGGCAAGGAGCATACTTCATCAGGTATTCCGGGTTTTAGCCAAGTTTCTGTGAGACAGAGTACATCAGGATTGTAGAGTTTCACCCAGGCCTCGAGTTCCGCATGGTGACAGGTAAGACTTCTGATACTGATATGGGCAATTAATAATCCTTTCTTGGACATGCCAGATAACTCATTTGGGGAAAAGAAACAGGTAGGTGGACCTGGATTTAGTTTGACGTCCCCAGATAGCAGAATAATGATCATGGCTAGGAACCAAAGCCTTGCACAGTGGCAGGTTAGGGTGAAAGCACATCTCCGTGGCAGCTTCCTCCTGGCATGTAGAGGGTAATAGATGCTGCCTCTAACAAGGAGGATAGGGTTAGGTTGCAGATCAGGCTTTGCCTCTGCAATCAAGTTAGAAGAAAATATAGTTGCGGTAAGCCTCTGAGGAGTCTTTTGCCATTTGGTTACATGGGAGAGCCCATGTGGCAGTGTCCAGGCTGAGTAAAAGGACAAATGACAAGAGTGCCCACAGCAGACTATACTTCGCCATAGTGTTACTATTTCACTTGGGTAGGAAGGCTAGTGGTATACTGAGATGGAGGATTAGCTCTTAGGGATAAAGAGATAGCGTGTGTAAAATTAAGACAGCAAAGGGTGACCGTGTTCCACCGTTTTAACCCTTGGCCGAAATTAGAGATAGAGCAAAAACAACAAAGTGTTTCCTGCTAGCGTAGCAATTATTTAGAAGAAGTGGATCAGAAAAGCAGAAAGTAAAGCCCCACAAAGGTTAATTGGGAAAGCAGACCAGCCGGAGGCTCTACTTGTGGTAAAGATTACAGTGAGGAAATGAAGACCTATTCAAGATATGTTAGACGGCACCCCTAGTGGCGGAATTTTATAAGGAACCAATGGGAGACTAGACAGATAGCAGTAGTGTTCGGCAAGAGTCAATACAAAGCAGATGGTGCCAAAGCCCAGAGACTGATAATCCGACAGAAAAGGCAAAGCCAAACAGTGGCTGAGCAGAGCAGCAGTCCAATTAGAGGAGGTGGTAGCGGTGGCGCCTATCAAACCCGCACATGCTAGCCCGGACACTTAACCGGATTTGAAGGTGTCCTGTTCGTCAGGGACGATGAGAAGTACGGGCAGCTGGGAAGGATTAGCGCGCCGCTCACTGGGAGCATGATCAGGCACAGTGGATCTATTTTAAGATATAAAATGTGGTTAAGATAGGAAGTTATTAGCTAGGGCAGGGGGTAACAAGGCAACTTGAAAAATACTCGGGGTAGCAAGAGAGGAAGCCCAGGTATGGAACTGCACAGTAGATAGCAGAGCAGGAACTAAACAGTGCTGATAGGCAAGCAGATGGTGAAAATAGGAAGATGTCTTTAAAGGCAAGACAGAACAAGTGTTAGGCCTAATAGCTGCACTCTGTATCTTTAAGAGGAGTTGCAACATTAGAGAGAGAGGAGGATGAACATCGCTAGGGGTGGTGCCGAGGGAGGGAGAATATTTAATAAAGGCTGTAAAGGCTGGAGGTGGGGATGGGAGGTGGGCGTAAATTGAAGCAGCAAGGAGACAGAAGGACAGAAAGTGAAAGAGAAATTGAATTATTTGCAGGGCAAAGCTTACAACGGTGACCCAAATGGAATCTGGTCTAAACAGAAAAAAATGTACCACTTTAAACTTACTTTCTGATCCAGGGTAGCTTACCACTGGACCTTAAAACAAAGAGAGCTGTAATATTTTACAATCTACAAACCTGCAGCCTAAATGAACTTGCACTTCAAACTACCCTTAGAGTGCAAAATTGCTGTAAACAGGCTTAGGGTTGCATTTAAGTTAGGATATACAAGACAATTTGGAGAGACTTAACAAGTACCACAATCAGAATATAACATTAGCTTAAGGTCCAGAGAGGAAACAGCAGTAGCAAAGAATTAAAGAACTGCAGCAGCCCGTCAGCAGGCAGAGTCGATGGTTCTAGACAGTCCAGTTTCTGCAGCGTACCTTCGGTCTGGTGATCAGCGGGCAGTGCAGCGAGGAAGGCAGCCCGGCGGACAGAAGAGTCCGCCCGGCTGTAACTGAGCACCTGTGTCAAGGTGAAGCGCCGGTCTGGTGATCAGCGGGCAGTGCAGCGAGGAAGGCAGCCGGTGGACAGAAGGGGTCCACTGCTGTTTGAAGTAGCAGATGCACCGTACAAGGATGAAGCTCGGTCTGGTGATCAGCGGCAGTGCAGCGAGGCAGCCGGTGGACAGAAGGGTCCACCCGGCTGCTTGAAAGTAGAACCAGAATCCCAGGGCACCCTCTCTTTGTTTGAGGGGATACAAATACAGTATCAAGTCTGTATACATTGGGTAGGACCTTCTCAGCCACTGTACCACGACCCAGAATGCCACAGGCATGTATAGACTTCGGGGGGCCCTATACATCCTATTATGTGTTTTCAGAAATGCAGTGCTTGGTTCAAAACCCCCTGAAATCTCCTTCTGAGACCCTTTTTTAATTCCTCCTCTCCTTTCATTACAAAGTCCCTAGTGGTACTTCACTTTTGGTAGTGTTATGCCCTTAAAATAGTCAAACAGGCTTAGTATCATTTGAACAATTCTTATCAAGTCAACCCACACAAAAGAGATAGGCAGAATTATTTTAAAATAAGTCAGATGCTTTACTAGTTAAGTTAATAAGAAAACAAACAAGATAAAGAGAAATACTTTTAGAAATTGATTACAGGATATGGAAAATAAAAGGTAACATATACATAACATCTTATGCTTTAAAACTCTGAGGTTGTAAGTCTACCTTAAGTCCTTAGTTGGAATTTTGAAGTGCAAAGTTCTTACAAAAGCAGTGGAAGATCTTGGGTGTTGGTAGTGCAGTAGAATTCTTGAAGAAAATGCTCTATCATCAAGCAGGTAGAGAAGGTCCCACGTGCAAAATGGCAAAACAGAGGCTTCAGCAAAAAGGCAACAAAAGGCCCAGGTACCCCTCTGCATCCATGTTTTGAAGTGGGTTCAATAGGACATGTCCAGTGGATAGGCTGAGCCTGTGACTGGCTAGCATTTCAGTTTCTATGGTTATCCAACCAACGTTCAGTATTATATTACAGTAACTGAGATATGCAGCTTCTAAACTTAAAGGAAAAAATACATATGGTTAGCCAGCTCAAAACAGATTTTCTGGGGAACATTTTAGTTTCCCTGTTAGGAGATGTCCATCATTAGTCAACACCAAATACAACTATTTACATCAGTGGTTGCCCATTCAGTTTGTAAAAATGTTAGCCCACTGCAGCCCTGCAGATACAGTAAGAGGCTAGACATTCTGTCTCTTCAGATTATCCTGGCCTTTCATATGCAAACTGGCCTACCTGGCCTCCCGGCTAGGGAAAAATCCCCATAGGGACATAGCTCATCCTGTCCCATGAAGGAGTCTCCCCACCGAGAGGAATCTTCTGGGAAACACTACTCCCGGGAAAAAGATTGGGCCAGATTGGAATCCCACCAGAAATCTCCTTTCAAGGCTTCTGCCTCAACCTCCGGCATGAGGTCACATAGAAACATACATAACATAGAATTTGACAGCAGATAAGGACCACTTGGCCCACCCAGTCTGCCCATTTCCCTACCTACTAGATAAGCTGCAGATCCTAGTTAACCAGCAGCCTATTTCTTCTTACCCCCACCCCCCAGAATTGCCTTATGACTGTCCCATGCATGCTTGAATTCCACCACTGATTTTGACTCCACAGCCTCCTCCGGAAGGCTGTTCCATGCATCCACAACCCTCTCTGTGAAAAAATACTTCCTTAAATTACCTCTGAGCTGCCCTCTATCTTCAAATTGTGCCCTCTTGTTATTGCACACCTCTTTTTGAAGATGCTACCCTCTTGGACTTGTTGATTCCTTGGGTACTTGAAAGTTTCTATCATGTCCCCTCTCCCTCCTTTCCTGGAGGCTATACATATTAAGCTCCTTAAGTCTCTCTTCATATGTCTTCCGGTGCAGACCCTGCACCATTTTAGTTGCCCTCCTCTGGACAGCTTCCATCCTGTCTATGTCTTTATGGAGACTGGGTCTCCAGAACTGCACACAGTACTCCAGATGGGGTCTCACCAGCTGTCTGTACAGAGGGATAATAACTTCCTGTTTTCTACTGGTGATGCCTCTCCCTATGCATCCCAGTATACCCCCAGCCCTCCTTGCTGCCCTCTCACATTGCTTGCCCACCTTTAGGTCATCTGATATGACTACCCCAGGTCCCTTTCCATTTTTGTTGTTGTTAGTATCTCACCCCCCAATTGTGTACTCTTCCCCTGGGTTTTTGTTTCCCAGGTGCATTACCTTGCACTTCTTAGCATTGAATTTAAGCTGCCATACATTTGACCATTCCTCTAACCTTGCCAAGTCCCTTCTCATCCTTTCCACCCCACCCTGTGCATCAACTCTGTTGCAGATCTTAGTGTCATCTGCAAAGAGACATACTTTTCCTTCCAGTCCTTCCACAATGTCGCTTATAAAGACATTGAAGAGGACCGGTCCTAATACTGAACCCTGCGGTACCCCACTAGTAACCCTCCTTTCTTCTGAGTGGACTCCATTTACTATTACTCTCTGTGTCCTATTCTCCAGCCAATTCTTTACCCAGGCTGTCATCTTGGGACCCACTCCCAGGCTGGCTAACTTGTATATTAATCTTTTGTGTGGGACTGTGTCAAATGCCTTGCTAAAGTCTAGGTAGGCCATGTCCACAGCCCTCCCTGATCTACTACTTTGGTCACCCAGTCAAAGAAATCTATCAGATTTGTCTGGCATGACCTTCCGCTGTGAATCCATGCTGCCTAGGGTCCTGTGCCCCTCTGGCCTCTAGATACTCGACAATTCTTTCCTTCAGAAGTGATTCCATCATTTTACCTATCACTGAGGTTAAACTAACAGGTCTGTAGTTTTCTGCTTCTGCCTTGCTCCCACTTTTGTGAAGGGGAATCACATCTGCCCTCCTCCAGTCCTCGGGTACCACCCCATCATCCCATGATTTGTTAAAAAGGGTAGTCAGTGGTGTCACTAGTTCTACCCTTACCTCTTTTTAGAATTCTGGGATGAATCCCATCAGGCCCCATTGCTTTGTCCACCTTCAGTTTTAAGAGTTCTTTCAGAACCCTTTCTTCTGTAAATGGGCTGGTATCAACTTCTGTATCCAGAGTGTTACTACTGTTTGTTTTATGTACCTCCCCTCTTCATTTGTAAATACTGAGCAAAAATATTTGTTCAGTATCTCTGCCTTTCACAGTCTCCTCTACCTTCCTCCCCTTTGTTAAGCCTCACTATCCCTCCCTTGGTCTTCCTTTGCTCCCTGATGTACCTATAAAGGTTTTATCCCCTTCTTAACTGAGTTGGCTATCTTTTCCTCGGTTTTGGCCTTTGCTGTTCTGACTGCCTTCCCAGCCTCCTTTTGCTTTAACTGATACAGTTATCTGTCCTGCTCCTTCTACGATTCCTTGTACTTCCTGAATGCTTTCTTTTCTCTTGAACCTTCACTGCCACTTCCTTTGAGAACCATAGTGGTTTCTTACATCGTCTTGTTTTGTTTATTTGCTTCACACAAAGGCTTGTTACCTCTGTGATGGCAGTTTTTATTATTCCCCATTGTTCTTCCACCCCTCTTCCTGCCCATTTGCTAGTGCATTCCTTAGGCACTCACCCATTTTGGCAAAGTCAGCCCTCCTAAAGTCCAGTACTTTTGTCTTTGTATAGCTTGACTCTATTGCTGTGGTCTATCCCTCTGGCCTCCGCTGGGACCAGCTCCAAAAAGATGCACTCTTCGTCCAGTGAGAGACCCAGAGAACAGTCTTCCTCTTTGGGGTGCCAATATGCCCAAGTCCCCCTGGGTCACTGGCTCCACAAGACTTCTCGTGGGTCGACCCAGTAGGGACAGTCGCCTGCTGGTCTGTTGAAGGAGGGCCATAAATCCAGCAGGTCATCAGACAAACACTGCAGATCTGACGACTCCTCTAGGTAACAGGAGGTTATTTCCTTCCAGATGCTTCCTCCACTGCATCCAGCTAAGGGGACCCCTCTGGCTAATGACAAGTGCCCCCAGCCCGGGTGGCCTCCCCAGATGGCAGGGCCCATTTGCCCAACAAGAGGCAGTTGCCGGATGGTGACCAGATATCCGCCCCCCACCCTGATGACCGGTCGCCTGACCAGGAGCAAGAGACACCAGATGTCAGTTCGGACGAACATTCTCCTATCGACACAGAGCCTGACCCTCAGCCAGATACAGCCAGGACAGCCTCTCCAGAGCGTATCCCGGTACCGGATGCCCCACCGACGCCCGGTTCTTTGGCTCTGACACCCTCTCCTTCAGTCATCTCCTTAGCGGATGTCAGGGCCCTTTTTACTTCATGGTGGAACACGGTTAAGGGGGGCCTACTGTACCGGCCTCCTGATCCCCCTCCCAAAGAAATCCCACCACCTCCTACTCCAGACAAGGTGGCAGGTGAAGGCTCTCGCGCACCTCCAGGCCCTAAAGGGAAAAGAAGGTGCAGACCGTCCACTATCCCGTCCTCTAGTGGACACCCTACATCTTCCTCTGAGGAAGAACCAGACGATTTCTCCTCAGAATCATCCGAAGATGAGAATTACTGCTTCCCTTCCCCAGGTCCGAAGGACTTGCCGAGATCTCCGGTAGACGATCCTTCCTTCCTTCCAGGACATCATGAGGCACATTCAGGCAATTTACCAGTGGGACACAGAAGAATTAGACCCAGAACGAAAAAGGCTGGCAAAGTTTCCGGGTGCTAAGGACCAAAAGCCTCTGGTAATCCCTCCACTTGTGGAGCCTTTTCAAGTTGTCACCAGACTGTCATGGAAAAAGTTGTCTTCTACCTTGCCTGTGCCTCACAAAGCTGACCGGCTGTATAAGCTGGCAAAGGAAGAACCCTTTTTGGGGGAGCACCCAAAGGCGGATTCTATGGTCTTAACCGCAGCACACAGTAGACTTAACCAGCCCAAATACGTCAGTTCCTAGCCCCTTGACCCTGAGTCTAAGAAGCTGGATCACTGGGTTAGGAAAGTCTGTTTCTCTGCCACCCAGGCTATTTGATCTCTCAATTTCTTGGCCCACATGGTCACCTACCAGAAGTCTATGTGGGAGAAGACCATGGAGCTAATGAAAACAATACCCAAGTCAGACACCAAGAACGAGCTTTAGGCATACATCCAATCGGGCATGTACTGCACTGTTCATATGACTCCACAGACATGGCAGCCAGGACAGCGGCATCAGGAGTCTGTTTATGCAGACATTCCTGGCTCAGGGTGGCAGGTTTCAGACAGGACCTCCAGGATGCTATATTGAATGCCCTTTTTCAGGGACTGGTCCTTTTTGGACAGGAACTTCAGAATATCATAAAAGGCCTGCAAGATTCTGGAAAGGCTGTGGCAGATGTACACAAAATGTACAAGTATGAACTGCAACTGGCCTGCAAGCGCGGCTAACAGGATAACCGTCAGTTTTAAGGAAAGGGCTTCAAATGCTGAGGTCAGCCCATGCAGCCTGGAGCCCAAGGCCCCAAAGCGCCCAGACACCCTGCCCCCATACCCCAGAGTACTGCATGACTCACAGTGGCCTCCCCCCAGTCATCAGTCCTCGGTGGGGGGGGGACAAGTAGGAGGAAATTTTCCCTCTACCTTCCAGAATGGAGCACTATTACGTCCAGTCAGTGGGTGCTGTAGGCAATTCAGAGAGGTTACGCCATAGAATTTCTCAATGTACCCCCAGACAATCCTTCAGTTCCATCCCACTGTTAAGCCAGCCACGCCCTTCTTCTGGAGCAAGAAATCCAGTTCCTCTTCCAGAAGAAGGTTGTCTAACCAGTCCCTCCCTCCTCAGCAAGGAAAACACTTTCACTCCCACTTTTTCTTGGTGCCTAAGAAAACGGGAGATCTTTGCCCCATTCTAGATCTCAGCCACCTCAACGAGTTTGTCCTTTACAAAAGGTTTTGGATGGTACCATCGCAAGCCTCTTCCCCCTTCTGCATCAAGGGGATCGGCTTTGCTCCCTGGACATGCAGGATGCCTCATGCAAGTAAAGATCCTGCACTTGCACAGGAAGTATCTCTGCTTCCTGTTCCAAGACAAACACTACCAGTTCTGGGTGTTTCCCTTTGGCCTGTCATCGGCCACCAGGATTTTCACCAAGTGCCTTGCAGAGGTTGCTGCTGCATTGAGGAGGAAAGGACACTGTGTACCCCTACCTTGATGACTGGATGCTCTCTGCACTATCAGAAGACCAGCTCACAGGCACTCTTCAGGAAATAGAACAGCTGTTTCTGTCTCTGGGCATCACCATAAACTGTCCGAAATCTGAACACTGGCCCTCCCAATGGCTTCAATATATTGGTGAGGTACTCAACATCCAGCAAGGCTGAGCCTTTCTTCCTGGGGACAGAGCACTACAGCAGGGCCTGAAGAGTCCAGACTGCAGACCAGGTCCCCATAAGGGTAATACTGCAGCTGTTGGGGCATATGGCAGCCACCATAGCCATGGTCTCACTGTCTCATCTGAACATGAGGACCATCCAGTGGCACTTCCGGGTACAATGGGATCGGGGCTCAGATGACTTGGACCATCCCATCTGAATATCGGCAGTGGTTTGATGCTCCCTTCAGTGGTGGCTTGACCCGGTTCATCTACAACAGGGAGTCCCCTTCCAGAGGCCAAGTCCACTGCAGACTATCATGACGGATGCCTCAGGACTAGGATGGGGTGCTCGTCTAAACGAGCATCAGATGCGAGGATCGTGGTCTGCCATCGAAAGGTCTCTCCATATCAATATTCTGGAGATGAGGGCCATTCTTTATGCCCTCCAAGACTTTCAGGATCAGCTGTCCCTGGGTCTTCTGTTAATTCAGTCAGACAATACCCCAGTAGTCTTTTACCTGAACAAGCAAGGGGGAATAGGTCGTATCCTCTATGCAGAGATGCCATGAGAATCTGGGACTGGGTAGTAGAACGGGATCTGTTTCTCCTAGCTGTCCACATGCCTGGAAGTCAGAATGTTCTCACCGACAGTCTGAGTCATTCTCGTTCCCTGAACCATGAGTGGGAGTTGCTTCAAGACGTTGCAGATGACCTCTTCACAAGATGGGGCCATCCAGAGTTGGACCTCTTTGTGTTCCTGTGTAACACCAAACTGCCAAATTTCTGCTCACTAGATCCAGGGCCTGGTGTTTTCTGGTGAGACGCATTATCTCTCCCCTGGGCAGGGAGGTTTCTTTATGCCTTTCCTCCCTTCCCTCTGGTTCAGAGAGTACTGCTCAAACTGCAGTCGGAAGGGGCCAGAATGATTCTGGTGGCCCCTCTTTGGCCTCAACAGATTTGGTTTCCTCTGCTACAGCAGCTGACCATGGGACCTCCTGTACCACTGCCTCTCTCCACTCACTTGCTGTCCCAGGAACAGGGGACACTAGTCCATCCTTCCATTTGAACTCTTCACCTGCATGCATGGCTTCTGCAGTCCTAGCAGAGGAGAGACTAGGAGTTTCTAAGAGTGGCAGAGATCCTAGTGGCGGCAAGGAAACCCTCCACTAGGGCAGCTTATGCCATGAAGTGGAATCGTTTCTGTCTGTGGGCAGCAGCCAGACCCTAAATCCTTTAGTGTGCTCCATTAAGCATGTTTTGGAGTACCTTCTGCATCTCCTTGATCTGGGTCTTAGCTACTCATCGATTAAGGTGCACCTTTGTGCAGCATCGGCATACCATGTCCCTGTGGGAGAAAGGACTCTGGCACAGCTGGATGTTTGCAAGACCATCCTCAGAGGAGTCCTGCATATCAGACCCCATGGAGGGACCCTGTCCCTCCCTGGGATCTTCTTTTTTTTAGAAAATCTCACCCTGCCCCCTTTTGAATCAGCCATGACATGCGAGCTTTGCCTCCTTCCTGGGAAGGCATTAATTTTAGTTGTCATTACCTCTGAGTGGAGGATTTCTGAGCTTCAGGCCCTGATGTGTAAGGAGTCTTACCTTGTTTTTCACATGGACAGGGTGCAGCTGTGTATTAATCCCAAATTCTTACCCAAAGTTGTGTCTGCCTTAATGCTGAACCATGACATTTCACTTCTGGTATACTATCCAGAGTACTCCAATAGAGGGGAGAAACATAGAAACATAGACTTTGGCGGCAGATAAGGACCGCTTGGCCCGCCTAGTCTGCCCATTTCCCTACCTACAGGATAAGCTTCAGACCCTAGTTAACCAACAGCCTGTTTCTTCCTACCCCCACAAGGATTACCTTATGTCTGTCCCATGCATTCTTGAATTCTCCCACAGTTGTGGACCACACAATCTCCTCAGGAAGGCTGTTCCATGCGTCCACCACCTCTGTGAAAAAATACTTCCTCACATTGCCCCAGAGCCGTCCCCCTCTATCTTCAAATTGTGTCCCTTGTTCTTGCACATCTCTTTTTCTGAAAGATGCTACCTCTTGGACTTTGTTAATCCCACTGAGGTACTTGAAAGGTTCTGTCATGTCCCCCCATCCACCCTTTCCTCAAGGGTATACATATTAAGCTCCTTTAGTCTCTCCTCGTATGGCTTCTTTTGCAGACCCTGCCCTAATTTGGTTGCCCTTCTCTGAACTGCCTCCATCCTGTCTATGCCCTTGCAGAGATGGGGTCTTCAGAACTGGAAGCAGTACTCCAGATGGGGTCTCACCAACTGTCTGTACAGAGGGATAACAACTTCTTGTTTTCTGCTGGTGATACCTCTTCCTGTACATCCCAGTATCCCCCTAAGCCCTCCATACTGCCTTCTCACATTGCTTGCTACCCTTAAGGTCATGTGATATGATTATCCCCAGGTCCCTTTCCATTCTTGTTGTTGTTCCTACCTCCCCGTCCTTTTACATTCTCTGGATGTTCACAAAGTTCTTCTTTTTTATTTGAACCAAACTTGTTCTGTTCGGAAAATGGACCAGTTGTTCATTGCGTTCGATCAACACAAGGCAGGGGTCCCTGTCACTAAGCAAACCCTGATTAAGTGAATAATCCACTGCATCACGTTCTGTTACCAACACCATGGCAGACCCTTACTGGGCTCAGTTAAGGGCCATTCCACCAGGGCTATTGCCACATCCTTTGCCTCATTGAGGAATGTTTCAGCAGCAGACCTTTGCGCAGCAGCTACTTGGAACACTGTCCATACTTTCATCAGACATTACAGTCTGGACATAGCCTCTAGAAGGAGAGCAGGTTTTGGTTTGGCTGTTCTCCAGGGACTACTGTCCTAGGAGGGTAGATTTTCTTCCCTACTTCAGTCATTCCTCCACCCTGCTGATCTGGGCCAATCTTTGGGTACTGCTTGGGACTCAGTCCTACGTGTATTACCTGCTGCAAGAGCTCCAATTCAAAGGCAGATAGTACAGTTATGTAAGAAATTACCGTAACAGTAGCTGTTCAAGAGGAGCTCTTGCAGCAGGTGGCTTTCCCACCCTCCATCCCCCAAGTCATTGCCTTATCTATCTTCCTCTCCATTAGGGGAGCTCCTTCTTGGTTCTCCATTTTTACCAACCAGGACTGCGGCGGGGAACTGAGATGATGCCGGGGGTTCACCCCTTTTGTACTACGTCTGACGTCAGGTGTACTCGACATTGGGGTAGGCGCCTGCCATAGACTGCTAGCTAGAACATTCTTCTGTGGGGTCTAACACCTACGGCATTAGTCCTAAGTATATTATCTGCTGCAAGAGCTCCTGTCAAAGATCTACTATTACAGTAAGTTCTTACGTAACTGTACTTTGTCTGAAGGAGTAAGCTGTCATGTGATCTTTGAGGTTCGATGTTTTGATAATGACACCCAACTACCAGCTGTATCCACTCACTCATGGCTAACCTTCAGTTACCTGTCTTAAGGAGGCGAGCTATCATGCGATCTGTGAGATTAGATGTTTTGATAATGACACCCAACTACCAGCTGTTGGACTATCAGAGGCAATCTCCCATAAAAGGCAGAGTTTCTGTCCAAGGAGATTGCTACTGGCAGAAAATAAGCCAGCTCAGCTCTTCCACACAGTGGACAGGCTTTTACATCCAGCCTGTCTCGTGATGAATGGAAGGTTCTTGCACAGGTGCAAGGAGCTGTCCCTGTTTTTCACTAACAAGGTGCCCTTCATCAGGGCTGAGGTCTCATTGAATGCCTCTCGAAAGAGTTGCAGGTTCTTGCCTGAGTCAGTCGAGCACTCCTCCTTTCTGGGATGAGTTTGAGCTGATCAGTGGGGGAGGTGGTAGAGATAATCTCTAAGCTCCGCCAACACATTGTGATTTAGATCCAGGCCCAACTCGGCTTTTGGTTGAATATTTGGACCTCATTGGTCCTGTGGTTATTGAGGTTATCAGGAGTTCATTAAGGGAGTGGGATCTTTCCTTTAGTCTTTTTTTTTTTTTATTTAGTTGTTTAACCAGAGTAGCACACCAAGCTGAAAGCTTTTTACAGGAGCAACCTGTGAGCACAGGGAAGTTAAGTGACTTGCTCAGGGTCACACAGTATGCAAGTGGAAGCTGTGGGATTCAAACCCAGGTCTGGTCTGCTGGATGTCACCAGATTTGCAGCTCAGAGCCTTAAACCACTAGCTATACTGCCTCCATGTCTTGAAGGAGGCCTTGGTTAAACCTCTTCTGAAAAGCCGACTTCGGACCCGGACTGCCTCAGCAACTTCAGACCTGTTTCGAACCTCCCAATTTTAGGGAAGGTTGTAGAAAAGGTGGTGGCCGTTCAGCTGGAGAGACATCTTGCTGCTGCTTCTGCCTATGAGCCTTTGCAGTCTGGGTTCCTTGCAGGGCATAGTTCAGAGATGGCCCTGGTGAGGGTCCTTAATGACCTCCTGATGGTGAGGGATAGGAAGGACCTTACCATCTTGGTCCTCCTAGACCTCTCTGCAGCGATCGACACTGTGGACCATGAGGTATTACGTGACTAACTGCGGTTCTGGTGTGGCCTGTCCGGAAATGTCATCAACTGGTTTAGGTCATACCTGACACAGAGTGCAGAGGGCGACCATGGGAATTTTCTTATCAAATCTGAAACCATTGAGCTGTGGTGTTCTGCAGGGGTCGGTCCTGTCGCCTCCGTTGTTCATGGTGTATATGCTTATATGCTGCCACTGGGGGACATAATTAGGCAGTACGGGATGGGTCTTCACTGCTATACAGATGATACCCAGCTGTACCTGTCTGTGAACCCAATAGCCAGGTATCTGACAGGTCTAGTACAATTCCCCATCTTGTATTTCCCCACTGCATAGTATCCCGACTCCAACTTCCCATTTAGTATTGGCCAGATAGTGTGATCTTACCGACGTTGCAAGTACTTGACATCACCATGCTGTGGTTGACTTCTGTAAAACCAGACTTTGCTTAAATAATAAAAAAAACATTCAGTCCAGCATCAAGTCCATCAGCTAGAGATAGCAAACACTAACAATATGAGGGAAGGGCCAGGAGACAACAGACCAGACAAAAGTACATTAACATTCTGAGGTTGATTTTATATTCTTTTGAGCATTCAAGTGTGACTTACCTTTGCAGAATGTGTCAGAAATTTTCAGTTATTCAATTAGTGCAATGACGCAAACTCCCACACAGTCCCACATTGCTGATCAGTAAACTCCCATATGTTGCTGACCCAATTACCTGATAGGTATATGTACACCCTTGCTATTTTGTCTCCTGTTTGCATTTTGTTTTGCAGCAATGGTGACAGCGACTGCAACAGCTTCTGAAGTGCAGGATGCAGTGCATGTCTGTGATCTTGTGCAGTCGCAACGTGGGCACAGCAAACTTAGCATTGGTGGTTATCTGTATGTGAAGGAGAGAAACCGGGGGGACTTGTATTACTGGTGCTGTCAGCACCGCAAGTCTGAAGGATGCCATGGCAGAGCAACAACTGTTCTTGTTGGGGACCAACATCATCTTCGGGGGACCACGGAGCACCAACATGCACCAAATGCCAGTGATGCCCCTTTGGCAACAGCAATCGCATCACTAAAGCACCGTGCCCTGACAACTCATGATACCCCTGCACAGCTCATACAAAACGAACTTGCAAAGGTACCCCAGGGAGTCCGACATAACATGCCTGGAAAGCATTCACTACAACAGATGGTTAAACGTGCCAGGCGTCAAAATCTTTCTAGCACCAAACCAGATCCCTGACGTTTTGTAGAAATTAAGAGACATGCCATCTGGTACAGAGGACATAACAGAGTGGTCTGAGGAGACTTATGTTCTGGGAAGGACAAGGCGAAGAATGTGAAACAATGCTACAGTCAAAGTACTGCCGTTGTACCCCCCGGAATTCTGGTCGGTCCATAACAAGATGCTAAGCGGAGTGCCACAGACTCAGAATGAGATGAAGGCTTGGCATAGACGCCTGGGCGCATTAGTGGGAGCTTCACATGTTGGTGTATACTGCTTCATAGAGGAGCTTTACAATGAGCAAATAATGACTGATAGCACAGCGGAGAAACTTAATTGTGGAAAGCCAAAGTCGCCAGTTAAAACAAGTACCTGAAAAGAGAAGAGCAAATCAGCAACATTCTTGCAGGCGTGATTATCGATCTGCTAAGATTATGTCATGGGATCGCTCATAACATGGTTATTTAAGGCTGGATGTACTTTTAATGCTATCAGTAGATTTTAACCTTTGACCGAAGAGAACATGGATGGGGCGTAGCGTACCTCACTGTAGCTTGCGGGAGAAAACTTGCTACAGCAAGGATAACATTTTAAATATATTTAATAAAGTTTATTTTTAATTGTGAACATTAGCTCTTGGACATATACACAGTAGAACCAGCCTAGTTAATCCTTGGTGGACATCGTGGAACACTGAACAGGTATGTCACATTTGCTATACTGTATCACTGTTAAATGTGGAGTGATGTTGCAATAATGGGTATTAGATGGGCACATTAAAGGTGGGTAAAAATAAGATGGGCTGGTGTGAGTGATGGGGAAATGGAGTTGGAAGAATATGTGTCAGGCGATCGACTGTATCTCTGTCAGATTCTATATTTAATAGCTGCCTCAAGTAAATCCAGATGTGGATAACTCACAATTGGCTTCAGCTTAACCAGGCAAGCCTGAGGTACTGGTGGTGGAGCCGGGTCATCAGGGCGGAGGTGGGGGTGTGGCATGACCCCCTGACCTTGTGCTGGGGTGTGTGCCTCTAGCCCTCTCTAGGCTGGTGAAGAATTTGGGAGTAATCCTGGATGGCGGTATGGCACTTGATGTACAGGTGTCAGCCGTGGTGAGACGTGGAGTCTATCATCTCAGGAATATTGCCCGAATTTGAGCCCTGATCCCGCCTGGTGACATGCCCACACTGGTACACGCTTTCGTCACATCCAGCTTGGACTACTGCAATGCCCTGTATCTAGGGTTATTTGGAGACAACCTCCACAGGCTGCAGCTGGTGCAGAACATGGTGGTGAGATTACTGATGGGGTGAAAAGTTGCAGATATATCATCCCAGCACTTGGCAAACTGCACTGGCTGCCGGTCTGGTAGAGAGTTGTCTTCAAGATAGGGCTATTGACCTATAAGACCCCACACAAGAGGGGTCCAGTCTATCTGCAAGAGCTCCTTGTGCCTTACAGACCAGCCCGGGCCCTCCATTCTGCTGGGGGTGGCCTTCTTGGAGTTCCCTGGGTTAGGCTGCCGCCCTCAGGAGAAAGAGGGTGGGATATTCAAAGGGGTTGTGCATGGCGCAACAGTGTTGTGCCATGCACAACCCACTGATGTGCCCTAGCATGATATTCAAAAGGGGATATTGTGCCGAGCAGATCCCAATGCGCCGGAGCGCACCAGTAATGTATGCGGCACAAGTGCGGGGGCGTGCCCATGTATATTCCGCACATCCCGATATTCAGCCTGGGATGTGAGGCACATATGCTGGTGCAACCCCTACTTGCGCCACACACTGGTGCTCAGAGTTGAGCCAGAAAGAAACAGGAGCAAGGGCTGGTCACCCACAGGTGAGCTGCCATAATGCAGGGCACAACACGGCATCCGCCAGTTGTGGGTGGCCACCCAAGCTCCAGAGCCAGGGTCTGTCGATATCGCACCCCCCCACACCCAATTGTGGGCATTGTAATAGAACTGATATCCCTGGTGGTCCAGTGGATGGCTGCCAGCCCAATGGCGGGCATAAGTATACAATAATACACGTCCCATATCCCTGGTGGTCCAGTGGACTACTTCCAGCTGATCGTGGGCATAAGTATTAAATAAAGCAAGTTCGATATCCCTGGTGGTCCAGTAGACCGCTTCCAGCCCGATCGTGAGCACAAGTATAAAATAAGCATTTTAACTTATCCTGGTGGTCAAGTGGTACCCCTTCACCCACCCACTGATCCCGCCCCCGGTTAGCAGCAGGTGGCGGCTCCCCACCCACAAGCCGTCCGGCTGCCTGCCGACTGACTGCATACAGATGCGACTGTCGCCCATTGGTCCACAGTGTGGGCCAATGGGCGTCTGTTCATCACCGTACTACACCGTCCCGATATGTGAATGGATCATTCACATATCTGGAACTATGTAATAAATGCGATCTGCATGCCTGTATTGCCGCTGGCGATCCAACAGGGCATACAACCATTCTATGCACAGTCGGTCGGCCGGCGGCTTGCGGGTGAGGAGCTGTCACCGCCTGACCTGGGGAGCGGTGGCAAGGCTCAGTGGGCGGGTGGGAAGAGGGTATAGTGACCACCAAAGATAAGGATACTTATTTTATGCTTGTGCCCGTGGAGTGGGCTGGACGCAGTCCACTGGACCACCAGGATATCGGACTTGTTGATTTAGTACTTATGCCCACGATCGAGCTGGAAGCGGTCCACTGGACCACCAGGGATATCGGACTTGCTTTATTTAATACTTATGGCTGCGACCAGGCATTGGGGCACTTTGCCACGCTGTGCAGGGGGAGTCGGTCCCTGATGGCTGCAGCCTGGCAGGGCACCAGGCGCAAGTCATGGGGGATTGACGCACCTGCATGCTAATGGGGCTGTAATGACATGCTAATGGCCCCAGTTGCGCCTTGCATGCATTATGACCACATTTGCATATCCACCGATGAATATCGCAGTTCCTGCACCTAGCGCAACCGCACTTGCGCTGGTGCATCCCCCTGCTCCTCTCTTGCCACTTGTGCTGGCGCAGTGCCACTGCGCCATGCGCAATGCGGGAGGACATGTTGCCATATTCAGTGGTGCTGAGCCATGGCGCAGCACCGTTGAATATCGCCCAGCACACTTCCTGGCTCATCCCAGTTGCACTGTGCCCAGGCTTGCGCCTGCCTGGCGCACTCTGAATATCCACCCAAGGCGTTTACGGCAGCTGCGCATACCCTGTGGAACTCTCTGCCTGGTTATCTAAGGAGTCCCTCTAGGTTGAAGCCTTTAGGAAGGGCCTCAAGACATATTTATTCCATCAAGCTTTTAATTGAGGATGTTTTAAAGTGGTTTCCACTGTATGGTGGATACCCCAGTTGTATTTTATAGTTGTTTTAAATTTATCACTCTATTTTTAAAATATTGTTGTATGATTTGTATGTTTATATTGTCAGCAGCCAGAGTCCATGGAGATGGGTGCTATATAAATAAAATATCTATCTGTCTGTCTGTCTATCTATCTATCTATCTATCTATCTATCTATCTATCCTGCAGATTCTTCACTGCTGAGCAGTCCTTTTTTTAACCATGTGCAAACCATATTTTACACGTAAATAAGAGCCAATCAGATTACATGATTTTACCCTGCCATTTTATAATTAAGCAGCAATGCACGACAGGGTGTGGTATATCATGGGATATCATCACACCGTGGGTGGTTGGGCATGAGGCCACAGGCTGAGTGCATCCAGTGACCTGAGAAGTGACGATATCCCATGATATACCACACCCTGGAG
Source organism: Neoceratodus forsteri (assembly GCA_016271365.2). Lineage (NCBI taxonomy): Eukaryota > Metazoa > Chordata > Ceratodontiformes > Ceratodontidae > Neoceratodus > Neoceratodus forsteri. Next base: position 405,050,939 of record CM057457.1, read on the forward strand.
TGCATTTTTGCAATTATGAATTGGATTACAAAATTGGTGTAAATAAAAAATTGGCAAAAGGAACCCAACAAATATTTAAAAAAGCTTTCTAAGGGGTAGTGTAGGAGTACTATTTCAGAAAAATAGTTCTATTAGGGTTACTGCCAGGAAGGTGGTGCTATTGTAGGAGCTGGTAGAAGGTAGTGTGAGTGTAGGGATGTCTCCCTGTTGTTCTACTGCCCCTCCCCAAACCCAGCCTGAAAAAATAGTATGCTTTTGTGGTCTGTTCCTTAGTAATGTGCCTTGTTTTTTTCTCACCACTGAACTATTTTGTTGTTTGGCTGCAGTGCTCATGTCGTCAATGGTATTACGACTTACATTTAAAAGCTGTTGTCTCAATGGGAAGATTGTCAAGGAGCGGTTTGTAGATTCACGGAACTGCCATTTGGCGCGAGACAGCATCGTGGGGAAAATGTACTGGTGTGAGGAAGATAAAGAAAATATTGCTTGTCTGTGGCAATGAGGGGCTATTTCTGTACTTGTAGTAGCTGGTGCTCTGAGAGGAAGCCAGGTAAGAATTTTTCTGTTTGGAGAGTGGGTGTTGTGAGCAAGATGTATGGGGATAGTTTTAAGCCAACTAGAGGTCTGATTCACTTCAGACTGTGAGACATGGAGAAACATTGCGCTGGAAATGAGACTGGTGGCGGAGGTTTTTGAAGCCGTGATGATGTACCTAGATATCATCATGGCTTCAAAGAGCTGTCGACAATCACTCTCCTCCATTCTGGACCCAGTTCATAATTGTGAGTAGATGTTTTTGATATTTTTTTGGTATGATATTTTTTTGTTACCTCCTCCTGCGCACAGTCGCCCTCTCCTTTGGGTGGTCAGACCTGCCATTACCTCCCACCAACCCACCATCCTGCTGCTTCAGCACCCCGTTGTCCCAGACATATCCCTTTTCGCTGGGGGGGGCATTACCTGCTGGAGCATTGGGAGGGGAGACCAGAGTGCACGTAGCACTTCTTTACATCTTTGTGGGGCATGGAAATGCAGCCTGACAGTATCATGGCTGAGAAGCTTGAGAAGCCAGGGCCACGTCATTCGGATGGCATGCATGCCATTTTCACGCTTTTCTTGTTCCCTGTACTGCATTACTGTTGTAGTGTGTCCGGTCTCCACTGGGGCCACTACAGAGCGAGGCTACCCACCCAACCCACCCCAGGAGAGGAGACCAGTTTTATCCGGACACTCCAATCCTCTCCTTCCCCTGCCAGGCCCCAGCATCCTGGGTCTGTACCTGAATTCAGGTCACTGGCAGGGCTCGAAATAAGGCGTCCAGGGCCTCAGCCCTCTGCACCACTGGGCCGGCTAGATTAGATGTTTTGATAATGACACCCAACTACCTTTGTCCCACTCACTCACTGCTAACCTACAGTTACCTGTCTGAAGAAGTGAGCTGTTATGTGATCTGTGAGATTAGATGTTTTTGATAATGACACCCAACTACCAGCTGTTTCCACTGACTCACGGTTTACCTTGATCTTACTCAGAGAGGGTTCCTGCAGTAGATATTCACAGGACTAAGCCACCAGGTGTCAGGACCCCACAGAAAAATCTCTAGCTAGCAGTCTCTGGTGGGGACTGTCCCACGTCAGGTGACCGATGTCAGCATATGTCAGTATAAAGGCGGTCCCCATGCCTGCCTCCCAGTTCTTTCCACATTGGCTGCAGTACCTCATGGAAGAACAGCACTATGTCAGTCACCATTTTGAATGAGTATTTCATCTTTTTTCTTTAAAAAACTTACCATTTGTTCCTCTAAAATCGGTCATATCTCTGTCTGTGTATGTCATCCCCGAAGCCCTCCGAATCGCATAAAAAGAAGTGCGAGTCGTGCGGATCCCAGCTCCCTCACAAGGACAGCCACCTTTGTACCTTTTCTGCCCAGGCCCAGACCACCGCATGGAGGAGTGTGAACACTGCCAAAAATTCAGTTCTGTCACCTGCAAAAGGAGACAGCAGTCCCTGGAAGCCCATGTTCTGAAGAAAAAGATGGCCTCCATGGAAAAAGAATTGAAAAAACTTAGGCAGGCATCCACTTCTCTCGAAGGCCACCATAAGAAAAAGAAGGACAAGGAGAAGCACAGGGACAGGACATCATCCAAAGCCACTGCAACTTCAGCTGGGTCAGCGGTTCTCCAGGTATCTTCCCCTCAGCGTCATCGCTCCCCCCACCCGGGCTCACACTCGGGCCTGCTGGGAGCCTCAGAGGCAAAGGGCCTCCTCCTTCGCCCATGGGGCCCTGACATGGTTCATCGCATACAGGGGCCCCGACATGGTTCAATGCGCCTAGTCCACCTACTCTATCCTCAACCTCGCTGAAGCTTTCAAATCCATGCTCTATGCCCACCTCACCACCACTAGCAACTGTGATTGCACTAGATAAAGACTACTACTCCTCATGTCCATCCTCACATCTGAGGCCTCTTCCTCCCTGACTAATGAACCCTCTGGTACCTCTACTACTTCCTGTCTCCACCCAAACTCACTCCCCCCCTTTTTTCCTGTCCCCTCTCACTTACTCTCCCGCTCACCACCTTTCCCTCCTCTCTAGCCTCCTTTTGGCGCCTAATGATCACCCTCTCCCTGGAGGTTTTCCTTAACCTCGAAATTGTCTACTCGCTTGAACCTGTTATAGCTTGTTTTTCTATGAAACTTAAAAACGTTACTGCCTTAAACTGTTAATAGCAAATTTATGATGTAACTTTCCTGTCTGGTTTTACCTGTAATTGTGTATCGTGCTTTGTTAAATGTTCTTTGTGACGTGGAACCTTTGTAAAAGAGCCCTGGCTCAAAGGTATTAATTTCTAGACTAATAAACTAAACTAAACTCCCACTACGGCCGCCTCGACCACTAGGCCTACCAGTGCGAGTGGATCCGACAAGTTGGGCCATTGCCATTGCCCGCCCAAGCAAGGCTGCTAAGCCGATCGTCGGCTCATCCAACAATCGCCCAGATAGTGACCCCACGTCAGGCACTGATACTACACCTGACATCCAGGAGTTGCCGCACTGAACTCCCTTTTTGTTGCTGTCCGAGGTTTCTCCGTCCCCTCAGACTCTCCCCAGGGATTCTGCTCCCTCTTCCCCAGCTGTGGTTGAGGAGACTGGGACGATGCCATCGGGGGTGCCCCACCCTTCGTGAGAGCTCAGATGCCGGACTTAATGTTAGTGAACCTGATGTCACTCTCCAGTATACCAGTACTTGACAACAAACCCACTCCACTATCAGGACTTGCAGGGCCCATCTTTCAGGGCCCTCTTGTGGGTCCCCCTACTCCGGGCCCTACACCCTCTGGGCTGATGCCAGAACCGTCTTGCCTGCCTGCTAGGCCAATGCCAGGCCCTTTAGCTCCTTTGGAGCCCTGGCACTCAGGATACCTAACTCCGTAATAGAGCACTGCAGTATCCTGCATCTCAGTACCGATGCCGCGGTACTCAACACCGCATTAGCCAGCACCACAGTACTCAGTGCCTCAATACCCAATGCCGGGCCTCCTGCCATCAGGTTATGGGTTTCCCAGTTACCTATATCCAAGTCCTCCTCCTCCTCCTCCTCCACAACCTCAGGTGGACCTTAAGGAGGTGCTAGCCTCCCTGGTGGGCTGAGGCCAAGTCCCAGCTCACTAGAAGGTAGAAATTGTCTGCTGACACGGACCCCCTATGTCATTGACAGGAGACTCCTCCACCTTTACCCAACACTAGAGCAGAACCCTCTGGTTCTCGGATCAGGGAGGATACACACCCTCGGGGTACCCCCAGAAGGGTCGATCCCCCACCCAAGGAGGTTTCTTCTTCTTCCTCTTTGGATCCTTCAGACTCAGACACAGATTATGATCACTCCAACCCTGGAGATGAGCCCCATACTCCAGAGAACCCCAGGCCTAAGGATTCTCCAGGACCATGGAGGGGCTGTGGATGTAGTCTACCTAGACTTCAACAAGGCATTTGACACAGTCCCGCACAAAAGATTAATAAACAAGTTAGCCAGCCTGGGAGTGGGTCCCAGGGTGGTTGCCTGGGTAAAACATTGCCTGGACAACAGGACGCAGAGGGATAATAGTAAATGGAGTGCACAGTGAAGAAAGGGGGGCTACTAGTGGGGTACCACAGCGTTCAGTACTAGGTCCGGTCCTTTTTTAATGTCTTTATGTGACATTACAGAGGGATTGGAAGGAAAAGTATTTCTCTTTGCAGGTGACACAAAGATCTTCAACAGGATTGATACACAAGGTGGGGTGGAAAGGATGAAAAGGGACTTGGCAAGTTTGGAAGAATGGTCAAATGTATGGCAGCTTAGATTCAATTCAAAGAAGCGCAAAGTAATGGTAGTTTACGCACCTGGTAAAGTTGATTGCACGAGCATCACCTTACAGCATCCCCGCATCCATTACTTCTGGGTTACGTCCATCTCATAGGCTGCAAATGCACATGCGACCAGAATAGAAATCTGATCTGCCTAGGACCCGTACCTCCCCACAGGTCTCCAGTTCGATTTTTTTTCCCAAAGCTGTGTCTTCCATTGGTTAACTGTGGTAAGAAGTTTGTTATGGTGAACACGTATAGAAATATAAATATATTATCAAAAAGTGCAGGCATATTCTAGGTTGTATAAATAGATAGATGTAGACTGCAGAGAGGGTGAGTGATCATTATATCTATTCTTTATTTCCTGTTATTTACACTCTAGGTATGACCAGCCTGTATGGCATGCTGGTAGGCGATAAGTTCCGAGGTACCATAATTGGATTTTTTCTAGTGGATAAGTTGCATGTTAACAGAGCCATCATCCCAGGTATCTGGGTGGGAACGAGGATGCTGTAAGGTGATTCTCATGCAGTCATCTTTACCAGGTGAGTAAACTACCATTGCACATTGCATCACCTTACAGCGTCCCCCATCCATTGCTTCTGGGTTGTAAGAAGCAGTGATTAGGCCAGCCTGGTGGCACTGAGGGTTGAGGCACTGGACGCCACACCTCGCGTCATGCCGGCGACCCGGGTTCGGGAATGAGCCCGAGTTGGTGGGGGTTGGCAGGAATGGGGAAGGATTAAGCATCCTAAGGATTGCTCTCCTTCCCCGGAGAGGGGGGAATCCACATGCCGATGCACTAGTGACCTCTAGCGGAGGCTGGAGGTTCCACAGTGCACAACTGCAGAATGTAGGGGGATTAAGCTGCGGCGGACATCTTTTGGGGGTGCATGGGAGTGTGCACCAGCTGAGCTGGATATCATTGCACGTCCGAGCTTGGGGGAACATAGAACAGGAAAATAACGGTGCCGTGGACAGGCGATGGCACCTGTCCCCATTCCTATGCTGGGCCAACCCTGACTGGCCTTCCAGGTCATCCACATCAGGGCCCTACCCTGCAGCCAGAGTCTGACTCTTAAGAGCACCTAAGAGAAGGGGGCGACCCACCTGGGTGGGTTAAACCGGGAGTGCTAGCTGCAGAGGGGGGAAAGAGGAGGCACAGATTGGGGGGGCTTCAGGCGGGCAGGACACAGACTAGGATGCCCAAGAGAGGTTCCACAGGGCTGCAACCGGAGGGAAATAAATTCGAGAGAAAAAAAAAGAAGCAGTGATTATATGATGTTTGTATAGGGTGGGTCGGATGACTGTGCAGCTAAGGGCAAGTGACACTGATTAACACCTTCCTTGTGAAATTTGCTGTATTAGCATTTTCTATGTTTAGCTTATAGTGTCTGGTGAAGGTGTGGATTGATTGCCATGTGGTTGTTGCGCAAATGTCTTGTATTGAGGCATCATTCCTTTCTGCCCAGGAGGTAGCCACTGCCTGGTGGAGTGGGTTCTGACTCCTTGTGGCGGGGAAGTCCTAATGCTTTGTAGGCTTCCGCAATGGCCTGTTTGATCCAGTTGGCTAAGGTGGATGTGGCTGCAGCTTGCCTTTTTCTGGGTCCACTGTAAATAATGAACAGTCCGCCTGATAACCTAAACTCTCTGGTTATGTCTAAATAGGTGGCTATCACTCTCTTCTTGTCCCAGTGTTTGTTTTCCTCTCTGTCTGGCCAAGCTGGTAGTTCCACTGTTTGCTTGGTGTGAAAGGACGACTGGATCTTTGTTATGAATGAGGAGTTGGTTCATAGGGTGACTCCATCGTTATGTGAGGTTAGAAAAGGTGGTCTGCAGGATAAGGCCCTCATTTCCCCTATTCTTCTAGCAGAACAAACCGCCAGTAGGAGTATCGTCTTGAATGATACCCATTTGAGGTCTGTTGTTGCCATGGGTTCGAATGGTGGGTTGGCTAAGGACCCGAGTACTGCGTTCAGTTCCTATGGTGGTACTATCTGCCTTTTTCTGGGGCGTAGGTTGGACACCACCTTTAAGAATCTGAGCATGTCAGGATGGGATCCCAGGGTGTATCTCTCAAGAAGGCCTGTGCCTACTCCTGTGGCCGCTGCCTGTACCCTGAGGGATGCTGTTGCCAAGCCTTTGTCTTCCCCTTGTTGGAATGCCAGAATATGTTTGATGATGACTGACCCTGTCTGAATGTGGTTTGTGGAGCGCCACCTTTTGAATATGTTCCAGTGTCTCTTGTAGGAACTGTTAGTGGATCTGCGCCTGGAGTGGAGCATGGTGTCGACCACTGCCTGGCTGTAGCCTTTGTCTAGCAGCCTCTGCCTTTCAGTAGCCATGCTGTGAGATGGAGTGGTGCTAGATTCATGTGGTTGATGAGGTCCTGCGTCAGTAGGTCTGGCCATAGAGGTAGTGTCCATGGGGCACTTATGGACATTGACACCAGGGTCGCAAACCAGTGTTGCCTGGGCCATAGTGGTGTGACTGTCACCACTGTGGCCTGAGATTGATTGAATCTTGTTCAGGACTTGTTCAATGAGCAGTACTGGGGAATAAAATGCTCTCTGGTATGTCCAGTCTTGTGTTAGCGTCTACCCCTAGGGCTCCAGATTCTTTGTATCAGAATAGTATGCTGGTAGTTTTGATTGTTGCTGTTGCCATTAGGGTCTATTTCCAGTGGTCCCCATGTGTGGTTTATCTGCTGAAGCGAGTGTGGGTGTGGCAATCTCCTGGTGCTATGTCTTGGCGTCTTAACCAGTCCAATTTTATGTTCAGCCTTCCTGCTAGGTGAACTGCCATGATTGACCTGAAGATTTATTTGTGCCCAGTCTAGCATTCTCTTGGTTTCTTGAAGGTAGGCATGGGTGTGAATCACTGCTTGCATATGTTGCAGAGCTGTCTCTGGGTCTCTGGCTCTGATCAGTCAGTCCAAGTAAGAGACGATGTGGATTCCTCTTTGCCTTAGATTTGTGGCGAGTGTTATGGACACTTTGGTGAACACTCTTGGGGCTGATGCTAGACCGAATGGTGAGGTCTGGTATTGGTAGTGTTGTCCTAGGATCTTGAACCTGAGATATTTGTAGTGGGCTGGGCATAGGGGAATGTGTAGATAAGCATCCTTCATATCAATGGATATGAGGTAATCTCCTAGTTTATTGCCCATAGCGTTGTCTGTAGTGTTTCCATCTTGAACTGTTTGTACTGTATGAAACGGTTGATAAATTTTAGATCTAGCACAAGTTTCTTATCTCTTGTTTTCTTGGGTACCAGAAAGAAGATGGAGTCGGTGTCTTGATCTATTTGGTTTGGTGGGACTCCTGCTATCGCCTTGTTGGCTAGTAGTGATCTGATTGTCTCCTTTACTGCCCGTATTTTGTGGGGTTGACTAGACACTGGGGAGAGCAGGGGTCTGTTCGTGAGTGGCTTTTGGGTGAACTCGATGGAGTATCCTTGGGAAACTATTTCCAGCACCCATCTGTCTGAAGTTGATGTCTGCCATATGCTGGAAAATTGACTCAGTCTTGGCCTACTGGTGGAGTATGTGGATATGATTCTGTTAAGTGATGTGTCCGAGGATCAAGTTGAGTTAAACTGGCCTCATTTGAAAGTGGAACTCTATTGTCCCTTTTGATATTTCCCATGGGTTCTGCCTCTTGAATTGTTGTTGAAGTAGGTGGGTTTGAAGGAAAATGATTTGCTTTGCGAGTAGTGTGATGTTTGTCTCCTGTCCTGTCTTCCCTGGAATAGACAAAATCTGCCACGAAATGCCAGGAGGTAGGTGGCCTTGGATGCTTTGTCCTTGTCTAGGCCCTTCCCATCACCCATTTGTTTAACATATTTCTCTAGGCTTTCTCCGAATAAGAGGTTACCCTTAATGTGTAATTTTTCCAGCAAATCTTTGGATTCCGAGTCGGCATTCCACAGCTTGAGCCATATGTGACGTCTTGTTCTATTGGTAAGGGCTGCTAATCTAGCTGACATCTTTAGTGCGTCGATGGATGAATCGGCAGTATATTTTGCTGCTTGTATAACATATTCAGCTAGGTCTGCCTGTTTGGAATTGGGGTCTAGGGAAGATACCAGCTCCTCTAGGCAGGTGACTAGCGTCCTCAAAGTGTATGTGGCTGCTGTGTTGGCTCTGCATGCCATGCCCGTCATTTCAAAACCTCTTTTCAGTAGTTCTTCCATTTTTTTGTCAGTTGGGTGATGTAGTGGGGTTGTGGTTTCTGAGGGGAGCACTGTCTTTCTGCATAACCCCGTGACATGGTCCACCGTTGGTGGGCTGCACCAAGGTTTAGTTACATCATCCTGGACCAGGTAAAACCTGTTGAATGTGCTTTTTTCGGAGAGCCTAGAAGGGTCGGCAGCTGCCATTCTTTGTCTATGAACTCCGTTAGGGCTTTGCAAATGGGGAAGGTTTCGTCCTTTGTTTGTTTCCCTCTGATGAGAGGGTTCAGTTTAGATTGTTGTGGTGGGGCTTCGGGTACCTCGGACCGCCATAGTCTCCTTGATTGCTCTTAGGAGTTCTGGGAGAGCCTCGACTGGGGTGAGTTTTTTTGTTAGGATGAGTTTATCCTTTTCTTCCATTTGGTTATCTTCCTCTCCGGAGTCTTCGTTGTCTGGCTTGTCTGGCTCTGCTCTGTCGGGAGCATTTGGGGGAATTTGTTCCCCATGTCATTTGGTTTGTCATGTTTGGATGGGGGGGTTTGCTTTGTTGGCCTGGGAGAGCTCCTCCATCCTTTCTAATATTTTTAGCATGATTGTCTGCTGTGCCTTGAAGAGTTCCTCTGCAGTGGAAGGGAGTTTGTTACCGGGGGAGCTGAAGGAATCCGATTCCTGTTTCATTTCTTGGTCCACGTCACTTGCCATGCCTGGGTCTGTCTTTGAGCAGGTGGGGCAAATGTGTCCTGTTTGATTGCCCAATAGGGTGATGTGGCACGATTGCCATTTCTTTGTCTTTCCCATTTCTTTATCCTGTGCAGATAGGTAAGGGGGAACAGATGTTGGACCCGGTTATGGGAATTCTCCTGTTAAATACATTTAATTGGTTGAGACATGATCTCCTGTTAGGCATGCCTCGTTGTACCCCCTATCGATCTGCTGTTGTCATATGTACACGCTGTGTGGCAGAGTGATGTTATTTTGAGGGGTGTGTGCGAGCAGTGCCCCAAGTTTGAGCTAGGTATCATTATTGCCGCTTATTGTGCAGCTTGTGCTCAGGCATTGCTGCAGTAGATATGCTTGGAGTGGCTTGGGTAGTGCTCCCCCATGATCTGGGGCAGGAGCGTGGGTTGATGCTTAAAGTGCAGCTCTTTAAACTGTTTGCTTAATTGCTGCCATAAACGTCTATTGTGGCTCCCTTTTAAGCTTTATTTCAAACATTGACTTATTGCTGCACTATAAATGCTCTCTTTTCTCTATAGTGCTTCCCCCTGTGCTGATTTCCTAGTTCATTTGGGCTAGACTGTCTGCCTGCTGGGTACTGTAGTGTATGGCCTGCTGATACACATACATGGGTGTGCGAAGTGCGCATGCATGAGACAACCTGTGCCTGTAGGCTCGATAGGCATTCCTAAATGGCGGTCGGGTCCATAGTTCTGCAATCCACATTTGTACCTGGCGGTGACCAGCGCTCAGGATTCCTGGTATTGGGGATGGAGTACCCTGCCTGGAATGGCGGCTTTTCATCCTGTTTTACCGTCAAAGTCGGTGAGTGGCACTTATAGTACTGGGGACTCTGAGTTTACGAGGTATGTGGGCATTTAGATGGTGCTGGGTTTTTTCCTTCCACTCTTAGCTGGACCCGCTTGGAAGGGGGTCAAACTCATGGTAGGGGTACCGGATCCGCTCGCAAGGGGCTCCCATACCTAGTAGAGTACATTACTGGATTTTGTGTCTGGGGTAACAGAAGCACTTGGCCACATATGTAGAAGCAATATTTTTTCTCTTAAGCGGCAGTCACTAGAAAATAATTAGCCGGGTAGCAGGTAACAGTAGCAGCAGTTCAACAGATATAACTAACAACACAATTACATTGCTCTGTTTCTTTTAGGATACCAGCAGTGTTTTAAGTTACTTACTGAAAGCACATTCACGCTACTGTCCAGCCTATCACTATGTTCATCTATGGTTTAGGCCCAATATATTGAGATAATGAATTCAGATAACTGCTAATTCTTTGCTTGCTCTAGTGTTGAAATACGGTCAGTATCATAAACCTCAGGCTGAATAGAGAGGTTAACTACAAGCTAGGGAGGCAGTGATCAATCCTCTCCTATTGTATCTGCAGAATAACATTATATGCTTAATTACTAGTTCCTTCTCAGAATTATCATATTGTAAAGTGCGCATATATATATATATATGTATATACAGCATCGCAGAGTAGTCACTTAAGTTGTTACCCTGCTGTATTGTAGGCGGCACATTTTTTTAATTCAGGGCATTGTAGGGTGGAATGATCTCACCTTAAGTAGTTTTCTGGAGCTAGGCAAACTGCTTGCAACCTCTCATGATGCACATGAATGAACTGGAGCTCTGTGGGGAGGACGGGACCTAGGCAGGATCAGATTTCTATTCTGGTCACATGTGCATTTGCAGCGTATGAGATGGACACAACCCAGAAGTAATGGATGGGGGATGCTGTAAGGTGATGCAATACACAATGCACCTGAGAAACAAAAACCCAGAGGAAGTGTACGCAATGGGGGGGTGAGATGCTGACAGCAACAAAAATGGAAAGGGACCCAGGGGTAGTTGTATTGGATTACCTAAAGGTGGGCAAGCAATGTGAGAAGGCAGTAAAGAGGGCTGGGGGGATATTGGGATGCATAGGGAGAGGCATCACCAGCAGAAAACAGGAAGTTGTTATCCCTTTGTTCAGACAGTTGGTGAGACCCCATCTGGAGTACTGTGTGCAGTTCTGGAGACCCCATCTCCACAAAGACATAGATGGGGTGGAGGCAGTCCAGAGGAGGGCAACCAGAACAGTTCAGGGTCTGCATCAGAAGACATCTGAAGAGAGACTAAAGGAGCTTGATATGTATACCCTCGAGTAAAAAGGGAGAGGGGACATGATAGAAACTTTCAAGTACCTCAAGAGAATCAACAAAGTGCAAGAGGGTAGCATCTTTCAGAAAACGAGTTGTGCAAGAACAAGGAGCACAATTTGAACATAGAGGGCAAGATGGGGCCATCCAGAGTTGGACCTCTTTGTGTTCCTGTGTAACACCAAACTGCCAAATTTCTGCTCACTAGATCCAGGGCCTGGTGTTTTCTGGTGAGACGCATTATCTCTCCCCTGGGCAGGGAGGTTTCTTTATGCCTTTCCTCCCTTCCCTCTGGTTCAGAGAGTACTGCTCAAACTGCAGTCGGAAGGGGCCAGAATGATTCTGGTGGCCCCTCTTTGGCCTCAACAGATTTGGTTTCCTCTGCTACAGCAGCTGACCATGGGACCTCCTGTACCACTGCCTCTCTCCACTCACTTGCTGTCCCAGGAACAGGGGACACTAGTCCATCCTTCCATTTGAACTCTTCACCTGCATGCATGGCTTCTGCAGTCCTAGCAGAGGAGAGACTAGGAGTTTCTAAGAGTGGCAGAGATCCTAGTGGCGGCAAGGAAACCCTCCACTAGGGCAGCTTATGCCATGAAGTGGAATCGTTTCTGTCTGTGGGCAGCAGCCAGACCCTAAATCCTTTAGTGTGCTCCATTAAGCATGTTTTGGAGTACCTTCTGCATCTCCTTGATCTGGGTCTTAGCTACTCATCGATTAAGGTGCACCTTTGTGCAGCATCGGCATACCATGTCCCTGTGGGAGAAAGGACTCTGGCACAGCTGGATGTTTGCAAGACCATCCTCAGAGGAGTCCTGCATATCAGACCCCATGGAGGGACCCTGTCCCTCCCTGGGATCTTCTTTTTTTTAGAAAATCTCACCCTGCCCCCTTTTGAATCAGCCATGACATGCGAGCTTTGCCTCCTTCCTGGGAAGGCATTAATTTTAGTTGTCATTACCTCTGAGTGGAGGATTTCTGAGCTTCAGGCCCTGATGTGTAAGGAGTCTTACCTTGTTTTCCACATGGACAGGGTGCAGTGTGTATTAATCCCAAATTCTTACCCAAAGTTGTGTCTGCCTTAATGCTGAACCATGACATTTCACTTCTGGTATACTATCCAGAGTACTCCAATAGAGGAGAACATAGAAACATAGACTTTGGCGGCAGATAAGGACCAGCTTGGCTTCGCCTAGTCTGCCCATTTCCTACCTACAGGATAAGCTTCAGACCCTAGTTAACCAACAGCCTGTTTCTTCCTACCCCCACAAGGATTACCTTATGTCTGTCCCATGCATTCTTGAATTCTCCCACAGTTGTGGACCACAATCTCCTCAGGAAGGCTGTTCCATGCGTCCACCACCTCTGTGAAAAAATACTTCCTCACATTGCCCCAGAGCCGTCCCCCTCTATCTTCAAATTGTGTCCCTTGTTCTTGCACATCTCTTTTTCTGAAAGATGCTACCCTCTTGGACTTTGTTAATCCCACTGAGGTACTTGAAAGGTTCTGTCATGTCCCCCCATCCACCCTTTCCTCAAGGGTATACATATTAAGCTCCTTTAGTCTCTCCTCGTATGGCTTCTTTTGCAGACCCTGCCCTAATTTGGTTGCCCTTCTCTGAACTGCCTCCATCCTGTCTATGCCCTTGCAGAGATGGGGTCTTCAGAACTGGAAGCAGTACTCCAGATGGGGTCTCACCAACTGTCTGTACAGAGGGATAACAACTTCTTGTTTTCTGCTGGTGATACCTCTTCCTGTACATCCCAGTATCCCCCTAAGCCCTCCATACTGCCTTCTCACATTGCTTGCTACCCTTAAGGTCATGTGATATGATTATCCCCAGGTCCCTTTCCATTCTTGTTGTTGTTCCTACCTCCCGTCCTTTTACATTCTCTGATGTTCACAAAGTTCTTCTTTTTATTTGAACCAAACTTGTTCTGTTCGGAAAATGGACCAGTTGTTCATTGCGTTCGATCAACACAAGGCAGGGGTCCCTTGTCACTAAGCAAACCCTGATTAAGTGAATAATCCACTGCATCACGTTCTGTTACCAACACCATGGCAGACCCTTACTGGGCTCAGTTAAGGGCCATTCCACCAGGGCTATTGCCACATCCTTTGCCTCATTGAGGAATGTTTCAGCAGCAGACCTTTGCGCAGCAGCTACTTGGAACACTGTCCATACTTTCATCAGACATTACAGTCTGGACATAGCCTCTAGAAGGAGAGCAGGTTTTGGTTTGGCTGTTCTCCAGGGACTACTGTCCTAGGAGGGTAGATTTTCTTCCCTACTTCAGTCATTCCTCCACCCTGCTGATCTGGGCCAATCTTTGGGTACTGCTTGGGACTCAGTCCTACGTGTATTACCTGCTGCAAGAGCTCCAATTCAAAGGCAGATAGTACAGTTATGTAAATTACCGAACAGTAGCTGTTCAAGAGGAGCTCTTGCAGCAGGTGGCTTTCCACCCTCCATCCCCCAAGTCATTGCCTTATCTATCTTCCTCTCCATTAGGGGAGCTCCTTCTTGGTTCTCCATTTTTACCAACCAGGACTGCGGCGGGGAACTGAGATGATGCCGGGGGTTCACCCCTTTTGTACTACGTCTGACGTCAGGTGTACTCGACATTGGGGGTAGACGCCTGCCATAGACTGCTAGCTAGAACATTCTTCTGTGGGGTCTAACACCTGGCGGCATTAGTCCTAAGTATATTATCTGCTGCAAGAGCTCCTGTCAAAGATCTACTATTACAGTAAGTTCTTACGTAACTGTACTTTGTCTGAAGGAGTAAGCTGTCATGTGATCTTTGAGGTTCGATGTTTTGATAATGACACCCAACTACCAGCTGTATCCCACTCACTCATGGCTAACCTTCAGTTACCTGTCTTAAGGAGCGAGCTATCATGCGATCTGTGAGATTAGATGTTTTGATAATGACACCCAACTACCAGCTGTTGGACTATCAGAGGGCAATCTCCCATAAAAAGGCAGAGTTTCTGTCCAAGGAGATTGCTACGGCAAGAAATAGGCCAGCTCAGCTCTTCCACACAGTGGACAGGCTTTTACATCCAGCCTGTCTACGTGATGAATGGGAAGGTTCTAGCACGAGGTGCAAGGAGCTGTCCCTGTTTTTCACTAACAAGGTGCCCTTCATCAGGGCTGAGGTCTCATTGAATGCCTCTCGAAAGAGTTGCAGGTTCTTGCCTGAGTCGAGTCGGAGCACTCCTCCTTTCTGGGATGAGTTTGAGCTGATCGAAGTCGGGGAGGTGGTAGAGATAATCTCTAAGCTGCGGCCAACACATTGTGATTTAGATCCAGGCCCAACTCGGCTTTTGGTTGAATATTTGGACCTCATTGGTCCTGTGGTTGTTGAGGTTATCAGGAGTTCATTAAGGAGTGGGATCTTTCCTTTAGTCTTTTTTTTTTTTTTATTTAGTTGTTTAACCAGGAGTAGCACACCAAGCTGAAAGCTTTTTTACAGGAGCAACCTGTGAGCACAGGGAAGTTAAGTGACTTGCTCAGGGTCACACAGTATGCAAGTGGAAGCTGTGGGATTCAAACCCAGGTCTGGTCTGCTGGATGTCACCAGATTTGCAGCTCAGAGCCTTAAACCACTGCGCTATACTGCCTCCATGTCTTGAAGGAGGCCTTGGTTAAACCTCTTCTGAAAAAGCCGACTTCGGACCCGGACTGCCTCAGCAACTTCAGACCTGTTTCGAACCTCCAATTTTTAGGGAAGGTTGTAGAAAAGGTGGTGGCCGTTCAGCTGGAGAGACATCTTGCTGCTGCTTCTGCCTATGAGCCTTTGCAGTCTGGGTTCCTTGCAGGGCATAGTTCAGAGATGGCCCTGGTGAGGGTCCTTAATGACCTCCTGATGGTGAGGGATAGGAAGGACCTTACCATCTTGGTCCTCCTAGACCTCTCTGCAGCGATCGACACTGTGGACCATGAGGTATTACGGACTAACTGCGGTTCTGGTGTGCCTGTCCGAAATGTCATCAACTGGTTTAGGTCATACCTGACACAGAGTGCAGAGGGCGACCATGGGAATTTTCTTATCAAATCTGAAACCATTGAGCTGTGGTGTTCTGCAGGGGTCGGTCCTGTCGCCTCCGTTGTTCATGGTGTATATGCTTATATGCTGCCACTGGGGGACATAATTAGGCAGTACGGGATGGGTCTTCACTGCTATACAGATGATACCCAGCTGTACCTGTCTGTGAACCCAATAGCCAGGTATCTGACAGGTCTAGTACAATTCCCCATCTTGTATTTCCCCACTGCATAGTATCCCGACTCCAACTTCCCATTTAGTATTGGCCAGATAGTGTGATCTTACCGACGTTGCAAGTACTTGACATCACCATGCTGTGGTTGACTTCTGTAAAACCAGACTTTGCTTAAATAATAAAAAAAACATTCAGTCCAGCATCAAGTCCATCAGCTAGAGATAGCAAACACTAACAATATGAGGGGAAGGGCCAGGAGACAGCAGACCAGACAAAAGTACATTAACATTCTGAGGTTGATTTTTATATTCTTTTTGAGCATTCAGAAGTGTGACTTACCTTTGCAGAATGTGTCAGAAATTTTCAGTTATTCAATTAGTGCAATGACGCAAACTCCCACACAGTCCCACATTGCTGATCAGTAAACTCCCATATGTTGCTGACCCAATTACCTGATAGGTATATGTACACCCTTGCTATTTTGTCTCCTGTTTGCATTTTGTTTTGCAGCAATGGTGACAGCGACTGCAACAGCTTCTGAAGTGCAGGATGCAGTGCATGTCTGTGATCTTGTGCAGTCGCAACGTGGGCACAGCAAACTTAGCATTGGTGGTTATCTGTATGTGAAGGAGAGAAACCGGGGGGACTTGTATTACTGGTGCTGTCAGCACCGCAAGTCTGAAGGATGCCATGGCAGAGCAACAACTGTTCTTGTTGGGGACCAACATCATCTTCGGGGGACCACGGAGCACCAACATGCACCAAATGCCAGTGATGCCCCTTTGGCAACAGCAATCGCATCACTAAAGCACCGTGCCCTGACAACTCATGATACCCCTGCACAGCTCATACAAAACGAACTTGCAAAGGTACCCCAGGGAGTCCGACATAACATGCCTGGAAAGCATTCACTACAACAGATGGTTAAACGTGCCAGGCGTCAAAATCTTTCTAGCACCAAACCAGATCCCTGACGTTTTTGTAGAAATTAAGAGAGACATGCCATCTGGTACAGAGGACATAACAGAGTGGTCTGAGGAGACTTATGTTCTGGGAAGGACAAGGCGAAGAATGTGAAACAATGCTACAGTCAAAGTACTGCCGTTGTACCCCCCGGAATTCTGGTCGGTCCATAACAAGATGCTAAGCGGAGTGCCACAGACTCAGAATGAGATGAAGGCTTGGCATAGACGCCTGGGCGCATTAGTGGGAGCTTCACATGTTGGTGTATACTGCTTCATAGAGGAGCTTTACAATGAGCAAATAATGACTGATAGCACAGCGGAGAAACTTAATTGTGGAAAGCCAAAGTCGCCAGTTAAAACAAGTACCTGAAAAGAGAAGAGCAAATCAGCAACATTCTTGCAGACGTAGATTATCGATCTGCTAAGGATTATGTGCGTGGGATCGCTCATAACATGGTTATTTAAGGCTGGATGTACTTTTAATGCTATCAGTAGATTTTAACCTTTGACCCGAAGAGAACATGGATGGGGCGTAGAGTACCTCACTGTAGCTTGCGGGAGAAAACTTGCTACAGCAAGGATAACATTTTAAATATATTTAATAAAGTTTATTTTAATTGTGAACATTAGCTCTTGGACATATACACAGTAGAACCAGCCTAGTTAATCCTTGGTGGACATCGTGGAACACTGAACAGGTATGTCACATTTGCTATACTGTATCACTGTTAAATGTGGAGTGATGTTGCAATAATGGGTATTAGATGGGCACATTAAAGGTGGGTAAAAATAAGATGGGCTGGTGTGAGTGATGGGGAAATGGAGTTGGAAGAATATGTGTCAGGCGATCGACTGTATCTCTGTCAGATTCTATATTTAATAGCTGCCTCAAGTAAATCCAGATGTGGATAACTCACAATTGGCTTCAGCTTAACCAGGCAAGCCTGAGGTACTGGTGGTGGAGCCGGGTCATCAGGGCGGAGGTGGGGGTGTGGCATGACCCCCTGACCTTGTGCTGGGGTGTGTGCCTCTAGCCCTCTCTAGGCTGGTGAAGAATTTGGGAGTAATCCTGGATGGCGGTATGGCACTTGATGTACAGGTGTCAGCCGTGGTGAGACGTGGAGTCTATCATCTCAGGAATATTGCCCGAATTTGAGCCCTGATCCCGCCTGGTGACATGCCCACACTGGTACACGCCACATCCAGCTTGGACTACTGCAATGCCCTGTATCTAGGGTTATTTGGAGACAACCTCCCAGGCTGCAGCTGGTGCAGAACATGGTGGTGAGATTACTGATGGGGTGAAAAGTTGCAGATATATCATCCCAGCACTTGGCAAACTGCACTGGCTGCCGGTCTGGTAGAGAGTTGTCTTCAAGATAGGGCTATTGACCTATAAGACCCACACAGAGGGTCCAGTCTATCTACCAAGAGCTCCTTGTGCCTTACAGACCAGCAGGCCCTCCATTCTGCTGGGGTGGCCTTCTTGGAGTTCCCTGGGTTGAGCTCGCCTCAGGAGAAAGAGGGTGGGATATTCAAAGGGGTTGTGCATGGCGCAACAGTGTTGTGCCATGCACAACCCACTGATGTGCCCTAGCATGATATTCAAAAGGGGATATTGTGCCGAGCAGATCCCAATGCGCCGGAGCGCACCAGTAATGTATGCGGCACAAGTGCGGGGGCGTGCCCATGTATATTCCGCACATCCCGATATTCAGCCTGGGATGTGAGGCACATATGCTGGTGCAACCCCTACTTGCGCCACACACTGGTGCTCAGAGTTGAGCCAGAAAGAAACAGGAGCAAGGGCTGGTCACCCACAGGTGAGCTGCCATAATGCAGGGCACAACACGGCATCCGCCAGTTGTGGGTGGCCACCCAAGCTCCAGAGCCAGGGTCTGTCGATATCGCACCCCCCCACACCCAATTGTGGGCATTGTAATAGAACTGATATCCCTGGTGGTCCAGTGGATGGCTGCCAGCCAATGGCGGGCATAAGTATACAATAATACCGTCCCATATCCCTGGTGGTCCAGTGGACTACTTCCAGCTGATCGTGGGCATAAGTATTAAATAAAGCAAGTTCGATATCTCCTGGTGGTCCAGTGGGACCGCTTCCAGCCGATCGTGAGCACAAGTATAAAATAAGCATTTTAACTTATCCTGCTTGGTCTAGTGGTACCCCTTCTCACTCACCCACTGATCTCGCCCGGTTAGCAGTAGGCAGCTCCCACCACAAGTCGTCCGTTAAAGGTCGATTGACTGCATATTAGCATATCATTTACTGGTCCACAGTGGGCCATCGGCGTGAATCGCATCGCATTATTATTGTCCCGATATGTGAATGGACTATTCATTATCTGGACTGTGTAGTGCTAGCACGAAACCAGAGCGTTCCATTGGCCCACGCCAGGACCAATGGATCGCAGACAGCCATTCTGTACACAGTCAGTCGGGCGGGCGGCTTACGTGGTGGGGAGCTGTCACCCGCCGCTGACCGGGGAGCTGGGGCAGGGCTCAGTGGGCGGGTGGGAAGGGGGTATAGCTGGACCACCAAAGATAAGTTAAGATACTTATTTTATGCTTGTGCCCGTGAGTGGGCTGGACGCAGTCCACTGGACCACCAGGGATATCGGACTTGCTTTATTTAGTACTTATGCCCACGATCGGGCTGGAAGCGGTCCACTGGACCACCAGGGATATCGGACTTGCTTTATTTAACACTTATGCCTGCGACCAGGCATTGGGGCACTTTGCCACGCTGTGCAGGGGGAGTCGGTCCCTGATGGCTGCAGCCTGGCAGGGCACCAGGCGAAGTCATGGGGATTACGCACTGCATGCTATCGGGCTGTAATGACATGCTAATGGCCCCAGTTGCCTTTGCATGCATTATGACCACATTTGCATATCCACCGATGAATATCTCAGTTCCTGCACCTAGCGCAACCGCACTTGCGCTGGTGCATCCCCCTGCTCCTCTCTTGCCACTTGTGCTGGCGCAGTGCCACTGCGCCATGCGCAATGCGGGAGGACATGTTGCCATATTCAGTGGTGCTGAGCCATGGCGCAGCACCGTTGAATATCGCCCAGCACACTTCCTGGCTCATCCCAGTTGCACTGTGCCCAGGCTTGCGCCCCTGCCTGGCGCACTCTGAATATCCCACCCAGAGCGTTTACGGCAGCTGCGCCTACCCTGTGGAACTCTCTGCCTGGTTATCTAAGGGAGTCCCTCTAGGTTGAAGCCTTTAGGAAGGGCCTCAAGACATATTTATTCCATCAAGCTTTTAATTGAGGATGTTTTAAAGTGGTTTCCACTGTATGGTGGATACCCCCAGTTGTATTTTATAGTTGTTTTAAATTTATCACTCTATTTTTAAAATATTGTTGTATGATTTGTATGTTTATATTGTGCAGCAGCCAGAGTCCATGGAGATGGGTGCTATATAAATAAAATATCTATCTGTCTGTCTGTCTATCTATCTATCTATCTATCTATCTATCTATCTATCCTGCAGATTCTTCACTGCTGAGCAGTCCTTTTTTTAACCATGTGCAAACCATATTTTACACGTAAATAAGAGCCAATCAGATTACATGATTTTACCCTGCCATTTTATAATTAAGCAGCAATGCACGACAGGGTGTGGTATATCATGGGATATCATCACACGTGGGTGGTTGGGCATGAGGCCACAGGCTGAGTGCATCCAGTGACCTGAGAAGTGACGATATCCCATGATATACCACACCCTGGAGTGCATTTTTGCAATTATGAATTGGATTACAAAATTGGTGTAAATAAAAAATTGGCAAAAGGAACCCAACAAATATTTAAAAAAGCTTTCTAAGGGGTAGTGTAGGAGTACTATTTCAGAAAAATAGTTCTATTAGGGTTACTGCCAGGAGGTGGTGCTATTGTAGGAGCTGGTAGAAGGTAGTGTAGTGTAGGGATGTCTCCCTGTGTGTTCTACTGCCCCTTCCCCCAAACCCAGCCTGAAAAAAATAGTATGCTTTTGTGGTCTGTTCCTTAGTAATGTGCCTTGTTTTTTTTTCTCACCACTGAACTATTTTGTTGTTTGGCTGCAGTGCTCATGTCGTCAGTAAGGTATTGCGGCTTACATTTAAAGCTGTTGTCTCAATGGGAAGATTGTCAAGGAGCGGTTTGTAGATTTACGTGAACTGCCATTTGGCGCGAGACAGCATCGTGTGGGGAAAATGTACTGGTGTGAGGAAGATAAAGAAAAATATTGCTTGTCTGTGGCAATGAGGGGCTATTTCTGTACTTGTAGTAGCTGGTGCTCTGAGAGGAAGCCAGGTAAGAATTTTTCTGTTTGGAGAGTGGGTGTTGTGAGCAAGATGTATGGGGGGATAGTTTTAAGCCAACTAGAGGTCTGATTCACTTCAGACTGTGAGACATGGAGAAACATTGCGCTGGAAATGAGACTGGTGGCCGGAGGTTTTTTGAAGCCGTGATGATGTACCTAGATATCATCATGGCTTCAAAGAGCTGTCGGCCAATCAGCTTCCTCCATTTACGGACCCCAGTTCATAATTGTGAGTAGATGTTTTTTGATATTTTTTTTTGGTATGATATTTTTTTTTGTTACCTCCTCCTATGCGCACAGTCGTCCTCTCCTTTGGGTGGTCAGACCTGCCATTACCTCCCACCAACCCACCATCCTGCTGCTTCAGCACCCCGTTGTCCCAGACATATCCCTTTTCGCTGGGGGGGGCATTACCTGCTGGAGCATTGGGAGGGGAGACCAGAGTGCACGTAGCACTTCTTTACATCTTTGTGGGGCATGGAAATGCAGCCTGACAGTATCATGGCTGAGAAGCTTGAGAAGCCAGGGCACGTCATTCGGATGGCATGCATGCCATTTTCACGCTTTTCTTGTTCCCTGTACTGCATTACTGTTGTAGTGTGTCCGGTCTCCACTGGGGCCACTACAGAGCGAGGCTACCCACCCAACCCACCCAGGAGAGGAGACCAGTTTTATCCGGACACTCCAATCCTCTCCTTCCCCTGCCAGGCCCCAGCATCCTGGGTCTGTACCTGAATTCAGGTCACTGGCAGGGCTCGAAATAAGGCGTCCAGGGCCTCAGCCCTCTGCACCACTGGGCCGGCGAGATTAGATGTTTTGATAATGACACCCAACTACCTTTGTCCCACTCACTCACTGCTAACCTACAGTTACCTGTCTGAAGAAGTGAGCTGTTATGTGATCTGTGAGATTAGATGTTTTGATAATGACACCCAACTACCAGCTGTGTTCCACTGACTCACGGTTTACCTTGATCTTACTTCGAGAGGGTTCCTGCAGTAGATATTCACAGGACTAAGCCACCAGGTGTCAGGACCCCACAGAAAAATCTCTAGCTAGCAGTCTCTGGTGGGGGACTGTCCCCACGTCAGGTGACCGATGTCAGCATATGTCAGTATAAAGGGGCGGTCCCCCATGCCTGCCTCCCAGTTCTTTCCCACATTGGCTTGCGAAAGTACCTCATGGAAGAACAGCACTATGTCAGTCACCATTTTGAATGAGTATTTCATCTTTTCTTTAAAAACTTACCATTTGTTCCTCTAAAATCGGTCATATCTCTGTCTGTTATGTCATCCCGAAGCCCTCCGAATCGTGAAAGAAGTGCGAGTCGATGGATCCCAGCTCCCCCCACAAGGACAGCCACCTTGTACCTTTTCTGCCCAGGCCCAGACCACCGCATGGAGGAGTGTGAACACTGCCAAAAATTCAGTTCTGTCACCTGCAAAAGGAGACAGCAGTCCCTGGAAGCCCATGTTCTGAAGAAAAAGATGGCCTCCATGGAAAAAGAATTGAAAAAACTTAGGCAGGCATCCACTTCTCTCGAAGGCCACCATAAGAAAAAGAAGGACAAGGAGAAGCACAGGGACCGGGACATCATCCAAAGCCACTGCAACTTCAGCTGGAGTCGCGGTTCTCCAGGTATCTTCCCCTCCGGCGTACATCGCTCCCCCCCCCCACCGGGCTCACACTCGGGCCTGCCAGGGAGCCTCAGAGGCAAAGAGGCCTCCATCCTTCGCCATAGGGGCCCTGACATGGTTCATTCGCATACAGGGGTCCCGGCATGGTTCAATGCGCCAGTCCACCTACTCTATCCTCAACCCGCTTGAAGCTTTCAAATCCATGCTCTATGCCCACCTCACCACCACTAGCAACTGTGATTGCACTAGATAAAGACTACTACTCCTCATGTCCATCCTCACATCTGAGGCCTCTTCCTCCCTGACTAATGAACCCTCTGGTACTCTACTACTCTCTGTCTCCCACCCAAACTCACTCCCCTTTTTCCTGTCCCTCTCACTTACTCTCCCGCCACCACCTTTCCCTCCTCTCTAGCCTCCTTTGGCGCCTAATGATCACCCCTCCCTGGAGGTTTTCCCTACCTCGAAATTGTCTACTCGCTTGAACCTGTTATAGCTTGTTTTTCTATGAAACTTAAAACGTTACTGCCTTAAACTGTTAATAGCAAATTTATGATGTAACTTTCCTGTCTGGTTTTACCTGTAATTGTGTATCGTGCTTGTTAAATGTTCTTTGTGACGTGGAACCTTTGTAAAAGAGCCCTGGCTCAAAGGTATTAATTTCTAGACTAATAAACTAAACTAAACTCCCACCACGGCCTTCCACCACTAGGCCTACCAGTGCGAGTGGATCCGCCAAGTTGGGCCATTGGCTGCCCGCCAGTAAGGCTGCAAGCCGATCGGCCGGCTCATCCAACAATCGCCCAGATAGTGACCCCACGGCCAGGCACTGATACTACACCTGACATCCAGGAGTTGCCGCACTGAACTCCTTTTGTTGCTGTCCGAGGTTTCTCCGTCCCTCAGACTCTCCCCAGGGATTCTGCCCTCTTCCCCAGCTGGTGGTTGAGGAGACTGGGACGATGCCATCGGGGTGCCCCACCCTTCGTGAGAGCTCAGATGCCGGACTTAATGTTAGTGAACCTGATGTCACTCTCCAGTATACCAGTACTTGACAACAAACCCACTCCACTATCAGGACTTGCAGGGCCCATCTTTCAGGGCCCTCTTGTGGGTCCCCCTACTCCGGGCCCTACACCCTCTGGGCTGATGCCAGAACCGTCTTGCCTGCCTGCTAGGCCAATGCCAGGCCCTTTAGCTCCTTTGGAGCCCCTGGCACTCAGGATACCTAACTCCGTAATACTCGACACTGCAGTATCCTGCATCTCAGTACCCGATGCCGCGGTACTCAACACCGCATTAGCCAGCACCACAGTACTCAGTGCCTCAATACCCAATGCCGGGCCTCCTGCCATCAGGTTATGGGTTTCCCAGTTACCTATATCCAAGTCCTCCTCCTCCTCCTCCTCCACAACCTCAGGTGGACCTTAAGGAGGTGCTAGCCTCCTGGTGGGCTGAGGCCAAGTCCCAGCTCACTAAGAAGGTAGAGAATTGTCTGCTGACACCGGACCCCCTATGTCATTGACAGGAGACTCCTCCACCTTTACCCAACACTAGAGCAGAACCCTCTGGTTCTCGGATCAGGGAGGATACACACCCTCGGGGTACCCCCAGAAGGGTCGATCCCCCACCCAAGGAGGTTTCTTCTTCTTCCTCTTTGGATCCTTCAGACTCAGACACAGATTATGATCACTCCAACCCTGGAGATGAGCCCCATACTCCAGAGAACCCCAGGCCTAAGGATTCTCCAGGACCATGGAGGGGCTGTGGATGTAGTCTACCTAGACTTCAACAAGGCATTTGACACAGTCCCACAAAAAGATTAATAAACAAGTTAGCCAGCCTGGGAGTGGGTCCCAGGGTGGTTGCCTGGGTAAAACATTGCCTGGACAACAGGACGCAGAGGGATAATAGTAAATGGAGTGCACAGTGAAGAAAGGGGCTACTAGTGGGGTACCACAGCGTCTCAGTACTAGGTCCGGTCCTTTTTTAATGTCTTTATGTGACATTACAGAGGGATTGGAAGGAAAAGTATTTCTCTTTGCAGGTGACACAAAGATCTTCAACAGGATTGATACACAAGGTGGGGTGGAAAGGATGAAAAGGGACTTGGCAAGTTTGGAAGAATGGTCAAATGTATGGCAGCTTAGATTCAATTCAAAGAAGCGCAAAGTAATGGTAGTTTACGCACCTGGTAAAGTTGATTGCACGAGCATCACCTTACAGCATCCCCGCATCCATTACTTCTGGGTTACGTCCATCTCATAGGCTGCAAATGCACATGCGACCAGAATAGAAATCTGATCTGCCTAGGACCAGTACTCCCCACAGGTCTCCAGTTCGATTTTTTTCCCAAAGCTGTGTCTTCCATTGGTTAACTGTGGTAGAAGTTTGTTATGGTGAACACGTTAGAAATATAAATATATTATCAAAAGTGCAGGCATATTCTAGGTTGTATAAATAGATAGATGTAGACTGCAGAGAGGGTGAGTGATCATTATATCTATTCTTTATTTCCTGTTATTTACACTCTAGGTATGACCAGCCTGTATGGCATGCTGGTAGGCGATAAGTTCCGCGGTACCATAATTGGATTTTTTCTAGTGGATAAGTTGCATGTTAACAGAGCCATCATCCCAGGTATCTGGGTGGGAACGAGGATGCTGTAAGGTGATTCTCATGCAGTCATCTTTACCAGGTGAGTAAACTACCATTGCACATTGCATCACCTTACAGCGTCCCCCATCCATTGCTTCTGGGTTGTAAGAAGCAGTGATTAGGCCAGCCTGGTGGCACTGAGGGTTGAGGCACTGGACGCCACACTCGCGTCATGCCGCGACCCGGTTCGGAATGAGCCCGAGTTGGTGGGGGTTGGCAGAATGGGGAAGGATTAAGCATCCTAAGGATTGCTCTCCTTCCCCGGAGAGGGGGGAATCCACATGCCGATGCACTAGTGACCTCTAGCGGAGGCTGGAGGTTCCACAGTGCACAACTGCAGAATGTAGGGGGATTAAGCTGCGGCGGACATCTTTTGGGGGTGCATGGGAGTGTGCACCAGCTGAGCTGGATATCATTGCACGTCCGAGCTTGGGGGAACATAGAACAGGGAAAATAACGGTGCCGTGGACAGGCGATGGCACCTGTCCCCCATTCCCTATGCTGGGCCAACCCTGACTGGCCTTCCAGGTCATCCACATCAGGGCCCTACCCTGCAGCCAGAGTCTGACTCTTAAGAGCACCTAAGAGAAGGGGGCGACCCACCTGGGTGGGTTAAACCGGGAGTGCTAGCTGCAGAGGGGGGAAAGAGGAGGCACAGATTGGGGGGGCTTCAGGCGGGCAGGACACAGACTAGGATGCCCAAGAGAGGTTCCACAGGGCTGCAACCGGAGGGAAATAAATTGAGAAAAAAAAGAAGCAGTGATTATATGATGTTTGTATAGGGTGGGTCGATGACTGTGCAGCTAAGGGCAAGTGACACTGATTAACACCTTCCTTGTGAAATTTGCTGTATTAGCATTTTCTATGTTTAGCTTATAGTGTCTGGTGAAGGTGTGGATTGATTGCCATGTGGTTGTTGCGCAAATGTCTTGTATTGAGGCATCATTCCTTTCTGCCCAGGAGGTAGCCACTGCCTGGTGGAGTGGGTTCTGACTCCTTGTGGCGGGGGAAGTCCTAATGCTTTGTAGGCTTCCGCAATGGCCTGTTTGATCCAGTTGGCTAAGGTGGATGTGGCTGCAGCTTGCCTTTTTCTGGGTCCACTGTAAATAATGAACAGTCCGCCTGATAACCTAAACTCTCTGGTTATGTCTAAATAGGTGGCTATCACTCTCTTCTTGTCCCAGTGTTTGTTTTCCTCTCTGTCTGGCCAAGCTGTAGTTCCACTGTTTGCTTGGTGTGAAAGGACGACTGGATCTTTGTTATGAATGAGGAGTTGGTTCATAGGGTGACTCCATCGTTATGTGAGGTTAGAAAAGGTGGTCTGCAGGATAAGGCCCTCATTTCCCTATTCTTCTAGCAGAACAAACCGCCAGTAGGAGTATCGTCTTGAATGATACCCATTTGAGGTCTGTTGTTGCCATGGGTTCTAATGGTGGGTTGGCTAAGGACCCGAGTACTGCGCTCAGTTCCTATGGTGGTACTATCTGCCTTTTCTGGGGCGAGGTTGGACACCACCTTTAAGAATCTGAGCATGTCAGGATGGGATCCCAGGGTGTATCTCTCAAGAAGGCCTGTGCCTACTCCTGTGGCGCTGCCTGTACCCTGAGGGATGCTGTTGCCAAGCCTTTGTCTTCCTTGTTGGAATGCCAGAATATGTTTGATGATGACTGACCCTGTCTGAATGTGGTTTGTGAGCGCCACCTTTTGAATATGTTCCAGTGTCTCTTGTAGGAACTGTTAGTGGATCTGCGCCTGAGTGGAGCATGGTGTCGACCACTGCCTGGCTGTAGCCTTTGTCAGCAGCCTCTGCCTTTCAGTAGCCATGCTGTGAGATGGAGTGGTGCTAGATTCATGTGGTTGATGAGGTCCTGCGTCAGTAGGTCTGGCCATAGAGGTAGTGTCCATGGGGCACTTATGGACATTGACACCAGGGTCGCAAACCAGTGTTGCCTGGGCCATAGTGGTGTGACTGTCACCACTGTGGCCTGAGATTGTTGAATCTTGTTCAGGACTTGTTCAATGAGCAGTACTGGGGGGAATAAAATGCTCTCTGGTATGTCCAGTCTTGTGTTAACGCGTCTACCCCTAGGGCTCCAGATTCTTTGTATCAGGAATAGTATGCTGGTAGTTTTTTGATTGTTGCTGTTGCCATTAGGTCTATTTCCAGTGGTCCCCATGTGTGGTTTATCTGCTGGAAAACGTGTGGGTGTAGCGCCCAATCTCCTGGTGCTATGTCTTGACGTCTTAACCAGTCCAATTTTATGTTCAGCCTTCCTGCTAGGTGAACTGCCATGATTGACCTGAGATTTATTTGTGCCCAGTCTAGCATTCTCTTGGTTTCTTGAAGTAGGCATGGGTGTGAATCACTGCTTGCATATGTTGCAGAGCTGTCTCTGGGTCTCTGGCTCTGATCAGTCAGTCCAAGTAAGAGACGATGTGGATTCCTCTTTGCCTTAGATTTGTGGCGAGTGTTATGGACACTTTGGTGAACACTCTTGGGGCTGATGCTAGACCGAATGGTGAGGTCTGGTATTGGTAGTGTTGTCCTAGGATCTTGAACCTGAGATATTTGTAGTGGGCTGGGCATAGGGGAATGTGTAGATAAGCATCCTTCATATCAATGGATATGAGGTAATCTCCTTAGTTTATTGCCCATAGCGTTGTCTGTAGTGTTTCCATCTTGAACTGTTTGTACTGTATGAAACGGTTGATAAATTTTAGATCTAGCACAAGTTTCTTATCTCTTGTTTTCTTGGGTACCAGAAAGAAGATGGAGTCGGTGTCTTGATCTATTTGGTTTGGTGGGACTCCTGCTATCGCCTTGTTGGCTAGTAGTGATCTGATTGTCTCCTTTACTGCCCGTATTTTGTGGGGTTGACTAGACACTGGGGAGAGCAGGGGTCTGTTCGTGAGTGGCTTTTGGGTGAACTCGATGGAGTATCCTTGGGAAACTATTTCCAGCACCCATCTGTCTGAAGTTGATGTCTGCCATATGCTGGAAAATTGACTCAGTCTTGGCCTACTGGTGGAGTATGTGGATATGATTCTGTTAAGTGATGTGTCCGAGGATCAAGTTGAGTTAAACTGGCCTCATTTGAAAGTGGAACTCTATTGTCCCTTTTGATATTTCCATGGGTTCTGCCTCTTGAATTGTTGTTGAAGTAGGTGGGTTTGAAGGAAAATGATTTGCTTTAGAGTAGTGTGATGTTTGTCTCCTGTCCTGTCTTCCTGGAATAGACAAAATCTGCCACGAAATGCCAGGAGGTAGGTGGCCTTGGATGCTTTGTCCTTGTCTAGGCCCTTCCCATCACCCATTTGTTTAACATATTTCTCTAGGCTTTCTCCGAATAAGAGGTTACCCTTAATGTGTAATTTTTCCAGCAAATCTTTGGATTCGAGCCTGCATTCCACAGCTTGAGCCATATGTGACGTCTTGTTCTATTGGTAAGGCTGCTAATCTAGCTGACATCTTTAGTGCGTCGATGGATGAATCGGCAGTATATTTTGCTGCTTGTATAACATATTCAGCTAGGTCTGCCTGTTTGGAATTGGGGTCTAGGGAAGATACCAGCTCCTCTAGGCAGGTGACTAGCGTCCTCAAAGTGTATGTGGCTGCTGTGTTGGCTCTGCATGCCATGCCCGTCATTCAAAACCTCTTTCAGTAGTTCTTCCATTTTTTTGTCAGTTGGGTGATGTAGTGGGTTGTGGTTTCTGAGGGAGCACTGTCTTTCTGCATAACCCGTGACATGTGTCCACCGTTGGTGGATGCACCATGTTTTACTTGCATTCTCCTGACCAGGTAAAACCTGTCGAATGTGCATTTTTCAGAGATCCTAGGAAGGCTCGGCAGACTGCCATTCTTGTCTATGAACTCCGTTAGGGCTTTGCAAATGGGGAAGGTTTCGTCCTTTGTTTGTTTCCTCTGATGAGAGGTTCAGTTTAGATTGTTGTGGTGGGGCTTGGGTACCTCTAACCACCATAGTCTCCTTGATTGCTTTTAGGAGTTCTGGGAGGGCCTAGACTGGGGTGAGTTTTTTTTTTGTTAGGATGAGGTTATCCTTTTCTTCCATTTGGTTATCTTCCTCTCCGGAGTCTTCGTTGTCTGGCTTGTCTGGCTCTGCTCTGTCGGGAGCATTTGGGGGAATTTGTTCCCCATGTCATTTGGTTTGTCATGTTTGGATGGGGGGGTTTGCTTTGTTGGCCTGGGAGAGCTCCTCCATCCTTTCTAATATTTTTAGCATGATTGTCTGCTGTGCCTTGAAGAGTTCCTCTGCAGTGGAAGGGAGTTTGTTACGGGGGAGCTGGAAGGAACTGATTCCTGTTTCATTTCTTGGTCCACGTCACTTGCCATGCCTGGGTCTGTCTTTGAGCAGGTGGGGCAAATGTGTCCTGTTTGATTGCCCAATAGGGTGATGTGGCACGATTGCCATTTCTTTGTCTTTCCCATTTCTTTATCCTGTGCAGATAGGTAAGGGGGAACAGATGTTGGACCCGGTTATGGGAATTCTCCTGTTAAATACATTTAATTGGTTGAGACATGATCTCCTGTTAGGCATGCCTCGTTGTACCCCCTATCGATCTGCTGTTGTCATATGTACACGCTGTGTGGCAGAGTGATGTTATTTTGAGGGGTGTAAGAAGCAGTGCCCCAAGTTTGAGCTAGGTATCATTATTGCCTTACTGTGCAGCTTGTGCTCAGTCATTGCTGCAATAGATATGTTTGAGGTCTTGGGTAGTGCTCCCCATGATCTGGGGCAGGAGCCTGGACTGGTTATCAAAGTGCAGCTCTTTAAACTGTTTGCTTAATTGCTGCCATAAACGCTATTGTGGCTCCCTTTTAAGCTTTATTTCAAACATTGACTTATTGCTGCACTATAAATGCTCTCTTTTCTCTATAGTGCTTCCCCCTGTGCTGATTTCCTAGTTCATTTGGGCTAGACTGTCTGCCTGCTGGGTACTGTAGTGTATGGCCTGCTGATACACATACATGGGTGTGCGAAGTGCGCATGCATGAGACAGCAGTGCCCTGTAGGCCCGATGGCATTCCTAAATGGCGGTCGGGTCCATAGTTCTGCAATCCACATTTGTACCTGGCGGTGACCAGCGCTCAGGATTCCTGGTATTGGGGATGGAGTACCCTGCCTGGAATGGCGGCTTTTCATCCTGTTTTACCGTCAAAGTCGGTGAGTGGCACTTATAGTACTGGGGACTCTGAGTTTACGAGGTATGTGGGCATTTAGATGGTGCTGGGTTTTTTCCTTCCACTCTTAGCTGGACCCGCTTGGAAGGGGGTCAAACTCATGGTAGGGGTATCGGATCCGCCAAGGGGCTCCATACCTAGTAGAGTACATTACTGGATTTTGTGTCTGGGGTAACAGAAGCACTTGGCCACATATGTAGAAGCAATATTTTTCTCTTAAGCGGCAGTCACTAGAAAATAATTAGCCGGGTAGCAGGTAACAGTAGCAGCAGTTCAACAGATATAACTAACAACACAATTACATTGCTCTGTTTCTTTTAGGATACCAGCAGTGTTTAAGTTACTTACTGAAAGCACATTCACGCTACTGTCCAGCCTATCACTATGTTCATCTATGGTTTAGGCCCAATATATTGAGATAATGAATTCAGATAACTGCTAATTCTTTGCTTGCTCTAGTGTTGAAATACGGTCAGTATCATAAACCTCAGGCTGAATAGAGAGGTTAACTACAAGCTAGGGAGGCAGTGATCAATCCTCTCCTATTGTATCTGCAGAATAACATTATATGCTTAATTACTAGTTCCTTCTCAGAATTATCATATTGTAAAGTGCGCATATATATATATATATGTATATACAGCATCGCAGAGTAGTCACTTAAGTTGTTACCCTGCTGTATTGTAGGTACACATTTTTTTTAATTCAGGGCATTGTAGGGTGGAATGATCTCACCTTAAGTAGTTTTCTGTGGAGCTAGGCAAACTGCTTGCAACCTCTGCGATGCACATGAATGAACTGGAGCTCTGTGGGGAGGGACGGGACCTAGGCAGGATCAGATTTCTATTCTGGTCACATGTGCATTTGCAGCGTATGAGATGGACACAACCCAGAAGTAATGGATGGGGGATGCTGTAAGGTGATGCAATACACAATGCACCTGAGAAACAAAACCCAGAGGAAGTGTACGCAATGGGGGGTGAGATGCTGACAGCAACAAAATGGAAAGGACCCAGGGTAGTTGTATTGATTACCTAAAGGTGGGCAAGCAATGTGAGAAGGCAGTAAAGAGGGCTGGGGGATATTGGGATGCATAGGAGAGGCATCACCAGCAGAAAACAGGAAGTTGTTATCCCTTTGTTCAGACAGTTGGTGAGACCCCATCTGGAGTACTGTGTGCAGTTCTGGAGACCCCATCTCCACAAAGACATAGATGGGGTGGAGGCAGTCCAGAGGAGGGCAACCAGAACAGTTCAGGGTCTGCATCAGAAGACATACGAAGAGAGACTAAAGGAGCTTGATATGTATACCCTCGAGTAAAAAAGGGAGAGGGGGGACATGATAGAAACTTTCAAGTACCTCAAGAGAATCAACAAAGTGCAAGAGGGTAGCATCTTTCAGAAAACGAGTTGTGCAAGAACAAGGGAGCACAATTTGAACATAGAGGGGAGACGGCTCAGAGGTAATGTGAGGAAGTATTATTTCACTGAGAGGGCTGTGGATGCATGGAACAGGCTTCCTGAGGAGGCTGTGGAGTCAGAAACAGTGGGAGAGTTCAAGAATGCATGGAACAGACATAGGCAATTGTAGTTGGGGGTAGGAGGAAGTAGGCTGTTGGTTAACTAGGATCTGCAGCTTATCCATTAGGTAGGTGGAAGTCTAGGTTTGCTGGCCAAGGCACCTAGCTTCACCAGAGCTCTTTCCTTCTAGCTTGCTTGAAAGGACAGAACTAAGAACCTTACCAGAGTAAGGTAAAGATTAAGACTTTTGGCTTGGCAGATTTACTGTGTGTTGTTTTTATTTTGTACTCACAGGGATTGTTACTGTTTGTTGCTAACATTTTATTGCTTTATTTTTCTCTGATTCACATTGCTGTTGCTGGGTATACCTTCTGATGCATTATTACAGGGTGTGCCTACAGGTGTGTGCTAACAGATTACTGCTGTAATCTTCTGATTCAAATTGTCTTTTGCAAGGTATATCTTCTGTTACTGCTTTATTTTTCTCTGTAGCAAAGTGTTTCTTACAGGGTATATCTTCTGTGAAATTATTACAGGTGGTGCTTAAATTTTTGTGACTTTTTATCATTAGGCTAAGCAAAATTACTGTTTGCCCCTATTTTATTTGTTTCTTTTTTGCTGAAAAGGTTTTTTTGTCTCAGAGGTGTTGCAGTCTCCTTCTCAGATTGAAGACAGGGAGAGTGAGAAAGCAGCCACAGCTTCCTTGAATCAAGGAGGTTATTTTCTAGACTACACTAAACTGAATTACTACTTTTTGGACCTGTGTAAGTAACTAGTATTGATTCTGTTTTTGGGGTGGACTTTTCTTAGTTTTAACTTTAATTTACCTGGGAGGAACTGTAGCTGGGAGTTATTTGCAGTCTGTTGTGACTAGACCTGTTACTTAGCCTTTGTGAAATAGGTGTCTGAAAGGAAGGAAGGCACTCCCCGGGGTGGAGGGTAAGAGTTGTAGGTGATTGTTTCTGAACAGCATGTGATTCCCCTTCACAAAAGTGGGAGCAAGATAGAGGCAGGAAACTACAGACCTGTCAGTTTGACCTCAGTGGTAGGGAAAGTGATGGAATCACTTCTGAAGAAAAGAATTGTTGAGTACCTAGAGGGCAGTGGGGCACA
This sequence comes from Neoceratodus forsteri, assembly GCA_016271365.2. Taxonomy (NCBI): domain Eukaryota; kingdom Metazoa; phylum Chordata; order Ceratodontiformes; family Ceratodontidae; genus Neoceratodus; species Neoceratodus forsteri. Next base: position 405,083,993 of record CM057457.1, read on the forward strand.
GGACCCAAGGCAGCATGGATTCACAGTGGGAAGGTCATGTCAGACAAATCTAATTGATTTATTTGACTTGGTGACCAAAGCAGTAGACCAGGGAGGGGCTGTGGACATGGTCTACCTAGACTTTAGCAAGGCATTTGACACAGTCTGCACAAAAGATTAATAAACAAATTAGCCAGCCTGGGAGTGGGTCCTAGGGTGGTAGCCTGGGTAAAACACTGGTTGGACAACAGGACACAGCTGGTAATAGTAAATGGAGTCCACAGTGAAGAAAGGAGGGTTACTAGTGGGGTACCACAGGGTTCAGTACTGGGGTCGGTCCTTTTTAATGTCTTTATAAGTGACATTGCAGAGGGATGGGAAGGGAAAGTATGTCTCTTTGCAGATGTCACAAAGATCTGCAGCAGGGTTGATACACAAGGTGGGGTGGAAAGGATGAAAAGGGACTTGGCAAGGTTGGAGGAATGGTCAAATGTATGGCAGCTGAGATTCAGTGCAGAATAATGCACCTGGGAAACAAAAACCCAGGGGAAGAGTACACAATGGGGGGTGAGATACTGACAACAGAAATGGAAAGGGACCTGGGGGTAGTCATATCATATGACCTAAAGATGGGCCAGCACTGTGAGAAGGCAGTAAGGATGGCTGGGGATACTGGGATGCATAGGGAGAGGCATCACCAGTAGAAAACAGGAAGTTGTTAGCCCTCTGTACAGACAGTTGGTAAGACCACATCTGGAGTACTGTGTACAGTTCTGGAGACCCCATCTCTGCAAAGAGATAGACAGGGTGGAGGCTGTATAGAGGAGGGCAACCAAAATTATGCAGGGTCTGCATCAGAAGACATATGAAGAAAGATTAAAGGAACTAAAGATGTATAGCCTCGAGGAAAGGAGGGAGAGGGAGGACATGAAAGAAACTTTCAAATACTTCAAGGGAATCAACAAAGTCCAAGAGGGTAGCATCTTTCAGAAAAAGTTGTGCAAAAACAAGTGGGCACAATTTAAAGATAGAGGGGGGACGGCTCAGAGGTAATGTGAGGAAGTATTTCTTCACAGAGAGGGTTATGGATACATGGAACAGCCTTCCTGAGGAGCTCGTAGAATCCAAAACAGTGGGGGAATTCAAGAATGCATGGGACAGACATAAGGCAATTCTAGTGGGGTGTAGGAGGAAGTAGGCTGTTGGTTAACTAGGATCTGCAGCTTATCTGTTAGGTAGGGAAATAGGCAGACTAGGTGGGCCAAGTGGTCCTTATCTGCCGTCATATTCTATGTTTCTAGGGAAATGGGCAGACTAGGTGGGCTAAGTGGTCCTTATCTGCCATCAAATTCTATGTTTCTCTCCGAAGTCGCCTCTGGAGGATCCTTCCTTTCTGGAATTGCTGAAACAAATCCAAGCTGCTTATGAGTGGCAATCAGTAGAGCCAGATCCACAATGGGAAAAATTAGCCATTCACCTAGATCTTCCTGAAACTTCTCCTTCACTGATCCCTCCCTGGATTGAGCCTCATGCGGATCTTGTTTCCACTATTTGGAAGCAACCTTCCTTTTAGCCCCTCTTCCTTGCAAGGTAGATAGGTTATATCAGGCTCCTGAGGGAAAAGACTTTCTCAGTCTTCACCCTAAGGCAGCTACAGTCATGATTAGTGCCGCCCATGACCGGACTGCCTATCCCAAACACCTCAGCTCTTCTCCCCCGACAAAGAATCCAGACTTCTGGACCAATATGGGATGAATATCTATGCATTTTCTACCCTGGGTTTGAGAGCCCTGAACTAAGTCGGACACATACGGGACTACCAGAAGTCAATTCTAAGTCAGGTGGAAATCAAAATTGAATTCTGTCCCAGATTCCCAAACAAAACAAGAATTGGGAGACCTGGTCTGCCCCACTCGTTCGACCTGTAGGCACATGCTCCATGCCCCTTACGTTGTGGTGGACACTGCAGGCAGAAGCTCAGCTTTTGCCGTAGGCTTACGGCATCATGCCCGGCTTCATGTGTCAGGTTTGGCCCCTGAAGTACAGACGGCCATACGTGATGCCCCTTTAAGGGGATCAGTCTCGTTTGGAGGTGATGTCAAGGACATCATCACCGAATTACAAGAGAAAGATTTAGCATTGACGTTAATTCAGACTATGTATAAATCCTCTCAGGGTCAAAACATACTTTTTGGCATCAAAACTGCCAAAAAAAACATACACATGCCAAGCATCCCAATAAGTGCCGAACTGCATCAGCGGCCAAAGCTCCCCCAAGTAAGAAGATTCCCGGAGCCCCGGCCGCTGCTCTGCCCTCAGCATTCTGACTCCCTGCCTCTCTCTCTTCCTCTGGTGCCTCCAGTGGAACTGGTAGGGGTGAGATTTTCCTCCCATCTGCCGGGCTGGGAGAGAATAACATCCGATGCATGGGTTCTGCAGTTGGTGTTAGCGGGACACTCAATACAGTTCACCCATAGACCACCCCCTCCATCATCGTACTCTCCTCCTCACATACCCTTAGTACTCAAAAGAGATCAGCTCCCTTCTTCAAAAGACAGTGATAGAACCTGTCCCCTGCCCCTTCCAGGGGACAGGTTACTATTCTCACTTTTCCTAGTAACAAAGAAAACAGGAAACCTGATACCCATCCTAGATCTCAGCTCTCTGAATCAGTATGTGACGTACAAAAGGTTCAGAATGTTCTCTCTGCAGAGTCTTCGTCCCCTGCTTCGGCCGAAATTGTGTCTATGTGCCCTGGATATGCAGGATGCCTACCTACATATCCCCATATGCCCTTCCCACCGCAAATACCTCAGTTTTTGTTTCCAGGGGGCACACTACCAGTTCAGATCCCTCCCATTTGGCCTTTTCTCGGTCCCCCCCCACCCCAAGTATTCACTAAATGCCTGGCAGTAGTGGCAGCCTTCCTGCGTACCCAGGGAGTACAAGTTTTTCTTTACCTGGTTGACTGGCTTCTGGCAGCACTGTCCAGTGAGGACCTCCAATGCTCCCTTTCCCTTACCCTGAAGGTCTTTACCAGTCTGGGTATCATGGTCAACCATGCCAAGTCCCATTTGGTCCCTTGCCAACAGCTGCAGTTCATTGGGTCAGTGTTGGACATGACCCTAGGCAGGGCTTTTCTGCCCCTGGACAGAGTCAAGACACTCCAAAACCAGGCTCGTCTTCTGTCCTGCCTCAGATGGATTGGAGTCAGGAAAGTCCTTTGGGCTTCTCGGACTCATGGTGGCAGCAATCCTAACTGTCCCTATGGTGCGACTCCATATGGTAGTCTCCCAGTGGACCCTTCTTTCCCAATGGGACCAGTCTCAGGGTGACCTGGATCATGAGATCCTAATGTCGGACCCAATGATCAGGGACTTGCAGTGGTGGATGGTTCAGGAGAACCTCAATCTGGGGGTCTCTTTTTGCAAAGATCCTCCCACCCAGACTCTGATCATGGACACGTCAGGAGCAGGCTGGGGTGCTCACCTAGGGTCTCACAAGACTCCGAGGAACTGCTCTCAATTCAAGAGATTACACTTCAGCATTCTCAAGCTGAGGGCAATTCTGTATGCCCTACACGCTCTCCTTCCCTTCATTCTTCCCAGGCATCTTCTGATTCAATCAGACAACATGTGTGTAGTTTGGTAGCTCAACAAACAGGGAGGAACTTGTTCCTGTCCCCTGTGCCGGGAAGCAATGAGAGTCTGGTATTGGGCATCTCAGCACAACCTGCATCTGATGGCAGTCACGTACCAGGAGTGGAAAACACCCTGGCGGACACTATCATTCGCTCATCAACAAAGTCTTATGAGTGGGAACTCAATCAAGACGTTGTAAACAACATCTTCGAGCAGTGGGGGACTCCTCAGGTGGACCTTTTCACCTTCCCCGACAGCACCAAGCTTCCCGCCTTCTGCTTGCTCGCTCCAAGGCGAGACTTTTGGCACCAAAACCACCAAGACTTTTGTGGGATGAGTTGTCTCTGTGCTAGAAGGACAGATTCGTCTGTGCCTTCCCCCCATTCCTTTGATTCTGAGGGTGCTAAACAAACTTCGGGCAGAAGGGACGTGCATGATTCTGATTGCTTCTTTCTGGCTGAGGTAAGTTTGGTTCTCTCTTCTGCAACAGTTTTTGGAGGAACCTCCTCTTCCTGTACTGCAGGATTTGCTGACCCAGGATCGGGGGGCCCTGGTCCATCCAGGTCTCAAGTCGCTCCACCTTCTTGTGTGGCTCCCGCAGACATAGCCACTGCTTGTTTTGTCGTTTTGACTGTAGTGGTGGACATTTTGATCGAGGTCAGAAAGCCTTCCACCAGGTCTACCTATGCAGTGAAGTGGAAACGCTTTTCTATTTGGGCTGTTTCCAAAGATTTGGAATCATTTTCTTGCTCGGCATCTAAAATCCTGGATTACCTGAGGCACCTCTATGGTCTGGGCCTTAGGTATTCCTCTTTAAAGGTGCTTATGGCAGCCATCTCAGCCTACCACATTCTCTTTGGGGCAGGACAGTTGCTCAACTGGAAGTCTCCAAGATTTTCCTCAAAGGGGTTCTTCATTTAAGACCCCCGATTCGTAACCCTGCTCCCCCTTGGGATCTCAATTTAATTTTAGAGAAGCTCACGCTGCCTCCATTTGAACTGGCGGTGGAAGCGGAGCTAAAGTTCCTCTCCTGGAAGACATTATTTCTTATGGCCATGTTTGGAAAATTTCCGAGCTTCAGGCCCTAATGTGTAATTTTATTTATTTATTTAGTTTTTGTTGACCAGGTAAGTGCACTAGACAAATTCTGCCTATTTTCAGGCACGACTCGGGGGAAGGGGATACAGATGAATGCCAACTGATCTTGAACCGGATTAAGCTGTTGGTGGTATTTTTTTTTTTGTGAATGGAGGAAATTTGGCCATTGCACCAAGGAAATTCCCCTACTCTTTTCGAGAAGTGCCATGGGATCTTTAACATCCACCTGAACTACCACCAGAACAGGCAGGTGGGACCTCGGTTTAACGTCTCATCCGAAAGACGGCACCTCAGGAGTGCAGCACCTCCCTCATGCTGCACTACAGTGTCAGTATTGGGATATTAACCCAAGTGCCTGGTGTGGGGATAGAGTCCACAGCCTACTGATCTCCTGGCCTCAGAGGCGAGTGTGCTACCTGCTGAGCCACTGACACTGCTTGAGATTCCTTACTTGATTTTCTACAAGGAACAGGTGGCCCTGCGTACCAACCCTAAGTTTCTTCTGAAAATGGTGGCTGAATCCACATGGAATCAATCCATTGAGCTCCCGGTTTTCTTCCCGAAGTGCTCAGATCATGTAGAGTACCTTCTGCATACGCTGGATGTACATAGACTTCTGAGATACTACACTAACAGAACTAAGGATCGCAGAAAAACGCATCAACTTTTCATTTCTTTGCTCACAAAAGAGAAGGCATTGCCATTTCCAAGCAGTGCCTCTCTAAGTGGTTAGTGAATTGCATCACTTTCTGTTATGACAAGTACAAGAAGACCCTTCCGGGTCAAGTCAGAGGTCACTCCACTAGGGGAGTAGCTGCCTCTGCTGCTTGTTTCAGGAATGTGTCAGTGGCAGAGATCTGCGCAGCCACAACTTGGATTTCTATCTATACCTTCATGAAACATTACAGTTTGGATGTTGCCTCTCGCTGTAGGGCAGGCTTCGGATTGGCTGTCTTGCAGGGGCTTCTGGCCTGAATCCCTATTCAGCTCTTTCCGTTTTTTCTGTGGCTGATGACTCCTCCTCTCTTTTCTATTTTGTTCCAGACTGCTTGGGACTCAGTCCTATCTATGAATACCTACCACAAGAGCTCTCTCGAAGTAAGATAGAACAGTTACGTAAGAACTTACTGTAACAGTAGATTTTCAAGAGAGGCTCTTGTAGTAGGTATTGCCTTCCCTTCCACCGTCCCCCTGAGTTTTTGTTTTCTTCTGTGCAGGCATATCCTCTTCTCTCCTGTCATGCCTTTTCTGCCTCTGGTGGGAATGAACTGGAAGGCGGGTGTTTGGGACGGCTTCTTTATACTGACGTTTACCGATGTCAGTCATCTGACGTGGGGGCAGTCTCCCGTCAGAGACGGCTAGCTAGAGATTTTTCCATGGGGTCCTGACACCTGGCGGCTTAGTCCTATCTGTGAATACCTACTGCAAGAGCTTCTCTCGAAGATCTACTGTTACGGTAAGTTCTTACGTAATTGTTCTTTACTTGTCTGAAGGAGCGAGCTGTCATGTGATCTGTGAGATTAGATGTTTTGATAATGACACCCAACTACCAGCTGTGTGTCCCACCCACTCATAGCTAACGTACAGTTACCTGTCTGAAGGAGTGAGCTGTCACGGTATCTTCCAGATTAAATGTTTTGATAATGTCATCCAACTACCAGTTGTTTCCCACTGAGTCACGGCTAAGCTACAGTTACCTTTCTGAAGGAGTGAGCTGTCATGTGATCTGTGAGATCAGATATTTTGATACTGATACCCAACTACCAGCTGTGTCCCTCCCACTCACAGCTAACTTAAAGTTACCAGTCTGAAGGAGCGAGCTGTTGTGTGGTCTGTGAGATTGGTTGTTTTGATAATGACACCCAATTACCAACTGTGTCTCCCTCATAGCTAATCTACAGTTACCTGTGTGAAGGAGCAAACTGTCATGATACTGTAATCAGCAGTGTCAGAATCTAGCTACTGTATTTCATTCCTGCAGCATAATACTATGGATGTCATTTGCACTTATACCTGCCAATGACATCATTCACATCACTAGCGATTCCACAAAGTTTAAATTGTGTGCCTGTCTTTTGGGTGCAGTGACCTCAAGATGAACAAAATTCCAAATGTGTCTGTTTTACAGTATGTTGGGGAACTCAATGGAACAGTGTTTATTTCTGAATGACAGGGTATATCTCTAGGTTACAGAAAGTGACCTTAGAAAAACAGAAACAAAGACATCTGTTGGAAACTCACCTGAACAGCGTATAATCCTGAATGACAGTGCATATATCTCTGGGTAACGGTCGGAAGAGGTGAGGGGAAAAACAGTTAAATCTTTTACAAGAAGCAAATGAAATTGTGCTGAATTAGGACAGATGTGATCAGGGCCTCATATTCAAATGGTTGGTGCAGCACTAACTGGGTTAGCACCATGCTAACTGCAAATACTGCAAGCAGTTGGGGGTAAGAACTTTATTTAGAAGCCCACGGTGCACTGCACTAATCCAAAAACATGGCATATCCTGCAGTTCCTGTGTAAATGAAGGATCCCTTATGCATAAAGGGTGCAGTGGTATATGCAAAGATTTCGGCAGCACTAAATGGCGGTCACTGCAGTGTGGTGTGGTGTAACACTGCTGAAATTCTACCCCTAAGGTGGCACAATGACTGCATCCCCACTCCCTGATCACTTTTTCTCTGTATTTCTGAACAAGTCCTGGTAGTCTGGTGGACACCCCACACTCCCTTATTGCCTGTTCCTTGTATTTTGTAAAAGTACTAGTTGTTTAGTGCCCTCTCCAAATGATCAGCAAACCGTTCCCCCCACTTCCCACTCTAGAAACAACTGCCCACATCAGCCTCACCATGGTCACCGTCAATACCACATGTACATAAACTGTCAGACAGTGACTGCTTCTGCCCATCACTTTGCTGGCAAAGAGGTGGAAGACTAGGTTTGCTGGCATAACTCTCCTACTGTAGCTTCACCTGAGGTCTTTTTTTTCCAGGTTTGCTTGAAATGATAGAGCAAGGAGCAACATTAACAGAGCAAGGAGAAATGTTTAGGTTTCTTTTGGCTAAGCAGGTTTACTGTTGTGTTTCTGGGAGCAAGTTGAGGGAGGAAGTAGACCAGGAAGGGGCTGTAGAAATGCCTACCTAGACTTTAGCAAGGCATTTGACATAGTCCCACACAGAAGATTAATAAACAAATTAGCCATCCTGGGAGTGGGTCCCAGGGGAATAGCCTGGATAACAGATTAGCTGACCAACAGGATGCAGAGGGTAATAGTAAATGGAGCACACACTGAAGAAAGGGTGGTTACTAGTGGTGTACCGCAGGGTTCAGTAGTGGACCGGTCCTCTTTAATGTCTTCATAGGAGACATTGCAGAGGGGCTGGAAGGAAAAGTATGCCTCTTTGCAGACGACACAAAAATCCGCAACAGGGTTGATACACGAAGGGGGTGGAAAGGATGAGAAGGGACTTGGTAAGGTTGGAGGAATGGTCAAAAGTATGGCAACTTAGATTCTGTGCAAAAAAGAGCGAAGTAATGCATCTGGGAAACAAAAACCCAGGGGAAGAGTACACAATGGGGGGGAGGGACTAACAACAACAAAATTGGAAAAGGACCTGGGGGTAGTCATATCAGATAACCTTAAGACAGGCAAACAATATGAGAAGGCAGTAAGGGGGGCTGGAGGGATACTGGGATGCATAGTGAGCGGCATCACCAGTAGAAAACAGGAAGTTGTTATCCCTCTGTACAGACAGTGGGTGAGACCCCATTTGGAGTACTGCGTACAGTTCTGGAGACCCTATCTCCATAGGGACATAGACAGGATGGAAGTGGTCCAGAGGAGGGCAACTAAAATGGTGCAGGGTCTGCAACAAAAGCCATATGGTCAGAGACTGAAAGAGCTTAATATGTGTACTCTTGAGGAAAGGAGGGAGAGGGGGTACATGATAGAAACTTTCAAGTACCTCAAGGGAATCAATAAAGTCCAAGATGGAGCATCTTTGAGAGAAAAAGATGTGCAAGAACAAGGGGGTACAGTTTGAAGATAGAGGGAGGATAGCTCAGGAGTAATGTCAGGAAGTACTTTATCATGGAGAGGGTGGTGGACGCATGGAACCACCTTCCTGAGAAGGTCATGGGGTCAAAAATGGTGGGGGAATTCAAGAATGCATGGAACAGACATAAGGCAATTATAGGGAAGGGTAGGAGGAAGTAGTCTGTAGGTTAGCTAGAATCTGCAGCTTATCCAATATGTAGGGAATGGGCAGACTAGGTGGGCCAAGCAGTCCTTATCTGCCATCAAAGTCTGTGTTTCTATGTTTTGTTTAGTGCTTACAGGTTTCTCTGACTCAAATTGTGTTTTTGCAGGGTATATGTTCTGTTAAATTGTCACAGGTTGTGCTTACAGGTTTTGTTGCTGTTTTGTGCTTACAATTTTTTATGGTTTACTGCTTTATTATTCTCTGACATTTTTTACTGTGTATATTTTCTGCTAAGTTTTTACAGGGTGTGCCTACAGGTTTTTACTGTTTTGTGCTTACAGATTACTGCTTTATTTTTTTCTAATGGAAATTGCTTTTGAGGGGTATATTTGCTGCTGAATTGTTACAGGATGTGCTTACAGGTTTGATACTGTTTTGTCAATACAAATTACTGCTTTATTTTTCTCTGATTCAGAGTGTTTTTTGCAAGGTATATTTTCTGCTGAATTGTGCAGGTTGTCTTGCTGAGCAGAAGGTGAACACTCACCATGGTGGTGGGTCAGAGCTGTAGCTGACTGTTTCTGGAGGGCACAGGCTTGGTCCCATACACCCTGCCCCTTACCCTGCCCACCCCAAGTGCATCATTTCTTTTATACCAGAGGTCCTGACATTACTTCCTTAAAAGGCCAAAGGATAAACACCTGGCGTAACCTTAACAGCCCAGAATGCTGCATAGAGTGTAAATGCATGCACAAGCTCTCTCACACTAATAAAAAAGAAAAAATATAAACAGGGAGGGAAAGAGACATGTGGGGAGTGGTGTAATGCACTGGCTGTGGGGTGGCAGTCTTCCAGGAGATGTTCTGGAGGCTTCAATGCTGCCCTATTTGCAGTCACCTCTCTGGTCTGAGGGCACAAGTTGCCATCTCCTGGCTGACCTAGGGAGTATTCAAGAAACCTCCTCCCTCACCTAGGAACCACCAGAGCCACTGCCTCCACCTCAGAGGTTGCCAAGAAAGATGAGAGGTGGACCATGGTGGGCTGAGGGAGGGTGAGGGTAGTGGATCAGAGGTGCATCCCTCCAGCTGTACCTTGCCACAATTCATATGCCATTCTGGTGGAGCATGGTTCCTTTATGGAGGCGCCCACAGCGGAGACAAGGAGGATGCTGGGAACCTCCACAAAGGAGACCCAGAGGAGGGTGGCATAGGACCCCACAGGGGAAGGAAACAACTGCTGGTGAAACATAGAAACATAGACTTTGATGGCAGATAAGGATGGCTTGGCCCACCTAGTCTGTCCATTTCCCTACCTACAGGATAAGCTGCAGATCCTAGTTAACCAACAGCCTATTTCTTCCTACCACCCACAAGAATTGCCTTATGTCTGTCCCATGCATTCTTGAATTCTTCCACAGTTTTAGACCCCACAACCTCCTCAGAAAGGCTGTTCCATGTGTCAACCACCCTTTCTGTGAAAAAATACTTCTTCACATTGCACCTGAGCCGTCCCCCCCTCTGTCTTCAAATTGTGTCCCCTTGTTCTTGCACATCTCTGTTTCTGAAAGAGGCTACCCTTTTGAACTTTATTGATTCCACTGAGGTACTTAAAAGTTTCTATCATGTCCCCCCCCCCCTCCCTCCTTTCCTCAATGGTATACATATTAAGCTCCTTTAGACTCTCCTCATATGGTTTCTCTTGCAGACCCTGCACCATTTTACTTGCCTTCCTCTGGACTGCCTCCATCCTGTCTATGTCCTTGCGGAGATTGGGTCTCCAGAACTGGATGCAGTATTCCAGATGGGGTCTCACCAACTGTCTGTACAAAGGGATAACAACTTCATGTTTTCTGCTGGTGATGCCTCTCCCTGTGCATCCCAGTATTCCCCAGCCCTCCCCACTGCTTCTCACATTGCTTACCAACCTTAAGGTCATCTGATGTGATTACCCCCAGGTCCCTTTCCGTTTTTGTTGTTGTTACTACCTCCCTACCATTTTGTAATCTTCCCAAGGGTTTTTCTTTCTCGGGTGCATTATTTTGAACTTCTTTGCATTGAATCCAAGCTGCCATACTTCTGACCATTCCTCCAACCTTGCCAAGTCCCTTCTCTTCCTTTCCATGCATCCTTGTGTATCAACCATGTTGCAGATCTTTGTGTCATCTGCAAAAAGACATATTTTTCCTTCCAGTCCCTCTGCAATGTCACTTATAAAGACATTAGAAAGGACTGGACCCAGTACTGAACCCTGCAGTACCCCACTAGTAACCCCCCTTTCTTCAGTACTCCATTTACAATTACCTTCTGTGTCCTGTTGTCCAGCCAGTGTTTTACCCAATCTACCACCCTGGAACCCACTCCCAGGCTGGTTAATATGATTATTAATCTTTTGTGTGGGACTGTGTCAGATGCCCTGCTAAAGTCTAGGCCATGTCCACAGCCCTTCCCTGGTCTACTACTTTGGTCAACCAGTCAAAGAAATCAATTAGAGTCATCTGACATGACCTTCCCACTGTGAACCCATGCTGCCTTGGGTCCTGTGCCCGCTGGCCTCTAGGTACTCAACAGTTCTTTCCTTCAGAAGTGATTCCATCACTTTCCCTACCACAGAGGTCAAACTGACAGGTCTGTAGTTTCCTGCCTCTGTCTTGCTCCCACTTTTGTGAAGGGGAATCACATCCGCCCTCCTCCAGTCCTCAGGTACCACCCCATCCCCCCATGATTTATTAAAAAGGGTAGTCAGTGGTGTCACTAATTCTCCCCTTAATTTGTTTAGAATTCTTGGATGTATCCCATCAGGCCCCATTGCATTGTCCACCTTCAGTTTTAGGAGTTCTCTCAGAACCCTTTCTTCTGTGAAAGGACTGAGATCGACCCCCCTATCCAGAGTGCTTCTGTTAATTGGAATAGGTACCTCCCACCTCCTCCTGTTTTGTGACTACTGAGAAGTATTCATTCAGTATCCCTGCTTTTTCACTCTCCCTCTCTGCCCACCCACTGTCCATTCTATTCAGCCTTACTATCCCTCCCGTTGTCTTTCTACACTCTCTGATGTAATTATAAAAGGTTTTATCCCCTTCCCCCTGGTGGGGGATTCAGTCGTTAGGAAGGTAGAACTGGGAGGGGAAGGGGAGAGGGAAGTAAGGTGCCTGCCTGGCACCATGGCTGGGAGGGAAAGGAAGCAAATCCTCTGGCTTGTGGGAGTAGCTGCATGGAAGAGGGAGCTGGATGGCATTGTTCACCTAAAGATAAATGACCTGGCTGGGAGTGGGATCAGAGCAGTGCAGGAGTGGTTTGTAGAGTTTGCGAGGGACCTTAGATGAGTAGCACGCAAAATAACCTTCTCAGAGGTGCTGCCTGTCTGTGGCATGGGTGAGGCTAGGGTACTCCACACCATGGGATTCAATGAATGGTTAAAAAACTGGTGCAGAGTGTAAGGTTTTGGCTTCATTGAGGACTGGGGGTCTACCTGAAGGGATGCAGGCCTATACTGGTGTGATGGTTTGCATCTGTCAGGGAAGGGAAGCAGAATCCTAGGTGATAGCCTTGAATGCTTCATTGGCAAGCAATTAAACTAGTCAAGGGGGGAGGCACTGAAAAGAAGCATGGAAATCCAAGCCCCCTCACATAACAGGGTAAGTAGTAAGGTAAACACTAAGGTAGAGAAGACAATAGAGTGCAGGATGGGGTAGATGGAGAAAAAGACAAAGCAGTAAAGACAGGGATGGGGCTAAAAGGGGTAAGGCCATCAAAAAATGGAGGGCTTAGTACCAGTGCCCATAGTCTTGGAAACAAGATCTCTGAACTAGTGGCCTTGATGGAAGAGGAATGACTGGATATTGTGGCAGTCACAGAAACTTGGTACACAGAGAGCCATGACCGGGATGTCAACATACCAGAGTACATAAGCTACAGGAGGGACAGGGAGAGTAAAAGAGGAGGAGGAGGAGGAGGAGTAGCTCTCTACATAGGGAAGGAATCAAAGCAACAGAACTAAATGGTAAACAGGGAGGAGAGGCAGCACTGTAGGTCACCCTGGAGACAGGAAATGGCACCACATTCCACACAGGAGTTGTTTTTGTTTGTTTGTTTTAACCAGGAGAGACACAGTAAGTTAAATCTTGTTTACAGGTGTGACCTGGGAACACAAGGAAGTTAAGTGACTTGCTCAGGGTCACACAGTATGCAAGTGGGGGCTGTGGGATTCAAACCCAGGTCTCCAGATTTGCAGCTCAGAGCCTTAGGGTTGTATAGTTGTATACAGGAGTTTCCCGAATCCTCACCAGTTGGCCTGGAGATGGGCAACTTCCTCCCTCAGACCAGAGAGGTGCCTGCTCAAGGGGAGGAAAGGGACAAAGAAATTATGGAAGGCATCCTTAGAATGGCAGAAAAGAGGGCGATATTGTTGATGGGGACCTGAATATGAAAAAGTGTATTTTAATGAAAGCATGGCTAAACACCCGTCTAACGTGGTTCAGATCTTCTACTCGACCCTTTCTCAAAGACTAAAGCTACAGGCCAAACAAACAGGAAATTTATAGACAGATCTCATGACATCATAGTTACATCATCTTTTGCATCACTCAATTCATTATTCATTAGCTAGCTAGATATGACTAATAAATACTACTTCAGTCTCAAATTATGCTAAATCTCATAGTTACAATCCTAAATAAATACACTCAATGTGGTTCATAAAAATACTAAACATTTAATTAAAAATATTAAAAATGAACCCTGAGTATATTTAAGGCTCATTGTTGCAGAAAAAGAAGTAAAAATCACATTTAAAGGATATATGGAACGGTACACACAGAAAGACATTTTTTTAAGACAAGAAAAACAAAACACTTTTCAAATGAGCTCTGCAAAAGGAGAAAGGAGGAAAACATTATTATTCTATATACTCTGTGTCCCTAGGAACAAAAAGCAAAGGGGGAGGGCACTTTAAAATACACCAAGAGCTAACAAGGCAAGCTACTTATTGTCTTTCTTCCAAGTATGGCTTGATTTCAAAGCCCATATTTAGACCTGGGTATCTGTTTGCTCGAAGTTTTAAAATCCAAAAGGTCTCTCATTTCAATACTAGATTATTATGATTTCCACCACATGTATTCACGCTCACCTTGTCTATAGTCATACAAGTAAAAGCATGTCTTCTGCCATCCTTACTATTTCTCCCATGTTGAGCAGTGGCATATGTCATCTCACCTCTTTCATTTGCTCTTTGGTGCTCCCCCACTCTAACCTTAAAACAATGTGTTGTTTACCCTACATAAAAGGCACTGCATGTACAGGTGGCTAAATAAATTACACCACTCGTGCTACAGGTGATAAGTTGTCTGATCGTATAGATTTACTGAGTACGGACTACCCTGAATTAATTCCCTGTCATACAATGTTTACAGTATACACAGTTATTACCTTTGTAGCATCTGTTTGGTCTGGCCAGCCACGTACTGACGCTCTTATCTTCTTGAAAATGACTACGGACTAATAGGTCCTAAGGCTAGCTGCTCTCCTATATGAAAATCTTTCATATTCATAGCCAACTCAGTTAAGAAGGGGGATAAAGCCTTTTATAGGTACATTAGGGAGTGAAAAAAGACCAAGGGAGGAATAATGAGGCTTAGTAGAGGGGAAGGCAGGTGGGCAGAGGGTGACATTGAAAAAGCAGGGATACTGAATACATTCTTCTCAGTATTCACAAAAGAAGAGAGGGGTAGGTACCTAAACCGAATAATAGAAGCCCACTGGATAGGGGATCGATATCAGTCCATTCACAGAAGAAAGGATCCTGAAAGAACTCCTAAATCTTAAGGTGGACAAAGAAATGGAGCCTGATGGGTTTTGCCCCAGAACTATAAAAGAACTAAGGGGAGAACTAGCGACATCACTAACCTTTTTAACAAATCATGGGAGGATGGTGTGGTACCTGAGGACTGGAGGAGGGCAGATGTGATTCCCCTTGACAAAAGTGGGAGCAAGGCAGATGGAGGAAACAGACCTGTTAGTTTGACCTCAGTGGTAGGGAAAATGATGGAATAGCTTCTGAAAGAAAGAATTGTTGAGTACCTAGAGGCCAGCAGGACACAGGACCCAAGGCAGCATGAATTCACAGTGGGAAGGTCGTGTTAGATAAATCTAATAGATTTCTATGACTGGGTGACCAAAGTAATAGACCAGGGAGGGGCTGTGGATGTGGCCTACCTAGAATTTAGTGGCTCTAGGATTCTGGCTCGACAGCTATGTTTTCAACCATCATCACAGTGATGGATTTATGTTGACCACAAGTTGTGGTTGCCATAAATCTAACTGGAGACCCCGGCTGTTTTTCCATCATGGGGCTTTGCCCCTGAACCCCCATGCAGGGGGCTATGCCCCCTGTACCTCAATCTCTAAGATTATCAACTCTGAGTCAGAGTTTATTGAGGGAGGGGGTGCAGGACAGGGAGACAGAGTGCCGGGGTCTCGGGCGCCCCTTTACAGTAAACTGTTTTTTCGGCATCTTTGTGTTCACTGTAAAGGTGTCTCAGTTCGGTGGGCATACAGAATTTAGCAAGGCATTTGACACAGTCCCACACAAAAGAGTAATAAACAAGTTAACCAGCTTGGGAGTGGGTCACAGGGTGGTAAACTGGGTAAAAGATTAGCTGGACAACAGGACCCAGAGGGTAATAGTAAAGAGAGTCCACTCTGCAGAAAGGGATGGTTACTAGTGGGGTACCGCAGGGTTCATTACTGGAACTGGTCCTCTTTCATTTCTTTATAGGTGACATTGCAGATGGACTGGAAGGAAAAGTATGCCACTTTGCAGATGACACAAAGATCTGCAATGGGGTTGAGACATAAGGGGGTTGGAAAGGATGAGAAGGGACTTGGCAAGGTTGGAGGAATGGTTAGAAGTATGGCAGCTTAGATTCAATGCAAAGAAGGGCAAGATAATGCAACTTAAAGCAAAAACCTGGTTGAAGCATTCATAATGGGGGCAGGAGGTATTAACTATGACAGAAGTGGAAAGGGATCTGGGAGTAGTCACGTCACACAACCTAAAGGTAGGTCGTCAGTGTGAGAAGGCAGTAAGGAGGGCTGGGGGGGACACTGGGATGCATAGGGAGAGGCATCACCAGTAGAAAACAGGGAGTCACATGATGTGAAGGGTCAGATGACAGCTCCTCTTTTGAGCTCCTGTTCCACCTCCCTGAAAGCCTATCTCTGTTACTGATAAAGACTGCAAACTTCACTTAATATATTTTGGATTTTACTTACAGAGTTGGTAAGCTGCTGGTTATGTATTTTGTGGATTATGGCCAACAGGATGAAAACTACAGCACCCCTGCACATGCCACCACCCACCCCAGACAAGATTAGCAAGCGCACCAAGGCCCAACCTTTCTCCTCAGGATGCTCTTCTACTGCAACCGCGGGGCTAGCGCCACTGTCGGAGGAGAGATTCCTCTCTGAATTTTTGCCCTTCAATGAAGAGATCCTAGATGACGGCCTGACACTTGATTCTCAGGTGTTGGCCATGGTCAAAAGTGGTTTCTGTCATTTTAGGAATATCACCCGAATCAGAGCCCTGATCCCTCCAGTGGACCTGCCCACACTGGTGAAGGCTTCCGTCACTTCCAGACTGGATTACTGTAATGCCCTGTACCTTGGGTTATCCGAAGGCAACCTCCACAGACTGCAGCTGGTGCAGAATGCGGCAGCATGACCTTTGTCTGGGGCAAGGATGTATGAACATATTACCCAGTCCTCCATGAACTGCACTGACTGCCAGTCAGATGGAGGATTGTCTTCAGAATAGGGCTCCTTACCTATAAGACCCTGCATGATGGGGGTCCTGCATATCTGCAAGATCTCCTTGACCCTTACCATCTGGCCCAGATGCTCCAGTCTGCCAAGGGGGGTTTCCTTGGGGTTCTCAGGTTTAGGTTGTGGCATTCAGGAGACAGAGCATTTGCAGTGGCCATGCCAACCCTGTGGAACTCCTTACCTGATTATTTAAGGGGGGGTTCCCTTGATGGAAGCCTTTAAAAAAGGATTAAAAACTCATTTGTTCCAGCTAACTTTTATAGTGAGATGTTATTTTAGAATAGATAGATGGGAATCTGTATTTAATTTGTATTTAAACTGATGTTATGATATGTGTGTTTTTGTTGTTTTAAAAAATTGTGTTTTGTATTGTAATTTTACTGTACAACACCCAGAGTTTCAGCAATTGGGCGCTTAATAAATAAAATTACCTGTCTGTCTGTCTAGCTAGCTATCCACCTATCTATCTAAGAGCTTCATGGTCTGACACAAGAACTGCGGGCAGTGCATATTACAGTTGATGATCCAACCTATAAAGCTGAAGATAATGAAGTAAAGGTGGTGTCAGTTGAAAAATGGAAAGACAGAATTGAGCCTGAGCTGGTCTCGCTGCGGCAGAAGACTTGCAAACTAGAAGCCAAACTCAAATACTTAGAGGGTCACAGCAGAAGAAACAATGTTGTCATCATCGGTTTTACCAGAAAAGGCTGAAGGCTCTGACCCTCTTTTATTTGTTCAGAAGTTGGTGGTTAAATTTGCTGGCCATATGATAGAGCGCGCTCACTGCTCCCTTCACCCGATGCCTCCAGTCTGCTCCCCTCCCACACCTTTCCTTTTTCACTTCTTAAACTACTTAAAACTGCAATACCTTTTAAATAAGGTCCAGGATTTGAAATAGGTTATCTGGGAGGGTGCCCATCTAAGAATTTCCCAGGATATGCCAAGTACAGTGAGACAGTGGAGAACTGAATTCCACCCCGTAGTAACTAAAATCATAGCAGCAGGGATTAAGTTCAGGATAGTTTACCCGGCCTTCCTCCATGTGCAGATTAATGGTGACTGGAAAAAATATGACACTATAAACCAAGCATCCACTGACCTCATGTTGTTGTTGCTGGACTTGTTTACCACTCACTGATCTGGACAATTCAGTTGGTGTATGCCTATTATGGTAAGTGACCTTTGTCATCTCTGGTTTTGCAACCTAGGTTTGTTGGTCACATTTGATGAAATATTGCTCTGGTGCTATTTCAAGGATTAATGATCCCTGGCTGTCTTACTTCCTTTGGCCCTTTCTCATATCCCCGGCCTTCACTTTCCACCCTTATAATGTCTGACTTTAGGACTTTGTTCACCTGTTTGGGGCTGGGAAAGATGTTCGATATGGGATTGCTGTCCATAATGGACTTCTTGCTTCAATCAACACACTGTTTTTTAGTCTGTGGCTTTCTGGGTCAGCTTTATTCCCAGTTGGGCTACCAATATCTGTGAATAGAGGCTACAGGTTCTATGACAGAAACACCCTACTCCACCTATCCATTATGTCTTGAAATCCCCTCAGGATGCTGAATTGCATCTCAGAAGTGGCTAAGTCTTCTTGTATATAGGGGGATTGTGGACCACAGAGATTTCTTGTTTTGGACTGGATCCTAGACTGCAGCTTTACATTTCCTTATATACTATATATGCCACTTTCAATGATCTACAACAACTGTTGGCACCGTATCCTATAACATGTGAATAAAATTTATTGAATTAAAAACAGAACTGTTGGCACCAAAGTTCAGTCTCCTGTCTTCAGTATGATTTGTTGGATTCTGGAACCACCTCTGAAATGCTGGAAGGCATTGGGTGAGCACATTAAGTTTCTAATGGGATGAGCTCCTGACATGGCTCCCCATGTGCTCTTCCCACTAGTATCAATTTAACCAGCTGCATCACAGTGCTGTTGAGCTAGAGCTGAGTAAATGGGACAATGGAGTCATATTTTCTGCCCTGGCTCCTGCAAGATATGGCTATAATTTATACTACCTTATCACACTGACTTTAAAGTGTCTGTTGGAAGCTGAGAAACATACTGCAAAGAACAAACTACAACTCCATTTAGGACCTGGAAACCTGATTAAGGCATAATACTGCAGAGCACTTGGTAAGAACGGGAGCTACGCTTTCTACAAAAAGTTTTAGTTCTATTTTTATTTTTCCTTATTGGCATTAAGCAGAGAATTGCAGGATTCCATTCAAAGTGTAGTAATTTTATAGCCAGAGGGAGTGAGATACAACTGAATTTGCTTGAGTGCTGGGGTTGAGACCTAGGATTTGGAAGGATATTTTTGTAACATTTTAAGTGTCCTGCTGGCTGAGGAGTGAGTTCATTTTTATCCCTGGATTCAGTAGAGTGGTTTGTGTTGGAGCTGTGGTCTAGTAAATTGTGGTGTTAGTTGTATTACTATAAAGGACAGTACTCACCAGGGTGGTGGAGCAGTTGTGTATTTGATTGTTTCTAACAGTCACCAGTGGCTGTGCACTACCCACCCACCCTTCCCCACCCCCAGGCGTAGCATTTCCTTTATAGCCACAGTTCTGACATCACTTCCTCAACAGGTCTTGTGGCAGAACTGTCATATCTAATAACCCTGCAACGTGCATAAAGGTAGGTACACAAAACAAATAATAAAATACATATATATATAATTACATATTGTATATAATAAGGGGGCGGACATGTGGGGGTGGTGCAATGCACTGGCTGTGGGGCAGCAGTTTTCCGGAGACATTCTGAAACTGCGTTGCTGTCCTATTTGTAGGCAACTGTCAGCTCTGAGAGAGGAGGTTGCCCACCTCCAGGCTGAACTAGCAAGGACTAAGGAGGCCTCCCCCTCCCAAAGAGCACCACTGCCACAACCACTGAGTCAGAGGTTTCGGAGTATGAAGAGCAGTTGGACCACAGTGGGTTCTGGGAGGGTGCAGGTGGCGGACCAGAGGCGAAGCCCCCTAGTTGTACCTCTACACAAATCATGTGCCATTCTGGCAGAGCAAGGTTCCTCTATGATGGCACCCTCAGTGGAGACCCAGAAGAATGCTGAGGACATATACAAGGGAGACCCACAAAAGGATGGCAAGGGACACCACAGGGGAAGGAAACAGCTACTGATAGGGGACTCAATTGTTAGGGGGGCAGAACTGGAGAAGGGAGAGAAGGAAGTAAGCTGCCTGCCTGGTGCCATGGCTTGGAGGGACAAGAAACGAATCCTCACAATTGCAGAAGCAGCATCACAGGAGAGAAAACTAGATATCATTGTCCACCTTGGGACAAATGACCTAGCTAGGCATGGGTTCAGTGCAGTGCAGAATAAATTTGTGGAGTTGGGGAGGGGCCTCAGACGGGTAGCAAGCACAGTAACCTTCTCAGAGGTGCTACCAGTCCATGGCAGGAGTGAGGCTAGGGTACTGCACACCATGCAGTTTAATGAATGGTTGCAAAACTGGTGCAGAGCACAGGGCTTTGGTTTCATTGGGGACTGGGGGTCCACCTGGAGAGATAAAGGTCTATACTGGTATGACGGTCTGCATTTGTCCACAAAGGGACCAAGCTCCTAGGTGACAGGTTTAAATGCTTCCTTGGCAAGCTTTTAAACTAGATAAGGGGAGGTACTGATAAAGGCAGGAAAGTCAAGCCTCCCCCACAAAACATGGCAGGTAGTAGGGTAAGCAGCTGAGCTACAGAGCTCAACACAGGGCAGGACGGGGGGTAAATGGTAAAATAGACAAGAGCAATAAGAGCAGGGATGGGGGAAAAAAGGATAAAGCCAATATTAAATGGAGGGCAATGACTACCAATGCCCGTAGTCTAGGAAACAAGCTTTCTGAGCTAGTAGCTTTGATGGAAGATGAACAATTGGATATTGTGGCAGTCACAGAGACATGGTACACCGAGAACCATGACTGGGATGTCAACATACCAGGGTACACAATCTACAGAAGGGACAAGGAAGGTAAAAGAGGAGGTGGAGTAGCTCTATATGTAAGGGAAGGGATCAAAGCTACAGAACTAGAAAGTAAAGGGGGAGGACAAGAGGCACTCTGGGTCACCTTGGAGATGGGGAATGGCATCGCAATCCGCACAGGGGTTGTATACAGACCCCGTCTCAAGGGGAGGAAATGGACAAGAAAATGACAGAGGACATTCTTAAAATGGCTGAAAAAGGGGAGATACTGTTGATGGGGGACCTGAATATGCCAGATGTTAACTGGAGGACATGTACTGCAGCCACATCCAAGAGCAGGGTCATTCTCCATGCCCTGCAGGGGGCAGACCTTAGACAGCTAGTGCTGGAACCCACTTGGGAGGGAGCAATACTAGACCTGGTACTCTCAAATGGAGAGAGGATCACAAATTTAGAAGTCAGTAGACATCTGGGAACAAGCGACCACTGCACAGTGTGCTTCACAATGAGCACAACCATGGAGATAAGCCATACAAAACAAGGATACTGGACTTTAGAAGGGCTGACTTTGGCAAAATTGGTGAACACCTGAAGAATGCACTAGCAAATGGCCAAATAGGAGGGTGGAAGAACAATGGAGAAAATCAAAACTGCCATCAGAGAGGCAACAAGTCTTTGTGTAAACAAAGAAAGAAAACAAAGCAGAGTAAAAACCACTATGGTTCTCAAAAGAGGTGGCAGGGAAGGTTAAGGAGAAAAAGGCTGCATTCAAAAAGTATAAGGAATCACAGAAGGAGCACGACAGGGAACTGTATCAATTAAAGCAGAAAGAATTAGGAAAGGCAGTCAGAATAGCAAAGGCGCAAACCGAGGAAAAAATAGCCAACTCGGTTAAAAAGGGGGATAAAACCTTTTATAGGTACATTAGGGAACATAGAAAGGTTAAGGGAGGGACAGTGAAGATTAATAAAGGAGAGGGGAGGTGGGCAGAGGGAGACAGTGAAAAGGCAGAGATACTGAATGAATGCTTTTGCTCAGTATTCACAAAAAGAAGATGAGGAGCAGTTACCTAAACCAGACAATAGAAGCACTCTGGGTAGGGGTTGACACCAGTCCATTCACAGAAGAAAGAGTCCTGAAAGAACTCCTAAAACTCAAAGTGGACAAAGCAATGGGGCCTGACGGATTCACCCCAGAATCCTAAAAGAACTAAGGACGACTAGTGACACCACTGACCACACTTTTTAACAAATCATGGCAGGATGGGGTGGTACCTGAGGACTGGAGGAGGACAGATGTGATTCCCTTAACAAAAGTGGGAGCAAGGCAGAAGCAGGAAACTACAGACCTGTAAGTTTGACCTCAGTGGTAGGGAAAATGATGGAATCACTTCTGAAAGAAATAATTGTTGAGTACCTAGAGGCCAGCGGGGCACAGGACTCAAAGCAGCATGGATTTACAGCAGGAAGGTCATGTCAGACTAATCTAATTGATTTCTTTGACTGGGTGACCAAAGTAATAGACCATGGAGGGGCTGTGGATATGGCCTACTTAGACTTTAGCAAGGCATTTGACACAGTCTCACACAAAAGATTAATAATCAAGTTAGCCAGCCTGGGAGTGGGTCCCAGGGTGATAGCCTGGGTAGCGAACTGGCTGCACAATAGGACACAGAAGGTAATAGTGAATGGAACACAATCTGAAGAAAGGGGGTTACTAGTGGAGTACCTCAGGGCTCAGTACTGGGTCCAATCCTCTTTAACATCTTTATAAGTGACATTGCAGAGGGTCTGGAGGGAAAGGTATGCCTCTTTGCAGATGACACAAAGATCTGTAACAGAGTTGATACACAAGAGGGGGTAGAAAAGATGAGAAGGGACTTGGCAAGGTTGGAGGAATGGTCAGACATATGGCAACTTAAATTCAATGCAAAGAAGTGCAGAGTAATGCACCTGGGAAACAAAAACCCAGGAGAAGAGTACACAATAGCAGGGGAGGTACTAACAACAACAAAAATGGAAAGGGACCTGGGGGTAGTCATATCAGATGACCTAAAGGTGGGTAAGCAATGTGAAAAGTGGGTAAGGAGAGCCAGGGAATACTGGGATGCATAGGAAGGGGCATCACAAGTAGAAAAAGGAAGTGGTTACATAGAAACATGAAACATAGACTTTGGACAGGTAAGGACCGCTGGCCATCTAGTCTGCCCATTTCCTACCTACAGGATGGCCATGATCCTATTTAACCAACAGCCTATATCTTCCTGCCCCTCGTAAGAATTGCCTTATGTCTGTCCCATGCATTCTTGAATTCTCCCACAGTTTTAGACTCCACAACTTCCTCAGGAGGCTGTTCATGCATCCACTACCCTCTCTGTGAAATAATACTTCCTCACATTGCCCCTGAACCGCCCTCCTTCTATCTTTAAATTGTGTCCCCTTGTTCTTATCCCTCTGTACAGACAGTTGGTGAGACCCCATCTGGAGTACTGTGTGCAGTTTTGGAGACCTCATCTACGCAAGGACATAGACAGGATGGAAGCAGTCCAGAGGAGGGCAACTAAAATGGTGCAGGGTCTACATCAGAAACCATATGAAGAGAGACTGAGAGAACTTAATATGTATACCCTTGATGAAAGGAGGGACGGGGACATGATAGAAACATTCAAGTACCTCAAGGGAATCAACAAAGTCCAAGAGGGTAGCATCTTTCAGAATAAGAGATGTGTAAGAACAAGGGGGCACAGTTTAAAGATAGAGGGGGGATGGCTCAGGGGTAATGTGAGGAAATTCTTTTTCACAGAGAGAGTGGTGGATACATGGAACAGCCTTCCTGAGGAGGTTGTTGGGTCTAAAACAGTGGGGAATTCAAACATGTATGGGACAGACACAAAGCAATTATAGTGGGGGGTTGCAGGAAGCAGGCTGTTGGTTAACTAGAATCTGCAGCTTATCCAGTAGGTAGGGAAATGGGCAGACTGTGTGGGCCAAGTGGTCCTTATCTGCCGTCAAAGTCTATGTTTCTACGTTTCTATGATTGCCCAACTGATACTGATACTGCGGGTAATTAGAGTGGGTCCACTGGGATATTACTAACATGGAATCAAATGTTTTCGCTCACAGTAATATGATTTAATTTAGGAAGACCTCTCCCTTTTTTATGTTTATGGTTGAATACGATGTTGCCACATTCATTACCAAACACATACTTGTCATTACTAACTCAATAACCATGCACCTTCTTGTGGTGCTCCCTATATTTGGAAATGAATATGCTGAATGTGGTACACAGCTCTATTATTATATTTTATTTATTTATTCAAGTCTCAGATTATCTTTTGCTCATTTACAAATGGTTCCACTTCAGGATGGAGAAAATACATTAAGAATTGAATTAAGAATTAAAAGGCAAGTAGTCAACAACATACTGTAGGTAACAACATGCTGTAGGTAAATCATAACTTATAACATCAACAATCTGTATTATGTTTTTCTGGTTCTTTTGAACATTAGGGTTTTCTGTTCCTTCATATGTTTGATGTTATGAATTCTACACATCAAAGGGACTGAGATGGAGGGGTGTATTTTACTGCATCATACAACTGGTTATTAGTGTTGGGGTCCCTTTTTTCCAGGTAAGATATTCATTTAATATTTTAGGGTTGGGGCCACTATTGGGATTAGGATTGGGGACAACTTTTTGAATTTTGAAATGTAGTGTTTGTTAGTACTTGCAAAGTTAACTTATTTGGGGTCTGGTTTATTACTTAGATTAAGGGTAGATTGCCATTTATGGGAGGCTGTTCCCAATTATGTTACACATTTTGAAAGCTGAGTTTTAAGGGTGGGGTGGGGTGGGGTTGAGCAGGACAGGGTTGATGGTTGTGGATCGTCATAGGCCATTTAGTGTTTGTGGGGTTCTTATTCAAGGAGAGGGGAATTGGGTGTTTTCCTCTTGTTTCGTTAGAGGTATTTGTTGTTTGTTTGAAGGGGGGTATCAATTCAAAGAACTTTGGGGAATGAGGTTAGGGGGTTTTGGAGGGAGGGTTGCAGAGTGACCTTTCATTTGTTCTTGGATATTTCCAGATCCTGATGGGTAATGTCCGGACCATAATGATCTATTTTGTAGGCGCTGATGGCTAATTTCCACACTTGAGACTTGGAATGTCAGGGGAGCTCAATCCAAGACCAAGAGATACCAACTTTGTAAACATTTGCAGCAGCTTAATTGTGATGTTATCTTTTTGCAGGAGACTCACCTCCTAGAGAGTGAGGGCAATTTATTTAAAAAGCAGAATATTAACTAGGTTTTTTGTAGCTGGGAATCGCACCAATAGCAAGGGTGTAGCTGTTCTCTTGTCAAGGAGAGCCACAAGGATAGCAAATGGAAGGTATACAAGGCGTTCCCTTCCCTTCAAATCTGGAATGCCTATAGACAACTGTGCAATACCTGTAAACAGATTGCCAAATTGTGTAAGTGCAAATATTACCTCAACCAAAAAAAGTAACAGTCTTGGCAATCTGCATAATTTCTGGGCTTCCATTGGGTCACTTCTAAACCCCAAGACCAACAGACACATAAATCAACTCACATCCCCCTCTGGTCCCATCTCTGATCTGCTGAGATTGCAAACACTTTTAACACAAAATTCTCCCAACTTATCCTCCTATCTCAGCAATCCCCTCCCCCCAGCTTTCCCCAGACTAGAACCACCAATCAAACCACTTCCTCTCCTCTTCAAACACCACCCTGTCCCCCACCTTTCCACTTCAGAGCTATTGGGCAGAATGTCACTATCAAACTGCTGAAGTCTCTCCTGGCCAAAGGAAGCCCAGGCAGTGATGGACTATACCTCGCATTTCGAAAACTTGTCTCCCCAGCTATTGTTAAACCCTTCACTTTCATATTCAACCTCACCCTCTTTACACCCACTGTGTCTGACTTCTGGAAACATGCACATGTGGTACCAATTTTCAAAGCTGGTGATCCCCTCTCCCCTGATGACTACAGGCCCATCTCCCTCCTCCCCCACCTGAGTAAACTGCTGGAAAAGATTGTGCACTTCCAGCTATCTGAACACTTTGAAAAATCTAACTTCCTACAGTATGTCCCCTCCAGCATGGTTTCTGCAAACACCACAGAAACTCCACTACTCTGGTCCTATTCTCAGATCATGTTCTAAGAAACATGGAAATGGTAAAACCACAAGTGTGGTCTTTGAGGATCTATTAAAAGCTTTTGACTTTGTTGACCACAGCCATCTCCTCTCCACCCTACTTCATTGTGGCTGTTCCACGGGAACTGTTGCATGGTTCTGCAGCTAGCTCCCTAACAGGTCTCAGTGCATTATTATAGGTAAAGTTTCCTCTACTGCCCTAACCATACTCACTGGAGTCCCCACAGGGTATCGTACTCGGCACATCACTCTTTTCCATGTTCATTCATGCACTCCTCAAGGATAGCTTCAATTGTAAGGCACTCTTCTATGTGGGCGACCTTGTCCTCTACCATAGCAATACATCTCTTGAATCCATAATGCCCATAAGTGGTACCTCTCCAGCAAGCTTCTAGTCAATGAACAAAAGACTAAACTACGCTCTTTGGCTCAAAACCTTTCCTTGCCAAGGTCACCCAAACCAATTACTCCCTCCTTGTACTCACCCCAGCAGGCCCCCCTCCAAAATGTTCCCACTTTCAAATACCTAGGTGTTACCCTTGAACCCTCCCTTACTTTCTGTGAGCATATTAACAACACTGTGTGGAGAATCCACCAGAAGTTCTGCACTGCCTACCAACTCGAACATCTTCTGTCTGTCGAAGCATGCCTTGCCATTGCACAATGTAACCTACTGCCCCTCATTGACTACTGCTTCTCTGTCTACTCCCTCATGCCCTCTATGCTACACTCTCAGCTAAACACAAAATAGAATTCCATCTGTTGATTTGTCCTTCAAGCTCCCTACTCTACCCATTACTGCACACTCTGCTAGTCCCTAGGGTGACTCACACTACAAGGTCACTTTGACTATGGCCAAGGGCTGCTTGGTGATCAGTTATCTCAGAAACCACCACCTGTCCCCTTGTTAATCCCTCCTGACAAGTAGGGTGATTTCAAAGACTCTTAGGGTATCCTTAGTCCCTCTGCTGGAAGTACCACATGTCTCCACTGCCATGGGTAATAAAGCATTCTCCATCTCTGCACCCTCCATAAGGAAAAAACTCCCATCATCCAGCCACTTGTCCCCCTCCCACCTGTCTTTCAAACAGAATCTGAAAGACTGGCTCCTGGCTGTAGCCTCTTGTCACTGCTCTCCACAACAACACTAGGACCTACATTCCACCCACGCTCTGTAATGTGAAGGCACTGCTGCTTCCGCTACCTCCCTGACCCTCCCTTTCTCACTTCTGCCTTCTTATGCCCTAGCCCCCCATTTTCCTGTTATGCCTTACACATTTGCCTTCAATCCTGCTTCGATCTCTAAGAAGTCCATGAAAGTTTGATTGTCAGTATCTGCACAGCTTTTGTTAGTATCTGATGTTAATATGAAAATACGTAATGTAATCACATTTAGCTACTGACTGCTAATTGTAATATTGCTTTTGTTGTAATCACATGTCCTTATCCTGTTACTGTTATTGTTTGTATAACCAGTTGTTTACTGTACATTCGTTTCACCACCTCATGTTGAGGTGTTTTCATACTGTGCTCTGTATATACTGTTTTCTTCTTGTATTGTGTACTTATGTACTGCGTTAGTGCCACCTTGTGGCCCAGGTCATGACTGAAAATGGTCCTTTTGATCAGTGCACTTACCCAGTTACCAAAGACATACATACATACATACAGATTAAACAGTGAAGTGTGCGCTTTTTTGCACATACCAACGAGTAAGAAGAAACCTTGGCAGCGAGAAGAAATTGAGGCTAAAATCAAGGGATATGTATATTAAGTTTAACAAAAGAAACTTTAGCAGTGAGAAGGAATTTAGGCTAAAATCAAGGATTTGTACATTAAGTTTCACAAAAGAAACTGCAGCAGGGAGAAAGAATTTAGACTAAAATCAAGGGATATATGCATTAAGTTTAACAAAAGAAACTGAAGCAGTGAGAAGGAATTTAGGCAAAAATCAAGAGATTTGTGCATTAAGTTTAACTAAAGAAACTGCAGCAGTGAGATGGGATTGAGGCTAAAATCAAGGGATATGTGCATTAAGTTTAATGAAAGAAACTGCAGCAGTGAGATGGAATTGAGGCTAAAATCAAGGGATATGTGCATTAAGTTTAACAAAAACTGCAGCAGTGAGAAGGAATTTAGGCAAAAATCAAGAGATTTGTGCATTAAGTTTAACTAAAGAAACTGCAGCAGTGAGATGGGATTGAGGCTAAAATCAAGGGATATGTGCATTAAGTTTAATGAAAGAAACTGCAGCAGTGAGATGGGATTGAGGCTAAAATCAAGGGATATGTGCATTAAGTTTAACAAAAGAAACGGCAGCAGTGAGAAGGGATTGAAGCTAAAATCAAGGGATATGTGCATTAAGTTTAACTAAAGAAACTGCATTAAAAGAAACGGCAGCAGTGAGATGGAATTGAGGCTAAAATCAAAGGATACATGCATTAAGTTTAACAAAAGAAACAGCAGCAGTGAGAAGGGATTGAGACTAAAATCAAGGGATACGTGCATCAAGTTTAACAAAAGAAATGGCAACAGTGAGATGGGACTGAGGCTGAAATCAAGGAATGTGTGCATTAAGTTTAACAAAAGAAATGGCAGCAGTGAGATGGGACTGAGGCTAAAATCAAGGGATGTGTGCATTAAGTTTAACAAAAGAAACTGCATTAACAAAAGAAACGGCAGCAGTGAGATGGAATTGAGGCTAAAATCAAAGGATACTTTCATTAAGTTTAACAAAAGAAACAGCAGCAGTGAGAAGGGATTGAGACTAAAATCAAGGGATATGTGCATTAAGTTTAACAAAAGAAACTGCAGCAGTGAGAAGGGACTGAGGCTAAAATCAAGGGATGTGTGCATTAAGTTTAACAAAAGAAACGGCAGCAGTGAGAAGGGACTGAGGCTAAAATCAAGGGATACGTGCATTAAGTTTAACAAAAGAAACGGCAGCAGTGAGAAGGGACCGAGGCTAAAATCAAGGGATACGTGCATTAAGTTTAACAAAAGAAACGGCAGCAGTGAGAAGGGACTGAGGCTAAAATCAAGGGATGTGTGCATTAAGTTTAACAAAAGAAACGGCAGCAGTGAGAAGGGACTGAGGCTGAAATCAAGGGATGTGTGCATCAAGTTTAATAAAAGAAACGGCAGCAGTGAGAAGGAATTTAGACTAGAATCAAGGGATATGTGCATTAAGTTTAACAAAAGAAACGGCAGCAGTGAGAAGAGATTGAGGCAAAAATCAAAGGATACGGGCATTATGTTTAACAAAAAAACTGCAGCAGTGAGATGGAATTGAGGCAAAAATCAAGGGATATGTGCATTAAGTTTAACAAAAGAAACGGCAGCAGTGAGATGGAATTGAGGCAAAAATCAAGGGATATGTGCATTACGTTTAACAAAAGAAATGGCAGCAGTGAGAAGGGATTGAGGCTAAAATAATAAAATAATTTTATTTATATAGCGCCTTTCAGTGTGTCAAGACACTGAACAAATTAAAATCATAGATTCAAATTCCAAATACAAAATTTCAAAACATATAAAAATACATCATAGTAACATAATAAATTATAATAAAATTCCAGTCATACTAAAATTAACTTAGTTATCCAAGAAGGCTGAAATAACAGAAGTAAATGACAAAGCCTTTAGCAGAGCATCTAACACCCAAAGAATTGATCTTTTACAAACAAGAAATTACTCACAAACAGATTAAAAAAGTCTGTTTTTTGTTACCAAATGTAACAAATTAAGCCAAGAAGTTACATAGAAACATAGACTTTGACAGCAGATAAGGACCACTTGGCCCACCCAGTCTGCCCATTTCCCTACCTACTGGATAAGCTGCAGATTTTAGTTAACCAGCAGCCTGCTTCCTGCAACCCCCCACTATAATTGCCTTATGTCTGTCCCATGCATGTTTGAATTCCTCCACTGTTTTAGACCCCACAGCCTCTCCAGGAAGGTGGTTCCATGCGTCCACCACACTGTCCGTGAAAATAAATTTCCTCACATTACCCCTGAACCGTCTCCCCTCTATCTTTAAATTGTGCCCCCTTGTTCTTACACATCTCTTTTTTGAAAGATGCTACTCTCCTGGACTTTGTTGATTCCCCTGAGGTACTTGAACGTTTCTATCATGCCTCCCCGTCCCTCCTTTCGTCAAGGGTATACATATTAAGCTGTCTCAGTCTCTCTTCATATGGTTTCTGATGCAGACCTGCACCATTTTAGTTGCCCTCCTCTGGACTGCTTCCATCCTGTCTATGTCCTTGCATAGATGAGGTCTCCAAAACTGCACACAGTACTTCAGATGGGGTCTCAACAACTGTCTGTACAGAAGGATAACCACTTCCCTTTTTCTACTCGTGATGCCCCTTCCTATGCATCCCAGTATCCCCCTGGCTCTCCTTACTGACTTCTCACATTGCTTACCCACCATTCGATCATCTGATATTTCTACCCCCAGGTCCCTTTCCTTTTTTGTTGTTGTTAGTACCTCCCCGCTATTGTGTACTCTTCTCCTAGGTTTTTGTTTTCCAGGTGCATTACTTTGCACTTCTTTGTATTGAATCTAAGTTGCCATATGTCTGATCATTTCTCCAACCTTGCCAGGTCCCTTCTCATCCTTTCTAACCCCCCTTGTGTATCAACTCTGTTACAGATCTTTGTGTCATCTGCAAAGAGTCATACCTTTCCTTCCAAACCCTCTGCAATGTCACCTTATAAAGATGTTAAAGAGGACTGGACTTAGTACTGAGCCCTGAGGTACTCCACTAGTGACCCCCCTTTCTTCGGAATGTGTTCCATTCACTATTACCTTCTGTGTCCTGTTGTACAGCCAGTTTGCTACCCAGGCTACCACCCTGGGACCCACTCCCAGGCTGGTTAACTTGATTATCAATCTTTTGTGCGGGATTGTGTCAAATGCCTTGCTAAAGTCTCCTCCCTGGTCTATTACTTTGATCACCCAGTCAAAGAAGTCTATTAGATTCATCTGACATGACCTTCCTGCTGTAAATCCATGCTGCTTTTGGTCCTGTGTGTAAGTTCTTACAATTATTAATGAGCACTGGGGAATCCTAGGAGAAAAGCAAACACTGAGGGAGTACATGAAAACAAGTCCTTGATTATTTAAAGCAGAAGCAGTAATATATGGGACAAGTTAGTGCATAGCTTCTACGCAGAGGAAAGAAACAGAAGCACATATGCCCCTTGTGCAGAAGGTATAGACTGTCACCGCTCCTCTGTGGCTGGGGCGGTCCTTTTGTGCTCCCTTGTTGTCTGCTAGACTGTCTTTTTAAAGGAATTCTATAGTCATAGTCCAGCAAGTGTTGGCTCCGTGTAACAGCTTTGCTATGGTAATGCTGACATCACATCCTGACAGGGGCTGGAAAAGCAGAGCCCCAGCAGGCGGAGGTAAGCACTCAGTGGAGGCAGTGCTGGCAGAGACAGGCATGTCTGCCAGTGTCTTCCAGTTAAAGGCAGGTTGCCAGGAAACTGTTCTCTAAACTTACAAGGCAAAATTCTTAAGAAGTTACTTTGCTAAATGCCTCAGATACCTCGTCCATTGCTGTACTGCCAGGGATAAACTCTAGATAAAGCAAACACTTGTGCTGCCTTTTCTTAAAAGTAACATCACCTGCAGTTGCGTAATTTTATGAGTAGACTGAGCTGACTAGTTGAATTGTGTGTAACCATCATGTGGCATTTCTTATTGTAATGTTTGATGAGAAGTGTAGATATAAAATATATTTCCACTTGAGGCTTCACTGTAAATTACAACCTTGCTTTGCACAGTCAACTAGGGTAGGCTGTTACTCAAAACCATGGTTAAAGGAGTTTCAACCCCTCTCCCCCCCCCACACAAAAATAAAAAAATGATGGACACAATATTCACACTAGATGGAGAAGTTTGATTCAAATGTACTAAATGCCAAATGTATATAATAATAAAAAATGAGGTGATAAAAAGTGAATTTACAGTATTTGTGCGAAATGACAAAGTAATTTAGAGCTGCTAACTCAATTTAAAATGTTATATGATAAACTGGAAGTACGTGGAACAAGTCGAATAGAAATGGCCTGCAGGATAAAAGAAATAAATATCCAGAATTCCCAGATGATTACTCCCCAGCTTTGGTGCTTACAAAAACAAACTGGTATCAAAATGGGGGGAGGGTAAAAAATGTTGTACAAAATACACTAACATACAGTGTCACAAGCAAAGCTTCAATTATAGACTTAGCGAAAAAAGGAAGCAGAGAGAATGAAACAAGTGAGGAATTAAGTGATGGGTCTAATTGGACCATTATGGAGACAAAAGCACAAGTATAAACAAACATTTGTCACTGCTGAATGTTTGCTTGCTGATATTAGCATTGGACATGCAGGAGTTAGACAGATGCAGAATAGGAATGGCAATGAAGTATTGAACTCAAGCCAACCCCACCTCCACCCTGCAAAGATGGACGGGCATTGGGGTGTGCCTTTGGGTCATCGCCCATAATGCTCATGGCATTTCACCTCATCATATCCTGTGGACACCAAGTGTTGAGGTGTGCCTTGGGGTGTTCGGCTTCACAGTCACCCAGTTTCATAAAGACATATTTTGAAATGGGTGCAGTATAGGAGAATGGGGTGAAGTCTGGGCCGAAGAGTCCAAGGCACACCTCGATGCCTGTCACTGGATTCGGGAAGGGGTGGAATGGCGTGAGCATTAGTGCTGACAGTCTAAAGGCACCCCGATGCCTGTCAGTCTGCACAGTGTGGGATGTTATGGTTAGAAACCCTAACACGCCGGACGTTTGTTGGTATTTGCACTACAAATTTTCAGCATGGCCTTTTTGTAGCCCCCACCTCAAGAAAGCATTTGGGACCTCTGCTCATGAGCAGTGGCACTGTGATTTTGTCACTGTGTCCCAAACTTTGATTTCCCACAGTGGCCATGCCATTCTGGGCCAGATGTGCGAAAACACAGATCGGGCAGGATGTGAAGAATGACAGCTGTACCATTCACAGGGATGTGTAAAGAGATGGCAGTGTTAAAAATTTGGAGTGAAAATATTAAAAATGCTCGAACTTCTGAGTGTGTGTGGAAACTGCGGAACGCATGCTCATAACACGGTCATTTACTGGAATTATATCACCAAATTTTCAGCATAGGCATTTTCTGACCTCTGCTCATGAACACTGTCACTATGATTTTCTTAATCTGTCCTGAATCTTAGAAACATAGAAACATCGAATTTGACGGCAGATAAGGACCGCTTGGCCCACCTAGTCTGCCCATTTTCCTACCTAACAGATAAGCTGCAAATCCTAGTTAACCAACTACTTCCTCCTACCCCCCCAACTAGGACTGCCTTATGCCTGTCCCATGCATTCTTGAAGTCCCCCACTGTTCTTGACTCCATGACCTCCTCAGGGAGGCTGTTCCATGCATCCACAACCCTCTCAGTGAAAAAATACTTCCTCAGATTACCTCTGAGCCGTCCCCCCTCTATCTTCAAATTGTGCCCCCTTGTTCTTGCACATCTCTTTTTCTAGAAGATGCTACCCTCTTGGATTTTGTTAATTCCCTTGAGGTACTTGAAAGTTTCTATCATGTCCCCTCTCTCCCTCCTTTCCTCTAGGGTATACATATTAAGCTCCTTTAGTCTTTCTTCATATGTCTTCTGGTACAGACCCTGCACCATTTTAGTTGCACTCCTCTGGGCAGCTTCCACTCTGTCTATGTCTTTGCGGAGATGGGGTCTCCAGAACTGCACACAGTACTCCAGATGGGGTCTCACCAACTGTCTGTACAGAGGGATAACAACTACCTGTTTTCTACTATTGATGCCTCTTCCTATGCATCCCAGTATCCCTCTAGCCTTCCTTACTGCCTTCTCACATTGCTTGCCCACCTTTAGGTCATCTGATATAATTACCCCCAGGTCCCTTTCTATTTTTACTGTTGTCAGTATCTCACCCCTCATTGTGTACACTTCCCCTGGGTTTTTGTTTCCCATGTGCATTACCTTGCACTTCTTTGCATTGAATCTGAGCTGCCATACATTTGACCATTCCTCCAACCTTGCCAATTCCCTTCTCATCCTTTCCACTCCATCTTGTGTATCAACCCTGTTGCAGATCTTTGTGTCATCTGCAAAGAGACATACTTTTCCTTCCAGTTTCTCTGCAATGTCACTTATAAAGACATTAAAAAGGACCGGTCCCAGTACTGAACCCTGCGGTACCCCACTAGTAACCCTCCTTTCTTCACTGTGTATTCCATTTACTACTACCCTTTGCGTCCTGTTGTCTAGCCAATTTTTTATCCAGGCTACCACCTTGGGGCCCACTCCAAGGCTGGCTATCTTGTGAATTAATCTTTTGTGTGGGACTGTATCAAATGCCTTGCTAAAATCTAGGTAGGCCATGTCCACAGCCCCTCCCTGGTCTGCTACTTTGGTCACCCAGTCAAAGAAATCTATTAGATTAATCTGGCACGACCTTCCTATTGTGAATCCATGCTGCCTTGGGTCCTGTGCCCCACTGGCCTCTAGGTACTCAACAATTCTTTCCTTCAGAAATGATTCCATCATTTTCCCTACCACTGAGGTCAAACTAACTGGTCTGTGGTTTCCTGCCTCTGTCCTGCTCCCACTTTTGTGAAGAGGAATCACATCTGCCCTCCTGCAGTCCTCGGGTACCACCCCATCCTCCCATGATTTGTTAAAGAGAGTAGTCAGCGGTGTCACTAGTTCTACCCTTAGTTCTTTTAGAATTCTTGGGTGAATCCCATCAGGCCCCATTGCTTTGTCCACCTTCAATTTTATCAGTTCTTTCAGAACCCTTTCTTCTGTAAATGGACTGGTATCGACCTCGTCTTGGAGTGTTTCTCTTGTTTGGTTTAGGTAACTCCCCTCCTCTTCCTTTGTGAATACTGAGCAGAAATATTCGGTTCAGTATCCCTGCTTTTCACTGTCACCCTCTACCCACATTCCCTCCCTTTATTAAGCTTCAGTATCCCTCCTTTGGTCTTTCTTGGCTCCTAATGTACCTATAAAGGTCGTATCCCCTTCTTAACAGAATTGGTTATCCTTTCCTCGGTTTGGGCCTTTGCTATTCTGACTGCCTTCCCAGCCTCTTTCTGCTTTAACTGATAAAGTTCTCTGTCCTGCTCCTTCTGTGTTTCCTTATACTTCCTGAATGCTGTCCTTTTCTCCTTAACCTTCCCTGCCACCTCTTTTGAGAACCATAGTTTTTTCCTTTGTTGTGTTTTATTGATTTGCTTTACACAAAGGCTTGTTGCCTCTGTGATGGCTGTTTTGATCACTCCCCATTGTTCCTCCACCCCTCCTTCTTGCCTGTTTGCTAGTGCTTTTCTGAGGCACTCTCTCATTTTCCCAAAGTCGGCCCTCCTAAAGTCCAGTACTCTTGCTTTTGTATGGCTTGATTGTATGGCTGTGTTTATCGTGAACCACACTGTTTGGTGGTCACTTGTTCCCAGATGGCTACCCACTTCTAAATCTGAGATTCTTTCTCCATCCCCATTTGAGAGTACCAGGTCTAAGATTGCTCCCTCCCGAGTGTGTTCCAATAATAGCTGTCTGAGGCATGCCCCCTGTAGGGCATCAAGAATGACCCTGCTCTTGGATGTGCCTGCAGCAAAGGTGCTCCAGTTAACATCTGGCATATTCAGGTCCCCCATCAACAATATCTCCCCTTTTTCTGCCATTCTAAGAAAGCCTTCTATCATTTCCTTGTCCATTCCCTCCCCCTGAGATGGGGGTCTGTATACAACCCCCATGTGGATTGTGGTGCCATTTCCTGTCTCCAGGGTGACCCAAAGTGCCTCATCTGCTCCCTGTTTACTCTTTAGTTCTGTTGCTTTGATCTCTTCCTTTACATAGAGAGCTACCCTTCCTCCTCTTTTACCCTCCCTGTCCCTCCTGACAGGAGTTTCCTACTGATTTCCTACAGTGACTGTGCCATTGTGCACCAGATGTGCAAACACATATTTCAGGCAGGATGTGAACAATGACAGCTGCACTGTTCATAAGGGGATGTGAAAAATGCCAATGTTGAACATCTGGAGTGAAAATATTACAAATTTGAGAAGTTAGGAGGATGAGTGGAAACTGCGCAACGTACGCTGTTAACACAGTCATTTTATAGACTTTTGTCACCAGATTTTCAACGTAGGCATTTTAGGACTTCTGCACATGAACAGTGTCACTGTAATTTTCTTAATGTGTCCCGAACAATAATTTCCTACAGCGACTGTGCTGTTCTAAGCCAGAAGTGCAAAAAGACATTTTGGCTAGGATGTGAAAAATGGCAGCTGTACTGTTCATAAGGACGTGTGCAAAAATGTTAGTGTTGAAAATCTGGAGTGAAAATATTACAAATTTGCAAAGTTTCGAATGTGTATGGAAACTGCGCAATGCACGCTCGTAATGCAGTAATTTTTTAAAATTGTTTCACCAAATTTGCAACATAGCCTTTTTAAGAGCCCACCTCATGAACAGTGACACTGTCATTCCGTTACTCAGTCCTGAAAGGTGATTCTGCACGGTGACCACAAAATCACCTTTCGGGACAGAATAACGTCATGGCAGTGACTGAATTCTTGAGGAGGGGTCCCAAGAACCCCATGTTGAAGATTTGGTGCCAAAAGTCAAAAAAATGGCTGAGATATCCACACAAGTTGAAAAAAAAAAACAACATTTAGGCCATTATACAGCTTACCAGCATTTCCTCAGTTCGCGGTCGGCTTTGAAGAGTGCAGACGTGTTCTTGGTCCACCAAAGTTCATCATGCTAGGCTCCGGACGTAAGTATGGGATGAGGGGGTGTGTGGGGAGGTGGGGTGCACAGAGGGTGGGTGCAGGTTTGGGGAGGCGGCACGAGAAACAGCGAGGGACCATTTTCTTTTTTTATAGGGTTAAAAAAAGACTACTTTTGGCACACTGGGGTGGGCTCACAGTTTGCCACCTGGTTGTTTGTTGGGGGGGACTGGAGCTGACAGGGATTGGGCACCCCCATCAGCCATACAGTGTGCTGGGAGGGCATGAGCACGCTGGGGTGGGCTCCCAGTGTGTCACCTGGGTATTTGTTGGGGGGGACTGGAGCCAGTAGAGATTGGGCACTCCCTTCGGCTGTACAGTGTGCTTGGGGGGGGCATGACCCTGCTGGGGTGGGCTCCCAGCATGCCACCTGGGTGTTTGGGGGGGCTACAGCCAGTGGGGATTGGGGCCCCCCATTGGCAAATAAAAAAGGATCTGTGTTTGGGGGGAGTTATGATGCTGAGGGGGATTGGCACCACCCCTCGGCAAACAAAATGTATGAGGACACTATGCTGATGGGGAGTGGGCTCCCCCATCGACAAATGAACTGGGAAGGGGGGCATGCCAACGGCGGAATGGGCACTCCAACATTGGCTTTCATGGGGACTCTGAGGTGGAAGGTGAGAGCCACCTCCATGTTAATTGAAATGTTACACCAGGCAAGGCACCGCCTTTTAATGATGGGTCGCTCCCTCATTGCAGTGGCAAATTCGTTTCAACTTGGCGGCACGCTTGCTGAACTAGTGTCAGCAGCAGCGTACTACTACACTGGAAAAGAGGGACAAGCCTCAAAATGTAGTGGAGGCATTGGTCACCACAGTGTCGCATCTCCAAAACCCCGTTTCTCTCCTAAGCTGTCACATAATGTTTCTTGTGCATATGCACAAGCAGACATAAAAAGGGAAGAAAGCAATGGAATTTGACCTGACATTATTTAATAGATTCTCTGCATTAACAGAGGAAGACTACCCTTGTTAATACCCCAATTCCTGAAACAACATCAGCATCAGGAAAACTGTGTGCAGATCAATCATACAAGGAACTTGCAAATGCTGTGGGAGAATTTAAAGAACCCCTTGTTACACCGGTGAATGATGACAGAATGGAACTAGTTGCTACAGCCCCTTTATTAAACATAGATCCATGGGCACAGAACCCAACTATACACCCCAGTCAGTATCCATCTTACAAAGGAACTACTCAAAACTGAATCAACAAATAAAATTGATATTTATCAAGATAATGATACTGTCTTCCCTAGACAAACTTATGAACTAGGGGATTTCATTATCAGATATGTGGATAAAACTGTGAGTGGACCAGACAAGGCAAATCATACATGTAACATCCTCAGAGGGCCTGTAACTGCTAAAATGTCTGATAAAATTTTGAATAATGCAGTTGAGAATCCTCTAGTCATTATTCATACTGGTACAAATAATATAAACGGGCAAAGTATTCAGGGCAATAAAAATTAATTTATCAACACTGGCATGAAATTAAAAAAACGGAGGACACAAAATGTGTTGCTCTAAAATTTTACCTTTCCTAAGAGTAAGAGCACAAAAACAAAAGAAAATTAAAGCCTTAAATGAGTGGCTCTGGAAATGGACATTAACCAACAGGTAAACCTGTCTTGCACATTGGAAATCATTTGACAGTAACCAGGGGCTCTTTAGCTGGGATGGACTTCATTTGAGCAAGAGGGGGTGAACAGTACTAGGGAAAACACTAGAAAAGTACATTTTGAAATCTTAAAACTAGTAAACAAGGGGAGAAATGGTTGTCACATCCCTTAAAATGGAACTTAAAATGGGATTACAAAAACTAAACAAACAATAATTAACGATGGTAGGTTCCAAATGGCAAACACACGGGGTCTGAACCTAGTAACAAAAATCTGAAATTGAAACAATATTACTTAAAGACTGTGTGGATCTGGCCATCATTAGTGAAACATGGTGCACCGAAACCTGTAGTTGGGATGATGGACATCCCGGGTACCCCCATGTCATAAAAATAGAGAAGGAAAAAGAGATGGTGGTGGTGTCCGCATCTATGCGGAGACCACCATTGATAGTCACCAATTTTATATGATGGAAGATACAACTAACCAAATAGAAAGCATTTAGGTGCAACT
Source organism: Neoceratodus forsteri (assembly GCA_016271365.2). NCBI lineage: Eukaryota > Metazoa > Chordata > Ceratodontiformes > Ceratodontidae > Neoceratodus > Neoceratodus forsteri. The sequence continues at coordinate 405,122,825 of CM057457.1, forward strand.
CTGTTTTTGGAGTCTGCCTAAACTAATTATAGGAAATGGTTACAGGACCCCATCTTCAACTAAGGAATATACTGAGGGGCTTGTTCAGGAAATAGAAGAAGCTTCAGACATAGGTGACATGATTGTCTTTGGAAATTCAATCTGCCAGGGACAGGCTAAGTAGACCCAGTAGGCACGCATGAAATGGAAATAACCTTGTGGATGTGTTGTTGGGACTAGAATTTGAACAGCTGGTAACTGAACCCACTAGGGCTGAGAATAATCTGGGCCTTATACTCTCTAATACAGAAAATCAAATAACTCATGTCTCAGTTGGGAGTCCTTTGGGCACAAGTGACCATAATACAGTAAAGTGTGCACTAACAGCATGCAACAGTGCAATTTTACCTCAAAGAGGAGCTGTTGTAGCAGGTAATACCTGGGAAACAGAAACCCAGGGGAAGAATACACGATGTGGGGGGGGTACTAACAACAACAGAAATGGAAAGGGACCTGGGGGTAGTCATATCAGATGACTTAAAGGTAGGAAAGCAATGTGAGAAGGAAGTAAGGAGGGCTGGGGGGGATACTGGGATGCATAGGGAAAGGCATCATCAGTAGAAAACAGGGAGTTGTCATCCCTCTGCACAGACAGTTGGTGAGACCCGATCTGGAATATTGCATGTAGGTCTGGAGACCTCATCTGCACAGGGACATAGACAGGATGGAGGCAGTCTAGAAGAGGGCAACTTAAATGGTGCAGGGTCTGCACCAGAAGCCATATGAAGAGAGACTAAAGGAACTTTATATATATATATATATATATATATATATATATACACACATCCTCAAGGAAAGGATGGAGGGGGGGACATGATAGAAACATTTAAGTACCTCAAGGGAATCAATAAAGTCCAATAAGTTAGCATCTTTCAGAAAAAGAGTTGTGCAAGAAAAAGGAAGAACAATTTGAAGATAGAACGGGAACGACTCAGGGGCAATGTAAGAAAGTATTTTTTTACAGAGAGGGTATTGGATGCATGGAACAGTCTTCCTGAGGAGGTTGTAGGGTCAGAAACAGTGGGGGGATTTAAAAATGCATGGGACAAACATAAAGCAATTCTTGTGGGGGGGTAGGAGGAAGTAGGCTGTTGGTTAACTATGGTCTGCAGCTTATCTGTTAGGTAGGAAAATGGGCAGACTAGGTGGGCCAATAATAAAACTCGGATCCGCCATCTCATGACTTTCAGGGCCAACCTTCTGGAACAGCAAGTGGCTGCCATGCAAAGGACCCACTCCTGACACAGCTCTTCCTCTTCAGCCAGGGACTTCTCCCACAGAGAGAAGTGATTGGGTGGGAAACATCACCACAGGGATAAAGCTAGAGATAGAACCAAGTCAGATTCCCGCCTTAGGTCCCCTCACAGGACCTCTGTATCCTCCACCTCCAGTGGGAGATCAGAATCTGTCCCCCCGGTTCCATAACTATTCTGGGGTTTCTGCTAAGAAGACCGCTGCCTCTTCCCATTCACAGGGCAAAGAGTCATCTATCTAGCCATCAGCGTTCATCCACCCCTCTGTCCCTGGCTCTTAGGCCCCACAAGCAGTCACTTGGCTCAAAGCCAGAAGGACAGGTGTCTACTTCGTGTGTCAAAAGGGACTCTGTCTTCCGTAGAGTTTCATGGTTGTCCAACAGGCACAAAGGGTTGGGCAACTCCTCTAGATTCCAGGATGTTGATAAGCATCAGAAGCCTCCTCTGCCTGTGGACAGGGCGACATTCACCTTGGAAGGTCGGCAGACCATGCACCGTCACCAAAGCGGCTGTCTGCTCCAAAGGAGTGTCCATCATATTAGGTGACAGGTCACATGCCTAAAGATCGGACATCCAGACCCATAAAATGCCGGTTGAGCCCTTTGCCTCCACCTCCTCTCAAGGAGCCGGATGCCAGACCTCAAGGGGGTTCTGCTCAGCCAGAGAAGACCCATTGGCCCTAGAGCCTGGGGATCAGGTGACAACACCAAGCACACTACAAGGGCCATTGCCAGGCCCCTAAAACATCCCTACCCCACCACTGGCACAGCCTGTCATCCCGCTGGTGGAGAGAGGGGCGCTGTTCAACTCTTGGTGGAACACCATAAAAAGGGACTTGCTACCTGGACCACAGGAGCCATCTCCTGCCCCTAGTGGAACCCTGCCTAAATAGCCCTCGCCCCAAAGGCCAAAAATGACCTCCTTTGACACCAGATTGCCTGTCATCTGGGGATGATGACCGTGTGTCTTTTTCACAGAAAGAGTGGTGGATGCATGGAATGGCCTACCTCAGAAAGTGGTGGATATGAATACAGTACAAGGATTCAAAGAGGCATGGGATAGGCATAAGGGAGCAACAAAGGTGAGTATAAATAGATATACTGTAGATAGGCCATTTACAGAGTACAGGTCTGTGGCACATTCATAAGGTAGAAAAATTGGGCAGACTGGATGGGCCTTGCGGTCCTTATCTGCCATCAACTTCTATGTTTCTATCTATATGTAACTAATTCCTAGTGACTGCAGGACACACTTGTCATCCATTCCCTCTTCCAGGGAACATCCGCACTCTTCCTCAGCTGAATATGCAGAAGGCTCCTCCTACTACAACTCTTCTCAAATGAGTTACTTTTGGCCTGTCCAGATCACAAGGACTCTCCAAGGTCCCTTCTGGATGATCCATCCTTCCTGGATGTGATGCTACACATCCAGGCCCTCAACCAATGGGACACAGAGGAACTTGACCATGAATGCCGCCTGGCCAAGTTCCTCGGGGCGAACAACCCAAAGCCTCTGGTCTTTCTCCCACTAGTTGAGCCCTTCTAGAATGTTACCAAATTAGCCTGGAGGCATGCATCCACCACCCTTTCTATGAAAAAACACATGGTCATCATCCCTGACGTTAGTAAAAGGGGTCTGATACAGCCAGGTCAGCTTATACCCAATAAATACGTCACTGTACAAGGGTTTACTGGTGAAGCAAAAACATTGCCACTGGCTAGTGTTCTCCTAGACTGGGGTGAAACTGGGGAACTGTGCAATAGGTGGCTGTAGTCAAAACATTAGCAGTGGATGTGATCCTGGGTAACAATCTCCAACGGGATGATATGTGCAGTTATCCACAGCCAAGTGGCAAGGGAAAATTGTAGTTCCTTGAACCCCACAGAAGCCATTGTGGAAACCACTGAGAGGCTGGTTCCCCAGCCTGTGTCTCCTGATATGGAGATTAATGAAGGGGGGTAGAAATTTCCTCAGTAGCAAGTGACCACACAGCTACGGAAGGTTACTCCAAAGAGGAAGGGGTGACCCATTGTCAGAGGGTTGGGATTGACAGTGATTCTGAGGGCCCTGACACTAGTGCTAGGAACCCTAGTTTAGCGACTGAAGAGGACCTGTCCCATGCCTTGGGAATGTGTGAGAGGTTTTCAGCTGCTCATAGGGTTAACCCCAGTTTAGAGAAGCTGATGGCTTGGGCAGACTCGGACGGCACACAGGGAGGTGATGGCAGATATAAGGTTTATTGTGAAAATTGACTTATGTATACTCAGGCAGTACAGACAGAGGGAGGGATGCTAGGCAGGCAGCTTGTCATTCCCCAGGGCTATCGTGAGCAGTTGCTCAAAATTGCACATGATATTCCCTTGTCTGATCATCTGGGAATCACGCACGCTAGGCAGCAGTTAGCCCAGAATTTATACTGGCTTAACTTCACCCAGCAGGTGAAGGAGTATTGCAGGTCTTGTCACCGGTGCCAAGAAATAGGGAAGGTGGGCAAGAAAACCCAAGCCACCCTGATTCCCTTGCCCATAGTGGAGGAGCCATTCCAGAGAGTGGGAATGGATATTGTGGGGCCTTTAAATACCCCCAGCTCCTCAGGGAAGATATTTATCATAACTGTGGTGGATTATGCCACCAGGTGCCCTGAGGCAGTCGCCCTATCCTCACTGAGGACAGACAAAGTGGCAGATGCCTTACTTGGGATTTTCGCCCGTGTTGGAGTTCTGCAGGAGGTTATCACCGATCGAGGGGGTTCCTTCATGTTGGACCTGATGAAATGTTTATGGGAGAAGTGTGGGGTGCTGCAGAGATGCATGACACCATATCACCCACAAGCGGATGGACTTGTGGAATGATTTAATGGTACCCTAAAGTCAGTGCTCTGGGTGTTTGCTGAATAGCATGGAGGGGCTGGGAGAAATACCTTCCCCACCTGTTGTTTGCATATAGGGAGGTGCCCCAAGAGTCGACAGGATTTTCCCCCTTCAAACTCTTATATGGATGCCGGGTACATGGGCCCCTAGACTTGATCCAGGAGGACTGGGAAGGCAAGCATGCCACCCAGGGAACTCCCATTGTAGATGATGTCCTTAGGTTTAGGGAAAGGCTGAAGGAGCTTATGGGGACAGCCCAGAGCAACCTAGCAGCTGCCCAGCAGAAACAAAAAGTGTGGTATGACCGCAGAGCCAGAGCTCGCTCGTACATGGTGGGTCAGGAAGTCATGGTCCTTATTCTGGTCCGGAAAGACAAGCTGCAAGCTGAGTGGGCAGGACCGTACAAAGTGATTAAGAAGGTAAATGATGTGAACTACATTGTGGAGTTACCTGACAGAAGACAGACAGAAAGGATGTACCATGTCAACATGATGAAGCCATATGCAAATAGAGCTGACATGGTGTTTGCAGTGTGTAGTCATGGGGAGGTGGACGGACGAAGGAGACCCCCTTCTGGATTTGCTGGAGGAAAGTAAGTGGGAGTCCTCTGTGGAGGCAGTAAAATTGTCTCCCCAGCTGGCCCTGGACCAGATTCAGAAAGTAAGGGAGGTTTTAGCAGACTTTGCCCCCTTGTTTAGCGCCAAGCCTGGTCTTACCCCCTTAGTGACAAATGATGTGGAGACAGGGACACAGATGCCCATATGGTGGATAGCATATCGGGTGTTAGAGGCTGTCCAAAAGGATATTAGGAGGGAAGTGGAGGAGATGCTGGATTTAGGGTTAGTCCAGAGATCCCACAGCCCCTGGCCCTCGCCCGTAGTCCTTGTGCCCAACCCAGATGGCTCGACTCGTTTCTGTGTGGACGATCGTGGACTGAATGCAGTCACGAAGTCCGACGCCCACCCAATGCCCCAGACGGACAAACTCCTGGACAAGTTGGGAGGGGTGACCTACCTTACAACCATTGACCTGACAAAGGGGTATTGGCAGGTAGAATTGACAGACAGAGCTAGGGAGAAGTCAGCCTTCATCACTCTTATAGGCTTATTTGAGTTTAAAGTAATGCCTTTTTGAATGAAGAATGCCCCGGCCACTTTCCAAAGGTTGGTGAAACAGGTGCTAAATGGTGCTGAGGAGTACGCCGTGGTGTACCTGGATGACATTGCCATCTTTAGTACCAGTTGGGAGGAACACTTATCCCATCTTAGGGAAGTGCTGGACAGGATACAGAGGGGCTCACTATCAAACTGAGAAGTGCCAGGTAGCTGTGGGAGAAGTGGCATACCACGGGCATATGGTAGGTCAGGGACAGCTCCGTCCTAACCAAATAAAGATAGAGGTGATCCAGGCATGGTCCATACCAGAAACCCAGAAGCAGGTCAAGAGCTTTCTAGGAACAGCAGGGTACTACAGGAAATTTGTACCCAATTACAGTGCCCTGGCTGCTCCCCTATCTGACCTGACAAAAAGATGCCAAAGAAAATTACCTGGGGCCCAGCCTGTGAGGAAGCCTTTACCAGACTAAAGGAGGCACTGTGCAGTGTTCTTGTTTTGACTAGTCCTGACTATAGCAAAACCTTTATAGTTCAGATGGATGCCTCAGACGTGGGTATTGGGGCAGTACTGAGCCAGACATCCAGCCAAGGGACAGATCACCCAGTAGTGTACATGAGTAGGAAGTTGCTTCCCAGTGAGCAAGCATACTGCATGGTGGAAAAGGAGTGTCTTGCCATAGTGTGGGCCCTAAAGAATTTAGAGCCATACTTGTATGGGTAGCATTTTGTGGTGCAGACTGACCACAACCCCCTGGTTTGGCTGACGCAGATGGAGAAAAACAATGGCAGACTGCTAAGATGGAGTCTTGCTTTGCAAGGTTATGCTCTGACAATCATACATAGGGCTGGAGTGAAGAACCAGAACTCGTATGGGCTGTCTAGGGACTATGAGGAGTAAACTGATTTGGGAAGCTTATCCCATGTAGGGAATAGAACCCCTAACTTCAGTCTAGGTGGGGAGGAATTGTGACGTGGACAGCCGGTTCTGAGAGCTGTATCATTTTTTTTTAATATAAAATGTATTACTGACTGTCTCTGTTGAAAAATGTGCTCTTAGAATGACCTCACTCATCCCTCCCCCAGGTTTCAGCTGAAAGATGACAGCCATGAGAAAATGCTGATACAGCCTGTGAGATCACACACACTCAGTTTTTAGATACCAGGTGTTACATGGAAGGCCTGAACCTAATTACAGGGTGGAAGAAGCATGAGTTGAGCATATCCATTTTATGACGTTACAAAGGAAGAAAAGCAGGTTGTGATGTGTTAGCGTGAAAATCATAAAGATACTTTCATGTCCTGAAAGGGGGAAGCTTATCATGAGATCAAAAAGATGTCATTTGAAGAACATATGAGTCATGCTGAGGATTGCAAAATTAATACTTTGAAACATAAGATATATATCATAAGATATATATTTTTATATATGTAATCTGACAGAGGAGGAGCTAGATGACCTCGCACAAAAGGGGTTGGCAGATACAGTTCACTTTAAGGAGTAATTCTGTTTTACTTAGACACTTTTATCTAGACTCTGACAAGGAAAGATCTGTGAGCACTGTAAACAGATATTTAGAGAGAGAGTCAAATCTAAGTACTATAAGGAATTTGCATTGTTTAAACCTTGTTCTTTTAAAAAAGATTTGTATGTATTGTGATATAAGAGTTCTGTATTTTGTATTTTACATATTTGTATCTATTTTAGTAAAATTTTTTTTAGAACATACTTGGTCTGTCTTTGCATTTCTTTCATTTGTAAGAAAAGTATATATGGTTAAAGCAGACAATAGACATAAGCTTGAATAGTGATACCAAACTGAAAGAGAAGCATTTTAAATCTGAGGTCTTTATTAAAGTTTTTAAGGGTTCATCTCTGTATACCTGGTTAGGTGCCCATAGGCAAAGATATCTGGCCCCCCAAAGACAGAAATATCTGAGCCTCTACATTGGGTACGCTAGCAAGAGGTTCACAGTTTGAATCCCTCCAAGACTTGAGACCAAAGGTTTATCCGAACTCACAAAACAGACAAGTGGGGTACCTTGTTCTGTTAAACTGTTCACAAGACTGTGCTTGGAGGTTGGCACTTTGGGAGTAGAGGGCCTGACCTGCTATGGGTTTGTGACAATGGTCATGTACCAAAAATCATTGTGGAGCAAGGCATTAGACCTGGTCTAGGCCCAACCAGACTCCGACTGCAAGTCTGAACTCATGGCTCTCATTCAGTCGGGCATTGATGTTGGCAGGCATGTCTTATGGAGTTCTTACTACTCCGCAGACACTGCTGCCAGGGCAGCAGCAACAGGAGTGTGCATGAGGAGACATGCTTGGCTGCGGGTCTCAGAGTTCTGACAGGACCCACAAGATATAAAAGCTGCTGTTCAAGGGTAATCTTGTCATTTCTTCAAATATAAATAACGTGAAGCTTGGCTGCTGAGATGCGTGTAGTCTCTGAAGAAAATCAGGAATTGCTTCCGCTCTAGCCAAGGCCATACACAAATGTCCATTTTCAGTTCTTAATTTATTTTATTTATTTTCATAAAGTATACCCCGATGTTTCACCAATCGATGGCTTCTTCTGGGGAACTGTTAAGTAATTCAAAATATAAATCAGTGATTTTTATAACATTTCATTTCCAGTATTTCATTATTTATTAATTATAGTTTTTGAATCATTTGCTTAATGAACTCAAAATTGTCTAGAATACATCCATACGGTAACTACTGTTACTAATGAGCTTGCAGCTGATACCGTAAGCTGTCATTCGTTGGGCAGCCGTGGAGGTATGCGGGTGGGTTAGCTGCCCACAGATGATGGGGGGGAGCTGGGTGGGCTGGGGTCCTATGTCAGTGAGGGGTGGATATGCCACTGGACAGGGAATTGTTTTTGTCAACTGTATAGGTGATCGGGATACTGGCAGGGTGGGGGTACCACTAGACTACCAGGGAATTAATGTATGGATTTACAGGTGATGGGAGGAGAGGGTTACCACTAGACTACCAGGGACCCCTTCGATTACTACTAATACAGCGATCAAGGTTATGGGCGGGGGGGGGAACCACTGGACCACCAGGGTATTTCGAACCATAATTATACCACGATCAGTTTATGGGCAGGGAGGGGGGATCCACTGGACCACCAGGGATTGTCCATACATATTGCTATGAGCGATCGGGATTACAGGATGGGTTGGGAGTCCTACTGCAGTCCCTAGCACAGGGACTGCATGCTGTGCAGGGCGCCAGGTGCACTTCGCTGGCCTGCCCTGCACAACACATACAAATGGGGCCATAGTGACATGGACATGGCCCTATTTGCTCCATGCATGCATAATGGCTCCATTTGCATATCCATATCTCAGTATCTGGAAACTGCACCCTGCACAGCTCCAGGTGTGCTGACACATTCCCAGTCCAGGTATTCAGGCATGTCTGAGGGATGCAGCAGCGCATTGTATTTGAACCATGCAGATTATTTGCTATATTCAGAGGAGATGCGCCATGGCACATCTCTTTGAATATATCCCTAGTTGCTCCATAACTCAGTTGTGCTAATGCAACCACTTGCACAATTGGCGGTGCAATTCTGAATATTGGGGACAGAATGTACAAATCGGAAACAGCTACTGCTCAACACCATCCTTTCGTAAAAACCAGTGTCAGCAAGGAAGATGTCGGCAGCAAAAAGGGAGATTCAAGTGAAGAGGCCCTCTTCTTCCTTCAGGTACCCAAAGCCCCAAAAGTGCCAAGAATGCCAGAGCCCCTTGCCTACCCCTCCACTCAGTATGACTACCTGCCATCCCCCTCCTCTGGTGGAGGCTCAAGGGAGGCTGTAGGAGGAGGCTCTCCTTTATCTCAAAGGATGGTCCAATATCACCACAGATCAGTGGATTCTCCAGATTATCGAAAGAGGTACACTCTGGAGTTCACTTAGACCCACAGGACAGCCCACCAATTCCTTCTCACTGCTCCCTATCCCAAGCAGCTCTCCTAAGGGCAGAAATCCAAGCCCTGCTTGAAAAAAAAGGCAGTTCAGGTAGTACCCCAGGTCAAATAGGCAGGGGATACTACTACCACTTCTTCCTAATCCCGAAGAAGACAGGGCACCTCCATCCCATTCTAGATCTGAGCCAACCTAACAACTTCATCGAGTACAGAAAATTCAGGATGGTGATACTGCCTGGCCTGTTGCCCATGATATACCAAGGAGATTGGCTCTGCTCCCTGGACATGCAGGATGATTATATGCAAATAAAGGTCCTGCCATCTGAAAGAAAGTACCTCCACTTCACCCTCTAAGGAGAGCACTATCAGTTCAGGGTGCTGCCATTTGGCCTTTCGTTGGCACCAAGGGTCTTCACCAAGTGTCTGGCAGTAGTGGTGGCAACCCTTAGGAGAAGGGGTCATTATGTTTACTCCTACCTGGATGACTGGCTTCTTACAGCCTAATCAGAGGACCAGCTGCATCAGTCAATATGGGAGACTTTCAGCCCATGTCAAGTTTTGGGCATCACTCTGAATCTCTCCAAGTCATGCCTCTGGCCTACCCACAGACTGCAGTACATTGGAGCAGCCCTGAACACTGTCCAGGGAAGGATCTTTCTTCCCAAAGACCAAGAAGGTAGACTGTGGGAAGTTACTCAAATGGTAATGGCTACCACTCCAGTCTTGGCCAGAGTGGTGCTCCAACTCCTGGCCATATGGCCACAGCCATCGTAACAGTTCCTCTCACTCACCTGCACCTGAGGGTCTTGCAGTAGAACCTCAGAGTTCAATGGCACTAAGGCACAGATGATCTCGATCATCCAATCTGAGTCTCAGTGTGGTCCTTTGGTCCCTGGAATGGTGGGTCACCCTGGTTCGACTAGATACTAGTCCTTTTCAACATCTCAGTCCTCAGCAAATTCTGATTACAGATGTCTTGGGGCTGGGCTGGAGGGTGCACCTGGCATCCCACCAGATGAGGGGCTCTTGGACTTGATGGAATGTGCTCTCCATATAAATGTCCTGGAGAGGAGAGCTGTCCTGAATGCCTTGCAGGCATTCTAAGGGGTGCTGTCACCTTGGCCCTGTTAGTCTAGTGGGACAACACTCCAGCAGTCTTCTGTCCCAACAGGCAATGGTGCACTCATTCTTACCCCCTATGCAGAGAGGCTATGAGAGTTTGGTATTGGACAGTGGATCACAACCTGGAAATCACAGCGGTCCACATACCAGGGATTCACATCACAGACAGCCTAAATCACTCTCGATCTCAAAGTCATGAATGGAAGCTACTGCAGGAGGTTGTGGAGGACCTATTTGAAGGATAGGGTCAGCCAGAACTGAACCTCTTTGCATCTCCACACAAAGACAAACTGCCCAATTTCTGCTCACTAGATCCATGGCCTGGTGTTTTCCGGCATGACACATTGTCCCTGTCTTGGACAGGGAGGTTTCTGCATGCCTTCTCTCCCTTTCTGCTTCTCCAGAGGATACTGCTCAAGCTGCAGGCAGAAGGTACCCACATGATTCTGGTAGTGCCCTTCTGGCCTTGACAGATTTGGTTCCCACTGCTGTAACAATTGGCATCAGAACCCCATGTCTACTCACTTGCTCTCCCAGGAGCAGGGGGGTCGTAGTATATCTGGATCTTCGGACTTTACATCTGCATGCATGGCTCTTGCAGACTTATTTAGAGACAGATTTGGTGTATCCCCCAGGGTGGCAGACGTTCTCATGGCAGTAAGGAAACTCTCTACTAGGGCAACATGTGCCATGAAGTGGAATGTTTCTGCTTGTGGGCATCCTCTCTTTCCTGGATCCCTTCCACTGCCCAGTGGAATCTGTGTGAGTTCCTTCTTTCCCTCATCCCTCAGGTGCATCTCTGTACACGTTCAGCTCATCACACACCACAGGATAGGAAAGCTCTGGCATAACTGGACTTGTGCAAGACCTTTTAAAGGGACCTTGCACATTAAGCGTAAGGAGGACCCTGTTCCTCCTTGGGACCTTCTTGTGTTAGAAAGCTACTTTGCCTCCCTTAGAGCCAGCCACAAGTTTCAAGCTTTGCTTTCTCTCATGAAAAATGTTATTTTTGGTTGTCATTACTTGTGCTCAGAGGATTTCTGAGTTGCAAGCTCTGATGTGTAAAAGAGCTTTATCTTTTTGTTTCACAGAGACAGAGTAGCCCTGCATACAAATCCTAAGTTTCTTCCAAAGGTTGTGTCTGAGTTTACTTTAAATCAAGACATACAACTACTAGTTTACTACCCAGAGTGCTTGAACAGAGGGGAGGCCTCATTACATACTCTGGATGTACATAGAATTCTTCATTACTATGTAGACCGTACTTGTTCTTTCAGAAAGACAGATCAGTTGTTTGTCTCTTTCGCCCAAAGATTACTTGGAGCGCCTGTGACCAAGCAGACATTGGCCAAGTGGCTGGTCAATTATATTACTTTCTGTTACCAGAAGTACAACAGACCCTTACTGGGACTGGTCAAGGGTCATTCCACGAGAGGGGTCGCCACATCTTTCGCATCCTTCAGGAATATTTCTGAAGCAGATTTCTGGGCAGCTTTTACTTGGAGTTTGGGCCACACTTTTGTCAGGCACTATGGTCTGGACATTGCTTCCAGAAGGAGAGCAGGTTTCAGCCTAGTGGTCCTTCAGGAACTCCTCTCCTGAGTGTGCCAAGGGCTTGCTCTATAGTCCTCCATCCTTATGACCTTGGTCTCTTCTTTATACTGCATGGGACTCGGTCCTTACGGTGTTACCTGCTGCAAGAGCTCCCCCTCGAAGTAAGATAGTACAGTTACATAAGAACTTACCGTAACAGTAGATCTTTGAGCGGAGTTCTTGCAGCAGATGTGTTTCCCTCCCACTTGCCACCGGAGTTATGTAGCTGTACTTCTCTCTGGGGGATGGGAGATCCTCCTCGGTTCCCCATTCAAATTGCCAGCCAGGTCTCTGGAGGGTGAACTGAGGTGGTGCCGGGGGACCACCCCTTTATACCATAGGGGACATCAGGGTGAAGCCAGTGTCAGAGGGAAGTCCCTCCCCTTGGATGCTAGCTAAACATTTTCTGTGGGGTCCTATTGCCTAGCAGCATAGTCCTTATGGTGTTACCTGTTGCAAGAGCTGCTCTATAAGATCTTCTGTTACGGTAAGTTCTTACATAACTGTACTTTCACAGGTACAGAGACAATTAAGAACTATAATAAGGCATGCATTGAAGACATTAGGAGCAACTTAAAATCAATAGATTGGAAAGAAATTATGTCTGGTCTTGCAAGTGAGGAATGCTGACAGTTTCTCAAAACAAAACTTTTGAACTAGAGAGAAACATGTCCCTTAAAAGGAGATGAAAAAGCAAAGCCGAAATATCTACATGGCTCACACCTGCAATAAGGAAATAAACCAAGAGCAAGGTAAAAGCTTACTCTAGATTAAAATAAACAGTTGTCTATTATTAAAGCAAAACTGCAGCTCTGAGCTGAAATTACTAAAACAATGATTAAAGGGAACCAATGCAGGAAGAATTTCAAAGAACACATAGGAAAGATAATACAGCTTGTTATGCAAATGTTAATCAACAAAAAGGCAGCACAAGGAAGATAAGGTCACCGAGAGGGTCAACACCAATTTGGTAGAGGATGACCTTGAAATGGACAATGGCTTTAATAGATACTTCCTTTCAGTTTTCAGCAAAGACCTGTAACAAAACCCTTTGGTCAGATGCATCACAAAACATTTACTTTGGTAGGGAAGATGTACTTTCAACCCTGAGTACCACTAAGGTTAATACATCCCCAGGCCCAGACAACATACACCCCAACTGTTGAGAGAACTGGTGTCTGACTTAGCTTGCCCACTGAGTATGCTGTTTTAATAGATCAGTGGAGACTGGTGTGCTGTAGAGTGACTGGAGGATGGCAATATTGATTCCACTTTATAAAAACAGGCATAAATTACATGCCAATTAGCTTGACCTCCCTATATAGAAAAGTTATGGAGCGGCTAATAAAGGAACATCTAGATTCCAAAATAAGGCCTGATGGACCAGTGTTTCTCAGCATGTGTTTAAGGATGGTCTCTCATGTACAGCCAATCTAGTGACTTTTTACAAACCTTTTAGTAAACATCTGGATAATGGTACTCTGGTGGATGTTGTGTTGCTGCACTTGGGTAAGGCCTCTGATAAGGTCCCTCACCAAGTACTAACCAAGAAGATCAGTAAAATGGGCATAAACCCATGCTTGGTTAGGTGGATTAATGGGTGGTTGTTCAATCATAATCAGTGGGTTAAAATAAATATGCTAATCTCTGAGGAGGGACCAGTTAGCAATGGGGTTCCTCAGGGTTCAGTCCTGGGTCCCACTTTTTTTTTTATCTTATTTATAGGTAATATGAACAAAGGAATAATGAATACCATTTCAAAGTTTGCTGATGATGCCAAACTGAGTAGTGAGGTAGATACCATTACCAGACACCTTACCTTGGTTAGCAACCTACAAAATGTATTGAACTATGGGCCATATAAACAAAATTATTTTTAATTATGACAAATGCATTGTGCTTCACATCAGAAGTAATCCCTACTTTTCATATTCTCTCAGAAAAATGATCAACGAGCGGAAAGGAACTGACCTTGGAATCCAAATTAATAAGTTAACATCCTCAGGCCATTGTAAGAAAATAACACAATCTGTGAACTTGTTGCTTAGAACTGTCAAGTATACCTTCATTTCTAGAAAAGAATATTGCATGCTTCCTCTGTATTGGGCATATATACAGCATTACTTGGACTATGGATCATCTTTCTGGAACCCCCATCTTAATGGTGATACGAACTAGTTGAACAAGTTCAGAGAACAACAACAAGCTGGCCTGCCAGCGCGGTAGTTGAGGTTTCCCCTTCAACGATGACCCAGGTTCGGGAATGGACATGGGTGTCAAAGGGCCAGCCTGGGGAGAAGGCGTGAGCATCCAGTGACAGCTTGCCTTCTCCTAGGAGGGAGGGGGTTTGAGGCTCAGCATTTGCTGGTCCCTGGTGGAGGCTAGGGGCATGGTATCATGTCAGACCTCACTGTGGGAGGGGGTGTGACAGACACCAGTGTGTGTCTTGATGTCAAGTGGCATGTCACACCCCCACAGAAAAATGGAAAATGGCTCCTGGATGGCCTCATGGTGGCCTTCAGTTTCCACGGCGATAAAGCCCCAGAGAACTCCGAACTGACTGACCGCCATGCCTGGGATATGAAAGAACATCTCTGGGCCTCTCATCTTCTCCCAAGTAGCCCCTACAGGGATGGGGCCTGCCTGATGAAGGAAGCGTTGGGTCACCAGGCTCACTGCATCAATGAGGATGGTGGAGGGCCTTGGTCACTCCAAAGGAGTGGTTGGCCAGGAACTCTGGCAGGAATGAAAAAAGAACAATAACAATAACAAAACTGATTCTTCACTTAAAAAGTATGACATACAGTAGTCAGACAGGTTAACAGAATCTGGATTATTTAGTTTGGAAATGAGAAGAAAAAGTGCTGAGCTTTTGTTTAAGCAATACGGCATGACAGGGGGTTTGTTATGGTGGGATAATGGCCCACCTCAGGGTGGGTTAGTACGGCGTGGCCGAGGTTTCCACCTGAGAGGGCCGTTAGCCCTTAACACACACCTGAGGTCTATATTATAATATGAAATGGGTCATTTTAGTAAATCTATGCATTTTAAACATAATACTTTCAGCTGGGCAGTTGTGCTAGGATAACGCCCAGCTGAAAGCAGCTCTCAGCCAATCAGAATTCAGCATTCTTTCTACCCATTTCATATTATTATTTAATATTTTACCAAAAAAAACCAGTTGTAGATACAGTGTTATTTGAAGTTTGACAACAGACACTTAAATTTAAGGTCACGTACCAAACAACTAGCCACCTTAGACAAAATCAAAGAATCAAATACCTTGCCAGAAATAACCCAAGAGGAAATCAGAGAAAGACTAAACAAAATGAAAACATAAAAAATCCCCTGGCCCAGAATCAGTACATCTTAGACTGATAAAGGAAGTAGGGAGGCAGTATAGCAAAGTGGTTTAAGACTCTGAGCTGCAAATCTGAGAGTGGGGTTTGAATCCCACAGCCCCCACTTGATACGTGTGACCTGAGCAAGTCATTTAACTTCCCTTGTGTTCCCATGTCACAACTGTAAACAAGTTTTCAGTTCAGTGTGCCATTACTGCTTAAACAATTTGAAAAAAGGAACTGGAAAGCTGACTCATTGATCCTTTGCACAAATTATATAAATGTCTCTAAGCATGGGTGAAATTCCACTAGACTGGTGGGCAGCCATCATGGTTCCAGTTTATAAGAAGGAGCTAAGGGAACATGGCCTATTACAGACCCATGGATCCTTACAAGTATATTGGGTAAAGTAATGGAGGTGTGTGTAAAAGACAGGATGGCTCAAGAAATTACAAATAAATATCTTACAGATAACACCCAACACCTTTTTACTAATAACAGATTGTGCCTCACAAGTAGCTTAGTATTTTATGAAAAAGTGAGTGCACTACTAGATAAAAAGTCGCCAGTTGATATCATCTACTTGGATCCCACACACACACACACACACCCTGATTGAAACAAATTCATAGATTTGGGATAAATAAGACTACTGTGAACTGGGTAGAGGCATGACTAAGTAACAGGACCCAGGCAGTAAGAATTAGGGTGTCTGTGAACTGAGGATTACATCACTAGTGGGGTACCACAGGGATTGGTGATGGGACCTGCCCTGTTCTCCCTGTTTATATCTGACATGACTACAAATGTTAATAGCTTTTCTATCAAGTTTGCTGATGACACCAAGAGTGCAGCTGAGGTGAAAAACAACTTAGGAGTAGAAGCATTAGGCAAAGACATCAGTAGAATAGAGGCATGGGCACTATTGAATGGAATGATATTTAATTTAGAAAATGTGTAATCTTGCATTTGGGTGAAAATAATGTCTGCACCACATACTCATTAAATGGCAGGATGCTGAAATCAGTAGAGAGTGAAACAGATTTGCATGTGATTATAACTAAAGATCTTATGTTGAGTGTCCAGTGTAATGCAGCAGTCAAAAAAATCAAACTGAAGTATTGGGTGTCCAGTGTAACACAGCTGTCAAAAAATCAAACTGAAGTATTGGGTGTCCAGTGTAATGCAGCAGTCAAAAAATCATATAGAAGTATTGGGTGTCCAGTGTAATGCAGCAGTCAAAAAATCAAATAAAAGTATTGGGTGTCCAGTGTAACGCAACAGTCAAAAAATCAAATGAAAGTATTGAGTGTCTAGTGTAATGCAGCAGTCAAAAAATCAAGCAGAAGTATTAGATGCATTAAGAGATCCTTTGCTTCTAGGAAATAGGTCTTGCATCTTGCCATTGTATAGGGCTTATGTTTGTCCACACCTGATCTATTGCTCTCCACTGTGGAGTCCCCATCTACACAAAGATGTTCGGAGAATTGAGGGTGTCCAATGGAGTATAACAAAATGGATAAATGGAGTGCACAACATATGAGCAGAGACTTACTGATCTTAACCTATACACGGTGGAACTTAGGCATACAAGGGGAGACCTTTCGCTGACATATCGTATATACAGGGATAAGCAACTCCTGGAAGACCTGGGACTAACAGAGAATCACAGGACCCTCTCTCTCAGAAGTCACAATCATCAGCTGATGCTGACTTGCCCTAAACTAGACAGTAGAAGATTTTTCTACTTGCACAGGATTATACCGCTGTGGAACTCCCTGGCAAAAGAAGTGGTGGAAACAGATACCTTTGGCACCTTCAAAACCAGATTAAACAAACCTCTACTAAAACAAATGGGTACATAACAAAACCTACGTGGTGGGAGATGTACAATAATGGGCATCTCAAGCCTTCTGTAGATTTATCTTATCCTAGTATGAATCCTAGTATGAACTAGTAATATCAAAGACAAGAAAAAAATGACAACTATTTTACAAACAGGGCAGCAAGAGCTTGGAAAAAACTTCATAAGGAAATAGTAAACTGTTGACAGTTTCGAGCTAGGATTGGACAAATACCTAAAAACAATGTAAGAGGGAATAATACAACTACTATGGAGTGGAAGACAATCCTAATGGGCCCTGAGCTTACTTTTGTCTTCTCAACCTTAGTTACCTTAGCTAGTAACATGGCTTGTACTCCAAGCTCAAAGACATTCTAAATGTGGACACTGTGTCCATTGCAGCAACAGTACGAGCGCACCAACATTTAGACATCCAGGGTCTGGCAAAAAGTTCAAGGTAAATTATACAATGGCAAGAACATTTCCTAGATTCTGATTGGTCAGTGTGTGCCTGGGAAAGTGAGGTTATCCGAGTATGACCTCACTGTATGAAGTCAAGGCACACACTTGCTCGCATGACTGTCAGAAATCATGCCTCCCCTCCAGAAATTACTGCCACTCTCAGCTTCTCCTATAAAGAAATTCAGCCCCCCCCACACACACACAATAACATCACTCCCAACCCCCATTTATTTATATTTTTTTAATTTTTGGATGCAGCCTTTGAGCTCAGAGCTCATTTACAAACATTCCACATCAAGGAGACAATACAATGCAGATAAGCATATTCAGTATACAGCAGAAAGTATGAATTTACAGAACACATAACATCAGTACTCAAACCAAGTACAAGTAACACTATACAATAAGATAATATGACGCATAGACAACTATAAAAAAATAAGGGATGGTATGGAGATCCAGAGGCCAGCACCCAGAGGTGTGGGATTGTCACAATTGTATCAGTAAAGTGAGGATAGGAGGCCAGAAAGTGAGAGATAGGTACAAGTGGTTAGGGGAGGAGGGAGGAGGGGGAGGAGGTTGCATGGGGAAGGTACAGGGTTAAAGGTGTGCAGTTGAGGTTGGGTAGGCAGTGGGGAAGAGGAAATAGAATGACAAGGCTGCTGGCAGGGAGATGAGGGGGATGTAAAAGGGTCAATTAGAGGAGTCTGGGATAAGGACAAGGTGAAGTCAGCTTAGCTAAAGCAGAGGGGAAAAACAGTCTTGAGGGCAAAGTGTTAGAGGTCGTTCAGCTGTCACAGCTGCAGGAGGTAGCTACTGTAGGTAGTGCTTCATTTCTTTTTTTAAAAGAGATGTTGTTGGAGTTGACTAGTTTGGCAGGGAGCTGTTAATCCAGTGTAAACTCTGTAAGCAAAAGAGCTCTGAGCGAAAGAGCTTCTCCTGAATGGCGCAGATAGTAAGCATCATGCTGTGCCCTTGGTGCAGTGCTGGGTTCTTGAGAATTGCAGTAGGTTGTGGATGGCAGGCAGTGCAACCCCAAGAAGTGCTTTCTTTTCCATGAGGCATACTTGGTACTTTACTCGCTCTGGTAGGTTTAGCAATTGTGTTTTAGCATGCACCTTGCATGTGTGGGTGAGCTTGTCCGCACCCAGGACAAGTTGGCAGACTTTGCTGAGTGCTGTTTTGACACAGTTTAGGGCCGTGTCGGTGGCAGCACTATATACAATCAACCCATAGTCAATAACTGACAGGACTAAGCTGGTGATGGCAAGGCACAGGCAGTGGGCATTAGATGGCTCCTGTGCTTATCTAGGACTCCAAGTTTGACATTTACAGCCCTGCCCACACTGTCAATATGTGAGGAGAAGGAGAGGGAGAGGGAGTGGTCGATATGTACTTCGAGGTACATGAATGTCCTTACTTATTTGAGGGTGTCAGGTTGTTTTTATTGACTATGTTGACACCGTGGTGTTTCTTTTTGAGTGTGGGCAAGGAACAGCATTATTTTAGTTTTTTTTTTTTATAGTTCAGCAGCAATGTGTGCCTGGTGAACCAGTCCTCTAATTGGTAGAGGCTGTTTTGCAGGTCCTGGGGAGAGGACTCGCTGTGGGGTGCAATTAATGATTACAGCATCATCTGCATAGAGGATAATTTTGGATGTGCAAGCTTCAGTGAGGGTATTGAGAAATATACTGAACATCAAGGATCCTGGGATGGACCCTTGGGGAACCCCTAGTGAGACCTTCCTGGGGCTGGACAGCACACAGCCCATCTTCATGCACTGTGTTCTATCTGAGAGGTATTTAGAATACCAGCCAATGGTGGTTGGGGACAGACCGGGTTCTAGTAACTTTTCTAGCAGCAGATGGTGTTTTACTGTATCAAAAGTTTTTGTGAGGTCAATTAATTTACCCCACTAGGTGGCCACTATCAGCTGCATTGTGTAGGAGGCTTGAGAACTCAATTGAGGTGGTGTTAGTACTATGGCATTTGTGGAACCCAAGATGTTGGGGGCATTGCAGGTTGTATTTATGTGGATACTCATTCAGTTGGTCTGCTACTATCCTCTCTAGGACCTTTGACAATGGTGATAGGATGGAGATGGGCTGGAAATTGAAGGTACTTGTGTGTTCCCCACTCTTGTGTACTGGTGTGACAAGAGCCATTTTCCAGAGGTTCTGGAAGTTACCAAGTGTGAGGGATTTATTAAAGATTTTGGTAATTGGGGCCATTTCCTCATCAGGTGCAAGCTCCACCATTTTCATATCTATGTTGATACAGGCCAAATGTATTTCCCCCAACACCCTTTTGATGTATTTCTAGGCCTCAGAAATAATTATGCATTTGAGATAAAACTGCGGTATATTGTTCACTGACTGGGTTAATGGACAGGGTCTAGGAGCTGAGGGGGTTTGTGGTGACAGATAATTGGTAGATATGATGGAACTGAGGTCCAAGAATGCCACAGTAGAGGCTTCAGCAATGGAAAGGGGGTCCTTAGTGAGAGTGCCGTTGACATTTAGAAGTGAAGGGGTGGGGCTGATCCTTCCCAATCAAGTTGTTAATGTTACCCCAGAAATCCCTATTGTTGTCCCAGTTCCTTTCTAACTGGCTTTTGTAGAAATTAGCTTTAGCCAGCCTGATTGCTCAGTCAACAAAGTAAAGCATAAGACACTCTCCATAAAGAAAAACATTGAATGTTCATGGCAGTTTTTATCTTGTTTCACTGAATGGAGCACTGCCTTCAACGAACTATGGAAACTGTAACTATCGGTTACGTGGTTGACTGACATTGCTTGAACATAGAACATAGACTTTGATGGCAGATGAGGACCGCTTGGCCCACCCAGTCTGCCCATTTTCCTACCTGTTGGATAAGCTGAAGATTAAAGTTTACCAACATCCTACTTCCTCCTACCCCCCCACTATAATTGTCTTATGTCTGTCCCATGCATTATTGAATTCCCCACTGTTTTGACCCCACAACCTCCTCAGAAAGGTGGTTCCATGCGTCCACCACTCTCTCCATGAAAAGAATATTTTCTTACCTTGACCCTGAGCTGTCCCCCCTCTATCTTTGAATTGCTTCCTGGCAAAAAAACTTCCTTGTAAATTCAACTTATTTTCTCAGTCTGAAGAAGCAGAAGCACACATCCTCCCTAACTTCCTCCTGTCCCCTCCACAGTCAGTTATCTAAACTCAAGCTGTACCCCTGCTACTATTTCTCATCAAGCCTACACTGTGATCACCTCAGGGATCAGCTCTGGAGCGAGAGAGTGACAGAGCAACTGCATGTTTCAACAGCTACCACGTGGCTCCATTCAAAATGCTTGCTCCCTCTACAAACTTTCATAGCTTGTTTCTTTTTAACTGCACCTTGCCAAGCAATTCTCTGTGACACACACCTCCCTACCTCCTTCCACGTGGCAATGGAAGGGCAATCAAAACAGTGGAGGCGGGGTGCCAGTCTCCGATTCCCAGCCAACAGCAGCTTGAAGACTCAGTTGAAGGAACAGAAACACAGGGAAACAGCCAAAACCATCAGAAAACATAAACACCCAGGCAATAGGGATATTAACAAAGGTTGCTCTATGGAATCAGAGCCGCACCAAAAACACAGCACCTACTCGCTGAAACAATAAATCAGCACTATTTTTGTAAAGTATACCTACCCATTCAAAAATTACAAACAAATTTACTTTAAATGTACTTTTTCAGTTTTTTTTTTTTATAAGTAAGTCATTGTATAATAGCAACATTGCACTCCAGGGTGTAGGTCATGCAGGGATAACCTCACTTCTGGGTGTTGAATGCACACAGCTTAAAGCCTCATGTCCAACCACCCAGGTGTGAGGGTATCACAGCACGGCCCCTACCCAGTTGTGCATTATTGCTTAATTAATTCATTACATATAATACACCCAGGGTCATATGCATGCTTACTTGCCCATGTGGCATTAAGTACATAAAGCAATAGTACAAACACACCAACATTTAGATATCCAAGGTCTGGCAAAACTATAAGATAAATTAATTCATTACATATAATCTGCCCAGGGTCTCATGTTTGCAGCATTGGTGCAGACCTGTGTGATGGCCCTGTGTCATGAGACAGGCTCCAACAGCGAAACACTGTGCATTTGTTTTAAAGTGTAGCAAGTGGGGGCATCAGGAGTCTTCTTGGTTGCTAGGAGCTCCTGCAGGATGTAGTGTGGGAGTTGTAGACTGTGTGCATCACTGCAGCAGACTACAGATCTCAACTGTGCACAGATTTTTAGTGGGCTGTTGCTTTTAGATACTGCTCCTGTGCTGGATTTTTTTTTTTTTGCTGTCTAGAAAGAACTTTAAGAGATATTAAATATATTTTTAACAGAGGGAGTGACCCAAACACAGAGTAATTTCCAGGTCATTCAGTCACATACAGTCTAGCCCTCTGCAAGCAGGGACTGTTTGCAACATTGTTGCTGACCTGTGTGATGGCCCTGTGTCATGAGACAGGTTCCAACAGCAAATACTGTGCATTTGTTTTAAAGTGTAGCATTCGGGCATCAGGAGTCTCTGTGGTTGCTAGGAGTTCCTGCAGGACATATTGTGGGAATTGTAGTCTGTGTACCTTGCAGCAGCTGACAACAGATCTCACCTGCACACAGATTTTTAGTGGGCTATTGTTTTCAGGCACTGCTCCTGTGCTGGAGTGAACTTTGTGCTGCCTAGAAAGAACTTTAGGTGACATTAAATATATTTGAGCGGCCTGACCTCAGAGTAATTTCTGGGTCATTTGGTCACTTTATTTTGTATCATTATCTGTGTAATTACTTGATTGTTAGCTTGAAAGATATATGCTAACAGTTTGAAATGCTCTACATGTAGGTGTTTTGATATCCCTCCCATGTAGATATACTTACAGATCATTGTTCTTCACCTTGTGACATTCTCAAACACAATTTGCAAACAAGCTGTGTAAGATAGTTCTCCTTTGTAAGTTACTTGTGAAGTGTCTGTGTTGCAATACTGCTACCCCAGCCTCCTGCTCTAGGGGGCCTGTGACTATATTATTGTAAGTGGCTGCAGCCCTTTTCAGTGAAATTAACTAATCCCAATCAGCCTATCTAAAGATATTGACAGCCTATTGCAGCCTAGAACTGGAGTAAGTTGTTTACACTTTAGTAACCTTCTGTTATGATATAAAGATATCACCTTTAGTGTACTATGTGTATTCTCTCAAAACTATTTACAGGGGTCTTTCTGTGAAGCTTGAATTACTGGTTACAGAATTTTTAATTTATTGTTAAACATGGCAACTGAAGTAAGTACAGTTATTTTAAATGATGGAATAATAGGAACCAAATGTGAGTCTTGTGGGAAGTTTACTACACTACCCTTGACTGACTTTGGAACCTACAATTGTGATCAGTGTAATGAGAGCAAGGGCCTGTAAATAAAGTTACTATGCTTAGAGCTAGAAAATAAAATTGTATACTGACATTAAACAATACAAAGGAGGTTTTGCAAGGGCCACTTGCTGAAGGAAACAAATAAAGGCCTAGAGATGTAGAGGAAGAAAATGAGTGGCAGCAAGTAGGGATAAGCAAAGGTTTTTAAAAAGGGGAGAACTATGGACTTCCTCATCCCTACATCAAATTGATATAGCTCACTGTACCAAACAATGGAAAGGTTAGATGAGCAAGCAGATGAAATCCTGGGCATAATTGATGATATTAGCCCTAAGAATACTACCCAGAATGAACAGCCCCCATAATAAATACAAATTCACCATCAATTGATACTTATCTAGAGTCTGCACCAACGCAATAGAAAACTTAATTGTAATGGAAGAGATGCACTTGTGCAACATGAAAATCCTACTACCCTGGTACAGAGATTTGATGACCAGATATACAGACCATTGCACAACTAAAATACATAAAAAGACATACTCAGCTGCTGCTTTAAAGGTGCAGGAGTATGTAAGAACCAATGATATAAAATTTAAACCAGAAAGTGAAATCCTACTAGATTTCCAGATTCTCCTTAATTTTTAGAATTAAACTGCAGAATTATCTTTTCTGAAATAGTACCTGTCCCAAGGAAACAAATAGAATGGAATAACAAAATTACAAGGTTTAATAACAGTCTTAGGAAATGGTGCTTGCTGAATAACATCAATTGTATCAGGAGTAGGGAAAAGTTTGTGAGCAACAGAGACTTATTTGCACAAGGTGGCCTGCATCTTAATAAGAATGGCAGCAAATTATTGGGCAATCTATTTTGCCAGGAAATAATAAAGAGCCATTTAAACTGAATGTCGGGGATGGGCATAAGATTAGTCACCAGTGCACACCTGTAGT
This sequence comes from Neoceratodus forsteri, assembly GCA_016271365.2. NCBI lineage: Eukaryota > Metazoa > Chordata > Ceratodontiformes > Ceratodontidae > Neoceratodus > Neoceratodus forsteri. Next base: position 405,146,753 of record CM057457.1, read on the forward strand.
AACAAAAACATATCCATAAAGTGAACAGTTTAAATATTGTATCCCCAAATGCTAGGAGCTTAAATTAAAAATGACATGTTAGAATTACTTATCAAGACCAAATATATTCACGTTTGTTGTATAATACAAACATGATGGACTCGACAATTGTTATACTAATATTGAAGGTCACCAGCTCTTCCATAAAGACAGAATTAATAAATGCAGGGAGGGGTGCCATTCCTTGATAATAATTTAAAGCATCTGAATGGGAAACACCCACACATAAAGTAACACAGAACAGATCTGGATCAAATTATAACCACCAGTTAACAAACAAATAACAATTGGGGCCTGTTATAAAGCACCATCCCTATCAGCAGAACAAAGGCAAGAATTTATTGACTTGAATGAAAAGGGACTGAACCGAGAACCATTATTACCAGGGACTTCAGTTTACCAAATATTAATTGGGGAAAAACCTGGGCAAACACCAATTGAGATGGAATTACTTGATTTTATTATTACCAATAATATGAATTATCTTGTTAAGTCAAATACAAGAGAGTTCTAATATACTAGATTTGATTATTACCAATCTGGATACAGATAATATTAGTTGCTCAATCAGGGAACCACTGATGGCAGAGACCATAACATGCACCACATAAACCTTAAAGAAACTTGGACATTTGTTAAGGGTATGACTAAATATAAATGTTATAATAAAGCAGACTATAAAAGATGAAGAAATACAGTATCTTGCTAAGTGGGATTGAGAAAACACCTTATGCAGCTTCCTTGAGGAGATGGGGCAAGATTAAATACCACATTAAATTCCTGTGGATATTTTTATCCCTGAATGAACCAAGTATAATGGTAAAGGCAGGATCCCTGCATGGTTTAACAAACTAACTAAGCTGATTAAAGCTAATAATAGAGCCTTTCAGAAGCATAAACAGAAGGCAACAGAATCCATATGAAATTTATATATGCTAAAGTTGAAGAAATGTAAACAGACAATTAGGAAAGCAAAAAAAGATGTTGAATATAACTTCTCTATAAAGGCACAAGACAACAAGAAAACATGTTTCAACTGTATTAACAGTATGAGGGGTGAAAAACATAAAATTAGTGCATTAATAATAATACCATACTGGATGGGGAGAAGGACATGGCTATTGCTTTCAGTGACTACTTCTTGGGAGCGTATCAACTGAAAGATGAAAGCACTAGAAAAATAACATAATAAATGACAACACATTTATTCAGTGCAATACAACATCAGACAAGTCGAAAGCAAAACTAGATGCATTTAAAGTTTAATAAATCCCCAGGGCCAGATAAAATCCATCCAAGGATGCTCATGGAATTGTCCTCTGAATTAGTTGGACCCTTGGCTTTGTTATTTAGTTGCTTCATCTCTCAAGGAAAAGTTATAAATGAATGGATGCAAGCCAGTGTGACCCCTATCCATAAAAAGGTTCAAAAGGAGAGTTTAATTATAGGCCAATTAGTTCAACATCAGTAGTTGGCAAAGTGAAGGAAGATGTCAAAGATTTCATTGACAAACATATTAAGGAAACTGGCAGTATAGATATTTATCATCATAGTTTTACAAATAATCGTTCTTGTCAATCAATTTTATTTCAGTTTTTTTAACCAACCAGCAAGTCACTCAATTAGGGCCTTGTAGTGGATATGGTTTATTTAGACAACACTAAGGCTTTTGACACTGTTTCCCATAAAGAGCTTATAGAAGAACTAGCTGCAACAGGATTAAATGCAAATATTATTAGTTGGCTAACCCCTTGGCTAAAGGGAGGCAAAAAAGAGATTTCACTGGGGTCATCACTCAAACTGGGGAAGTGTTGGTAGTGGGGTGCCCCAGGGATCTGTCCTGGGCCTCACATTATTTAGCCTATTTGTGTCTTCTATGGAAACATCAAGCAGTACTTGGATTAGCAAATGCATGGATGATACCAAATTAAGATCAGTGGTCAATACTTCCACAACTTGTATACAACTACGAAAATATTTAGATACAATATTCAACTGGGCAAATGCACCTAAACTTAGCTTTAATACATGTAAATCCAAAGTAATGCATTTTGGTTTAAAAAAATGTCCTGTGAAAATACTATCTCAGTGGCACTCTCCTAGAGGAAAGGAGAAAGGAAAAAGATTTGTGTGCCATCATATCTAATGACGTAACACTTTCTGAACACGTTAGACACATGGCCTATAAAGGCAATAGGATTTTGGGTGCCATTCTTAAACATATCGCACGTAGGGATCAAACTGTTATCCTGGCATTGTATAGAGTCTTGGTCAGGCTGCAGCTAGAATAGTGTGCACAGTTGTGGTCTCCAGGCACTCTGATGGATATACTGTAGCTGTTCTAGAAAGGATACAAAGAAAACGCTACCAAAAGGATCAAAAATATGGAATTACACTTATATAAGCAAAGATTACTAGAGCTGAATCTGTATCCCTTGGAATACAGAAGATGCCAGGGAGACCTATATATGGTCTTTAAAGCTACAACTATACCGGATCTTTTCAAATACTTAGGTTTAGAATACAAAATATCTGGTATAAAACCCAGAAGATGCAACAAACAGTTAAAGTGAGACAATTACAACACTACTAGAAGGGGGCAAATGGTTTAGCCAGAGAGCAGTTTCAGTCTGGAATTCATTACCACAGAACATCATGGATAGTGATTTGATGGCGACATTTAAATCCTCAATAGATAAAATTTTGGTTATTACTCCAACATCTAATGTTGGTGAGTCTAGATGGCATTTTGCGCTTGACTTGTATAAATCCTATGAATATGTGTGGTTACATGCCCATGTGGCATGGACTTCATAAGGCAAACAAAAAGACCACTGAAAGCATGTACAAGTGAAAATAAAATTGCAGTCAGGACTAGGAACAAATATTACGCAATATCACGACATTCTGTGGAGGCAGGGCATGGAACTGTAGCTGAAATACTTTGTTGGTATAGTGAAAATGACTGTACCAAGGAGAAGGGATGATATATAGAGAAAACTCTTGCAATAGGAGTGTAATTGGATAAGGGAACTCCCAAGCAGTCAAACTAAAGGGATAAATGATAGACAAAATGGTGACTTGGTGCTTTCTTGTTTTCTTTGTAACCTAATGTGACTATTTTTGTTCACTAATAAGCCTGATACAGTATAGCAAAATGATGTGAATTCATATCAAACACTTCATCCTTGTAGGAATTATTATACAAGCCACAATGATTTGCTTGTGTGTAATTTGAGTATGATTGTGCAGTATATGGCTTCTATGTTGTTGTCTCTCTTGTAGGTGCTGGTTGTTTGTTATCATATAGGGAGCTCCCTGTGTAGTTTATTGTTAGGACCTACAAGGGTAGTAGTGATTTTTTTTTAATTCATCTGTATGAGAGTGTTGAAAGTTTGGTAGCAGAAACTTAATTTAAAATGGTCTGTATGTGACTATAAGTGGCGCCGTCCAGTGCATGAATAGGATGAAAATGAAGATTAAGTGTTGTCATGCTCATAATAAAACATTCAAGGTGAAGTGCCGCTATGCACTCATTGTTGTTAATGAGTTTTTTATACATGTGCATGTCTAAATGTACAATGCCAGTGAGCACAATATAACTTTTTGATTGACCGTGTCACTGTGCACTCACAAGGGGAGACTGGGACAAGATGATTGATGGCTACAAGGGGAGACTGGGACAAGATGATTGTTGGCATTATCCAATAAGGACTGCTGACAGGTTTGGGTGCTCATTGACTTTGGAAATGTAAGCAAGGCTATTGGCACGGTACAATACTTCTGATGAAACCGTGACATCACGGTGAAACATTAGCACATTCATGCATGCACTCGCAGGTGTATGTCCATCATTCCTTTGGGCTGGATATCCTGAAACATGAATTAAGAAAAAGTTATAGGCTCTTTGAAACTTAATGAGCATGCAGTAAAACTCATCTAGCATCCCAGGAGGTACAGATAAAATGGAAACATGCAACAAACTAACTAATCTGCAAGCTCAGGAAAAAGATCCAGATGTGCTATAGTTGGTGGTATGTACAATATGGGCCCGATATTCAGAATTGCACCTGGCAATGATGAAAGTGGTTGCACAGCACAACTGAGATGCACTGAAGCAACTAAGGAATATATTCAGAAGGGATGTCCCATGACACATCCATCTGTTCTGAATGTGGAAAGTAATGCGCACGGTGCAAATACAGTACTCCGGCTCATCTCTCAGACAGCCCTGAATACCTGGACTAGGAGTGCACCAGCACACCTGGGGCTGTGCCATGCGCAAAATCCAGCTACTCAGACCTGGGTATGCAAATGGGTCCATTATGCATGCAAGGTGCAGATGGGACCATTTGCATGAGTTGTGAAGGACTGACCAATGAATTGTCCCTGGCACCCTACAGAGCATGCGTGCCCTGTACCAGGGACTACAGTAGTACTCCCTTCCCATCCCATACCAATAATTTCGGTATATACAGCTCCATACAATCCCTGGCAGTGTAGTGGTACCCCCCAACCCTGCACGTAACTCTGATTGCCGTAGATCTGTTCTAATCCCTTCCCTGGCGGTCCAGTGGAACCCCCACCTCACTGGTAACCCCGATTTCCATAATATTCTTATTGACAGCTCCCTGGTAGTCTAGTGGAACCCCTTCCCACCCTGCCAGTAACCCTGATCACTGTAATATTCTTATTGTTAGCACCCTGCTAGTCTAGTGGAGCCCACCCCACTGGTAACCCCGATCACTGTAATATTCCTATTGTAAGCCCCCCGTAGTGTAGTGGAAAACCCCACCCTGCCGGGTAACCCAATGGCTGAGAAAAACAGACCAATATTGGTCCCTGGTAGTCTAGTGGTCAACCCCACACAGGACCCCCAGCCCACCCAGCTCCTCCATTCATCAGTGGGCAGCATACCCACCCACATACATCCATGACTGCCTACCAAATGACAGCTTACAGTAAGTGTTGCTTATTGGTCCACACTGTGACCAATGAGCTTGCAGTACATACTATAAGAGTCATACATAACTTTGTGAATAAGACATTCATTCACAAAGTTGTAAATGATGCTTACAGTATGCACTGCAGCTTGTTGCTGCTCTGCTATATCGAAACCCTGACCCAGAATCAGGTCATCTACAAATGATTTAGCACCTGGTTCCCCATGAATATACGGTGCACTGCTGGAGAGAGCGGCCCCTTCTGTCTGAACTCCAACCAGTAATGAACTGTTCTCCACACCAACCTTGCATCTGGCTATCCCCAGCCAACCAGAGATCCACATCACTACAGTATCATTACGCTTAGGTGGGATTCTGACTTAGAGGCATTCAGTCATAATTCCACAGATGGTAGCTTCACACCATTGGCTTCTCAGTCAAGCACATATACCAACTTTGTGCCCAGGTATGTAGCACATCTCTGGGTGTGCTTGACAGATGTGTCACACATCCGGGGCTGAATATCGGGATGTGCCGCATATACATGGGCATGCCCCTGGAGATGTGCTGCATACATTATCTTTGCACCCCAGCACATCAAGAATTGTGCTGTGCAATTCCCCCTTTTGAATATTGCCCTGGGGTGCATTTCTGGGGTTGTGCTGGTGCAACTCAGTTGTGCCAGGCACAACCCCTTTGAATATCTTGCCCAATATGTGCAATGTATGACTTTCTTCTGTGCCAAGTGTCTTTTATGTGAAGGTGTTGGACAATAAATGTGTTTAACTTTATGCACAATAAGAGTGAAAAGAAGTTTCTTCTAATAATGTAAACTGCACTTGAAATGCCATTACACAAGTGATTTGCCCTGGCCGTGCACAGTGCCCTCAGACTGCACTTTTCCCTGCACTGAGTAACCACAAAAGCAGGGGTGATAACTGCTTATTTCAAAGCATGGCACACTTGCTTCTACACTGTTTTCCATGCTGCAGTTCTGTGTCAGTACTGGCCCAGCATGATGCCATGCTCAGAAATCTCACTGATGCCTTTTCTAATAGCAGAAGTTACTAAATGACAAAATTGTAGAGGAAAGGCACTCACACAGTGCGAAAGCAGGAACTATCACCTACTAAGGCTGCAAAAGTATCCTTTATTTAAACATAAGGAACAAGAACAAGTTACAAGCTGGAGGTGTGGGTCAGATCACAGGGCTTTGCATGACTAAGAGACACTTCTTCAGGGGCCTTAATTTTACTTTATATATGGCCAATGCCAAAAACTGTAAACATGCTGGGTTTTTTATTTTAATTTTTTTTTTTACTGGGGGGGTACTACAGTTGTATTTTACTCTGCCAAGCTTCTGTGTGCTTTTTGTAAAGGTGAACACTTGGGTCGGGGAAACAGCTGCAGTTGTATTTTACTTTATATCTGCCTAGTGCCTGCATTTTGAAAGTATAAATGTTTCTTTTACTCGGGGATTCAACATTAGTATTCAACTCCATGTAGAGGGATAGGACAGACACATGGAATTGGGAAAGGTGGGGAAGGGAGGCCTGTAGGAGTGGGGATGAGAGAAGTGGGGTATGGGCAGACTGATGGACCAATGAGGTCCTTTTCTGCCATCAGATTTCTATGATTCTATGCTTCTATCTGCATTTAAAAAGTTAAACTTGTTTGTTTTTAACTTGAGAGGTAGCAGCAATTGTATTTCACTCTGTCAAACCTCCATTTCGAAAATGGGATTTTGAAGTTTTTTTCTTGAGGGTGAGGACCTGTCATGTGGTTCTGCTTAATTTTCAAAGAAACATACAAATTGAAGGCAGATGAGGTTTGTTTGCCCCCCCAAGTCTTCCCATTTTCCTTACCTTCTGTAATACCACCGTTCCTACTTGATCTCCAGTATAGCCATCTCTTCCATAACCACAAAGATTCCCTAATGCCTGTCCCATGCATTCTTGAATCCTGTTACAGTTTTTGTCCCCACCACCTTTGCTGGGTGGCTGTTCTGGGCATCCACTATTCTTTCTGCAAAGAGGTGCTTTCTCATGTTTTTCCTGAGTCTACCTCCCTCCTGCTTCATAACATGTCTTCTTGTTCTTGAGCATCTTTTTCTGGAAAATGCTTTTCTGTGGTACCTTATTTATATCCTTGAGGAATTTGAAAGTCTCTATCATATCCTCTCTTTCCCTGCTTTCTTCCAGGGTGTACATATTGAGGTTTGTCTATCCTCATGTGGTCTCTGATGCAGATCCTGTAGCATTTTAGTTGCCCTTTTCTGGACCACCACTGTGCTGTCTATGTTCTTCCAAAGATGTGGTTCCCAGAACTGGACATAGTACTCTAGATGAGGCCTCATCAATAATTTATACAGTGATATCACCACCTTCCTCTTTCTACTGATGATAACCCTCCCTCTGCATCCTAGCATTCCACTTGCTCTTCCCATTGCTTTGTCACACTGTTTGGTCACCTTTAGGTCTTTGGATATGATAGCCCCCAGGTCTCATTCCTGTTTGGTAGAGTATTCTTTTGTTTTGTTTCATTAGTATAACACTCCTGTCATGTTTCTGTACTCATTGATAATAACCACTGTGGCCAAGTTCTGGCAAATGAAGAGGCAGAATTGATAAGACCTATTTTATAAATATTATCAATAAAAACAAGAAATTGAAACATCACAGAAAGAATATTTCAAACTATTTTTAAATGGGAATGTTTAAAAAAACACATTCCTGTGACTAAAGCTAGATGAAGTTATTGTACCTCAAAGAAAGATTAAGGAAACATATCTGATACTTTTGTTTCCTTGTTATGAAATACTAATAAAATATATGTTTTTAGTCAGCAGGAGCACTGAGTGCAGTGAGAGTTGGAGCCAGCAATCATCACTTGGGAAATACCAGCTGTGTGACACAATAGATAGACTGCATCAGCATCCTGAGCGTGTGAAGAGTTTCCTCAACCTTCATCTCATTCCTGTTCAACAACAGATTTATGAAGGGGAAAAAAAGTATAAATTTTCTGAATGTGACAAGAGTTTTACAGCACAGAGAAGCCTGATAATACACCAGCAAGTTCACACAAGACTATATAAATGTGCTGAATGTAACAAGAGGTTTGCCCAAAAGCAACATTTGATAAGACATCAGCAGGTTCACATGGGGCAGAAACCATATAAATGTACTGAATGCAACAAGGTGTTTACCCAGAAACAGGATCTAATAACACATCAATGGTTTCACACAGGGCAGAAACCATATAAATGTGTTGAATGTAACAGAAGGTTTGCCCAGCAGCAGAATTTGATAACACATATGCGGGTTCATACAGAGCAGAAACCATATAAATGTGCTGAATGCAGCAAGAGTTTTATACGACAGAGTAGCCTCATAACACATCAGAGAATTCACACTGGGGAGAAACCATATAAATGTGCTGAATGCAACAAGAGGTTTGCCCAGAAACCAAATCTAATAAGGCATGAGAGGGTCCACACGGGGGAGAAACCATATAAATGTGCTGAATGTAACAAGAGTTTTACTACACGGGAAAGCCTCATAACACATCAGCGAATGCACACAGGGGAGAAACCATATAAATGTGCTGAATGCAACAAGAGTTTTACACAGCAGAGTAGCTTCAGAACACATCAGCGAATTCATACAGAGGAGAAACCATATAAATGTGCTGAATGTAACAAGGAGTTTGCCCAGAAACCGTATCTAATAAAACATCAACAGGTTCACACAGGCAGAAACCATATAAATGTGTGGAATGTAACAAGGGTTTGCCAAGAAACAACATCTAATAAGACATCAGTGGGTTCACACTGGACAGAAACTATGTAAATGTGCTGACTGTAACAAGGGTTTACCCAGCATCACCATCAAATAACACATCAGCTAACTCACATAAGAGAGAAACCAATCAAAAACCAAAATGATGTGGAATAAGGACACACAAATCATCCCACTAGTGCTTGGAACAACAGGGTTAATCAAAAGAACTTTATGGCACATCTAAATATGCTACCAATAGTTGTGACACCTTAGGAACTGCAAAAGGAAGCCATCTTGGAGCTGTTGCATGTGGTGAGAAGAGTGCTTTCAGCCAACATGAAAGACTACTACAGTACTAATTTACTGATTTTTTTTTGAATATGCCCTGGCTTAAGAATGGGGTCCAGTCTTGTCATGGTATTAGATATCCTTGAACATTTGGAAACACTAGCCTGAGAGAGAAACCGTATAAATGCACTGAATGTAACAGAGGTTTGCCTAGAAACAGGATCTAATAACACATCAGCATGTTCATATGAGGCAGAAACCATATGCTGAATGTAACAAGAGGTTTGCCCATAAACAGAATCTAATAACACATCAGCGGGTTCACATGGGGGGAGAAAACATATACAGTGACATCCCTCAGGATGAAACCCATTTCTGCAGCATTTTGCAGCACTGTGCAGAATGCTTCAGCAGACCTACTGAATAAAGCAATGTAATTTAAATGGCAATTCCCTTTTGTCATTCAGGAAAATGTGACACTGCCAGAATAAAGTGAATGCCACAGTTTCCTGCATGACCAAATGGACTAATCGCCACTGAAAATTGCATTGCTTTATCCTGTAGGTCTGCTGCAGCATATTGCAGAGTGCTTTAAAAGTGGGTTTCATCCTGGGGGACACCACTGTAAATGTGATGAATGAGACAAAAGGTTTGCCCAGAAACAGAATCTAATAAGACATCAGTGAGCTCACACTGGGCAGAACCATATAAATGTGCTAAATGCAGCAAGAGTTTACAAAACAGAGTAACCTCAAACACATCAATGAACTCACACAGGAGAAAATCCAAATAATGAAGAAAATAAGCTTCGCTCATTAAAATTAGGAGAAGCATTCAAGAGGGTAGCAGAGATGGATGTTAAGCAACTATTAGGTAAGCAAAAGCCAACAACAGAAAATGCAAAGAATCGGAAAACAGAATACAAGGACAAAGACCAACAGAGAAGAAAGAACAATTGAAAGCCCATAATTACAGTGGAAAATATAGGGAGCTACTGGAACAACCACAGGTGGATTAAATCCTGACCAATGAATGGTTACAAAGAAGAGAATTTAGGTCATGAGATGAGAAATTAATAACAGCAGCCCAAGATAGTGAACTACGCACAAGATGTGGTACACAAAATCCATAGAAAACTGGGAAGAGCAGACAAGTACAGGTTCTGTAGTACAGAATTAGAAACAGTTGTACATCTTGTGGCTGGATGTAAAGTACTCATGGCAGAAGGCCTGTAAACTGAAAGACACACCAACATAGCAAGACTGATCCACTGGAAACTATGCAAACATTAGAACATACAGGTAGCAGAGAAACACTGGAAACATGAACCGCAAAGAATTACAGAGAATGAAGAAGTAATGATCACATGAGAACATCCATTACCAACTGCCGAGAAAGTGGAAGCGAGAAAACCAGACATTGTTACAGAAAAAAAAAGAACAAGGGTAGCATTGCTGATTGAGAAAGCCATCCCTAGTGACTACAGTGTCCTGCATACAGAGAAACATAAAATCATGTACAGTAATACCAGGATATGCAGTCAGAAACCAAACTGATGTGGAATAAGGACGACAAATCATTCCAATAGTGCTTGGAGTGAAGGGCTAATCAAAAGAACTTTCAGGCACATCTAAATATGCCACCAATATTTGTGACACCTTATGAACTGCAAAAGGAAGCCATCCTTGGGACACTGCATGTGCTGAGAAGAGTGTTTTCAGCAAACATCAAAGACTAATACAGTACAGAGTTCCTGATTTTTGAATGTGCTCTGGCTTAAGAATGGTGTCCATTCTCGTCATGGTACTAGAAATCCCTACACATTTGGAGACACTAACCAAGGGAGAGACTGCATAGATGTGGAAAATATAACAAGAGGTGTGCCCCAAAGAGTAGTAAGCCCTGCCCTCATGGCCACCTGACTTGAAAGGTAACAAAACAGAAGTGAGGAGTCTCATTCCCACAAATCCATATATCAGTACCGAAGGTTAAAAACAATGAATTACCAACGATATTAATATAGTATACTCTCAGTTTTATTCATGTGTCCAATCTGTTATATTTGTTGCCAGCATTACACCAGTGGACCAGCTTTTTCAAGCAAAACAGGGTCTACAAATGAAAACATTAAAATAATATTCCAGCATACATTATTGACAATTTAAATGATAAACATGAACGGTCATTTTAGATATTAAATTGGATTAGTCAGGTAAATTGAAAATACATAGAGCCTCGGTCACTAGGTGAATAATGCCTTAGTGATTTTATATCTGTATACAATAAATTGATACATTTTTATAAGATATAAACTCTCACTTAATATTCTGATGAAATATTTTAGTGAAAATGTGTGGAAAAATTATTTTTCCCTTATACCTTAATAATATAGAGCTTCTGTTCTTTGAACATTCTCCAAATTAATGATGCACTTTCTGTTAATTCAAATAGTCTTTAAATAAATATTTTAAACATTACATATTAATCCTATTACTGAACCATGTATAAATAACTCTAATGTTTCATGTGGTGACCCAATACTGATGCTTAATTTGATTCTTGTATAAAAATTATTTAATTTCAGTTTTATCATAATTCCTATAATGCTCTGTATTATAGTTGCACTAACCAGTGACTTGAATCAATAAACTGTTTCACTTTGCTTTTTGAGGATTGCTATGTGTTTAAGTATTAAGCACATTGCTATTATTATATTTTTATTATGCAACAAGCCTTTATAGGTTTGTAGGGTCATAGAGTGAAATCAGGTCCATAAGCTGCAAAAGCCATGTATAGGACCCACCACTAAGCTAGTGGACATATCTCCATTTTATTTCTCCCATGTGTCAGTCTAATAGATGTTTAAACGCCCTAGACTACTAGCACTCACTACCTCCTGTGGAAGGCCATTCCAGGCATTCACAACCCTCTGGTTAAACACCCTCCTCTTCTATTTGTTCTATATCTCTCTCTCCCTTTAACTGTTTATCATGAGCTCTAGATCCTGGCCTCCCACTATCTTTCCAATTCAGTCCTGCTGCCTCACATAGCATTACATCACTCGGTGATCTGTAAACATAACACAGATACCCCCTTAATCTTCTATACACCATTGAAAGCAAACCCAGTTGCTCCAGTTGGTACCATACTCCTGTCTGGCCACAGCTCCAACTTTTCTAGTGAATCTTCTTTGGACTCGCTCTGTTTTTCTATTTCCACCCACGCTCTGTAGAGAACAGAAGGGGGCACCATACTCTAAAACAGGTCTCAGCAGGGATCTGTACAGGGGCACAATGATTTCTCTCTTCCTACTTCTGATGTTATGAAACAAATTACTCATAATCCTGTTAGCTCTGTTAATGCACACACTATTGTGTGTGTCAAAGTCCATTTTATCTGTAACAGTTCCCCCAGATCATTTTCACTTTCTGTAAACAAAATTTTCTGCAACTTCAGATTATATTTTGCTCTGACATTGTTGTGTTCAAAATGCATGACCTTACATTTTGCAATGTTAAACTCTAACCTATGTTCCTCTGCCCAAGTCTCAAGATGACATATTTGCTCTTGGAACTTCAGTTATAGCCTCATTGTTGTTAACTAGTGCCCCATCTTTGCATCATCTGCATACTTGCAGATCCAAACTCCCTCAGATACCTGCATCCTAGTAATTAGAACATTAAAAGCCTAGGCCCCAGCACAAATCCCCTGAGGAACCCCACTGATCACCCTCACCTCAGCTGGCAACTAACCCCTAACATGAACTTGTTGATATCTATTATATAACCAGGCTGCCACCCATTTTCTGAGGTAAAATTCCACACCCAGCTTCTGGAGGATTCCAAGCAAAACATTATGTGAGACAGAGTCAAAAGCCTTCCTATAATCCAAGTATACCACATTAACCAGAATCACAGTGTTCAATGCCTGGCTCACTGGCTCAAAGAAATGTAGTAAATTAGTGGTGCAAGATCTCCCTCCCAAAAATCAGTGTTGGGAAATGTCCTGGTGGTTCAGTGCCCTCAGATTATTATCAAGTAGTTCATCTATAAAACTCTCCATTAACTTGCCAATAATAGAGGTAATACTTATCAGGCGGTAGTTCTCAAGTTTTGTCCTGTCTCCAGATTTGAAGATGGGTGTAATGTAAGCCACTTATCAATGTTCCAGGATATTACCCTTCCTTAATTATTTATTAAAAGGACAGCCAATGGGGAGCAATCTCTCTGCCAATTCATGCAAAAAGGATAGATAGTAACTGTCTGGTCCCCGATTTAAATTTTTTCAGTTTTTAACTTCCTTTACTTGTTCAACAGTTATAATTGTTATGTCAATTTCTACACCCTTCCTGAATCAAATACCCCAAGGGGGGAACTGCTATCATTAAGATAAACATTCTGAAAGTATGCTCCTAGCATGTTAGCAATTCCCTGTTCATCTTCCGCTTGTTCTTCATGGTCCCTTAGGAAAGTGATCTGATTATGATTTCTCCTTAAACTGCCCACATAACTATAGAACCCTTTTTGATTGTTTCCTTTTTTAGAGACCAGATCTAATTCAGCCTTGGCCTTTCCTCGTTTAATGCTAGTTTTGCATTTTTTAACTAAGAGTCTACATGTGGACAGTCTACTAGGGGATGGATTTTTCTTAAGCCTCTTATGGGCCTTATTTTTTTTTTATTTATTAGCCGACGTATTGTTAGGGTCATCCATTTAGGTACTCTACCCTTCCTTTTATATTTCTTTGTTAAGGGGACAAAGTTATGTATACAGGACTGCAGCACGTCATTTATTAGTTCCCAGGACTGAACTAAAGATTTACCTTCCAACTCACTCCAATTATATGTACCAATAATGTGCCTGATCTTCACATAAGCAAGCAATAACACACAATGAAGTGTGAGTTATCTCCTGATAAGAGCATGCCCAGCCTTATGCACCTGGGCATGCTCTTATCAGGAGATAACCCATACCTTGGAGTGTGTTATTCACTTATAAAATGGGTCTACCTGTACAGAAAAACATTTAAAAATGTTATGTAAGAAGGTTTAAAAAGTTTTAAAATATTTTAATATAAATGGTAAATAGAAAAGTAGTCCCTACCCTTGTACTGTATTTATAATTATGTAATGAAAGCCACTAGTTTGAAGTTTATTGTTCTAGGAATTAATACCTTTGAGCCAAGGTTTTTACAAAGGTTCCACGTCATTAAGTACAAAACATAGTAGACAGTGTTACAAACAATCAGTAAGCCATTTAACAAGGCCACAACTTAAACAGTAACATTTATGTACAGAAAAGAAAAAGGAACTCGGAGGTAGTGTCAAGGGCAAGGAATAAGGATTAGAGAGCTTGAGAGGGAGAAATAAGAAGTTTAGGAGCAGACAGAACCAGGTTAGTGGTACTCAGGTTGTCTTTGTCAAAGAGGAGACCATGGTGGTTGAGTGAAACAAATGTAAGTGCACTCAGTGGGATGAGACTTTAGTCAAAGCAGTCACAGGAGCTTGAGGCTGTGAGGTGAGTGTAAAGTATGGATTTGAAAGCTCCCAATGTCTTGGAGGATAGGGAGGGCAGGTTAAGGGTATTGTACCAGGTAGGGGCACGGTATGTAAAAGATCTTTGTCCCTGAGCAGTCCAGCATCTAGGGACAAGGAAAGGTTGGTGGTCAGATCTTCTGGTGGTACGAGTGCCATTGTTTAGGTAGAGCAGGTCCTGGATACATGGAGTAGTGAGTCCCAAGATTGTTTTTTTTGCCATCACGCAGGTGAGATACATGAGGCGATTGGAAAGATGCAACCAATTAGTTTCCATGTAGAGGTCACAAGTGTGGGTCCGTCTCTGTACTCCAGTGAGGAGTCAACACTAGAGGGCATTGTTGTGCATATGCACCCCCTATACACACACATACAGATATTGTTTTATTTTTATTTAAGTAGGAGGCTGTTGAGGAGAATGAGATGGCTTGATTTCACTGGGAGCAGATTAGAATCGAGTGTAAGTCGGAGGTGCTATGAACACTTGAGCCACCTCGACTGAGTGAAGTCATATTTAATTTTGTTATATTTGAAGGTTGGCACTGGAGTGTATTCCTTTGCTCTTTTTTAGTACTGATTTGGAGGGGGGTGTAGAGAGGGCAAGGAGTACGAGATTACGTGATTACTGTTGCCGACTGCTGAGGTGAATGAGTTGACCTTTGACTGAGGCACTTTTGGAATTGCGGTCGGGATTTCTCAAGGTTATGAGGAAGGTATGGCAACTGCTTTGTGGATCTTTTTTAAAGTAGAGAATTTGTGGATTTTTTTAAAAATGGAGAAACGGGTCTGTGCAGAGTTTTTTTTTTGTTGTTGGTATGTGTAATTCGTTAGGTTTTAAAGATGGAATGAAGGTGCGGGTACATGGACAGCACTGTGAATCATGCTCGTGTGTCTGAATTGAAATGGAGGCCAGAGATTCATTTTTAAATATTTTATTAACAGTTCTTCATACTGTGCAGTTACTAAAGAAACAGAGATTGACTGACTGTGTCTGTGTATGGGAAGTATGTGATTTTGAAGGAAGACAGCTCCAGTATCACAACCGCTCCGAAGAGCAGGTTGATTTTTTCACTGAAAGTTCACAGAGCTACAGCGGCTTGCACAGTGATCTGCATAGTAAAAAGTCCTGACTGGCTGAAGAGGTTGCTACAATATACGCTGACAAGGACACGGCAGAAGGTACCTCTCAGCCAATCAGGAGTCAGAAAACTTGTGACCCATTTTATAATCTGCCTTAATATAATTCCTAATGATAGTTTTCCCCTGGATATTATGGGAGTCCTCTGCTAGAACAGCTCTGATCATATTGTGGTCACTGTTGCCCAATGGTTCAATCACTTCCACATTCCTTATAGCCCCCTCCATGTTACACATTATTAAGTCCAAAATATTCTGGTTTCTAGTATTTTCCCCAACTGTCTATATTAAGCAATTTGTCTCACATATTTCTATAAATCTTTCCTCTATAGGCCCTCCTACATCCAGGGGCTCCCAACATATCTGGGGGAAATTAAAGTCTCCCATCACAATAGTATTATGAGTTATTATTCCAGTATCCAACAAATCAAGGAAGGCATGATTTTCTAGTTCATTCAGGTTAGGTGATCTGTAACAGATTCCCAGCCTGATGTGTTTCCTGCCTGTCCAAAAAGTGAGCCACAGTTGTTCAACCTTGTCTAAAACAACAGGCTTTGCATTTAGGTGTGT
Source organism: Neoceratodus forsteri (assembly GCA_016271365.2). Classification (NCBI taxonomy): domain Eukaryota; kingdom Metazoa; phylum Chordata; order Ceratodontiformes; family Ceratodontidae; genus Neoceratodus; species Neoceratodus forsteri. Next base: position 405,163,042 of record CM057457.1, read on the forward strand.
GACAATATATACCCCACTCCACCACCCTTTTTCCCTACTCTGGGTTTATGAAAGAAATCATAACCATCAACCTCATCTATCCAGTCATTCTCACTCAACCACATTTCAGTCAGCCCACAAATATCTATATTGTCCCTATGGAGGGTATACCTAAGTTCGTCTGTCTTTGGTTTCACACTCCTTGCATTAACAAACAGTAGATTCATCCCATTTTTTCTAAAGGTCCTGCCTACTAATTGGCTAGATTCCCTAATATTATCTCTTTGCTCCTGCCTGTTTGCTTCCCCTGTACTTAGTTTAAATGCAGATCCACCTGTTTTCTAAAGAATGACCCTAATACTGTCAATCTTTTCTACTCAGGTGTCTACCATCCTGACCAAAATAATGCTTGGGTAAATCAAATTCCTGCCACATGTTAATACATTCAATATCATTCGTAGTGCACCACCTTCTCATCCAGTTATTGACCCTTTTAATTTTTCCATTAATCCTGTCTCCTGCTTTGAGAAATGGCAACATTTCTGAAAAAAAAACACTTTTGCATGTATTTTTATACTGTATTCTCAATATTCACAAGCTCCGGATATATTTGATCTTCCCTAGTTCTATGCAAATCGTTATTTCTAGCATGTACTATAATTAATGGGGTGTCTATGTCTTTTTTTAACCATTTTAGGAATCATTATGTTTATGTCTGCTAGAGTTGCACCTGGCAAATATGAGTTCACTATCTCTATCAGACCTTTTGTTGTATTAGCATCCATGTATCTGACAATGGAATCTCCAATAATATGCACCCTTCTTTCCACTGTATGGTCTTCAACTTCCATCTCTTCAGCTTGTATAGTATGTACTGTATTATGTACACTTGTCTCCCCTTCCCCCATGTTGGCATGATTATTTGCTACAGTTTTCTGGTTTTCCTGGTTATTATCAATTTGTGGTAGTCCATTTTGGGTACACTCCTGCAAACCCCCTGTCACCCCACTGGAGTAATATCGCCTGGCTGCACTGTTTGTACAGTCCCCCACTTGAGAGTCTACCAACTCTGTTAATGGAGCAAAGGTGTTATTTAGAGATAATTGAAAGGCTATTGCTCTCCTTCCCTTTTTTTTTTTTTTTTTTTTTGCTCTAGAATTAGCCTGCAGCTCCCACTCAGAGTCTGACTCCAGACTGTTTCTATTTCTTTTTAACTCACTCCTACCATTTAACTCCCCTTCATGTGAGCATTCCTGCACTGCATTTTGTGTGTGATAACATTTAAGCTGAAGCTTCAGACCCACTATTTTTGTTTTTAAGTCCTTAGTCTCACTGCACTGTTGGCATATGTACTCTGTGAGGCCTGTACTGTCCCCTATGCTAAATCTGTAACACTCCTGACACCTTACTCCTAGTTCCGCAGATCTCAGTGCCACAATTCTACTCTTCCATATTCCTAAAGTTATATGAAATGCACCCATCAAGCTTTCACTTTTACTGCCTTTACAATGTGCTTTCCTATTGCTCTGTCCTTTTTATTATTTTCAATCACTCTCTCTATTCCAGTCCCCTTAGCCCACTGATCGCCAAGATAAACATGCACCCGAGACACGCTGGTCTCAATGCATGTCTTTGTATGTGAGGAAGTGCGCTGCTTTCTCACACAGCACTCACTCAAGTGCAGCAGCATATGCCATGACTCGAATCGATAGGCAGGGGTCGCAGACATACACCAGTAAAGCCTGCTTAACAAATTGAAAATTATTGCACCCAGGCTACTCCCTTCAGCAGTTAATGCTGCTGCTAAGCCCACGTAAGTGCCCAGTTAAAATAACAGGCATCGTACAACTTTTGTAGTTCTTCCCTGTCCCCTTCTGAACTACAGATAAGACTACTTTCTGTAGTATACCATTCACCAGCATATGACCAGACAAGCCACATATACATTCAGCATCAACCAGGGTTGACTCCTCCTGTCTCTCAGCTTTTGGCCAATGCACAGGTTCAAAGGCAGTCCAGAAATAAGCCAACACTCACTCAAGTGCTGCAGTATATGCGCCGTGACCCGGAAGTATAGGCAGGGATCGTGGACACACACCAGTAAATCCTGCTTAACGAACTAAAAATTATTGCACCCAGGCTACTCCCTTCAGCAGTTTATGCTGCTGCTAAGCCCATGTAAGTGTCCAGTTAAAATAACAGGCATCTTACAACTTCTGTAGTTCTTCCCTGTCCCCTCCCAAACTACAAATAAGAGACTACTTCCTGTAGTATATCATTCAGCAGCATATGACAAGCCACATACACGTTCAACATCAACCAGGGCTGCCTCCTCTTGTCTCTTGGCTTTTGGCCAATGCACAGGTTCAAAGGCAGTCCAGGAATTGTGTTAGGCAAGTAAGCAAAACAAAGAAGGAAAAAAATACACTATGGTTCTCAAAGGTTGACTCATGGCTGGCCAGGTAAGAGAGAAAAGACTAACTTTCAGGAGATACAAAGAAACACAGAGGGGGAAGACAGAGCTGTGTCTGGAAAAGCAGAGGAGGCAGGAAAACAATCAGGAGTGCAAAGGTGCAAATCAAAACAATAGCACAGGCAATTAAGAAAGGAGACAAGACCTTTTCAGGTACTATAGAGATAGAGAGAAGACCAGAGGTGGGATTGTGAGGTTAAAAAGAGGAAGGGGTGCAGAGGGGACCTAGAAAAGCAACAATCCTAAAAATAGTTTTGTTCAGTGTTCACAGAAGAAGGGCCACTAGTGGGAGGGAGGTGGACACCAGCCTGCTTATGGAAGAAAGAGTCCTAAAGGATCTTGAGAATCTGAAAGGGACAAGGCTAAGTGGCTGGATAGGATTTATCCCAGAAGATTAAAAGAACTTGGAAAGGTGCTGGCAGTACCACTAAGGGCCATATTCAACAAATCAATAGAGACTGATTCCAGGGACTGGAGGAGGGCAATGTAGTCTCTCCACAACAGTGGGAACAAGGAGGAGGATGGCAACTACAAGCCAGTCAGCCTGATCTCAGTGGTGATGATATTTTTTAATCCAGCAGAGCACAGGATCCAAGGCAGCATGGATTCACAAAGGGATTTTTTCAACCAGATCTGATAGATTTCTTTTACTGGGTGACCAAGGAGATAGATAGGACAGGGCAGTGGCTATGGCCTACATGGATTTAGGAAGGCCTTTGACACCACCCACATAGGAGGTTTTTTATTTAGTTGTTTAACCAGGTATAGCACACTAACTGAAAGCTTTTTACAGGAGTGACCTGGGAGCACAAGGAGGTTAAGTGACTTAGGGTCACACAGTTTGCAAGTGGAAGCTGTGGGATTCAAACTCAGGTCTGGTCTGCTGGATGTCACCAGATTTGCAGCTCAGAGCCTTAGACCACTGTGCTATACTGCCTCCTTGATAAATAATTTGGGCAGCCTGGGAGTGGGATGTAAAGTGATAAACTGGTTGAGTGACAGGACACAGAGGCTGGTAGTAAATGGCGTACAATGGGGGGGTAACCAGCAGGGTGCCACAGGGTTCTATGCTGGGGCCTGTACTCTTTAATGTCTTCATAAGCAACATTGCAGAGGGGTTTGAGGGGATGGTATGCCTCTTTGCAGATGACACTAAGATCTGCAACAGATCTGACTCTCCAGAGGGGGTAGAAAAAATGAGAAATGAGTTAAACATGCTTGAGGAATGGTCGGTAGTGTGGCAGCTATGATTCAGCACAAAGAAGTGTAAAATCATGCACTTGGGCTACAGAAATCCAAGTGAGGGAGTATAAGATGGTGGTACTGGTGGCCACCAATGAAGAAAGGGACCTTGTGGTAATCATATCTGATGAACTTAAGGTAACCAAACAATGTGAGAAGTTTCATGGGAGAGCCAGTGGGATACTAGGTGCATAGATAGAGGTATCATCAGCAGATAAAAGGAGGGGGTTATGCCACTGTGTAGATCACTAGTGAGACCTCATCTGAGTACTGTGTCCAGTTCTGAGGCCACATCTCTGAAGGACATAGACAAAATAGAGGCAATCCAGAGAAGGGCAACAGAAATGGTGCAAGGATTGCATCGAAGTCATATGAGGAAAGAATAGAGAACCTCAATATGTAATCCCTGGAGGAGAGGACAGAGGCGGAGGGATATGATGGGGACATTCAAGTACATAAGGGATATAAACCAGGTACAGGAGGGTAGCATCTTTCAGAAAACATGTAAAAAAACCAAGGGACATGATATGAGGCTAGAGGTGGGTACATTGAGGGGCAACATTAGGAAGTACTTTTTCACAGAGAAAGTAGTGGATGCTTGGAACAGCCTCCCTGCGGAGGTGGTGGGGCCAAAAACAGTAGGGGAATTTAAGAATGTGTGGGATAGAGAGATGAGTACTCTAGCAGCAGTAAGGGAGAGAAGGTAAGCCACAGATCAACTAGGGTCTGTGGTAATGCATTAGGGGCCAGACATTCAAAACTTGTTCCTGGCACAACGCTGTTGTGCTAGAATAGTGCCAGATTTGCACCAGGCTGCAATATTCAAAGTCTTTAGTGCCAGCGCCGTGATAGCGCTTGACACTAAAAGTTAATGTATGCAGGGAGGGGTTAGGGGAGTGGTTATGAATGCCGGTGCACCGCATATTCAAAGAGCAGCACCGCATACAGGTTTTTGCACCACCAGTAGCACCGCATCAAATACCACTGAAAAGGCAAGTGGTAATGTGGCATTAATTACTCAATACACTTTAAATTACTTCTGTGTTAATTCCTGGTGGTCTAGTCCTCTCCCATCACGATCCCCAACCCCCGTAGTATTAGAAATTAATGAATTTCCCCTGGTAATCTAGTGGTCCCCATCACAATCCCCTTAGAGTTAGAAACTAATGAATATCCCTGGTAGTCTAGTGGTTCCCCCCCCCCATCATGATCCACAACCTCCGTAGGGTTAGTAATTAATGAATTTCCCTGGTAGTCTAGTCTCCCCACCCCCACATCACAATCCCTGACCCCTGTAGGTGTAAGAATTTATGAATTTACCTGGTAGTCTAGTGGTCCCCACTCCCACATCATGATCTCTGACCCCCGTTGATGTAAGAATTAATAAATTTCCCTGGTAGACTAGTGGTCCCCCCATCCACCCCCTTCATGATCCCCGACTCCAGTATGCCTGAATTAGTGACTGTTCCCTCGTAGTCCAGTGAGCCCCCTACCCAGCAGTGCTGAACCCCCTGCTCCCCTCAACCATCCCCGAATGAATCCGGTGGTTGGCTCAACCCACCGTTCACCTCTGCGGCCAGCCACCGACTGAGTGATGAATGGACACATACCAGATTAAGCAGTGCATGAGTGCTGATGTACTACTTACCCTGGTATGTGCCCATTCATGACTCAGTCAGTGGCTGGCCGCGGAGGTGAGCAGTGGGCTGAGCTAGTCACTGGCTCTGTTCGGGGATGGTTGGGGGAGTGGGGGCTTGGCTCTGCCAGGTAGAGTGGTAGGGAGTCCACTGGACTACCATGAAATAGTTGCTAATTCAGGTATACTGGAGTCGTGGATCATGAAGGGAGGGTGGGGGGACCACTAGACTACCAGGGAACTTCATTAATTCTTACACCTACGGGGGTCAGGGCTCGTGATGTGGGGTGGAGGGACCACTAGACTACCAGGGAAATTCATAACTAACCCTACAGGATCGGGGATCATGATGGGGATTGGGGACAGCTAGACTACCAGGGAAATTCATTAATTACTAACTGTACAGGGGTCGGGATTGTGATGGGGGACCACTAGACTACCAGGGAAACTCATGAATTTTACACTTACTGGGGTCAGGGACCATGATGTGGGTGGGGGAACCACTAGACTACCAGGGAAATTCATTAATTACTAACCCATGTGGGTCAAAGATCGTGATATGGTGGGGCCACTAGACTACCAGGAAAATTATTAGCATTCATGTGCTATGGGCATCCTATGTGTGGGCTGTGCACCACCATCTGATGCATACCCTGAACTGTTTCTGGATTTAAGGGATGCCTCTGAGTTTGCCTCAGAATTTTACCTCATCCTCATAAACGCTGTGTTTTTGTGACTGAACTGTGTGGATTTTAAGCTCCAAATACTGTCATACAGTAATGTACAGACCTGTTGTTCATCATAAACTGCATCTACACTATTCCCATAATTCTGTCAGCTGTTCAGGTGGATATTACCATTGTATAGGATGTGGCCCTGAGTTTGGTCCATAGTCCCTGATTTTATGGGGCAAGAGGTTGAGAGGTAGGTTCTGAAGCGGTGTCCTCACTGCTACTCAGTCAGCACGCTTGTGTCCCCACTGCAGTGTTGCATGGGCTAGTGGTATGCACTGAATGTGCCTGCAAACATGCATATCCCGCAGCACCCAGCCTGTACATCCAATCCAACCAATAGGAGGTTGCTCTGAGCACAGCCCAGCTGTAGTTTCCGGTTTGTACTTCCATTCCAAACAAAAGGTGGAGCTGTGTGCTCCATGCAGTAGCATTGGGCAAACTACATGGGAAAGTATGCTATGCAGTCCATAATAAGATGCAAATGTGATTTTTTGCCCATGGATTACCTAAGTAGGCTGATTTGCATTGGAGCTTTGAATATAGCAAACTTTTGCCTCGGGCTAACCTGTTTGCACCAGGCTAATGTGCTAGCACTGTGCAGTCGGGTAGCCCTGGGCAAACCTGTCTTAAGCATAGCACAGCTTTGCAGTGTGTGTAGCACTTCATTGCTATCCACACATTGTCTACCAAGTTCAACTCTGCCTTACTCCACCCTGTGTCCACTGAGCTGCTGTTACATTTTGGACTTCCCGGTTCCTATATTCAGAGTTGTCTTATTTCCCAGGCTATTTTAGCACTGCACTCCCAGCCCTGTTTGCCCAGCTTCCTTTGCACACTGTCTTCAGTAGGTTTAGCCCTGGGGCTATTCCTTTGAATATAGATTACTACTGGTTCAGGGCTAATTTAGCATGCTGTGCAGTGCTAATTTTGCACTGGGGCTAAGTTTTGAATATTTGGCCCCTGGTAGGGAAAAGGAGCAGACTAGGTGGGCCACATGGTCCTTATCTGCTATCTCGTATTTGTGTCTGACTTTCCACATTAAACATCTCGAAGCTGAGTCCCAGCCATGTGCTTTTGTTTCTTTTTGTCTGTGTAGAAGTTGTGGACTAACTTGTCACATACAGTATATTTATATTCAGGATCTCCCCAAAGGTCACTGATGCTGCCATATCCTTAGATGACTATACTGTGTACTGCCAGGGTAGATTATCCTAACGCGGTGGAGGCTGTTTGGTTAACATCAAAAGCAAAATCAGAGGCCAGCTACTGTCTACTAGTCTCCACACTAAGGAGACACAAATTAATTTTAAGCCTTAGACTTACCCTTGACCAACAGAGCAAAGTGTTACTACTCTCCACTGCTTACGTACCCCCGGTACCCACACTACAGGTGTCCATCAAGTAAATACCAACCTACAGCAGTGCAGGCAAAACTGGGAACACATTATTGTTGGTGACTTTAACATCAATTGGCAGTCCAATGATGCATTCACTGTCTGTGACCAGATCTCAGGCCTTTATCCTTTACAGTTGGTAACTCAACCCACCAGATGTAACCGCAAAACGGGCACAAGTAGGCTAATTGACTGGCTCTTCACTACCTTCCCAGAACACATCACTGAGGTCTCAGTCCTACCTGACACCCTTAGTGATCACTCCTCAGTTATGTGCACATTGTCAAATAAGTTCTCTAGAAGTGCTCCCCAGGTCTTAAGAAATATATCACTAAGAACTGGTCAGCTGAATGCCTTTAGTCGATATCTCAAACTGGTGTACTGGTCACTGTTGGACAGGGCACAGGATGGCAACAAAGCTCTTAACTCTGACACTGCCCTCAAAAGGGCTAAAAACGCTACTTAACAAAGTCTGTTGCTTGGTTTTTGGGGCAGATCACTGCACATATTCTTATGCTCTGTATCAAGAGACATGATGGCTCCCTCTTCACCTTAGGATTATATACCAAATGTGACTAATTGCTAAGAAGTCCTTGCTGGGGGTTACTCTTAGATCAACCTCCTGCCTATTCCAAACTGCTCTACCTACTATTAGGACCTGAAATGTGGTTAAGGGGGTGCTTGTGATGCCATTCAAGTGAACAGCACAAGCCCAGACATCCCTCACTATCCATGGTCCCAAGTGGCTCAATGAACTCCCCAAGGACCTGATCAAGTATCATAAGGTTAGCCAGTTCAAGTCAGACCACCAAGCCCACATAGCCCAAGAGGATGTCTGTAAATGTCTCCATAAACCCTAACAATATCTAGCCCATGCCGAAGCAGAGATCCCTGACTCATTTCACTCCACCCTTTTGGACACTGGTGTAAACTGTTAAAATGCCCCCCCAGTCACAGTTGCCCCATCTCGCATCTCTCCCCTCTCCTCTTGACTTCCCCCACACCAGCCTCCTCCCTCCTTCTTATTCCTATCAACTCCCTTGCCACCCCTCTTCCCACTCCCCTGGTTCACCCTGGTGATTCCTCCTACTCTGCCTACTCACCTTCCCCTCTGTTCACCCCACCACGATTCTCCTTCCTACCACACTCTTTCCCCTACACCAGGCACTGACAAAGCCTTCTCTGGCTGCTTTAATATTTCAAGCAATTTTTGGATTCTAGTCCTCTTGCTGTACTCTGCACTTACTCTGGCATAGCTTTATGCAACAGTCTGAATCTGAAATGTGAACAGCTCTCTCTACTTCACACTAAACTCCAGTCTTGTTATGTTGTGTCCTGGGCTACCAGGTTCACTCATTTCCTTTGCAACCAGTATATTCATGTGGACCCTTTTATAACTTGCAATGTAATTTACAATTGAATCTGTGTAACCTTATGTAACCTATGTGTTGTTTGACTGTCTTCTGTATCAGTATGACCTGGAACCTTTGTAAATGAGTCCCTGACTCAAAGGTATTAATCCCAATCTGAAATAAATAAATTAAAAGTATATCACTGCTTCTACTGTAACTCATGAAGGACTTATTGTTGTGTACTTCCTTTGTGTGTCCTCTGCTTCTAAGACTCCCCAGTACTTATTAGTAACTATAGCCACCTCATGGCTTAATCTGTTGAATTCAATAACAATTAGTGGACTTTTGTTGCCTGTTTCTGATTTATCTCCTGTTTGTAAAAGTCCAGTTCTTTAAGTGTTAGCTGCTCTGCTGAAAGCTAATCAATCACTTCTGATCTCTAGTTTATTTTGTCATCCTAAATTCACATATCCCTTGATTTTAGTCTCAATTCCTCCTCACTGCTGCAGTTCCTTCTTTCCCACAACATCTGGCTGGCAGGAATATTGTCCTTCAGGTGCTGCCGGTGGCAGCTAGTATATTCTAGTTGTGTATTCCTGTGTGTTTGTATGTTTGTTTGTTTGGCAGACAGAATGGTTTCTAAGTGGCCTAAAGTATTTTTAATTAGAACACCCAAGAAGTGGACCTCTCTCTCGTATTTTATAACATGTTGCATCTCAGGTTTTTGTCACATCATAGAAACATAGAATCTGTCAGCAGATAAGGACCTGATGACCCACCTAGCCTGCCTTATTGTCCCTACCTATAGTGCCACTGCAGACCCTACTCAATTTCAGGTCCTCTCTCACTGCTAAAATACCTTTGCGTCTATCCCATACTTTCTTGAACCCTGTCACTGTTTCTGTTCCCACCATCTCTTCTGGTAGGCTGTTCCATGCATCTACCACTCTGTAAAGATGTACTTCCTCACATTCCCTCTGAACTTCCCTCCTTCTAACTTCATAGCATGACCCCCTGTCCTTGAGCATATGTCCATTCACATATGTCACAAAATCATTTGCTCATGTTCTGAGCCATCCTAAATGATGAATACAGTGTCTATATATTGTTCCAGGCTGTTAGTTTGTCATACCTCATATGTTTGCCTTGGTCTCAGAGGTTGTTCTGTTCCCAGAGTCCAACAAACAAGTAATTTTGTGGTCTTGTATTAAAGTAATATAAAAGGACGTATCCCATGTACCAATCCCAAATCTAATCTCATTCAACATAAACTAGATCTTTATGTTTTACCACCAACTCCACCTAAAAGTCATTTGAAAGAAATCGGAGAATAATAACACCATTAATACTGTTCCTATTATACAGACAATGGAAGATAGACGAGGGGTAAGACATGATTTGGTTAGACAGGAGAATCCATTGAAGAAAAAAAAATCAGCTTTCAGTGCACCATTGCAGAGCCCTGCTGTGTTTACTTTCTGTAAATCTGTATATTGGGAAACAAAAACACTATATAGCGAGCTGAGTTATACAGCCATCAACTCACCATCCCAGAGCCCTGCTATGTTTACTTTCTGTAAATTAGAGATCACAAAATAGAAATAATATACAATAAGCTGTTGTAAAACCATCAACCCACCATCCCAGAACCCTGCTAAACTTACTTTCTGTAAACTTGTAGATCAGGAACTAGAAGCAATAAATAACAAACTGAGTTACACAGCATCAACCCACCATCCCAGATCCATGCTGTGTTTCTTTCTATAAACTTGTAGATCAGGAAATAGAAGCAGTATATAATGAGTTGAGTTGCACAGCATCAACCGACCATCCCAGAACCCTGCTGTACTTACTTTCTGTAAACCTGTAGATCAGGAAATAGAAGCAATATATAATGAGCGGAGTTACACAACATCAACCCACCATACCAGAGCCTTGCTGTACTTACTTTCTGAGACTTGGTTCACCAAGAACCACACGTGAGGCTAATATACCAGGATATGTATTGTTCAGAAGGGATCGGGATAGGGAGGGCAAGGAGGAAGGGGGATAGCCCTTTATGTCAAAGAAGACGTAAAAGTAACCAAATTACAGAGCAGCTAAGAGGAGGCAGAACAGTTGTGGGTCACCCTGGGACCCGGGAATGGGACAGCTATACATAAGAGGTGGTCTACAGGCCTCCAGACTAAGGGGAGAGAGTGGACAGATTACTAATGGAGGACATACAAAATATGACAACAAAGGGAAAGGTTCTGCTAATGTCAGATTTTAATATGCCAGATGCAGACTGGTCGATACCAACTGGTGTATCAGACAGGACACAGGACATGGTAAACTACATGCAGGGATAGGACCTCATACAACTGGTGTGATAACCCACCAGAGGCAGGGCAATCCTGGATCTGGTGTTGACAAACTGTGACAGAATCACACATCTCCAGGTAGCGGGACAGTTGGGGTCCAGCAACCATCACATGGTATATTTCAATTTGGCCTCAGAAACACAAGCATCTCATTCAAAGGCAAAAATATTGTCTTTCGGGGGAGCGGACTTTTGTTAAGATGGGTAAGAAGGTTAAGGAAGTCCTGACAAAGATAAATGCAGGAGAGGGTTTGGAGGGTAAATGGGTGCAAATCAAAGAGCCAATAATTGAGGTAACAGGCCAATGTGTTAGGGAGAGAAGTAAAAGGAAAAGAAGGAGAAAACCACTCTGGTTCTCAAAATCAGTTGCAGAGAAGGTCAGGGCCAAAAGGATGGCTTTTTTAAGAAATATAACAGAATGCAAAGTGACAATGATAGAGAGGTGTATCTAAACTGGCTGAGGGAAGCTGGGAAAAAGTAAGAAGAGTAAAGGCTCACACCAAGGAAACACTGGCTCAAACAGTAAGGAAAGGAGACAAGTTATTCTGCAGGTACATTAGTGACAGAAGAAAGTCTAGAGGGGGTATTGCTAATCTCAGGGGGGATAAGGGGGAGGATGAGGAAGGGACCAGGAAAAGGCATCTATCCTTGATAGAGATTTCTACTGAATCCTACGGAGGAAAACTTGGCACCAAATACACGGTTAGAGGAGGTGGTAAACACTGGTCCTTTTACAAAGGAGAGAGTCCTGGAGGAGCTCAGTATGATTAGAATTGATAAAGCGATGGGGCCTGATGGCATTCATCCAGGAATACTAAAGGAGCTGAGAGAAGAATTAGCAGAGCCACTAGCTAAACTGTTTAGCGAGTCATTGAGCATAGGAGAAGTCCCAGAGGACTGGCGAAGGGCTCACATGATCACTCTGCACAAGAGTGGCAAAGTGAAGAGGCAGGAAACTGCAGGCCAGTTAGTCTCACATCAGTTGTGGGTAAGATCATGGAGACAATCCTTAAGGAAAGGATTGTGGAACACCTAGAAGCCATAGGAGCACAGGATTCAAGACAGTATGGTTTTACAGAGGGAAGGTTCTGTCAGACTGATCTGAAAGGTTTCTTTGACTGGGTGACAAAGGAGGTAGATCAAGGGGGTGCATTTGATGTCACCTACCTTGATTTCAACAAAGCCGTCGATACTGCTCTACATAGAAGACTGGTGAACAAGCTAGGTGGTCTTGGGGTGGGCCAAATGCTAGTGAACTGGGTGGGTAACTGGTCAAGGGACAGAAAACAAAGAGTGGTGGTAAATGGTGCACAGTTGGAGAAGATGCAGGTCACAAGTGGGATGCCTCAGGGATCAGGTCTGTGGCCATTCCTCTTCAGTGTCTTCATCAGTGACATTGCAGATGGACTGCAGGGAAAGGTTTGCCAGGTTGCAGACAACACCAAGATCTGCAACACAGCAGATACTCCAGAGAGGGTGGAAATGATGAGGAAGGATCTGGAAAAAACTGGAAAGATAGTCTGAAGAGTGGCAACTGGGGTTTAACATAAAGAAGTGCAAAATCATGCACATGGATAGAAGGAACCTTCAAGTGAGTTATAAGTTAGGGGGTGAGTTTCTAACAGTCATCAGGGAAGAAAGAGACTTGTTAGTCATCATTACAGATGATCAAAAGGTATCCAAGCAGACCACTAAGGCAGTAGGAAGACTAGAGGAATGCTGGGGTGTATCAGCAGGGGTATAAGAAACTGTAAGAGGAAGGTACTGATCCCTCTCTATAAAACAATGGTTAGGCCCCACCTGGAATACTGCGTGCAGTATTGGAGGCCACATCTGTGCAAAGACATCAACAAGATAGAGACAGTGCAGAGGAGGGCTGCAAAGACGGTACAAGGCCTACAACAGAAAGCACGTGAGGGCAGATTTCAGGAGCTCAATATGTATACCCCAGAGCAAAGGAGGAGATGGGGATATGGTTGAGACTTTCAAATATCTAAAGGGCACTAATAAGGTAAAGGGGCAGACATCTTTTGTTTGAATATGACAAAGAATGTGATACCGCACCAGGGATAAAGCAGTGCTCGGTTACAGTTATAAAATCTTCATGAAAAAATACCAGCACTTACTTAAAGGTAACACTTAAGACCAAATGTTAGCTCCTAGGTCCACTTAAAAAAATATACAGGCTCAATGTTTCCCTTTGAATTCTTTTAATTGTAGAAAAAAACTTAAACGGCACTTCTGCAAGCAATATCCATAAATGCCATCCACGAGTGCATAAAAGTCCATGTGAAGTCCATGTATAGTCCATAAATGACCGCATAAGAAACAAAGTGAGCCTGTTTCACGAACCAAACCAGCAGTTGCTGCTTCTGCTGCTGCAGCAGCTGAGGGACACTCCCACATCACATCCACGTCACATCCAAGTCACCTAATGCATTTCACAATCAGCTTTCTCAAAGGCTGACGTATATGGATACCAGCTACCTTTTAAAGTATACTTCTTAAAGCAACAGTAACACATTGTTACAACAACATTGTACACAAACCACGTAATTATTATATGAATACAGGTACAATAATAAATTAAATACTGTGCCTAATAATCCATGATATGGCATCAGTAATATCACACTGTACACTTCTTATTAATATATTTTAAAGTAGTTTCCATACACAATGTAAATCTAACAAATAGGTAGGTAGATCAAAGGTCAATTTTGTGTGTGTATAACTGCAAGAAAAATAAAAAATATTATTATTAATGCACATCAACATATTTTAAGAAACAAAAATGCAACACCAGGAATATATAAAAAAATATATATATGTCTACTTTTTTCTTCAAAAAAGGCTTAATCTCGATCCTATCATTTAGACCAGGGGCACATGGCACTCATAGAAAATATCAATATTGCTCCCTCTTAAGAAGTAAGTTATAAGTAATCACCACCTCTTCTGGTAACAAAAGGTTTTTCTATGATAGTATATTGAAAACCGTGTACTTTGATTTCCTACTTTAATAATATGTAGGGCAAGGGCATTTGTAGTATCCCTATTCAAAACTGCCCAACATGTTCACCAATTCTAACCTTAAATAATATTTTAGTTTTTCCAGTATAGAAATGGCCACATGTACATTCTGCCATATAAACTACCCCAGCAGTATTACAAGTCATATTTCCTCTCACTTCCACATCTTTACCAGTTGCATGATTTTTAAAACATCTAGGGCCGGATATTCAAACTGCGCCCAAAATGTGCGCAATAGCAGGAGCAAGCACAAGTCCATTGTGCACATGCGCAATAGACGCTATTTTCAAACATGGAGCAAGGCAAATTGCACAACCAGCCAACGTCTGAATATCACACAACCTGCGCCATAGTGCAACCAGGAAGGGGAAGCTGAGCAGATACGATGCGCTATAGCGCAACAATGGCAGCCCAGCTGAGCAGCCCAGAGGTGCCATAGCGCAGGCAGGGAGCCCCCCAGCAGCAGAGCAATGGAACTGCACAACCAGGGAGGTAGGCAGGGCCCACCACCATGCCACAGATGGGCACAGGAACACTGCAGAACCAATAATGCCCCACACCCCAAGCACAGCATAAGTGGGGGAGGGACGGAATATCCACTGGCCCATGGGGACAAGCCAACAAAGCACAGCCGGGCCATGTTGCCCCAGCACACCCACTGGCAAGCTGAGACTGCCACACAAAGGGGGCAGACCACCCCAGTGTACATCAGCCCCCTCCTTGTGCACAGCACACCCTGCACTGTGACCCCAAGACACCACCCATGAGCAGTGACCATCACTGCAGGAATCCCCATGCATCCCCCCGTCACACTGCAACCTCATGTACCACAGAACCATACAAGCCAGACCCACCATGAGCACCCAGCAGTGGGTGGCAGCACACGGCAATACCGACTGAAAGCCACTCCCACACCAGAGACACCTCCCCATGCACACACACATACCCATGACAATACCACCCAGGATGCCATGCACACCACTGCAACTGAGCACCTATAGCCAGCTGCAAATCAGAGACCACCACAGTATTCATATCAAAATATATATTTCAAATATAACAACAATAACAATAAGAACAACCATAACTATGTACAAATATACAATACAGGGGTGGGGGTACGGGTACAAGGTAGGGGTGGGTAAGGGGCAGGGGTGAACAACTGGGAGAGGGAAGGCAGGGTGTGAGGGATAGGTAAAGGGGGGAGGTGATGGGCAGCTACTGCCTGCAAGCCTGCTCTCCATCTGCCTGGTGCTGGTCCCGGGGCCTCCTCCTGCGCCTAACACCATGTTGCTGCAGGTCCCACAGGATGGCAAGTGAATCCATTGCCACCTGAATCAGCTGCTGAACTGAATGCTCTATGCGCTGCAGGATCCGGACACCTAGGACAAGGGATCAGAGTCAATGGCTTTGACTGTCCATATCCCTGAAGCCCACCCATCATGCATGGCATACAGCCAAGTGCCCCGCTCCTGTGATGGACTGCACCCACTCACAGTGACCGTGCACAAGACATGCCCAACCAGGCAGCAACGGCCATGTGTGCCACTGCACACACACACACACACACACACATCGCCCATGTCCAGCACAGCACAACCAAGGCTGTACAGTAACGTGGCTATGTGGTGGGAAGGCAGTGCCACAGCCATGTGCCCAGTGCACGCATGGACCACCATTGACGCACTCCCAGACATGCAGTGCCACTGGACAGTGCTGACTGTCACATGTCACGTGCATGGCAGTGTTGTCCATGGATGGTGGCCATGCCCTGCCCCCCCTCACACAGCATGCAGTAGCATTCATGATGTCATGGCACTCACCCTCATCATGCTGCTGCTGCTGCTGTCGTGGTTCACCACCACCACCACCATGCTCAGCCACCGCTGCCACCTCTCGCTGCACCTCAGCCCTGGTCCTCCTCCACTCCGCCACACCTGTGGGAAACAAAAGGTGAGAAACACATCAGTGAAATCTCAAAGCAGATATCCCCCTGCCCCAATGAGTGTGCCTGCCCACCCAGCCAGACCCATACATCACATATCCTGTAAACACCGCCACAGCCAACCATAGACCAACCCTCCCCCATGTGCTGGACACAAGAGACAGTGTTACCCATACGGAGCATACAGGTGCATAGACGGCTCACCCACCTGGCCGAGGCACCACGCCCCTCCTGGCACGTGATCGAAGATGTGCCAGTAGTGCTGGCTTCCTCCTCCGCAGGTCCCCGTACCGGTGCCTGCACTGCTCTGCGGACCTCCGCCAGCCAGTGGCCTCCTCAAGGTCAGTGGCCACCTGCTGCCACACATGGGTCCTGGCCATGTTGAGGGGTTCATCCCCAAATAGTGGGCCATAGTGAAGCTCCACTATGGCCACCAAGTTGGTGAGTTCGAGTGAACTCCACTGGGGGGCTCTTCTGCGTGCCATCCCTGCATGTATAGTAGGCAATATGGCACTCCGCAGGCGCGAGCAACCCCATGGAATTGTTAAAGAATACAACTCCGCTTATTCCCTATCATGCTGTTGGTATAGCGCCGTCAGTCCCTGTCAGCAATAAGTTACCGAACAGCGCGATAGAGCTGCAGACATGCCATACGTACAGCGCCAAGGGGGGCAAAGGTCGAGCACAGGGTCATGGGTCTCTGGTGCAAGGCCACGCACAGCGCCATCGGACGTCTATGCATCCTGCATGATTGGTCGCCTGTGTGCCATTGCCACAGCGGACTATTGCGCAGTTGTGCCACAGCGCCATGTAGTGACCATCGCTGTAGCGCCACTGGCACAATGGTGGCCATGTCCTGAATTGCCTACCACACACAGCACGTCATCAGCGCAGCAGATGCCTGCGTAAGCTACCTGGGCATGCGCAGTGCGGTGTACTACGCAGTCACATGACTGTGCCATTGGCTCAGCCGGTTCAACCGTATTGCGCAAAGTGCAACAGCGCGATATTCAGCCGTCATATGCAAATCATCCGATCAGCCATTCAATGGCGCAGCGGCGCGATTTGCATCTCATTAAAGTTGCTCCAGTCCTAATTTGCATGGATTGTGCTATAAATATGCAATACTGTTCTGCAGTGGCCATATTCAGTTACTGCAGTTGATAGGTGAGTTGCATGCATTGTGCTGTTCTGGACCATGGCCTCAGAGAATTGCTGTGTACTGCACAGTCACAGGTGACCACTCACCCATACAGGCTGTGAAATGACCGAGCAAGGACTGGGTGAGGAGGATGATGGTGGGCGAAGAGGAGGCCCAACTACGAAGGCTGAGACGGAGGCACTGTTGAGGCCTACCTGGATGAGGAGCCACTTCTCAGTGGGCGGTGGGGCACCCTCAGGCCCATGCTGCTGCATGGGAGGGGTGGCATGTGCGCCAACCTGCACGGCAGCCACCAGCGCCTGTGCAGGAGTGTAAAAGAAGATGGGACTGACAGGAGGAGGAGGAGAAGGTAGCAGCTATCAGGGCGGCACATGCTGCAACAGGCGGGGGCCATCCGGAGGTGGTGCAGCTGACTCCGGCAGAGGACATGCTCACTGCAAGCATGCAGCGCAGTGCCATTGAGGGTGTTC
This sequence comes from Neoceratodus forsteri, assembly GCA_016271365.2. Classification (NCBI taxonomy): domain Eukaryota; kingdom Metazoa; phylum Chordata; order Ceratodontiformes; family Ceratodontidae; genus Neoceratodus; species Neoceratodus forsteri. Next base: position 405,180,824 of record CM057457.1, read on the forward strand.
CTGGAGGTGGCTTCCAGACAGGTGGTAGCCCATCACTGCATGGTATGTCATGGTCGGGGGGGAGGTAGATCACATGCACTAACGTATCCTTCCTTTCTGTTACAGATCCTGTGCATCTGCAGGGGTCAGCAGTGGAGGGCCTGTCCACTGCGGACAGCCATCCGGAGTTGGAGGAGGGACCATCCACCTCCGCAGATTGCCGGCACGCACTGTGCCAGCGTGCACGCCTGGCTACCTTCACTGATGTTGTTGAGACAGGTGTGGGGAGTGCCCTTCCTGTGTCTCAGCGGTCTGGCATGCAAGCATGCCAGCATGCCTGGCTGCAGCTGTGGCTGTGGCACAGACCTGCACCATTGATGATGCACCAACCACTATGGGCATTGACATGTGTGTGTCACAGAATGGACACACAGGACGAGCTCACGCCCATGGACCTAGCTGGTTCCGACGTGTGTGCCAGCATGTCAGCACAGTCCCAGGCTGTGCCTGTCAGCACCGGTGGGGCAGCACCGGTGGCTGTGCAGGTCACTGGAACTGTTGCAGCCACAGCAGCGGAACAACTGATCCCTTGGGCACAGCAGGCGGAGGGGCAGCAGCAGCAGCAGTCACCCACCGGGACTGGGGGTACAGGGCTCAGCGGTGATGTAGGTGCACTGCCTGTGGACATGCCCATATCTGGTCCTGGTGAGCGGCACCCACCCTGAAGGGGTGCTGTATATCAGGCCCTTCCATACCCTGAGAGACAGGTTGCCGATGTGGCAGATGACCTCTTTGATGAGCACACCCGCCTGCTGCAGTCAGTACAGCAGCAGATGCAGGTTGCAACATCCATGGAGGCACTGTGTGTGGCTCTGCAGCAGCACAGCAGGGACAATGAGAGGATCCTGTCCTGGGTGACCATTTGCGGGTGGATGTGACCGCCACCATCGACAGGCTGACACAGGCATTGGTTGCTGTCGTGGCCACATTGGGCACAGTCAGGTGCCCTGTGCCACTCACACCACGCAGTATGCTATCCACTCCCCATTCCCAGTGTCATGCAACACCCACCCTGTCGACGCCGGGTTCAGCTGTGGGCATCCCAAGCACCCCTGGTGCAGGTATGTTTGGTATGCTGCAGACCCCTGTGTGGGCAAGGTCGCGTTAGCACAGTGGGACCCCTGGTGGTCCATCGGTGCCACCCCCTGTGGTCTGTACTCAGCCTGCCAGTGCTGCTGGGTCTCAGCGGGGCCGCCCACGCATCCGAGGTGGCCGTGGCACTGTGCCGCATGACTGAGCTGTCTCCCAGTGTGGGCCCGGTCTGGTGCTGCCCTGTGTGCAATGTGTGTTTCAGTGGGCAGTGCACCAGTGGGTGCCCTGCCCTAGACGCAGACACACAGACCACCTGCACACCCTCCCGACTGCTGTCCACAGGTGCGTGTGCATGATGATGCCTGCATTGCGCTGTACACCAAAGTACAAAGGTGCTCAGCATCTGACACACATACATGGACAGTAAAAGTGGAGGTGGTGGCCTGTGGACGTGTGTGTTTTTAGTGTCTGTGTTCCTGCTCTGTTGTGCACCTGACCCCTGTGCACTTTGTGCCTGTTGTGTGTGTATGTGTGTGTGTGTGTGTGTGTGTGTGTGTCCATGTGGCATGTTACTGTTCACCCCTCCCTGGTTGTATGTGCTATGTGCTTCTGCCCTGCCACTTCCCTTGCCGTCATGCACCCCTGGTGTGTTTCCCTGTGTGTATGTGAGTTGTGCCCTAGACACTGTTGTTTGCACATGGCCCCATGACTTACCTGTGTTGGGCGAAGTGCTCCTCTGTGATGGTGTCTCGGTGCAGCTGTGCCAGCCGGATCAGTCGGGGGTCAGGCCGTCCAAGGGGGGGCTGATCATCCCCATCATCACCAGCGTCACCGTCGTCCCCATCGCTGTCCCCTCCTCAACCTGTATTGCTATCCCACAGTCTTTGGCCATGTTGTGCAGGATACAACAGGCCAGGAATATCCCACAGGCCTTTGAGGGCTATACTGTAAGCACCCGCGGAGGTGTCTAGGCATCGGGCGTGCCTTCAGCATCCCAAACACCGCTCAATGATGTTGCATGTGGCGTGTGCCTCATTGAAGCGTTGCTGCGATGGGGTCATGGGCTGCCAGTAGGGTGTGAGCAGCCAGGACGAGTGGGTATCCACTGTCACCTGTGTGGAGATAGTGGAAGTTAGTGTCTTGTTTAGGCTCATATTGCCCCTAACCCTGTGTGCCACACCCATGGCACCTGTGGCTTATCCACCCTTGCCCCCGATTTGCCAATCCTACATGCATACTCACCCACTAGATGTCCTGTGGGGATGTCCCCACTCTTGAGTCGATGGCACAGTGCTGATTGGTACCATATGAATGAATCGTGTGCTCCGCCAGGGTGCGTGGCACAGGCATTGATGCGCCCACTGGCATCACACACCACCTGGCCGTTGACACTGGAAAATCCCTTCCAATTCATTTGGCAGCCCCATCGGGGCCAGGTGGCGTGCAAATGGCCACATGGGTGCAGTCTATCGCCCCTAGCATGCCAAGCATACGTGCTACCCTGCGGAACTCCTGTATGTTTGCTGTACGCTCTGCTGCGGTGCTGGGGAAATGGATGTACTCCGCAGCATGTGGCAGCAGTGCGCTGAGGAATTGGGTGAGGATGCATGACGTGGCCGACTGTGTTATGCCTGTGGTGTCCCCTGTTGGTCTCTGGAAGGTACCCATGGTGAGCAAGCACATGCAGGCTGTTACCTTTGTCTCCAATGACAGGGCGTGACTCCGTTGTGAGGGTGCCTGCATCACATCACTGCACAGCTCACAGAGCCGCCTCAGTATTGCCCTGTTCAGGTGGTACCAGCCCACAATCTCTGCATCTGAATAGAGCTCAAAGCTGATGCGGGCTCGGTACTGCCTGTTGGGGGCGTACAGCCGATGAACCCTTCCACGGCCACGTCCCCCTGCAGCATGCCTTCTCACCCCCCTCATTACAGCTTCCATGTGGAAGCTGGCACTGTCCATGTCCCTGGCTTGTGTTTCCCCCCCTGGCTGTTGTTGCTCTGTAACCCCCGCTGTCCTGACTGCTACCTGCAATGCACCGGGTACACCTACTGGCCTCTGCACTCTGTGGCCCCACACACCTTCCCTTGCCCCTCTTCTGTCCTGTGCTCTCCCTGGCTTGCACTGTTTCTCACTCTGGCCTTCTCTGTCTCCCTGCCTTATGTGGCTTCCCTGTAGCATTCTTGCACCTCTTCCTTGAGCCTTTTTATTTTGGCTCATTTCCGCTATGGCACAACTTCCGCCTGATCCACTGTTACGCATTGCGCAAGCCTTTGAATATCGCATTGCGCATTTTATGCATGGTTCCACCCCCTTCGGTTGCACATGCCTCAATTAGCATTGCGCTGTTGCTCAGCATGTTTTCAGTGGCGCAACTGCCTCCTGCTGAATATTGCAGAATGGCGCAATTTCGGACTTGCGCTGGCGCAACCCTATTGCTCATGGCGCAACCCTTTTGAATATCCCACCCCTAGTGTTTTTCATTAAGGGACAGTATTTACAATTGCCACATTTGTTACATCCTCCTCTCCTTTCAGTAAGCCAATTCTTAGGTTTATCAGGTAAAGGCTGTACAGAGTGCACCACTGTATCTTTTATATTTTTGCCTCTGCGAAAAACCATTTTTGGTCCATGTTCAACTATTCCTTTCAAATTCTGATCTTTCAATACCAAATACCAATGGTTTCATATAATATCTGAAATATCTTTGACTGTGAACTAAATGTAGTTACAAAAGACATCCGTATATCACCCTTCTTTTTCCTTATTTGTTTTTTAAGAGTGATTCTCTAGGAATCAAATCTACTTCATCTTTTGCTTCTCCAATAGTGCCAGCATCATACCCTCTGTGTAACAGCCTTTCTGTCAACTCACTTGCTCTCATGTCGTATTCCGTTTGACTACTACAGTTCCTTTTTGTTCATATAAACTGTCCCTTTGGAATAGCTTGTACCACATGTCTAGGGTGTGCACTACTTGCTAGTAATAGCGTATTTCGATCTGTTTCTTTTCTAAATAAGTCGGTCTGTACCCCTCCACAACCATCCTTATAGATTTTTAAGTCAAGAAAACAAATCTCTTTCTGACTAAAATTCATACTGAAACGTAAATTATCATTCGTTTTTTCTAAATAATGTATAAATTTCATTAACTCTTCCACACCATGAAGACGTTGTCAATAAAACGCCTCCATAAATCAATTTTCTGCAAAAACAGATTATTCTCATTCTTATTATTTCCAGCTCCCATTTTGCCATATATAGATTGGCATAATTAGGTGCCATACTTGCTCCCATAGCTGTACCCATCTTCTGTAAATAAAATCATTTTATAGAAAAATGTATTAAATTCAAGACAAATTTGGTAAGCAGTACTAATGCTTTAGTAGATGAAATAATATTTTCTCTGGAAAGGATGAAAAGGACTTGGCAAGGTTGGAGGAATGGTCAGAAGTATGGCAGCTAGGATTCAGTGCAAAGAGTGCAAATAATGCACCTGGAAACAAGAACCCAGGGAAGAATACACAATGGGTGGGGAGGTAGTAACAACAACAAAAAAGGAAAGGGACCTGGGGGTAATCATATCAGATGACCTTAAAGTTAGCAAGCAATGTGAGAAGGCAGTAGGGAGGGCTGGGGGTATACTGGGATGTATAGGGAGAGGCATCAGCAGCGGAAAACAGGAAGTTGTTATCCCTCTGTACAGACAGTTGGTGAGACCCCATCTGGAGTACTGTGTCCAGTTCTGGAGACCCCATCTTCACAAGGACATAGACAGGGTAGAGGTAGTCCAGAGGAGGGCAACTAAAATGGTGCAGGGTCTGCAAAAGACGCCGTATGAGGAGAGACTAAAGGAGCTTAATATGTATACCCTTGAGGAAAGAAGGGAGAGGGAGGACATGATAGAAACTTCAAGTACCTCAGTGGAATCAACAAAGTCCAAGAGGTAGCATCTTTCAGAAAAGAGACTTGCAAGAACAAGGGACACAATTTAAAGATAGAAGGAGGGCGGTTCAGGGGCAATGTGAGGAAGTATTATTTCACAGAGAGGGTAGTGGATGCATGGAACAGCCTTCCTGAGGAGGTTGTGGGGTCTAAAACTGTGGGAGAATTCAAGAATGCATGGGACAGACATAAGGCAATTCTTTTGGGGGGTAGGAAGAAATAGGCTGTTGGTTAACTAGGATCTATGGCCTATCCTGTAGGTAGGGAAATGGGCAGACTAGATGGACCAAGCGGTCCTTATCTGCTGTCAAAGTCTATGTTTCTATGTTTCTCTCATCTCCAAATAAAACTCAAGGGCCTCTAGGCCTTCTTTGTGTGGAATGTTGGAATATAAGGATTGTACGTCCAGTGTGACTAAAAAATTATCATCCTCAATAGCCAAATCCGCCAATATATTAAGTATGTCTCCTGTGTCTTTTATATATAAAGGGATACTCTAACCAAATCTACCAAAAGGAATCTACATATTTTGCCAAAGGCTCCAACAGCTATTATTACCTGAAAAATGGGTCTTACAGGTGGATTCATTAAATCTTTATGTACCTTTGGCAAAATATAAAACGTAGCTCTTGTTGGAAAATCTACTTTTAAATACTCATAAACTTGAGTACTAATTTCATTCACTTTTTTTATTTCACTCAGATATGCATCAATCTGTCTCTTAAAGGAAAGGGTTTTATCAAACTTTAACTTCTCATAATACGTTTCCATGTACTCATTACTTGCTTTCTCACTTATTATATACCATTTCTCAATTAAACCTTTCTGATTTAAACCACAGGTAGGATTTTTTAAAACACGAAGACCCCTAGGACCACGTTTAACTTCTAGATAAGCTTTCAATGAAATCTCTTCCCATTTTAAATGTTTTAATTTGAAAGTCATTTTCTCAAAAGCAAAAATGCTTGCTGACTATTCAAAGGCCAAAGCTGGTGTTGCATTATTTAATAAGCTGGAAAAACTAGTTTCCTGTGATGTGTCCTTCAATACTAGATCTTTAAGGGATAGTGTACCCTCAGCATGCTGTTCCTGCTGTGTGAGCCATAAAAACACGTTAAAGCAGGAGCACTATTGCAGCAATAATCTTGGAGCTACCTTTTTCTTATACAAAAGCCCGTGCTTGCCACCAAATGATTATAATTGGACAAATCTTTTGTTTGAAGCCTAATATTAAAACAAGGGAGCATGACATGAGATTAGAAGGAGGCTAACTAAGGAGGAATATGAAGAGATTATTTTTGACAGAAAGAGTTGTAGGGGTATGGAACAACCTGCTACAGGAAGTGTTGGGTAAGAGCACAGTGCAGGACTTCAAACAGGCATGGGATAGGCACAAAGGAAGCATAGGGAAGGGAAGGGAAAAATCAGCTAAAGTAAATGACTTAGCAGATACTTCCAATAGATAGGGTACATGGGCAGACTGGATGGGCCTGGTGGTCCTTATCTTCTGACAATTTCTATGTTTCTATGTTTGTAGATCAGAAAAGAGAAGCAGTATATAACAAGTTGAGTTACACAGCTATCAACCTATCACCCCCAAGCCCTGCTGTGTTTACTTTCTGTGAACTTGTAAGGAAATAGAAGCAATATATAAAGAGATGAGTTACACAACTGTCAACTCACCATCCCAGAGCCCTGTGTGCTTACTTTCTGTAAACTTGTAGATCAGGAAATAGAAGTAATATATAATGAGCTAAAGGAAAATACAAACAAAATGTTGAGGCAACTGAATGATACAGTTTTTATCAGAAGCTAGACCCTACTTATGCAGTCATGGACAAAGCAAAACCACTACTGGAAAGAGCAAGTAAAAATAAATGGATTGTAAACACTGAACATAATTTCTTAACGGTGAACAGTCCCATCAAATCCATGCTCTGCTTGCTACCTGAAATCCATGGAAACCTTGAACTCCCCAATAGAAGACAAGTCATTATAGAAATAGGGATGCTAACAGAACCAGTATGTATATTTCTTATTACAGCCATATGTTACAGAACATGGGTTATATCTAAAACATACAGCAGACATCCTATGACATAATGTACGCTGACAGCCATTGCTGGCACTATACAACAGCCTCAGACACCAAACCTCTCTACAACAACATACCCCATAAGGGGAGGGATACAGGTGGGTAGCGTACTACTTGAGATCATGTGACCCTAACTTGGCTCCCCAACCATTTGCTTTAACAGCTAACAACTTCTGCTTTGACACAGTATTTTATTCTAGTCAAAGGGGCAAGTGGGGGGCAACTTTGCCTCAAGTGTTGCAAACCTGTACATCAAACTCTGGGAACAGAACTATATCTAGTACCAAGGCACACACATGACTAACAACCTGGAAACAAAATAGACAATGAATTCATAATATGGGACAGCTGAAAACTTAAGTTAAAGGAGTTTCTGAAATATGTAAACATAAGTAGCAAAAAATTAGATTCAGCATGGTACAAAGTAAGAGAGAGGTCCACTTCCTAGTTGTCTTAAAAATACAGAAGGCCACTTAGGAACCAGTGTGTTTGCCAAACAAATAGGAATGCACCTGAGAGCATAGCTGCCACCAGCATCACCTGAAGGACAATATTGCCATCAGTCAGATGTTGCAGCTAAGAAGAAATTATAGCTGAGAGAAGGAATTTAGGTTAACGTCAAAGAATATGTGCATTAAGTCTGACAAAAGAAACTGCAGACCAAAGTAATTGACAAATCTTTTAACAGAGCATCAAGCATCCAAAGAACTGATCTTTACAAACAGGAAATAACTCACAGATAAAAAATTGTCTAGTATTTATTACTGAATTCAACAAATTAAGCCATACAGTACTTAAAGTAATTAATAAGTACTGGGAGACCTAAAGCAGAGCAAACACTAAGGAGTGCACAGAAAACATGTCCTGATTAGTTACAGCAGCAGTGGAGCAAACACTGAGGGGTCCACAGAAACAAGTCATTGATTAGTTGCAGCAAAAGCAGAGCAAACACTGAGGGTACACAGAAACAAGTAATTGATTAGTTACAGCAGAATTAGAGCAAACACTGAGAGTCCACAGAAAACAAGTCCTTGATTAGTTACAGTAGAAGCAGTAATATATGGGACAAGTTGGTCCACAGCTTCTGCACAACAAAAGAAAGCACAGACCCCAGACTCAACAAAATGTCAAATGTGAAAATGGTGTCTATTGCAGCAATACTCCATACACACCAACATTTAGACATCCTACTGTAGATCTGGCAGAAACTGTAAGATAAATTCATTACATGTAACACATCAGGGTCATACACATGCCTACATGCCCATGTGGCATGAACTATGTAGGACAAAAAACAAACATTGAAAGCACAAATAAGTAAACATAAAACTGCAACCAGGACTAAGAACAAATGTTACACAATAGTAAAACATTCCAAGGAGCCAGGGCATGGATTTGTAGCCAGACCCCTCTTTGTTGTTATAGCAGAAATGACTATAACCTCAAGAGGAGATGATATACAGAGAAAACTCTTGCAATGGGAATTTTATTAGATAAATGAACTTCAAACAGTCAAACAAAAGGGACAAAGTGATGACTTGGTGCTTTCTTGTTTTCTTTGAAACTTAAAATGACTGTTTTTCTCCACTGGTAAACCTAATATATGAATATGATGTGATTCCATTGCTAATACTTTTTCATCCTTGTAGGAATTATCTGGGTCACAATGATTTATGCTTGTATGTAATTTAAGTATGACTGTGCAGTATGTGGTTTCTTTTTTTTTTCAATAATGTTTTATTATTTATTAAATGAATTAAAAGGTACGATAAAAGTTACAAAATGCAATCCAATTACATGTACATACAATTAAATCTCACAAAACATGATATGAATAAAAATAAAAGCTTAACTGAAATATGGCATGCAATCAAACCATGACAAAATGTCAAACTTAAACTTATCCTCCTGCTGGCATTTTGGAAATCCTGGCTGATCTGTTACTTGTGTTCTTTGCTGAGCCAGCTATTGGGCATACTGCTGATTTGTACCATTTTGATCTTCTTTTTTCAGGTTTCCCTCGTTTGCCTTCTGTTTGATTTCACAATGTTCCTGGTTATCAGACTTGGATTTCAATACTTCCACATTTCTGCACCTTAGCAAAGAAACAATATGTATGACTTATTGCTACTGCATGGTTATATTGCCTTTATAGCACAACGTAATTTTCTACAGTTCCTGGCTCAGTTTGCTGACTTGACTTCAGTTTTGAACCTTTTCTTAAAGTTACAAATATTCAGGCTTCCCATTTATCATTTTTTTTTTACTCTGTCCAGTCCTTTTATAGGACTGGATTTTAAATTCTGCCAACAGGTCTCTCTGTTTGTTGGATTATACTTTTTATTTATTTATATATTTATTTATTTGAATCTAGGATTACAAGAACCTTTGAGCAAAGGCTCTTTTACAAAGGTTCTCGTTAAGTGTACAATACAATACAGGACAATATAGTACAAAGAGTTGCAGAATAACATTGAGTTACAGATACATGGAGACATAACTTATTTTGTCTATGCAAATATACATCAAGAAACAATACTTGGTGAGGATACAATAGGGAGAAGCAGCCAGAGGCATTGTCAGAAACACATAGGAAGTGCAGAGGATATGGAGGGAAGGGAACACTGTGGGAGGGAGGAGGGGTTGGAAGGGGAGAATAAATTCTGAGTAGAAGAGCAGTGGCAGCAGAGAATGGTTGAAGATAAGGAGAGCTGTTTAAGGGGAAACAGTCACAGGTGCTAGAGGCTAAACTCTAACTCGATTACAAACTACATTGCTGGCTCTTAACTTTGTAGTTATATTGAAAGTCATTTTGGGGTTTCTTTAGAGGGTACTTACTACTCAAGTACAGCGATATGCCTTGAAACTGATTTCATTGATAAGATAGATTGATGGTGTATTTGGGTACTTTGTCATTAATATACCAATATACTTTAACCTTCCTGTCTTATTTCAATTTATTTTCACGTGCCAGCTCTTTGCCTAAGTATATAAAGATACAGTCATTTTATTAAATATTTTTGATTATTTATCGCTGGTCCTAATAGACTTGTAGAAATAGGGTTGATTTAATAGTGGTGGAAATGGAGTGTCCCTTCCCCCACCCCTTTTTTATTATGGGTATTACAATATATTGATTCAATCATCTATATTTAAGATTGCAATGTCTCATGACACATTATTGTATGAGTGTTTAGGTCTCCTAGTTAGTTAATTGTTATAGTTCATGCACTAATGTAGAGTAATTAGTGTTATAGATAATCAAGGTTTAGTCTTCTGGTTGAGTATTAATACTGTTTCCTATAGTCTTAACTTGTTTGGGGGAGTGGGGGCATGGGTACTATGCTTGTGAGCAGGTGACCATCATGCACATGATTGTTTGGATGGGATGGCCAGTTATGGTTGCAGTATTCTGGTTCAGTAGTACTACTGTTTCCTATAGCCTTAACTTGATTGGGGTTGGGAGCATGGGTACTATGCTTGTGAGCAGGTGACCATAATGCACATGATTGGATGGGGTGGCCAGTCATGGTTGGGATATTCTGGTACAATATATGGTTTTATTTGATATACTAGATTGACCTTGTTTGTTGTATGGGACTTTTTGGGGGTTATGTTAATTTTTTAATGAACCTGTTTGCAATGGCCAGTAACTGGATGTCTAATAATATGTTTAAAATATGTGGTCTGGCTACTAGTCATATTTTCCCATTTTTCTTTGTGGGATTACAAATGATAGGTGGGTGGTCTAAGTGGGAGGAGGCATGATGCTTCACTGCAGGAATATATGGCAGAATAACTCGCTTCTGGTTCCTATATGAGTGTTTATAGTAGGACTTCTAATCTCTTTCTTTTTATGTCTGTATAGTTTGTCTAATTTTAGAACATATGCTATATGGAATGTAGCAGGTGCTCACTCCAGGTTTAAGAGGTACCAAATCATTAAACATCTGAAACAGTTATACTGTGATATTATATTTCTGCAAGAAACACATTTATTATCTTCTGAAGGCTCACTGTTCCACAGAAATGGAATTGGGCAACTTTTTTTTTGCCACTGGCAGTAGTACCAGTTCTATATGGGTGGTTTCAGACATGTTAGTTTTCAGTGTATGCACAGTATCAAAGACCCTCAGAGCCATTATATTTTTGTTAAAGGTGTCCTTGATCATTCTGATGTTTTGTTAGGTAGTATCTATGGCCATAATATAGAACCCCTAACTTTCTTATGGACTTAGCTGCTCTCTTAGCTCCAGTCTGTGATTTGCCACTTATAATTGGGGGAGATTGAAACATCTCATTTTCACCTGAATTAGATAGGACAGGTAGGAGGCCTTGGGGGCTGTCTCCTGTTCGGCACTCCTTGTATGATATGATCAATGCTCTATGATTGTGTGGTCCCTTGCACATTTTGTACCCATATGCAAAAGAATATACATTTCATTCCTCAGTGCACAGCTCATATTTTCATATTAGTTGTATTTTGTTAAGCCAGAGTGATACAGATGGGGTGCTGGGTAGTGGGATAGCCCCATGAGTTCTCTCAGTTCATTCCTTGGTTTGGTTGAAACATAGGTTGATGTCCAATTTTCAGAAAGACGCTCTGTAAATTGAACAAGCAATTGTTAAAAGAAGAGTTTGTGGTGGGTAGAATTAGAGAACTTATTTTAGATTTTCCTATAATACTGATTCCACCCAAAAAAGGGAGCTTGAATGGTGTGCTTTTAAGTGCTTTATAAAAGTGAATTATTCACCTAGCAACCAGTAGGAAGCGTAGGAGAATCAGAGGTCTCCACAATTTCAACTTGTATCAGAAATATGGCAAAAAATATCTAAACCTTAAGTCTTCTGAAGAACACCACCTTGAACTTTTGTGTTTAAAGGATAAACATACCAAGTAACTGCGTGAGAGGGCCGAGTATACTATTTTTAGAACTCACTTCACTTACATCGACCAAGGGAAGAAGAAAGAATGTCTTTTGGCATTGCTCCTCTGGCAGCAAGAGGCATCCCAATATTATCCCTTCTATTAAATCTAGATGTGATAATTTGGTTAAAACATTCTCTAGAGATATTTCCCATGAATTAAAACGCTTTACAGATCTTTATATGGGCCCCAGTCTGAGCCTCCTGTAGTCTCAGAATTGACAGCACACTTGGTGGGATCCCTCTTCCTACCTTAACAGCTTTACAACAAGAATATTAGCGTCAGTCCCTAATACAGAAGGAAATATTTGCTGCTCTCAAAGCTTTACCATTGGGCAAAGTGCCAGGAAGTGATGGTCTTTCCCCTAATTTTTATAATGTTTTTGACCCAGAACTCGTTTCCATTCTGCACTGCTTCTTTTTTTATCTATATACAATTCCATCATTTCAGAAAATACCATTCTGAAAGCCCTCATTAGTTTGCTGCTCAAACCCGGCAAATCTTCTGATGATGTTGCAAATTATTGTCCTAGCTCCTTATGAATTATGATATTAAGATATTTGCCAAAGTGTAAGCCTTCAGGCTTGGTACAGTTGGTCAGGTCTTATTATCAGTTAGAGTGGGTTTTATGCCATCTCGCTCATCATCTGGCCATCTTCGTAAACTGTCTGCTATTTATTCCATATCCAGGGTCTCCAGGACTCCAGTGGCCCTAGTTTCTCTGGATGTGGAAAAAACCTTTGACAGTTAACTGGGCTTTCTTATATGCTACTCTGGAGGCATTCAGTTTCTGGCTTTGTCCAATAGATTAAAATACTATACTCCTGTCCCTGTACCAGCACTTACTGTAATGTTTTTTTTTCTTTCCAGCTGTTTTCTGGGACCTGAAAAGGATGTCCCTTGCCCTCCTTGTTATTTAAATTGTACTACAAGCCCTTATTATGGAAACTTAAGAACAATCCTGAATTGACTAGCATTCAAGTGGGGGCACAGAATTTACAAGTATCGCGAATGCTGAAAATATTCTTTTGCATGTATCTAATCTAAAACAACTATCTGGCAGCCCAGCCATGATCCTAGAATTTGGATGTTTTCTAATTATAAACGTAATCTGAGTAAAACTGAAGTTATGCCATTAAATACTGCAATTTTTAAATCTGATGTGTTAAACTTAGGTTTATCTTGGGCTCCAAGGCAACTAAAATACTAGGTATTTTCTTCTGTCAAGTATGGCACAACAAGACTCTTAATTTGAAGCCCCAGTCTCTAAATTACAATGAGGTTGCGTGAATGGAAATCACTGCCGTTGACCTATATGGTGAAATTAATATTATTAAAATGAATGTGCTTCCCAGTTATTCTATCTCCTTAGTATGTTGAATGTTTTTCTTCCTTTGTCTTGGCTAAAAAAGTACATGGGATAATTTCTAATTTTATTTGGTTGGGTAAGCTGCCTAGAAGGGCATACAGTTGATTAGCAGCACCCAAACAATTTGGTGGTCTATGGCTCTCTCACATTTTTGTTTATTAACTTGCTAGTCAAGCTAGTAAATACCTCCATTGGACATCTTGTATGCCTCTAAATGAAGAATCCCACTACACTCCCATTTAGCTTTCATTAGAAAGGGATCTGATTAAGGAAGCTGGACTGGATCCTGCAACCATGTGTTTTGTTCCTTTTAAACAACTCCCTATGGTGCTTCAAAATTCAGTGATTGGTACTTTGATAAGGGCATATATACAACTTTGACCACTTCTGCACTAGGAGTTATTTAAGGATGTGTTATAATCCATTTTTCACAATCTTAATTTTAAAATAACTGAGCAGGTCCTGTCTGAAACATAGTTACTGCAGATGGCAGGTGTTAGGGTGTATGATTTGCTCCATAATGGTTCCCTAAAAACATTGCAAGAGATTCTTGACTTTTAGCACTTAAATGTTAAATATATTTTTAAACTGTTCCAGCTTAGACATATACCTCTTCAACGGTATGGTCCCAGCTCATGGACTGTTAATCTCCAAGAGTTCCTGCAGCCAGCAATGGATAAAGCTGTACACCCACACACAGTTTCTGGATTGTATCCATTATTCTTTCTGAGGTTATTTCCACCACTGTCTCCATATGGCGAAACTGTGTAACAACCCTTGTAATCTCCCCGGTTACATTCATATACCCTTCTTCCAGCTATGGATCTCCTCTCAGTTCACCATGTTTATTCCTTTTTGGAATTTGATTGCGAATTAATCTGTCAACTGGATGCTAACCAGATCTGGAACCCTCCCTTGCAGCTTATAATGATTACATGTCTACTGCCCCAACCACCCTTCACTCACAGGGTCAGTGCTTTGACTTCACAGGGTCAGTGCTGTTGACTTCCACTGATTCATTTTGTTTACTTAACAATGCAACATGTGCAGTCTGTCTGTCTGTATCTGTCCTTAAGTTATACTGAAGAGATGTGGCCTCTCCTAAATCTCCAGTGACATATACTGTTGTTTTCTTTGCTGAAGCACAAAAGTGTTTCTCTTCAAGTCAGTTTCTCATCAATAGCCGACATATTTTTATTAAGATTACCAGAAACAGGAACCACTCTGCTCTTTGGTATGCAGCTGGTGGAGCTGTTACTCTGCTGCCTATGGCCTGGGATTGACTCCTGGTGTGTCCCCGAAGAAGCAGTTGAAAATGAACATGATATTTCAGTGTTGAAAGAAACAAAACATACAAGGAAAAGTAAGCATCATACACCTCCTATGGTGATGGTCAAGTGTCATTGTGTGGACAACTTCACCACAGGGCACTTTGTATAATACCTTAAAGAGAGATTAAGATATACAGGTAGGGTCAGGGAAATAACTCTTCACACTCAACCAGGAGAGACACATTTAGCTGAAAGTTTGTTTACAGGTGCAACCTGGGAGCATAAGGAAGTTAAGTGACTTGCTCAGGGTCACACAGTATGCAAGTGGGGGCTGTGAGATTCAAATCTAAGTCTCTAGTTAAGAGCCTTAAACCACTGCACTATGCTGCCTACTTTCATATGGCTTTTGTATGAAACTCCTAAAAGTTAAGAAAATATGTGTTGTTTTGTGCATTATGAAACATTACATTTGTGTTGATCAATGTACTTGAAGTATTGGATCGTTCCCTTTATGTATTCAATCTTTATCATTGTCTCTGATTGGACTGTGTAGGCATTCATTAAACAGCAGACCATGGTTTGTGTGCACATTTGCAGTGTGATTGGAAACAGTCAACCAATACTTCACTGTCAAATCACCATCATCTTTGCATTGTGCCACCCAGAACATGTGGTTGGTTATTGACTTTATCCATGATCATATCACAGCACAGTCCTTTTTCCTGGCAGCCTGCTCTAGTTTATTTTCACACTCCTACAGGCTTACAAATAAGCAGATACAATTACATGATACCCCACTTATGGGTGAAACATAAATCTGAAAGTATGAAGGGCAAGAAAAATGTACTCCACAAGACCCATGACCATCATGTAAGCATCATGTAAGGTATTTGATTTTTAAAAGTGGTTAACATTAAGGTTCATACTAAGGTGTAAGGAGCTGAGAAGGCGGTTCGCCTATTTGCGCTCCTATCCATTCATCCATAATAAGACAGTTTGTCTCTATTTATTAGAGTCTAACCTGTCTTTGAATTGTTGTTTATCTTTACTGATTGTAATTTCTAACAGAAGTTATTCCATGGATTAATTACCTTTCAGTATAAAAAGCTTTTAGTTTTGTTTTGATTTTGTTGACCCGGTAAGTGCACTAGACAAATGCTGCCTATTTTCAGGCATGACCTGGGGAGGGAGATGCAGATGAATGCCAACCGACCTTGAACCAGATTAAGCTGTTGGTGGTATTTTTAGTGAATTGGGGGACATTTTGTCCAGGGCACCAGGACATTCCCTACTGTGAATATTGTAATGTCTCAAACTCTCAACTGAGTCTTAGAAAATGTAAAGGCCTAATGTTGGGCAACATGAGACAAGCACGTTAATGATTAATCACATCTCTCTCCACAGAACCCTAAATATTTTGGGAATCCAGTTTGGGCTTCAAAATCTTCCTTTGGAAAACTGGGAACGTGCTTTACAAGGGTTAGAAATTAGGGTAAATAGGTGGAAGTCCTGGAGGCTCTCAAAATAAAATGAGTACATATAGTTAAAGGCTTCATTATACTATCCTTCTTATGTATAGTGATGATTTTTTCTCCCCTGCTGTACTGGAAACTAGGTTGTATGTGTGTTTTTTCCCAGATGGTTTGGGGATCTCATTTGAACCCCATTAAAAGATGTTCCATGTGTCTTCCCAAGGGCGTTGGGAATGATTGATCCCATCTCGTTTTTTATAGTCTCTTCATCTCTCAAGATTTCAAAATTGGGCTGGGTCCATAAAACAGCTTGCAAAATCAATGGTTTATCATGGTATGTTACAAATATTTGGATTTATGAGTAGAAATGTTTACACCAAAATTAACCTCCAGGTTACAAATACCTGACTATATGAAATCAGCAGTAAAAAAACTACATAAATGGGAACTTACTAAGGATGACATTTCCAAACTATTTGGACAAAAAATATACTCTCATATTATGTGTAAAATGCATCCATCAGATCCAGAGTTTAAATATTGCCCCCCCAACTTAAGAGGTGGGGTGCTGAGACAATTAAATAACAGTAGAATCCCTATGCACATGTGGGAAATACTATGGTTATCGGTTTATGGAAGATTGAACCTTAGAGGCAATGACAAACATAAAGCTCAAGAAGAAAGGAATTGTCCTTATTATGGGTGCCAGAATATAGAGGAAACAATGGAGCATTTTTTGTTTACATGTTCATATGTTAAACCTTTATGGGACATCCTGGCAAATGAGTAGAAATTAGGGTGGGTGACTGAATTATGAGGAGCAGAGTCTTGGGCATTGCCCTTTCTTATTAAACAAATATGATCACAGAACTCTGATGGTGTTTTCTGCTGTTTAAAATTCTTCCTGTGGCAAGCTCGATTCCAGTGGACATTACAACAGAGACTAATGCTCTATGTTACTTATAAACTATTGGTGGAACAAGGAATGCTGCTGTATGTACCAAGGACCTCTAAATACATTCTAGGAACATTATACTGAAATGGTAGAAAGGCTTGATATGCTTTATTATATATAAATGAAAGACTGAGAATAACAGAGTGTACTAAGCTGACTAAGAATTAGTATGGAAGTGAGTTATGGGAGAAAAATATGTTCTTTTCTATTGCATGTGATCTATAACGTAACTTTTGAGAGTTGTTTTGTGTACTATGAAATGATATTATTTAAAAAAAAACTTTCACAGGGGTGGAGGGGGTCCCATTTATTACTTAGTTTTGAGGTCAAGAACAAATTATCTTTGATTAAAGTATGATGTAATACTCATTATGATTTTATTTCTTATGATTTCAAGGGATGCAATATTATTTTGAGGTATTTTTCTTTCATGTATGATGTAATACGTTTTATGTTTTTCCTGATTTATAATTTATGCTGAAGAAACACTATTTATTTTGGTTTTTGCTGTTGTGATCTAATAAAAATTCCCCTACTGTTTTAGAAATGCCATGGGATCTTTAACATCCACCTGAACTACCACCAGAACAGGCAGATGGGACCTCGGTTTAATGTCTCATCCAAACACGGCACCTCAGGAGTGCAGCACCCCCCTCATGCTGCACTACAGTGTCAGTATTGGGATTTAACCCAAGTGCCTGGTGTGGGGATAGAACGCACAGCCTTCTGATCTCCCGGCCTCACAGGCAAGTGTGCTACCTTCTGAGCCACTGACACTGTGTTCCTTTTGTTTGTATTAAATTTTTTTGGGTCTTAATTGTAGAGGGTGGCCACTGGTGCCATTTCGATTGTTTCTGAATTCAAAACTTAACTCATTAAACACAGATGGATCTTGTGATGTTAACAGTGTGAAATTGTCATCACAGTTCAGCAGATAAGTGATACTACTACAACACATGGCACAGGACTTGAGTAGGTGGAGATTTCCATGCTGTGATGGTTTGGGTGGTTAAGAAGGGTAGGATGCTATGTGCTTGAGATAGCAGTGTTTCATGGAATGCTGTGTGACCTAGTAGGATGCCTTATCTGTATGCATATTGGAAAACTGAGGGTGTGGATGTGACACTACAGGCATGAGACAGGAGCCAGTACACATTTCTTGATATGTGGTATGGTCTGATAGTAAATATTACACACTGGTTTGTGGATCGTACAATATGATTTATGTCCAGTTACACTGTTACTGATGGTATACGTGAAGTATAAAATCTTACTTAACTTTGGAAATGTGGGCTGGCCGGCTGGCACAGCGGTAGCACTACCACTTGCAATGCAATCAACCTGGGTTCAGGAACAAGCCTGGGTGATGGAGGGCTGTCCGGGGGGGGAGGCTGGAGCATACAGGGCACTGTTTGCCTTCTCTGGGAGGGAGGGGGGATCGCAGCTTGGCTGGCTTCTGGCAGAAGCCAGAGGCACAGCAAGCATTCGAGTGATTCAGAGGAGTTGGGGCGTGATGGACATTGGCACTTGCACCTTGATGATCAGGCACACGTCACGTCCACAGGAAAAGGGAAGAGCATCTCATGGTGTACTGGTGAAATCTTGTGACTCCAGTCTGCCTGTCTTGCCATTGGGTGTCCAACAAGACAAACAAAGGATCTTGGGGTTAAGGGTCCCACCTTGTACCCACTTGGGGGGTATAACCAAGACTCCATGGAGGTTTACCTGCAGGATCAGATAGGTTGAGAAGGGGTAAGGTTGGCACCATTGCTGGCTCCCAAGAAAGAGGGGGGGTCCATGAGTGTGGGAGGAGAAGAAAAAATAAACTTTGGACATGTGACACATATTGAAAAAGTGTTTAATATTGAGATAACATTTCTTCATATATGCATGAACTAGCACATGTCTATCTGTCACGAGTTGAGAAATGTAATAACTTTGGTCTATAAGGAACTGTAGTCCTTTTGTGATGCCTTTGATCTCCATTGCCGAGGAGTTCTTCATCTGAGAGCTCTATTGAAAATACATAAGGAAGGAATAAAATACTTAAATCAGTACTTGAAATTAGCAATACATGCTTACTGATATATTTTAAGAACTGCATGTTACCTGAATCCAGTTATTAACAACTGTCTTTGCCTAGAGATCCATTAAGGGATGCAGCCCATTCTTGACAGAATGTCTGGACGAATGACAGCAAGCTTGGCCATCAACAATAAGCCACGCCTCATATTCAGAGCCAGACAGATGTGCCCGCAGACTGATGCACCACCCAAAAAATGTGGGCTGTCCAGCTCTGATATGATATTCAATCAGAATGCACAACTGGAACAGATCACACATTCTGTTTGAATATCGAACCCTGGATGCACAACACATAGCAGGCAGCCACCATGTTTGGTACAGCACATCCAGGGTGCAGGGCTGAAGACTACCAGTGAGGGAAGGTGTGGCACATACCTGGATGTGCCATGTCCTTCAAGGGTGATATTCAGCCAGAATATGCTACTGAGCTCGTTGGGCATGTTTGTCACAAAGGGGCCTCATGCATGCCCAATAGTGTCTCATTAGCATGGCTGCGTTGGGCTGATTGTGCCAAGCCAGCCCTCCCCTCTCCCGACCCCAATCCATGGCTATAGAAAAAGTAAAAGCCATCTGTTCCCTGGTAGTTTAGTTTCCCCCCAGCCCTGATCACTGTACCATACAATATATCCCCAAGCCCCTTTTCCATAGTGTAGGGACCCCCCTCCCTGGCCCTGATCACTGTATGAAATAGAATAAAAAACTGAGTCCTGTTACCATAGTGTATTGTCCTTCCACACCCACCCTGGTAGGCAATAATCCTCATCCCCATACCCCCAACCCAACCTGTGCCAGTGACTGGCACAACCCTCCTCACCCTGCCATATCCAGCCATCAACTGAGCGGTATCCAAGAGCATACAGTAAATAGTACATGCTCATTGGTTTGTGACTACCAGTGAGTGTACTATTTACTGTATGCACTTGGGTACCACTCAGTCATTGGTTGGCCAAGACAGAGTGAGGATGACTGTGTCAGACATTGGCACAGGTCAGGTTGGGGATATGCAGGGAGGGGGCTACTGCCTACAATGGTGGGTGGACACTACACTATAGAAATGGGACTCTGTTTCTTATTCTGTTTCATACAGTGATCGGGGATGGGGAGGGAGTGTCCTTACACTATGAAAAAGTGGATCCTTTTTAATTTATATGTCACTCTTTGATTAGGGCAGAGGTGACCATATACTGTGGAAAACGGACTTGGAGATATATTGCATGGTATAGTGATCAGGACCTAGGAGGGCGTACCACTAGACAACCAGGGAACAGATGGCTTTTCCTTTTACTACAGACTTGGATTGGGGGGGCTCCTGTGACTGACCCGGGTTTAGTGAACTTATCTTTGCACATGTGCATCTGGCTGTGTCTTCACCAGGGGACTTTTGAATATATTGCAATGCAGGGAATATGCATGAGGGACCCCTCATTTGCATACCCACATCGCAATATTCTCTGTTGTAGCACAGTTGGGTTTGCGGGGTGCATTGGGGGCTTCTGATTATTGCCACACCCCTGGCAGCTATAGCATGTCTGGGCACATCTAGGGATGTGCTGCACATCTCTTTTTAATGTGTGGCCTTTTTCAATTGCTGATATCTCACAGAATGTCTTCTTGCTGATGGTGCCAGACATTTTGCACATCAAGAACAATGTAAGATCTTTGAATCTTATGATAGGTAACTAGTGACAATTCTGGCATGTGCATCTTATTCAGTGCCCTCAGCATTTTAGCTGGTGGGATTCCGGAAGTGAAGATTGCAGCACAACACAGCAGGTTTCTCATAGGCATACTGTCATGTAGCTGCTGGCTGTGCCATTTCCTCATTTCTGCGAGTACAGGTAGAAACAACTTTAATCATGTCACCAATGAATGTTTTTATTTCTGTATTGGTGCTCAATTTACATATGTGGCAGTTCCTCAAAAGCAAGGCCAGGCAAGTCTCAGAAGCCATAAAATATTTCTCCTCTAATTCTGTGGTGCTGTTTTCAGATAGATGCACACATCTGCATCCAAATGTTGTTTCCTTGCCTTCCTATCATGACTTATGCTTGGTCAACAGTCTTCTTCATGAACAATAAATTTGGTCACGGGGGAGGACTCAGTGTCAGTTGTGAAATCTGACTCGGTATGATGTACATCCATCTTAGTAATGACAGTCTGTACATCAAAATCTTTTGGGTTACACTGTACACCAACTAACACCATGCAGTACTTCTCTGTGGTGCATGCAGATGGTAATATTTGAATAAATCTTGTGTGTTGAGATGGTTTAATGTTAGCTTGTGTCTTTACACTTGTACATGATGGAATCAATTTGTACACATCAGACACTGCAGTGGAATACATAAATGATGATGGCATAGTCTGTCGGAAAGCAAACTGCTTTCTTACTCCTGGATGGAACAATCAGCAACAATATAGGAAATATTCAAGTTGTTAGGCAACACTGGCGGTGTTGCAGATACTCATTCAGTAATTGATTTGGGGATCTGTGGTTCACTACAAATTGCTGAGACATCCATGGATGTAGCAGATGTACTTTACTAGATCTGTGGTTCACTACAGATTGCTGAGATGTCCATGGACATAGCAGCTGCTTCACAATGTACTTCACTAGATCTGTATTTCACTACACATTGCTGACATGTCCACATATATAGCAGATGCTCACTGGATCTGTGGTTCACTACACATTGCCAAGGCATCCATGGATGTCGCAGATGCTTCGCAATGTACTTCACTAGATCTGTGGTTCACAAAACATTGCTGAGAGGTGTGTTGATGTAGCAGATGCTTCACAATGTACTTCACTAGATCTGTGATTCACTACACACTGCTAAGACATCCATAGATGTAGAAGATGCTTCACAATGTACATCACTAGATCTGCGGATCACTACACATTGGTGTGATGTCCATCAATGTAGCAGATGCTTCACATTGTACTTCATGAGATTTGTGGTTAACTACACATTGCTGAGACATCCCTAGATGTTGCAGATGCTTCACAATGTATGTCACTAGATCTGTGATTCAGTACATATTACTGAGACATCCTTGGATGTAGGAGATGCTTCACAATGTACTTCACTAGACCCGTGTTTCACTACACATTGCTGAGATGTCCATGGATGTAGCAGATGCTTCACAATGTACTTCACTAGACCTGTGATTCACTACACATTGCTGAGAAAAGCCATCAATGTAGCAGACACTTCACAATGTACTTCACTAGACCTGTGATTCAGTACATATTGCTGAGACATCCTTGGATGTGGAGATGCTTCACAATGTACTTCACTAGACCTGTGTTTCACTACACATTGCTGAGATGCCCATGGATGTAGCAGATGCTTCAATATACATCACTAGATCTGTAGTTCACTACACATTGCCAAGTCATCCATGGATGTTATAGATGCTTTGCAATGTACTTCACTAGATCTGTGGCTTGCAAAACATTGCTGAGATGTGTATTGATGTGTCAGATGCTTCACAATATACGATCACTAGATCTGTGATTCACTCACGCTGCTAAGACATCCATAGATGTAGAAGATGCTTCACAGTGTGCTTCACTAGATATGTGGTTCACTACACATTGCCAGACATCCATCAATGTATCAGATGCTTCACAGTATCGTCCTTGAGATCTGTGGTTCACTACACATTGCTGAGATGTCCATGAATGTAGCAGATGCTTGACAATGTACTTCACTAGATCTGTGGTTCACTACACATTGCTAAGATTTTAATAGATGTAGCAGATATTTCAGTATACTTTGCTAGATCTGTGGTTCACTGCACAATGCCGAGACATCCATCAATGCAGCAGTTGCTTCACAATGCACTTTACTGGATCTGTGGTTCACTACACATTGCTTAGATAATCCATTGATGTAGCAGGTGCTTCACCATGTACTTCACTAAATTTGTGGTTCACCGCACATTGCTGAGATGTCCATGGATGTAGCAGATCCTTTGCAATGTACTTCACTAGATCGGTGGTTCACTACACATTTCTGAGACCTCCATGGACGTAGCAGATGCTTGACAATGTACTTCAATAGATCTGTGGTTCACCACACATTGCTGAGATGTCCATCAATGTAGCAGACACTTCACAATGTACTTCACTAGATCTGTGGTTCACTACACATTGCTGAAACATCCATGGATGTAGGAGATGCTTCACAATGTACTTCACTAGACTTGTGGTTCACTACACATTGCTGAGATGTCCATGGATGTAGCAGGTGCTTCACAATGTACTTCACTAGATCTGTGGTCACTACACATTGCTAAGATGTTCATGGATGTAGCACATGCTTCACAATGTACATCACTAGATCTGTGGTTCACTACACATTGCCAAGACATCCATGGATGTCACAGATGCTTCACATGTACTTCACTAGATCTGTGGTTTGCAACACATTGCTGAGATGTGTGTCAATGTAGCAGATGCTTCACAATGTACTTCACTAGATCTGTGATTCACTACACACTGCTAAGACATCCATAGATGTAGAAGATGTCATGCAATGTACTTCACTAGATCTGTAGTCAACTACACACTGCCAAGACATCCATCAATGTATCAGATGCTTCACATTGTACTTCACTAAATCTGTGGGTCACTACATATTGCTGACACATCCATGGATGTAGCCGATGCTTCACAAAGCACTTCACTAGAGCGGTGGGTCGCTACACATTGCGAGACATCCCTTGATGTATCAGATGCTTCAGTGTGCTTCACTAGATCTGTGGGTCATTACACATTGCTGAGACATCCAAGGATGTAGGAGATGCTTCACAATGTAAATCACTAGATCTGTGGTTCACTACACATTGCGAGACATCTATCGATGTAACAGATGCTTCACAATGTACTTCACTGGATCTGTGGTTCACTACACATTGCTGAGACAATCCATCAATGTAGCAGGTGCTTCACAATGTACTTCACTAGATTTGTGGTTCACAGCACATTGCTGAGATGTCCATGGATGTCGCAGATGCTTTGCAATGTACTTCACTAGATCTGTGGTTCACTACACATTTCTGAGACATCCATGGATGTAGCAGATGCTTCACAATCTACTTCACTGGATCTGTGGTTCCCTACACATTGCCGAGACATCCATCGATGTAGCTGATGCTTCACAATGTACTTCAGTAGATCTGTGGTTCACTCCACATTGCTCAATCATTCATGAATGTAGCAGATGCTTCACAGCGACGTCACTTATCTGTGGTTCACTCCACATAGTCAAATGTCCTTGGATATATAGCTGATGCTTCGCAATGTGCTTCACTAGAACTGTGGTTCACTGCACGTTGCTGAGACATCCATGGATCTAGCAATTGCTTTACAATGTACTTAATTAGATCTGTGGTTCACTGTACATTGCTGAGTCCAAGATAAAAAGATACACTGAGCACTCACAAACCAGCAGTGCATGTTAATGGAGAAAAGATATTTACCAGCTGGACAAAAACATTCAGTCTGTTTGGTGTGTACAGCTTCCGACGATATTTACCATTTACAAGTTCAAGTTATCTGCCAACACTGTCTATGTATAAGTGATGGATGGATGTTGCACTTTTTTTATAAATAAATGGTAAATATCTTTTATCCATTTGTGTGTGCTGCTGATTTCTGGGTGCTGAGTGTATCTTTTTGTTTTGATTTCTGCTTGCCACTTCTCAAGAACCACAAGCATTTTTCCTGGTTCTCATTTCTTGTTACCCACCTGACAGTGACAGTTCATCAAAGAAGTCCCTACAGTGACTACAGCACCATTGACTGTAGGGAACATGCTGGAAACCTGGTGCTGTCTGTCAGAGGTTATGCACCCCACAATCAGCTCTGACTCAGAGTTGATAATCCTAAAGTGGGGGGTGCGGGGGTGTTTCCCCCCACGTGGTGGGTTTAGGGGGCAAAGCCACCCAAAGAAAACACATACAGCTACAGGGAACTGGCAGCAAACTGCAGAATGCAGTCGACCTGATGGTTTCGCTGATGGGGCGTTGGAAAAATATTTTGTCGAACACCCATCGTGCATCCCTCATTTCAACCTGGAAAACATTGCTGAGATATCCGTGGATATAACAGATGTTTCACAAGTTACTTCACTAGATCTGTGGTTCACTACCCATTGCTAACACGTCAATGGATGTAGCAGATGTTTCACAATGTACTTCAATAGATCTGTGGTTCACTACACATTGCTGAGACATCTGTAGATATAGCAGATGTTTCAGATTGTACTTTGCTAGATCTGTGGTTCACTACACATTGCCTAGACATCCATGGATATAGCAGATGCTTCACAATGTTCTTCACTAGATCTGCGGTTCACTACACGTTGCTGAGATGTCCATGGATGTAGCAGATGCTTCACGGTGTACTTCACTAGACAGGTGGTTCACTACATATTGCCGAGATGTCCATGAATGTAGCAAACACTTTACAATGTAACTTCGCTATATCTGTCATCACTATACATTGCTAAGCTGTCCATGGATGTAGCAGATGCTTCACAATGTACTTCACTAGATCTGTGGGTCACTAACATGCCAAGACATCCATGGATGTAGCAGATGCTTCACAATGTACTTCATTAGATCTATGGTTCACTACACATTGTTGAGCTGTCCATGGATGAAGCACATGCTGCTCAATGTACTTCATTTGTGTTATGATCAGGTGACATAAGTACAATTATAACATTGGGTAGACAAAAACCTGTACCTGATTGGTGCAGAGCCATCAGGTTGATTAATCAATGATATACCCACAGCAAGTGGAGAATCATCTGCCGAGTGATCAGTGAGTGGACCAGATCTAGGTATTGTGCCACAATTGCAGTGTCAGGGGTAGCCATTACTATCCTCGCTAAGTGAGTGAGAGATGAAGCCTGTCATGTCTTTTGCAAGGTATATCTTCTGTTACTGCTTTATTTTTCTCTGGAGCAAAGTGTTTCTTACAGGGTATATCTTCTCTGAAATTATTACAGGTGGTGCTTTACAGGTTTTACAGTTTTATCTAACATTAGGATAAGCTTTCAGGGTTACTCCATTTGTTGTTGACTGATTGTTTCTGCTCTTACCTCCTTGTTCTTTCGTCCGTGGTTCTTCTTTTTAGGCAGGGGAAGGTCGCCACCCACCCCCATCCCCAACCACCCCACGCTACACTCCTTTTATAAGGTACCACAGTTGTGACATTTCCTGTGGCAGAGCAGGAAGGGGCGGATCAGTGGGGCCTCCACAAGGTGATCTCATTTACAGGGCACTAGTAATTTAACTTGTTATAACAAGTTAAACAAAGCACAATTAAACCATTACTTGCATTTTTCCTTTTTTCCTTCTAATTACTCTGACTAGGTTACAAACCCAGCAACTTATTTGGAATGGATTTCATTAACTGCAGGTACTGTGGAACAATTTTCAGAAGGACAGTCTTACAGGATTTAGGACACTGTCCTACATGCTGGAGCCTTTGGAGATCTTGGTCTCAGCTCCGGGCAGCATGGGCAGAGTTGCACGCCTCAAATTTCATATTGAAGAGGAAATACATTATAAGAACCACCCGCCATTTCCCCAGCATCCAACAGAAAACCTCGACCGCAGAGGGTAGTTGGTCCAGGAGGTTGGCAGGTGGTTAGGAGGAGCAAATCAGGTGCCCCATCACCTCTGCTCTCAACACATTACCTCCAAAACCATATAAACGCTACAAACAGGTATCTGCCTCTATCTCTGAAATCAAATAAAGGCAGAAGACACTGCAGAGCAGGACACTGCGACACAGGAGCTAACACAACAATACTCACCCAAATCAGGAACCAAAACTAAACAAGCACAAAATCCAAAAACTTCTGATCATAGGAGACTCCATGATTCGAGGAGTTGATACCCATCTCCAGCCAGGGTGATGGTCAGATGTCTCCAGGTACATCAGCATGGAGAGACACTGACCGCATTGCTAAAATTGTTCACAAAGCAGGAGAAAACATTGATGTCCTAGTACACATAGGGACTAATGATCTGCCAGCCGGTCAGTTGTGGAGACCAAGGAACACCTGACTAAGCTGGGTGACAAACTATCATCTATTCGTCCGGCATCTCCTTCTCTGAGATCCTGCCAGTCTGGGAGAAGGAACAGATGGACGGAAGGTCAGAGAAGGAGAGATAGGGGAGCTAAACACGTGGCTCAAGGACTGGTGCCAGGAAAAAGGACACAGATTTGTAGGGAACTGGCAACAGTTCTGGGAGGCGAAAGTTCTTTAAATTTGATGGACTGCATCTGACTAAAGAAGTCAGTGCATTGGGGCAGAAGTTTGGCGTCTTTGCAGAATATTTAAACTAGCAAATGGGAGAGGGTGCAGCACCCCATCGTCCGAATGGGAAGAACACCCTCCCCTCAGCTAGTGGTCAAACAGGAATTCAAGCGTGTTTGCCATTCATTTGCATCACCAGGTAAGAAAAAGGTTTGTCTCCCATCACGATGCAAGGTAATGCCAAACTTCACCCAACAACTAACACACCAAAATCTGGCCAATGGAAAATCATGTACACAATGCTCACAGCCTGGAAATAAGATCCCAGACCTGCAGGCAATAATGTCAGAGGCTAAACTGGACATAGTAGCAATTAGTGAGGCGTGGTTTACCAGTAACCACCGCAGGAGACTTCAGTACCTGGCTATGTATTGTTCAGAAGAGACCGAGGTGCAAGGGGAGGGTGGCCCTGTATGTAATGAAAATATCAAAGCTACAGAAATTCAGAATACACATAAGGAGCCAGAAGAACTGTGGGTCACCCTGGAAACAGGAAATGGGACAGCCATAAGAACTGGGGTTGTCTACAGGCCCCAGACCAGAGGGAGGACATAGACACATTACTGTTAGAAGATATACAAAACATGACAGCTAAAGGGAGGTTCTGATAATGGGAGACTTCAACATGCCAGATATAGATTGGTCAATACCAGCAGGAACATCTGCCAGAACTAGACTCATAGTGGATTCCCTGCAGGGGAGGGCCTCAAACAACTGGTACAGCAACCCACAAGAGACAGGGCTATCCTAGATCTAGTGACTGACTAACAAAGAGGATCACAGATCTCCAGGTAGAAGGTCACCTGGGGTCCAGTGACCATCACATGGTATGGTTCAATTTGGCTACTACATCTAAATCATCCCATTCCAAGGCAAAAATATGGGACTTCAGAGGAGCTGACTTTGATAAGATGGCCAACAGAGTTAAGCTAGCCCTGGCAAAAGAAACACAGGTGAGGGTACAGGCAAAGTGGGCAAGCATTAAGGATACAATACTTGAAGCAACATCCCATTGTGTTAGACAGAAAAGGAAGTGCAAAGAAGAAGGAAACCACTTTGGTTCTCAAATACAGTAGCAGAAAGGTCAGAGCCAAAGGCTGGCCTTCAGAAAATATAAGGAACACAGCGGGATGAAGATAGGAGGCACCAAACTGCCCTAAGGGAAGCAGGTAAGGCAGTAAGGCAGGCAAAGTCCCAAACTGAGGAAACACTAGCACGAACAGTAAAGAAGGTGACAAGACTTTCTATAGATACATTAGTGAAAGGAGAAAGTCCAGAGGGTGCTATTGCAAGCTTAATGGAGAAAGGGAGCATGTGAGGAGGAGGACCCTGTAAAGGCATCTATCCTAAATAGATACTTTTGCTCAGTATTTACTGAAGAGAAGGTAGGGCAGGGCCCACAGCTCAGCATCATGGACACAGGGGAGGGGAGGTGAGCACTACTCCCTTCACAAAGAAAGGGTCCTACAAGAGCTTGCTAAGCTCAGGGTGGATAAGGCAATGGGACCTGATGGCATACATCCCAGGGTACTTAGGAGCTAAAGGAGGAACTAGCAGAGCCATTAGCAGAATTGTTTAGTGAGTCTCTGAGCACAGAGAGGTCTCAGAAGACTGGAGAAGACTCATGTGATCCCGCTCCACAAGAGTGGTAGCAGGGAGGAGGGGAACTACAGACCAGTCAGTCTTACCTCAGTAGTGGGCAAGATTTGGAGGCACTCCTTAAGGAAAGGATAGTGCAACACCTGGAATCCATAGGGCACAGGATCCAAGACAGCATGGGTTTACAAAAGGAAGGTCCTGTCAAACTAATCTCATAGATTTCTTTGACTGGGTAACCAGAGTGGTGGACCAAGGGGAGCAGTTGATGTCAGCCTACCTGACTTCAGCAAAGCTTTGACACTGTTCCACATAGAAGATTGATAAATAAGCTAGGTAGGCTCGGGTGGGTCAGAAGTTGGTCAACTGGGTGGCAAACTGGTTGACTGGCAGAAAACAGAGTGGTGGTAAATGGTATACAGTCAGAAGAGATGCAAGTCACAAGTGGGTACCTCAGGGATCAGTCCTGGGGCCAGTCCTATTCAACATCTTCATTAGTGACCTCAGAGATGGACTAGAGGGTAAGGCTTGTCTGTTTGCAGATGACACCAAGATCTGCAACAGAGTAGATGATCCAGATGGGGTGGGCAGAATGAGAAGAGATCTGGATAAACTAGCAAAATGGTCAGAAGAGTGGCAACTGGGATTTAATGCAAAGAAGTGCAAAATCATGCACATAGGGAAGAGAAACCCTGAAGCCACTTATAGGCTGGGAGGAGTTGCTAGCAGTCACAAGGAAGAAAGAGACTTGGGCATCATCATCACTGATGACCTAAAATCATCAAGCAGACCTCTAAAGCAGTAGGTAAGGCTAGGGGGTGTTAGGGTGTGATTAGTAGAGGAGTATCACAAGTCGTAGAGGAGGTAATAATCCTCTGTACAAGACATTGGTTAGGCCCCATCTGGAGTACTGCGTGCAGTATTGGAGCCACACCTTCACAAGGACATTAACTCAAATTGAGGCAGTCCAGAGAAGGCAACCAAAATGGTGCAGGGACTGCATCAGAAGACATATGAGGACAGATTAATGGAGCTCAATATGTATACCCTTGAGCAAAGGAGGGAGAGAGGTGATATGATCGAGACATTTAAACACCTTAGGGCATAAACAAGGTGAAAGAGTCTAACATGTTTAAATATAAGAAAATTGCAGGACAAGAGGACACAGCATGAGATTAGAGGAGGCCATTAAGGGAATGTGAGGAAATTCTTTTTCACAGAAAGGGTGGTAGATGCATGGAATAGCTTACCACAAGAAGTGGTGGCTATGAATACAGTGCAGGGCTTCAAACAGGCATGGGATAGGCATAAGGGAGCAATACAAATGACTATGAATAGATAGGTCACTGACAGAGCAAAGGCCGATGGCACATTTATAAGGTAGAAAAGAAATGGGCAGATTGATGGGCCTTGCGGGTCCTTATCTGCTCCAACTTCTATGTTTCTATGTACTGTGCTTTTCACAATTCCTAAAAGTTAGTGAAACCTCTCTTGTCACAGTGGTATTCATATCAGCACCAGAGGATGTTACTATTTGCTCCCAACCACCTGCCTGGTGGATCTCTGAGTACCGAGCCACACAGTGCAGCCACACAGACCCCTGCACAGTGTCAGCACAATTCCTTAGCAGCAGCCGTGGTAGTGATACTGAATGAAAAAGTGTTGTTTCTTTTATAGCACTGTCTTTCTCCATTGTATTCCCATCCCTGCACCCACATTCTGGTCCCCAACTCCCAATGATGGTCAAAACAAGTGGAAAAAGCAACAGTCAGTTTCACTGTGAGCGGCACAGAGAGAGAAGGAGTGGGAGAAGTGCAACCACAGTGATCAAGTGAACCGCAGTGCCGAGGAAATCAGAGAAATCATCTGTGTTTCTGTTTCTCTCTCTCTTGCTGTTTGTTGTTTGAGCAGTAACACACACAGATAGCTAGGCAGTTGGAGATGGGTTTCTAACCTGACGATTTCTCCCTGGGCTATCAGGCTGTCTTCAGTGCTGTGTGCCTCACAGTTCCCCGATTTCACCATGTGTCTCTGGGCTGGTTGTTGCATGTTCCCCACATGGCTCCATGAATAACCATGTACCACCCATGGCTTTCCCTCTCCCTTACATGGCAACCCATGCACCCGCCCCACTGATCTGCACCCTCTTGTCTCAGATATCCTCTCCATAAAGTCAAATGTCCCACAGACAGATCATGACAGTATGTCAGACAAGTCATTCTTGACAGCAGGGACACACTTACTCTGAATGAGTGAGAGAAAGCACTGTAGTAATTGCTGCAGGCACAGAGAGGCAGAAAGGGACAGAACCACAAAGTGAGACATTAATCTGGTGTACGTCCCACAGCATTTTTGGCTGCCATTCTCCTTACTAGCTCTTCCTTAGAGAGCACTCATGCCGTGCCCATCCAACAGATAGGTTTCAGTCCCCATGGTTGGTTTTCTTTGCCCCCACCAGTACTTGTGTCCACTGGATGTAGAGATAGTGCCACCTCCCCAGCTGACAGTGTCCGCTTATTCACTCACCACCCTTTTGAGGCATAAGAGGGAAGGCAGAGCTTGTTGCTGGTATTGGGAGGGGGCAGAGCACTTTCTGACTGTCAGGGTGGAGAGGGGCAGTAGGTCCTGGTGCACTGTACAGAGTGAGAGAGAGTGTGTCAGAGGAAGCAGCACAGCAGGTGCTATACAATGAGTGACAGCAAGAAAGACAGTGACAAATGGACAGAGCTCCAGTTGTTTTTCTGATCCTGCAGCAGTTGTAGATGAACATTGCTGCCCCTCTCCACTCATACACACACACTCAGGAGAGAGAGACTGTGTCTGTGTCTTGCTGCAGCTTTCCACTGCTGAATTTCTGTATATGTCACAGGAGCTAGAGACACACCCACAAATACAGTGGCACACAGGATATTGCAGCAACTTTGGAACACTAACTGTCTGTCTGTCTGTCTGTCTGTCTCTCTCTCACTGGATGGACAGTGCAGTGCAACAGTGACTTCTCCAGACACAGCAGATCCCAGCAGCTGTGCTTTGCAGTGAATCTCTGTCAAGGCAGTCTACTTTTTTTAATGTATTGTACAAAACTGCAAGGTAAGTTGTTTGTGTTGTATGCCCAGTGTTCCAATATTCAGCAGCCTCTCCAGTGTATACATATCACACAGGTCAGCACTGTCGGTGCCACTGGAGTTGTGGTGGTGGTGGAAGAACACATTCAAATGTTCCTATCTTTTCATGACATAATCATGCTTTCCTCATATTTTTTCCCCACTCTTGTTACACAGCATGTTATAACCCACTCCAGAGAGTGTGGTTTTGGGGGGATTAATCAACACCCCAGGTACTATGAGGACACTCAGCCTGCAGCCTCATGCCTCACAATGCACTCAGGGTGTTGATTAATCCCCAATAACCGCATGCCCTGTCATGGGTTATTGCTTACATGTGGTATCTTCAGTACAGGTTCCAGAAACAGATGGAACACAGTCAGCAGGGACAGATGCCTTTTTGGCAAAACTAATTCAAGCGTCACGTAGACATAAGAGAGTGAAGGAAAGTACTCATCAAGATGTACAGTAACTTCATATTTACAAGTAATATAAAAAACATACATATTAATAAAATGCAAAGGAATAGGAATGTGTTACATAAGGCTTGGTTTTGGGGAAAGAGTGGGATTGTTTTGGTAGCCAGATGAAACACAACCAGCATCTTACCACCTGCAGCAGTGGCCCCCGAAGGACAGACAGGGATCAACCATGCTTGGCCTTCCACTTTCTGCAGCACCATTTAGTGTAATGTCAGAGATCTTCAAAATGCACTGCACGCAGTCTCCAGCTTGGTGGACACTCTGCCTCCACTGAGTCTCACCATGTGACAGGCACCACCAGCAGAGGTGCCCCTGAGAGACAGATCAGGATCCATCATGTTTGGCCTTCCACTTGCTGCAGCACCATGTGGTGTGGCATCAAGATCTTCAGAATGTGCTGCACACAGTCTGCAGCTTTGTGGACACCCTGCCTCCACTGGGCCTCATCTATGTGCTGGGTCACCTGCAGTGGTGCTTCTGAGGAACAGACCAGGATCCACCAAGTTTGGCCTTCCACTTGCTGCAGCACCATTTAGTGTGGTGCCATAGGTCCACAAAATGCACTGTGCACAGTCCACAGCTTTGTGGACAATCTGCCTCCACTGGGTCTCACCCATGTGCTGGGCATCACTGCCAGCAATGCCCTAGAGGGATGACCAAGATCCATTATTTTTGGCCTTTCACTGACTTCAGCATCATTTGATGTGGTGTCAGAGATCCTTAAAATGTGCTGTATAATATCCATGCTTTGTGAACACCCTGCCTCCACTGGGTCTCACCCATGCATGAGGTGCCACCTGCAGAGGTGCCCAGAGGGACAGACTGGAATTTACCATTATTATCTGTGGACCAGCATCCCTGATTGGGCCCCCTACTTCGCAGACAATAATGCTTCTATATATATGTAATACTTTTAGGATGCAGACACTTGTCATACAAGCATAAGTATCAGGATCTGAGTTCTACTGTACTTGTGCTGAAAATCATGATGATTTGCTATATTTTGATTGTAATACTGGGAGATACTGCTATTATATATTATTGTATAATCATTAGTTAGGCAATATGGCCATCTTTAGTGCTTATGCAGAACTGTAACTGCAAGTGTCCTTCACAAGATACAATCTGCCATTGTTTCATTTATCTGTTTATGCTAGCTCAGCAAGCTTTCCCAGGCTAGTACAAAGTCAGGCTATTTGCCATTGCCCCAATGGTAGAACCTTCAGTAGTTGTCATGTTAATTATCAGGGATATAAGTCCCTTTGCATTGCTTATTTTCTGAGATGAGACTGCTGCCTTCATAGGTAAGAAAGATTGGAAATATTCTCCCGGTAATTATACCATAGTTGTAAGGCTATAAGACTGCTTTATAATACCAGAAATAAATTATATTTTCTGATGTATGCCACTTGTCTGTTGTCTCTTCACTTTTGTGCAGTTCCAGCAAGAACCTGAGAAGGATAATTTTATTGTCAAGTTATATTTGGTGACCATGTGCAGGTTGGAATGTACAAAGTGAGGATTCCATTCAATTAATTTTGAATGTTGAGTAGTGTAGTGCCTTTGTTGCCTACTTGGACCTACTCATGCTTACAGTGGTTGTTCTGCTACGGTTACTCCATCTTGTTCTGAGGCATGGCAGACCCACACCAGACTGTTGGTACACTCCCTGTGCAAATAGCAGTGCACCGCCTTGGCACCACCGTTTGCCCACTGGGGACTGTAAAGCCATTTATGGAGCTGTGCTAAGGATTTGAGTCCAGTCTTTTGACTGCTTTCCTTCTTTGTTTGTCATGCCAGAATTGTGCCCAGAATTGAGACCTATTGTGAACTGAGACACCTCCCATGGAGGATAGACTGATTTTGCACTGGACGTGAAATCATCAGATAACCCTTGCTTACAATCTCTAATCAGTATATAGAATCTAAGCGAAATCCAAGAAATATCACCTGAAATGTATTTTGGTCATGGCTCTCCATACTGCCATGTTATGTTTAATGGCAAAATGTGCCTCACTCAAACTGCAAAACATGCCTCTGAAAAAAGAGATGGGCTTGCAGGCATCCGAGCTGAAGAAATACCAACAACAGGTAGTGGAGGAGGCTCAGTCACTCCTTGATGCTAATAACAGACTGTTGCACTGCACTGCTTAAGACTCTGAGCGTGAAATTGGTATGTTGAGAGATGATTGTGAGAGGCTGAAATGCGATAAGAAACAGCTAACTTATTTAAATGATATTTTGAGTGACACAAATGAAGGTTTTAGAATGGAGAATGCTGAGTTGAAAGAGGAGAATGAAAGGTTGATGAAAGAGCTAGATAGGGAACTTAGGCAGAACGTTAAATTGGGCACCACGTGCACAGTATTGCAGCATGAGGTAGAGAAGGGAATTGAGCAGGTGAGCAGAACAGGCAGAGAACAGCAAGAGGAAGGAGGTGCTGTTAGAATTATACTTATTATTTATTTATTTAGCTTTTGGTAACCAAGTAAGTACACTAGACAAGTAATATGCCTATTTTCAGGAACAACCTGGGAGATTACAACATTGGGGTACTGAGAGGTTCAGAAAAAACATGTTACATCATTACAGCACAACAACATGTGAAAGTGCAATGGGAAGCATCATCAAAGTGAAAACAGGTCATATACAAGTAAAACAGAATTACATTTTTGCACAGATTACATTCTAGCACAACCAGAATAGGTGGTCGTGGACTATAATAAAAAGTAAAACTCAGTCGGGTGCACAGGGTACACAATATAGTCTGGGGAAAAGCAAGGTTTGGCAGGTGGTTCCTGCGAGAGCAAACTGGGGTCCAGTAGACAGAAGCCATTGCACTAGTGGGGCCTGGGGCAATCACACACCGAGGCAAGATTCAGGAAGCCCCACAAGGATCTGCGGAAGCACTGATGTGAGGGGGCCAAGCAGACATACTCAGGAAAGGAGTTCCAGAGTCTGGCAGCACACACAGTGGAGTCCCTGTCACCCATGAGGGTCTGGATGGGGGGAACTTTTAACATCTCCGGAGCCTGGGACCTGAGTTGGTAGGAGGAGAGGTCGGCTGGAGGTGAAGCAGGGCCAGCCCCGGACGGGTTCCAGTTCTCAGCACTTTGCCCATGAGGCACCCTAACCTGAAGTCCAGATACTTGGCTGGGGAAAGCCAGCGGAGCTTTCATATAACTCACAGTGGTGAGTGAGATGAGGTGGCCAGGGCAAAGCGTCAGATGTTGTTATATGTCATGTGCCACCCATGAGGTGGGTTTTGGGAGTGGACAAATAGGTGCATCCCATAACTAAGGGAGGAAGGAGGACACCTCTGCAAGGGCCAGTCGAGCCACAGGGTGAGGTTGTATTTGGCCCTGTAGGCCAGTCCCAGTTTGCAGTTCACTGCTCTGCAGACATTGAGAATATGACTCCCTAGATCAAGTTGTGTGTCAAGTGTCACCCCAAGGTACTTGACTGAGAGCACAGTTGGGAGGGAAGTTCTGTCCGGACTGGTAATATCCAGCGGGGTTGGTAGGGCTTTGATTTTGGCAGCTGAGCCAAAAAGCATAGCCTGTGTCTTTTTCAGGTTCAAGGCTAGTTTGTTTGGTTATCCAGGCCAGGACATTGTTGAAGTCCTCAGACAAGCACTTGTTGAGTGTGGCGATGTCCCTGGAGTGAGATATAATAACCAGGTCGTCTGCGTATAGTGTGGCATTACAGTTAGTTGCCACCACTGGGAGTTGGTTGATAAAGAGGGAGAAGAGGAGGGGGCCCAGGACCGAGCCCTGGGGGATGCCAGAGGTAACCAGTAAGGGCTCGGATAGGACTTTGTTGAAACAGGTCCTCTGAGTTCTTCCACGCAGGTAGTCTGATAACCATGTCATAGCGGGGGGGGGAGGCTGAGCACCCTCAACTGTGTACAAAGCAACTTGTGATCGACAAGGTCGAATGCCTTGGATAGGTCAATAAATATGGTTCCAGAGAGTTTGCCCTTGTCCATGGTAGCCCTGATGCTTGCAGAGACAGAGACCAGGTCTGTGGTGGTACTATGCCCCTTACAGAATCCATGCTGGGCCAGAGACAGGAGTTCATGCACCTGTATGTACTCCAAGAGCTGCTCAGCCACTACATTTTCGAGAAGCTTACTGAGGGATGATAGGATCGCAATCAGATGATAGTTGTCCAGGATTTTGGGATTTCCCTGCTTCAGGACAGGGACTACCCTAGCCTTCTTCCAAATTTCTGGAATGATTCTCTTTGTAAGTGATAGGTTAAAGATATGGGCTACTGGGGAGCAATATGGGAGGCTCCTAGTTTTAGTAGCTTTGGTTCCAGGTTGTCAAGGCCAGGGTTGGAGTACTGGGAGAGGCCAGCGAGAAGCCTCGTCATGTCCTTGACTGACACAGCTCTAAGATAGAACTTTCATCGTGGGGGGTGATTCTCCTGCTGAGTGGGGAGAGGGGTGGAGGAAGCTCCCCTGTCAGGCGGAAAGAGTGCGGAGAAAGCTGATAGGTCTGTAAAATGAGAGTTTAGGGAGTTGGTGATGGTGTGTGGATTGTTACAGGAGACCCCTCCGATTATCATGTCGGATACCCCCATATGAGAGGTCCCACAGACAAGAGATTTTATGTTACTCCAAAACCACCTGGGGTCACTGGCTTAGCTGAGTAGGGCAGACTTGCAGAAGTCACTTTTTGCAATTCTGATGGCCTTTTTGCACTTGTTTCTAAGGTGCCTGTATTGCTGGAATAATGTGAGATCAAGGGAGCCTTTGATGTGGGACCAGCACTTGTCTCTGGCCCTCATTAGGGCTAGGAGACTCCCATGCAACCGGGGGTGGCAGACCCCCTCACCCTCCGGGTGACATTCGGGGCGTGCTTGTCTTGCAGGGCACCAAAGATGGCAAGAAAGTGAGTAGCTGCCACTGATGGGTCAGAGGCTCCAAACACCCCGGCCCAGTCGGTAAGGCTTAGGTCCGCAAGAAACGCCACAGGATCGAACCTGGAGAAGTTTCTGACCTGTAGGATTTTATGAGGAATTTTGGGGAAGGGAATTTTCCAGACACAGAAGACCGGGGAATGGTCAGAGATGGAATCTGATAGTATTCCAGCTGAGGAGATCCTATCAGGATGGTTTGAGAGGATCCAGTCCAGCAGGGAGTTGGTGGATCCATTTTTTGACCATTTGGTTGGCTCCTGAACAAGTTGAGTCAGGGCAAGATTGGCAAGTAGAGGCTCAAACTGCTTCACATTTCCACCGGTCCAGTTAAGGTTAACATCTTTCAGGATAATGAATGTGTTGTCCCCAATGCAGGGGCCAACAGAGTCCAAGAGGTGGGTCAGTCCATGGAGCCCGCCCTTAGGGGGTTTGTATGTGCATGCTACATGCAGTTTCTTGGCATTCCCAAGTAAGAGCAGTACATGCAGTAGCTCACAGGGGAAGAGAGGGATGGCTGATGAGTTACTGGGGAGACCTTTAGGTGGTTCCTGAAATAGATCATGATGCCACCCCCCTCTTATTCCCTGGTCTGTCCTGGCATATGAACTCATACCCTGGGAGTACATAGGCCGAGTCAGGGACTGAGGGTTTGAGCCAGGCCTCAGTCACTCCAAGGACATCTGGTTTGTATAGAGTGACCCATGACAATAGTTAGTCACAATTTGGAAGCAGACTCCTAATGCTGAGATGCACAACTTTGAGACCCTTGCCCAGTCCCCATACCAAGGAAATGGGGGTGGCTGGGTTTATTGGGCCAGGGTTCATTTCAATATCTCGGGCCAGGAGTATTATGAGGAGGAGCCAGGAGAGATATTGTCTCAAAGCAGGCAGGCCTGTAGAGGGTATGCAAGCTCGGCGTCTCTTTACCCTGGTGGAGTGCATTAGACACCTGAGGTCGAGGCTCTGGGTGAGAGAATGGAGGGTCTTAGTGGTCACTACTAGTGTATTCAAGAATAAGAAGTCTGGCACTTCATAGGAGGGAGACTTCTCCCAGTAATCTCCTGTGGACAGCGAGGGTGTGGTGACCACATGGAGCAGGGTGAGCCCCAGTATGAGTCCAGCTAGTCCCAGGCATCTGTAGGAGGAGGGCTGCATGCCCTTTTCCTTCACCATGGGGTGCACCCTTCCCTTCAGTGGGAGAAGTGGGTGCCAGGGCCACATTCACACCAGTTGCATTGGCCAGCTGGAGGGTAAGGGCCCGGGCCTCATTCACACTAATAATCTTTGCCCAGCTAGGGGGTAGGGGCCCAGTCAGCTGGGATGCAGTATGGAGCTTGAGGGGAAAAGGGGAGATTGTCCCAAAAATAGAAGGGGACTGTCAGGGAGCCTTCCTTTCTGTGATGGCAGGTGGAGTTAATCTTAGGTACTATTTAGCAGTAAAAGCACTGGTATATCATTTAACAATCTAAACACAGGTATAACCATAAAAGTGCAGAACAACAGTTGATGACAGTGTGGAAATAAGACACAATTTGTGGCTAAGTGAGTGCAAAGACTGGAGTAGGCTACACCACACGCTTAGTGAGAGACCAGGATCTCTTAGACTGTGCCTTTGAGAAACAGCTCTGGGCCAGGCGCTGAGTTGGCTCACACTGTGCACAATTATGTCTGCATTATACTGAGCTCCCAGGACACATTGGACAGGGATAAACCTACGCACTGCCAGGCTGGACCTACCCTGGACATTTAAGCTCTCTAGGCACTTAGAAACAGTGGTAAATCCTACTCTGGGCGAGAGCTGTTTAGTAAGGCCCAGTGATAAATACTAGGAGGAAAGTCCACAGTAGCTTGACTAGACAGTTTTAGTTAAATAAAATAACGGAAACAAAAGTGAGTTGTCAGTAAGTACCAGAGATAAAATACTAGGTGGCAAGTCCACTGTAAAGTTGACCAGACAGCTTTAGTTGGGTGAGATAAACAGAAACGAGGTGGGCTGTCAGAGATTAGGGCAGGCAGGCCACAATTTACTTTCTGTACCTCCTCCCTTAGCTGATAGGCTGCGCCAGACCCTGGAGGCAGAGACTACATCCTGCACAGGGGCAAGGGCAGTCAAACTTGAAGAATCAGCCACCGAGGAGGCCCACCAGAGCAACCGTAGCCTTCGGCACTGCTGTACTAGGCTCTAGTGCTTGCTGGGTTACGAGGGGGGGACCTCCGGGGAACAGGTCTCCCTTGCCTCCCCTCCAGTGCAGGGTCTCATCGATCATCTGGGAGGCACGGAGGAGGGACAAGCCTCCTATATTGCAAGGGAGAGCGCCACCAACCTCGCAGGCCAATGGGACTGTATTGCTCTCCTTCCCTCTCCTCACCCCACCCTTAGCCAGTTCTATTTTTATAGGTGCAGGATTTGACTTGACAATAGGAACTTTCTGTTTGGGAGCAGGAAGGGAGTGATCACAGAGACACAAAAGGCTCACCATCCTAGAAGTAAAAGAGTAGCTCTCCATCATCCCCAACCTGCTGCAGGTCTGACTCTGAGCAAGTAAGGAAACTACTGACAAATATAGGAACTTTCTGTCTCAGAACAGGAAGATCAGGAGCTTTAAGGGCATGGAGGCAGTAGGTAAGTAGGAAAAAATATATATAAAAATAGAGGAAAGAGTAAGTATTCAAAACAAAAGTTAAGCAGCCAGAAATAAAACATGATGGGAGTGATTCAGTGCAGTGGCTGTGGAGCAGCAGTCTTCCAGGAGACATTCTGGAGGATGTGGTGGTATTCCATCCACAGGCACCTCTCTGGGATGAGGGAGGAGGCTGCTCATCTCCAGGTTGAATTTGCCAGAATTTGGGGGACCTCTTCTCCTACCAAGGGACCACCAGGGCCACTGCCTCAGAAAAAGGAGCAGTTGGACCACAGTGTGCTCAGGCAGGGTGAGGGTAGTGAAACAGAGGTGCATCTCTCCAGCTGTACCTCTCCACAATTTGTATTCCACTCTTACAAAGTGTGGTTCCTCTATAGAGGCACCTGCAGTGGAGACCAAGGAGGATATTGGGAGCCTGCACAAAGCAGACCCACTGGAGGGTAGCATGGGACCCCACAGGGGAAGGAAAAAACTCCTGGTAGGGGACTGCATTGTTAGGAGGGTAGAATCAGTGAGGAAGGTAAGGTGCCCATCAGGTGTCATGGCTTGGAGGGACAGGGTGTGAATCCTCAGGATTGTGGGAGCAGCTGAACGGGGGAGGGAGCTGGATGTCATTGTCCACCTAGAGACAAATGACCTGGCTGGGAAAGGGATTAGAACAGTGCAGGAGGAGTTTGTGGAGTTGGGGAGGGGCCTTAGACATGTAGCATGCACGGTAACCTTCTCGGACGTGCTGCCTGTCTATGACATGGGTGAGGCTAGGGTGCTCCATACCATGGGATTCAACCAGAGGTTGAAAACTGGTGCAGAGCTCAGGGGTTTGGCTTCACTGGGGACTGGGGCCACCTGGAGTGATGCAGGCCTATACTGGTGTGATGGTCTGCATCTGTCCAGGAGGGGAACCAGGATCCTAGGTGATAGGTTTAAATGCTTCATTGGCAAGCTTTTAGATTAGCCTAGGAGTCAGGCACTGGAAAGAAACAGGGAAATCATAGCCCCCCCAAAAAAAAATCAGGGTAGTTAGTGAGGTAAACACCAAGATAGAGACATCGATAGGGAGAAGGGCAGTGGTAAATGGAGAAAAGACAAAGGCAGTAAGGACAGGAATGGGGAAAATGGGGTAAGGCCATCAAGAAATGGAGGGTAATAAATATGAATGCCCATAGTCTGGGCAACAAGCTTTTGAACTGGTATCCTTGATAGAAGGATGCCTGGATATTGTGGCAGTCACAGAAACAAGGTACACAGAGAATCATGACTAGGATGTTAATATACCAGGGTACATAACCTACAGGAGAGACAGGAGAGTAGAAGGGAGAGTAGCTTTTATGCAAGGGAAGGGGTAAAAGCAATGGAACAAAAGAGTAAACAGGGAGGAAAGAAGGCATTCTGGCTCACCTTAGAGACTGAAAACAACACCACAATCCACACAGGGGTTGTATACAGATCCCCATCTTGGGGGTATGGACAAGGATAAGATAGAAGGTATCCTTAGGATGGCAGAGAAAGGGGAGATATTGTTGATGGGGGACCTGAATATGCCAGATGTTAACTGGAGCACTTTGCTGCAGCCACATCCAAGAACAGAGCAATTCTTGATGCCCTACATTGGGCATGCCTCACACAGCTAGTGTTGGAACCCACTCGGGAGGGAGAAATCTTAAACCTGATACTCTCAAATGGTGACAGAGAGGGGATCTCAGATCTAGAAGTGGGTAGCCATCTGGGAACAAGTGACCACCGAACAGTGTGGTCCACGATAAACTCAGCTGCAGAGTCAAGCCATACAAAAGTGAAGGTACTGGACTTCAGGAGGGTTGACTTTGTCAAAATGGGAGAGTGCTTCAGAAAAGCACTAGCAAACAGGCAAGAAGGAGGGTGGAGCAACAATGGGGAAGCATCAATACTGCCATCACAGAGGCAACAAGTCTTTGTGTGAAACAAATAAATCAAAATGAAAGAAAAAGCCACTGTTGTTCTCAAGAGGTGGCGGGTAATGTTAGGGAGAAAAAGATAGCATTTAGGAAGTATAAGGAAACACAGAAGGAGCAGGATGGAGAACTGTACCAGTTAAGGCAGAAGGAAGCAGGGAAGGCAGTCAGAATAGCAAAGACCCAAATTGAGGAAAAGATAGCCAAATCAGTTAAGAAGGGGGGATAAAACCTTTTATAGGTACATCAGGGAGCATAGAAAGACACTGGGAGGGATAGTGAGGCTGAATAGAATGGATGGTGGGTGGGCAGAGAGGGACAGTGAAAAAGCAGTGATACTGAATGAATACTTCTGCTCAGTATTCACAAAAGAGGAGGAGGGGGAGGTACATAATCCAATTAATAGAAGCACTCTGGATGGGGGGGTCAATCCCTGTCCATTCACAGAAAAAAGGGTTCTGAAAGAATTCCTAAAACTGAAGGTGGACAAAGCAATGGGGCCTGATGGGATTCACCCCAGAATTCTAAAAGAATTAAGCAGAGAACTAGTGACACGACCGACTATCCTTTTTAACAAATCATGGGAGGATGGTGTAGTACCTGAGGACTGGAGGAGGGTGGATGTGATTCCCTTTCACAAAAGTGGGAGCAAGACAGAAGCAGGAAACTACAGACCTGTTAGTTTGATCTCTGTGGTAGGGAAAGTGATGGAATCACTTCTGAAGGAAAGAATTGCTGATTACCTAGAGGTGAGTGGGGAACAGGACCCAAGGCAGCATGGATTCACAGTGGAAACGTCATGTCAGATGAATCTAATCAATTTCTTTGACTGGGTGACCAAAGGAGTAGACTTAGGAGGGGCTGTGGACATGGCCTACCTTGACTTTAGCAAGGCATTTGACACAGTCCCACACAAAAGATTACTAAACAAATTTGCCAGCCTGGGAGTGGGTCCCAGAGTAGTAGCCTGGGTAAAACATTGGCTGGACAACAGGACTCAGAAGGTAATAGTAAACAGACTCCACTCTGAAAAAAGGGGGGTTACTAGTGGGGTACCGCAGGGTTCAGTACTGGGTCCAGTCCTTTTAATGTCTTTATAAATGACATTACAGATGGACTGAAGTAAAATATGCCTTTTGCAGATGACACAAGATCTGCAACAGGACTGATACACAAGGGGA
Source organism: Neoceratodus forsteri (assembly GCA_016271365.2). NCBI lineage: Eukaryota > Metazoa > Chordata > Ceratodontiformes > Ceratodontidae > Neoceratodus > Neoceratodus forsteri. Next base: position 405,224,220 of record CM057457.1, read on the forward strand.
GTGGAAAGGATGCAAAAGGGCTTGGCAAGGTTGGAGGAATGATCAGAAGTATGGCAGCTTGGATTCAATGCAAAGAAGTGAAATAATGTACCTGGGAAGCAAAACCCAGGGAAGAGTACACAATGGGGCAGTAACAACAACAAAATGGAAAGGGACCTGGGGTAATCATATCAGATGACCTTAAGGTTTGCAAGCAATGTGAGAAGGTAGTGGGAGGTCTGGGAATACTGGGATGTATAGGGAGAGGCATCACCAGCAGAAAACAGGAAGTTGTTATCCCTCTGTACAGACAGTTAGTGAGATCCCATCTGGAGTACTGTATCCAGTTCTGGAGACCCCATCTCTGCAAGAACATAGACAGGATGGAGGCAGTCCAGGGGAGGGCAACTAAAATGGTGCAGGATCTGCAAGAGAAGCCATACGAGGAAAATCTAAAGGAGCTTAATATGTATACATGTGAGGAAAGGAGGGATGGGGGGGCATGATAGAAACTTTTAAGTACCTCAGTGGAATGAAGAAAGTCTAAGAGGGTAGAATCTTTCAGAAAAAGAGATGTGCAAGAATAAGGGGACCCAATCTGAAGATGGGGGAGGACAGCTCAGGAGCAATGTGAGGAAGTATTTTTTCACAGAGAGGGTAGTGGATGCATTGAAATGCCTTCCTGAGGAAGTTGTGGGATCCAAAACTGTAGGAGAATTCAAAAATTCATGGGGCAGACATAAATCAGTTCTTGTGGGGGGGGGTAGGAAGAAATAGGCTGTTGGTTAACTAGGATCTGCAGCTTATCCAGTAAGTAGGGAAATGGGCAGACTGGGTGGACCAAGCGGTTCTTATCTGCCATCAAAGTCTATGTTTCTAGGGCACTGCAAGAACTTGTCACAAGAAGTGTAGAACAAAGTTGACAAAATTGTGCCATCAGTGAGAGGTTCTCACCAGCCATTTTAAGACTATGGATGGGTTCCAGTACACACCTATCGACATTGCATCATCTGGCGATGACGACTCTTATTATGATGATGAGGTTTGCCATGTCAACACCCCAATGTTCTGTCCCTAATCTCCAGCCATCCCGAAGGTGGCGGACACACACCGCGCCCTCACATTGCCATGTCTTCACAAACATGGCGGAGGTGACATCATTATTCAAGATGGTGGCCACCATGATCTGGGAGGCTGACCCATTCTCCACACTACACCTCCACTGGCTCCCCTCTCGAAAGATGACACAACAGAGGTCTGTGGCATGATCAAAGAGGCCATGGCTAACCTTCGCATCTCCGAGGAGTGGAATGAAATCCAAGCCCAGATCGATCGAATGTTTGAGGCTGCTATTGAAAGCGAACATTCATACAGTGACTTGAGCATGCTGCTGCTCCTTGTAACTCCAACCTCTTACAGGTGGCTCACACTGTTCAACAGATTGCCCAGGCAATTGGACAGATGTGTCCCACTGATAACCTCAGTTGCCACTTGAGAAAGTACGCCTCTTGGGAGAAACTTTCTTCAACCTGAGTACCAGGTGCAAGTCCATTCATAAACTACAGAGCCTGCTCTATGGAACAAACTGTCTGAGACAGTTTGCAACTGTGATACCCTTGCCTTTGATGACATCGTACTTATTGTCGCTAATTCCCCAGGTTCCATTGGAGCTCAGCTCACCTACAAGGTGAAGCAGAGTGCCAAAGAGAGCCCCACCACCTACCATCAGCAGTTATGGCTTGCCTACGAGACTGGCAAAAGCCTTGCCAGTGAAGTGGCACACAAAGACCAAAAGGATTTGTACATCTGGAACATAACTCCAGCTCTGCAGGAGAAAGTGGAAATTCATACTAATCCCACTATGGACACCTTCGCTAACATCCTTGTGAAGATGGAGTGTGCCTTTCAAGGGTACCTCCGTAACCTAGCTTCTGGAAAAAATAAGCCGGCTGCCGCCATTCCAACCCCAGCAGATCCTGCTGTCCAAATTGCTGCCTTGCAGCAGACTTCCGATTTGCCTACACATTATACTGTGGAAGGTAACAATAAGAAATCGGATGCCCCTTCTGATGACAAGTAGTTGTACGGGGAGTGCTACCGGGATGGGAGAAACAACCGGAACAACAAATACTGGAACAGTTGGAAAAACCCCAAAGCCCAACCTGCTGGTATGTGCCATAATGGTCCTAGCTATCAGAGCCTTAAGGATGAAAATGAGACCCTCCGAAAATTGCTGGGGGAAGTTTGAGCTGAACAAAAGGCCAGACCCATGCTGACCAAGGCAGCCTTCGCTCCAGCTTTGCAGCCATCTAATGGAAATCCATTCCTGCCCTTGGCTACCAAGCAATTGAGCAGCCAAGGAAAGTATCCCTTTGCCCCTTCGGCTACTGGACAGGCCAATGCAATGAAGGAAACAACTGAGCAGGTCATTATTGTGCCTGTGACATCATAGGTACAGCACCTGTATTCTGTGCAAGACATCGAGGAGGTCAAGAGAGACCCTGCTGGCCTCAGGTTTCAGGACCAGGATGACGATGATGATGCCGAAGGTACAGACTGACAATTACAGGCCCCAGTCTGGACTGTGTGTGATCTGCTTGTTGACATGAATGGATGACCTTGTGTAAAGGCCATGGTTGGGGGCCACCAACTTGACATGCTCCTGGATACAGGAGCTGCCATGTCAGTTCTCTATAATGAGAACCCAGCTCTATCTAAATGGTCAACCAGCTGGAAGACCACTGCACAGGGTGTAGATGGGACACAGCTACACACATATCGATCTGTGTCTCTACCTGTGGTGGTAGGCCACCTCAGCACTGACTTTGCCCTTGGCCTCATGGTATTACATCACCATCCCAGCATACTGGGAATTGATTTTCTTGCACAACATGGCTGTGTTGTGGATCTAGCCAATAGGCTACTCCTGCAGATCAAAGGACAATGTTATGCTGTCACTATTCCAGATTCACATACTGTGGCTGCCATCCCCCATGATAACAGGGAGTATGACATCATGGCTTTGTTCAAAAGTCATGACCTGTTTTCTGAGCTTGCACCTTTGCTGCAAAAACACCTGATGTGTTTGCTATCAACAAGCATGATTGTGGTAGGATGTGCACCACCATTGAAATTCCAGGACCTAATCTTGTGAGACTGAAGCAGTACCCATTCCCTGCTGAAGCTTTGCCCTCATTGAGGTAGACCATCCAATCACTGCAACAAAAAGGGGTGATTAGGACTTGTGTCTCCATTGTAAATTGGATTTGGCTGGCGAAAAAGCCAAATGGAGCTTGGAGACTTGCCATTGGTTACAAGATGCTTAATTAAGTTACCCTTAGCTGTACTCAAGTTGCAGACACCTGACAAAACTTGGTTCTCAACATTTGGTATTTCTAATGGATTTTGGTCACTCCCATTAGCACAGGAAAGTCATACAAATTTGCCTTTACCTTTGAAGGACACCAGTATACCTGGACTTGCCTTCTCCAGGGCTTCCGTAACTACCCTTCCCTCTGTCATCTCCACATGATGGATGCTCTGCAGGGATTATCCATGCCCCAAGTCTCCTGCAGTATGTGGACGACTTGCTTCTAGCAACAACAACCAAAGAAAAACATTTGGCCCTACTTGATGGGTCACTGTGTTTCCTTAAGAGAGCAGGCCTCAAGTGTTATCCATCCAAAGCACAATTGTGTTAAACAGAGGTCATTTTCCTTGGCCTACATATCACAGATGTTCTCAGTTGTAGTGTAGGGGGGGACATAATACTCCACTTGGGTTGTTACTTTTCAAAGCTTTATTAAAAATTCCTTTTAATTGCCCTGACGTTTCACACGTTATGTGCTTTTCCAAAGGGCTTCTTCTTTTCTATTTCTCTACAAAGAAATATATATTTTTAATTATTGGTCTCATTATTTAACATTCAGTTTTAGTTATCAGTTTTTACAATCATATCAATATTATGCATTTATCACTATGATTTTTTTAACACTATTGATATTTTCTATGCATATTCTTTTTTCTAAAAATCATACTTTGTGAAAAAAACATTTATCATCAATAATGCTACATTCTGCCTTCCCTGTCTCATATTACTACTGCTGTAAGCCTGTTTCACTTTTTCACATAGCATTCTGAAACCCCTCACCTCATTATCCTATTAATATAATTTCTCACCCAGCACGCTAATATTCCCTTTAGTATGCTTACTTTGTCTCCCCCAGGGTTTTAAATAATTGATTAGCACTTTTTTTCTTGGGACAATACTAACTGTACAGAAGGCATTTCTATAGGTTTTCTAGAAGTCTTATGTTTGTTAAACACAGTGAGGCAAGTGCTCTGCATTTTCACAATGTTTTTGGAACTTTTATGAGCAAAACACTAATCAATTTTTAGAGTTAAATAAAACCCTGCTCCCCTGTTCCTTTCTCTTAGTTCAATACATCATTTAATAGTTTATGAAAGTAAATAATTAATTTATTTGAATGCTCATACCTTAAAAAGTTGGTGAGCTTATGGGCCTTCTAAATTGGCTTATTCTTTGGTACCTTCTGTTGTTTCTCACCTAAATGAATAATACAGTGACACCACCTGGAATGCATGCTGGTAAACAAGAGTATTAAAAACATCAATAAAAACTTAAAAATAAATAAAAAAAATTCACAAGTACTAGTATAAATAAACAGAGACATAGCATAAAAACAAATAAAGTACTACAACATCAATAGCAAGAGATCAACACGAGTATGGTGATTTCACTTTAATATACAGACATAGGCCCGGATATTCAAACTGCGTCAGGTTGTGGCACAAGCCTGGGTGCAGCTCAACTTTGTTGCGCAGGGGTGTGGCCTGAGCGATATTCATCGGAGCTACGCCATGGCGCAGCAGCTTTGAATATCGCACCCTGGCCACCCCCACTGTGCATGGCGCAGTGGCACTGTGCCAGCACAAGTGGCCAGAGTGGAGCATAGAGATGCACTAGCGCAAGTGCCATTGCGCCATGCACAGCACCTGCAATATTCAAAAGGGGACATGCAAATGGTGCCATAATTTATGCAAGGTGCACAGGGGGCCATTTTCATCTCATTACGGCCCCATTTTCATGCCATTAGCATGCAGGTGCACCGATCTCCGACGACTTGCACCTGGCACCCTGCCAGGCAGCAACCATCGGGGACTGAAGCCCCCTGCAGCCCAATCATGGGCATTCATGCAAATAAAAACCACCAATTTCCTGGTGGTCGGTGGACCTCTATGCTTAATGTGAGCATCGGTATAGTCCCCCCAGCCAGTATCCTGGTGGTCCAGTGGATTGATCACCACCCAATCACTAGCATCTGTAACACATAACAGACCCCTACTACCCTGGTGGTCTAGTGTACCCCGCTCTCCACCCACCCACTGAACCCAACCACCCTGCTCCCACCCCATCAGCTGGCGGGCAGCAGCACCCCACCCGCCTGCCGCCCCACTGCCCACCAACTGACAGCTCGGTAGGGCTGCATGCCCATTGGTTCACAGCGTGAGCCAATGGGCATGCAGCCCATACCGTACTACTCAGTCCAGATATGTGAATGAATCATTCACATATCTGGACGGAGTAGTATGGTATGGGCTGTACACCCATTGGCTCACGCTGTGAACCAATGGGCATGCAGCCCTACCAAGCTGTCAGTTGGTGGGCAGTGGGGCAGCAGGGGAGTGGGGTGCTGCCACCCGCTGGCTGACAGGTGGAGCAGGGTGGTGGGGCTCAGTGGGCAGGTGGAGAGGGGGGTACACTAGACCACCAAGGTAGTAGGGGTCTGTTATGTGTTACAGATGTCCGCGATTGGGTGGTGATCAGTCCACTGGACCACCATGGATATTGAACTTGGGGGGGACTATACCGATGCCTGCAATCAGGCACATAGAGGTCCACTGGACTACCAGGGATATTGGATGGGGGAGTTCACTCCAGGGATGCCTGCGATGGGGCATGTGGGGGTGCCGCCAGGTGCGGCAGGAACTCGGGTGACCACCCACAGGTGGGAGCTGCTGTGTTGTGCCCTGCAATGCGTAAGCTCACCTGTGGGTGGCCATCACTTGTTCCTTTTTTTTTGGCTTAACTTTGTGCAGGCGGAGGTAGGGTTGGCAAGATGCATGACTCTGCACATACCGGCTGAATATCGGGCTGTGCAGATTATGCATGGGCACGCCCCACCTGTGCTCAGACATTACTGATGCGCTTTAAAGATTGACTTCGAGCGGTGCACTTTTCTTGAATATTGCGCCAAGTATTATCAGTAGTTGTATGGCTAATGATTGTTGCGCCATGTGCAACCCTTTTGAATATCTGAGCTATAGTGTTTAAAAGATAACAGATAAAGTTAAACAGCAGATCTAAGCAAGAAAGAGGAGCACATACAGTACCATCTTATGAATGGTAATAGAGAAATACAAGAGCAAGAAGCATGTTATCGGCAAGTAATTTCCAAAAAGTATTCAGAGATAGTATGGATAACAAAATGGACAAAAATTTAGAACATAACTAAAAAAAAACAACTAAAAGATAGATTTTTTAGTATAAAATAGATATGACTAAAAATATTCAAATCCCCAATTTTGAAAATAAGAGAGCCTTAGAGTAGGTACAAATAGGTTACATGAGACAAATAAAAATAACTATATAAAAAATAGCAAAACATAACAATACAAATGCTAATGGTAAACAACTATTTAAAGGAACTAAAAGACAACCAGATAATGACTCACATTGGCTGGAATCACCTACAACCCCTTCCCCACTCCATTTTTCTCCTCAAGATAAAAAATAACTTGACTAATAAAGCAGAGTAAATAGTAGAAAAGAAGTTAAAAAGTCTAAGAAGATCTATATAAATTAAAATGTTAAAGGACTTTTGTAAAATTATCCCCAACAACTCATGGCAAAGAAAACATGATAAAAGGAACATACAATAAGGAGCAGTGTAATTTAAATTCTGCAGTCCCTGCAAGGCCCAATCGCAACAAAGTTGGCTTAGTAACCAGGAACACAGTCCTACTGACTGAAGTCTAGCATCTAAGAATACGCAATGTGATTGACCAAGAGGTTTAGCAGCATAAGAGGCACTCCACATCAAACAAGCAGGCACACCTGTGTGATGAACAGGAGGTGGAGGGGAGACACCAGTTAAACAGTAGGAAAGCAGCATTTCAAAAAGTGGCTTGAGACACTTAAAAAGACTGTTTAGAATGATGTTATAAGGGTTTTAAATCACAAGAAACTTAACAGGTCTCATTTAATGCACAGGGAAAGACACAAACTGCAAGTTTCTCCAGAAACAAAACAAGCAAGTAGGAAGTAGAAGCAAGCAGCTAAACGAGGTAAAACACAGTCATGGTATAGAAACATAGAATTTGATGGCAGATAAGGACCGCTTGGCCCACCCAGTCTGCCCATTTCCCTACCTACTGGATAAGCTGCAGATTCTAGTTAACCAACAGCCTGCTTCCTGCAACCCTCCCCCCAACTATAATTGCCTTATGTCTGTCCCATGCATGTTTAAATTGCCCCACTGTTTTAGACCCCACAACCTCTCCAGGAAGGCAGTTCCATGGATCCACCACTCTCTCTGTGAAAAATAATTTCCTCACATTACCCTGAGCCGCCCCCCTATCTTTAAATTGTGCCCCTTGTTCTTACACATCCCTTTTTCTGAAAGATGCTACCCTCCTGGACTTTGTTGATTCCTTGAGGTACTTAAAAGTTTCTATCATGTCCCCGTCCTCCTTTCATCAAGGGTATACATATTAAGCTCTCTCAGTCTCTTCATATGGTTTCTGATGTAGACCCTGCACCATTTTAGTTGCCCTCCTCTGGACTGCTTCCATCCTGTCTATGCCCTTGTATAGATGAGGTCTCCAAAACTGCACGCAGTACTCCAGATGAGGTCTCACCAACTGTCTGTACAATGGGATAACCACTTCCCTTTTTCTACTTGTGATGCCCCTCCCTATGCATCCCAGTATCCCCCTGGCTCTCCTTACTGACTTCTCACATTGCTTACCCACCTTTAGGTCATCTGATATGACTACCCCTAGGTCCCTTTCCATTGTTGTTAGTACCTCCCCTGCTATTGTGTCCTCTTCTTCTGGATTTTTATTTCCCAGGTGCATTACTTTGCACTTCTTTGCATTGAATCTAAGTTGCCATATGTCTGACCATTCCTCCAACCTTGCCAAATCCCTTCTCATCCTTTCTACCCCCTTGTGTATCAACTCTGTTACAGATCTTTATGTCATCTGCAAAGAGGCATAGCTTTCCTTCCAGACCCTCTGCAATGTCACCTATAAAGACGTTAAAGAGGACTGGACCCAGTACTGAGCCCTGAGGTACTCCCCTAGTAACCCCTCTTTCTTTGGAATGTGTTTCATTCACTATTGAATTTTCAATCATGCAACTCCTCTCCTCTCCTTGAGGCTATACATATTAAGATCCTTAAGCTCTCTTGATATGTCTTCTGGTGCAGACCCTGCACCATTTTAGTTGCCCTCCTCTGGACTGCCTCCATCCTGTCTATGTTTTTGTGGAGACTTTGTCTCCAGAACTGCACACAGTACTCCAATGGGTATCACCAGCTGTCTGTACAGAGGGATGACAGCTTCCTGTTTTCTACTGGTGATGGCCTCCCATGCATTCCAGTATCCCACCAGCTCTACTTACTGCCCTCTCACATTGCTTGCTCATCTGTAGGCCATCTGATATGACTACCCCAGGTCCCTTTCCATTTTTTTTTGTTGTTAGTATCTCACCCCTATTGTGTACTTCTTCTCCTGGGTTTTGTTTCAAAGTGCATTACTTTGCTCTTCTTAGCATTGAATCTAAGCTGCCATACATTTGGCCATTCCTCCAACCTTGCCATGTCCCTTCTTCCTTTCCACCCCAGCTTGTGTATCAACTCTGTTGCAAGTCTTTGTGTCGCCTGCAAAGAGACATACTTTTTCTTCCAGTCCCTCTGCAATGTCACTTATAAAGACATTAAAGAGGATTGGTCCTAGTACTGAACCCTGCGGTACCCCACTAGTAACCCCCCTTCCTTCAGAGTGGACTCTGTTTACTATTACCCTCTGTGTCCTGTTCTCCAGCCATTTCTTTACCCAGGCTACTATCTTGGGACCCACTCCCAGGCTGGACAACTTGTATATTAATCTTTTGTGTGGGTCTGTGTTAAATGCCTTGCTAAAGTCTAGGTAGGCCATGTCTACAGCCCCTCCCTGATCTACTACTTTGGTCATCCATTCAAAGAAATCTTTTAGATTCATCTGACATGACCTTCCTACTGTGAATCCATGCTGTCTTGCATCCTGCACTCCTCTGGCCTCTAGGTACTCAACAATTCTTTCCTTTGGAAAGTGATTCCATCATTTTCCCAATCACTGAGGTTAAACTAACAGGACCGTAGTTTCCTGCTTCTGCCCTGCTCCCACTTTTGTGAACTGGAATAACATCTGCCCTTCTCCAGTCTTCAGGTACCACCCCATCCTCCTATGATTTACTAAAGAGGGTAGTCAGTGGTGTCACTAGTTCTACCCTTAGTTCTTTTAGAATTCTGGGATGAATCCCATCAGACCCCATTGCTTTGTCCACCTTCAGTTTTAGGAGTTCCTTCAGAACTCTTTCTTCTGTGAAAGGGCTGGTATCAACCCCCGTGTCCAGCGTGTTTCTATTGTTTGATTTAGGTACCTCCCCCTCTTCTTTTGTGAATACTGAGCAAAAGTTTTTGTTTAGTATCTCTGCCTTTTCACAGTCACCCTTTGCCCATCCCCCCTCCCCTTTATTAAGCCTCACTATCCCTCCCTTGGTCTTCCTTTGCTCCCTGATGTACCTATAAAAGGTTTTATCCCCCTCTTAAATGAGTTGGCTATCTTTTCCTCAGTTTTGGCCTTTGCTGTTCTGACTGCCTTTCCTGCTTCCTTTTGCTTTAACTGATACAATTCTCTGTCCTGCTCCTTCTGTGATTCTTTGTACTTCCTGAATGCTCTCTTTTTCTCCCTTACCTTCACTGTCACCTCCTTTGAGAACCATAGTGGTTTCTTACATCATTTTGTTTTGTTTATTTGCTTCACACAAAGACTTGTTGCCTCTGTGATGGCAGTTTTGATTATTCCCCATTGTTCTTCCACCTCTCTTCCTACCCATTTGCTAGTGCATTCCTTAGGCACTCACCCATTTTGGCAAAGTCCGCCCTCCTAGAGTCCAGTACTTTTGCCTTTGTGTGGCTTAACTCTACTGTTGTGTATAACAAAAAAATGGCTAAAAAGAGAAGCCGCAATATTTTTTTAATAAAATGAGCATTAACAAAGCCTTTTTTTACATACAAGAATGCAAGAAAACCTAAAGTAAAAGCTTGGTTTGTGAAAACTGGAAGTCTTGTACATTTTAAAGGAACTACATAGGTAAAAATTAATGCAATAGCATTTTAACAAAAATTAAAGGGAAAAGTGATATGCAGCTAAGGTGCAGCAACAAAAAAAATGGTGAAAAGAGAAGTAATATTACTTTTTAAATAACAAAAGCTTTAACAAAGCCCCCCTTTTCTCACATATAGGGACACAGGAAAATCTAAAGTAGAAGCTGGGTTTGTGAAAACCTGAAGTCTTGCACAGTTCAAAGGAACTACAGAGGTAAAAATAAATGAAATAGCTTTTTAACAAAAATCAAGGGAAAGCAATATGTAGCTAAACTACTTCAAAAAAATTCAAATCTTCAGAGAAAGGTAACATAAAGTTTACAATGTTTTAATGAAACAAAAAAAAATAATAACAGGAAGCACAAAGGAGTTATAAGAATTGAGTTACACACAAGCATTTAAACCCTGTATTGTTAGTACAGGTGAGAAACAACGGAAGGTACCAAAGAATAAGCCAATTTAGAAGGCAAATAAGCTCACCAACTTTTTAAGGTACTGTATGAGCATTCAAATCAATCAATCAAAATCTTTATTTATCCAGGTGAACATCGCTGAGCAAGCTCATTTACAAGATGGACCTGGTTAGCTCCGGCTCAAATGGTACAATGCATACAGAGATATTTACAATACAGCCAAATAACACAAGTAAAAAAACAATTAATGCAAGTAAGTGTTCAATCTTACATCAGTCATATCAGTTCAGTGTGCTTCTGTAATATTTAAGGAGGACATAAGATGAGGCTTATTAGGAACTTCAGTAGGGAGGAGTGATCGGCTGCTCATGTAGGGAGCTGACGCAAGCACAGAATTTCAAAAGTAGTGTAATCACACAGTATCCCTAGATGTAACACTCTAAATGGAAGGATAAGGGTCTTGACAGTCAAGGAGAAAAGTAATTACAGCTCTTTTTTGGCAAATTTCAGCATGGAAATCAGATTTATACTTGGTTTAGAATGGACACAGAAACAGACTGAAGGAACCAATCAGAAGCCACCAAGAGCACTCACATTCTGATTAGATAGCTGCTAATGCCATGCTTTGCTAATGGAGAGTCCAAGCTTAGGTTCTCAGGTAGCAGTAGAGGCAGCAAAACCACCCAGTGCCTGGGTTTTCCACATGATGGGCAGGGAGCCCATGGATAGCATATCCTGACGGGATGGATGAAGGCCTGCATTAAGTACTGGCAACAGACAATGGAACATCTGAACTAGTGGGAGGACCAAAACTGCAGGACAACACAGTTGGGTATTCCTTAATGCTTAAAGTCTGGCTCAACCACAGAAATTCAGAAAGGAGTGTAATCAGAGTCCCAACTCTTGACACTCTAAACAGGAAAAAATAGAGGTATAACTGTTAGGCAGTAAGTAAGTACAGCTCTTTTTTGTGCAAGTTTTAGACAGAAAATCTGACTTTAGCTTAGTATTGAGGGAGACACAGAAGCAGATTGCAGGAGCTAATCAGATGCCAGAGCAGAAAAGCGCTTGCGTTCTGATTGGGTATCAGCAATGCAGCACCTCCCTAGTAAGCAGCCATGTCTGGGTGTCTCAGGTGGTGGCTATGGAAGTGGCAACTACCCGGTATCTGTATTTCTCCCACCTGAGGGGCAGGGAGCCCCTGAAAGACTAGTCTATGGCAGGGAAAAGAGGGGACAAAGGAAAGAGATAGTAAGAGTGGAATGCAGTGGAAATGGAATACAAAGATGAAATAGGGCAGTTAAATGGCACAGGGTAGGGGAATAGGAGCCACAGATTAAGCAATATGTAAAAGACAGCAGGGTGAGTAAGGTGTAGTGGCCATGAAAGCCATGAAGAGATGATAACCCTACCGGGATTTCTAGAGGGGAAAAATATTTAAGGCACAAGACGCTCACAGAGTTAAGGTCACCAAAGTTTACAAGTGATCATAAATTCAACTATGCACAGAGGGCAGCAGTCTGATGCTTCAGACTAAAATTAGGGGCTGAGGTCGCAATTGCATGGCTCACACACATACCGAAAGCACATAGAGATTTAAAGGCATTCATTCTGGAGAGGCAGCTTAATTTCAATATTTTTGTACTTTGTTCCACAGTGTTGGCAACAGGAAACTAATGGCCACTCTGTCGTAGTGAGAAGAAGCCTTGGAGATACATAATGTGATGTAGGATGTGCTTCTTAGGCATACGTCCCTGGCTTACTTAGTGGGATACAGTCTATTATGTGTTGTGGAAGCCACTTCAAAAGATTCCGTAAGTCCAAAGGACTGCATTTCCATTATGCCTAAACATAAGAGAGGACCACCCTATGGATTTGTACAAGGAACAATGATGGGTAGTGATGGGGAGACCAGTAATAAACTGGATGGCCCTGTGGTAAAGCGTATGCAGCTTGCAAGTGAGGCTTTGGGACATTGACTATAAAGGAAATCTGCATAATCAATCAGCAAAAGAAAAGTAGTTTGGACAAGCAGCACTTTTGCATCTCTAGTAAGAAACTGGTTAATTCTAATTACTAGCCCCAGCCTCTGCCTTAGCTTCTTTACAAGGTCCTTGGCGTACTCAGTGAATGATAGATTATGGTCTAACCACTCACCTAGGTATTAAAACTTTGAGAGAAATGCCAGTTTCTCTCCAAGAATTGTGGTAATCTGAGGTAGTGCTCCAGAGCTGGCTGGATTCATCACACGGCTATACGGCAAGAACATTGCTTTTGTTTTTTTAGCATTTAGAAAACATTTTTTATGGAGCAGCTGGTTCTGGAGCTGGTTAAATTCTCCAGGAGATCAGTACAAGTGGCTTCAGGTGTTGGACAACTTATATATACAACTGTGTCATCAACAAACAGGTGTATGTTGGTCTTGTTAATACTCATCAAGTTTATTAACACAGATAGCGAATAGTAAGGGACCAAGTATGGATCCTTGTGGTACTCCCTTGGTAGAGGTTTGAATGGGGTTAGCTCACCTCAGCCTTAATTTGTTGACACCGTCTCACAAGGTACCAGTAAACCAATGTGAAGAAACTGAGTCCAGGGAGGACGGGACAAGTGTTAGGCCTAATAGCTGCACTCTGTATCTTTAAGAGGAGTTGCAATATTAGTGAGAGGGAGGATGAAGATAATTGCTAGGGGTGGTGCTGAGGGGAGAAGGAGAGTATTCAATAAAGGCTGGAGGTAGGGGTGGAGGGGCAAAATTCAGCAGGAAGGAGACAGAAGGATGGAAAGTGAAAGAGGAATTGGATTATTTGCAGGACAAAGCTTACAACTGAGACCCAATGGAATCTGGTCTAAACAGAAAAAAACTGTATCACTTTAAACTTAGTTTCTGATCCAGGGCAGATTATCACTGGACTTTAAAACAAAAAGAGCTGTAATACTTTACAGTCTACAAACCTGCAACCTAAATGAACTTGCACTTCAAGCAGAAAGGAGACAGAAGGACAGAAAGTGAAAGAGAAATTGGATTATTTGCAGGACAAAGCTTACGACTGTGACCCAAATGGAATTTGGTCTAAACAGAAAAAACTGTATCACTTTACATTTAGTTTCTGATTCAGGGTAAATTACCACTGAACCTTAAAACAAAGAGAGCTGTAATACTTTACAATCTACAAACCTGCAACCTAAATTAACTTGTACTTCAAGCAGGAAGGAGACAGAAGGACAGAAAGTGAAAGATAAATTGGATTATTTGCAGGACAAAGCTTACAACTGTGACCCAAATGGAATCTGGTCTAAACAGAAAAAAAAACTGTATCACTTTAAACGTAGTTTCTGATTCAGGGTAAATTACCACCGAACCTTAAAACAAGAGAGCTATAATACTCACAATCTACAAACCTGCAACCTAAATGAACTTGCACTTCAAACTGTCCTTGGAGGCAAAATTGCAGTAAACAGGCTTAGGTTGATGTTCAGATTAGGATTCACAGGACAATTTGGAGAGACTTAACCAGTACCACAATCAGAATGTAACATTACTTTAAAGTCCAGAAGAAACAGCAATAGCAAAGAATTAAAGAACTGCAGCAGCCCATCAGCAGGCTGTCAATGGTTCTGGCCAGTCAAGTTTCTGCAGCGTACCTTCAGTCTGTGATCGGCAGGCAGTACAGTGAGGAAGGCAGCTGGCAAACAGAAGGCCTCGCCCGGCTGCTTGCAGCAGCAAAGCACCCGTGCAAGGTGAAGCTTCGTCTGGTGATCGGCGGCAGTACAGCGAGAAAGGCAGCCAGTGGACAGAAGGGGCCTGCCCGGCTGCTTGCAGCAGAGGCACCATGTCAAGGGTGAAACTTTGGTCTGGTGATCGGCGGGCAGTACAGCGAGGAAGGCAGCCAGTGGACAGAAGGCTTCACCTGGCTGCTTGCAGCAGCAGAGGCACCCATGTCAAGGGTGAAGCTTTGGTCTGGTGATCGACGAGCAGTACAGTGAGGAAGGCAGCTGGTGGACAGAAGGCCCATCTGGCTGCTTGCAGCAGCAGAGGCACCCGTGTATAATCATTTACTTTAATAAACTATTAAGGATGTATTGAACTAAAAGAAAGGAACGGGAGACAAAGCAAGCATACTAGAGGAATATTAGCATGGTGAATGAGAAATTGTATTAATAGGATAATGAGGTGAGGGTTTCAGAATGCTGTGTGAAAAGTGGAACAGGCTTACAGTAGTAGTAATCTGAGGCAGGGAAGGCAGAATGTAACACTATTGATGATGAATGTTTTTCACAAAGTATGATTTTTGAAAAGAGAATACGATAGAACGTATCAATAGTGTAAAGAAATCATAGTGGTAAGTGCTGTTATTGATATGATTGTAAAACCCGATAACTAAAACTGAATGTTAAATAATGAGATAAATAACTAAAATATGTATTTCTTTGTAGAGAAATAAAAAGAAGAAGCCTTTGAAAAGCATATAACATGCAAAACTTCAGGGCAATTAAAGGAATTTTTAATAAAGCTTTGAAAAGTAACAGCCCGAGTGGAATATTATGTTCCTACCCCCTACACAACAACTGAGTGCACATGGATGTCCTCATGGGGAACAGAGAAAGAATTGGTTTAAGGATAAAAGAATCCATTTTCCATGGCAGTGAAGAAATCTTCTTCACAATTTTTCTGAAGTTTAAAACTGGTACCTTTTTTTCCCTGCAGTCAGTTCTTTGTTGAGAGCTCCTGGATCAGAACATGGCCCCCAGCAATGCAACCCATGATTCTGCTCCAGTGTGGCAAAGGAACAGAGCAAGTCCCTTTATTCCATCAATTTGTAGCAGGATAAGGGGTGGAAGGGGTCCCAGAGGGGACCAGTCTAGATTCCTTCCCCCGACGTCCTTCACCGACCGACTTGTTCAGCTGAATTCCTTCTGAACCAATTTAAACTGCATCAGCACTCTCAAATTGTGGTCAGTTCTTTGTTGAGAGCTCCAGAACTGGAGCGCAGCCCCTAGCAGTGTGATCCAGTATCCTGCTCCAGTGTGGAAGAGATGCAGAGCGGGTCATGCTGCCAGTCCCTTTATGGCACACACATTTCATCGCTTGTAGAAGGATTAGAGGAGGGGTCCCAGTCCAACCTCCTTCCTGACATCCTTCACTAACTGACTCATTCAATCAAATTCTTTCAATTTAAACTGTATCAGCAGTTTAAAACTGGCACCTTTATTTTTCCTGTAGTCAGTTCTTTGTTGAGGACTCCTGGATCAGAGTGTGACCTCTGGGAATGCGACCCAATGTTTTGTATGAAGCCTTTGTCCATGCCAAATGTTTGTGTGGATGCTGTAACAGTTAGTTGGTATTTTTTGAGGGGAGTGGCTCTGAAAGCATTGACCCACAGTATGTCAGCTGAGATGCAGTTCTGTCTCTTATTTTCAGTTTGGGCCTGGCTTATATATTTTTTCCAGACAGGTTTTCTATTCTCCCGAGCTGCCCTGGGTTTAACATTCTGACACCCACCCCAGCCCCATCACCCAACTTCTCTGGGACTTCCTTTCCCACTATCATCCTCTAGTGCGGAACTTTGGCAGGTGCTTGGGTGCTGGTGCTGGGCCTGCGAGGGGTCAGTCATCATCCTGCATTTGGGTTATTTTTCCACTCAGTTTTCACCCTGGGCCCATGGGTGTGCAATGGGCACGATGTGTGAGTTCCTGCTCTGTGGAGATGCCCCAAGCACTTGTTAGTTTACACATTGTTATAATGCACATCTCTTAGGATTACCTGGCTGATATTGCAACACCTCCTTTTCAGCAAGCTCCTCCCTTTCACACACCCCACCACCACCACTGGCATCATCTCATCAGCATAGGCTGCTGCACAGTCAGATCTTTGTGGTACAGTCTAAAGTCAATGTTTTTCCCACTAAAGTCTTTCTGACTCGATGCACTAATTACAGCTGTGTTATAACGGAAGTAGTGACAGCAGCAAATTCGTTTACTTCTACTGTATGTATGTCAATCAGACAGTGGTGGGGTGCATTAAAATCAGCACTGCAGTTACACACACACACACCTCTCTCTCTCTCTGCACAGCACATCAACTGCCTAACTTAAAAAAATATTTCCAACTGAAATAATTAATATAGGCAGAGAGGGTAGTTAAAAAAATTGCTTTCTTCAACAATGCTAAGTGCCTGTCCAGACCATCACTAAATGTGATCTCTGCGGCTGCAGAGTGGACTAATGTTTTTATTTGCCCCTGCTCATATTTTATGCTAGAAGTTAGCCAAGCAGAAGCTGAAGCAAAAGCAAGCCTATTCACTCCCTCTTTGCCTATCAGATCTAGCTGCACAGTTTTGGAGCTGGGTAATAGACAGATGTAGGCACTAGTCACCACCACTCTCATTAGTCTGTCTCCCAGTCCCATTAGTTATATACTGAGTGTACCATGTGAAGAAGGAATGGCTCCTGGAATATAAATCAGGTGCTATGAATTCCAATCTTGGCTTCTCAAACAGTCTGAAAAACAAACCCTTCACCCAACTCTGCCAATACCGTACAGAAACTAGGCAGGCCCTACTTTTCTCAGTGCCAGAGTAATACCCCACTCAGACCAAACCCCTTTTCCCACAGTGCCAGGGTAATGCAAAACTCCATTGAGTTTTCCTTGTACCCACTGCCAGGATTATTTCCCACTCAAAAAGTCCCCCGTTCCACTTTATCCTGTGCTGTGTGCCATATTTGTACAGCAGTTTCATTCCGTTATTGCTCCTATACTCTTCAGCCTCATGCCTCAGCATGTAACAGGATGAAACTTAACATGTGGACAAAAAAACAAACTCAGGGCACACGGAAATAAACTAGTAATATCAGCATCGCACTGAGATTTTGCTTTCCATAGCTTCCTCCATGATCTGGCATGTCATCACATTTTCATGTGGTCTGACATGTACATTTTAATTTGATCTTGACATGTCACACATTTTCATTTGATCTGACATGTCACACATTTCATTTGGTCTGACATGTCGCACATTTTCATTTGATCTGACATGTCGCACATTTTCATTTGATCTGACATGTCGCACATTTTCATTTGGTCTGACATGTGGCACATTTTCATTTGGTCTGACATGTCGCACATTTTCATTTGACCTGACATGTCGCACATTTTCATTTGATCTGACATGTCGCACATTTTCATTTGTTATGACATTTCACACACTTTCATTTGATCTGACACATCACACATTTTCATTTGGTCTGACATGTCACACGTTTTAATTTACAGTAGACTGTGTCAGAGTGTCCTTGTGACATAATGAGTGAAATGTGCAATTCTGAGTTGAATTTGGCAACTCGTTCAAAGGATATCTATAAGGCTTTTTACTACTACATAAATCAGACATGGGGAAGGAAAAACTCAGAGTTTTGACCAGTGAGAAGGGAACTTATCAGGAATGAAAGTAGTCAAGCGGAAGTAATGAATAATTATTCTGCCTCACTTTTGGAAAACAGACACCTGGCCCTGACTTTGATGCAGTGGATAAGGCAATGTCACCATTTGTCCTAACAGAGCAAGAAGTCAAATTAAACTAAACCCATACAAAGGTCAAGGCCCAGATGGAATATGTGCCAGGCTGCTAAAGACACTGGCTGAGGAATTAGTGGAACCTGTAATGTCCATATTCCAAACTTCACTTAATAACAGCTATGCAGTAGAAAACTGCCATGAGGCAACAGTATCTCCAATCTATAAAGAGGGAGATAAGAAGATTCCTAGTAATTATAGGCCTATTAGCCTAATGGCCACTTTGGGTGAAATCCTAGAGGGGCTTTATTAAGGACTATATACAAAATGTTAAAAAAAACAACTGGCCAAATAAACATACATCAACATGGTTTGTCCTTTGTAGGTCATGTCAGACAAACCCATAACAGTTTTCTGAGTCAGTCAGTCCCTAGATAGAGGGAATCTGGTGGATGCTGTTTACCTAGATTATAGTAGGGCATTCAATTCTGTCGCACATTGTGAATTAATTAAAACATTATTAAACACAGGTCTTGACATCAGTGTGATAGCATGGATAACATTTTGGTTTTACAGATGAACATGACAGGTTAAAATTAGAGGTACAACATCAAACTGGACCAGTGTGATGAGCAGGGTGCCACAATGCTCCGTACTAGGGCCTATCCTATTCAATGTGTATATCAACAATACATTGTGACAATGGTGTCTGGATATCTAAGTATGCAGATGGTACTACATTTGGTAATATTGCCAACAACCAATCAGATACTGTTAGGCTGCAAATGGCTTTACATAATTTAGAAATCTGGGCTGATACATATAAACTGAGATTAAACACTGACAAGTGTGCTATTATACACCTTGGAAACAATAACCAGTGTGCAGACTACACACTGAATGGTGCATAACTCAAGGTGGTAACAGAAGAAAAAGACTTTGGTGTGATAGTTTCAAAAGATTTGAAATTTAAGACACATTGTAGACAGATGACTGAAGGTACATGCAACCTTGCACTGCATGAGGAGACATGGGATAACAAGTTCTAACCAGAGATGATAGGGCTGTGAAAAGCTACCAAATGGGTTTTCTTGTTGGTTCCATATAGTACTGTTTAGTCACAATCATCAAAAACTGGCCTGCTGGTAACTCAGTCCTCCTAAAATTATTTAGTCAGAGTACATTGTGGTTGTGCGTGCATGTGTATGTGTGTGTACATGTGGACACAGGGGCACCAGAAGATTGTAAAAGGTGTGAGTGCCCAAGATAAGAGGGCACTTGTTGCCTTATAAAGGACACTTTTTCCAAACCAGGTTTTATGTACAGTAAATGTACATTTAGGATGACAATAGTAATTTTAAAATACCTTTATACCATCTCAGAATATTTAATATGTATATTAAGGGTTCAACTCATGTATAACAGTTTCAACTTGTTTTCAAAGTTAAAATAGTGAGCCACAAAGATACATTATCCTATTAGACAGCAATAAAAGTGTATGATGCTGTTTATATCTCCATGAACCTAATAACATCCTAAAGCGACATCTTCATCCCCTTAAAACCAAAAAGTCAATGGGACCCACACCCTTGGCCCAATACCACACTCCTAGATCAAATGCATGAGAGAGACAACCTGTGGCACAAAGCTAAGGCCACAGGTAAGTTAAGATATATCCACATACAAAGCTGCAAGGAACTCCTGTACTAGGCTCATTTGCTTGGCAAAAGGAAGCTATTTCAAGGATCTCCTTAACAAAAATGAGGGGTCCTCCAAAGGGCTTTGGAACACACTAAAATCCCTAACTGGAAGGACTTTCAAGGCCCCACCCAACCTGATTACCACTGACGAAGTGTCTATCCAGGAACCCTTACTGATTGCCAATGAGTTCAATGCAACATTCTCTGATCTCTCAGGGGTGCTTCCTGGAGAGTTCCTAAACCCACTTTATAACCAGCTGCATGGCAACACCATACCCTCCTCAGCGAGGGATGGGCTGCCACTTTTCTTCTTCAGGCAAGTCACAATAACTGAGGCCATCAAGCGTGCAAAGAGGGTCCTTGGAAGACCAGAATGGAGAGTGATCTAATTGATAAGAAGCTGGCTGCCCTAACGCTTGATTTATTTTATTTTAGTCTTTGGTAACTGGGTAAGGCCCACTAGGCACAAGTGCATGTTTTCAGGGGCGACCTGGGAGCACTGGGTGGTTAAGTGGCTTGCTCAGTCACACAGTATGCAAGTGGAGGTTGTGCTAATCAAATTCAGGTCTGGTCTGCTGGATGTATCAAGCTCATTCACACCTTGTTCCTCTAACCTCTAGGCTATACTGCCAGCCCCAATTACTAAGGTATTTAATGCCTTCCTAAGATCAGGCATGTTCCCAGATGCATGGAAATCTGTGTTGTTACACCAGTTTTCAAATCAGGTGACAAAACACTCACCGCTAACTATAAGCCCATCTCCATTGCACTTGAGAGAATTGTCTGAACAGCTCAATAACTTCCTTGACAGGTACAAATTACTCTGCAGCAATCAGCATGGTTTCACAAAAACACTCTACTATCACCACTTTGGTGGATTACACCTCCTAGCTCTCGATGTCCTTGACCAAGGGATGGTGGTAGGGTAAGTTTCATTGATCTCACAAAGGGTTTGACTCAGTTAACCACCAGCTACTATTAAACACACTGCTCTCAATGGGATTGGCCCCAGATACAATTATCTGGTTCCCAATTATCTGTCATAAAGAACTTAATGAGTTAGAATTGGCGATTCACTCTCAGACCCAAAGGTAGTGGTGACCCTTGGAGTACCCCAGGGGTGGGATATTCAGACTGCAAAAAGATATGCAATAGCAGGAGCAGGCACAAGAGCAGTGCGCCATTGGCAATGGGCGTGATATTCAAACCAAGCACAGGCCAAGGTCGCCTGTGCAACACAACTGAATATTGCACCCGATGCACGTGGCACAACCAGGGATGCACAGTGAAGCAGGGCCGATGTGCAGTAGCACATCCTTGGATCTTGCAGAGACAAGGACAGAAAGCAGGAGTGCACTAGCCATGGATGCACCATGAGTGGAGGAGCATGCAGCAGGCCAGACAGATGAACCCCCACCCCACAAGGCCCCCCATGAGCTGCACAACCAGAGGTGAGCTGAACGGACCACCAGCCCATGTACCCCAGCACCGCTCCAACAGCAGACATGGGCCAGCAGTCCAAATCCGCAGGGCAAGGTGCCCCAGCACTCTCCCCTGGCAAACAGTGACTGCAACACAAGGAGGGCCAGGACCCTCCCATGCCACAGCACCACACCAATGCTGACCACCCCTGTACAGTGATCCCAAGATACCCAGCCCAGAAGCATGACCGAACAGTGCATGGCACCGAAGGTATGCCACCACCACAGTGACAATGCAACCCGGTGCCCCATGGCGCCATGCATGACAGCTCCACCATGACCCCCCTGCAGCAGATGACACCAGCCACTGATGCCACCACAGCATACACAAGGCCCCCCCTGCATGGCCCCACAGTGGCACAGCAAAGAGGTTGACCTTGCGTCAGTACCCGAGGGACACCGCATGTGACAAGACCCGCCCTGAACACCACCACCAGCAGGATGGCACCCCACACACCCACCCATGCACACACCCTGTCCCAGCACTGGCCCCACCAGACAACACAGCAGCCTACTGTGGTGCATGGAGGCATGCGCCACACAGGAAGCAACTCAGGGCACGAACAAAACCACCCACCCAATTCCAAGGGTACCCCATCACATAGCCACACATAGTGGGGCAACAGATGCCACTGTCATGAGTCCAGTGGTGCTGTGTGCCCATGGCCTGCACACCACCATGGCACTGGTGAGCCAGCCATATGGCGTGCGCACCACGAACTTGTCCACTGCCAGCATGTAGCTGGAGCACATGTGACAGACAGCAGACCACAGGCACTGCCCCAGACACCATAGACAGCATGGAGGGGGACAACAACAGCACCACCCACAGTGTCACCAGAGGCAGATGTGCAATAGACCAGGAGTCAAGATGCCAGCTGCCAGGGTGCCGTGCCCAGAGGGTGGCTGGCATGGACTGCCACCAATGTCATGTCAGCAGACATGCATGTGGTGATGGGGTCAGCATGACTGTGCATACCACAGACACGCAAGGGGCACAGCCGCAGGGGCCAGGCACACACTGCCGGGGTGAATGGGACATAGCACATGCACCAGAGACTGCTGCACACAGGCAAACAGTGCACAGGGCACAACACACATACCACAGACAGGGACCATGGCCCTCACCCACACCAGTGGAGGAGCCCTGGCAGACACACCCATAGCCAGGCCGGCACCACCCCTCAGACACCATGCACACCACTGCAGCAAGGCACCAGACACCCGCTGCAAATCAGAGACCACCACAGTTGTAGTATGAAAAGCATCTATATTGCAACAGGTAACAGAATCAACCTGAACTATATACATTGCTATATACAAAGTGGGGGAGGGGAAGTACAAGGCTACAACTTGAGGGGATGGGCAGGGGGCAAAGGGGAATAGCAAGGAGGGGGACAAAGGGGTGTGAGGGACAGTCCAGGAAGGGGAAGGAACAGCGCGGGTGCTGCATGCCCTACTGGTGGCCTCTCTCGTCCCTGCGCTCCCTGCGGTGCCTTCTGTGCTGCCGTTGTTCACTCTACTCCATACCCTGCAACAGCTCCATTGTGGCCTGGGTGACCTTCAGGATCTCCTGAACGTGATGCTCCAGGGTCATCCAGTGTTGTCCACCTAGGACAAGGGAGCAGAGTCAGTACGTATGACTGGCCAGACCACTGCAACCCACCCAATATGCATGGCATACAGCTGTGGCCTGCACCCCTGTGATGACATGCGACCACCCACAATGGGTGCACCCACATGACCCACCTACCCAGGCACCCAAAGCCATGCAAACCGCTGCACACCCCCATTGCCCATGCATTGCACAGCACCATCATGGCTGTACAGTGACATGGCTATGCAGTGTGATGGCAATGGTACAGCCAGGCATCCAGTGCATGCACAGCCCACCTGCGACACCCACTCACACGTGCAGACCCACAGGATGGTGCAGAAGGCATTGTGGGATGTGCACGGCAGTAGGGACCATGTGCAGGGAGCCATGCCCCACCACCACCCCTGCAACCCTGCATGCACAGATGTTAGGGGAAACACGGCACTCACCTGCATCCTGGTCAGCAGGGCACTGCTGACCCCAGCACCACTACTGTGCCCAGCTTGCAAGGCCACTCCTCCAGTGCCAGCCTGCTGTCCTTGCTCACTGGCCAACCGGGCCCTACAGCAGTCCTCTGGGCCTAGAGTGCAAACATGGAGAGGGTAACATCAGTATAGGTCAGTAACATAGCCCCCCCTGCTGTGTGCGTGCCCACACAGCCCAGCTGTGACATGGTGGGGCAGGGTGTACACAAAGCACCACCAAAACCTGCAACACAGGTACAGGCCCCCCCGTGACATGGCCTGACTACCACCGTGATACCAGGACAGACAGATACTACCAGTGTTGTGAAGGAGCACCTACCTGGTTGTGGCACGGTGCCCCACTGGGCATGTGCCTGCAGTCACGGTAGGTGGTCAGGGTCCCACTGCTGTAAGTCCCCATAGTGGTAGCAACACTGCTCGGCAGTCCTGCTGCTCCCTGTGGCCTCCTCAAGGCCCTCTGCCACCTCCTGCCACACCACTGTCCGTGGCCTCAGGAGGGGTACCTGGCCAAAGAGGGCACCTGCATGGGGCTCCACTAATGCCACCAGGCTGAGCAGCTCAGTCACCATCCACACTAGTGCTGTGGTGCACGGCATGGTGCTGTAACTGGTGGGCACAAAATGGTGCCCTGTAGTGCACGTGCCCCACGTGAGGAGGCAGCGCGGTACTGCACTGCCAGTCACTATCATGCTGGTGCCGCACTGCACAATAGGGGTGCAGCCATGCATACGCATGACACCTAGAGGGCAAAGGTCAGCCACAGGGTCAAGGGTCTGTCTGCGTACGTAGTGACACAGTGCTATAGGGAAGCCCTGCATGTAGTGCATTAGGGTGCATGTGTGTGTTGCCATGCAGTGGCCTACTGTGCTGTGGTGCCATGGCACCCACAGAGCACCATGGCATGAGCACCCCTCTGAGCATATAGCGCTCTTGCACCACAGACACAGTAGTGGATGTGCCCTATACTGCCTCCCTCTCACAGCATGTCAGCAGTGCTGCTAGCGTCGGTGTCAGCACTGCGGGCATGTGGGGTGTGGTGCCGATTGCACACGTCACAGTGGTGCGCCATAGCCTGAGCATGCTCAGCACCATTGCGCAAGGTGCAGCAATGCAATATTCAGCCAGGATATGCAAATCAGCTCATGAGCCATTCCATGGTGCATCCATTGCATTTGCATCCCATTACAGTTGCGTCTGCCCTCATTTGCATGCTTTGCGCTATAAAAATGCGACCTGAGGCTGCATCGGCCATGGATCAGTATTGCAGTCC
Source organism: Neoceratodus forsteri (assembly GCA_016271365.2). Classification (NCBI taxonomy): domain Eukaryota; kingdom Metazoa; phylum Chordata; order Ceratodontiformes; family Ceratodontidae; genus Neoceratodus; species Neoceratodus forsteri. The sequence continues at coordinate 405,249,112 of CM057457.1, forward strand.
TTTGAGGTAGGTGGCATGCTGTTGAGACATGGGGACAGTGGTCTGGGAGGGCTGTATGGGACTGCACAGTCCAAGGTAACACCTGTCCATCCCCCAGGTATGAGCATGACCGAGCGAGAGGATGAAGAGGAGCAGGGAAGGGTGTGAAGGAGGAGGCCCAACTTTACCAGGGCAGAATATGATGCCCTGTTCGAGGCATACCTAGATAGGCAGCCGCTGCTTAGCAGACAGAAGGGAACACCACAGACCTGTGCTGCGGTGTTGGATGAGGTGGTATGTGTCATCAACCAGCAGGGCAGCCACCAGTGGTCTGTGCATTAGTGCAAGAAAAAGGTTGGCATGGACAGGGGGTGGATAAAAGATAAGGTGGCTGCCATCAGGGTGGCACATGCTTCCACTGGTGCAGGATGTACCCCACCTGATACCACGGGAGGAGCAGGTGGCCAGCAGCATGCAGCATAGTGCCATCAAGGGTGTTCCTGGTGGTGGCTTCCAGATGGGCAGTAGCCCATCACTACATGGTAGGTCCGGTGCTGGCAGTGTGTGGGTGGTAGGGGGGCAGGCCCCAGGACCAGGCAGAGCCACTAACGGTACTGTGTTCCTTTACAACTCCTGAGCATCTGCATGGGGTAGTGGTGGTGGGTGTGTCCGCTGAGGGGGAGGCCCTAGACACGGTGGAGTGCCCATCCACATCCACAGGTGTCCAAGGGACTGACCGTCTGCTGCCCTGAATGTCTGTCCAGACTGATGCGGTGGTGCAGGTGTGGACATGGCCCTGCCTGTGTCTCAGCATGACACTGCCCTCAGTGTCCAGTGTGCTGAGACACGGATTGGGGCTGGCTCCAGCACTGATGATGACGTGACGCACGTTCCAGACAGTGATATGTGTGGGACACAGGATGGTCCCACGGATGGCATCTGCCCAGGCGGTTCTGCGGGTAGTGCTGGCATGGCTGCCTGCACAACAGCCCATTACCAGACTGCATCTGCATGCTCCAATGGGGCAGCACTAGTGTGCAGCCAGGGTAGTGGGGCTGTTGTTGCCGCTGTGGCCACGCCAGTGTTGCCTGGTGATCAGCAGCCAGAGGGGCAGTGGCAGCAGATGGCCATTGTCAATGTGGGGACAGGGGTGGGGGGTGGTGGCAGTGCACTGCGTGTGGATGTACCCCAGAATGGCAGCATTATGCAGAGCTGACCATCGAGGGGTGCTGTTCAGCAAGGCCTGGAACACCATGGGGGACAGCATGCTGGACATGCAGACAACCCCTTGGACAACCACAGCCATCTTCTCCAGGCCTCAGTGGATCAGCAGTTGCGGCTCATGGTGGCAGTGGATGCACTCAGTGCGGTGCTGTGCCAGGCAGAAAAGCAGCACAGCAGGGACCATGCCTTGCTCCTGGCAGAGTTGGCTCAGCAGTGGGCAGATATAACCACTGCCATTGACAGGCAGACCACCGCAATGGTGACTGTCGTGGCTACACTAGCCAACCGGTTGGGTGCCCAGCTGCCACACACCCCACAGAGTGCTATGTCAACCCCCCGTTCCCGGCATTGTGTGACCCCTGCTATGTCGATGCTGGGTTCGGCTGTGGGCATACCTATCATGCCTGGTGCAGGCATGTTTGGTGGCCTGCAGACCCCTGCGCAGACATGGTCATGTTCACGCAGCGTCACCCCGGGGGCCCTTCAGTGACACCCCATGAGGCCACTGGTCAGCCCAGCATGGCTGGCAGGTCTCAGCAGGGCCACCCATGCATTCGTGGTGGCCGTGGTACTGTGCCGCATGACTGACCCATCCCCTTCCAAAGCCACTGTCTGCCACTGACCTGTGTGCACTGTGGTGTTCTTTATGCGATGCGTGGGTGAAGTGCCCAGCCCTGCACACACATGGTCCCTGTGCACTCCCTCCCAGCTTCTGGCCACTGTGGCGTATGCATGATGATGCCTGTGTGGCACTGTCTGCCACTGTGCAATGATGCTCAGCATCTGAGGCACGTACAGTGCCAGCCACTGGGCATGGTTGTGTGTGGTCCTGTGTGGATGTGCCTGTTGCCTTTTGGGCATGTGTTGTGGTGTGTGTGCATGCTCTGTGCAGCCCTGCCCATCCCTGCCTCTGTGTGTGGTCCCCCACCCATTCCCATGCCCCTGATGCTGTCTTCCCCTGGTGTCCACCCCGGCCTGTCTGTGGGCTGTGCCCTTGCCCTTGGTGGTTGCACGTGGCCCCGTTGCCTACCTGTGTTGTCCAAAGTGCTCCTCTGCGATGGTGTCCTGGTGCTGCTGTGCCATCCAGGCCAGCCGGGGGTCCCTTCACCCAGTGGGTGGCTGCTCAACACCAGCTGGACCGGTGTCCTCTTCTTACCCACTGCTGTCCCCCTCCTCAACCTCAACGGTTATCCCACAGTCAGTGGCCATGTTGTGCAGGATACAACAGGCCTGGAATAGCCTGCAGGCCTTTGAGGGGCTGTACTGTAGGGTACTGCCTGAAGAGTGCAGGCAATGGAACCATGCCCTCAGCAGCCCGAACACCCGCTCGATGACATTCCGTATTGTGGCATGTGCCTCATTGTACTGCTGCTGCGCTGGGGTCATGGGATACCGGTATGGTGTGAGCAGCCAGGGCTGCAGTGGGTAACCACTGTCACCTGTGTGTAGAGGCAGAGTCATTAGCATGGTGGTCTGCGTCACTGTGCCATGGGCCATTATGGCCATATCCCATGGCACTCCGGCCAATGTCCCCCAGCCCCCATGTCTGCACCCATTGTCCAGCATGCTATGCATACTCACCTACCAAATGGGCAGTGGGGATGTCCCCACTCTCGAACCTATGGCACAGTGCAGACTGGTGCCGGATGAAGGCATCATGTGCTCCTCCAGGGTGCGTGGCACAGACACTGATTATGCACCCCCTGGCATCGCACACCGCCTGGCAGTTGACACTTGGGTAGTCCTTGTGGTTGATGTACGCTGCCCCCTCTGGGACAGGTGGCATGTGGATGCCTACATGGGTGCGGTCTATGGCCCTGAGCATGCCAGGCAACTGTGCTACCCTGTGGAACTCCTGTATGTGTGCTGGGGAAATGGATGTACTCTGCAGCATGTGGCAGCAGTGTGCTGAGGAATTGTGTGAGTAGGTGTGACATGGCTGACTGGATTATGCCTGTCGTGTCCCCTGTTGGTCTCTGGAAGGTGCCCGTGGCAAGCAGGCACATGATGGCTGTGACCTTCTTGGTCCCATCGTGTGGGTGCCTGCATCTCATCATTGCACAGCTCACAGAGTTGCCTCAGAATTGCCTGGTTCAGGCGGTACCAGCCCACGATCTCAGTGTCACTATACTGTTCAAAGGTGGTGCAAGCTCAGTACAGCCTGTTCTGGGTGTACCACCGATGGGCCCTTCCATGACTGCCCCTCCCTGCTGCCTACCTTCTCACACCCCTCATTACCGCCTCCATCTGGAAGGTGGCACTGGCCATGTCCCTGGCTGGTGTCCCTCCCCCCCGGGCGGCTGTCTACCTGGATTCCCCCCGCTGCGTGTTGCTGGTGCTGCCCCTGCACCGGGTTCACTGCTGTGTGCCCTGCCTCTTACCACTGCCCTCTGTCCTCTGTGGCACTCTCAGACCCTCTCGCATGTCACACACACACACACACACACACACACACATACACACTCCTTCTCTCACTCACGCACACCTCCAGTGGGCCCTGTCCACCTCCTGGCCACACCTGTCCCCTGCTTCCTGTCTTGCCTTCCTGCCACTCTGTCTCTGTGCTCCCACCTATGGCTCCTCTGTGATGCATTCATCCTCCCCTCTCTTGCTCCCTTTTATTTTGGCCCATTTCCACTGTCGCACAACTTCCGCTTGCTCCGCACGTCGTCTATTGATGAATATCACACTTCACACATTATTCCTGGTTCCACCCCCTGCAGTTCCACATGCATTCATTTCTGTTGTGCTGCGGCGCATTGCATGTTGTGCTGCACTGTTGCTCCCACTGAATATCGCACTATGGCGCATTTCCACTGTTGCATGGGTGCTTCCCTACTGCGCATGGCACAATTGCTCTGAATATCCCATCCCAAGGGTCCATACTTGGACCACTCCTTTTCAACCTGTTCATTAACTGCCTCCCTGAAGCCTGCATGGCAAACATCATACTATATGCAGATGATGCCATTACTTTGGTCCCTGGCAGGGAACACTCGGCCATCACGGATGGCCTACTTGATAGCTTCCACAAACTCAAAACCTGGTTCTGCCAACACAAACTGCTACTGAACCATAAAAAAACCAAAAGCATGCTGTTCACAGTCCCTCAGAACAAGAGGAATTTCAACCCACTTCAAATTCAGAACCTTAAAGGTGACACACTAGAACAAGTCTCCTTGTTTAAATATCTGGGTGTTTACCTTGACAACACTCTCAACTTCTCCCACCACATAGACCAAGTTGTCAAAACTGCCAACATGAACTGGGCATCCTCCATAAAAACAAGCACTCGATGACACCTGCGGCCCTCAAATTAGCCACAGGCAGCACAGTACTGTCATCCATTGACTATGGGTTACCAATATACATAACAAGGTCAGACACTGCCCTAAACAGGATAAAAACACTAGTTAACAGGGCTTGTCATCTGGCACTTGGGGCAGACCATTGGACTCACACCTATGTCCTCTACTCCGAGACTGGCTGGCTCCCTGTGCACCTAAGGGCACAATACCAAACCTCCTAATCATAAAAAAAGCGCCACTAGGCCCAATGCCAGAATCCCTATGTGGTCTGTTCAAGAAGTCAGTGCAAACAAGACATACCAGGAGTGCATCCAAAGGAGGACTACAAGTCCCTTTCAAGTGCACATCTTTGGCCCAGAAATCCATCACCTATAAGGGCCCCAAATGGTTTAACAAACTACCTGACACGCTTACAGATAGTACAAAGCTGAGTCTGTTCAAAAGAGGGCTATGGTCCCATCTAAAGGGTGTATCTACCTGTAACTGCACAAACAAATGACTCACCAGTTCCTCTTTTTTTACTTGCCTTTCTTAACCACCCCCTCTCCCACCCCATCCTTCCATAAGTCGAAATACCTCCCTCCCTCCTCCACCACCTTACCCCTCCTCTGTCCCTTCCCACACCGCCTCCCCTTGACAATTCTACTCCGGTTGCCAACACCTTCCCCTACTCATCCCTCTGCCCAAACATCACTTTGCTGCTGGCATGTTATTTCCTTCCTGGTTAGCCCTACCCTGCAATCATATGATGCAATGCACTTTATTGTATTATTAAGATGTACATGTAACAAACAAGTCTTGAACCTCATGTGATACCATACGGTTCTCATGATGCCTTCCCTGTGATCTCTGTTATCTTCCTGGTATTGCATTGTATTGTACTGTCTTGTCCTTGACTTGGAACTTTTGAAAATGAGTCTCTGACTCAAAGGTAATAATCCTAATCGAAATAAATAAATAAATTAATCTGAGAAATATTCTCAAGGATCACTTGAAGGGGATTACATCAATGAAAAATGTGGAAAGGAGATGGGAGCTCATAAAATGGGGACTTCATGAGGCAGTCAGGACCTGCGCTAAGGTGAAACATAAGGGAGCAAGGTCACATAAACCATGCTGGTGGTCCAGTGAGGTTCAGGTAGCGGTCAGAGAAAAGAAGGTGGCCTACAAAAAGTATAAAACAACAAGAGGGATAGGGATAAGGAAATGTACCATCTTGCATCTAGAAAAGTCACCGGATGGTGAGGGGCAAAGTCCAGTAAAGCAGCGGCTGGCACAGGGGATACATGGAGGGGAAAAGGGGTTCTTCCGGTACATTGGGGAGTGGAGAAAAACTAAGGGCCATCTCAGCAGATTGATATCAGAAGGAGGGTGGGTGGAAGAGGCAAGGGACCAGGCAGAGGTATTTAACTAGTACTTTGCCTCTGTGTTCACTAGGGAGGGGGATGGGATATCTACAGAGCAAGGCACAATGGGGATAGAAGCGGCAGTGAGTGGGATCAGGGAGCAACAGAAATGGAGCAAGAGGGAGGAAGAGGTACCCAAGGGGTGTCACATCAGGATAAGGATAAAAAGGCCAGTAAGGTGGAGGGGATGGATGATGCTATCTCCACCAAAATGGTGTGGTTAGTCCTCAAGGCCCTAAAGAAAGAAAGACAAATCTCCTGGGCCGGATGGCATTCATCCGAGAGTACTATGGGAATTGGTGGACATACTGGCTGCACCCCTGGCGGAGCTCTTCAACAGGTCACTTGAGACAGGGAGGGTACCTAGGGATTGGCAAGAGGCACATGTGGTGCCAATCCATAAAGGGGGAGTCGAGGGAAGTACCAGGTAACTATAGACCCATCAGTTTGACCTCGGTGGTGGGAAAATTAATGGAGAGTATACTAAAGGACGATTGGGGTGTACTTGGAGGAGGTGGGAGGTCTGGATAGTTGGCAACATGGGTTTGTGCCAGGTAGATCATGTCTAACCAATCTTGTGGAGTTCTATGAATGGGTAACATCAGAACTGGACTGGGGAAAGCCTGTGGATGTATTATTCTTGGACTTCAGCAAGGCGTTTGACTCTGTCCCCCACAATGGTCTGGTGAAGAAACTGATGGGGTTGGAAGTAGGCCCTTTGATGGTCAGATGGATTGAAAACTGGGTAGCTGGATGCACCCAGAGAGTAGTGGTCTGTGGGGAGCTCTCAAACCCTAGAGAGGTTGGTAGTGGGGTACTGCAGGGCTCGGTCCTGGGTCCAATCCTGTTTAATGCATACATATCGGACATCAGGGATGGTATAGGGTGTGAAATGAGTCTCTTCGCTGATGACTCCAAGATGGGAGCAGTAGTTGAGGAGAAGAGGGGAGGTTGGCACTGCAAGGGGATCTGGACACCCTGGAAAGCTGGGCTCACACATGGAAATTAAATTTCAATATCACCAAGTGCAAGGTGTTACATCTTGGGTGGGGAAACCCTAAACACAGGTACACCCTGGGAGGGGAGGCGCTGGAGGCCTCAATAGGAGAAAAAGACCTAGGGGTCATGGTGGATGCATGTATGAATAACTCTGAACAGTGCAGGAGAGTGGCTAGCAAGGCAAACAGGATGTTGGGATGCATCGTAAGGGGGATCACCTCTAGGAGCAAGGAAGTGATTCTGCCGCTGTACAATGGACTGGTTAGACCACACCTTGAGTACTGTGTACAGTACTGGAGACCACACTTGAAGAGGGACATACAGCTCCTGGAGAGGGTACAGAGGAGGGCAACTAAGATGATACAAGGGCTAGAGGATTTGACGTATGAGGACAGACTTGAGGAGCTCTGCCTGTTTTCATTGGAGGAGAGGAGAGACAGAGGGACATGATTGAGGTCTTCAAGTACCTCAAGGGAATAAATAGGGTAAACATGGAGGATCTTAGACTAAAGCAGGAGGTATCACCAGAGGGCATGGTTTGAAGTTGGAAGGTGGAAGGGTGAGGGGGGAAAAGAGGAGGAGGTTTTTCACTGAGAGGGTGGTGGACCCTTGGAATGCACTGCCTGGTGAGCTGGTTCAGAGATCCACAGTGGAGGGCTTCAAGAGAGGGTGGGACAGACACAGAAAGTGGATGTATCAGATGATGGCCTATCTCAGGGGGGTGGGGATGGATGATAGGGATTTCTGGAACACAAGGGGGTGGCCTCAGCACCAAACTAGGGATCTGAGGTTCGAGCAGACTCAATAGACCATAAAGCCTAATCTGCTGGCAAATAGTATGTTAGTATGTAAATTAGAACACAGATGCATTGTACCAACAATGTAAGTTCTTGACAAGATCATACTGTTCTAAACTAGTCAATGCATGCAGTGTGTGAATCAGAAACACTCAGTGAATTTACCAAAAGGCCTGTTAAGATTAAACAGTAACAAAATGAGAACTGGTATTTTAAAAAATAACATCTACTTCTGCAAAAATGCATGTTTGCTGATTCAAGGCAGTTCTTCTTTGAGATATTAACAGCCCAGTCTAAATTGTTCACTATTTGTGTGGTTGGCAGTATAGCCTAGCAGTTAGAGTAATGAGCTGTAAATGAGCTTTGTACATCCAACATTCAGACATGGGTTTGATTCCCACAGCCTCCACTTGCATACTGTGTTACTCTCAGCAAGTCACTTTGCCTCTTCAGTGCTCCTGGGTAGCCCCAGAAAACAGGCACCTGTGCCTAGTGGGCTATACCCCGGTTACCAAAGAATAATTAAAAAACAAAAATTAAATGCTTATGTTCTTTTATCTTTAAAAAAAAAAAAACACAGTTTAAATATCAGAGGTTGGTGTATGCTGCTTACAGCCTCAAATCAGGAACAACCATAAATACTGCTGCTTTAAGCAAAAAACCTAAAAATGAACCCTCCCTGAGACATGCAGGACTTTTAGAAGGGACTCCATTGCAAATTAGCTTGAATTAATGAACTGACAGGGCTGTGAAGAGCTACCAAATGACCAGTTATTTTTTTACGTGTGTGTGTGTGTGTGTGTGTGTGTGTGTGTGTGTGTGTGTGTGTGTGTGTGTGTGTGTGTGTGTGTGTGTGTGTGTGCGCGCGTGCGCGCATTTGCATGCAACCTGTCCTGCCCAAAGGAATAGGACAGTTTACAGTTCCAGATATGATGTCTGTAATCTGACACTGTAATCTAACTTTTGCTATGAGGACATTCCACAAGATAATGGGTTAATCCCTAGGTTGCTGAAATAAATAGAGTAACTCTATTAGGCTAAGCTGGACAGATGATAGAAACAGTAGTTTAAAAAGTTTTTTTGTTAATATCCTGAGAAGTTCTGAGGTACAGTACAGTAGCATCTCCTCTCCCTTCAGATGCCTTTAACATAGAGCAACAAATAGCAAAAATCAGAGTGGAAGTGCATTGGTTTGCAGCCGTTTTAGAGCTATAGTCTGATCGAAGACAGAAGGGCTGTAGGCTCTTCCCACAGCCCTAAAAAAAGTATAAATGCCCCTTTTTTGCTCCTTGTTGAGGCTGCAGATGGAATACTGCTCTCAGTACTGGTCTCCAATTAAAACAAGCTCTGGCAGAGCCACTACAACTGTGAATGCATTAACTAGATAAGGGTGTTTCATGGGCTTAAACATAAACATTTATTTATTTAAAAAATATCAGATTTGCAAACCTTTGTGTCAGAGACTCAGTTGCAAAGGCACCTCATTGGAACTAATACAAAGACAGCACAGTTAACAAGTCAAAAAACAATGGCTCGGAGAGCAGACTGTTATAACAATCATTCACTGGAGATGCGTGGGTAGCAGTAGATAAACAGATTACATAGTTTAGGCACACAGGCTCCACATCAAGAAGACCAAAGCAGTTCAAACAATATACTATAGCTAAAGCAAATAGACATCAGGAGTCAAAGAGAAGCCCAGAGTGTTCACATGAAGGCTGTTGCATATATACTAACTGAATCAAAGTACAGTACAGTGAGAAAGGACATATTTAAGCAATAAAGCACGACATGGTGTGTGTCATGCAATAATGTCACTCCTGGGGTGGGTTGAAGCATGAGGCAAAGCCGAGTGCTTCCACCATTCCAGGAGTGACAATATTACAAGATAACACACACCCTGGAGTGCCTTATTGCAATTATACAATGGCTTGTTGGATCTTACTTCCCCCCAAAAAACAATGCTGCCTCCCACTACTCAGGTTCCAGTTCTTGTACCACCCATTTAAGAAAGAAAGTAGTACCCTGCAACCATTGAGTAACATGAAAGTGTATTTATTTGAGGGTGGACACATTTCTTGGAGGAGGGTAAGGCGGAGGAGACTATTTACACCTTCAGTCAGTTCCACAGACAGAAAACATGACATCACTCCTTTCGTACATGCAAAACTCCTGTAGGCTCCACCCACAGTGGTAAAAAGCAGAGATTAAGATCCTGAAGGGAATACAGAGGAGGGCAACTAAGATGGTCTTCGGTCTTGAACATATGAGCTATGAGGAAAGAATGACTAACTTAGACATGTACTCAACTGAGTACAGAAGACTCAGGGGTGACCTCTGTTTACTCTTCAAATCATTTACCATTGACAACCTATGGAGCTGCCTTGGTTTTAAACTCAAGGACCATAGTCACAATACAAGGGCGCACAACCTAGAACTTAAAGAGAAGACCAATGTAACCAAAAGAAGAGTAAAATGGTTCAGTCAAATGGTGGTTGGTATTTGGAATGGGCTGCTGCCAGAGGTTGTCAGCAGCAGTTCAGTATCTGTATTTAAAACAAGATTAGATAATCATTTTATAAAAACTAGGTTATTGGGTTGTCCTTTAGTGTAAATGGGCCTTTGGCTCTATTGGCTTGTACAATACCTATGGTATCTATGAAACCTATAAAAATAATCTTGCCACAAATTTCACACCTTCTGTCACAAGGACACTGTAACACAGTCCACTCTGCCTGTTGTGCTCTCCTCTATTGACCAACCAACAAACCAACCAATTCTTCAACTTAGACACACAGAGACCCCCTCCCTATCTTCATCAATTTGACGTAAGGCTGACTAACAGCTAATACATCCCCTTCTCCCCAAACAGAGCCCACCACAGAGTAAACAGAATCTATCCGATTGCTGCTGTTGACTCACTTGTCAGTTTTGTGTCTGGCCTGGAGTTAAGGCCTACCATAGCAGTGACATTGATTTCACTTTTTGCAACCTCTCCCAGAGTGCTGGGTCACAGGTGGAACAGGGTTTGTATCTCCTCTCCTACAAGTGTTTCCTTGGTGGGTCTGTTCCCTTCTCTGAACTGTTGATTGATGTCTGTTTGTAAACTGAGCATCAATTTGCCTGGGCTGACTGCCTCCCTTCGTGGACCCTTGCTCACATGCTGCAGTCCTGAATCATGACACCCAGTTCTTCTGTCCATCCCTCAGGCTTCAGCAAATTGGCTTCAATAAAAAAAATGTCCTATCGATACCACATGCCACCAAAAGATGATTGGTAAATGTCACCAAAATGCAGCTACTGCCAAAATCTGTCATCTTCATGGTGGACACGCATATGGCACTCAATTTTTACAATTCAGCAGGCTGAGGTGGTAGGGTGGGACACAGGAAACACAGGGCAGAAGGCAACAACATTGTTGCTGGTCAGGGTGATGGAAACCTGAAAAAAGAGAAACCATGGGAAGAAGACACCCAGATGGACCAGACAGTGTCAAGAGTCAACAATAGACCCCCACACCCCACCCTAGGCACTCACTCACCAAGAGATCTTGGGCTGGTCCAGTTTTGGCAGTACATTATACCCTGTATGTACCATGAATAGAGGGTTGGTGGGTGAGAGTGCTTGCAGAGGGAGGGAGGGAGTGGGTGGAATCTGTAAAAAACAAAATTCGGAATGAAGATTAAGCTGGCTGCTAGGCAGTATCATGTAGATGGAATGAGCTAACCGCTGTGTGATAAGAGCAGCTGACTCCTCTCAAATACATGAAGTTTCTGCCTTGCAAACAGAGAATAATGTTATGAACAGCCTTGCAGATCACTTGCCTGTCACTGTTGAGCCCACTGCAACCAATGCTGCATTTAACTCTATAGTGGCACACTTCTGAAAGCTGGTTCTGTAACAACATGTTTGCTGCTCTGTGTTACACAGATACACATGTGGGCTTAGAGTGCTACATGGAAGGAGGGCTGGGATGGACAGAAACTGAGCAGAAAGCATCAAAGTTTAGCAGACGCACAACCAATAGTGGAGAATACGTGCATCCGTAAGTGCCCATCAAGTGGAATAGCATTTTAAATGCAACATGTACTGAGGAAGCCACAGAATAGAGCAAGCTGTATTCAGAAGGTAGGACTGTGTTTTAAATGCAGTAGGCACAGGGGAAGTTGTAGGTAGGGGATTAAGAATTTTCTACCCATTTTATTACTTTAGGATCCACTTCTAGGTACCCTAGCTTACTAACATACTAAAATGCCAGCAGAATAGGCCTAACGGTCTTTTGTGCCTGCTCATTTGGTCAGCCCCCACCCTTGGAGCTGACCTTGCCCCCTCTGGCTTCTCACTTCCCAGTCCTGGATATTCTTGCTGCACTAGTTTTTGCTTCAGAATCCTTCCCTTGCACCTGTCCAACCCCCTCTTGAACCCCTCCACTGTTTCTGCCTCCACCAGCCCCCTGGGCAGCTTGCTTATCAGTCTTCTGAGTGGAACAGTGTCGAAGGCCTTGCGGAAATACAGGGAGGCCATGTCCACTTCCTCTCCCTGATCAACATCCTTGGCCATCCAGTCAAAGAACGCAATCAAGTTTGTCTGGCAAGACCTCCCCCATTTGAAACCATGTTGCCTTGGATCCTGTAGACCATTGGTAACAAGGTATTCCCTGATCCTTTCCTTCAATTGTGACTCCATTACCTTGCCCACCAATGACGTCAGGCTGACAGGCTGCTAATTTCCTGCCTCCTCCCTATTTCCACTTTTGTGGAATGGGACTACATCTGCCCTGCTCCAGTCCACTGCTAGCTTCCCTGTTTCTAATGACAGGTTGAAAGGGGCAGTTAGAGGTGCAGCCAGTTCCTCTCAGTTCCCTTAGTAGCTGGGAGTGCACCCAGTCTGGCCCCATTGTCTTGCCTACTTTTAACTTTGTTAGTCCCTTAAGCACTCTTTCTTCTGTAAAAGGACTTGTGTCTACCGCCCATCTCTTTATACCCTTGTCCCTTATCTTTGGCTTTTTTCCTACCCCCTTTTGCTTGAATACTGAACGGAAGTATTTGTTCACTATAACCACTAGTGTTGTTCTCTTCCACAACACCCTTCTTCCTTTCAGCCTTATTATCCTCCTTGGTCTTACCTTTCCTTATTTACTTATTTGAGTTTTGGTGACTAGGTAAGTCCACTGAGACAGTTACAGTCCCTTTTCAGGGTTGACCGGGGTCAAGTAACATACAGTAACATAGAGGAAAATACATTACAGAACAATATTTGTCAAGTAGTAGATCAATACATACAGTGGAGAGTATAAGCACAAGATATAGACTTAAACACATCATTATACAGTACACATCCAGATGACAACTTGAAGAAAAGGTTTAGAGAAGGAGAGAGAGGAGGATAAGGCAAGGGACAAGAAAGGAGGGAGAGATGCAGGGTAAAGTAGTAGGATGGGGATAGAAAAGAGAGACAAGGGAGCAATCTCAGGGAAGCAAGAGCAAGGTGAAAAGGCAGATAGAGGCAGACAAATTAGACTGGAACAGAGGAAGAGGCACTAGACAGGATGGTGGGAGGAAGAGAGTTCCAATCAGAGAGAGCAAACAAAAAAGAGCTCCTAGAGGCCACTAGACATAGCTTTGAGATGACAAGAAGTGAGGTGGGCGTGAGTGCAGCAGCATTGTTGGAGTCGTATTAGTTCACCTAGGCAAGGGGGCGTAAAGTTGTGGACAAGCTTAAATATGAGACACATGGAGGAATACCTCAATTTAGCTTTGTAAGTGAAGCATCCTAAAGAGTTGAGGACATCACAGTGATGGGAATGGGTGTTAGCTCCCAATGCAAACCATCCTACCCTGTGGTAGGCCTGAGAGAGGAGGGACAGGGAGGAAGAGTTAGTTGAAAGTAGTAGGGGAGTACCATAGGTTAGTAGGGAAAGAAGGGAAGACGATGCCATTTTTAGGCAGGAGGCAGACATGAGAAACAGACAAATTTGATAGAGGAGACCTAGTTTCTGGTTAAGGGGTTTCATGATAATTGAGGCAAGATTGCTGAAGGAAAGCATTGAGTCCAGAGTGAAACCCAGGTATTCAAAGGCGTGCACAACCTCTAAGGTATCGCCATTGAGGGCTGTAATACTAAGGGGAGGGGGAGAAAGCTTAGGTTTAGGACGATGAGAGAATATCATACATTTAGTTTTCTTTGAATTAAGAACAAAATGATTGCGATTGAACCAGTCTTCAAGGGAACCAAAGTCAGAGGCAAGGTCACAATTGATATGGTCAATGTATCGAGAGGAGCGATAGATGATTGCGTCAACTGCATATAAATATATGGAAGCACCTCCACAGAAATGGGGAGGTCATTGATGAAGAGTGAAAATAATATAGGTCCCAGAATGCATCCTTGTGTATCTAATAAATGTATTATCCCTCACTGACACAGATTTAGCATTCTTTTCCTGTTTGTACTATTGTGCTCCTAACTGCTTTCCCTGCCTACTTTTGTTTCTCTTGGTAAGTCTCCCCATTTCCCTCCTTTACACTCTTCTATTAATTTTCCTGCTCAGAACAGTAGTAGATTGCAAGGCTCTAACTGGGAAGTTAAATAGAAATTAATCTTTTTTTCAGCATGTACTGTCACTGCACAAGGCATGTCAGAATGGTAACAATGTGCTTCACTCCTTGTTTGAGGTCATGAGCTGACTAAAATGCAGCTGACATGGTAAAAAGCTAAAAGTCTGACTTTGGGACTGGGATCACTTTTGAAATAAAAAATGTAATGCTGAGTTGGAACAGCACATCAGAGTCACACTTGTTTGATGTCAAAAGTCATTTTTTTATTATACTTAAATCCTAGAAAGTAAAATAAAGGAAATAATTATTAAAACTATCCATTTCATCTTTAAGGAGGCATATGGTAGCAATTCAGATAGCCAGTCCTTTCATAGGTGCACTACCTCAAATTTCGATAGAGACTCACAAGCATCTTATCTAAATGCCCAATATCTCAGGACAGGTGTCCCTGAGGGTTGCACTAAAGGACCTACCACACTACAGTAACGTCTTCCACCAAATCTTACTCAAGTGGGAAAGGTTAGGTCTTTCTTACACATGTATGGTATGGGGGAGGATTTAAGAGACTTTGCAGGGCTACAACATTGGCTTTTTGCTTACCTGTAGATCAGAAAAATGTTACTTAGTAAACAAATGGGTGGGAATGGTAGTCCACTCTGTACAGTCAAAACCTTGCCATCATCCAAAATCTGGACACAAGCTGTATGGCTACCTCTTTTGTTTCCCAAATTCCAAACAGCATTTAAGTGTTCCCCCGCTGGAGTCCACCTTGCTATCTGACATACCCCCTCCCATGCCACAGGGTATCAGATCCCCTTCCCTTCAGCCCCCATGACTTACCCCTCATGGCGGGGGGTGGAGAGCGACTCAAGCCAGTAGTCTAGATCCAGTTCAAGGGAGATGCCCCCACCATAAGTGGTGCGATGAGGGGGGGGACAATCATCATCCTGGTGGTCTCCATTTTTATTTTGTTGTTTATTTCCTTCCCCTGTGGAGAAGCGGGCATGCAATGACAGTCGCTGAGGAAGAGCACGCGCATCCACATGCACTCCTTCTGGCATCTGCCCTATCTCCGCCCCTCTTCTTACAGTGTCAGCGCACTACTCCCAGCCTCCTCTAGGGGCCAGAAGGGTGCCGACCACTGATGTCCCCCCACCCCGGAGAGGTAGAGCAGTTCCTCAGATGCTCGATCCTCTCCTGCCCTGCTGTCCTCCGGCAGCCCGAGTCCATTCCTGAACCCAGGTCACCAGCATGGCGCAAGGTGTGGCGTCCAGCGCCTCAATCCTCAGTGCCATCGGGCTGGCCTCCAAACAGGATTTAAAGTACACTGAATGTTATGTTTTCCCTGCTGCCCTTTCAGAAAGTTGGATTTATCTGGATGGGTTAGATAATGTAAAACCTTCTTGAATCTGTTAGCAATGAGCTTAGCCATGATTTTGTAATCAGATGTTAAAGAGTTGGGGAGGTAGGAGACACACAAGGTCAGTTATTTACCTGGTATTTGAAGGACTGTAATAGTTATTAACTACCATGTTGGGGCAATTGTCCTTTAAGGAGACTTTTAGTGATCATGCTGGACAAAAGAACCCGCAATGTTTCATAGAAAACCTAAAAAAATTAAATCAAGAATCCATCCAGTCACTGTGTCCATCCTTCCTTCAGTCCTTAAATGGCATGAACAATCTTGGAAAAGAATATTGGGGCCTTTAAATCTGTTTTAGCTGAGTGGGAACTTTGCAGAAGATCACCCTTCCCCAAAAAGATCTCAGTCACCCCAGGGAGCATGCACCACTAGATATACAAAGGACAGAAAAAACCCTAAAAATTGGTTATAATCACTGTATGACTGGAAATAAGAGTGCCCTCTAAATTGCTTATTTGAGGTATTGCCCTTTCTCCCTCTCCAAGCAGAGACTAACACAGAAGTTGGTATATATCACCACTTGCACATGATTTATTTCCACTTATTTCAAATCCCACTGCTGCACTGCCTGAAATGGATATTTGACTCCATGCATATGGTGTGATTGCAGGTCACATGATCACTTGATCTAACTGTGAGTTGTACTGAGAGAACATTTGAAGAAAAATGTGTACTTAAATAGTACTTTTCAGACACACTGTATCCCAAAGTGCTTTACAAGCAATGAGAGATTGGTAGTGAAGTGACTGTAAATGTGTAGTGGCAGCCATTTTGCACATCAACACCCACACACAGGCGTGGACAATTAGTTTTATGCATAGGGAAATGTTAGCCAGGACACTGGGGAGAATCAGCTACTCTTGTGAAAAGGTCCTTGGGTTTATATAGTTTCACCTGGAAAACCACCTGGCTAACACCAGAGGTGGGCAAAAGGGACCTCAGTTAAATGTCTCATCTGAATTTTTGCACACCCTGACACTACAGTACCCCTCCCAGTACTGTGCTCCAATGCCAGTATTGAAAGGGTCTATATCGCTAAACATTCATGTATCATTTAAAGTTTCTTCTGGTCATGTTTAGCAATACTTGACCAACAAATTTTAATGGCTGTCATTCATAGATAATACTGTATAATACAAAAACTGCATTATGTATGTTTTACTATGTAATACACTTTTAGTACCCAGGCTATTCCTGAAAAAAGGAGTTTCAACACCAGTGCACTTGCCCAGTACAAAAAAAAAACCTAAATAAGTTAAGATTCTTTCTTTTAAATTCTCTTTTAGCTGTCAGACTCCCCTAGCCCTGTGAATGGGCTCGCCTAGCCCCCGGCAGCCCAATCCCTCATACTCGGGGTCACCTCCCCAAGTGGGGCCACTGGAGGCAGAACTGTAGGTGACCAGAGGGGTCAGGCACCAGAGCCTGCTCATATGTGGGGAGACATCATTTTTGGTGGAGTTTTTCACCCCTAGCGGCTGAGGGATGTGCAATGATGTTAACAGAGAACCTCCAGCATCCACCCTCTGCTTCTCCCCTGTGCAGTGCGGCACTCTTTACTCTGGCCTCTGCCAGAGGGCAAATGGGCACCGGAACTGGGACACCCCCCCCTTCCTGGAGAAGGAGCGTAGTCCTCCAGATGCTCAATCCTTCTCCCCCCTCCCGACCCCAGGCAGCCTGCGTCCATTCCCGAACACAGATCACCAGCATGGCGTGAAGTGTGGCATCCAGCATGCCTACCCTCAGTGCCACCGGGCCAGCTATTAAGTTTTTTTTAATTTTTTGCAAATTACTATACAGGGTGGGAGTCTGGTTCTGCTTGTTGGATATGTCAACATGTGATTTTTGTTTTCATGTCGGTTAATCAAGATGGTGCCCTCTCTTCTTATAAGATGAGAAGTATACAATCACATCATAAAAGTAGGCTTTAGAGCCTTTATCCTTGTGGAGTGGGAAGTGTCACCCTCTGGGTAACAGGCCAAGAAGTTGGTGATGGCCTCCTCCATTGCCTTGTGAAATTTAAGTTGTTGCAGAAGCACCGGGTTGAGCCTCCAGGCCCTGGATCAAGTCTGGCACTGCCCAGTCTCTAGAGTGAAGTGGCATGGGGCATGGTCAGTGATAACTATTGCATCAGGAGAGCGAGAGACCAGGTCAGCTCCTAGCATAGACAATGCAAGGATCATATCCCCAAGTGTAGCTGTAATGGGCAGGAGAATAAAATGTGTAATCCCAATCGCCTGGGTGCAAGTGCCATTGATTAAGAAACCACATGCTGGCCTTTAACATGTAAGCACTGAGATATGATGGGGAACTGACAAATAAATGGTTTTCTGACCGTTTAGGGGCAGGTGTTCACATCAAAGACTTGCCCGTGCTGACCCATTTGACCCACACAAATTATTATGAGGCATTTGCCCAAAAATAAACTAAGTGCTGCTTTTTAAGATGAAAAATAATAAAAAGATAGGGAGACACTGAATGTCATCGAGTGGAGGAATAGGATGGGGGGGACATTCAATGTTACTTGAGTGGAGGAATAGGATATGGGGACATTCAGTGTAATTGAGTGGAGGAATAGGATGGGGGGACATTTAATGTTACTTGAGTGGAGGAATAGGATAGGGGGACATTCAGTGTCATTGAGTGGAGGAATAGGATGGGGACACTCAATGCCATTGAGTGGAGGAATAGGACAAGAGGACACTCCATGTCATTGACTGGAGGAATAGGATGGGGGACACTCAGTGTCATCGAGTGGAGGAATAGGATGGGGACACTTAGTGTCATGGAGTGGAGGACTAGGATGGGGACACTTAGTGTCATGGAGTGGAGGACTAGGATGGGGACACTTAGTGTCATCGAGTGGAGGAATTGGATGGGGACACTCAGTGTCATTGAGTGGAGGAATAGGTCAGTGTCACTGGGTGGAGGAATAGGATGGGGGACACTCAATGCCATCGAGTGGAGGAATAGGACAAGAGGACACTCCATGTCATTGAGTGGAGGAATAGGATGGGGGACACTCAGTGTCATCGAGTGGAGGAATAGGATGGGGACACTTAGTGTCATCGAGTGGAGGAACAGGATAGGGGACACTCAGTGTCATCGAGTGGAGGAATAGGATAGGGGATAATTGGTGTCATTGAGTGGAGGAATAGGATAGAGGGACACTCAGTGTCATCGAGTGGTGGAATAGGATGGGGGACACTCAGTATCACTGAGTGGAGAAATAGGATAGGGGGCACTCAGTGTCATCGAGTGGAGGAACAGGATGGAGGACACTCAGTGTCATCGAGTGGAGGAACAGGATAGGGGGACACTCAATGTCATTAAGTGGAGGAATTGGATAGGGGGGCACTCAATGTCATCGAGTGGAAAAATAGGTCAGGGGGACACTCCATGTCATCAATTGGAGGAATAGGATGGGGGACACTCAATGGCATTAAGTGGAGCAATAGGATAGGGGACACTCAATGTCATCAATTGGAGGAACAGGAACATCAGGAAGGTCTGCTACACCTACAGTACGTGAACACTTAGAAAAGATTGCCAGAGCACAAGACAATTGAGCAATAATGTATGACAGGTTGTGTGTTGCGCTGGGATAATGTCACACCTTGGGTTGTTGGGTATGAGGTTGCAGGCCTAGTGCATCCAACACCCAAGAAGTGATGTTATCACAGCATGACATACATCTTGGAGTGATTTTCTGCTATTAAACAATGGCTCATTTCAAAATTCTGTTTATTTCTGGAGAGCAAACTATACTCATTTACTTAGGTATTAAAGTGATTGTTCAGCCTGATCTGAGTGATGGAGGATCATTCTGACACACTAGCAATCCAGGTTCACACCCTCCATCTTGAATGTCATGAGCAGAGGTTGGCAGTGAGGGTGAAAGAGTTCCCTTTAAGTGTTCTCCTTCTGGAAGAGGGAACTCACAGTGCTGCACTATAGGAGCTCCAGTAGGGACTGCTGATAGGGCTGGTGATGACATGGATTATCATGCACCATCAGGCACTCTCCCATCCAGCCATGCATGCATGCACAAATGCATGCACAAATACTGACACACACTCAAACACACACACTCACACACTGACACACACACACACACACTGACACACACACACTCACACACACACACACACTGACACACACTCACACACACTGACACACACTCACACACACTGACACACACTGACACACACACACTGACACACACTCACACTCAAGCAAATAGGAAGGAGACAACCAATTTATTTCATTCATTTATTTTATTTAAAAGAGATTTACCAGCTTGTTTCCAGATGTGTCCTGGGGGAAGGGGGAGTGGACCAGTATATAATACAAGTAAAAAGTATAGTAATATTGTATAGCAATAAGGCACAACATACAGAATACATAGTACAACACTGATATAAATTAATTACACACTGATTACACCAGCAGTGTGGGATAACAAGCAATCGCAGGCTATGGCATCAGGGAAGGAAATGGTCATAAATCAGGATTGGTATCCAGGAGCAGCAACTGGAGCAGAATAAGAGAGAGGAAAGACAGGAGAGGGAAATGAAGAAAGTTTAGTTTATTGTTCTAGGAATTATTACCTTTGAGCCAATGGCTCTTTTACAAAGGTTCCACGTCATCAATGTACAAACAAACAAGACATGTTACATAGAATGGTCGGCAAATTATAAAGGTTTCAATAAGCCAGTATAATACAGTACATCACAGGAAAAAAACAAAACATTGGAGGAATGGTCAAGGTAGGAAGGGTAGGAGGAGATATGGGAAGGGGAGCAGACTTAGAGTAGTTAGAGGTACTCAGATGCCTTTGTCAAGAAAGGAGCAGAGAAGGAGGAGGATAAAAAACAGTAAAAACAGCCATGAGGGAAGAATCATTAGTCAAGGCAGTCACAGGAGCTAGAGGCTGAGAGGTGAGAGTAAAGCATAGATTTGAAAGCTCCTAGTGACGTGGAGGATGTAATGAGCAAGCTCAGGGCATTGTACCAGCTGGGGGCACGATAGGCAAAAGATCTTTGGCCCTATGTGGTCCGGCATCTGGGGACCTGGAGAGGCTGGTGTTCCGATCTTGTGGTGGGATGGATGCTGGTATTCGGGCAAAGTAGATCTTGGATACACGGCGGAGTAAGTCTCAAAATGGATTTTTTTTGCCATCAAGCATGTGAGGTACCTTATGCGATTTGAGAGTTGCAGCCATCCTGTTTCAGTGTAGAGCTCACATGTATGAGTACGTCTTTGCGCTCCAGTGAGCAGCCGACAGGCCTTGTTCAGGGTGGTTGTGATGCGCCTTAGTGCGGTGGTAGTGGCAGAGCCATAGATAATTAAGCCATAGTCTATGATTGAGATGACAGAGCTTTGGATAGCAATCCCCAGTGCAGCTTGGGTAAGGAATTGCCGGTTTTGGAACAGGATACCAATGCGCTGGTTCACCGTTTTTGCTGTGTTATCAATGTGGGTCGCAAAGGTAAGACCTTGATCAAAGGGAAGGAAGACAGGTGCAAGTAAAGGGGGTAAAGAGGAACAAAGTGAAAGGCACAGGATAAGGGGATGGAGAGGAGAGTGGAAGAGAAAGGGAATGGAGTAAGAGTGGCAATAGTGTTATGGGAGTAGCTGAGGGGAGTGAGGAGGGGTAGATATAGAGAGGGAGACGGACTGGGGCAGGGAGGGATGGTAGAGGAAGGAGGATGGAGAGGAAATGAGGGGACTGAGATGGTGAGAGGATGAGTTCAGAAGTTGTAAAACTTAAGTTGTGGGAAATGGGAGGTGAAGGGAAAATGGCAGAAGGAGTGGAAGAGTGGATTCAGTCTGGCCAAGCTGGACATTGGTGCAGCACAGTAGACAATGTCGCCATAATCAAAGATGGGGAGGATCATCTTAGAGATATATTGGTGAGCAGGTAGAGGGACGCAGCTTTTGTTCCTATAAAGGGCACTGAGCATGGGGTGGAGTTTTTTGTGACTGGCATCTATGTGCTGAGAAAAGGTAACGTGCCAGTCAAGCCAGACACCAAGGTATTTAAATGAGGGTACATGATCAATACTATCTCCAGCTAGGGTGTGGAAGTGGTGAAGGTGCTGTTTACTGTATTTGCTCTGATATTGATCAGCCAGTGGCTGGTTGTGGCAGGGTGAGGAAAGCTGTGCCAGTTGCTGGCATGGGTTGAGATAGGGGGAGCAGGGTGGTGAGTTAATGCCTAATAGGCTGTGGGGACCACTAGCCACCGGGGAACAGGGATAGTGGATTTGACTATTGTTCTAGAGACTGGGGCTGGGGATGGGGCTGCTACACTATGGAAAACAGGGATCGGGATTTATTTTCATTTTAGTATTGATCAGGGCTGGAGAGGAGGTCACTACACTGTGAAAAAAGGGGTCTGGATATAATTTTATTTACGAGTGATTGGGGCTGGGGAGGGAGCTGTGTACCTGGCCCTAGAATTATGCTTGGGGCACCAGCCTACCCAGCGCATAGTTAAAGTAGAGTTTCAAAAGCATAACTATGCATTGGTGAGGCTGACCATTTTTATGCTTGGCAGCATTTCAAGATTGTGATGTGTGGCATATGGATGAGGGACCCCTCATTTGCACAGGTGTGTCACAATATTGCCTGTGTCAACACAGTCTGGGGTGCGTGGTGCATCGGTGGCCTTTGAATATGGTCACACATCCGACAGCCCACACGAGTCCAGAGATGCATGCCACATCCAGGGAAGCACTGCGCATCTTGTCTGTAAATGTGGCCTTTTATAGCTAGTTGATTCAACACTTTCCGTGGCCAGTAAATCATACTGCAGCTGTATGATATCAGAGGAATGGCACACTGATTTATAGCTTGCGCTTTGTTTTGTGTTGTCAAAGCAGTTTTCAGCACAAGCTTCATTCTTCTGAATTACTACTTGCTGATTTGTTTCTCTCATTTTTTCACACTGAATTGTTGTTTCTTCATCTGTTACCAGGTATTTGTATACTTCTCACTCAAATTCTTTTATGGAACAACCCTCCGTCAGGTTCATGCTTTCTTTTCGAGTTAACTTTCCTGCTATAAATGTTGCTTTGGCACATTTATCTAGATCAACTGTCACCCATATATCATCACAGAAAGTCTTGATGATTTGCAGTTGTGTTTTTAGGTGTTTGTTGGATAAAATATAAAGCTTCAGGGGTGCAATATTCAAAACAGCCTCAGGACAAAATTAGCACTGCCCGGCATGCAAAAGTAGCCCAGACCCATTTGCACACAATATTCAAAGGACTAGCCCAGAAGCTAAATCAGTTGAATATAGCGTGCAAACAACAGTATGCAAACAGTGCTTTGAGTACAGTGGAAAAACAGCCTGGCAAATAAGACAGCTCTGAATATAGCAACCAGGCAGTACAAACTGCAACAGCAGCCCAGTGCACACAGACATAGAATAAGGCAAAGGTGACATGGCCAATGTGTGTGCTGGCACAGAAGTGGATTCACAAAAACTGCAAATGACTGTGCAGGCCAAATACTGCAAAACTGTGCTATGGTATTGACACGTTTAGGTGGGGCAAACTCATTTGTCCAGCGCTAACACATTTGCCCAGGGCAAAATTTTGCTATTGTCAAAATTAAAATGCAAATGAGCCTACCTAGGCAGTTCAAGGGCAAAAAGCCACATTAGCATGCCATTATGACCTGATCTGCATGCATTATCATGTAGCAGACAGCACTATTTCAGGATGCACACAGCTCACCTGTAGATCAGCCTGGAACTACAGGTTGGTAGCTGCAGGCTGGTATTCCCACAGCACCACCTGTATGTCTGACTGGATCAACAGGTCAGTTACTGCAGGCTATGATTGTACACAGCCACAGGGATTAATGTGTCCTGGGTACCAGCACCACAGGCAGAGGTGGTATTGCTGCATGCCATACATATTTTGGTGTTCCTGCTACAGTTCGTATCAGATGCTACAGTAATGTAGTGTCAGATATTTTGAAGGACACAGCAATGCCTATGGTGCATCAGGCATCAATAACTGCTGCTCTCCACCCAGACACAGGCCCAGATGGCAGGTTCTGACAGTGGACACCACTGTCATGCTGTCCTGTGACCCACATAAGCTGCACCAATGGCATGGGATATTCACAGTGACATACTCATGACTGGCTGTATGTGCTGTGGTGCCTGTACAGGTGTGCGTTATGTGCTCCGGGGGAGAGGGGACAAACACATACCATCTGATGGGCACATTGATGTCGGGGCAATCCCATCACTTGAACATGTACTCTGTGTGGATGGCCCCAGCTATAAGGCAGCACCTACTATGTGGTGCAGCCTGGTCACATGCACCCCCCACAACACTCTACAGTTCCCTAGTGCTACACGTGTGTTGTAATATGTTGGTGCACCCCAATGGAGGGTCTGGAGGTGTGTGCTGCCTGGACACACTGCAATGGTATCCACTGGGTGATGGGTACCCACAAATGCCTGGCAGTGTTGGGTCCAGTACCAGATGATGGTGACATGGCCAGTGTCTGCAGTGTGCAGCATGCATCAGCTATGACATATGGAGTGGCCCAGGGTGGTGGACTGCCATCCCTGGCTGCAGCCATCTGGTGCTTCATGGTGCCATTGGTCTAGACAGCCTTGTAGCATGTTGCTTCTGTGTCCATATCCCCCATGCTTGGTTTGTCAGAGGTAAGGCTACCCTTTCATGTAATTAACACTGTGCTAAAAGTTGCGCTAACGCACATTTTGCAGTGCTATAGTTCTGAATATATTGTTGCACCTGTATGCATATCTCCACCCTGCATTCAGTGCCATGCATACATTAACTTTAAGTGTGGTACTATTTGGCCTTTTGAATATGGCAACCCAGTACAGATGTGCTGCAATCATCGTGCAATCAGTTTGTACCTGGAGCAAAGTTTTGAATATCTGGCTCCAGGTCATCTACAATGAGGAAGTGAGATGTCAACTGTTGATCATTCTGATTTCTGGAATTCAGGTTGTATCCATATCCCAGGTTATTGATTAGGCTACTTAATCGGATGAGAACAAGCCAGAACAGAAGTGGTGACAAGGAGTTATCTTGAAATATCCCTCACTGGATGTTTAGGCCTGGGATGGTAATCTGACCCTTCTTGTGGTTTCATTGTAGGGTGGTTTACCTCTTTCTCAAAGTGATTGTGATGAAGTTTATTTTGTGGGATGTATACTATAAATTTGCAAACACTCAATGATCGAAAAATGTGGGATGCTGTTGAATGCTGTTTTGTAGTCGAGCCATGCTACACTAAGGTTTTGGCATTGTTTGCAGCACGTCATTATGGCTTTGTTCAGCAGGAGATGGTCCTTTGTACCATATGATTTTCTTTTATTGCCTTTTTGCTCTATTGTCATGAGCTTGGTGTAGTCTAAATGTCTGTAGACTCTATCTACATTGGTTCCAGTGTAGAATTTATGTGATGTTGGCAAACAGGTAATAGGGTGATCGTTCTTGGGGAGATAGACAAGTTCAGATTTGATTCAGACTATGGTATTCCCTGTTGCTAGCCAGGGAGTGATATTTCATGATGTGCATATGAATAATACTTCACAGTGGCTAAGTATTGGTGTAGGAATGTTAATACTTTTAGCAAGAAGTTGGGCACAGCATCTGGACCTGGGGTTTTACAGTTGGAAGCCTTCTTTAGCTTTGCCTTTCCTTAGATGTTACATCAAGCCATTCCATATCCCTGACAGTTTCCTTTCTTAAGCTTTTACTTCCTGTATCCACTCTCTCTCTCTTTCTCTCTCTCTCTCTCTCTGGTTAGTGTTTCCAAATGTTTAGGGATTTCTAATACCATGAATGGCAATCTCTCTCGGGGTTAGTGTCTCCAAATGTTTAGGGATTTCTAATACCGTGGCAAGAATGGACCCCATTCTTTAGCCAGGGCATATTCAAAACTCAAGAAATTAGTACTATATTAATCTTTGATGTTTGCTGACAGCGCTCTTCTCAGCACATGCAAAGTCCCCAAAATGGCTTCCTTTTGAAGTTCATAAGGTGTCACAAGAATTGGTAGCATATTTAAATGTGCCTGAAAGTTCTTTTTGATTAGTCCCATTGCTCCAAGCTCTACTGGAACAATTTGTGTGTCCTTATTCCACATCAGTTTGGTTTCTGACTGCATATCTTGGTATTTCATGATTTTCTGTCTCTCTGTACGCAGCACACTGTAGTCACTAGGGGTGGCTATTTCAATCAGCAATGCTACCTTTGTTCTCTTTTCTTGTATTACAATATCTGGTTTTCTTGCTTCCACTTTCTTGGCTGTTGGTATTGGGTGATTTCATGTGATCATTACTTCTTCATTCTCTGTGATTCTTTGTGGTTCATGTTTCCAGAGTCTCTCTGCTACCAGTATGTTATAGTGTTTGCACAGTTTCCAGTGGATCAATCTTGCTACATTGTTGTGTCTTTCAGTATACAGGCCTTCTGCCATGAGTACTTCACATCCAGCCACGAGATGCGCAACTGTTTCTAATTCTGTACTACAGAACCTGCACTTGTCTGTTTCTCCTGTTTTTTCTATGGATTTTGTGAACCATCTTGTGCGTAGCCCACTATCTTGGGCTGCCATTATTAGTCTCTCATCTTGTGGCCTAAATTCACCTCTTTTTAACCACTCATGGGTCAGGGCTTGATTGACCTGTGGTTGCTCCAGTAGCTCCCTGTATTTTCCACTATAATTATGGGCTTTCCAATTGTTTTTTCTTTTCTGTTGGTCTTTATCCTTATACTCCTTTTTCTGATTCTTTGCATTTTCTGTTGCTGACAATTCCTTATCTACTTGTGGATTGACATCAATCTCTGCTACCCTTCTGAAGGCTTCTCCTAATTTGATGAGTGAAGTTATTTTAGGCTTATTTTCTTCATGATGCAAGACCTTGGCTATATTTGGGTCCAAGGATGTCAGTAAGTATGTATGTAGCCCCACTATTGTGGATCTATATGTGTAATCAATCTCAATGAGGCCCATGCCCCCCTCCTTGGGATGTATAATCTTGGCATGCACTGATTTTTGTATATTAATTGGTGAGCATGAAACATTTTTCTTGTTTTATATCTAGCTGGTTCAACACTTTCTGTGGCCAGTCTATCACACCAAAGCTTTATGATATCACTGGAAGGGCGAGTTGATTTATAGCTTGCACTTTATTTCGTGTTGTCAAAGCAGTTTTCAGAATTAGCTTTAACCTTCTAAAATATTCCTTGCTTACTTTTACTCTCATTTGTTCATGTTGTGCTATTGCTCCTTCATCTATTCCCAGGTATTTATACACTCCCTCTTGCTCAAGTTTTTTTATGTCACAAACCTCCGCCAGATTCATGTTTTTCTTTATGAGTTAACTTTCCTGCTACAAATGTTGCTTTGGCACATTTGTCTAGATAACACGTCATCCGTATGTCATCAGAAAAGGTCTTAACAATTTGTAGTTGTTCTTTCAAATGTTTGTCAGATGAACTATAAAGTTTTAGGTCATCTACAAATAGAAGGTGAGATGTTAGCTGTTGATTGTTTTTGTTTTCTGGGGTTCAAGCTGTATCCATAGCCTAGGTTGTTGATTAGGCTACTCAAGGGATTGAGGGCAAGGCAAAACAGAAGTGGTGGTAAGGAGTCACCTTGAAATATCCCTCGTTGGATACTTATATTTGGGATGGTGATTTGACCTTTCTCATGATTTAATTGCAGGGTGGTTTTCCACTTTGTCACTGTTGTTGTGATGAAGTTTATCAATGTGGGATGTATCCTGTAGATCTGTAAACACTCAGTGATCTAGGAGTGTGGGATGCTGTCAAATTGTAGTCGATCCATGCTACACTAAGATTTCGGCATTTTTTGCTGCTCTCCATAATGGCTTTGTTCAACAGGAGATGGTCCTTTGTACCATATGATTTTCTTTTATTACCTTTTTGTTCTATTGCCATGAGTTTATTGCAGTCTAAATGATTGTAGACTATCTGCATCGATTCCAGTATATAGTTTATATGTTGTTGGTAAACAGGTTATTGGGCGATAGTTCTTGGGGAGACTGGCAGGTTCAGATTTAATAAGAAGTGTGGTATTCCCTGTCGTTAACCAGATGGGTGTCAAGTCAGGATGTGCGTATAAATAGTTTTTTGAGGTAGCTAAATCTTGGTGCAAAGATGTTAGTACTTTTAGCCAGAAGTTGGGTACTGCATCTGGACCTGGGGTTTTCCAGTTGGAGGCCTTCCTTATCTTCACTTCTATCTCCTTAGCTGTTATGTCAGCCACTCCATATCTCTAGTAGTACCATTTCTTATGCTGTCTTTTATTTCCTGTATCCACTTTGCATCCCTATTATGTTCAACTGGGTCTTCATAAATACTTCTCCAAAATTCCTCAATTTCTTTCTTTAATGGTGGTGTTTTTATGTTGGCTGTTTTCTTTCCCAGCTCCCTATAGAATTTCTTCGGGTCTTCTCTAAACCATCTATTTTGCATTTTTTCATCGTTCCTTTCTATGTATCTCCTGAGCTTCTCAGCTTGAGCAGAGATCTTAAGCTTGTTATTTGAGATGGTAAAATTTAGGTTCTGATCTGTTTTAATACAGCATTTTTCTCCAGAGTGAATTCGCTGTCTTGTCAGGTTACTCTTTTGGCAAAAACTCTTGTTACAGTCAACACATGTATATGGTCTCTCTTCAGAGTGATATCGTTGATGTTTTATCAGGGTACTCTTATCGACAAAACTCTTGTTACAATCAACACATGTATATGGTCTCTTTCCAGAGTGATTTTGCTGATGTTTTATCAGGGAACCTCTTGTAACCAAAACACTTGTCGCATTCATCGCATTTATATAGTCTTTCTCTGGAGTAAATTCGTTGGTGTATTATCAGGTTACCCTTTAGGACAAAACTCTTGTTGCATTCATCACATTTATATGGCCTCTCTCCAAAGTGAATTTGCTGATGTTTTCTCAGGGCACTCCTGTAGCCAAAATGTTTGTTGCATTCAGTGCATTTATATGGTCTCTCTCCAGAGTGAATATGGTGATGTTCTACTAGGTGACTCTTACGGATAAAACTCTTGTCACATTCAACACATTTATATGGTCTCTCCCCTGTGTGAATTCGCTGGTGCCTCATGAAGAGACTTTGTTTAGCAAAACTCTTCTCACATTGAGCACACATATATGGTTTCTTGTGAATTTGGTGTGTTATAGCTTTATGCTGTACAGTTAAACTCTTGTCAGTACATTTAGCTGGATTTAACTTACTTAAACTCCTCCAATATTTGGTACCTTTACAATGCCCCTCTCCTTCATGAATCTGTTGCTCTATGGTGGTAAGATGTAGATCATGGAAACTCTTTCTAAACTGAAGATCCTGATGGGTTTTCTGTGTTGCATGACTCAGCTGGAAATTCCAAAGCATTGTCTTGTGATTGAAAGTATCATTGCACTCAAATGTCCTGCTGACTAAAAATAAATATTTAATTAGTATTTTCATAAAATAAAGAAAGAAATGTGGCACTTGTTTTTCTGTAATATTTTTGAAAGCTCCATCAACTTTTCTGAGATTTAACCTCAGAAATGTGTTTTTCAAATATTCCTATTTTACTATACTTTGGATTACATTTTTCTTTCTGCAGTATTTTAACTGATTGTTTTTGTATTTTGGTTTTTTACAATGGTCAGAATGGGTCTCACTAATTCTGTCTTCCCATTCAACTAAACCTGGTCACAAGGGAGTATTTTATAGATAATAAAACATGGCAGTAGAGGTATGGTAACCAAAAACAACAATGAAATAGGACAAAAGATGATTACGTAAATAACAAAGACCCATATGGAAAATGTCCAGCAGACCCCCAAAAAATAATGTATTTTTTAAAAATATAGACAGCATGCAAAATAAAGTAAGACTGAGCAAAACATTAATATACAGCTAAACTTTCCCATGGGGCTCTCAAAGGTACAGCCTGAACAAAAATATGATGGCCTCGTTAATATCTCAGATTGTGCAATTCTAGCATTACATGGTTATAACTGGCAAGTTAATAAGCCAATAGAGGAAAAATAAGGAAAAGACTGTGCACTTAATTAGCAAAACTACTGGAGTGCACCCAACTTTCTTGTATGTTCGAAGACCGATGTGAGCAGCCATCAGAGGAGAAGAAGAAAAAAGTGAAGGAAAAGAGAAAGTCCGAAGGTAGTAGGAAGGAGATATCATCAAAAAGACAAAAGGAGGAAACCCCACAGGACAGCAGGACAGAAAACATGGGTGAAAAGGAGCCCAGATCAAAGAAGAAGGCAGGGAAACAGCAGCCAAAGGCCAAAGCAGGTGAACAAAGATATACAGTAATAATGATTGACAGTAATATTGAAAATGTGTACAGGAGAATAGCTGGGTGAGAGGGAGAAGTGTTTTTGTCTGCAATTTCTAGCATGGGAATGGAAAGAACAGCAAAAGAGCCAGCTATACAGGCCCTCACCAGAAAGGTTGGTGGAAGAAGAGCAGAGATCAAAGTAGAAGGTAGGGTCAAAGCATTCAATGGCCAGAGCAGGTGAACATGTGGAGGAGAATGTATTAACCTTTGGGGGCAATACTGAAAAATGTTTACAGATGAACAGTGGGAGGGTGAGAGGAGAGGCTTGTCATATTTCACTGGTAGGGGCATGTTAAATGTGAAGCTACACCAAATAGAAATAATACAATTGCTCTGATTTTGAAGTTGCAGCTGGATTGAGCTGCCTGCAAACCTGCACATGCATCCTGTATAATCCTCCTGGAGGATGCCCTCCTGCTGTATGGCCGTCATGCAGGCATAGGTACAGGATATAGCTGCACAGCAAATAACATTTGGCAACTTGACATGTCAGGAATTTGACAACTTGGTTTCAATGCCAAAAAATGAAAAGTGATACACATAGGGGACAAGAACCCTGGGACAGAATATTACATATAAGGAGTTCAGGTGACTGCTTCCCATGCACATAGGGGCCAAGAACTCCAGGACAGAGTATTACATAAGAGGAGTTCAGGTAACTGCTTTCCAAGAGGAACAGGATCTAGAGGTAGTGATTATGAGTGATCTGAAATGCACCTCTCAGTGTAAAAAGGCAGTGGCAAAGGCTAACAGGATGCTGGGGTGTATTGCAGGGGCATTCAGTAGTAGGCTGAGCAAGGTTGTTTTACCATTGCACAGGTCATTGGTGATACCACATTTAGACTATGGGGTGAGGTACTGGCATTCTTACCTTAAGAAGGACATCAGCATTCTGGAGGGCATATAGAGGACAACAGCCAAGATGATCAAGGTGCTACAGGATAGGTCCTATGAGGAGAGTCTGAGAACCCCAGGGATGTACTCCCTGGCAGAGAGGAGGCAGAGTGGTGATATAATAGAGACCTTCAAGTATATGAAGAAAATTAACAGAGTGAAAAGGGAGGGTCTCTTTAAAAAGTGACAACAGTACCGCTAGGGGACACAACCTAAAATTGATGAGGGGGAGAGGTTCAGAAGGCATGTAAGGAAGCATTACTATACAGAGGTGGTGGTGTCTGCCTGGAGTGAGTTGCCAGAGGAGATGGTGTCAGCAAGGATGGTGGAAGCATTCAAGAGAACCTGGGATAAGCACAAAGAAAACCCTTGGGGCCAAGGAATGGGGGAAGGGAGGAATGGTTGGGGGGGCAAGGTCATTGGCATAAACTGTAAGACCAGACTCTGCAATAACTTACCGAGCAGACACGATAGAACAAGCAGTCTTCTTCTGCTGGCTTTTTTCATTTGTTCATAAATAAGTCAAGGTGGAATGGCAGATATATGGCCTACTAGGTGAATCATGTGAAGTTCAGCCTCAGTGAGATGTAATGTAGTCAAGAGGAGTTTCGTGACCCACAGAGGGTGAGGTAGTGTGTATGTAAAAGTCTTGTCTTGGTGAAACAAAATGGAGAGCTTGGGAGATTTTGGTTCCAGGTCATGGTGCATATTTTATGTGTCCTTCATTAAAGGCATGCAAAGTTAAAAGCTATTTCAAGAGTCTTTGGTCAGATTGGTATAAACAAGACTTGGTCAGTGCCGTCAACAACATTTACTTGCATGTTGTTGATGCTGTGGATCCTGCACTACAAGCATTACAGACCCTACATTATGAGTAGACTCGACAGACTTAATGACCTTATTTTGCTGATTTTGTATTATGTTCCTACGTAAATGTTATACAAACAAAGGAGAGATATATGAGATGACAACTTGACAAGTGTTTAGGTGGAAATTAATCTCTGAGCCATGCTTATTGGCAGACAATGTCGGGATGTAGAGACATTCCTGGTGATACAGGTTTGGGTTAGGGCTTGCGCTCCCTGGGAGCCTCCATATAGCTGTGCCCAGTGGCAGATGATGATGAGATTGGGGATAGACACACGCCTGCAGCAGTGGTTTAGGTTGGGGCTTCTGCTCCTTAGGAACCCCCTATATAGCCACTTCCAGTGGTAGACAATGTGATCGGGGTACAGACACATCTGGTAGCAGACCTTTGGATATGGGATTTTGCTCCATGGGAGCCACCGTATATCAGAACCCAGCAGCAGACAATGAGATTTTGCCTAGAGACACACCTAGAAACAGAGGTTTGGAGTGGGACATTTGCTCTTTGGGAGCTCCCATATAGCCATGCCCAGTGGCAGACAATGTGATTGGGGGTAGAGGCACATGTGGCATCAGAGGTTTGGGTTCGGGTTTTTGCTGCTTCGGAACCACCATATGGCTATGCCCTGTGGCAGAATATGTGACTGTGAGAAGAGACATGCCCAGTAGCATAGGTTGGGGTAGGTGCTTCTGCTCCTTGGGAGTCCCCATATAGCTGCACCCGGTGGCAGGTGAAGTGATTGTAGGTAGAAACATGCCTGGCAGCAGATGTTTGGGAAGGGGCTTCTTATCCTTGGGAACCCCCATATAGCCATGCCCAGTGGCAGACAACATGATTGAGGGTAGACACACCTGGCAACAGGGGTTTGGGTAGTGGCTACTGCTCCTTGGGAGCCCCCATGTAACCATGGCCAACAGCAGATGATGTGATAGTGGGTAGTTATACAGCTGGCAGAAGGGGTTTATGGTGGTGCTTCTGCATCTAGGGAGCACTCTGTAGCCAAGCCAAGTGGCAGACAATGTGATTGGGGCAGAGACATGTCAGACAGCTAAGATTGGGTTGGGACTTCAGTTCATTGGAAGCCTCCATATAGCCATGCTGAGTAGAAAATGGTGCACAGCAACATGCCTGGTAGCAAAGGTTTGGTTTGGTTATGGGCTGTATCTCCTTGGAAGCCCCTTATAGCCATGTCAGTGACAGACAATGTGATTGGGGAAGAGATATGTCTGGTAAGAGAGGTTTGGGTTGGGTCTACTGTTTCTTAGGAGCCCCATAAAGTCACACCCAGTGGCAGATGATATGACTGATAAGAGACAGGCCTAGCAGGAAAGGTTTGGGCAGGGGTTTCTGTTTCATGGGATCCCCAAATAGCTGCACAAGTTGCAGGTGATGTAATTATGGGGACAGACTCCCCTAGCAGCAGAGGTTTGGTTTTTGCTCATTGGCACCCTGTACCAGGTGACGTAATTGCGGATGGAAACACACCTGCAGCAGAGGCTTGGGTAGGGAATTTTTCTCCTTGGGAGCCCCTATACATCTGTGCCCAGCAGTAGATGGTATGATTGTGGGTACAGACATGCATAGCAGAAGAGATTTAAGTTGGGGCTTCTTCTTCTTCTTGGGAGCCCCCAAATAGCCATGCCCAACATCAGAGGATGTGATTACAGGTAGATACACACCTGGCAGCAGAGGTGTTGGTAGGTCACACAAACCAGGAAGGGATGGTCCATACAAATTACTGGTGCTGGGCCATTGCAAGAGGGAGAGGCAGCCAGCCTGTGTTCAAACACACAACTAGTAAGTTCCTTGCACTTCAGCTAAACCAAAAAACACACTGTCCAATTCAATAAAAGCTTTCTTCTTTGAACATACCTCCTGAGGAAGGGTTGCAAGACTCAATGTGTCGGAGACCATTTTTTGGAGCATAGCAATCTGCTGTGCACTGTCTGCACTTTTCTTCAATAAATAAGCACTTTTTGAATGATTTTATTGAAGTGGACAGTGTTTTTTCCAGGTTCTTCTTGAGTGCAAGGGACGTTGTAAGGTTTGGGTAGGTGTTTCTGCACCTTGTAAGCCCCATATAGCCATGCCCTGGGACAGATGATGTGATTGGGGTAGAGATACACCTGCCAAGAGGCTGATGATGTAATTGCAGGTGTAGACACGCATGGCAGGAGATGTTTGGGTTGGGGATTTTGCTCCTTGGGACCCCAGTATAGCTGTGCTCAGTGCCAGACAATGTGATTGGGGGTAGAGACACACCAGACAGCCAAGATTTGGGTTGGAGCTTCTTCTCCTTTGGAGCCCCCATAGTGTCGCTTCCAGTGATAGTGATGTAATTATGGTTAGAGATATGGCTGGCAGCAATGGAATGGAATGGTGCTTCTGCTTCTTTGTAGCCCACATACAGCCCTGCACAGTAGCAGAATATGTGATTGAGGATAGGCAAGGCAAATTTTATTTAAAAGATGCCCATCCTCAAGGCTCTGGGCACAGTACACAGATCAGTAAACAATAACAGTTCACTAACACTACAGTAAAACCTAATAATAATTAAAACTAATTTTGATTACACATTTATACAGTTTAATAAGTCCGAAAAATAAAACTAGATATATAACTAAATAGGCGGACTCAGACAAAGCTGGAAAAACTGAGGTCAGACCAAGGCAGAATTATAAGACGACATCTGGGAAAGCTTGATTATACAGGAAGGCCTTGAGGTGGGCCTTGAATACCTCTACTGAAGGGGCCTCCCTTACAGCTTGAGGTAGCGAATTCCACAGGACGGGGACCAACGACACTAAAAGCTCTGTCACCAGCCGTTTTTAATGTCATCTTGATCATCACAAGGAGGCCCCTAGAGGAGGAGTGGAGGGAGGGGACTGAGACAGTAGGTGTAAGAAGGTCTGCCAGGTAACCAGGGCCCAGGCTGTATAGGGCCTTAAAGGTAAGCAAGCTCACCTTAAAGAAGACCCTCCACCCGACCAGCAGCCAGTGCAGTTCACGCAGCACCAGGGTGATGTGGCAGTACTTAGACTACCCCATCAGCAACCTGGCAGCTGTGTTCTGCACCAGCTCCAGCCAGCAGAGGGGACCTCCTGAGACCCTGAGGTAGAGCGCATTACAGTAATCAAGCCCTGCCATCACAAAGGCATGTACCAAGGTGGGGAGGTCCAGGGGCAGAACTAGGGGCTTTATCCTGACAATATTCCTCAGATGGTAGAAGCTGGTATGGACAACAGACAACACCTGGCTTCAAGCAACAGTCTGCTGTCCAGAATAACACCAAGGTTATACACCCTAGAGGAGGCCTTTAATGGTACAGAGCCAGGAAAAAGCCCTGCCTCTGCATCAGAAGCCATCCTATCATGCTTTCTGTTCAACTCCAACACCAGTGCCTCCATCTTATTGGGGTTCAGTCACAACCAGCTGGAGGCCATCCAGTCATTAATCTCAGCAAGGCAAGAATTTAACATGTCTGCTACATTGGGTGTCTCAGGGGCAAAGAAGAGGCACAGCTGGTATCAGCATAGCACTGAAAGCCCAGACTGTACTTCCTAATGAACTCTCCCAGGGGCAGCATGTACATGGTGAACAACATTGGTGACAAGACTGAACCCTGGGGTATTCTACACAACAGGAGGCTGGGGGAGGAGGAGAAATTCCCTATCACTACCCATTGCCTACTGTTGATCAGAAAAGACTCAAACTAGCAGATGACAGTGCCAGCGAGTCTGCAGAATTCCCTCAGGTGGTCGAGCAATGCACAGTGGTCTACTGTGTCAAATGCTGAGAGGAGATGGAGGAGAATAAGAATTGTCCCCTCTCCTCAATCTCTCACCCTGAGCAGGTCATTATGCACCTGAACTAATGCAGTTTCTGTGCTATGCCTAGCATGAAACCAAGACTGGAGAGGCTTGTATAGATCATAGGTCCATCAAAAAATTGAAAGCAATGAGTACCAATGCCCATAGTCTGAGTAACAAGCTTCCTGAATTAGTAGCCTTGAAGGAGGAGGAACATCTGGATATCATGGCAGTCACAGAAACATGGTTCACACAAAACCATGACTGGGACATAAACATACCAGGATACACTATCTACAGGAGGGACAGAGAGGGTAAAAGAGGAGGAGGAGTAGCTCTTTACATAAGGGAAGTAATCAAAGCAACAGAACAAAAGGGAAAACAGGGAGGAGAAGAAGCACTGTGGGTAAATTTGGAGACCGGCAATGGCACCACAATCTGCACAGGGGTTGTATACAGACCCCCTTCTCAGGGGGAGGAAATGGACAAGGAAATGATAGAAAGTATACTTAGTATGGCAGAAAAAGGGGAGATATTGCTGATGGGTGATCTGAATATGCCAGATGTTAACTGGAGTGCAGTTGCAGCAGCCACTTCGAAGAGTGGGGTTATTCTAGATGCCCTACAGGGGGCATGCCTTAGACAACTAGTATTGGAGCCCACTTGAGAGGGAGCAATCTTAGACCTGGTTCTCTCAAATGGAGATGAAGAGAGGATCACAGATGTAGAAGTGGGTAGCCATCTGGGAACTAGTGACCATCAAACAGTATGGTTCACAAAAAGCACAGCAATAGAGTCAAGCCATACAAAGGCAAAGGTACTGGACTTTAGGAGGGCTGACTTTGCTAAAATTGGTGAGTGCCTAAGGATTGAACTAGCAAATGGGCAGGAAGGAGAGGTGGAAGAACAATGGGGAATAATAAAAACTGCCATCACAGAGGTAACAAGCCTTTGTGTGAAGCAAATAAACCAAATGAAATGATGTAAGAAACCACTATGGTTCTCAAAGGAAGTGGCAGTGAATGTTCAAGAGAAAAAGAAAGCATTCAGGAAGTACAAGGAATCACAGAAGGAGCAGGACAGTGAACCGTATCAGTTAAAGCAAAAGGAAGCTGGGAAGGCAGTCAGAACAGCAAAGGCCCAAACCGATGAAAAGACAGCCAACTCAGTTAAGAAGGGGGATAAAACCTTTTATAGGTACATCAGGGAGCGAAGGAAGACCAAGGGAGGGATAGTGAGGCTTAATAAAGGGGAGGGAGGGTGGGCAGAGGGTGACTGTGAAAAGGCAGAGATACTAAACAAATATTTTTGCTCAGTATTTACAAAGGAAGAGGGGGATGTACCTAAAACAAACAGTAGAAACACTCTGGATACAGAAGTTGATACCAGCCCATTTACAGAAGAAATGGTTCTGAAAGAACTCTTAAAACTGAAGGTGGACAAAGCAATGGGGCCTGATGGGATTCATCCCAGAATTCTAAAAGAACTAAGGGTAGAATTAGTGACACCACTGACTACCCTGTTTAACAAATCATGGGAGGATGGGGTGGTACCCGAGGACTGGAGGAGGGCAGATGTGATTCCCCTTCACAAAAGTGGAAGCAAGGCAGTAGCAGGAAACTACAGACCTGTTAGTTTAACCTCAGTGGTAGGGAAAATGATGGAATCACTTCTGAAGGAAAGAATTGTCGAGTATCTAGAGGCCAGAGGGGCACAGGACCCAAGGCAGCATGGATTCACAGCAGGAAGGTCATGCCAGACAAATCTGATTGATTTCTTTGACTGGGTGACCAAAGTAGTAGATCAGGGAGGGGCTGTGGACATGGCCTACTTAGACTTTAATCAATCAATCAATCAATCAATCAATCAAAATCTTTATTTATTCAGGCGAACATCATTGAGCAAAGCTCATTTACAAGATGGACCTGAGTGGTCATACAAATGAGGATACAAGTATTATTACATAGACAAGAAATAGAATAAATAGCAATACAATGGCATGAAATGATTATATACAACAATTTACATATATACAAGTAACAGTAGAACCATTTAGCCTGTAGGAAAAAAGGGGACAAAGGGTATGCAGGCATAAAAAAAAAATAATATGGTCTAACTAGTTTTATGAGAATATAATAGGTGATTCGGAAGAAAGAAATTGAATTAATATAATGGATGGAAAAGGAAGGTGGGTCAGATAGGTAGGGGATTATGCTTTATAAAAGCAATTGCAGAGCTCTGGAAAAAGGGCGGAGAACAATCTTTTGAAGGATGCCAGAGGTAGTAGGCTATCTAGCTTCATGGATTTTTGGAGAGTTCCATGCAACTGCTAAGGAATAGCTGAAAGCAGCCCTCCCATACCGGTGCAGGCATTGGGGACCTTTAATATGATGAGTTTACTGATCCTTAAGGTGTATGGCCTAGTTGTAATTTGGGTAAAGCAATCAGTGATATAGGTCAGTAGTTTGCCTGTTAACGCTTTGAATATCCAGATAACAGCATTCCTATTTCTTCTATGTTGCAATGATGTCCAGTTGACTGCCATATAAAGGGAGCAATGATGGGTGCTGGAGGAAGGTCAGTAATAAATCTTATGGACCTGTGATACAGGGTGTCCAGTTTATGTAAGAGATGACTTGAACAATGGCAGTAGAAAATCAGCATAATCAATGAGGGATAGGAATGAGGCCTGAATTAACCTTTTTGGAATCACTGTTTAGGTAATGTTTTATTCTAAAAATAGTCCGAGCCTCTGTCTTAGCTTTTTAAGTAGCTCTTCAATATGGACAGAATAGTCAAGCCTGTTATCTATCCAGACTCCAAGGTATTTGAAGTTATCAACAAATTCAAGTTCTCTCCAAGTAAGGTGGATAAATGTAGGGTGTTGGATGCTGGGGTAATGGTAGTGCAACTCTTTGTAGCAAAACATAGCTTTTGTTTTTTTTGCATTTAGAAGTAGTTTTTGTCAAGTAGATTGTGCTGCAGAATGGAGAATTGGATTGTAACAGTTCACAGGCTTTGGAAGGTGAGGGATTGCTGACATATAATACAGTATCATCAGCAAACAGATGAATGTTAGATTGAGTGAGGTTGGCATCAATATTGTTTATATAAATAGCAAAGAGGATAGGGCCAAGAATAGAGCCTTGTGGTACGCCTTAGCAGTGGTTTTGAGGTGGATAGGTAATTTCCATTTCTAACCAGTTGTGACCTATCTGAAAGGTAATCCTTAAAACCAGTTGAGTGATAGAAATCCAGGTCTATTGAGTTAAGGGAGGTGATTAATAAGTCATGATCCACTGTGTCAAAGGCTTTACTCAAATCCAGAAACACAGCACAGGTAAAATTTTTCTTGTCCAAGTTAGTCTGCCAATCGTTGGTTACCTTGGCTAAGGCAGTAATGGTGCTATGCTTTGATCTAAATCCAGATTGTGCAGAATTTAGAAGGTTATTGTTATCCAGATAGTCCCTTAACTGAGAGTGTACTAGTTTTTCGAGCATCTTAGATAGTACTGGTAGGATGGAGATAGGTCTGTAATTGTTGAGATCCCTAGTATCACCAGATTTGAGTAATGGAACTACTTGAGCTGTTTTCCAAGTAGATGGAATGGATCCAGTAGTTAGGAAAGATTGAAGAGATGAGTGAGGGGCAGATAAGACATGTGAAGCAATTTTCAGGAAATAGGGATCCAGGAGTCTGCACCTGCACTCTTAGTGGTGTCTAAATTAGAGGAGATCTTCCACTTCTTTCACGGATATTGGGATGAAGGAAAAAGTTGAAGTGGCCTTTTGTCCCACAGTAGTTTGCAGGTTCAAGGAAGATCTCAGGATATTTGCAGGTGATGAGTCAAATGCTAGGCCAGCAGTGGTGAAGTGAACATTGAAGGTATTTAAGATTTCTTGTTTACCTGTAATTTCTGTATCATTTAGTAGCAGTTTGGTGGTTAAGGCAGGAGTAGAATTTTGGCCCAGAAGTCCTTTTATTGTACCCCAGAGTCTGGATGGGTTATTGTAGGAGGCATCCAATTCAGCTGTATAGTAGGCAGTTTTGGCAGTTCTTATTTTTTGTACATGAATTCCTTGCTTTTCTGAAATTTAGCCAATCTCTGGTGTCCTTTGTTTTTCTTGCCTTTTCCACAGCTTGTCTCTGGTTCTCAAGGCTGCTTTAAGCTCAGAGGTGAACCAAGGGCAGGATTTTACCTTAGTTCTGATACTGGTGATAGGTGCATGAATATTGAGAGCATTGGTGATAATATCCTTTAAAGTCTGGAGAGCTGTTTCAACAGAGGTTGTAAGATAGAAATCTTGCCAATATATTGTAGTACTCAGGTCATGGAGGTAACCTGAGATATTGAAATTCTTTTGACCTTTGAGGATAAATTCTGCAGGATTTGGTGGTTTGAGTGTGGATCTTATGCCAGCTATAGGGTAATGGTCACTCACATCACTCGGCAGTACTCCTGCATGTGAGTATAAGTGAGGCTTGTTTACCAACATAATATCCAGGAGGAGCTGTTGCTGGAATTTCTTAGGTTGATCCTAGTTGGGTCTTTAATTAGCTGTGTGAATCCATAGGTGTCACAAAAGGTTATCAAAGGTGCAGATACATTAGACAGCCAGTTTAAATTCAAATCACCAAGGATGACGGTATCTTCAGGGCCTAGGTTGAGAACTGACCCTAGGTGAGAAAGCAGTTTAAGGCCTGCAGAGGGGGGCCTATAGCATCCAATCAGTTTAAATGAAGACGAATTAGGAAGGGATATTTTGATTGATAAACATTCAAATTCATTTGGCTCAGATGTGTTGATGAGGCAGGTTGCAGAGATGGTGTCCTTAATGTATATGACCACCCCTGGAAGGGCGATCTGCTCTGAAGAGCTGGTAATTGGGAAGGTTTACAACACTGTCTTTTGTTGTAGGCCTGAGCCAAGATTCAGAGATGACCAGGAAGTCTGGAAGAGTATGTGCCACCCAAGCCTGTATTAAGATGAACTTTTTTAGGAGGCTGCAAGCATTGAAGTGTATGAAGCTTAGGCCTTTTATGGTAGTCAGATCAGCAGGGGAAGATAAACTTACGATGGGGCCAGGATTAATCTCAATGGTGCCAATGCATAAAAGGAGGTAGAAGATTAATTTGAGTAGGGCACCAAGGGATAGGGATAGAGAGTGATCAGAGCATTTCCTCTTAGTCCTAGATGCCCACTGTGTAGTGGGAGATGGTCCTATTATATAGGTGTGTCTTTTATCATAACATAGGAGTCTGATGGACAGGCATAGTGGGTTTTATAAATCCAGGATACATGTAAGGCTAGGGAGTGCTGGATTGTTAGAGAGGCTTTATGTGGGATACCCCAGGGGTTGCAGTGTAAGAGTGGTTCAAAGTGAATAAGGAATAGATGGTCGTACATTGTGGATGGCAGTGGAGAGCAGAACATATTCATTAACTTATTCGTCATGACAGGGGATAATAGGATTATCATAATGGAATGGGGGAGAAGAGGCTAAGGAGCAAAAGGAAACAAGTTAGCATTGTGCAAGGTAGGTATGGGTTAATAAAGAAGGAAATAGATGTGGGCGTGGATTAGAGAAATGGCGGAAAAGTGTATAAATACAATCAACCAAGAGGGGGAGGTGGGGCAAAATTTGTGGCTTTGCTGCACTTTCACACTGCTTCTCCCGGCCTCCTGGATCTCTGTTTGGCTGGAGGTTGCCGCGCCCGCTGGTGGCTCGGAGCCCCTTCTGTGGCTGGAGCTGGAGGGCTGTGCCGGCTGCAAGTCAGGGGACAGAGGAGAAGGCAGTGAGAAGGCAATTTTATTGCAGGCAATCTGCAATTAGGTGCAAGAAACAAGAATCTGCACAACAAAAGACTGGGAGGGTTTGGGGGGTTAGGCGCCTAAGCGTCTAGCCCACACAGATCACCAGAAAAGGCTGAATCACTAGCAAACATCACATCAATACATGTTTAAATTGCCCACAATTTTTAAGTAAAAACAGCTCTTTTAAGGTAATTAATACAAGTTACAGCTAAGCAGAAAAATCCCATCCAGAATAGTGTTGCAGAGTCCAGCTAAAGTCAATGGGAAAGGCGCACCAATCGGAAGCAAGGCAGAGACAGCGGTCGCTTCCCGATTGGTTGCGGCTTTGCCCGTACCTTTCACACTGCTTCTCCCGGCCTCCTGGATCTCTGTTCGGCTGGAGGTCGCCGCCGGCCCACTGGCGGCTCGGAGCCCCTTCTGTGGCTGGAGCTGGAGGGCTGTGCCGGCTCACACTGCTTCTCCCGCCTCCTGGATCTCTGTCTTCGCTGGAGGTCGCCGCCGCCCGCTGGCGGCTCAGAGCCCTTCTGTGGCTGGAGCTGGAGGGCTGTGCCGGCTTCACACTGCTTCTCCCGGCCTCCTGGATCTCTGTTCGGTTGGAGGTCGCCGCCGGCCCGCTGGCGGCTCGGAGCCCCTTCTGTGGCTGGAGCTGGAGGGCTTTAGCAAGGCATTTGACACAGTCCCACACAAAAGATTAATATACAAGGTAGCTAGCCTGGGAGTGGGTCCCAGGATGACAGCCTGGGTAAAGAATTGGCTGGAGAATAGGACACAGAGAGTAATAGTAAATGGAGTCCACTCTGAAGAAGGGGTTACTAGTGGGGTACCGCAGGGTTCAGTATTAGGACTGGTCCTCTTCAATGTCTTTATAAGCGACATTGCAGAGGGACTGGAAGGAAAAGTATGTCTCTTTGCAGATGACACAAAGATCTGCAACAGAGTTGATGCACAAGGTGGGGTGGAAAAGATGAGAAGGAATTGGCAAGGTTAGAGGAATGGTCAAATGTATGGCA
Source organism: Neoceratodus forsteri (assembly GCA_016271365.2). NCBI lineage: Eukaryota > Metazoa > Chordata > Ceratodontiformes > Ceratodontidae > Neoceratodus > Neoceratodus forsteri. The sequence continues at coordinate 405,291,597 of CM057457.1, forward strand.
GCTTAGATTCAATGCTAAGAAGTGCAAGGTAATGCACCTGGGAAACAAAACCAGGGAAGAGTACAATGGGGTGAGATACTAACAACAACAAAAATGGAAGGGACCTGGGGGTAGTCATATCAGATGACCTAAAGGTGAGCAAGCAATGCGAGAGGGCAGCAAGGAGGGCTGTGGGGATACTGGGATGCATAGGGAGAGGCATCACCAGTAGAAAACAGGAAGTTATTATCCTCGGTACAGACAGCTTGTGAGACCCCATCTGATTATCGTGCAGTTCTGAGACCCAATCTTCGCAAAGACATAGACAGGATGGAAGCTGTCCAGAGGAGGGCACTAAAATGGTGCAGGGTCTGCACCGGAAGACATATGAAGAGAGACTTAAGGAGCTTAATATGTATAGCCTCGAGGAAAGGAGGGAGAGGGGGGACATGATAGAAACTTTCAAGTACCTCAAGGGAATCAACAAAGTCCAAGAGGGTAGCATCTTTCAAAAAAAGAGGTGTGCAAGAACAAGGGGCACAATTTGAAGATAGAGGGGGCAGCTCAGAGGTAATTTAAGGAAGAATTTTTTCACAGAGAGGGTTGTGGATGCATGGAACGGCCTTCTGGAGGAGGTTGTGGAGTCAAAACAGTGGTGGAAATCTAAGAATGCATGGGACAGTCATAAGGCAATTCTAGGGGTGGGGTAGGAAGAAGTAGGCTGCTGGTTAACTAGGATCTGCAGCTTATCCAGTAGGCAGGAAATGGGCAGACTGGTGGGCTAAGCAGTCCTTATCTGCCATCAAATTCTATGTTTCTATGATATTGTACAGATATGGAAGGACAGGGTCTGAAAGGGTACAGAATGTGTGTTTATCTTTTGTTCCACTATTAGAATTGCCAATCAAATTTGGCTTAATGGTAGATTATTAGAAAATGCTGGATGTTTTATTGATTTTGTGAATAGAGATCAATTGAATGTAAAAATATGTAACCAGCAAAGGTAACTCAGTATTTCTTGGTTAAGTGCAATTCCTAATGAAAATGTTTGGAAATTACAGAGGGTGGGATATTCAGAAGGGTTGTGCATGGCACAACACAGTTGTGCCATGCGCAACCCACTGATGCGCCCCGTCATGATATTCAAAAGGGAAATGTGCCTGGCACAAATCCCGATGCGCTGGAGTGCATCAGTAATGTATCGGTGCGAATTGGGGCGGCCATGCATACTTGCACATCCCGATATTCAGCTTGGGCCGTGCTGACCCCATGCAGGCACACAACCTCACTGGCGCTCTGCACAGGTGAGCCCAAAAAAAGGAGCAACAGCTGACCACCCACAGGCTGCCATATTGCAGGGCGCAACATGGCAGCTGCCACCTGTGGGTGGCCACTCGAGCTCTGGCGGCACCTTTGTGGTGGCACCCCCATGCCTGATCGTGGGCATTAGTATTGCAATAATGGTCCTATATCCCTGGTGGTCCAGTGGACTGCTTGCAGCCCAATTGTGGGCATATGTAATTAAACAATAGTTCTATGTCCCTGGTGGTCCAGTGGACCACCTGCAGCCCGATCATGGGCATATGTAATTAAATAATAGTCCTATATCCCTGGTGGTCCAGTGGACCGCTCACAGCCCGATCGTGGGCATATGTAATTAAATAATAGTCCTATATCCCTGGTGGTCCGGTGGACCGCTCGCAGCCCGATCACGGGCATAAGTAATTAAATAATAGTCCTATATACCTGGTAGTCCAGTGGACCGCTCGCAACCCGGTCGCATGCATATGTAATTAAATAATAGTCCTATATCCCTGGTGGTCCAGTGGACTGCTCGCAGCCCGATTGTGGGCATCAGTACTAAAGTATGACAAACCAATCCATCCCTGGTGGTCCAGCAGTACCCCCCTCCCAATCCGCCCACTGAGCCCCACCATCCCACTCCCCCCAGTCAGCAGCGGGCAGCAGCTCCTCATCTGCTTGCCACCCTGCCACCCATTGACTGACTCCCTACGGTAGGGCTGTACACCCATTGATCCACAGCGTGAGCCAATGGGCGTGCAGCCCGTACCGTATTACACAGTCCAGAAATGTGAATGGATCCATTGGATCGATCGGGCTGCGAGCGGTCCACTGGACCACCAGGGATATAGGACTATTATTTAATTACATATGCTTTCGATTGGGCTGCGAGCAGTCCACTGGACCACCAGGGATATGGGACATTTACAATTTATACATATGCCCACGATCCAGCATCGGAGCATGTTGTCCAGCAGGGGGCAGTCCCTGAAGGCTGCAGCCTGGCAGGGCACCAGGCACACATCACCAGGGATCAGTGCACCTGCATGCAAATGGGGCCATAATGACATGCAAATGGCCCCATTTGCACCTTGCAGGCATTATGGCCCCATCTGCATGTGCACTTTTGAATATCGCAGTTGTTGTGCCAAGCGCAATGGCACTTGCGCTAGTGCATCCCCTGCTCCACTCTGGCCACTTGTGCTGGTGCAATGCCATTGTGCCATGCACACTGTGGGAAGCCAAGGAGTGATATTCAATGATGCTGTGCCATGGCACAGCTCCGTGGAATATCACCCTGTCAACGTTCATGCACATCCCAGTTGTGCTGCACCCAGGCTTGCGCCACAGCCTGGCGCAGTCTGAATATCCCACCCAGAATGTTTATCTAAACCTCTGTACTCATATTTTGCAAATTCCCTCTGTAGAGATCAAAATAAATGGCACCTACGGATGGAAATCAGAAAATAAATCAGGGCAGTTTGATGTTGTCCTGGAAGGAATTGCAATTGTAAATGAGATTCTTACAAAATCATCCTTGTTAGATTTGGTTGGAGTACATATTGTAGAAAGTGAAATTACTCTGTTCCCCAATTGGAAAGAAACAAGAAAAATCCATCTCCAGAGATGAAATGAAGCTCCAAAATATTTTGTCTATTTTTGGCCTTAGTAGGTCTAAAAATGAGAATCCCTTAAAATTCAAACAAATAGTGACTAATCTTCTGAAACAATTGTTACACATCTCTATTGATGACCTGGATGCTATCCAGGTTTCTCATCTAAGTAACAATTTAGACTGTGATCAAGTTAAACTTTTGATAAAATATGACAGTCTATACAAAATGATCATTGACAATACAAATATTCTTGATACCATGGATCTTTATATAGTAGATCATGATTTTGTGGTCATTGAAAAAGGTAATGAAGTGGCAGTATGTACTCCATCTGCTCTGATTAATTTCTCCCCAGCAGAAAATCTCCAAAGATGTTTCAGTGTCTCAATCTCAAATAGATATGATGCAAGTCATCCTCAGAATGAGTGGCTAATGAAGGACTCAATTGGTAAGGAAAGAAAGGCTTCAACTACTAGCACATTGGGCAAATCAAAAAAGATAACAAATTTCATGACATGAAACATTGCTGGATTAATGGGGAAACTTAACAACCCAGAATGGGTTGTTTTATTCACAGTAAAGATGTCATTTTTCCCGAGAGACATAGGCAAACTCTGCAATCAATCTAAATGGTTTTCATCTTATACATTCCCCAGCGACCAAAGTAACAAATTATGGTAGATATACAGCTGGTTTTGCAATCCATATTAAAGTAAAGAAAGATATAATGATCTGTGACACCTTAAAAAGTGATCATAATTACATTACACAAAACATTATCTAGAACTCGATTCCTTTTACTTTATTCAATATATATTCCACCAAGAACAAAGAAACAAAATAAATATAGAATAGTGAATGGGGAAATGTGTTTAACAAGAATTTAATGGTTGCCCGAGGTGTGGGATGCTACATAAACCCTGAGGGCTTTATTAAAGCATCCCACACTGAAGGCAACCATTAAATTTGAGTTACAAGCACACTTCCCCATCTTTTATTTTTTATAATTGCTGGTTAGCAATTCTCCCACAAGTTGATTTTGCTGCTTCTTGCTGTTACACACACACACACACGCACGCACGCACGCACGCACGCGCACACACACACACACACACACACTCTCTCTTCTGTCTCTTTCTCTCTCTCTCTCTCTGTCTCCCTCACTTTCTCAGAAAAGACAGTTTCTTTGTGAGGATTTTTTTTTTCAAGCCATTTCTTTTTGATTACATTTGCCTTTGAGTTTGTTGGGATGGCACTTACCTCTGTAAAGTGCTGCAGAACTGTTCCTAGGCTGTGAAGCACTTTTGAGCCATTTCTAGGTAAAGAAATGGTTCAGAGCCATCCCTGGGCAATTTTTGTGTGGTGCGGGTTCCTGACAAGAGGATCAATCAAATAAGTTTTTTTTTATAATAAAAGAAAAGACGACTCCTGCTGTGGTGGCTCCTTGGTAATCGGGATGAGGAGCTGCCATGTTTGTCATGATGTTCAGCCAGCTCATTAGAAGTGCAAAGCCAATTAGGAATGGCTTGCATTTGATTGACATGGTACGTGTTTGCCGTTATAATCTGTGGGTTATAACGGAAAGTACTTATAACTCGGTCAGACAATTAAAAAAATTGCTGACCAGATAATAATAATTTGGTAGCAGGGGACTTTAATGCCAGAGTGACACAATTTGATCAAATGGAAATTCTTAGTGATGTGTTAGATACTGATGTAACAGGACCTGGGAAAAGTTAAAATTCATTTACAAATGAGCAGGTAAAAAAGAATTGAATTAATTGAGGGGAATGAGTTATGGATATTAAATGGCAGACTAAATGGAGATCTTGAGGGTAAAACCACGTATTTTTCATCTAATGGTCAGAGCACAATAGACTATGCTATATGCAATACTGAGCTAGTAAAACATATAACAGAAATCCCTGTACAGATGAGATCAGAAAGTGATCATGTGGCTATATGCTTAAAAATACAGTTTGAAGAAAAAATGTTTGATCTTGTAGAAAATAAAGGGCCCCTAGTTGATTTAAGTTGTGTGGGGAAAAATTAACTGAAAGGAGGCAAAATTATGGGTGGTGACTTGCATAAAGTCATACAGATATTAGATAACCAGATGGAGCAAATGGAATTAAGCTTTGTATTTCCTGAACAGATGGAACATTTATTGAATCACTTAAATCAGGATATCAATAAAATAATATATGTAAACATTACAAAAAAGTATCCAATCATTCCAGAGTTGGCTCAATAAAGAATGCAAGGTAGAAAAGAAAAAAATAAACAAACTTATAATGTGGACTAAAACATTTCCAACTAAAATTAATTTCCAGAATCTTAACAGAGCCAGGAAACAATACAATAAAAGGCTAAATAATAAGAAACTCCTTTTCCAACAACAATTATGGCTGGAAATGCATAAAGTACTTCAAAGTAATGATATGTACTCATTCTCGAAATTAGTGACTAAAGGAGTTAAGGAATATACACTGTGGCCCAGATATTCAGGGTTGCCGTGCTAACTCGAGATCGCGCCATTCTGCGATATTCAGAAGGGGCCAGTTAGCGCACCAAAACATGCTGAGCAACAGCGCAATGGAAATGAAGGCATCGCAACCAAGGGGCGGGTCCATGCATAAAGTGCGCAATCGCGATATCGAACACTTGCGCACGCGCAAGAGTGGCTCAACGAAGTTGCTTAGTAGCGAATTGAGCCAAATAAAAAGGCTCAAGGAAGTGGCGCAAGAACCCTAGCAGGCCGCAAACTGGGGAGAGAGACAGAGAGAGAGAGACAGAGCTGGAAGGGCAGAGAGGGACAGTGGGTCCAGGAGGACAGAGAGGCCAGTGGGGGTGTCGGTGCAGTGGAAGCAGCAGTGGGGGAGCAGCAGGGGGTAACACAGGAACAGCAGCCAGGGGGCAGAAACCAGGGAGATGGACGGTGCCAGCTTCCACATGGATATGTAATGAGAGTGTGAGACACCATGCCTGCAGGGGGCGTGGCGTGGAGGAGCCCATCGGTATGCCCCGACAGGCGGTATCGTGCCGCATCAACTGAGGCTGTACACAGATGTCGAGATTGTGGGCCGGTACCGCCTGAACAGGGCAATACTGAGATGGCTCTGCGAGCTGTGCAGTGATGTGTTAGGAATCTCACACGGAGTCACGCTCTGTCCGGTGGAGACCAAGGTGACAGCCTGCATGTGCCTGCTCACCACGGGCACCTCCAGAGGCCAACAGGGGACACCACAGGCATTACACAGTCAGCCACGCCACGCATCCTCACCCAATTCCTCAGCGACTGCTGCCCATGCCGCGGAGTACATCCATTTCCCCAGCACCGCAGCAGAGCGTATAACAAACATGCAGGAGTTCCACAGGGTAGCACATATGCCTGGCGTGCTAGGGGCCATAGACTGCACCCATGTGGCCTTACGCCATACCTGGCCCCGACGGCCAGGCATATCAGAACCGAAGGGGTTTCCAGTGTCAACTGCCAGGTGGTGTGTGATGCCACTGGGCGCATTATCAATGTCTGTGCCACACACCTGGCTGGGCACATGATGCCTTCATATGGCACCAGTCTGCACTGTGCCATCGATTCGAGGGGGACATCCCCACGGGTCATCTAGTGGGTGAGTACACATGTATGGAATGCAAACTCTGGGCAAGGGTGGGAATGACACAGGTGCCATGGTAGTGGCACACAAGGATATGGGCAATATGGACCCGACATGACACTGATTTCCACTATCTCCACACAGGTGACTGCGGATACCCACTCCGTCCCTGGCTGCTCACACTGTACCGGCGCCCCACGACCCCAGCGCAGCTATGCTTCAATGAGGCACATGCCGCAACACGTAACATCATAGAGCGGGTGTTTGGGATGCTCAAGGCACGCTTCCGATGCCTGGACACCTCCAGCGGAGCCTGCATACAGCCCCAAAAGGCCTGTGGGATATTCCTGGCCTGTTGCATCCTGCACAACATGGCCAAAGACCATGGGATAGCCGTACAGGTCCAAGAGGGGATAGCGATGGGGACGCCAGTGGCGCTGGTGATGTTAGTGATGAGCAGCCCCTAGGGACGGAGGGACCCCGACTGACCCGGCAGGCCCAGCTGCACCGGGACACCATTGCAGAAGAGCACTACACCCAACACAGGTAAGTCAAGGGACATGTGCAGGCAACACTGTCCATGCGCGAAACCACAGGCACACAGGAACACACCGTGCATGAAGGTCAGGGAGTTGAAGGTTCCAGGCATACCAACACACCATCGAGAGGGTGAGCACTCATCATGGACACACACACACCCAGGCAGCATACATGGGCAGCAGCACAGCACTGTGGAAATGACATTGCTAACACACAGCACCACCAACCACCCACCACCTGGACTGTCCACGACGTGTGTCAGGACCTGGGCACCCTGCCTTGGTGTACAGTGCAATGCAGGCATCATCATGCACACGCACCTGTGGACAGCAGTTGGGAGAGTGTGCAGGTGGTCCGTGTGTCAGCTTGGTGAGCAGAGCACCCAGCAGTGCACTGCCCACCATGACACACATTGCACACAGGGCAGCACCAGACTGAGCCTGCACTGGGAGACAGCTCAGTCAGGTAGCACTGTCCCACGGCCACCACGGATGCGTGGGCGGCCCCGCCATGGCCCAGCAGCACTGGCAGGCTGAGCAGGGGCCACATCGGGTGGCGCTGGTGCACCACCAGGGGTCCCACTGTGCGAACGCGACCTTGCCCGCACAGGGGTCTGCATCCTGCCAAACAAACTTCCACCAGGGTTGCTCGGGATGCCCACAGCAGAACCCGGCATCGACAGGCCTGGTGTCACACGACGCTGGGAATGGGGAGTGGAGAGCGCACTGTGTGGGGTGTGTGGTACAGGGCACCTGGACAGTGGCCAATGCGCCCACGACAGAGACCACTGCCTGGGTCAGCCTGTCAATGGCAGCAGTCACATCCGTCCGCATAAGGGCCAGCTCGGCTCGGTCCCGAGCACACTCCCTGCTATGCCACTCCACGGACACAGACAGTGCCTCCACGGACCTTGAAACCCACCCCTCCAGCTGTACCGAGTCCTGCAGCAGGCGGGTGTGCGCTTCCAATGGGTACTGTGCCCCAATGGCATCGTGACCCCCAGGGTGTGGACAGTCCTGGTGCACAGCACCCCTTGAGGTGGCGCTGTTCGCCAGGACCAGGTATGGGCGGATCAAGGCGGTGGACATGTGCCACTGCTTGACACTGTACCCCCAGACCTGGTGTGCGACTGCTGCCGCCCCTCCAACTGCTGAGCCCCAGGTCCACCTGTTCCACCTCCGTGCGACAACAGTGCCAGACACCTGCACAGCCACCGTGCTGCCCCACCGTGCTGACAGGCACAGCCTGGGACTGTGCCAGCATGCTGGTACACAGGTGTGAACCAGGAAGGCCCAGGGCACATGCTGGCTTCGCCATGTGTCCGCTGGGACACACACACCTATCACTGCCCATTGCAGGCCTGCTATCATCAATGGTGCAGGTGCGCCACTGCCATGAGCACAGCATGCTGGCATACCTGCATGCCTGACTGCTGTGACACAGGCTGTGCACCCCCTGCACCTGTATCACTGACACCGAGTTGTTGGCCCAGCGTGCATGCTGCTGCAGTGCCTGCAGGCTGGTGGCAGAGGTGGATGGTCTCCTCCCGTCCAGCAGGTCTGCATCACTGTCTGGACCCACCACCACCACCGTCTCCTGAAGACAGAACAGGATCTGTAACAGAAAGAGAGTACATGGAGTGCATGTGAACAACAGCCCCCGCAACACCACCATATCATACCTGCAGTGATGGGCTTCCACCTGTCTGGAATCCTCCACCTGGTACGCCTGGCAATGGCACTCGGCTGCATGGCGCATACCAGTGTCTCCTCTGTAGGGGTCAGCTCCAACACCACTGGTGGGCCCCACCAGTGCCAGCATGTGCCGCCCTGAAGGCTGCCACCTTCCTTCAGCCTCCCGCGGTCAGTCCCCATCTTCTTGCATTCCTGCACGGAGCACTGGTGGCTTCCGTGCAGGTTGACGGCCCGAGCTACCCTCCCATGCAGCTGCACGCCCTGAGGGTGCCCTCCATCCACTCACTAGTGGCTCATCCTCCAGGTAGGCCTGGAAGAGGCCTCCGTCTCTGCCGCGGTGAAGTTCGGCCTCCCCGCCGTCCCACCCTCAGCTTGGCTCTGGTCAGTCATGGTGATCTGTATGGGTGGAAGTGGACACCTGTCACTGTGCAGTCGACAGCATTTCCCCATGAGCATAGCTGCCGGCCCGGGGGGGGCGGAAGCCCCACACGTTTCCACTCCGCATGGCAGATACTGATCGAAAGGGTGCCCTTTGTCCCTTTCTAAGTGCCCTTTTCATGCTCAGCCCCCTCAGCCTTTATCATCCTCCGCCCATGAGCATTGTCCTGAGCATCACACAGCATGTAACTCACCTCTCACCTGCAGTAACCAAATCTGGCCAGCACAACCCACTGTCGCATTTTTATAGCGCAACATATGCAAATGAGGTGTGGCGCAACTTTAATGACATGCTAATCGCGCCACTGTGCCTTTGAATAGCTGATCACATGATTTGCATATGTTGGCTGAATATCGCATATTTGCACTTTGCGCACTACGGAAGGTCCGGCTGAGCCAATGGCGCAGGTTTGTGGCTGTGTGCCACACTGCATTGCGCATGCCCAGACAGCTGACACATGCGTCTATCACACTGCAGACCTGCTGAGTGTGATAGGCGATTCAGACCATGGCCACCATTGTGCCAGTGGCGCTACAGCACTGGGCACTATATGGCGCTGTGGCACTACTGCGCGATAGTCCACTGTGGCACTGGTGCTCAGCTTGGCAGTCGCGCAGGATGCCTATACGTCCTATGGCACTGTGCGTAGCCTTGCGTCATTGCCATGACCTTGTGTATGCCCTCTGACCCCTGGCGCTGTTGGCATGCCATGTGTATCGTTCTATTGCGCCTGTCTGGTGACAGCGCCGCTGTAAAGTGACGGCGCTGTTCGAACAGCGCGATTGGAGCCTGTGGTGGTCTATTGCGCAACAACTCCACGTGGGGTTGCGGCACAGCGGGGTGCCATATTGCCTGCTGTAAAGTTGGTGCCATGGCTAGGAGGAGGGCGGTGTCCTGGAGCCAGCTTGAAGTGGCCAACCTGGTGGCCCTGGTGGAGCCCCACTATGAGGCACTGTATGGTGAGGCCCCCATCATGCCTAGGACCCACGTGTGGCAGCAAATGGCCACTGACCTGGTGGAGGTCACTGGCCGGGGCCGGTCTGCTGAGCAGTGCCGGCACCAGTACAGTGACCTCCGCCGGAGGGAGCCGGAACTCTTGACGCGGCTGCGTTCACGTGCCAGGCGGGGCATGGTGCCTAGGCCAGGTGAGTGTACCATCTATGCACCTATATTCTCTGTAGGGGTGTGTGTGTGCTTGGGTGGCTGTGCATAGGTGCCGGCTCGGACACGGTGGGCTGTGTCAGTGTGTGCAGCTGTGCGATGGATGGTTATGGCTGTGTGGGCAGGCACTCTCACTGGGGCAGGGGGCACTCTGCTTTTGAGTCACACTGATGTTTGTTTCAACATATGTCTCCCACAGGCCGGATTGTGAGGACACAGGGCCAGGGTGACATGGGCCGTGCCAGGGCCCCGGTGCCGGGGGGTGTTGTGCCCCAACAGCAGCAGCAGAGCAGCAGCAGCAGCGTCAGACCCAGCTGCTGGAGGAGTGTGAGTATCATTACTTCATGGATGCTATTGCATGCTGGGGGGGCAAGACCACCAGCCATGCGGGACACAACCAAAGGGGAGGTCATAATTCCACTATACAAAACACTAGTGAGTCCCCACACTGGAGTACAGTGTAAAGTTCGAGACCATACCCACGTATGGACATGGACTGGGTGGAGAGGGTTCAGAGGAGGGCGACCGGATGGTGCATGGATTGCATCACAAGTCCTATGCAGACAGGTTGATGGAACTGAACATGTACTCCCTGGAGGGAGGAGGGTGTGGGGATATGATGGGGACATACAAGTATCTTACAGGGGAACAGAGTGCAGGAAAACAGTATTTTTAAGCGTAAAGGATGTTCCAGGACTAGAGGGCATGGGATGAAGTTGGAGGGGGGACGATTCAGAGGAAACATGAGAAAGTATTTCTTCACAGAACGGGTGGTGGACAAGTGGAACACCCTGCCAGAGGAAGTGGTGGGGGCTGACTTGGTCACGGGATTTATGAATGCATGGGTTAGCCATACAGGAATTCTGGAGGTCAGGGGTAAGGGGCAACAGACTTATAGGACAACAGAGTGAACTTACAAGGTCAAATGGACAGACTGGGTGTCCCATAGGCCTTTATCTGCCGACACTGTCTATGTATCCATGTATGTAGGCATGACACAGGTGACCTGCATCACAGTGCAGTATCACGGCATGTCTGTGTATGCGTCACTGGTGGTCAGGCATGCACTGGGCACATAGCTGTAGCAGGCATCGCACCACGTTGCCACATCACTTGCCAACCTAGTTTGTACTGTGATTGGCGTAGGCAGTGTGTGTGGGTGGTGGTGCGAAGGCTGTAGCCGTCTGTTTGTGATGGCCATGTGCATGTTCACTGTGGGTGGGTGCATGCCATCACAGGTGCGGACATTGGGCTATATGGCTTGCAGGTTGGGTGGTGTTCAGGGTTGTGGTCAGTCACAGCCATTGACTGTGTTCCCATTTTCCTAGGCCTTGAGGTTCTAAGGAGGATGCAGCGGGATGTCCGTCGCCCACAGAGGTCAGCGTGGCAAGCCACAGGATCCTGCGAGCAATACAGAGGCATGGACGCCATCAGGGCAGACTGGAATGGGCGCCAGCAGGGGGAGGACCAGGAGCCAGGCTGGGCAGGAGCCCACATTGCCCCTTCCCACTCTTCCATCCCTACCACCCTGCCTTCCTCTCCAAGTTTTTAATCCCTCCTCTTGAACACCTCTCCTTGTACCCCCCCTTGTAAATAGTTTTATTGTTCTTGTTGCACTATGTTCAATATACATTTCTATTTTGATATATGAATACTGTGTTGGTCTCTGATTTGCAGCTGGCTATGGGTGCTCAGTTGCAGGTGTGTACATGCCATCTGGGCTGGTATGGTCCTGGGTGTGTGTGTGTGTGTGTGTGTGCATGTGTGTGCATGGGAGGTATCTCCAGCATGGCAGTGACTTTCAGTTGGTCTTGCCATCTGCTGCCACCCACTGCTGGGTGCACAGGTGTGTCTGGCTTGTAGGCTTCTGTGTTGCATGGGGCTGACGTGTGCTGGGGGTCTGCATGGTTTCCTGCAGTGCCAGTCACTGCACATGGGTGGTATCTTGGGTCACAGTGCAGGGTGCGCTGTGCATCAGACGGGGCTGATGTGCACTGTGTTTGTCAGCCCCTGTGTGGCACTCTCCACCTGCCAGTGGTTGTGCTGGGGTGTCAGGGCTCTGCTATGCTTTGTTGGCTTGTCCCCATGGGCATGTGGATCATCCGTCCCACCCCAGTGATGCTGTGCTTGGGGTGTGCCGGTGTGGTGTGGGTTCTGCAGTGTGTTCCTGTGCCCATGTGTGGCATGGCGGCGGTGGGCCCTAGCCTGCCTCCCTGGATGTGCAGTTCCATTGCTCTGGGGGGCTGTGCTTGCGATGGCAGCTCTGGAATGCTCAGCTGAGCTTCCATGGTTGCACCATAAGCGCAACATTTCTAACTCAGCTTCTCCTTCCCTGTGGTTGTGGAGATGGGCGCAGTATGTCGATATTCAGGCGTTGGTTGCTTGCGCAATTTGCTCTGCTTCATGTTTGAATATCGCACCTGTTGCGCATTTGCGCAACTGGTTTATGCTTGCTCCTGCTGTTGCGCCAGTTTTGAGCGCAGTTTGAATATCCAGGCCTGTCTTTATATATGTCCCCAAAGAACCTGGCTAAAGCATTTCAAGTTAATATTCACTAGATTGGATTTAGATAATGCAGATGACATATTAATAGAATAACCTAAAGTTAAGTACAAATAAAAACATCATATTCTCAGAAGTAGAAGTTAACAGGGTAATCTTAAAACCTGAAAATAACAAAGCAGCAGGTGAAGATGGAATTCCTTCAGAAATATATAAAGACTATCGGGAATTCTGGACCCCCTGTTAACTTATTAATATAATTTGTGCACTAAACACAAGTATATTTTAGCTGCATGGGTAAAAAACATTATAGTACCTTTACACAAAAAAATGATTAGTTTATGACCCCAATAACTACCAGCCAATTAGTTTGTTGAATATAGTGTTGAAAATGTACACAATACTTTTACTTGATAGGTTAACAGATTTGGTGTTGAAAAATGCCATCCTTTCTCCCTCCCAGGGTAGTTTCAGACAAGGGTTTTCAACTATAGACAATGGGCCCAGATATTCAAAAGGGTTGCGTCATGCGCAACAGGGATGCGCCAGCGCAAGTCTGAAAATGCGCCATTCTGCAATATTCAGAGGGAGGCAGATGCACCCCCAAATCACAATGCGCAAGAGTGCAATGATAATGAATGCATGCACAACTGAAGGGGAAGGAACCATGCATAAATGGCGCAGTGCGATATTCAACAACATGCGCCATGCGCAATAGAGGAGCAAATGGAAGTTGCGCAATAGCGGAAATGATACAAAATAAAAAGGAACAAGAAAGAGGTGCAAGAACGCTACAGGGAAGCCACATGTTGGTGAAATGCAGGCAGCCACACAGGCACACAGAAACTGGGAGCAGGACAGGGCAGGAGCAGGACAGAGCACCTGGAACCACCAGGAACAGGGAAGGTGTGGGGAGCCTGTGCCACAGTGCAGGACAAAAGGGGGAAGTGCCACACAGCACTGAGGGCACAGATAGTGGGCAGTACAGCCACTACAGGGAGGTGTTCCTAGTGCAGGGGGAGTAGCAGCAAGGACAGCAGGGGGAACAGAGAAACAGCTGCCAGGGGGGGTAACACAAGCCAGGGATATGGCCAGTGCCACCATCCAGATGGAGACAGTTATGAGGGGGGTGAGAAGGCAGGTAGCAGGGGGGTGCGGCCATGGAAGGGCCAGTCGGTGGTATTCCCCCAACAGGCAGTACCGTGCCCGCACCAGCTTTGAGCTGTACACTGATACTGAGATCATGGGCCAGTACCACCTGAACCGGGCGATCCTGAGGCAGCTCTGTGAGCTGTGCAGTGATGTGATGCAGGCACCCACACGACGGAGCCATGCTCTGTCAGTGGAGACCAAAGTGACAGCTGTCATGTGCCTGCTCACCACGGCTATCTTCCAGAGACCAACAGGGGACACGACAGGCATAACCCAGTCAGTTGTGTCATGCCTCCTTACCCAATTCCTCAGCGCACTGCTGCCACATGCTGCGGAGTACATCCATTCCCCCAGCACACCAGCAGAGTGCACAGCAAACATACGGGAGTTCCACAGGGTAGCACGTATGCCTGGTGTGTTCAGGGCAATAGACTGCACCCATATGGCCATCTGAATGCCACCTGGCCCCAAAGGGACCACATACATGAATCAGAAGGGGTATTCAAGCATCAACTGCCAGGTGGTGTGCAATGCCAGGGGGCGCATAATCAATGTCTGTGCCACGCACCTTGGGGGAGCACATGATGCCTTCATCTGGCACCAGTCCTCACTGTGCCACAGGTTCGAGAGTGGGGACATCCTCACTGGCCACCTAGTGGGTGAGTATGCAAATCACACAGAAAGACATGAAGTTTGGGAGGGGCATAGTCGGAGGTGACATGGGTATTGGCCTAGATGGCCCAAAGCAGGGTGATGCTGATCACCAAACTAATGTCCACCCTCTACACACAGGTGACATTGGATACCCACTCTGTCCCTGGCTGCTCACACCATACTGACGGCCCGTGACCCCATCGCAGCAACGATACAAAGAGGCACATGCCACCACACGCAATGTCATCGAGCGGGTGTTTGGGATGCTGAAGGCACGTTTCCGTTGCCTGGACACATCTGGTGGTGCCCTACAGTACAGCCCCTCAAAGGCCTGTGGGCTATTCCTGGCCTGTTGCATCCTGCACAACATGGCCAATGACTGTGGGATAGCTGTACAGGTTGAAGAGGGGGACAGCGATGGGGACAATGAGGACGCTGGTGAAGATGGTGATGGGCAGCATCCCTTGGTCGAAGGGACCCCCGACTGATCTGGATGGCACAGCTGCACCGGGACACCATCACAGAGGAGCACTTCAACCAACCCAGGTAAGTCATGGGGCCATGTGCAACCACCAGTGGCAAGGGCACAACCCACAAACACGCATGGACAAACCCCAGGGGTGCATGTCATTAAGGGAATTGGCCGAGCATGGAACCGCACATGCTGCCAGGGATGGGCAAGGTCTAACACAGCATGTGGTCACACACACACCCCACAAGACATGCACAAAGGGTAGGAGGCATGCTGACCCCAACTGCCACCCCTAGCCACACACACATCCACAGACCACCATGCCCAGTGCCTGTCATTGTGCGTGTGTCAGACGCTGGGCACCAATCCAATGCACAGTGGCGGACAGCACAACGCAGACATCATCATGCACATGCCACAGCGGACAGCAGCCAGGTGGGAGTGCAGATGAAATGTGTGTGTGTGTGTGTGTGTGTGTGTGTGTGTGTGTGTGTGCAGAGCCGGGTACCCCACCAGTGCATTGCACATTGAACACCACAATGCACACAGGGCAGCATCAGACAGTAGCCACGGTGGGAGACTGGTCAGTCACGCGCCACAGTGCCACGGCCACCACGGATGCATGGGTGGCCCCGCCGAGACCCGCCAGCACTGACAGTCTGACCAGTGGCCTCATGGGGTGGCACCGACGGTCCCCCAGGGGTTCCACTGCGGCAACATGACCGTGCTCACGCAGGGGTCTGCAGCACGACTGCTCTGCGCCGCAGGCGTGCTCGGGATGCCCACAGCTGAACCCAGTGTCGACAAGGAGGGTGTCGCTCAACGCCGGGAATGGGGGGTGGATATTGCACTGTGTGGTGTCTGCGATGCATGGGCAAATAACTGTCTGCCCACTGTGGCCATGGCAGCTGTGATTGTCTGTGTCAGCCTGTCAATGGCAGCAGTCACATCTTCCCGCATCCGGCCCATCCCTGCCAGAAGCAGAGCGGTATCTCTGCTGCACCACACCTCTTCCTGATGCAGAGCTGCACTGAGTGCATCCATCGCCGTCACAAGCCGCAACTGCTGATCGACTGATTCTTGGAGTATGCAGGTGTGCTCTTCTAAGAGGTCATCTGCCTGATCGGCATGTTGTCCCTCACGGTGTTCACGGCCCTGATGGGAAGCACCCCTTGAGGGTGGGCTTTGCACACCAGGACCAGGCCTGGGCATGTCCACAGGCAGTGCACTGACACCGCCCCCTGACACTGTACCCCCATGGCCATCGGCCAACTGCTGACACTGCCCCCCTGGCTGCCGCTCTCCAGGGCTCAATGGTGCCACCACAGTGGCAGCAACAGCCCCACTGTCCTGGACACACACCAGTGCTGCCCCACTGGTGCAGACAGGCACAGGCTGGGACTGTGACGTCATGCAGGCATCCACAGTGGCACCACCCACAGCCATGCCCATGATGTCACCTGCTGTGTGGCCATCCTGCAGCCCACAAGTATCACTGTCCATGAAGTGAGCTCCATGGACATGGGCACACTGGGACATGGGCAGGGCCTCCTCCACACCTGCTCCACCAACATCAGTCCAGACGGCCAGGCAGGCCCACTGTCGCCCTGACCCTCGGATGCCTGTGGAGGTGGATGGGCCCTTCTCAGTGTCCATGGTATCACCCTCAGTGGACAAGCCCACCATTGCTGACCTATGTAGATGCTCAGAAGCTGTAAGGGAACACAGTAGCATTAATGTATCTGCCCTACCCTGCCCCCCATTGACAGACCAGGACCTACCATGCCGTGACGGGCTACCACCCATCTGGAATCCACCACCTGGAACACCCTCGATGGCACAATGCTGCATGCCGCCAGCAACCTGCTCTTCTTGTGGGGTCAGGCATTGCATGGCCGGCTGCCCCCACTGGTCACAGACCATGCTGCCCTGATGGCAGCCACCTTGTCCTTAATCCTCCACCTGTCCATGCCCATCTTCTTTTTGCACTCCTGCACGGACTGCTGGTGGCTTCCATGCAGGTTGATGGCACGTGCCACCTCTTCCCATGCAGCAGCATGGGCCTATGGTGTTCCCTGCCATCCGCTGAGCACTGGCTCCTGGTTGAGGTAGGCCTCAAATAGGGCATCTGTTTCTGCCTTTGTGAAGTTAGGCCTCCTCTTCCTCCCACGTCTCTGTTCCTCTTCCTCCACCTCATGATCGCTCATTCTTCATCCTGTGAGAATGACAGGTGTTACCTGTGACTGTGCAGTCCATGCATGTCCCACACACCACAGTCCACACTCCCAAACAGCATACAACTCACTACAATAGACTGCAATAACAGACTATGGCCACTGCAGCCCAATGTCACATTTGTATAGTGCAACGCATGCAAATGAGGTGAGGCGCAATTATAAATGGATGCAAATGCAGTATCTGCGCCATTGAATGGCTGATTAGCTGATTTGCATATGCCGGCTGAATATTGCGCTGTTGTGCTTTGCGCAATTGTGTTGAACGTGCTCAGGCAAGGGCGCATTTCTGTGACATGCACAGTAGACACTGAATGGTGCATGCCCGGGGTGATGACGCCGATGCCTGCCGTGCTGCTGATGTGCTGTGCACAGGAGGCAATGCAGGGCATGGCCACCATTGTGCCAGTGGCACTACTGCGCTGTTCACATGTATGGCACTCTGGCACTGGGGCACCGTAGGCACACTGGGACCACAGCGCGGTACAGCACTGCAGGAAGTGGCACATAGATCCCCTACTGCACTACATGCGGTGAGTACCAATCGCGCTATGGCGGTCCGTGCGCAAGAGACCCCTGACCCTGTGCCAACCTTTGCCCCCTAGGCACCATGCGACCGCATGGGTGCACCTCTATCGTGCTCTTCGGTGACAGTGCAATGGGGAATGACAGTGCAGTACCACGCAGTATCCACACGTGGTGAACGTGTGCTACAGAGCACCATTTTGATACCAAAACTGGACAGGATGGCAAGGAGAAGGGTGTCCATCTGGAGCAAACTTGAACTGGCTAATCTGGTCCAGTTGGTGGAGCCCCATGCCACTGCCCTATTTGGGGAGGCACCCCTGGAAAGGGCCAGGAGTGCGGTGTGGGAGAAGATGGCGGTGGCCCTGGAGGAGGCCACAGGAATGGAGAGGATGGCAGAGCAGTGCAGGCACCGTTATGGTGACCTGCAGCGTCGGGACCCAGACAGGCTTGCCCACCTGTGGGCACATGCCAGGAGGGGCACAGTGCCATGGCCAGGTAGGTGCCCCATCCATACACTGTTAACGTCCATATGGGTATCACGGTGGCATGTGTCCAGCACATGGGGGGCCATCCAGTGTTGGCCGTGGTGGTGGTATAGGGGTAGGGGTGGATGGGTATGGCTGCATGGGACTGCACACACACAGGGATGGGGGGGACTTTGCTACCTGATTGTACTGATGTTCCTCTCTCCATGTTTGCACCCTAGGCCCAGAGGAGTGCCGGTGGGCGAGGGAGAGGAGACAGCGCCAAGATGACCAACAGGCCGGGAGGGATGCCGTACTAGACAGGCGCAGGGACCAGCCTGATGATGGTGAGTGCCTTACATCCATGATTACTATTGCATGCTGTGTAACAGGGTGGGCAGCAGGGCATGGCCACCATCCATTGACACCACTGCCATGCACATAACTTGTTACAGTCAGCACTGTCCAGTGGCACTGCATGTCTGGGAGTGCGTCAATGGTGGTCCATGCATGCACCAGGTACATGGCTGTGCCACTGCCTTCACACCACATAGCCAAGTCACTGTACAGACATGGTGGTGCTGTGCAGGACTTGGGCAGTGGGTGTGTGCAGCGGTCTGTATGGCTGTATGCACCTGGGTAGGCAGGTCTTGTGGACGCAGTCACTGTGGGTGGTCGCATACCATCACAGGGGCATGGCCCATGGCTGTATGCCATGCACAATGGGTGGACTGCAGGGGGATGGACAGTCACACGTATTGACTCTGCTCCCTTGTCCTAGGTGGACATTGCTGGATGGTCATAGAACATAGCATGCAGGAGCTGCTGCAGCTAGTGCAGGCGTCCCTGGTGATTCTGGAGAGAATGGAGTGGGACGGGGTCCGGAGACGAAGCACCCGGAGGCGCCACAGGAGTGGACAGTGGGGCAGACAATGGGCCCTCCATGTCCCCTGACTCACCTAACCCCCCTGGACCCACCCCTTCTTCCCTCTCCCATTAGTTCACCCCTGCCCCATGCCCACCCCACCCTTGTAAATAATTTAAATAAGTTTGTTTGTTACCATTGTTAAATATATGCATTTTGTTATGACAAATGTGGTGGTCTCTGATTTGCAGTGGGCTACAGGTACTTGGCTGCAGTGGTGTGTATGGCATCAGGGGTGGTGCAGGCATGGGCGTGTGTGTGTGTCTGGCAGGGACCTACTTATTGTGTGGGTGGGGGGAACTCGGTCACTGTCTGTGGTATGTGTGTTGTTCTCTGTGCACTGGATGCCTGTGTGCAGTGGTCCACAGTGCATGCACTTTGTCCATGATGCCCCTGTCAGACTGCCCATGGCCTGTGCAGCTGACATCCTTGCATGTCTGTGCTATGCACGGTCTGCTGGCATGTCAGTGGTGGCTGTCCATGCTGGACACCCCCTGTACCCGGCGCAATGCCGGATTACCTCCTGTCACCAGTATGGTACAAGTCTGCCTCAGGTGGCACTGTGGCCTCCACTGTTGTTGTCCCACCTCCATGCTGTCACCTGTGTCTGTTGCAGGGGATGTGCTCCACTGTCTGTCACTTGTGCTCCGGCCGCATGCTGGTGGCATACAGCTTCTCTCGGTGCCTGTGCAGGGTGGCTGGCACACCTTTGCCATGTAGGGGTGATGGCTGTGTGTACATGGCTGCTGTGGCCACACACCAGTGGCTTGGTTGACCTGCTACTGTGTCCCTGTGTTGGTGTGCCCTTGGGTATGGGTGAGTGTTTGTCCATGCACTGTGTTGCATCCTGTGTGGTGCATGCTTCCATGCAACACTGTGTCTGTCTGTGCTGGCTGTTGTGGCCAGTGCTGGGATGGGATGTGTCCTTGGGAGGGTGTGCAGGGTGCTGTACCACTGGTGGTGGGGTCCAGGGCATGCCCTGTCGCATGTGGGGTACCTCGTGTGCTGACGCATGGTTGGTCTCTCAGCTGTACCTCAAGGGGGATGTGCAGGGTGGCACTGTGTATGCAGTTGTTGCATTGCTGTCTGCTATCACCTGCTGCAGGGTGCTCATGGTGGGGCTGCCTTGCATGGCTCCGTGGTGCACAGGGTTGCATTGTCACAGTGGGGGTGGTGGCATGCATGGGGTGTCCTGCATTGTTGGGCGCTACTCCTGGGCAGGGTGTATGGGGATCATGGTGCAGGGTGTGCTCTGCATTGGTGGGATGGTGTTTCACAGGGTGGTTGGCCCTCCTTGTGTGCTGGTCGCAGCTTGCCAGGGGGTGTGCTGGGGCACCATGCCCCGGCTGTGGGTTGGTTGCTGGTATCCACGGGCCAGTGGTTATTCCAGCTCTCCACCAGTTGTGCAGTGCATAGGGTGTGGGGGGCAATGTCTGTTCTGCTGTGTGCTCCTCTGCCCATCTGTGGCATGGGTGGTGGGCCCCTGCATCCTGTCCCTGCGCATCCCTGGTTGTGCTGTTGCACTGCTGCCCTGCTCCATGGGGTATCCTTGGTTGCACTATGGCACATCTGGACTGCTCCACTGAGCATCCCTGGTTGCACTATGGTGCATCTGAACTGCACAACTGCACATCCCTGGTTGCACTATGGCGCAGGTGGTGTGATATTCAGTCGTGTGCCGCAGGCACATCTTGACCTGCGCAGTTTTTGAATATCACACTTCTTGTGCATGGGTGCAGTGGACTTGCGCTTGCTCCTGCTGTTGCGCACTTTTTGGGTGCAGTTTGAATATCCGGGCCAATGTATTTGTATTCACATACTTAAAAAAGAAATATGTCCATTGGAGGAAAATGAAACTCTTCTCTCTGTTCATAGATTTTCATCTGCTTTCGATCTTATAAATAGACGAAAATTGTGGACAGCTTTGTTAAGTCTAAAGATTGATAACTCTTTGCTGACTATGATTTGTCTCCTCCATCAAGGAACTTCATCCTCTGTAAGATATGACAAGAAAGGGAATATAACAGAATATTTTAAGACACACAGAGGTGTCAAGCAGCGATGCTTGTTAGCACCATTACTGTTTAATATATACATTAATGAGCTTTTGTATTGTGATAAAGAAGTTCAATTGGATTCTCCAAAAATTAACAACACATTTCTTCATACACTAGCTTATGCAGATTATATGGTTTTGTTCTCCTTATCAAAAGTGGATTACACAAGAAAATAAATATTTTCTAAAGGAAGTGTGACTATTTGGTGTTATCCATCAATTTAAACAAAACAAAAATCATGATATTTAATAACCAAAGGGCATGATATCTGCAACCTAAATTTTTCCTAGGAGAGAATAAGATTGAAATAATGAATCACTATCAATATTTGGGGGTAACATTTATAAATGCGGCTAATTGGGATGCCCACCAAAGGGATCAAAATTTAAATGCAAAAATTATTGCTAAAGCATTGCTGAAATTTAACTTAAAATATGGGGAAACTCTATCATTCCAACTCTGAAGGCTACAGAAGCCAAAATAAATCATGTTGTAACTTATGGTGCCAAAGTCTGGGGACACCAAATTATGAAGGAGTCTGAAATACTCCATCCTTTTTATAAGGCATTATTGGGTGTACCCAGCTCGACCACAAATGCAATGATCATGTAAGAACTGGGTAGAGTCCTAATAGTTACGATGATTGAATTATGTTTACTCTCTTATTGGCTGAGGATGATAAACAATAAAATTTATAAACTACCCCATGCCTGCCTAAAAGAAAAAAAATTTAATTATCTAGAGAAGCTCACAAATCTAAGTGGTTGACTGCTCCAGAAAGATAACTTAAAATAACTATGACTCAATCACGGAATGATTACAATAGAATGATAGTCATTTCACCACAATTCAGAACCTTGAAGAAGGAAAATTTATTTGAGAAGGCGAGGAGCGTAGACATGAGCACAATAAAAAGAACAAAAGTGTTCAGAATGGTTTAAACATAAGAAAATGGGGCACTGACCTGAAGGCATGTTTGCCGAGGCACTAGGGGCTTCCACAGTGGTGGAGAAATAAATATCACAAGTGTGTCTGACTATTGAAAGGAGTCTTGTATTTTCATTCCCGTGCATAGCTCAGTTCTTTTTCTGTATTTATGTTGCTTATTTAGGGTTTGTCACCCTGTAGACTGCTAACCCCTTCGTGTATGAGTACGGAGTATATTTGTTTTGATGAAGCAAAATTCATGCTTGTTTTTTTTTTTAATTAAAATACAAGATGAGGATAGTCTGCTATTTACAATTAAAGAAAAAACACAGTGAGAGAAACAAGATCTGGTTTCAAATAAGTGCTGCACATCATGGAAAAAATACACTGACTGCAGACTCAGCGCATTCAAGCACATTACTGCCGTACTGAGAACACTATGCATGGCTGTTAAATAAACCTTGCCATAGTGAGCTGTACTGCTCCATTAAGGGAAATAAAATATTGTGCTCAGCACTAATTTGCTTAGCATAGCTCACTTCTTAGCTGAGTTCGCTACAAAAGTGTGAATGTGCTCAGTCTCAGTTTCCCATAATGTGCGGTTCTTTCTTTCACCGGAGTTGCTTTCCTACCCTATGCTGAAATTATATTTTTGTCAACTGCAGCAATTTGTTTTCCATAATGTGCAGCGCTTCTTTTCCTGGGGCACAGTAAGGCAAACAGTGATGGGAGGTAGAATATGCATGAACTTTAGATTGTGATTAATATGTTGCCACAATACTGATGGTATTGGCAGCCTCTTGAGGGACACACACACACAGACATACACACACACACACACACACACACACACACACCATCTCCAAACACTCATACTGTACTTTGTTTAGCTGCTCATAGGCCTGATCTAGTCCCAGCTTTTGTTGCCAAAAAAATGACCTGGTAGCTAGTGGTCCCTCCACCCATATGTAATTGACAAATGTAATATACAGTACCTGTCTGTATATTACATTTGTCAATTATATGTGGGTGATCATGTGGGTGGAGGGCCCACTAGCCATCAGGTCTTTTGCTTGACTATACTTAAGTCAAGGTACAGAATGACATCTATGTCAACTGGCTCTGTGGTAAATACTTTTTGAGTACCTTAATTGCACTGTTGTCCTCATCCCTGAAATGGGATATATTTATCATAGTAGCAGAATGACCATCCCATGAAAGAAAACAAAAAAAAAAAAATCAATGTTATAGTAACAAATATTATAGGAAAAAAGTAACGACAAGGTAACAAAGTGTACAGGACTCCATGACAATTCTAGTCTTGTACCTTTCTTACAATAACACTTATGTACACTTTATGTCACCTTGTCTTTTATGTTGTTATTTTTTCCAACAATCTGAGGAGAAGGAAGAAGTGAGCCGGGGTGGGGTACAGTTCTCAGCGATTTTTATTAAACTAACTCAGAGCCTCTATATTTCATCACACCACCTTGCTGCAACTCATGACCCAAGCCAAGGTCAGGTCTGTAGGCAGTGGGGGGGATTAAAAAAAATGGGAGCATGAAATGACTTGATCTGCTGCAGAGTGTTTTACAGTTTTGTTCATTTATTGCTGGGTTGGTCCTTGGTTTATCCACACTAATAAAAACAGAAAGCTGGCCTTGACAGTCTCATTACAGTCTTGCTTTCAGAGTTAACTGCAGAACTTAGAAATTAACGATAAAAGTCTTGGGCGACATTATCAGTGATTTAGGTGTAAGTATTCAAGTGCAAGATGTCGTTATCGCCCTGCTCTGACTAAGGAGAGACATACAGTATGCTACCTATTCGCTATTTGGAGAGGGTAGTAAATTAATTATTTCAGGTAGGGAGGAAGGGCGGCATGTTTAGATGCATGAAGGATTGTTGAGAGGCTCCTAGTGCACACATTCCAGCAAGTGCAAGAAAAAAAATGCCTCTTTCAACTCTTTTCCACCATATTACTGAGGAGCGGGTGGGAATGCTAAAAACAGTAGTCTTCATTTTTGGGAGTAACACTCATGCTCCTCAGCCTTGTGTATTAATAATAGAAATAAATGAATCTCTCCAGTCCTGGGTGTGGGATGCTAGCTACCAAACTCCCCTCACTCCCACTTACTCCACTGTGTGGATTGACTGAGACATGCCCTGTGCTGACTCCGGTGATGTGATTTGGATGGGACCCGAGTCACTTTCATGTATAGAATAGCCAGTCTTGTGAATAAGTGATGGGTCATGAGACCACCCCCAAACACACACACGTGTGCATAACCATGCAGTATCTGTTTGATCATTAGGCCTGTGACCAGATTGCGTGAGTTAGTGATTATGTGCACAGTATGTGACTGTCTTCTTAGCCAGCAGTCTCACAATTTCCGCTGTGTCCCTGTTGTTAATGTGATAATGTGCTGACCTGACAGAAAATCTGTTATTTCCTGCTGACGTCCCCCGCCCCCCCCCCAACACCATTGACAGAAGGCCAGTGATTTCTCTGTCTGGATCATACAGCTTATTGCCATTTCTCTCAAGGCTCCCCCACCCATGCCCTCCACAACAACCCATCACCTCCATATTTTTAGCAATTTCAGTTGTTTGAGAATGGGCAGCTACACAAGGCGTAGAGTTTAAGAGGGTCGCCCTGAGACAGAGACATTGCCATCTATTTATTTATGTATTTATTCAGCAATTGCTATATTGGCAGACAAAGTAATGTAAATAATATTTTGTTGTTTCTGGGTTAGGTGGTGGGGTTAAGAACTAGATGCCAAACTCAGGATCCACAGAGGAGCAAGACAGAAATCAAGCCCCAATGCCTGAAATGAAACAAATGGTGAATCATACTCTTCCCTTTCCCTTTTCCTTGCATGATCCCTCCACCTGCAGCAAATAAAATGTGAAATGAATAGGTTGTGTACACAGTTGTCGATTGTAAATGATGACATTTCTTTTTGTGAGTCTGGGGGAGGGGTGTTGTGTTGAATTCATATGGTTGATTACATGCAGCAGTTCAAATCTGTCACTGTGTGCAGATAGCGAGTGCAGTGTGGCTACAGCATGCTGTTTGTGATGGCTCCTCCTCTAAATGTAAAATAAAAAAAGCTACAGGTCTATCCACCAAATAGCACTGTTATGCACTTAGTGGGAACCTTTTGCCAGCACTGGTAAAGAACAGGCAGAAATGTGGGCTGACATAGGGAGACACACAGTGGGGACATGGGGATATTAATGGGGCAAACAGCTGTAGGACAGTAACACTGAGTAATGCTGAATTTCCAAAAAGAACTGGAAGTGATAACCTGTTTAGCAGGAAAATAGGCAGAGCAGTCCTACTACAGGCATGCTCCCATGTAAAAGTTGTAAAGGTTTACCTGTAACTGGTTTGGAATAGAAATAAGCAGAGTGGTATCTCTGTTTAAAGAGTAAAGTAAAAGGCAGTGACCTGTATCTTCATTGTTTTCTTTGGGGGGGGGGGGGTTAAACTGGAACAGCATCAGTACAGAAAAGCCCCAAATGAATTATGGTATAAATCACAGCCTTTTATTTTACTTTTCCTGCTTCGTTATGTTTCTCAAAGCTTCACTTATTTTTATCTGCATTGTACAACATCTCAGACAATCGCATTTGTTTTCACAATTCTTCAGTCCATACCACTCTACTTACAGTACATGGTATTTTACTATACAAGCTGCAGTAACCATTAGCTAGTTTTTTATCATTCCATCAACCATAGTGGTTCAGCGATTGGGAGGCTGGCAGGAAGAGGGATACCGTCATCAGCTGTATGAGTTTCACACTATTGGTAATCAGGGGGCATGGAAAAAGAGGATACTGTTTAAAAATCACTCAAACAAACAAAGGTAGCAAAAAATGAGCCCAGCTGAGCTCGAGTGAACTAGTTCATGTCTGGAGCGATGGGGCTTAGAGTAGCACTAGTTAAGATTAAGGGGGGGGGGGCAGAAAAACCAGGAAGAGGAATAAAGATAAAACCATGCAAATGTTACTTTCTGAGACTGTTACAGAACATACATCTCTGTGATTTTACATATACTGTATGTTTAGATATGCAACCACAGTGCTGGGTTTGTTTCTTTTTCTTTAGCTTGAAAACACTCTTTATGACCTCAAATATGTACTGTACATAGCTGAACCACCAACCACAGCAGGCCCCATGCAAAGGCAGTGATTACAGAGTCACAATAATATGCCCTCAATTATTGATTACTGAGGGGGTGATGCTGCCTTTTATCTGTGAGGGAAGATGATAGGGGACAGATGAAAGAAAGGAGCCAGAAAAATCAATATCATTTAAGTCAGACAAACAGTCTGTCACACATGAATCAGTGTCTTTAACAATCATATGAACATCTTTAATTTTTTGGGCTCCTACAAGCATGAATTAAAAACACGTCTGCTTATAATAGCAACATCTGATTGTGTTTTTCTTTACTTAATAATTGCTCAATGAAATAGGAGTTGAATCAAGCACTGCAACTGCAGTTGTAAATCGAACAGAAATATGAGTAACCTAAGCTTTCCTCTTGTACTGCATAAATTCCCAATCAGATATTTTATTCTCTGGGTATATAAAATATTTTATCGGGGGGGGGGGACCCCTAGACTACCAGGGCACTGCCTTCCATAAAATATATATACAGTATGCCTAAAAATATGTAACAAACAGTAGTAGTGGGACCACCAATTTTTTACATAATAAAAATGATCATTACCTAGGTTAGAAGACTAAACGAGAATTGTTGTTTAGCTGCATTACTTATAACTGAGCCAGAATTAAATTACAACATGGGCACCAATAGCACAGGACTGCAGTAGAGGCAGTTTCTGGTCTGTGAAAGACCTCAGCTAGGCTCATTATCACATTGCCTTTGTGCAGGAACATCCTGCAAATTACAAAGCTGTCTACTGCCATGGTGAGTAATTAATCTCCCTCTTAAATGGAGGTGGGGGAGACTGAGCTGGGGGTAGGATTAGAGCAACTACTGTGGTGACACTCCTTAGGTCCTGTCCACATTGCACTGAAAATATGTAACATTTTGAAACCATTACAGACTGAAAGGCCCTGTGTACACTACCCTTGAAGTCCCTCTGTGGGTACAGAGGTTCAAACCAATTACCGTAACGGTTTGCGTTTACACTGGTAACGTTACAGAAAGTGTTTTCATAACTCTTACAGAAACCTGTTGTGAGGTGGTTTCAACAACGGTTTCTGCAATAGTTTTAAAGCTCTGTTTAACCCTGTCCATACTACTCAAGTAAAATCCTGTAACCTTTTCAAAACATTTTCAGTGGTAGTGTGGATGCACTGCAACATTTCCAGTCTGTACCGGTTTCAAAACATTACAGATTTTCAGTGCAGTGTAGACAGGGCCAAAATGTTACAGTGCATCCACCCTATCACTGATAACATTACAGAATTTTACTTATGTAGTGTAGTCAGGCCCAAAATATCAGTTTTTAACAACAGTTTTGAAACCAATTTCTGTGACATTACCAGTATAAACGCAAACTGTTACGGTAACAGTTTGGACCCTCTGTAACATTACAGAGGGATTTTTCTGGTAGTATGGACAGGGCCTTAGTGTGCTCAGTTGGAAGAATCATCAAGCACAAATACTAGCTTTCAGCAGTCCCCCATCTAAAATAATGAAATAACTTAGAAAATGTTCTTTCTGGCTGGTTAATTTAGAAAAATGCCCATTCTACATTACTTATAAAATGGATAGCATAGTATGGTACTGTATGTATTTTGGGAGCAGAAACTGTTGAGCAAGGAGATTTTCCCAAAGCCAGAAGCTGTGGCAAAGAACCCCAGAGCTGAGGTCCTGCAGTGGAGCATGGCTGTTTCTGGAAAATTTTGGAGCAACGTTCCTTTAAATGTTTTTCTGCTATCCCCCATGATCAAACAAATGTCTAATAGGAAAGACAGTAGCCTTCTAAACTTCATTTGAAAGCTGCTGCAGTATGTCTATCGCTTGCATGCACTTGTCCTCTTTAGCATACACATTTTTTTGCACATTTGAGGAAAAGGCTATTGTCAGTACAGATATTGTAATAAAGCCTCTACAGTATTTCTTGGATTTCTTTAAGATGGCACAGCCCTGTCAGACAAAGACGTCAGTACCAGGAATGTAGCCAGATAACCTGTATGCTAAAGACAGCATGGGATCAAACAGTCCATATACGTGACATAGTTGCTGTCAAAGTTTAGGAGGCTACTGTTATTCCGTCATTTTGTTTACAAAAACAGTTATTCAAGCAGAATCATGGGATTACTTTCTCTTTGAATAGGAGACATTACAGTAAAGCTAGTTAAGGCTGTTCTATCCATTAATTCCTAGCTGCTGTGAAAACATCAGTTATTAATTAACTGATTTCAGTGGTAT
The DNA here is from genome assembly GCA_016271365.2 of Neoceratodus forsteri. Lineage (NCBI taxonomy): Eukaryota > Metazoa > Chordata > Ceratodontiformes > Ceratodontidae > Neoceratodus > Neoceratodus forsteri. The sequence continues at coordinate 405,320,279 of CM057457.1, forward strand.
TCCATAGTTCTGCCACCATATTTGCTAAAAGTAACAAGGCTAAACAAGAAAATGTTTTTTGATATCTACCTGGGTATATTTTTGTGTACTGCTGACTGTAATAACACACAGAGCATTTTCATTTTGTCAGTGTTTGCCAGAATAAGTGTAGTCCATTTCAGAAGTTGTTACTGTTGTAGTGTGTTACATTGTACCGAAGTCTTCCTTTTGCAACATTGCATTTTCTCTAGCTATAAATGTTTCACTGTTTCAAAGATCACCAGGCTCCTGATAGCTGCATTTGTGCTTTGCTTGTAGCAACACAGTTTAAATTCACTGTCACTGCATAGATTGTACTTGTGATTTGGACACATACTGTACTTGGAAAGCATTATTCCCATTTGGGAGCACTGCAGCTGTTATTTTATCTAGGCTACAAATGGCAATGTGTGTATACTACCCCACACTGCCTACACAGATATCACTGTGAATTAAAACACATCTGCTTATAGTAGTAACAACTGATGGCCTTTCTCTATACTTAAAGCAGCAGTACCAAGTCAAAACAAATCTGCCCTTTTTCGTCACTTTATTTCCTGTGCTCTGCTGATCATGTCCCAGGGATTCATTCCCACTGACATTGTACTATCTCCCCATAATTTGCTTGGTTTCCCTTTGTTTTTGCTTACATTTCTGCCTCCCGCCATGTTGACAGCAACAGTAAAAGATAGGCAGACAGGCAGGCGCTGTCGTTTCTGTGGCTCCACAGAACATTGAAATTGATCACGTCCTGATGATCTAGTGCCCCTGCTTTAATAACTGCTCAATAAAATTAACACTACAACAGGAAATTCCTAGATTGTATTTCTGCTCATAGTTCCATGCACCATTATATTAGTAAAACAATAATACCCGGCTGAGCAGCTAGCTCTTCCTCAGTCACAGAGGGTATGAATGAACGAAATAATACTGTGATCCTATGGTGACATCGTATTGGCTAACACGCTGCCAAGCAGACTTCGCTGTAAGAGCACTACATTATCCATCATTTCATTCATACCTCTTGTGACTGATTAGTGTGCAAGTCAATTACATTTCACTATAGGAGCAATTCTTGAGTAGCTTTTTTTTTTTTACAGCAGCAAGTGTTCCATTTGGATTTGTATTATCTTATTATTGGTGCTAGCGGTACCGCCAACCCATGGTCAGCTCCCTGATCTGTCCTGCTCATGGCTACATATCCAAGGGACTTACTACATGGAATTCACAGCTTGTGACAGCTGAGCTACAAAAAAGCATTGCAAGTGGCACGTGTCTTTTTTGCCCCTGCTGTTTTTGCAGCATGTGAACAATACAGCTGTTACTGCCTTTGGTGGTGGTGGTGGGGTAAGATACAAAGGGACCACATGATGATTGTTCTTCTCTGCACAAAGCCAACAATCAGGGTTAGGGAAGGAGGTGACTAGACTTCCAGGGAACCGGGTGAATATATATATTTTTTTTAATTATCAACAATCGGGGTTCAGGGAGGGGGAGCAGCAGACTACAAGGGAAAAATGACATATATTTTAATATGTATCAACGATCGGGGTATCCTGGATCTGGGTTTGGGGAGGGGGTGAGCCACTAGATTACCAGGGTAAATGGGCAGATATTTTTCTATTTATTAACAATCAGTGTTCAAGGAGGGGGTGGGGCAGTGGAGTTCCAGGGAACGGAGCAGGACATTATTTTTATCAACTATTGTGGTTCTGGGATGAGGGGTCCAGACCACAAGGGGAAAAAGGACATATATCTTAATATTTATCAACAATTGGGGTTCAGCAGAAAGGGGGGCACTAGACTACCAGGGCAAAGGGGCAGATTTTCTTTATTAATTAATGATCGGGGTTCGAGCAGGGGGTGGCCCACTAGACTACCAGGGCAAGGGGTCAGATATTAGTTCATTTATCAACAACTGGGGTTACAAAAGGATAAAAAATAAAGTTGCACCAGGCAAACGGGACCATTGTGAACCATCCACATTAGGCAATGGGGTGGATATTTTACTATTAATTAACGATTGTTGCAGCTTTTTCTCATATTTTAGTGATGTGAAACTAAGTTAAAATATCTGTTTTAAAACATATATTTGTCTTTTTCAGGTACAGACTGCAGATCTTTTCATTGTGCTTCTGATTAGTCACTGCAACCACACACCGATGCCATAGTTAGTATATAATTAAAGTACTAACTTTTGCAATTGACCCCAAATGATTCTGCATTCAATTCAGAGCAAATAAAAATGGTAATTTACTTTAAAAGGGTAAAGCAGCATTTGCTACGGCAATCCATAAATAGCTACTGATGGTTCTGAACAAAAAGGGACCGCACCAACACATGAAGATCTGTCCAAAAATGTTTTTTCCTGTGAGGATGCTCCCCGGATCAGCCCCCACATGCTGTCATGACATCCCACTATACTTGTTGCTATATACTGTACATTTTAAATGCAATTTGTAAGCGCCAAATGATGAGAATGTGCTGCTCTGTTTAGGAAATGTAAATATAAGTGACAGTCATGAGCCAGCTTCTGAACAGCTCTGACAGTCTGTCATTTGTGCAGTAGTCATTGACGCCACTCCATGAATGATGTCAGTGGCTAATAGCACTCAGCCACGATCGGGAAAGCAGGTGGCTTTTTCAGTGAGACAACTGACAACAACAAAAAATGACCATATGACATGCAGTAAGAAAGAAAAACACCCCATAAAAATATATATGTAAAAAAACAAGTCTTTATTAGGTACAGGATGTCATAGAATTACTTATTTGAAGTAAATAAAATAACATCATTGCAACTGATCTTTAAAAGGTGTGCTGAGACATCAATAATCTGTTACTACTGTAAGACTAAATAAGGCATATTTCATTAAACAAGGTTCTACTGATACGTCAAAAATGATATGAACACTTTTGTTAGAGCTGGCAGAATTGCATAGAAGCCGGAACAGTTCTGATCCCTATTCAGAACGGGAACACACGGGGAATCTGATTGGTTCTAATTGGTTCTGATTATTGCAGATTATTTATAAACATGTAAATTAGATGCACTAGATTCACGTCTTTTATGAAACAGAGAAAAATAAATAAATAGCAACATGTTATTTTATGGTAACTATCCGGTCACATCGAACAAGTCAAAATATCATGCCTACTGCGTACTGCACCTCCTTACAAACATTCAGTACCGATGAACTGCTGCCATGTACTGTATCTATTAATTGATCAGTAAAAGATTTCAGCACTTGTCCTTGTGGATGTTCAGGTTGACTTTAAAGATCCTACGGCACTTCTCAAAACAGTACAGGAATGGCTCCTGAGTTCTTACTAAATTTTCATAATTCATTCTGCCTTCTTCCTGCCTTTCACTGCTAAACAGATAACGTATCAAATCCGGAATCGGAGATGCAAAATGTAGGAAATACGCACCTGTACAGATAAAGTACTACAAAAAGTAATTTTATTCAAACAGTTGTTTTATTCTGTTACTATTCTGTTAATAGTTTTAAAAGATTAGATACGCAAGGTTTGGATGTCTGATCACAAAAAAATATACAGTAGTTTATTAATATTGTGTCAGTGTACGTGGACACTTACTGCAGCATACTAAGTGAATTAGGAAGTTCAGAAGTTGAAGTAAACATTGTTACTGACTGACCAGGTTGGTGGTATATTTGAATATCCAGCATGTCTTGGAAATAGTGGTCACAGGATAATCCATTGGAATAGGTTGCTGCATTTTTCTGGACTGTGATTTTTGCCTGCCCATTTAAACTGTTAACTTCAAAACTTTGTGCCTATTCCATGGTGTACTGGATGTACAAATAAACCACTAACCAGGACTTTCAGTAAAAATTCTGTCACCATTATGTACTGTACTTCACCATCTACACTTTGCGCCTCAGTGTCCAATAGAGAATCAGTAGCCATAATTTACTCATTATGCTAAGTGTCCACATACACCAATGAACTGTTAGCAAACTATATATTTTTTTTTCCCTTTTAATGCTAGTAAAGTACTCCACCTAGCCCAGAGACAGTAGTGACAGATCTCAAAATGCAGTGACTTCCTCATGGAGCATTACAGGTGTATGCAGACCTGCACCTGCTGTGTAATTTTAAACTAGAAAAAGGCAGCATTCGCAAGGTGGGACTTGAAATAATAGTTAATTAAGCAATAATGCATGACAGGGTGTGGGTTGTGCTGGGATAACTTCATGCCTGAGTGGTTGAGCATGAGGCCACAGGCTGAATGCATCCAATGTCCCAGAAGTGAGGTTATCCCAGCACAACCCACATCCTGGAGTGCATTAATGCTATTATACAATGGCTCGTTGTTATACAAAATAAAAAAAAAATTTTAAAAATGTTTTTAGTATATTTTTAGTGTGACAATATATCTTTGTTTCTTAAGCGAAGATGGGAGAAATCAATATCATGTTGAATACAGTGAAGTTGTGTTGGGATAACCTCACTGTGCCAGGGACACACTGATCAATCAGAATGCAGGAAATTTTCTTGTCATTGTATAATAATCATTTTACTGTAGTCTGCATTCACTCCAAATAGGGTATTTATTTATCAGTCATTTTTTTGGGGGGGGGGGCTGCTGGAAGTGATCTCTGTTGCACTGCTTTACTGCCACATGGCATGGCATTCCCCTCAGCCCCCAACCCTGCACTTCAGTTATTGTGTTCTAGCGATCTCATGTTACTGTGCATTTTTAAATCTTAACCTTTCATTCTTTCTCTCTGTTGTGTGTGTGTGTGAGTGCTATTTCCTATTTGAAATGGTGATTGCACACACATTTTATAACTTATCCGGATTTGCACTTCTCTGCCATTTTATTTGAACCTGCTACCCATCTAGCTCTTTACTTATTTTTTTTTTTTTTGGCTTATGATGATTAATCTGTTTGCTAAACAAAACTGATCAGTTGCCAGTCAGAAGGGTGTGGGGGTTAAGGTTAATTGGCACAGTGTTCTTGTTATATGCACTACCCTATTGCACCTGTTATTACTAAATTAAACATTACCTCCCCTTCCCAGTTCAGGTGGATATACCTCACCCATCCTGATGCCAGTATGCCTTAAAAAAACTCACTACTTGCTCAGGCTGACCTCTTTCACTTATCCCACTGCCAGTACAACTTTATGAGAAGAAAAAATCCTCACCCAATTCTGGCTGACCTACTGCACTGTACCTCACTAGTCCTAATGAAGGTGTCTTGTATAAGATGATGAGTTTATTGGAGATATTTTGAATATCTTGCACAAGAGATATAGTAGGAGTAGGATAATCTCACTGGTATATTTTGATACAATCTTTCACCGTTAGTTGGGACACTGAAACCAATGTTGAGATGTGAACATAGTATAATTACAGTCTGTTCATTAGGGGGAGGGCTGGACATATGTAGTACATTGCAGGTAGCTATCATGTTCTCTGAGAGCTGAAACAGTGATGACTTTTGAAAAAGAGCAGAATGTAACAGAGCTACTGTAGGCCTTAAAAACTCACTAGTCAAGTCAAGTCAGTCACTGGTCTGAAGTTAGTGGGGGGAGGGGGAAATTGTTCACACCTATTGTTCCTAAATTAAAAGAAATCAATTTGTGTGAAACAGAGGGATCAATCACCATGACAACATTCATTACTGGTATGTGGCATTCCAGTTCTTTGTGGTGCAGTTGTTTTCAGGTTAGCAAGAGTAGGTGTGGATTTTTGTTTTTTAAGAGCCTGAATTGTTTGATTACTTTCAGTGACAGAGTTTTCGAGTTTTTGTGCATGGCGAAGAAACTCTAAAGATATAAAGATGCCTCTTTTGGTAGTAACTTTTCCCTGCATACCAACAGCTTGTGTCTTGCCTCACTTTTTGGGGTGTGCTCTTATTATGTAGTGCCATCTATACATAAGCAATTTGAAAAAAAAACAACTAAAAAAAATGTTGTGCCCCATAAATGTCACAACACAGACCTGTTATTTAATTTAGCCACATCCCCCACAGTCTCTCATATTCAAAACATACACTAAAATTATGAATAGTTAGCCAGTTCCCAAGGCATACTGTGTCTCTCAAACTGTTCTTAAAGAAATAAGGAACAGAGATCCTCAATATGAGAGCAGCAAGAGGCACAGTCTCAAACATGGAGATACAGTACTGTACAGTACAAGCTCAGAAGACTGTGGAAACCTTGGTGTTTACTTGTATTTTTTTTGTTAGCATCTTTGAATAGTTTGCATTTCTGTAATGAATGTAAAGCACCTTATCTCAGTTTTTTTATTTAATTACAGTATGTATTTTATCACATGCACAGCATAACTTGTTTATGGATGGATTGTTTATATATATATATATATATATATACTGTGTCTATATATATATATATATATATACACACATATATATATATACACATATATATATATATATATATATATATATATATATATATTATGTTGTTCACCACAACATAACCCAGATAGACCATCTTAGGGTAGCTGGTTCATTCCACTGGGGTGTTAAACAGACAAGGCACACTGATGAGTCTTGGTGGAATGAAACAAGTGTCTATGTCTTCTGTTGGCACCCTTTGCAAACTGTGTGAGAGGCCTTTCAGCACCATGCATTTCTGCTTAAAGTTGAACCAGCATAATATTCTGTGGTGATTTGCATATGCAGCCCATGATGCTTTGCATTGTGGGGGCATGTGTGATTTTGTATTTCCTTGAAACTTGGCTTCCTGGCCAAATGCCCTTTGGGGTAACCATTGCCTCAGTGCTTGCGCACAGAGATTCTTTGTCTTTTTTTAATTGTTTTTTGTTTTAATTGGGTTCACCACAACATAACCCAGATAGACCATCTTAGGGTAGCTGGTTCATTCCACTGGGGTGTCAAACAGAGAAGGTATACTGATGAGTCCTGGTGGGATGAAACACGTGTCTATGTCTTCTGTTGGCACCCTTTGCAAACTGTGTGAGAGGCCTTTCGGCACCAGGCATTTCTGCTTAAAGTTGAACCACCATAATATTCTGTGGCAGCCCATGATGCTATGCATTGTGGGGGCATGTGTGATTTTGAATAAATATATATATATATATATATATATATATATATATATATATATATATATATATATATATATGTCACAGTAGGCAGTATTTAAAACTTTTGTGTATTTCATAAGTTTGGGTTGTTAATAAATGTACAGTATCTTCACATTGCTGGCCATATGGACAAACATTGCATATTTTGCAAACGGAAAAAAAAATCTGTCAATTTTGGAAAACAAAATCTCCCTTCTTGTCTGTTGTCCCTTTGAAATCTACAATGGACCAACCTTGTCTTATGTTCAGTGGTCTTCAGAACGAGATCATGGCTTTCTCCCCTATAATGTTGCGTAAGGTAGGATTGCTTAAAAGGATTGTCTAGAATCTATTAATTAGAATCCAATGGACCCTGCGACTGAGTTGTACTCAATATAAAAAGTTAGATGTCCCTCTATACTTGAAGCTTTACCCTTGGGGCAATTAATTCATTTCAATCAAGACCTTTCATTTTTTGTCTGGCTTGTGCAATTACTGTATAAATTGTCATACACTGACATACGGGACTGCATTTATGGAGATCAAATGCTATTTTACTCAGGATAGAAGACACTGCACTACTGCCAAAGTGGAAGTGGAAAAACAGATTTGAAATGTTTATATCTTTGGTTTTACTTCCCTTTACTACATAATCCTGCTTTTTATTATACTGCAATCATGTATTGTACGTTGATAAATTCCCACATTGTATTTTGAAGGACTTATTTAGGTTTTAGCACAGTTTTAGTGCTTTATGTTTTAAACAGAAAGTACCCAAGCCGGCCCAGTGGCACTGAGGGTTGAGGCGCTGGATGCCACACCTCGCACCATGCCAGTGACCTGAGTTTGGGAACAGACTCAGGCTGCCGGGGGTTGGCAGGGGAGAGGAAGGATTGAGTGTCCCACGATGGCTCTCCTTCCTCAGGGGAGGGTTGGGGCACTACAGCAACAGCTGGTGCAGGTCAGCGGCACAGCAGTGAGCAGTAGAAATGGGGGAGAGCATGACAGTTGTCGGCACATTGTGCCCTGATACCATTGCACATCTGGCTCTCGGGGAGAAAAACATCATAAAAATGGCAGAGTGTGATCTCAGTGGCTGATGGCTATGCCCGGCACCACTGGTACCCGATAGGATCCTGCCACAGGGCAGCATGAGCGAATAAAGGATGGCCCTGTGGGGTGCCAGACCGGGCCTGGGGAGTGCAGGTGTTGGTGGCCGGAGATTGTGAGGGATCTGATCTGCAAGAGGAGGATAAATAAAGATGATATAAAAAAATCAAAAACAGGAAGTACCCAAGAATTCATGTTTGAATCTCACCAGGGCTAGACCTCAGGATTTGATTCCTCAGTTTCCTAAACTGTTACAGTTACTGCCTTGCAGTAGAACTAACCCTTGCCATTTGGATCATGGTAAATAAAACAAGTAAAATTAATAAAAAGATCAATGGTCGTTTGGCACCTGTGGATGTCTGCCTAGTGTGTGACTGTACAGTAGCTCAAAATGATCTGCAATTTCACCCACATATTTGTTCAGAAATCTAGAAATGTTATCTGGGCCAATCAGTTCTACTGAAAAGCAAGAACTGTGAACTGTGACAGCATAGACACTGGAGACCCAAAACCTACAGTCTGCCCTGGTGGGACTGAAACCTGAATTCCTCTGAACACCATTCTTCTACTGGTACTGGTCTACAGTCTCCACAGACTGCACATCTTAAATTGTCTCATTACCGACTTCCTCCTATACAGTGGGTTCAGAATGAAAAGACACACTCTCTAATGGGAACACTACGGTGTCATTGTGCTCATCACATTCAAAAGGAATCATTGTAGGATAAGCAGCACAGTCAGCTGTCACTAAGTGTGAACTGCAAGGGGAAAGGAAAAAATAATCAAAAAAACTGGACCAGCACAGCTGCAAATGTGAACACAGGTGGTACACTGCAAATGAATGTACAGTACGAAACAAAAAAACACCATCAAGGATGGGGGGGGGGTATGCTGGACTACCAGGGAAATTGTTTTTTAATAGTTGAGGTGACATCTGGGATGAGGAGGAGAGTGGCTAGATTACCAGAAAAAAAGCATTTTTAAGGAATTACAGTATATAATGGGATATCAGGGACTGGCAATAGTTGAAAAGGAGTGACGAAAAGCTACACACAGGCTGAATGTTAAAGCTGCAAGGTGGAGAATATAAAAATTAATGCTAAGTTCAGAATAATGAGAAAACTGTAAAATCTATCAAGTAACAGGGAGAGGGTAAGCAGGATGAGAGAGACCTGTGGTCAATTAGCTTTTAAAATCTTGGCATACCACTGGGTGCGGCACCAGTTATAACTCTGCATTAAATCCCTGACAATTAACATGCCACCTGCTGGTGCACCTGTACAAATAGTAAGAAATATAAATGCTGGCACTTCAGGGCTTCTGATTAGTTGCTGCCACCACCGCTTGGATAAATGATGAATTACACTATGAGGCTGCCTATACTGTACCACAGAATAACAACTGGTGCCGCACCGAGTGATATACTGAGTGGCACAGTACCATACCGACTAGTAAAATTTGGTACCAGTCAACTTAACTGTAACACGCACTGCACATTTGTACACCCCTGGTATACCTCATCACATTAAGACTTACATGATGTTGGTCCCTAGAGACATAGAAACATTATTACTTGCAGAGTACAATATTGAGAGAAGGACCAAATTTAACTTGTCAGCTCAGCAATGTGGGTCCCTGAGAAATTTAGAGAATGATAAAAACATCATCATCAAAACTGCAGACAAGGGATGGGCTTTGGTAGTTATGGATTACGCACAATACAAAAAGTCCTGTGAAACATTACTACCTGATAAAAATAACTATCTAAAACTCAATATAGATCCCATCAAACAGATTCAGGACCTGGTGAAGACCTTACTAGCACTTCTCATGTCCCTTCTCTCTGAATGACCAAATGTTTATAATGCAGACACCTGCCTGCTCACCCACACCTGGAATCAATCCATTCCCTCCTCTGTGCTCTTCTCATGTCCCTCCTCTCTGAATGACCAAATGTTTATAATGCAGACACTTGCCTGCTCACCCATGCCTGGAATCAATCCATTCCCTCCTCTATGCTCTTCTCATGTTCCTCCTCTCTGAATGACCAAATGTTTATAATGCAGACACTTGTCTGCTCACCCACACTTGGAATCAGTCCATTTCCTCCTCTGTGGACTTCTCATGTCCCTCTTCTCTGAATGACCAAATATTTATAATGCAAACACTTGCCTGCTCACCCACACCTGGAATCAGTCCATTCTCTCCTCTATGCACTTCTCATGTCCCTCCTCTCTTAATGACCAAATATTTATAATGCAGACACGTGCCTGCTCTCACACACCTGTAATCAGTACATTCCCTCCTCTGTGCACTTCTCATTTCCCTCCTCTCTGAATGATCAAATGTTTATAATGTAGACACTTGTCTGCTCAGCAACACCTGGAATCAATCCATTACCTCCTCTCTGCACTCCTTTCTGTTTGACCAAGTGTTTAAAATGCAACACTTGTCTACTCACCCACACCTGAAATCAGTACATTCCCTCCTCTCTGCACTTATCCTCTTCCTCCACTCTTCATGACCAAATGTTTATAATACAGACACTTGCCTGCTCACCCATGCCTGAAATCAATCCATTCCTTCCTCTATGCACTTCTCATGTCCCTCCTCTGTGAATGACCATATGTTTATATTGCAGACACTTGCATTCTCACATAAAATTGGAATCAGTCCATCCCTTCATATGTGCACTTCTCATCTCCCTGCTCTCTGAATGACAAAAATTATATATTGCAGACACTTGCCCGCTCACCCACACCTCGGATTGAAACCAATGGCTTGATTTTCAAAAGGTAATGCAGGGTCTGTGCTAAGCTTTACATCACCCTTTTTTTGTGCAGCTGCACCAACTCCTTTGACACAACTGAATCTGATTTTAGCACTTTGGGTGCAGCTGCAAACATTTCCTAATTTTACTGCAACTTATGTGGCATTTTGTCCACAGCTGTCAAACTTCTGTCATATCTTTTCTGTGATTTTGGTTATGCTGAAATACTCCAAAAGGACATGAAGAATAAGAATGTTCATGTTTTTCTTTTAAAGAAAGGTTACACTGTGAAGAATGTGTATTCTAGGAGTCTGTGAAAGGCTACTTAACAAGGATATGCCAGAAACAATCACCTGTCATAAAACATTTCACTTCAAAGCACAATACTTGCAAACAGGATTAGAGAAATAACCATTCTGGAAGGCTATTATGAATTATTTTACAGGTGTCATAACTGTCAGGGAGATAGGACATCAAAGACAGCCAGGAAGTTGTATTGTGGGACATATAGAATAATAATACTGATTCCCTAAAATTTTGGAAAGGAGCAAGAGAGATCCCTGCTGGCCAAAATGATAAGACCATCAACTGACCAAAAGCAGTCCTACCAACTACCGGACTGGTAGAGTTCTAACTTTTGTCAGATGTCTTGTAACCAAATTTCTACACCCTTTGTATGATAATTATTTAATTAATAGTAAAAGCATTTGTTTTTTTAAGAAAACTGCCTGGAAGTAATTTTGTTTTGTGTGAGAGTGGGGACATATTAATCTGTGACCAGACTATTATTGCTAGAGGTGTCACCATAGCTACCAGCCAGACAGGGGTCCTGGAAATGAATCTGGGGGCTAAGTCAGAGGAGATACATATGAACATACAAACAAAGCCTGTAGATAAAGGACAATATGGTCTATTCAGTTTGCTTGATTTTTCAGTTTGTGGTCACTACCACTATTTACTCCCCCTTCCCTCCTCCCCCATCTCTTACACGAATCTCCTGTTATGTTTACTTTTCCCTAGAATCTATCCCACCCTCTTTGATATGACCACTGACTTTTGTAAGATCAACTCTTCTGGTAGCCTATTCCACTCCTCCACCACCCTCTCTGTGAAGTAATGTCTCCTTAGTTCCCTCTTGAACCTACCCCCTCCAGTTTCTTGCTATGTTCCATAGTGACTCCCTCCCTATCTGCAATAATTGGTATGTATCCACTCTAGTAATGCCATTTAAGTACTTAAAGGTCTCTATCATTCCCCCCTTCTCTTCTGTCCTCCAGGGAGTACATGTTGAGCTTACCTAATCTATCCTCATAGGTTCTGCCTCCCAAACCATTTATGGTTTTGGTCACCCTTCTCTGGACTCTCACCAGGAGACTGATTTCTTTCTTTAGATGGGGTACCAGAACTGGGCACAGTACTCCAGATGCAGTTTCACCAATGAGCTGTACAAAGGCATGATAACATCTGCACATCTGGAGATGATCCCTTTGGCAATACACCCTGACATCATCTTGGCATTGACTGCCATCCTTCTGCATTGCTCTGAGTGATTTACATTCTCTGTTACTAATGCCACAATGTCCTTTTCTTCTTCTTCTGAGGGCTTTACCTTCCCCCATATGATAACTGAACCTGCGGTTTTGGGTCCCAAAGTGCATAATCTTGCACTTCCTGGCATTACGTTTCAGCTGCAAAGTTTTTTGCCCATTCCTCTAGTGTGTTCAGATCTCTTTGCAGAACCCTCCCCTCCTCTTCCTTGTCCACTACTGCCCTTATTTTGGTGTCAGAGAACAGACTCATTCTACTCTTCACACCTGTTGCTGTCAGCAATGAACACTTTAAATAGCACAGGTCCCAGAATGTATCACTGCGGGACACCGCTGCTGACTACCCGGGGGATGGAGAGCTCCCCCTCTGCCATAACCCGCTGTTGACTATTGCTCTGCCAGCTTCCACTTTACAAAACCATTTTTTCCCTACTCCCAGAGCCATCAGCTTGCTCCCTAACCATCTATGTGGCACTGAATAAAAGGTTTTGCTGAAGTCTAAATACAGGACATCAACTGACTTCCCCTTATCTGATTCTCTGGTTAACCAATTGAAGTCATCCACCAGATTTGTCTGGCATAACCTCTCCTGGTGAACCCCAGCCATTGATCATCCTGTAGTCCATACTCCTTCATGAATGCCACCAACCACCCATTCATGATAAACTCCTAGTTTGCACACTATGGCTATGTGGCTGGATCATCTCTAGGTCATCCCTTATGGATGGGCACCATATATGCTATCTTGCAGCTTGATGGCATGCAAACCATATGCAAGGAGGTGTTAAACACATCCACCAGGTGTGCCACCAGTACATGTGCCAATTCATTTAGCACCAGTGGATGTATCTCATCCAGCCTGAGTGCCTTACCTACCCTTAATAATTTTAGGCCAGTCAGCACTTCCTCTACTGTGATTTCACAATCTGTTAACATTACCCCCCTCCCTTCTCCCTTCCCCCTTCCCCCAACCTCAATCTCTTAGGGATGGGCTACCCTCTTCCATCTTAAATACTGAGCAGAAGTATTCATTAAGTATTTCTGCTTGTTCTGCCTCTTTTTCTGCCCACCCCCATCTTTCTTGACCTTTACTATCCATTCCCTGATTCTCCTTTTTTCTACTATATCTAAAGAAGCTCATCTCCTATGTCTAATCCCCTGTACTAATTTCTTCTCTTTTGAGGCCTTGGCTCCCGTCACTACTCTAGTCACATCCCTTGATCTCAATATATGTTCCTTCCTGTTCTCTCCCCTGCCCATTTTCTTAAATCTCCTGAAGGCATTTCTTTTCTCCTTTACAGACCTGTACCTCCCTCATCCACCAGCTGGGCTTCCTGGACCTCTTATGCTTTCTAGTACTCCTTGTGCATAGGTTTCTAGCCTCAGTCATACCCTTCTTTATACATAGGTTTAGACATAAGTCTCAGGGAGGAGTCTGTAGGATTTTGAGCTAGGTTCCTGTGCCACCTGTGGAAGAAGACACAATCAGGGTTACAAGGACAGCCCCAATGAGTTTGTACCACCTGGGTCCTCCCCCCCAATGCATGCAGCAACCAAGGAGGGTTCTCATTTGGCTACAGACTGAAGATTATATTTTGCCCTTACCCAGACTAAAGAGGAAGCCCTGGTCCTCATGGCAAGTGTTCAGTTGCGAACTTAGCAAGCACTCTAGAAGGACAGGGGGAGTGTCTTTCTGTTCCTCTGTCATGGACTGCACTTAGGTGTGGGCACTGTGAGCTCAGTGAACCCGTCCCCCATGAGTGGGTTTGTAAGAGGTCTGGTGGCATAGTGGTGGGGTCTGAGAGATATTGGTAGCACAGGCATAATGTTTGGACTCAAAGCCAGTGTATCAAAGTGATAAACTGTAAGCAATCCACACACAAATGGGACAGAGATTTGGAAGAAAAACCTTTTTTAACAGTATAAAGTTCCCTACCTGTTTTGTTGGGGTTTTTTTGGTGTACGCTAGTGTAGTTGTAGTTAGGGTAGAAGATGGCTTCCAATTACAGTGAATGCACTGCAGACCACCTAACACAGTTGTGTCAGGAAAGAGGGGTCCAATACGAGGGACAAACCAAAAGGAATCTCATGGAGGCTCTTATGGCAGCTGATGAGCAAGCTGTTAACCAGAAACTCTTGTTACAGCCAGTGACTGAAAAGGACCAGATCCATGGGTTAAGAGACATGGGGACATCTCTTTCACTGGTAAATGGGGATTTGGTTGGGCTTCACCAGTTTATATCAAATCACTTTGTAACTGTAAGGGGATTAACTGGGGAGAAGAAAACTCTGCCACTTGCTAGTGTTCTCCTGGACTGGGGCGAGACAGGGAGAGACAGTACAAAAAGCGACAGAGACAGACCACCATACCCTGTATGTGATTATAGGGAATAATCTCCAACAGGGGGTGGTGTGTGTGTGTGGTTACCCACAGTCAGACGGTAAAGGACGCTTATAGTTCCCTGAACCACATGGAGGCTCTGGTGAAAAAGAATGGGAGGTGGCTTTCTCTGCCTGGATTTTCTGAAATGGAGAGTAGTGAAAGAGAGGTAGGAATTCCTCAAGTAGCCATTCAAGGTTACTTTGAGGAGGGAGGGGTAACACATGGTCAGAAGGTTAGGGATGGCAGTGACTCTGAATGCACTGACACTAGAGCTATGGACCCCAGTTCAGGAACTGAAGGAGACATGTCCCATGCATTTGGAGAATGTGAAGATTTTGCAGCCACTCAGTGAACTGACTCTAGTTT
The DNA here is from genome assembly GCA_016271365.2 of Neoceratodus forsteri. Taxonomy (NCBI): domain Eukaryota; kingdom Metazoa; phylum Chordata; order Ceratodontiformes; family Ceratodontidae; genus Neoceratodus; species Neoceratodus forsteri. The sequence continues at coordinate 405,335,559 of CM057457.1, forward strand.
GGAGACGCTGACGACTTGTGCAGCATCTAACGGGATACAGGGAGGTGACATAAGACATAGGGTATTTTGAGAAAATGGATTGTTGTATGCACAGAACATGAGGACAGAGGAAGGAGTGCTGGGCAGACAGTTTGTAGTTCCCCAGGGGCATTGTGTGTGATTGCTCAAGATCACCCTGTTATCCTTACAGCTGGATATCTGGGCATCACACTACACAGCGATTGGCCCAGATTTTCTAATGCCACAAATTCACCCAGCAGGTGTCACAGGGTGACCCTTGTGATGAGTAGAGGCTCTAATATTCTTACAAATACCCCACCAGGAAGTGAAAGAGAATAGAGTGCCTATGTCAAGGTAAATGAAATGGCATTAAATACCTATACAAAGGCCTGTATATTTAAATACTGCTGTATAGCAGGTAAAAGGCTACATATGCAGTGTACAGGACAAGAACAGCAATTTGGTTAATTCTGTAACCCTGTCTCTGCTATTGTATGTTCTGTGGCATTTAGTAAACAGAAAGCAAGATATGGAGCAGGACTTGAGGATACCAAGAGTATACCATAAGTTTACCGCTTCTTACGTTCCTGTATATAGGGTGACAAACGTGTAACAGATTCCAGGGTATTAGTTACATAGAAACATAGAATTTGACAGCAGATAAGGACCACTTGGCCCACCCAGTCTGCCCATTTCTCTACCTAAAGCATAAGCTGGAGATCCTAGCTAACCAACAGCCTACTTCTTCCTACCCGCACCCCCTAGAATTGCCTTATGACTGTCCCGTGCATTCTTGAATTCCACCCATTTTTGACTCCTTAACCTCCTCAGAAAGGCTGTTCCATGCATCCACAACCATCTCTGTGAAAAAATAATTCCTCACGTTTCCTCTGAGCCGTCCCCCCTCTAGCTTCAAATTGTGCCCCATTGTTCTTGCACACCTCTTTTTCTGAAAGATGCTACCTTCTTAGACTTTGTTGATTCCTTTGAGGTACTTGAAAGTTTCTATCATGTCCCTCCTCTCCTCGAGACTATACATATTAAGCTCCTCAAGTCTCTCTTGATATGTCTTCTGGTGCAGACCCTGCACCATTTTAGTTGTCCTCCTCTGGACAGCCTCCATCTTGTCTATGTCTTTGCGGAAATTGGGTCTCCAGAACTGTACGCAGTACTCCAGATGGGGTCTTACCAGCAGTCTGTATAGAGGGATAACTTCCTGTTTTCTACTGGTGATGCCTCTCCCTACGCATACCAGTATCCCCCCAACCCTCTTTACTGCCTTCTCACATTGCTTGCTCACCTTCAGGTCATCTGATATGACTACCCTAGGTCCCTTTCCATTGTTGTTGTTGTTGTTGTTGTTAGTATCTCACCCCCCATTGTGTACTCTTCCCCTGGGTTTTTGTTTCCCAGGTGCATTACTTTGAACTTCTCAGCATTGAATCTAAGCTGCCATATATTTGACCATTCATCTAACCTTGCCAAGTCCCTTCTCTTCCTTTCCACCCCACCTTGTGCATCAACTCTGTTGCAGATCTTTGTGTCATCTGCACCTTCCAGTCCCTCTGCAATGTCACTTAAAGACATTTAAGAGGACTGGTACTAGTACTGATCCCTGTAGTACCCCACTAGTAACCCCCCTTTCTTTAGAGTGTACTCCTTTTACTATTACCCTCTGTATCCTGTTCTCCAGCCAATTCTTTACCCAGGCTACACATTACTTGTTTGGCTGGTAAGCAGAATATTGTTTGTCCCAGCCATGAGTAAGTTAATTATGGGACCCTGGAATGGAGCTTCATGGCATGGGTGGGCTGGAGCTCCTCCAACCCTCTGTTGTACAGGGGGGTTGGACTTTTCTGACAGCTATATGACTGATATAAGCCTTGCTATTGTGTTTACAGGGTGTGTCTTAGCCTGATTAAATGTTCCAGGGTATGTTAGAAGCTGGCAATAATTTGTCAGTGTTCATATGTGGGGCCCTGGGACGGAACTCCTGAGAGTGGGAGGGCAGGAGTTCCACCCCCTACAGGGCATCTGGTGAGGAGAATCAGTTGAATACACTTTTCCTCTAAAGGGGGGGTAAATGCTGAAAGGGGGTGAAAGGTTCCAACTGCCTGGAAAGTCGCCACTGTCACCCCTATCTTTAAAGGTGGTGATAGGACTGTGGCTGGAAACTATCGACCGATCTCCATTCTCTCTCCTCTCTCCAAGGCCTTGGGAAAAGTGGTGGCCTCTCAAATCTCTGACTACCTCTCCACCTACAATGTCCTTTGTCCTGAGCAGCATGGCTTCCGAGCGGGCCACAGTACCAACACAGCCCTCCTAGAGTTCTCCAACTTTCTCCACTCCTCCTTAGACACTGGTTCTCTGGCTGGTGCTGTCTTCATTGACCTCTTGAAAGCTTTCGACACTGTCTCCCACCCCCTCCTTCTTGATGCCCTTAGTCTCTGGTTTTGCTGCTGGGCTATCTCCTGGTGCACCAGTTATCTGTCTGACCGCTCACAGCATGTAAAAATTAATGGGACCTACTCAGACATCTGTCCCATCTTTTCTGGGGTTTCCCAGGGCTCCATTCTGGGCCCCTTACTATTCTTCCTTTACCTTAACACCCTTCCATGCTCTTGCTCGGGGAACATTCTATTGTACACTGATGATGCAGTCATCTTTGCCTCAAGTCGTAACCCTACTGCCCTCCAGGACTCGCTGCAGAAGTCCTTCACTGAAGCCGAGGGCTGGTTCAAGGAACATAGATTGGTGATAAATCTTAAAAAAACAAAAACCATGTTCTTCATTCATCCCCAAAACAAGTCCTGCAACTTCAAACTCCTCATTCACTCTGGGTCCTCATTCCCACTCGAACAAGTTTGCTCCTATAAATACCTAGGGATCTATTTTGACCCCTCCCTCTCCTTCCATGGACACATCGCTGCCCTAGCCACTGCTACTAATATCCGATTGGGCATCTTACATCGAGTAAACACTGCTCCTCCCGAGGCTCTTCGACTCGCAGTCACCTCCTCTATCCTGTCCCTAGTGGACTATGGACTGCCGGTGTATGGTGCTGCTGATCAGACCGCACTCCATAAAATTCGCACTACTCTGAATAAGGCCTGCAGGTTAATTACTGGAGCACCTAGGATGACACACACCTGTCTACTGTATGCTAAAGCGCTGGTACTTGATCTCGATGAGCGCCTCAAATATCTTACCTGTACCCTTACAAAAAAGACCCTCCTTGGGCTTTCCCCACCAGGATTGACCACCACCATACGCCGCTCTGTCCCACTAGTTCATACTTGGACCTCTGGGAAAACCTTTCTTGTTATCCCTAGAGCTAGGACCTCTCACGGCCAAAGAGCCTTCAGCTTTAGGGCCCCCTCCTGGTTCAACACACTGCCCCCCTCCATCTCCGAAGCTCCAACTATATCGTGCTTCAAAACTTCCTTACGTAACCACCTTATTAACACCGATGCTGTAACTGCCACTAGTCAAAGCCGTACTCAATACTTATGACAAAGCTTATTACTAAGCTGCTAAGGATGACATAACTCTGGTATTGTTTGCATCCATCCTACCTGTACCAGCTTGTTTGTATCTATGTCTTAATTTTACTGTTATACTTATGTGTTGTACTGCTATACTGCGTATTTTGGTTTGTCTTACTGTGACAAGGTACCTTTGTAAATGAGCCTATGGATCAAAGGTTTTCCAAACTGCTGTTTAAATAAAATAAAATAAAAAAAAAAATGTGCCATTGAGTGAGGACCCATCTGTATTGTCTTATTCTAGGATTGCAACCTCTATCTTCCTTTCTAGTGTGGCTATCTCTTTCTTTCATGGTTGGATGACGGCCTCCTCTAAGAAGCACCCCCCCTTCATTGTCTAAACCCTCTTTCAAGTTCTCTTCCTTCTGGGTCCAGGTAAAATGGTTCACATAAGAGAACCTTGTGGTAATGTGAAACTAAACATAAGCGGCAATTTGTGTTTACATAGCGGCTAGTTAAACGAGCCAAGGATTAACTGAACAAGCAAACAGCATTCCTTTTCCCTTTTTGTTTTATGTATCCTGTGCTGCCTTGCTAGAACTGCAGATATTACATACTTGTAATATAACTATGTTACAGTATTGTTAGAAGCAATGTTTTAGTGCTTTTTAATGGAGGTCTAGAGAGAGAGAGAGTGACCCTTCCCCTTGTTTCTGATAATATATCCTTGCAAGGGTTATAACAAAAAGAGGGCCCCGGTTCTTAAAATAAGACAAAAACTGTTGTCTGCTGCAGTGAGGATCTAGCATCTAGAGATGCAGTCTGTATAGAGCTGCTGTTGTGCCTGCATGAATTGTTGCATATTCATAAAGCCCTCACAAACATGTGTATGTTTCTGTAGCATTAGTGCTTGCTCACTCATTCGTATGAGCTCATTTCTCTTAGTTTTGTACTGTATGTGCTGTGATAATATAGCAGCTAACTACACGAATGCTCTCTGCCTTGTGCAGAGTTAGAAATCTAAGCCCCAAAGCCACTGCTGGAAGGGAGTTAATGTGTAAACTGTCAGCTTGCAATTTTAGACGATGGCTTTACAATGTAGTGGTTGGGTGACTGCTAGCAGACTAGGCAGCAACCTAAAAATGAATGAATACAGTAAATAAATTACATTAAGCCTTAGTGCACTTTGTAGGTGTGGATAGAAATTGATGTATTCCTGCTAAAAGTCCTGTTACCTTCAAACCTCTATGTGCAGAGTCAGGAATGCCTGATATGAATACAAAATTAAAGTAATGACATATAGGCCCTGTCCACACTACACCTCTGTAACGTTACAGAGTGCCCAAACCGTCACCGCAACAGTTCGCGTTTTCACCTGTAACGTTAAAGAAGGCATTTTCATAACCATTGTTGAAACCACATTTGAGGTGGTTTCAACAACGGTTCTGAAACTGGTCATGCCTTGCTAACGTTACCGGCGATAGTGTGGATGGGCGGTAACGGTCCCCTGCAGGGTCCGAAGCACAGCACGAGTTGCATTGTGGGATTGAGCACTGCTGTAACGGTCACCCATCTCCCAAAGTGTGGACCAGCAGTGCCAGTCCCTTAATGGACACCACCACAGTGTGGATGCACTGCACCGCTCCCCGGCTGTAACGGATTGCATCCATTACTGGGCCGGAGTGGTGTAGTGTGGACAGTGCCTTAAACAGAGTAAAACAAAGAACTGACAGTTCCCCCACATCATAGCAAAATGCTTGGTCAATAGCTTACCTCAGGTTAATTTGTTGGTGTGTAAACAGTCCTGCAGAGGGTAAAAAGAGAGAGGAAAGATACTGTTTGGTGGCCTGGTAATCTGCAGCAGGACAGGGTGTCAGTTCCACAAGCTTTAGTGTTTATCTGAGCACTCAGCCTGATCTACAGGGAGATAGCGGCCCCTTGTGGTCTCCTTTTCTAGTAAGCCAACTGTCAATCACACCCTGAGGAACTGAAGTATTGTGAAACTACCCTTAAAAAGCTTATTTTTCCATTCTCAACCCTGTGTTGTGGTTATAGTAAATGTATGATATGCCTAGATAGGTTAGAAATACATAATGGGGCTGTAGAATTGTTTAGTGTTTTTCTGTGATGATGAGAGATCACCTGACTCAGGTAGGTGGTACAAAAGGCACTACCTGAGCAGGGAACAGTTGTACAGGGTCAATTCTTCCTGACCAGAGGGAGATGAAGGACAGGGAGAGGTCCTGTCCTGCAGAATTTATTTCTGTTGCTTTTTCTTGTTTTGTTTTGAGTTTACTGCTGGTGCATTTTGAATGTTTATGACACTACAATAAACTCTTCACTAAGACAAGAGTGGCAAGATACTGCTGGATACAGCAGCTGAATTAGCTGCTGTTGCTGTTATAGTTGAACTAATGACAGTCTTCTGATTTCTATGATATCTGGAATCCTGAAATAAAATGATGAATGCCAACCTAGCATTTTTTATGCACTGAGTTTGATTGTCTGCTTGCAATTTGTCTCCTGAACTTAGACCCTACGACAGTTGGTGCAAAAGTGGGATGTCCTGGCTGAGTGTCTGAGGGTTACATGGGAGAACTCAGTCATGGGTGCTAGACCTAGTACCTCAGGAGAGATGCAGACAAAGTCCATGGCGCCAGTGGAGATGAGGATGTGTGGTGAGGGTCGCCTGGGTGAGCCACCAGGAGACCAGATGGTGGACCAGAGGACCCTGATGCAATGGATGCATGTCCATTGAATGGATGCAGAATGCCACTGGAGAGAGGCAGAGTGAGATACCTCGAGCTGAGGATCCATATGGAACAGGCTAGGGATATATTCAGAAGGGAAGAGCCTAGGATTCTGGAACCTGATGACTCCCATTTGTAGTGTTTTGATTCAGAGGTTCCTATCCTGCCTATGTTTCCAGGAATGTACTGGCTGGAGGATAATAGAGATGTAGCACCAAGCAAGTCCCCAGGTAGGACTGTTCCTTTGTACTTAGGTGTGAAGAGTGAGACTCCAAGCAAGAAAGACGAGGCTGTAAATGCTGAAGGGACTTCTGTACCAATGAAAATTTGTAAGCCTGAATGCAAATTTGAAAGCAATGACTCTAGTTTTGCATGGGGAAAGTTACAGGTGGGTGACCCAGATGTGTCCCACTTGACCACATCTATTACAGATCAAGAAGAGGGTAGAGATGCCAGTCGTAAAAAGGTAAAGCCCTTGTGGTGGGCAGAACGAAGACAGGGTACCTTATATTACGTGAAGCCCCACCCCCAGACTCAGAGATTGTGTGCTAGGGTGGTGGTGCCTCTTGCATACAGGGAGGTGGTAAGGGAGAATGCTTGCTCCAACCACTCCCCACCTTTGATACACAAGGAAGTGTTAGCAGAATTAACTTCTGCTTTCTACTAGCCAGACATGTACTATCAGACAGCAGAATATGTGGAAAAAAGGGGTATAAGACAGAAGGTAACAGCCAGACACAATGGAGATGATACCCACAAATGGGAGGGCAGAAAAAAATGGCAACCATGGAGAAAAGGACAACACTATTGTATGTTAGGAAGTACAATGTGGTAGAATACACGTGAATACAGCTATGAACAGGCCCCAGAGAGTTATAAGTGAGTTGTATATTAAAAGTGAACAGGGTAACACTCGGGAAAATCAATAGTTGAGGTAAAGTGAAAATGCTTAACTATATTGATATATGTTGCCTAAAACACCTGTATAATATGAGTGACTTTGAATAATTGTAGGAGCTAAAGTGCTTTCTTTATCATTCATGTTATGTCAATATGGAATGTATACCATAAGGATACTGGTAATTGCCCCAGGGTAAAGATTGATTATGGAGGGATTGAAATGATAACATGAACTATAATCTACTTAAAGGGACCCTAGGATGGAGTTTATGGATGAGGGCGGGCCATAGTTCCATCCCCTTCCAGAAAGATGGGTGTGGCAGATCTAAGCTAAACTCCATAAAAATGGACTGTTAAACCCTGTCCTGTCTTCTTTTTCTTCCACTTCAAAACTCTGTTGCAACAGTACCCTCTTATCTCTTCTACTTTTAAATACTTTTTTCCTATTATCCTAGGTAGGCCACCTAGGATGAAACTGTACTATCTGCTTCTGTACTTCATTTCTATTCTCTAGCTCTGTCTAAAACTTTTACTTTTGGTTCATACAGCCCCCCAACTCCTAGGTGCAAGGGGTTAGTAAAACAGATGCTGTGCAGCATGAAAAGAGGATTATGTCCTCGGACATAATAAAGTAATGAAGACTCCCAAATAAAAGTCTTCTTGTTTCTGAGTTAAAGCAAATGAATGCATAAACATCTTCTGGTTAAGGATCCTGGAGGCATGTTAGAGGCGCCCCTGTCTTAAAGCAGCATGCAAACATTAAACAGAAGGAAAAGCAATGCATGCAAAATGAACATTAGAAGCTTGAGGACTTGCAGAAAAAAGGGGGTAACACTATAAAATGGAATTCAGTTAACCTCTCTGTAATAATGCAGACCCAGAATTAAAGCAGCTTGCATTTGTTTAAAGGAAAACTATTTTGTTTTAACAAGTGACTCAGGTTTAACCAGGTGGAAATCCATACCTGGTTGCTAAAGAAATAAACAGCGCTACTTTCTCTTGCTTGTCTCTAAACATGAACTATAATACAGATACTTTGTAAGACAGGAGGCCTCCCTTGCATGTATACACTTCCATGCAGTATATAAAGAAGGTGAGTTTAATTTAGTTCTTTAAAAATTACAAGGACTTGCAGAAAGGAATGGAAAATAATAAAACTAGATTATTTAGAGCCCTGTATTTCTGTGTACCCTGTAGTGAAGCAGCAATCATTTCTGAGCAAAATAATGCTTTGAAAACTAAGGTTTGACCAGGTAGAAATGCTTACCTGGTCACTCAGGAAAATAGAAGGCCTCCTCCTTTTCTGAGCTGCTGATCTTTGAATGGGTATTCCTAAGGGATCAGCGCCCTCTACTGTCCCCTTTTTATATGTTCACCTAATAAGCCTCTGTCACTCAGATGGTTACTAAACATATTACTTTGGGTTGCTAGGTATTTAACAGTCTAATTAACCCTGAAATAGGAATACAAGTTTTGTTTATCAGCCTGCTGTATAAATGCGAACAGTAAGAGAATGGTATTTATCTAAGTAATAGTTTTAGGTCACATTTAGATACCTAACCTATTCTAAAGCATTGTATTTGTGTTAAGTGTGTTAAGGGTCTAGTCAGGTGATCTTGTCCAGGGAGTATAAATACCTCCCAAATCTGTTCTTTAGGCAGATGAGCCTTGGAAGTGAGACAGGGAGGTCTTCAGTGAGAGTAATGTAAACACAGAAGTAAGCATACCATAGCTATTCTGTGGTCTTTGACTGTGTACTGGAAATTGCAAGAAACCACTGAGGGGAAAAAAGTGGTCATTGACATTGCAACTTACTTTTCTTTATTTTTGATTGTTTTTGGTTTTCTGACTTTTTGTAAATAAATGTTACATTCCTGTGTGTTTTTAATCCTGAAATATTGCCTTGTCTGAATTATTTCCTACACCCTGTGACATACGGTGTCAGAAGTGGGATATAGTACTGGTTGTCTTGTGAAACGAGGGAGAGAGACCAGTGCTAGACACCAGCCCTAGTGTCCAGACTACTGGGGCAAACATTCAGGATGGCACATGAAATGGAGTCTGTGGATATCCAGGATCGGAAGGAGGAAGACCAGGTGACAGACCTGATGTGATTCATCCATTTTCTGTGTGGGCAATGGTTGGTAGCAGACCAACGACAGAGAGAGGTGGAGCATCGATACCAGATGCTGGTAGAGTTGACCCATTCAGTGGATTCTGACGTAGCTGTAGATGTCCAGGAGCCTTGGAACCAAGAAGAGGAAGGCCCATGCATGGGATCCTTGCTACCAGTCTTACCAGTTTTTCCTGGCTGTTATCTGGAGGAGGACTGCCTAATGGAATGTTTGCAGCCCACTACAGAGTTTGTGATTCCTGAGCTCCCAATGTTCCCAGGATGTTACTGGATAGAGGACGAAGGAGGTGATAAGTCCCCAGGTAAGACTCTGGTTGAAAGGACTTGTGTTACTAATACTGGTGCAGATGCCATTGCCACTACCCCATGTACTGATTGGGGGAAATTGCAGGCAGAGGATCCTGAGGTGGCCCAGTTAGCAACATATGTTTCAGCACAGGAGGGTGGCATGGGTACCGGTGGTATGGGGGTGGAACCATTGTGGTGGTTTGAATGAAAGCAAGGTACCCTGTATCATATAAAGCCCAACCCCCGTACTAAACATGTAGATGCCGGAGTAGTGGTGCCCATGGCCTATAGAGAGGAAGTGATAGAGAAAGCTTGTTCCAGTCACTCTAGGCCACTGAGTCATGGGGAAATCTTGGCAAAAATAACACCATTTTACTATTGGCCAGGAATGTACCGGTAGGTGTCTGCCTATCTGAAGGCTGGTTCTAGGTTCTGGCAGGTAGAGATACCAGGAAGGAGAGTGGGAGGAGTAACCCAAAGGGTAGAAGGCCACAAGAAATGGCACCCTTGGAAGAGGGGGAGACTCCTACGTAGGACAGAAGGTACAAGGTGGTAGCAGATGGCTAACCTTGGTGTACCTCTGTATAAATTGCATAAATGTTGTAAGGAATGGTACCCCAGGACTTTGAGAGGAACCGGCTGCTTGCTGTCAGTTTGGGAGGTTCTTGATCTGACTGGAGGTATTTGTTGAGACCCACCTGGGATGGGACAACAAGGGCTTGGGAGTCAAAGGAATACCCTCAGGTTATAATGATGAGAATCAAAATAAAAAGTATTTAAAAGTAGAAGAGATAAGAGGGTACTGTTGCAACAGAAGTTTTGAAGTGGAAGAAAAAGAAGACAGGACAGGGTTCAACAGTCCATTTTTATGGAGTTTAGCTTAGATCTGCCACACACCTCCCTCTTCAAAAATAAACCAGTACCTCTCAAAACTGGTTTGACAACCTCCCTTTCTATTATCTACTACAAAAGTAGGGGGAGTGGTTGGTTGGAGCCTCAGCTTCCCTTATTCTACCACCTACACTTAGTAGCAGGGTTTGACACTCAGTGTTTACTCTGATGGTTTTACACACAGGAGAATCACAGGTTTACCACCTCTCTTATCCTGAAGGGGGTTGGAGCTCCAGCCCACCCTCACCTGAAGCTCCACCCCAGGGTCCCTTAATCAGAGTAAGTATTTTATGCAGTTTCTCACTGATAACAATACTGACTTACTATACCCTGGGGCTACAGATACTTTTACAACATAACATCCATTAATATCTATTAGAATGTAAGACACCTACTGCTAGCATGTCCTTTGTATTTGCAGGATCAGGAGCAGCAGGGAAAGAGAGACAAAAAGAAAAAAATAGAACAAAAAATGGGGTTCTGTTTCCCAACCAGCGTCCTGGAAGGGTGTGGCGCTCCGGTCCTTCCTCTTCTTGGTTCCAAGGCTCCTGGACATCTACAGCTACGTTTAGTTACATTACTATGCAAATAGCTATGCTGAAAGGACCATGAGCCATAGCTCCAACCCATTCCAGGAAGATGTGAAGGTGGATTGTATCCTCACTATACTATTTTTTTTTCCTCTGTCCTGCAGCAGTCTTTCTTTTCTTTTTAAATATCTTCCAATGACTGGAGGGTTAGCCACCTTCAGGCAATTTCTTCTTCACTGATCTATTCTAATTCTGTTGATCTACTTATATCTTTATCTTTCTTCTCTCTGCTCAATCATAATATGTCCTCTGAAGGTTTACTATCAGAAGATGCACTCTAGAAATTGGGTGCCTGATAGTACCAAAGCAAAACATGTATATTTGTGATGAAAGGGATTTAGGTATTTCCAGTCAGTTTTTACTGATGAAGATTCTTATTGTGTATAATGTGAAACTGTTTACTTAGAGGATGCTAGGTTGAACAGAATATTAGCCCCAGGGTAAATGACAAGGCAGTATTTTTTCAGTAAGAATGTTTATACTGTATTAACTGCTTAAAGGAACCCTGGGGTGGAGCTCTATGGTGTGGTTGGGCCAGAGCTCCACCATACCCTATGTTGGGATGGGTATGTGTCCTTGGACAGCCAGTAGGTCATTGCCATCTTAGGTGGGGAGGAATGTCACAGGGTGATCCCTGTGATGAGTAGGTGCCCTGATATTCTTACAAATACCCCCCCGGAAATGAAAGAGAAAAGAGTGCCTATGTGAAGGTAAAAGACATGGCATTAAATGCCTATACAAAGGCCTGTATCTTTAAATACTGCTGTATAGCAGGTAAAAGACTACATATGCAGTGTACAGGACAAAAACAGCAATTTGGTTAATTCCGTAACCCTGTCTCTGCTATTGTATGCCCTGTGGCTTTTAGTAAACAGAAAACAAGATATGGAGCAGGACTTGAGGATACCAAGAGTATACCATAAGTTTACCGCTTGTTATGTTCCTGTATATAGGGTGACAAATGTGTAACAGATCCCAGGGCATTAGTTTGTATTCTTTGTTTGACTGGTAAGCAGAATCTTGTTTGCCCCAGCCATGGATAAGTTAATTATGGGACCCTGGGATGGAGCTCCTCCAACCCTCTGTTGTATGGGGTGGGGGGGTTGGACTTTTCTGACAGCTATATGGCTGATATAAGCCTTGCTATTGTGTTTACAGAGTATGTCTTATGCCTCATTGAATGTCCCAGGGTATGTCATAAGCTGGTAGTAATGTGTCTGTGTACGTATGTTGGGCCCTGGGATGGAACTCCTGAGAGTGGGAGGGCAGGAGTTCCACCCCCTATAGGGCCTCAGGTGAGGGGACTCAGTTGAATACACTTTCCCTCTAAAGGGGGAGGTAAATGTGCCATTGAGTGAGGACCCATCTGTACTGTCTTTTTCTATGGTTGCAACCTCTATCTTCCTTTCTAGTGTGGCTATCCCTTTCTTTCTTGGTTAGAGGCAGGCCACCCCTAAGCAGCACCCACCCCCCTTTCATTGTCTAAACCCTCTTTCAAGTTCTCTTCCTTCTGGGTCCAGGTAAAATGGTTCACATAAGAGAACCTTGTGTTAATGTGAAACTAAACACAAGCGGCAGTTTGTATTTTACATAGCGGCTAGTTTAATGAGCCAAGGATTAACTGAACAAGCAAGCAGCATTCCTTTTCCCTTTTTGTTTTATGTATCCTGTGCTGCCTTGCTAGAACTGCAGACATTACATACTTGTAATATAACTATATTATAGTATTGTTAGAAGCAATATTTTAGTGCTTTTTAGTGGAGGTCTAGAGAGATAGTGACACCCCCCCCTTGTTTCTGATAATATATCCCTGCAAAAGTTAGAATAAAAAGGAGGGCCCGGGTTCTTAACACAAGACAAAAAACATTGTCTGCTGCAGTGAGGAGGTAGCTTCTAGAGATGCAGTCTATATACCGCTGCTGTTGTGCCTGCACAAATTGTTGCACATTCACAAAGCCCTCACGAACATGTGTATGTTTCTGTAGCATTAGCGCTTGCTTGCTCGTTCGTATGAGCACCTTTCTCTTAGTTTTGTACTGCATGTGCTGTGATAATGCAGTAGCTAAGTACACGACTGCTCTTTGCCTTGTGCAGAGTTAGAAATCTAAGGCCCAAAGCCGCTGCTGGAAGGGAGTTAATATGTAAACTGTCAGCTTGCAATTTTAGCCGACAGCTTGACATTGCAGTGGTTGGGTGACTGCTAGCACACTAGGCAGCAACCTAAAGATGAATGAATACAGTAAATAAGTTACATTAAGCCTTAGTACACTTTGTAGCTGTGGATAGAAATAGGGGCATTCTTGTTAAAAGTCCTGTGACCTTCTAGCCCATGTGTGCAGAGTCAGAAATGCCTGGTAGGGATACAAAACTAAAGCAATGACATTTAAACAAAGTAAAACAAAGAACTGACAGTTCCCCTACATCATAGCAAAATGCATGGTCAAAAGCTTACCGCAGGTTAATTTGTTGGTGTGTAAACAGTCCTGCAGAGGGTGAAAAGAGGGATAAAAGATACTGTTTGGTGGCTGGTAATCTGCAGCCTTCTCTGCAACAGGACAGGGTGTTGGCTCCACAAGCTCTAGTGTTTCTCTAAGCACTCAGCCTGCTCTACAGGGAGACAGCAGCCCCTTGTGGTCTCCTTTTCTAGTAAGCCAACTGTCAATTACACCCTGAGGAAATGGAGTATTGTGAAACTACCCTTAAAAAGCTTATTTTTCCATTCTTAACCATCTGTTGTGGTTATAGTAAATGTATGATATGCCTAGATAGGTTAGAAATACATAATGGGGCTGTATAATTGTTTAATGTGTTTCTGTGATGATGACAGATCACCTGACTCAGGTAGGTGGTACAAAAGGCACTACCTGAGCAGGGAACAGTTCTTCCTGACCAGAGGAAGGACAAGGAGAGGTCCTGTATTGCAGAACCTAGTTCTGTTGCTTTTACTTTAGATTGTTTTGTTTTGAATTTTACTGCTTGTGCATATTGAATGTTTATGATGCTAAGCCCAAGACTGGCTGCACCTGAACTCTTCAGGGTCAATTGCACTAAAGAGTAAACGGGGGGACTTCATGGCAAGGAAGTTCAATTTAAACTAAATAAGGGGGGGGGGGCCTAAGGACAGAGCCATCCTTACGTGAGGCAGAGCAGAGAGGCTATCAGCCTCCCTCCTAAGTCACGACACTCATCACGGAAATGAGGCATAGCTCACTTCATAACTGACAAAGCTCACTGGGCAGCACCACACCTCACCTAAGTCAACCTTGCCCCATTGCCTATTGCCACTGTTATTATCCAACTGTTTTGCTCTCTCCTTCTTGTAAGAATGTACCATTGTAACTAAACTGTTTGACTGCATAAATAAATGTAACCACCTCTGCTTGCTAAGCTATGTAACTCGTAACTTGTATGATGTAACAAAGTGTCTGTTCTGTATTGTCCTCAATGTGATGAGGTACCTTTGGAAATGAGTCTCTGGCTCAAAGGTTGTAAACTGATGTACAAATAAATAAATAAACAGTTAGCAGCAGGGAAGGATGGAATGGGGCTACATGTTGGAGGGCTTTGGTTGCAAATGCCAGAAGCCTGGGGAACAAAATAGGAGAACTGGAGGCCACCATGATGGAGGAGAACCTAGACATTGTAGCAGTGAGTGAGACTTGGTGGAACAAGCACCACACCTGGGAGATGGTGATCCCAGGGTATCATTTGTTTAGGAAGGATCGGGGGGGAAGAGGGGGAGGGATGGCATTATATGTCAGGGAAGGGATTGGGGACATGGAAGGGCAGGATGAGGAGTGGGAAACATAGATAATGTGGGTCACCCTAGATAGGGGGACAGAGGGAAAACCTGTACATGGGGTAGTCTATAGGCCTTCTATGAAGGGGGAGGAAGGGGATAGACCCTTTGTAGAATCCATAGTGAGGATGACACGGAAAGGGGAACTTGTGCTAGTTGGGGACTTAAACCTTCTGGACATCAACTGGGAAGCTCAGACAGCAATCTCAGCAAGGAGCAGGGGCATATTAGAGGCTCTTCAGGGCCTTTCCTGCAGCAAAGGGTCAATGAGCCGACTAGGGGTGTAAACCTGTTGGATGTGGTCCTCACAAATGGGGACAAGGTGGAGAAGGATTGAGATGGGGAACAGCTTGGCACCAGTGACCACAGGGCTGTGAGGTTCAGGGTGAGAGTGGGCAGGATTAAGGTTAGGATGAGAACCAATGTAATGGACTTCAGGAAGGCTGACTTTCATGGAATAAGAAAGGTAGTTAGGGAAGAAATGTTGAGGATAGGGGATGTGCAGGGGGTGGAGGAATTATGGGCAGCCATTAAGAGAGGGGTATTTAATGCCATGGGCTCATGTATAAGAAGGATATGAAAGAATAGAAGACAAAAAAGACCTCTATGGTTCACTAGAGAGGTGGTGTTAAGTGTCAAGGAGAAGACTAGAGCATTCAAAAGGTACAGAAAGACACAAAAGGATTAGGACAGGGAAACCTACAGGGAAAAAAGAAAGGAGGCAGGGCAAAAGATAGCAGGGCTAAGGAGACCACTGAGGAGAGGATAGTGAAGCAGGTAAGAAGGGGGACAAAACCTTCTTTAGGTATATTGGAGAAAGGAGGAGGGCACAGCATGGGATTGGGAGGATAATGGGGGAAGTAGAACATTACTGGAAGGGGATTTTGAAAAAGTAGAGGCATTAAATAGCTATTTCGTGTCAATCTTCATGGTGGAAAGAGATGGCAGGGGACCAGGATGGGCTGGGGAGGGTGACAGCTACAGGCAGTTGGGTGTGGCATAATTCACAGCTGAAGGAGTAAGGGAAGATCTGGGTAGACTTAGGGTGGACAAGGCAATGGGGTCTGATGGAATACACACAAGGGTTCTCAAGGAAGTGAAGGATGAACTGGTACTGCATCTGGTGAGGCTGTTTAACTTGTGCTTGGTCACAGAAGTGGTGCCAATGGACTGGAAAAGGGCAGAGGTGGTTGTACTACATGGGGGGGGCAGAAGGACATGGTCAAAAACTACCATCCCATTAGTCTTACCTCGGTGATGGGGAAGGTAATGGAAACACTACTTAAGATCCAGTTGATGGAATACTTGGAGATGAATGGCATGCAGGATGACAGGCAGCATAGCTTCACCAAGGGAAGGTCCTGTCAGACTAACCTGATAGAGTTTTTCAATGGGGTGACACAGATAGTGGACCAGGGAGGAGTGGTGGATATGGCCTATCTGGATTTCAATAAGGCCTTTGACACCATTCCGCATGGTGGAATGGTGCATAAGCTGGACAGACTAGGGTTGGACCTCAGGATCATCAGGTGGGTGGAAAACTGGTTAAAGTGAAAGAGTCAGACTGTGGTGGTAAATGGGACACATTTCAGGGAATGGGCAGTGACCAGTGGGGTGCCACAGGGGGCAGTGCTAGGACCAATACTTTTTAACATCTATGTTAGTGACCTAGCAGAGGGTCTGAAGGGATGAGTGTGCCTGTTTGCAGATGATACAAAGGTCTGCAATAGGGTGGATTCACCTAGTGGGGTGCAAGCCATGAGATGGGACCTAGAGAGGCTGGAGAGGTGGTCTGACACCTGTAAATTTAAGTTTAATGCACAAAAGTGCTTTCTGATGCACCTGGGGAGGAGGAATAGAAGGGAAGCTTACTCTTTTGGGGGTGGTGATTAAGGAGAAGGAAATGGAAAGGGACCTGGGGATTATGGTGTCATGTGACCTCAAGGTGGGCAGCCAGTGTAGCAGGGCAGTGGGCAAGGCAAATGGAATGTTGGCCTGCATGGTGAAGGGTTTTAATAGCAGGAAGTGGGAGGTGCTAATACCATTATACAGAACCATGGTCAGGCCGCATCTGGAGTATGGGGTGCAGTTCTGGAGGCCTCACCTATGAAGAGATGTTGAGTTGATGGAGAGGGTACAGAGAAGGGCAACCAAAATGGTACGAGGAATGCAGGATGTACCCTATGAGAGAAGATTGAGAGGGCTGAATTTGTACCCTCTGGAGACTAGGAGGGAGAGGGGGGACATAATTGAGACCTTTAAGTATCTGAAGGGAATAAATAAGGTGGAGGGTGATAGCTTTTTCAAATTGAAGAAGGAAGCGAACACAAGGGGACATTGCCTCAAACTGGAAGGTGGGTAATACAGAGGCAATGTCAGGGGGCAGTTTTTTATGGACAGGGTGGTGGAGGCCTGGAACAAGCTGCCAGAGGAGGTAGTAGCCGCTGAAATGGTGGAGGGGTTCAAGAGGGCTTGGGATAGATTTATGGGGTTGGGAACAGAGGGTGGAAGCATAACAGAAGGGGGGAGGTAGGGTGTTGGGCAGACTAGATGAGCAGTGGGACCTTTCCCTGCCATCACATTTTTGTGTATTCTGTGTATAATAAACATTCCACGAAGACAACAGTGGTGAGATACTGCTGGATAGAGCAGCTGAATTAGCTGTTGTTGCTGTTAACTAACAACAGTCTTCTGATTTCTGTGAAATTTGGAATCCTGAAATAAAATGATAAATGCCAACCTGGCATTTTTTATGCACTGAGTTTGGCTGTCTGCTTGCAATTTGTCTCCTGAATGTCAACCCTACAACAGTAGGTGAAGGAATATTGCAGGTGTTGTCATCGGTGCCCAGAAAAGGGAAGGCAGGTAGTAAAACAAAAGCTGTCCCAATTCCCTTGCCTATTGTGGAGGAGCCATTTCAAAGGGTAGGAATGGATGTTGTGGGACCCTTGAATACCCCAAGCTCCTCTGGGAAAAGGTTTATCCTGATAGTGGTTGATTACGTCACCTGATATCCAGAGACAGTCGCCTTCTGTTCAATTAAGGCAACCAAAGTGGCAGGCACCTTGCCAGGGATTTCCTCCCATTTTGGGTTTTCACAGGAAGTTTTCTCTGATCAAGGGGGTAACTTCATGGCAGACTTGATACAGTGTTTGTGGGAGAAGTGTGGGATAATGCAGGGACACATGACACCTTATCACCCATAAGCCAATGGGCTTATGGAAAGGTTATATGGTACCCTAAAATCAATCTTCTGAGAGCTTGCTGAACAGCATAGAAGGGACTGAAAGAAATACCTTCCTCGCCTGTTTTTCACATACAGGGAAGTGCCCCGAGAGTCAAGAGGGTTCTCCCCCTTCAAATTCTTATACAGAGGTAGGGTGTGTGTTCCCCTAGACTTGATCCAGGAAGACTGGGAAGGCAAAAACACAACCCAGTGAACCCCCATAATGGAGTAGGTCCTTAAATTTAAGGAGAAGCTGAAGGAGTTTATGGGGATGCTCAACAGCAACCTGTCAGCTGCCCAGCAGAAACAAAAGTCTAGTACGATCGCAGAGCCAGAGCTTGCACGTATAGTGCAGGTCAGAAAGTAATGATATAAATTCCAGTCCAAAAGAACAAGCTGCAGGCCAACTGAGTGGTACCACACAAGGAAGTCTGACAGGTTAATGACATAAACTATATTGTAGAACTGCATGACAGGAGACATATCCTAAGGATGTACTATGTCAATATGATGAAGCCATATGCAAATTTTGTCAATGTGGCGTTTGTAGTGTGTATTCCTGGGGAAGGGGATGGACAAGAAAGACCCCCCTCCTGGACTCACTATATGAAAGCAAGCAAGAGACTTCTGTAGAGACAAACAAGCTGTCATCCCAGCCGACCTTGGAACAGACTCAGAAAGCGAGTGGGGGTTTTAGAGGACTTTGCCCCTTTGTCTACAGCCAAGCCAGGACAAACCCCATTAGTGATCCATGATGTATATACAAGGATGCAAGCACCCATCCGACAGACAGCCTACCAGGTGTCTGATCATCTTAAAGGACATTAGCAAGGGGCTGGAGAAAATGCTGAATTAAGGGGAAAACCAACAAATCCACAGTCACTGGGCCACACCCGTAGTCCTCATTCCCAAGCTTGATGGCTCTACTTGCTTCTGTGAGGACTATTGTGGACACGACACAGTCAAAAAGTCTCAGGACCACCCAATGCCACAGACGGGTGAGTTATGGGACAAGCTGGGAGGGGTGACATACCTCACCACAACTGACTTGACAAAAGGGTAATGGCAGGTGGAGCTAATTGTCAGAGCCAGGGAACGGTCAGCCTTTGTCACTCCAATAGGATTATTCAGATTCTGGGTAATGCCTTTTGGAATCAAGAACGCCCCTGCCACCTTCCAAATGTTGGTCAACCAGGTGTTGCAGGGTACAGAAGTGTACACACTGGCTTATCTGGATTATATTGCTATCTTCAGTACCAGCTGGATATAACACCTGTCCCATCTGAAGGAAGTGTTGGGAAGAATACAGAGGGCAAACCTCACTATAGAGGCCAAAAAATGCCAGGTGGCTATAGCAGAGGTGGCATACCTAGGCCACATAGTGGGCCGGGGGCAGCTTTGTCCTAATCAAGTAAAGATTGAGGCAATAGAGGTGTGACCCATTCCTGAAACCTAGAGGCAAGTTAGGAACTTCCTAGGGACCGCAGGGTGCTATCAAATGTGTGTGCCAATCTACAGTACCCTGGCAGCTCCCCTATATGGTTTGCTAAAGAAAAGAAAGCCCAAAAAGGTAAACTGGAAGCCAACATGTGAACAGCCCACGTGTTGGCTACTCCAGATTACACTCAGCAGTTTGAGGTAAATATGGATGCCTTGGACATGGGGATTGGAGCAGTCCTCAGCCAGACACCTAATCAGGGAAAAGAGCTTCCAATTGTGTACCTTAGTAACAAGTTACTTCCCTGGTAGCAGGCATACTCCACAATTGCAAAGGACTGCCTTACGCTGGTATGGGTCCTTCAGAATTAGAGCAGTACCCCTATGGAAGATGCTTCAAGGTACAGAAAAATCACAACCCTCTGGTGTGGTTGAACCAGATGGGAAAAACAAATGGATGGCTCCTCTGATGAAATATCACCATACAGGCCTATGACATGTCAATTATGCACAGGGCAGGGTCTGTCAATGAGAAAAGAAATGGCCTATCTCACCAGTTACAAAAGTAACATAATTCTGAAAAAGCTACCATACAATAGGGGAGTGTTCCCACAAATTCAGTTTAAGGAGGGAGGGATATGGTAATTTGGCCACTGCTATCAAAATTCTGTCACATTTTTCTGTGATTTTGGTTACATTGCAATTCCCCAAAAGGGCCTGGAGAAAGGGGGCAGAAGGATGCCAGTGTTTTTCTATTAAAGAAAAGCTACACTGTGAAGAATGTGTATTCTTGGAGTCTGGAAAAGGCTACTTAAGAATATGCAAAATAACATCACCTGCCATAAAGCTTTTCACTTCAAAGCAGAATGCTTGCAAACAGGGTTTTGGGAAATAACCATTCAGGAAGGATATTGTGAATCCTTTTACAGGTGTCATAATTGTCAGGGAAGTAAGACATCAAAGGAAGCCAGGAAGTTGTGCTGTGGGATAGATATAATAACAATACTGATGCACTAAAATTTTGGAAAGGAGTAAGAGAGACCCCTGCTGGCCAAAATGAAAAGACCACCAGCTAACCAAAAGCAGTGTTACCAACTGCCAGACTAGGCTGTATAAAGTCTGCTCACAATGGAGGCAAGGCACATGACCAACATATTTTTGCAGAGAACATTTTCCTGACCACAGAGCCAGACTGCCACACACACTGAGGATTAGCAACAAGAAAGACTGGAGCTTGGAGACCTTTGCAGACTTCATTTATTTTTCTGGACTTCTAATTCTCTCCAGGTAAGGTAGAAACTAGCTTGTTAAATTTTACAGTACGTTTTTGTATGATATATTTCCAACTTTTGTTTGATAACCTGTAACCTAATTTCTGAACCTTTTGTTAGTATGATAATTATTCAACTACTAGTAAAAGCATTTGCTTTTTAAGAAAACTGCCTGAAAGTAATTTTGTTGTGTGTTACAGTGTGAAAGTTTACTAATCTGTAATGAGACTGTTATTGCTAGAGGTGTCACCATAGCTACCAACCAGACAAGGATCCTGAAAGGGAATCTGGGAGCTAAGTAAGGAGATACATTAGTCTCAGACAGGAATCTGTAGGATTTTGAACTAGGTTCTTGCATGACCTGTAGGAGAAGACACAATCAGGGTTACACGGACAGCCCCGGAAGAACTTGCAATGCCCGAGTCCTCCCCCCAGTGCAGCAACCAAGGAGGGTTCTCATCTGGCTACAGACTCGAGACGGTATTTTAGCCATACCCAGATTAAAGAGAAAGTCCTGGGCCCTCGTGGTGAGTGTGCAGTTGTGAACTCAATGAGAACTCTAGAAGGACAAGGGGTGAGTCTTCCTGTTTACCCCTTCATGGACTGAATCTAGGGGTGGGCACTGTGAGCTCTTTGGACCCGCCCCCAGGAGTGGGCTTGTGACAGCTTACACCAATGATTCGGCTCAAACCCATAAAAAGGGTTGCCCAAATGGCACACGTTAGACTAAGGAAAAGCTGGTCTAACTTATGGCCTTTAGTGCATGGGATTGCTGGTCATGAGAATGCTACAAGCCATGAGTGCCACATGCTTACCCCACCAGGAGAATGTCACAAGCCATGAGCGCCACATGCTTACCCCACCAGGAGAATGCCACAAGGCATGAGCGCCACATGCTTACCCCACCAGGAGAATGCCACAAGCCATGAGTGCCACATGCTTACCCCACCAGGAGAATGCCACAAGGCATGAGGGCCACATGCTACCCCACCAGGAGAATGCCGCAAGCAATGAGTGCCACATGCTTACTCCACCAGGAGAATGCCACAAGGCATGAGCACCACATGCTTATCCCACCAGGAGAATGCCACAAGCCATGAGTGCCACATGCTTACCCCACCTGGAAAATGCCACAGGTCATGAGCGCCACATGCTTACCCCACCAGGAGAATGCCACAAGCAATGAGTGCCACATGCTTACCCCACCAGGAGAATGCCACAAGCCATGAGCGCCACATGCTTACCCCACCAGGAGAATGCTGCAAGCCATGAGTGCCACATGCTTACCCCACCAGGAGAATGCCACAAGCCATGAGCACCACACACCTAGCCCACCAGGAGAATGCCACAAGCCATGAGCACCACATGCTTACCCCACCAGGAGAATGCCGCAAGCCATGAGTGCCACATGCTTACCCCACCAGAAGAATTCCACAAGGCATGAGCGCCACACACCTAGCCCACCAGGAGTTTTGCAGCATTCTCTGGGCTTTGAAATTCAACTCTGTGTGACTCCACTGTCATGTTCACCATCTACCAATATAATCTCATACCAAATGTAGCACTGACATGATTCTTCCCAAAATACTCACTGGCTTTACTCCTTTCATTTTGAGCATTCTGATAGTATAGCCTACTTATAATTCCATACTGTCTCCCATTCCAACTCTGAATTTTTTTCGCTTTTCTTCCCAGATTCTCTCAGTCAGAGCTGAAAAACATCCCACATAATCACATTATCTAGTCATCTACTTACTGGTGGGAATGACTTCAAGGTGATCCTTCTGCTCAGCAATCTCTTCCACCTTCACATCAACAAAAGGGAACTCCTCAGGCCCCTCTTCCACCTTCACAACAAAACGAAGTTCATTCCTCTCTTCCTCCTTCACATCAACAAAAGGGAGTTCCTTGTCCCCCTCTTTCACCTTTACATCAGTAAATGGGAGTTCTTCATCCCTCTCAGTCATCAACAATTGCTCATTTGGGATGTTGCAGTCTGTACATAAAAAAATTATAATACAAAAGTTATTTATAATCAGAACTACCTAAGTTAACAAAAAAGGCCTTTCCCAGAATATATGCATTGCACCAGTTGTTGCTTAAGCAATAGGCCACGAGGGGGTATGGGTTATCAGGGGATTTACCACAGCTGGAGTGGTTTGCCCATGAGGTACAGACGAGTGGGTAAATCCTTGCCAGCCATGGTAAATCCCCGATAACCCATATCCTTCAATGGCTTACTGCGATTATACCAAGGTTCATTTTTCTTATAATAATAAAATATAAATATTAAAGAGGGTGATATTTTTATTTTATTTTATTGCATTTATTCCTTTGCTGCAGATGTTACAGATGATATACTCATCAACTGCAGTACATTACATGTATTTTATTGATGGTACTGTATGATAAAAAGAGACTGCTGTGATATGTAAAAACCATATATATTTTTTTACTTTGAATGAACATTCTATTTCTACTTTCTGCTTCCGGGTTCGGGCAGCTGGCAGCGGGCACATACTGTGATTGGCAGGCATCGGATTCTGTTTCTGTGATCCAGTTATGGGAAGCACAGAATAATGAAATTGGAGTAAAACTGCTGTATTGGGATGTGTGTGTGTGTCTGTTCTGTGAGACCAGGAATGAAGATGACTTGCTGCTGGGCAACAAAACAGATGGCGGTAACACTGTGAAGCAGCACAGCTCGACTGGCATGAGAGTCATTGTCTGCTGTAATTAGGAATGTATAGGCTACAGGGGGGAGCTATAAGTGTTTCAACAATGTTTTAAAAATTAATTGCATTAGTTTTGCCAAAACAGAGATGGGGATGGGGTGTGTATAAATAAAATGGCACAGAACAATGGAAAACTGATGGAGTGTGATGTTTAATGGGCTAAAAAATGGTAGCATGAAACTACTGTTAAATTCTAAATAGAATGTCATTACAGTGGATTAATGAGCCATCACATTCTGTTATCAGGCTAATTTACTAGGGCTAATTATTTATAGTGCAACATCTTCCCATATTGCACTATAACTAAGCAATCAGATTACTCCATTTGCCAAAGTGGTCAGGGTTAATCATGGTTCAGCTGAATAATGAGACCAAGAACCCCTCCAAAATGTATGACATGTAAGAAAACTGGAGTTATTTAAAAAAAATGCAGGTTTTGATGCAGTAAAATGGGGAGGGGGTTGAGAACTCTGGTACTATAACTATATGCTTCTGTTTGGTCACACACCAGATGCCACCCCACTAATTGTACTAATTGCATTGTAAATGCAGGGGTTGAGCTTGCCAAACCCTGTATACTGATTTGAATATAGGAGAATTGTGGCCTTCTTCTAATTGGCAAGTTCCCATTAAACACCCGTGAGCCTTTCATTCGCCAGAGCACACTATAGTAGTAATGAAGCCAGGAGAGTTGTCTCTTCATTAAAATAGAGAAAGCAGGGAGACATCAGCTTGGATACGGCAAGTTAAAATGTGATGCTTTTTACCAGACCGATGGAGGTGGTCACTGCCGAAGTGGTCAGGCTTAATCTTAGTTCAGCTGAATAATGAGACCAAGAACTCCTTTGAAATGTTTGACAAGTAAGAACATTGGAGTTATTTTAAAAAATTGCAGGCTTTGATGCAGCAAAATGCAGGGGGGAGGGGGGGGCTCTGATATTATAATTAAATGTTACCGCTCAGAATATAGTGTTTGTTCTTTGTTATTTTCTTTTTTGTGTTCTGTGCCTTCATGTTATAACTTTTTTCTCTGCTGAGACTGTTACAGCTGGTATGTTGAGGATCTATTGATAAATACTCAATAAAGTATACTTAACTGAAAAATAACATACATGAAACATTGTTGGTGTAGTCTGCCAGCTCTGCTGGATCTCAACAGCTACAAAACAGTCTTCTCCAAATGTCAGTCTGCCTCGTATTTCATGAACAAACAATGCAAAACACTTTCTTCTCTCATTTCCTGTGAAGCTATGAGAGTGTGAACAATGGGCCTGGAGCAGAGGATCCTACTCCTGGCCAATTATTGGCGAGGCATCTGCTACCCACTGGCTGGTACGCTTGGCCAAACACATTTGATTGCACTCTATGCCTTGGCAGACGTGCTTCTCTCTTAATCAGGCTTTCACTCAGCCAACAGAGAATCCTTCCTCTGATGGTCCTCTTCCATCCCTGCAATACTTAGGGCATGTTTACACATAATGCCCCTCTCAAGAAGTTGGTAGTTGCCTGGCTATCATCCTTGTGCTGGACATGCTCATCACAAGCTCTTTGAGCCACTGGTGATTTGTGAGCTAAGTTCTACTTAGACAGCAACATCTATTGGCCATCTCCTCTGCTTGCAGATTGTCTGAAATCATTTCCCGATTTTCATACCCTTATGCTGTTACCCACAGGAAAAGGCAGTGATCCGCACTTGATAAAATCCTTCCTAAGTGGGTTCAGAGATCTCTCTGAATCTGCCTTTGTGCTGCCATCTATCTGTCAGCTTCCAGAATGTTGTACAGCACTCACTCCCGATTCTCTGCATGTTCAGGGGTCCTCTCTTATCACCTGCACAAAACTAGGATTTTGAAATAATCCAAATGGGTTTTGGTCTCCTTTGCTTTCAGTCGAAAGAATTAGCCTGCTCCACTCAAGCACACTTTGCTTGGGTTGTGAGCTATCTCTCCTCTGCTACACCATGGCTAGGTCAAGTTAAAATGTCAAGTACGTGACAACTTCACCATTGCGATTGACACATCCACAGGAGGGCTTTGTTCTTTGTCTGTCAGGTGATGCTTTGCAAAGCTGTAACTGGGATCATGGTGCACATTTTAGTTACGCACTATACCCTGCATGTCATTGCCAGGTGGTATGCCACTGGCACGACAGTCCTGAATGAACTGTAGTCCTGAATGAGCTCCTCACGCCTACCATCCTACCCCAGCGGTTCTGTCTCAGCTTGGTACTCTGACCCATTAGTGGGAATCAATAGTGAAGATAAATTCCTGGAAGATATAAAAATGATGTACTTAACATAATTATTGATCTTCTAGGAATAGCTTCACCATTTATGCACACACCCAGCCTGCCATCCCCTTAGCTCAGTCCAGTATTTTATTGATCTTCGCTGTAGTTCGAGGCTTGAACTGTGAAGACACTATGTTACTCTCACACAGACCACTTTTGTGCAGGTGTTCAGGGCTCCTC
Organism: Neoceratodus forsteri; assembly: GCA_016271365.2. Classification (NCBI taxonomy): domain Eukaryota; kingdom Metazoa; phylum Chordata; order Ceratodontiformes; family Ceratodontidae; genus Neoceratodus; species Neoceratodus forsteri. The sequence goes on from CM057457.1 coordinate 405,361,534, forward strand.
ATGCCTTTAGCATAAGTGCACAACCAGAAGTTAGGTAACACTGCACCTCCTTGCCAAAAAAGGAACTGAGCCGGTTGGGGGCTGGTGCCATGAGTCACTCTTGCGGTGCTGTACATGTGCACCGCTTGCCTCGGCGTAGGCCCCTTCAAAGGTTTTGACTCCTGTGGGGCCCTGCCTCAGGCCTAGACCCACTAGTGTGAATAAATGGTGAAGATATACCTAGAAGATCAATAATTACAGTAAGTATGTAATTTCTTCATACTTAGTATTCCTGCACTCTGTCCCTCTTATATGCACATATTCCTGCATCACTGGTCTCTCTATATGTACATATTCCTGTGTTTCTGTTCACTCCATACTTCCATATTCTTGCACCCCCAGTCACTGCAAACTTACATATTCCTGCACCTCTGCTCTCTCCGTACTTACATATTCCTGCAGCCCAGGCTCTTTCCATACTTACATATTCCTGCATCCCTGTTCTCTCTATACTTACATATTCCCGCATCCATGTTCTTTCCATACTTACATATTCCTGCAGCCCATGTTCTTTTCATACTTACATATTCTGGCACTTCCTGTTCTCTCAACACTTACATATTCCTGCACCCCCTCTTGTCTCCACACTTACATATTCCCGAACTGCTGTTCTCTCCATACTTAAACATTGCTGCACTCCTGTTTTCTCCAATTTTACATATTTATACACCCCTGTTCCCCCATACTTAAATATTCCTGTGTTCCTGTTCTAAAAATAATTACCTTTTCTTGCCCCATCTTCTCTCCATGCTTACATATTCCTAAACACACTGTTCCATCTATACTTACATATTCAAGCACCCCATGTTCTATCCATACTTACATATTCCTGCCCACACCCTTCTCTCCATACTTCATATTCATGCATCCCATATTCTCTTCATACTTACATAATCCTGCACACACTGTTCTCCCCATACTTATATATTAGAAACATAGGAAAGTTAATACAGGTAGTATAGTGCAGTGGTTTAAGGCTCTAAGCTGCAAACCTGAAGACCTGGGTTTGAATCCCACAGCCCCCACTTGCAAACTGTGCGACCCTGAGCAAGTCACTTGACTTCCATATGCTCCCAGGTTGCACCTGTAAACAAGCTTTCAGCTTAGTGTCTCGCTCCTGGTAAAACAAAGGTTGATGGCAGAAGAAGACCAAAGGTTCATTGAGTCTGCCCAGTACAGTAGTTCCCAAGACTTTCTCTGGTCTGCGGACCTAGACTGCTGAAAAATGCTCACCTATCCCTTCTTCTTGGATTTTATTTTTTATTTAGTTTTTGTTTACCAAGTAAGATGCTTTAGCCACAAAATATAACTATTTTCAGACACGACCTGGGAGGTTACAATACAAAATTGGCAGACAAAACAAATAACAGGTATAGTTCAGAGGTAATCAACCATACAAGGAAAAATCTACATGATGTTACATAGAAACATAGAATTTGATGGCAGATAAGGATCGCCTGGCCCACCTAGTCTGCCTATTTTCCTATCTAACAGATAAGCAGCAGATCCTAGTTAACCAACAGCTTACTTCCTCCTACCCCCCGCTAGGACTGCCTTATGTCTGTCCCATGCATTCTTGAATTTTCCCACTGTACTTGACTCCACAACCTCCTCAGGGAGGCTGTTCCATGACCCTCTCCATGAAAAAATACTTCCTCACATTACCTCTGAGCCATCCTCTATCTTCAAATTGTGCCCCTTGTTCTTGCACATCTCTTTTTCTGAAAGATGCTACCTCTTGGACTTTGTTGATTCCTTTGAGGTACTTGAAAGTTTCTATCATGTCCCTCTCCTTTCTTTCCTCAAGGGTATACATATTAAGCTCCTTTAGTCTTTCTTGTATGTCTTCTGGTGCAGACCCTGCACCATTTTTGTACCTTTCCTCTGGACAGCCTCCACTCTGTCTATGTCTTTATGGAGATGGGGTCTCCAGAACTGCACACAGTACTACAGATGGGGCCTCACCAACTGTCTGTACAGAGGAATAACTTCCTGTTTTCTACTATTGATGCCTCTCCCTATGCATCCCAGTATCCCCAGCCTTCCTTACTGTCTTCTCACATTGCTTGCCCACCTTTAGGTCATCTGATATAATTACCCCAGGTCCCTTTCCAATTTTACTGTTGTCAGTATCTCACCCCCCATTGTGTACTCTTCCCCTGGGTTTTTGTTTCCCAGGTGCATTACCTTGCACTTCTTTGCATTGAATCTGAGCTGCCATACATTTGACCATTCCTCCAACCTTGCCAAGTCCCTCTCATCCTTTCCACTCCATCTTGTGTATCAACCCTGTTACAGATCTTTGTGTCATCTGCAAAGAGACATACTTTTCTTCCAGTTCCTCTGCAATGTTACTCATAAAGACATTAAAAAGGACCGGTCCCAGTACTGAACCCTGCAGCACCCCACTAGTAACCCTCCTTTCTTCACTGTGGACTCTGTTTACTACTACCCTTTGTGTCCTGTTGTCTATCCAATTTTTTATCCAGGCTACCACCTTGGGACCCACTCCAAGGCTGGCTAACTTGTGTATTAATCTTTTGTGTGGGACTGTATCAAATGCCTTGCTAAAATCTAGGTAGGCCATGTCCACAGCCCCTCCCTGGTCTACTACTTTGGTCACCCAGTCAAATAAATCTATTAGATTCATCTGACATGACTCCTATCGTGAATCCATGCTGCCTTGGGTCCTGTGCCCCACTGGCCTCTAGATACTCAACAATTCTTTCCTTCAGAAGTGATTCCATCATTTTCCCTACCACTGAGGTCAAACTAAACTGGTCTGTAGTTTCCGGCCTCTGTCCTGCTCCCACTTTTCTGAAGAGGAATCACATCCGCCCTCCTCCAGTCCTCAGGTACCACCTCATCCTCCCATGATTTGTTAAAGAGAGTAGTCAGTGGTGTCACTAATTCTACACTTAGTTCTTTTAGAATTTTTGGGTGAATCCCATCATGCCCCATTGCTTTGTCCACCTTCAATTTTATTAGTTCTTTCAGAACCCTTTCTTCTGTAAATGGACTGGTATCAACCCCCATCTTCAGAGTGTTTCTCATGTTTGGTTTAGGTACCTCCCCCTACTCTTCCTCTGTGACTACTGAGCAGAAATATTCATTCAGTATCCCTTCTTTTTCACTGTCACCCTCTGCCCACATTCTTTCCCCTTTATTAAGCCTAAGTATCCCTCCTTTGGTCTTTCTTCGCTCCCTAATGTACCTATAAAAGGTACACATGGTGACGTAAACAGTATTGTTAATATGATAGTGACAAAAGCAGGAAAATACACAATAGTACAAAACATAATAAGCATACAATCATAGTGCAGTAGAATTTTAACACATAACCCATGATAAGTGCTACATATTTTAAACTATTGTTCATCTTACCTCAGCCCAGTTTGAATGCTGACACTGTTTTGGCCCCCACCACAGCTGCAGACAATCTATTCCAAGGCTCTACCATCTTTTCTAAATAATTACATTTTTCCAAGTTCCACTTAAGAGGCAATAGAGGATGTACAACATATTAATAGAGGATATAAGTTAGTGATCAGCCTCAGGGGCAAGGTGGGAGAAGCATCAAGATGGCTGCGGTGCCACTACCTTCCCAGCAGCAAGACTTTTCTTTTTCACTAGCCGATCAATAAAAGGCTTTTGGTTGCATTTCTGTGAAAAGAAACGTGTATCATTTTACTGCTTTCAGCATCGGGATGTGTGCTGCTTTTCGTATTTTGGAGTGGTGAAGTGATTTTCATCTCTTTTGAGGCTGTGCTGACTTAGTGTTTGGCGTTTTCTGTTCTGCGGTGCTGATGAACTGAGCACTTCAGTCATTACATTCAGCAGCTCTGATGGATATTCCAGGGCCCTTGTTTATTAAATATGGATTCAGGATCCCCAAGAAGAGGAGGACAGCTGGGACCTCGACAGTACTTTCTGGTGCTGACAGGCTCATTTTGCATAAGAAAAGGTATGCTAATGTTGTCTCGGGGGCTGGGTTATCTGTTTTTGTCTGCCTAGGTGACCCCAAAGTTACTACATTCAGTGGAGAGACTTTTTGCTTGGTTATACAGGTGCGCCTGTTTCTGAAGTTGCTACAGGAAGACTGGTGGAGGTGTGCCTGATAGATTTAAAGCAGCCTGGAGGATGCCTGCTCCAGAGAGTCTGCTGGAGGGGATCCATTTGAGGTGAGCATTGCTGGAGGCCTCAGACAGATCTTATGAACTCCTAGGCCTGGACCATTGAGCCATGTTGGTTACTTTGTAGCTCCCTTTTAGAATCTATCATTTTATGATCAATGTAAAGCCGCAAGGAAATGTATAAGTGCTCATTTATTCAAAACTGAATTAGCTATTCCCACCGAGGGACACCTAGATGTGGTGCCAATTGCTATATTTTTCTAAATCCCCAAAATCAAGATATTTGTTTGAGTGACAGGTGGACGCTCTTGCTTTTGCTACACATAAACTTGAGGCATCATTTGAACAGCTGCTGAAGCCATGATTTTGACCTGCATATCCTGACTACTTAAAATTCTTACTGTAGCAGTTGCCTTTTTGATGGTTGAGGGCCAAGCCCCTACTGGCTTATGAAAGGATGCTGTTCTAAGTGAAGACAGAAGCTATCTAAGTGCAGTATAATGTGATGTGATATTTTATACATTTTTTAGTGGAGTGACTCTAATTTTGTGTCATTTAAGTTTTTGCATTTTTGTAAATAAGTTAGCCAGGCATGTTAGTAGCCCATACTTAAGTATTAGAATCGTACATCCAGTGACATTGAATCACCATTTTTACTGGATTTAGATAAATCTGGATTGAAATAATCTTTTAAAAAGAAAAAGGTCCTACTTGATGCAATGCAGTCTGAGGCAAAATATGGATGCGATGGAGGTTTCCCAACAGGTGTGAGGAGTAATGCTGCACCTTTGCAGCTACTAGCATTGGCCACAAAAAGGAAGCAGAGTGGGAAAGGGTAGTCAGGGTTGGTCTGTGACTACCAGGCACCATTCCAAGGATAAAATTACCTGGGTTGAACAGACTTCCCTGGGGCAAGGAGTGCTAGCACATGCCTCAGGAATAGCCGACAGTAGCTGGTGGGGCACAGAGTAGCGTGACCTGCATGGTGCCCCTGATGGAATTGCCCCTAAATCAGCGTGTCTGACAGACTATAAGGTAGGCCCAGAAGGGACATGGCACAGCTGGGTCAAACTACGTGGGACAGAGTAATCCAGCAAGGAGCCAATGGCCACATACTGTTTGGTCTCATGTCTGTTAAACCACTCTGCCCTCTGAGTGATGGCTTTGGGTGGGTTTGCAGTTTGGGTGTGGAGTGGCTATGCCTTGCTGCTCGCATACCAGGGGCATCTCACATGGCATCCTATGCACTGTGATGTGGCATTGCAATTTGGGCCTATTTTGAAAATGCTTAATTATATTGTGGGTATTTAACAGTGACGTAAGATACGACAAAGAAATAATTAATTTTAACTAAGTATCAGTATTAGTAGGAAATCACCCTAGGGTATTACCTTGGGTATGAAATAGATTAATTGAGGTACTTTTACTGTTGCTATATTATGAGGAATATATATGCAGCAGGCCAGATCTGGTCTGGTCTGAATATGTATTTGAGCAAAGAATGGTCTGATTACTATTGTCTAATCTTGAGCTAGAAATCTATTTATGGTGCATCGTTCATTAATTGACTGATACTTGCTGACACATTTCAACACAGCTGTGTGATTTCTGTTTGTTGTTGGCTATTTTTTTCTATTTCTGTTTGGCATCAAATTTCTACTGCTTTGTTTGAGATTTGTAAAAAATTCTAAAGACCAATTGGATGAACAATACAACTAATGTGATCCGAGTTCTGTTTTGCCCCTCTCCCCCATTCTTGCGCTCTAGCAGTTGAGCTGGAAACTTTGTTGAACAACTCAGGGCAGGGTGCCCAATTTATTCCTTTCAGGAACTTGAAGGTTTCTGTCATGTCCCCCCTCTCCCTCCTAGTTTTCAGTGAGAATATAATCAATGCCTCCAAGTGCCCCTTGCAGAAAAGCCATTGTAGACTCTGCACCATTTTCTCTGAATGGTCTCCACTCTGTTGACATCCTTCTTTAAGTGTGAACTCCAAAACTGGACACAGTACTTCAGGTGTGGCCTCACAAAGGACCTACAGTATATAGCAGTAGCACCACTCTCTTCTCCTGCTGTTGAATCCTCTCCCAATCCACCCCAGCATTTTGTTTGGCTTTGCTGTAAGCTGTGGTGCACTACCTGGTCTGCTTCTGGGTGTCACAGATGATGACACCTAGCTGCCTCTCCTCCTGAAAAGGACTGAGCCTAACCTCTTTGAGCCAACATGCAGTCTTTAGGTTCTTCGTATTCAGATTCATCACTTTGTACTTCTTGACATTAAAGTTTAGCTGCCAGACACTAGACCATCTTTCCAACCTCTGAAGATCATTTTGAAGGTTCATAACTGCTTCCTTGCTGTCTAACTTACCACCAATCTCGGTATCATCTGTAAAAAGGGCAGTCCTGCCCTAATACCTACCCCAATATCGCTGATGAACACATTACACAGTACCGGCCCCAGAACTGATCCATATGGTACACCACTTCTGACCATTCTCACACCTAATTATTCCCAACTGACAATTACTTTCTGCATTCTGTTCCAAGCCAGTTGCCAACCCACCTAACAATACTACCTGCAGTGCTCAGCTCTTCTAATTTTTCCTGCAGGTGACTGCAGTACCAAGTCAAAGGCCTTGCTGAAATCAAAGTAGAGGAGATCTACTGGACATCCACTGACCAGGTTTCTAGTCACCCAGTAAAAAACATAACCAGATTTGTTTGACATCATCTACCTGCCACAAACCTGTCTCGTCTGTCATCCTGAAGGTTATTATTGTCCAGATATTCTACCAAATCCTGTTTAATCAAGGCCTCCACTTGCTTCCCCACTACCAAAATGAGGCTAACCAGTCTGTAGTTACCAGGCTCCTCTCTACCTCCACCTTTGTGCAGAGGTATCACATCAGCTCTTCTCCAGTCCTCTGGCATGACTCCCGTCTGAAGCGAATGGTTAAACAAATGTTCCTATGAGTCTTCCCGCTAGTTATTTAGCACCCTTGGGTGGATCCAATCTGGCCCTGGTAATTTATCTTGCCTACTGTGCTCAAGCGCCTCCTTAACTCTGATGGTGGAGATTACTGGCATTTCCATATGTGGTACCACCAATCATCTGCCTTAATACCACTGTCTGACATTGGGCTTAAGTGTTTCCTGGTGAACACTGAACAGAAGTTGTTCAAGACAGTGGCCTTCTGCCTGTCCTCTTCCACTTTTCTGTTGCCATCTTTAAGTTTAACTATCGCTCCGATTTTCTTTTCTTGAATATACTGAAAGAATTGTGTATTCCCTGTTTTGACACATTCCACTATCTGGAGATCAGCAGCTGCTTTTGCTTACTTCACCTGCTACTACTCTCCAGGACGTAATCATCCCAGTTGTTGTCACTTGAATTCCTTTCTTTTCTTTTTTTATTTCTTTTCAAGCTGAAAAAGGTATGTTTTAGCCTTTAATACTGTACTGACTTGGTTTATGAATCACACAGGCCTTTTATACCAGTTTTCCTTTGTCACTGACTTTACACACAACTTCATAGCCTCTAAGATGGCATGTTTAACCTGACTCCATATATTTTCTACTTCCAGTTGATCGTGGATCCATTCTAGTCTTTCCTGGCTAATTCCCCATATTTCTTTGAAGTTCACTCTTCTAAAGATTAAGACTTCTTCTCTGGATTAAGATTTTACAACCCTAGGGATCAATCAAACCCGACTGAGTTCTGGCCCTGCTTACCAGTGGTTCACCAACTCTTACAGCACTAACTAGCTCAGGGTTGGTGAGGACCACATCCAGGATGGTGTCCTGCTTAGTTGTCTCTCCTACTAATTGTGTAAGAAGGCAGTCTTGTAATCCGTCAATCACTGGCTGACTTTTTGATTATCTAGCTTTTGGAATGTCCCAGTCAACACCTGGCAGATTCAAATTACCTACCACCACCGTCACCCCTTTAATTTCTTGCAAGTGTTTCTCATTACTGTCTCCTGCTTGGCCTGTAGGCCTATACACCACCCCGATGCAGACCTTATTCCCTGCCGGTGCACTTAGCTGTACCCACAGGGATTCCACATCCTCCATATTATTGTCATCAAGTGCTGAAGCCCCTAGTCCCACAATAAATGGCTACCTCTCCCCCTTGGCTCCTGATCTATCTTGCCTAAAGAGTGAGTACCCAAGAAGTGAGAGATCCCAGTCATTGTTTTCCAGACAGGTCTCGCAACAGCCACTAGGACCACCTGGGACTCTGCCTATTGCCTGAAGGTCACAGGCCTTGTTATCTAAGCTTTGCATTGAGGCACACCCCTTCCAAAGCCCCCCCCAACCGTGAGCACTACTGCTCTTTTTATTTGGGGATCATTCTGTTTGCTCCTGGTGCCATTGCCCTTTTCAGGTCCCTTGCAGTCTCTGCCTGCATATTATGATTAATCCTGCACACTGTTCTCTCCATTCTTACATATTCCTGCACCCCATTCTCTCCAGACTTATATATTACTGCACCCCTGTTCTCCATACTTACTTATTCCCGCACCCTGTTCTCTCTATACTTACATATTCCTGCATCCCTGTTCTCGCTTTACATGCATATTCCTGAACTTCTGTTCTCTCTATATTTATATGTTATAGATTGGGCCTTGAAAATCCTGAATCCTGATTGGTCAAGGCATGTCACACGACCATGGGTAAATCCTGTAACAGACAACCACCAAAGACCCCAGAGATCAACTGTTTACTATTCCTGAATCTAATTCATTTTTATTTTTAATAACAGATTCATTTTATAATCACAATAATACACTTCAGGGCATGTGTAGTCATGGGATTTACACGCTTCTTATGTGGTTAAAGTCACTCAGCTACGCCTTGTGATGCACCACACAAGGTATGTGTAAATCCCACAACATATGCCCTGCCATGCATTATTGCTTAATTTATGCACCCCGTTCTAGCTATACTTACATATTCCTGTACCCCCTGTACTCTCCACACTTACATATTCCTCCACCCTGTTCTCTTCCATATTTACATATTCCTGCACCCCCTGTTCTCTCCATACTTACATATTCCTGCACCCCCTGTTCTCTCTATACTTACATATTCCTGCATCCCCTGTTCTCTCTATACTTACATATTACTGCACCCACTGTTCTCGCCATACTTACATATTCCTACACCCCATTCTCTCCATACTTACATATTCCTGCACCCCTGTTCTCTCCACACTTACATATTCCTGTGCCCACTGTTCTCTCTATATTTCTATATTTCAGCACTCCTGTTTTCTCTATACATACATTTTCCTGCACCCCTAGTTCTCTCTATTCTTACATATTTCTGCAACGCTTGTTCTCTCCACACTAACATATTCCTGAACCACCTGTTCTCTCCATACTTACATATTTTTGCCTCCATGTTCTCTCCCATGCCCATATTCATTGCACACATAAATATTTCTCTCTCCATACCTATATTTCTATACCCCTGTTCTTTCAACAGTTACATACTCCTCCACCTCTTCTCTCCATACTCACATATTCCTGCACCTCATGTTCTCTACATACTTACATATTCTGGCACTCCTGTTCTCTCCATACTTACATATCATGCCAATCCTACATGGTCTTCACTGGCTGCCACTGAAGTGGCAGATTGCCTTCACAGTCAGCTTACTGCCCTATGAAGCCCCATGTGGTCTGGGTTCTATCTACCTGTGTGACCTACTGTCTCCCTATCAGCTTCCCACCCCCTCTTTTTCTCTGAGAAGGGCCTCCTGGCAGTTCCCAGGTCCTGACTGAAATTGTCTGGTGAGTGTGCTTTTTCAGTTGCTGGTCCAGCCCTGTGGAACTTGCTTCCAAGGTCTTTAAGAGAGGACCAATCAGTGGGAGCCTTTCAAAGAGGTTTAAAATACCACCTATTTAAGGAGACATTTTCTCTGAACAATTGAATTGCTGAAGTTCTTAATGAGTTTAAGTTAATTCAGTTATTACTAGACTGGATTATGTGTTATATATGTTACTTGATACATATGATGTCCTGTTTTGTTTTAACTTTAGGATGAAGCATTTTATTCTATCTATTATTTTGTACAACACCTACAGTGTCTGGGGATAGTGCAGTTTATCAAAAAAATTTACTTTTATTACAAATGTATTTCAGATTTCCATGGATGAGAGTGTATTGGCATTCCTCAAATGTATTTGTAAAGGTTTTTTACTATTGACAAGTGTCAATAACTATGCCTATTGCTAGCAATATTTCAAAATCTATCCAGCTGAGGATATTTTCATTTGTGGATCCTTGACTGATTTATTTATTTATTTTTAATTTAGAAAATTTATTAAATTTTTATAAAGATAACCATCCAAACAATGTACTGACATAAGTAAACTAAAGTCAGGGAAACACCAGGTAAAGAAGATGTGCATATACACTAACATCTGTCATTAACTGTGGAAGTTTTGGCATGTATAAACAATGCCCACCACCTCCCCACCTACCCCTCCCCAATCCCCTGCCACCCTGCCTGTGACCCAATTTCAGTAAAACAGATTACTAGGACAGGTGCAAGCCCTCCTCACTGAAAGACAGAAGCAGCAAGCCATCAGAAAAGTGGGGATTTGCAAGAAACTAGGAATTCCATAAGGAGGACAATGTGTGAAGCGACTCATATGTAGAATGGTAGGATTGCAGCCTTTTACGTATGGAGGTTATAAGTTTTTCCAGTTGAAGGGTGAATCTTTGACTGAGTTAATAAAATGTCTACAATACTACATTTACTGTAACTTCCCATCCATGGACCTCCCTTCTGCTGAAACCCCTTTTCGTGCCTATACTGCCACCTGGCAGAGATAAAGCAATTCTCTCCTCTCAGGACATGCCAAGTTCATCCTCCTCTCTCAATAAGAAATAATTTATAATGCAGACACCTGGCTGTTAGCTCTCCTCACATCATGTCTGCAGTAATTCACTCTGCTCAGGACATGCCAAACACCTCCTCTCTATAACAAAGTATTTATAATGCAGACACGTTGCTGCTATATCTCCTCACATCATGTCTCCAGTAGTTCACTCCACTCAGGACATGCCAAGCACCTCCTCTCTCAATAACAAAGTATTTATAATGCAGACACCTGGCTGCACACCCACTGCTGGAATGAAGTATTTTTAATGCAGACACCTGGCTGCTTACTCAATACTGGAATGAAGTATTTATAAGTAGAGATCTAGCTGCTCATGCACTGCTGAAGGGAAGTGCTTATAATGCAGACACCTGGCTGCTATATCTCCTCACATCATGTCTCCAGTAATTCACTCTGCTCAGGACATGCCAAGCACCTCCTCTCTCAATAACAAAGGATTTAGAATGCAGATACCTGGCTGCTATATCTCCCCTCATCATGCCTCCAGTAATTCACTCCACTCAGGACATGCCATGCACCTCCTTGCTCAATAACAAAGTATGTATAATGCACACACCTGGCTGCTCTCTCCTCACATCACATCTTCAGTAATTCACTCCACTCAAGACATGCCAAGTACCCACTCTCTCAATAACAAAGCATTTATAATGGAGACACCTGGCTGCTATCTCTCCTCACATCATGCCTCCAGTAATTCACTTCACTCAGGACATGCCAAGCACCTCCTCTCTCAATAACAAATAATTTATAATGCAGACAACTGGCTGGTATACCTCCTCACATCATGTCTCCAGTAATTCACTCCAATCAGGACATGCCAAGCACCCCCTCTCTCAATAACAAATAATTTATAATGCAGACAACTGGCTGGCATACCTCCACACGTCATGTCTCCAGTAATTCACTCCGATCAGGACATGTCAAGCCCCTCCTCTCTCAATAACTAAGTATTTATAATGCAGACACCTGGCTGCTATATCTCCTCACATCATGTCTCCAGTAACTCACTCTACTCAGGACATGCTAAGCACCTCCTCTCTCAATAACAAAATATTTATAAAGCAGACATCTGGCTACTATATCTCATCACATCATGCCTCCAGTAATTCACTCCGCTCCGGACATGCCAAGAACCTCCTATCTCAATAACAAATAATTTATAATGCAGACAACTGGCTGGTATATCTCCTCACATCATGTCTCCAGTAATTCACTCTGCTCAGGACATGGCAAGCCCCTCCTCTCTCAATAACACAGTATTTATAATGCGGACATCTGGCTACTATACCTCCTCAAATCATGTCATCAGTAATTCACTCCGCTCAGGAGAAGCCAAGCAGCTCCTCTCTCAATAACAAAGTATTTATAATGTAAACACCTGGCTGGCATACCTCCACACGTCATGTCTCCAGTAATTCACTCCACTCAGGATATGCCAAGCACCTCCTCTCTAAATAACAAAGTATTTATAATGCAGACATGTTGCTGCTATATCTCCTCACGTCATAGAAACATAGACTTTGACGGCAGAAAAGGACCACTTGGCCCACCCAGTCTGCCCATTTCCCTACCTACTGGATAAGCTGCAGATTCTAGTTAACCAACAGCCTGCTTCCTGCAACCCCGCACTATAATTGCTTTGTGTCTGTCCCATGCATGTTTGAATTCCCCCACTGTTTTAGACCCAATGACCTCCTCAGGAAGGCTGTTCCATGTATCCACCACTCTCTCTGTGAAAAAGAATTTCCTCACATTACCCTTGAGCCGCCCCCTCTATCTTTAAACTGTGCCCCTTGTTCTTACACATCTCTTTTCTGAAAGATGCTACCCTCCTGGACTTTGTTGATTCCCTTGAGGTACTTAAACATTTCTATCATGTCCCCTGTCCCTCCTTTTCATCAAGGGTATACATATTAAGCTCTCTCAGTCTCTCTCTCATATGGTTTCTGATGTAGACCCTGCACCATTTTAGTTGCCCTCATCTGGACTGCTTCCATCCTGTCTATGTCCTTGCGTAGATGAGGTCTCCAAACTGCACACAGTACTCCAGATGGGGTCTCACCAACTGTCTGTATAGAAGGATAATCACTTCCCTTTTTCTACTTGTGATGCCCTTCCAATGCATCCCAGTATCCCCTGGCTCTCCTCACTGACTTCTCACATTGCTTACCCACCTTTAGGTCATCTGATATGACTACTCCCAGGTCCCTTTCCATTTTTGTTGTTGTTAGTACCTCCCCTGCTATTGTGTACCTTTTCTCCTGGGTTTGTTTCCCAGGTGCATTACTTTGCACTTCTTTGCATTGAATCTAAGTTGCCATATGTCTGACCATTCCTCCAATCTTGCCAAGTCCTTCTCATCTTTTCTACCCCCTCTTGTGTATCAACTCTGTTACAGATCTTTGTGTCATCTGCAAAGAGGCATACCTTTCCCTCCAGACCCTCTGCAATGTCACTTATAAAGATGTTAAAGAGGATTGGACCCAGTACTGAGCCCTGAGGTACATGTTTCCAGTAATTCACTCCACTCAGGACATGCCAAGCACCTCCTCTCTCAATAACAAAGTATTTATAATGCAGACACCTGGCTGCTATATTTCCTCACATCCTGTCTCCAGTAATTAACTCCACTCAGAACATACCAAGAAACTGTTCACTCAATAACAAAGTAATTTAAATGCAGACACCAGGCTGCTATATCTCCTCACACCATGTCTCCAGTAATTAACTCTGCTCAGGGCATGCCAAGCACCTCATCTCAATAAAAAAGTATTTATAATGCAGACACCTGGCTGCCCACTCACTGATGGACTGAAGTATTTATAATGCAGGCACCTGGTTAGTCACCCACTGCTGGAATGAAGTATTTATAATGCAGACACTTCGCTGCTCACTAACTGCTGGACTGAAGTATTTACAATGCAGATACCTGGTTGTTCACCCACTTCTCGAATGAAGTATTTATAATTCAGACACCTAGCTGCTCACTCACTGCTGGAATCAAGTATTTATAATACAGACACCTGGCTGTTCACTCACTGCAGGAATGAAGTATTTATAATACAGACACCCAGCTGCTCACCCACTGCTGGAATGAAGTATTTGTAATGGAGTCTGCTCTTTAAGGGGCAGACCATGTTGTCCTGGTGCACCCCTTCCCTCCTTTTGGTAATGGTTGTGCTCAGAGGGGAGAGGAAAGGGGAGGGCCAGGAGCAGGACAATGGAGCAGGTAGCAGGAAGGGGAGGGGAGAAGGGAGGTACTTAAAGGACAGCACAAGGGTGCCTCAGCCACTTTTTGCTGGAATTTTGATTTAACATCAACTGCAGCACGTTGGATTGGCAATACAGTTCTTAGGTTTTCACAAAGGGAAGAGGTAAGGTTACGATAATGTTTTAAGGGCAAAGTGAAGTGTTTGTTTAGGAATAATAACCATTATAGCATTTAGTTGGGGTTCGGAATATTGCTAGAGGGCAGGGCGAGACAGCAATTGTTAAGAGCCAGTCATTTTAAATCAGCCATGGAAGCGTAGTTTTTCGGTTTTATGAAGTAAGAATTGCTGGGAAATCGCTTTAGAAAGAAGAAATAGCTGGAGTGGCTCAGGCTGTAGTCATTTGGAAGGGGCAGTCGGAAGGAGCGAGTGGAAACTACTGTCTGCCCCAGTAGCTTAATGAACAAGGCACTGGCTCCCTACAGCAAGGATCGTGAGTCTGAGTCCCATCTGGGGGTAAACTTCTGGCTTTGGAGCTTTTGGAAATGAGCATGGTCGCACTTGAGGCCACATGGCGTGACGTCACACGCCGCGTGGTCCTCGTGATGAAGGTGGGCCCCATCTTTGGGGTTTTCGGGCTAAGGAATCCAGCGCTGGGTGTAGGAAAAAAGTGGCCGGCCTAGAAGAGGCTTTGGAGGTGAAAGGCAAGCGAGAGTGCGGTGGGAGGCCACGCGGCATAACGTCACACGCTGTGCAGTGCTCGCGCTCACAGTGGCCCCCCTTTTTGGTTGGCTATGGGCGATTCCTAGCAGGGGCTTGAAGGGGGAGGCAGTACATCACAGTGGTTAAGGCGCTGGTATGTGTAGCAGGGCGGTATTCAAGATTCAGATTTGGGGTTGATTCCTAAAGCTTCCACTTGCATACCGTGTGACTCAGGGAAGAGGCATTGGGGGAGTGAAGGTCCTTGGTGCAGACTGCGTGGAAGCCATTGTGCCATAAGAGGAAGTTTGTGGAGGTTGGCTCCCCAACCTGATTAGCCTGGAGGGGGGAAGTGAGGAAGAGGGTTGGGCAATCTCAGCCATTGCCCTCCGTGGCATTCAATTTTCAAGTCAATCTGTAGCAATATACTGTCTGAGGTACAAGTATTGGAAGGCTACTTCAGTAAAATCACGGATCGCATTTTCGAGGCCACGTGGCGTGGCGTGGCGTCACACGCCGCGCGGTGCTCGTGCTGAAGGTGGCCCTTGCTTGGGCGGTATAGGCGGCTTTAGGGCAGCTGGTAACGTATCTCAAGGGAAGTGGGTAGTCGGGAAGGGGACTTGAGGAGAGGAGAGATGGGGCCCGAGGCGAGGCGTCGCACTGTTGGGGGCAAAGGCGGGACCATGGCTTGCTGGCACGGGGGGGGCACTGTGGTGGTCATGGTGATGCCGTTTTTAAGTGGGATGCCGGGGGGGCGGTTACTGTCGCATGCAGGGCACAGCCTGTTGGGTGGCGAGGCCCGGGGTTGGAGTAGGCATGCAGATGGTGGTCCGTTACCAGGTTGGTTGGTGCAAACGACAGGTGGGGACCTGTTTTCCCCAGGGTAGCCAATAAGAGGGCTATCAAAAAAAAAAAAAAATGGAACAACGTAGCATGCCGCCTGGAGGAGCACGCTAGGTGTTTGCCCCCTCTGGGCGCATGGGTTTGTTACTGGGTCGCGGCCTCCAGTAGACGGCAGGAGAAGAAGGGACGCCGTAGGTAGCGTTGCAGAACACTAATCCCACATATAAGAGGAGGTCACAGGGAGGGGCAACCCGGGTGAAGGGGGAGGAAAAAAAGCATCCTGCCAGGCGGGGAAAAGGGATTTAAGGCATGGTGGTTGGCGTAATGGACAAGAGAAGGCGTAATGGAGATAAAGACATAAAAATAACACTGTTTTATTTTCTATAGTTGTCTTCACAGAGCAGATAAGACAGACATGGCGCCCAGGAAGAGCAAGCCTTCGAAGGAGGACACCTACAAGGCTATTATTGACCTGGCAGAAGAAGCAAACAGAATGTGGGAGCTGGTGGAGGGGGAGGAACCGGGGAGAAGAGAAAAGCGGGCACCGGTAAAGGTGGCAAAGGAAGAGGCCAGCCAAAGGGCCACACAGCCCGCTTACAGAAGGCCGCCAGTGGCAGGGCCTGCCAAGGGGTCACCCCAGTACCCACACGACCGGTAGACCCGGTGATGCCAGTCCCCAACCCCGATCAGACACCTGGCTGTTCAGCCACTGCTGGAATGAAGTATTTATAATGCAGACACCTGGCTGTTCATCCACTGCTGGAATGAAGTATTTATAATGCAGACACCTAGCTGGTCACTTACTGTTGGAATGAAGTATTTATAATGCAGACACCTGGCTGTTCATCCACTGCTGGAATGATGTATTTATAATACAGACACCAGGCTGCTCACTCACTGCTGGAATGAAGTATTTATAATGCAGACACCTGGCTGGTCACTTACTGTTGGAATGAAGTATTTATAATGCAGACACCTGGCTGTTCATCCACTGTTGGAATGAAGTATTTATAATATAGACACCTAGCTGCTCACCCACTGCTGGAATGAAGTATTTATAATGCAGACACCTGGCTGGTCACCCACTGCTGCAGGGTTTTAAATAATTGATTAGCAGTTTTTTTTTGGGACAATACTAACTGTACAGAAAGTATTTATACAGGTTTTCTAGAAGTGTTATGTTTGTTAAACACATTGAGGCAAGTGCTATGCATTTTCACAATGTTTTAACACTTTTATGAGCAAAACGCTAATCAATTTTTAGAGTTAAATAAAACCCTGTGCTGGAATGAAGTATTTATAATGCAGACACCTGGCTGGTCACCCACTGCTGGAATGAAATATTTACAATAGGTTCATAGGACATTACAAGATCGAAGGTCTAGCCCATTTTGATCGTGCCACCCTACCTTGGGTGGTAATGGTATTTTGATTTACCCATATAAATAAATCTACCTTTTTCTTGAAATCAGAATAAATTGTCACTTTGTACAACCTCTTGTGGAAGGGAATTCCGAATTGGAACTCCCCTCTGAGTGAAAAAAATTATTTCTCTTAGAACACTTGTTAATATTAGCCCTTAGCTTCATATTGTGAGATCTTGTTGTACAAACTGAAGGATGCCAATCCAGACATATGGATTCAAAAATAACTTTATCCCTAGTAGCTTTATAAATCAGACATAGCTCTCCTCTCATAAAGCGATATTCAAGTGAGTACAGGTTCAATTTTTTTAGTCTATCTTTATATGAAAGTGAACTCATATTAGTAATATATTTAGTGAATCTCCTTTTTACTTTTTCTATGGACTGTTTGTCCTGTACTAAAGTTGGAGCACAAAAGGAGGAACAATAGGCATGATTAGATCTCACTATGCTACTATATAAAGGAGTTAATACCTCAGGCTCCCTGCTCTTTGTATTTTACAAAATACAATTAAATGGTTGCATTTTTTGACTGTTTTAGTTGAATGTTCTGAGAATTTCAAATTATCTGTAATAATTACACCTAGATCTTGTTCAGAATTTACCTTACTCAATATACTGTTATTTATAACATAATTGAAACGTATAACAGTCTTTTCAAAATGTATCACTTTGCATTTAGCAAGATTAAAGTTTAATTTACACTTATTGGCCCCATCAGAAACACAATTCAGGTTTGCCTGCAGTTTTTGAGCAGAGATCATGTCATTCACAATGCCATCCAATTTAGCATCGTCTACATATTTGTTTAGCCATATTCCTTCTGTGGTGGGCAAGATTATGGAGGCGCTCCTTAAGGAAAGGATAGTGCAACACCTGGAATCCATAGGGGCACAGGATCCAAGACAGCATGGGTTTACAAAAGGAAGGTCCTGTTAAACTAATCTCATAGATTTCTTTGACTGGGTAACCAGAGTGGTGGACCAAGGGGGAACAGTTGATGTCGCCTACCTTGACTTCAGCAAAGCTTTCGACACTGTTCCACATAGAAGATTGATAAATAAGCTGGCTAGGCTCAGGGTGGGTCAGAAGTTGGTCAACTGGGTGGCAAACTGGTTGACAGCTAGAAAACAGAGAGTGGTGGTAAATGGTACACAGTCAGAAGAGATGCAAGTCACAAGTGGGGTACCTAAGGGATCAGTCCTGGGGCCAGTCCTCTTCAGTATCTTCATTAGTGACATTGCAGATGGACTAGAGGGTAAGGTTTGTCTGTTTGCAGATGACACCAAGATCTGCAACAGAGTAGATGACCCAGATGGGGTGGGTAGAATGAGAAGAGATCTGGATAAATTAGCAAAGTGGTCAGAAGAGTGGCAACTGGGATTTAATGCAAAGAAGTGCAAGATCATGCACATGGGGAAGAGAAACCCTGAAGCCACCTATAGGCTGGGAGGGGATTTGCTGGCAGTCACAAAGGAAGGAAGAGACTTCGGCATCATCGTCACCGATGACCTGAAAACATCCAAACAGACCTCTAAAGCAGTAGGTTAGGCTAAGGGGATGTTAGGATGTATTAGTAGGGGTATCACAAGTTGTAAGAAGGAGGTAATAATCCCTCTTTACAAGACACTGGTTAGGCCCCATCCAGTGGTGCAAGTGGTAGACAAGAAGTACAGGACTCAGGCACTATTAAATATGAAATACAGAATGAAGATCTTCAATCTGAAAGATAGCTGTGTGAATACACATCCATCTGTTTAGACACTAGTAGATTCAGTTAGAGATATTGAAGTATTTCTAGCAATATTGCACTGTTGTACAAGTCAAATGTTGTTATGGAAACCCTGATTTTAGGTCACAGGGCCAGACACTGTCATTATGTTGTTGGTTTAAGAATTTCACTTTCAGTGTCAGTGGGAAGAAGTACAGGAACTTCGTTCCTACTGCAAAAATGGAGCTTCTGTACGTTCCTGTTCACTTTCATCACTGGCCCCATCTGGAGTACTTTGTGGAGTACTGGAGGCCACACCTTCACAAGGACATTAACCAAATTGAGGCAGTCTAGAGAAGGTCAACCAAAATGGTGCAGGACTGCATCAGAAGACATATGAGGACAGATTAACGGAGCTCAATCTGTATACCCTTGAGCAAAGGAGGGAGAGAGGTGATATGATCGAGACATTCAAACACCTTAAGGGCATTAACAAGGTGAAAGAGTCTAACATGTTTAAATATAAGAAAAATAGCAGGACAAGAGGACACAGCATGAGATTAGAGGGAGGCTGATTAAGCGGGAATGTGAGGAAATTCTTTTTCACAGAAAGGGTGATGGATGCATGGAACGTCCTACCTCAGGAAGTGGTGGCTTTGAATACAGTGCAGGGCTTCAAACAGGCATGGGATAGGCATAAGGAAGCAATACAGATGAGTATGAATAGATAGGCCACTGACGGAGCAAAGGCCAATGGCACATTTATAAAGCAGAAAAAGAAATGGGCAGACTGGATGGGCCTTGCGGTCCTTATCTGTTGTCAACTTCTATGTTTCTATACTGGAGATTAGGACTTTAAATAAAATAGGGCCCAGAACTGAGCCCTGGGGCACTCCACTGGTGATCCCAGTCCAGGAAGACTTATACCCCCTTAAAGTAACCTGTTGGCATCTGTCAGTTAATCATGATGAAATCCAGACAATAATATTTTTATTCAATTCCTTTTTGACTAAACAGTCAATTAAGATTTTATGTGACAGAATCGAAAGCTTTTTCATAATCCAAGAAAATGACATCTGCCGGAAGACCTAAATCCAGTGCTTCACTTATGGGTGCGAAAAAATGTATTAAATTAGTATGGCATGATCTTCCTGGCTGAAAACTATATTGTGAAATATCGGATTGTCCTTGGTTCACTATGTGAGTACTAATCTTTTGGGAGAGAAGTTTTTCCATTACTTTACCTATACAAGATATTAAACTAACAGGTCTATAATGTTTCACTTCCTGCTTTACTCCACCTTTATTAATAGGGATTACAAGACTTCTTTCCATTCTCTAAGGACCACACCCTTTGCAATGGATTCATTAAATAAGAATGTCAAAACTCCAGCTAGTTCATATCATACTTTTTTAGAAATATAAAATGAATATTATCAGGTCCAACTGAGGAAGAAGATTTAAATGAGTTAATAGATGAATAAGTTTCAGCATCAGTAAATCTAACTATAGGATCGATAAAGTCACAACCTATATTACATGATGATTCCTTTTTTTTTTTTTAAATGCCTGCAAAATACTGATTTAATTTGTTGCCATTAATTGTTCATCGGATATTAAGTTTCCATTTATCAAATCAGACACCTGGCTGTTCACCCATTGCTGGAATGCAGTGTTTATAATGCAAACACCTGGCTGCTCAGCTACTGCTGGAATGAAGACCTCAGAAATTCAAACCTCTGTCATTTGCGCCAGCTCCCAGTCCATCCCATATTCACTATAACATTGACCTATTTCTTTCAACCATTCTCCTTGATTTTCTCCTTATCCAGCTGCCATGCTCTCTGCTGATTTGCAATTTAATAATTTCTACCCATCCAGTTCTTAGCTCTTTCCCAATTCTTCATATCCTCTCAAACGCAGTTTGGCAATTTTCCCCTATAACCACTACCTAGTTATCTACTTACTGCTGGGAGTGTCTTCAAGGTGATTCTTCTCTTGTGCCACCTCTTCCATCGTCACCTCTCCAAAATGTTGTTGTTCATCCCTCTCAATAAGCAACAGCAATTGTTCCTTTGGGATGTTGTAGCCTGTAAATTAAAAAGAAGAACCAAGATAATACAGATGTCATTTATAACCAGAACTAGACCATAGAAACATAGAAACATAGAATTTGACGGCAGATAAGGACCGCTTGGCCCACCCAGTCTGCCCATTTCCCCTACCTGATGGATAAGCTGCAGATCCTAGTTAACCAGCAGCCTACTTCTTCCTACCCCACTAGAATTGCCTTATGACTGTCCCATGCATGCTTGAATTCCACCACTGATTTTGACTCCACAACCTCCTCTGGAAGGCCGTTCCATACATCCACAAAGGAACACCAGTAAGGAATAAGGCATGACAGAGGTGGGATTATGATATGGTAATGCACCAAGGGGCTGCTTTGAATCCTGAACCCAAAGGGCTTCAACAAGCACCCCAAAATACATTAGCTAGAATACTCTTCTCAAAGGAATGGGTGTCTCTCTGCTGTCTCCGTGACTTCAAGTA
The DNA here is from genome assembly GCA_016271365.2 of Neoceratodus forsteri. Taxonomy (NCBI): domain Eukaryota; kingdom Metazoa; phylum Chordata; order Ceratodontiformes; family Ceratodontidae; genus Neoceratodus; species Neoceratodus forsteri. Next base: position 405,383,056 of record CM057457.1, read on the forward strand.
TCTTTCTGGGAGAAGAGGAAGGGACTCAAGGGAGAGCCATTTACATTACTGAATCGCACTGACATTTTTCTGCTTTTTCACAGTGCACTTAAGGCTGTGTCAGGAGTGGTCAGGTGGCAAGAAGTTGTGGTCATGTTGGGAGTGACTGCATCATTTAATTTTTGGTCAGTTCCCAGGAGCTAGGAGCAATTGGGTCTTGCTAGTGCATGGTTGCGGTCATATTGTGCTGGCTAGCAGTTACCACCATGTTGGTAAGTAATCATTTATGTCATGCTGGTGAGTAGTGACAAACATTTTGGTGAGTAATCGCATCATTCACCTACTGCTGGGGGCTTCTGGTGGAGGACTGGTTCAGGGATGTTATGGATGATGTGCTGGCCATTGTGTGCAACCATCAGCTGGTAGGATGATGTGTCACAGGGAGGCAGTTGGTGTGGCTGCATTTGTAGATGAGCACTACTAATGTTTTTATTTATTTATTATTTATTAGAACATCAATTTAACAACCTTTGAGCCAGAGGCTCATTTACAAAGGTACCTCGTCACAGTGAGGACAAAACAGGGCAAAAAACAAACATCAAGGCAGACAAAAAATCTGAGTACATTTAGGAATCAGCCAAAAATACAGGCATTTGTCAAACATAGTATACAACAGGCTTACATGTAGGCTGTATAGAGTAGACAATACAGTAGTTACATGGAGATTGATTCAGTGGGCAGATAAAGGTAAGGCTGGGTGGAAGACATCAGAAGAGGAGTGTGGGGAAGATAGTAGCAAGTAAAGGTAGAGCTGGACAGAAGGTCAGAGAGCTGCTCAGTGAGTCTTGTCTGGGAGGATAGGAGGAGGCTTAGAGGCAGGTACAGCTGCGTGTTGAGAGCAGGTGATTTCTAAGACTAGTTTTAAAATAAGATAACGAGGCGGCATCAGTGACTCCGGTGGGGAGGGCGTTATACCAACAGGGGGCTCTGTAGGGTAGCCTTGACCTTACAAGGTTCTCGCCCTCAGTATAACCAGTGCGGTTTTGCGGGATATGCGAGTATGCACTGTAGGGTTTGCATGGTGGATAGTGGTTGACAGACCCGGTGGGGATAGCCCAAGGAGTGATTTTTTTGTTAGGAGGCAGGTTTGGTATTTGAGGCACTCATCTAGGTTGAGTAGATTAGCTATGGTGTAAAGATGGCAAGCGTGGGTTAGCCTAGGAGCCCCAGTTATGAGCCTGCAAGCCTTATTTAAGGTGAGGTGGATCTTGTACAGGGCAGTCTGGTCTGCTGCACCATACACAGGTAGGCCATAGTCTACCAGAGATAGAACAGAGGATGTGACTGTAAGTCGGAGGGCATCCGTGGGGAGGCAGTTTTTATGACGATAGAGGATACCCAGCTGAGTGTTAGAGGCTGAGGCAAGGGCAGAGATGTGGGCATGAAAGGAGAGGACAGGGTCAAAGGTTATACCTAGGTATTTGTAAGAGTGAACTAGCTCAATAAGGAGTTTAGAGGTGGAGTGGACTGCGAGAGGATAGTTACTGGATTTATTTTGGGGGTGGGCAAAGAGCATGGTTTTGGTTTTCTTTAGATTAATTACGAGCCTGTGCTCAGTAAACCAGGCTTCTGCATCATTGTAGGATTCCTGCAGAGAATCCTGAAGTGAGATGGGATTATGGTCAGAGGCAAAGAGTACAGCATCATCTACATAAAGAAGGATTTTACCAGTACATACACTGGGCAGGGAGTTGAGAAAAAGAGCAAGGGCCCAAGAATGGAGCCCTGAGGGACTCCGGAGCGGATAGGGCAGGTGCTGGAAAGTTTCCCGTTGATTTTCACACATTGTGAGCGGGCCGACAAGCAGCTGGAGCACCAGGAAACAGGCCCAGTGGCAAAGCCTAAGTGACTAAGGGTAGTTAGCAGGAAGGGGTGGGAGACAGTATCAAAGGCTTTTGATAAGTCAATGAACACTGCACCCGCTAGGGAGCCAGAGTCCAGTGAGGTGTGAAGAAAGTTAGAGAACTCCAGGAGGGCGGTATTGGTGCTGTGGCCTGTTCTGAAACCATGTTGTTCTGGACAGAGGATGCTATATTTATCGAGGTATTCAGAGATTTGGGTGGCCACAATTTTTTCTAAGGCCTTAGAGAGAGGAGAGAGGATTGAGATAGGTCGATAATTGCTAGGGAGGGTCCTATCACCACCCTTGTGTATTGGGATGACAGTAGCTGTCTTCCAGGCAGAGGGGAATTGCCCTAGACAAAGGGATTTGTTAAAGAGGCTGGTGATTGGTGAGATAACCAGATCCAGAACCTGACAGAGAAGACTGGGATCAAGGGAGTCATTGCCAATTGTGTTACTCTTGCAGTGTGCAATGTGCAGTGGAAGTCACAGTAACCATGGCTTGAAAGCTTGAGGAGGCAGTTTAACTGGGGAGGCAGTTTAATTGGGAGCATAGTGATATTCTGACCCTGAAATGTTGTGCTCTCAGTTAATGCACCACAATGATGATATGCAGCAGGGGTGTGTTCTATTTTAATGTAGTGCAATGTGATGGGGTCCTGACCAATGAGGACCCAAAATAAAGCAGTGCACATTTTATACCAAAAACCTCTCAACAATATTTGCATTCTATGTGTTGCTGCTCATTATTGAAAACTGATGGATAACACTGGTATTACATCACAAAGTTATGGATACAGATCAGACCACTCTAAAGCAAAATGTACTAATTTCCATACTTATGTATTCCTCAGCCCATGATCTCACCATCCATACCTATTCCTGCCCTTTCCTCTAGCCATACTGACATATTCCTGCACCCCATGCTCTCTACATACTTACATATTCCTGCACCCCTGTTCCCTCCATACTTGCATGTTTCTACACCCCTTGTTCGCTTCATACTTACATATTCCTGCACCACTGTTCTTTCCAGGTTACATGCTTCTACATCCCAGTTCTTGACATACGTACACATTCCTGCACCCACTGTTCTCTGGAGGACTAAGGTTTGCTGATAAAGCACCTAGCTTCACCTGAGCTTTTTGTCTTCTAGGTTAGCTAGAAAGGACAGAGTAAGGAGCAACAGTAACAGAGCATGGAAAAATACTAAGGCTTAATTTGGCTAAACAGAGTTACTGTCTTGTTACTATTTTGTTTTGTGCTTACAGGTTTTGCAGTCTCTTTCTCACACTGAAGAAGCTAATTGTTTTTCTTCCACAGCTCTTCCAGGGGATTAGGCATGTGATGGGGGGGGGGGAGTAGAGCTGACAAAGGTTTAGTACATTCCAACAGAAGAAAGCTTCAAAAGGGCAGGTTAGTCGGTGTCTTGTGGTGAAGAACTAATGTTTACTGACAAAAGCACCTAGCTTCATCTGAGCTTTTTGTCGGGACAGCGCATGGAGAAATATTAAGCCTTATTAGGCTACACAGAGTTACTGTCTCATTACTATTTTGTTTTGTGCCTACAGGTTTTGCAGTCTCTTTCTCATATTGAAGGAGATAATTGTTTTTCTTCCATAGCTCTTCCATGGGATTAGGAGTGTAACTGGGAAGTGGACCTGACACAGGCTTAGTACATTCCAACAGAAGAAAGCTTTAAAAGGGCAGGTTGGTTGGTGTCTTGTGGTAGAGGACTAAGGTTTGCTGACAAAATCACCTAGCTTCAAATGAGCTTTTTGGCTTATAGGTTTGCTTGACCGGACAGCACAAGGAACATCATTAACAGAGCAAGGAAACATATTAAGTCTTATTTCAGCTAAACAGTTACTGTCTTTTTACTACTGTGAAACTGTTTATTTTCACTCAAAGTACATTTAGCGCAAACACAAAGGCAATCAGAATTGCATAAATTTATTGTAGCACTATGCCACAATCACCACATTCACTATAATGGAAAAAGTGCTATTTAGTGCAAACTTATTTTCATGCAAATTGGTGCTTTGGCGAAAATAGTGAACATTTTTTGACAGTTTAAAATGTCAAGTTCTACAGTATTTTGTTTTGTGCTTACAGGTTCTGCAGTCTCTTTTCACACTGAAGAAGCTAACTGTTTTTCTTCCAAAGCTCTTCCAGGGAATTAGGAGAAGAGCTGATTATTTCAGGACAGCATGGGCCATGGTGGGATCAGGGAGGGTAAAAGTGGTGGAACAGATGTGTATCTCTTCAGTTATACCTCTCCACAATTCATATGCTTTTCTGGCAGAGCCTGGCTCCTCTATGGAGGCACCCACAGTGGAAACCAAGGAGGATGCTGGGAACCTCCACAAAGGAGACCCAAAAGGAGACCTCACAGGAGGGTGGAACAGGACCCCACAGGGGAAGAAAACAACTGGTGGGGGACTCAGTCATCAGGAAAGCACAACTGGGGGAGAGAGTAGACAGAGAGAGAGTGGTAAGATGCCTGCCAGCACCATGGCTTGAAGGGACAAGAAGGGAATCCTCAGGATCATGGGAGAGGAAGCTAGATGCCACTGTCCACCTAGAGACATATGACGTGTTTGGGAATGCGATTAGAGCAGTGAGCAGGAGTTTGCAGAGCTAGGGAGGGGCCTTAGACAAGTAGCATGCACGGTAACCTTCTCAGAGGTGCTGTCTGTCTATGGCATGGGTGAGGCTATGGTGAGCAGTGTTGGGGGTTTGTGCAGCACATAGGACATGACTGCACTGGAGGTCAGAGTAAGGGAAGTGACCGCATCGGCGGTCAGTACTGGGAGGGGGGACAGCAGAAAGCCTGATGCCACATCCACAGTAGGAGTATTGCAGGCAATGTCAGGGCTCCCACCAGAGCTGTAGAAGGCCACAGCGGCAGCAAGGGAAGGATTACTGGGGAGTTTTGGTGGTTCCAGTGGGGCAGACTGCACTAAAGGGCACATGATTTGAATCATGGCTGGGCTATAATATAAAGGCTGGTCCAGCCATGTACCACTATTTTCTCCCTCCTGCACACCCTGCACCACCTCCTCTATTAAACAGTTCTGGTACCACTCCCAGTAGTGGTTTGGAATGAATCAGGAGGGGCTAGAAGTGGAGAGTGAAGAGGAGGTGGACACTTGAGGAGTTGTGCATCAGGGGAGTCTCTGGCTGGGGGAAGAGAACCAGAAGGGGTCAGGAGGAGGAGCTTGCCAGAAGGAGTGGCCCCTGGACAACCAGGAGGACACGGATACATCCAGATGTAAGGGCACTGTTACTGGTCTATGGAACAGTGTCTCTACAAATTAGGAGGAGCTTTATTAGGGGGCCGGGGCAGTGTGACTGAGTCAGGAGCAGGGTACTGTTCTATTTCTGGAGGATCTGCCACAGAGCAGGGGCACTGTGACTGTTAATTGACACTTGGGAGTATTTGAAACTGTTTGGGCTCTGTATTATAAGTGGAACTTGAATTGATTGGTTTATGGCAATTGGTGGAGCCTATAACTGTTGGTCTAGGGGAAAATTCAGTTTTACACACTGCATTTGAGGGGTACTCAGTCTTTGACAGTCTTCACAGGAAGCACTGCTGGGGTCATAGGGGAAACTTAAAATCACTGTCAATACATGGGGAGGGGTTGTTAGGTCTAGGGTCAGTAGGATGCAGGGTGGGGTTCATTAAGGACACATTAGATAAGATCTCACTATTAGAGGGTATTCAGGGCGAAAAGAGATGCTGAGGTGAGCAAATGGAAGCAGCTGGGAAAGGACACATTAGGCGGTGGAGTGGCACTACAGGGGAAGGATGAGACAGCAAGTGAGGGGGCACGGCGGAAGCAAGTTGCTAGAGGAGTTTTCAAGGATAGAATAGTGGGTTGCAATTGTTGTGGGGTGGCAGTCTGGATGAATGTATTGTAGAAGCTAGGAGGGTGTCCAATCTGTCACAGGCTGAAGAGACTCAAGGAGGAAGTGCTGTGGCTTGGTAGAGAGTTGGGGAGGTTGGGAGGAGAGGGTAAGGGAGCTGGGAAAGAGGACACCACATGGGTGGAACAATGGTTCGAGGGAGGTGAGGGGAAGAAATAATACAAATAGGTGGCCTAGCACGGGGGGTAAGGGAAGGAGAAGGGAGCCCACACCCAGCATGGCAGAGAGGGCAGAAAATAGGTATGCAGTGCTGGTGACACTGAAGGAGGAGGGGGGTGAGGGATCTCCAAGAGGGGGTAAGTAAGGGGAGTGAGGATGACATGAGTCAGTAGTTGGGCAGTGAAGTGTGGTAGGGGCAAGGGGGGAGGGGAACAGCTGGAAGAATGGACAAAGGGAGAAGGGTTAAATACAAAAGGAGCAATGCTAGAGCAGGAAATGAGAGGGACTTGGCAGAGGAGGAAGGGGAGACTAGGGGGAAGGGGAAGGATGGGGAGGAGTGTGAGGAAACAGCAAGGAGAAGTGGAAACAGGTCCAGGGTGGAGGGGGGACCATAAGAGGAAAGGACAGGGTTTTAGCTTGGGTGGACTCTGGCAGTAGATGCGAAGGTAAAAGAGTGGGTGGGAGATAAAGATTGGAGAGGAAGGGGGTATCAGTGCTGGGGGACTCTATATTTAAAGGGATTAGACGGGGGAACAAGGGGGAATGGCATAGTCACATCTGGGTGGTGTCTGTACCTGGCTTAACTGCAGGTAGGGCAGGGCATTCAATTCCAAAGTGCCAGGAAAAAAAGGCAAAAGCACAGTGGCTAAGGAAACCCAAAGGAGGAGCCAATAGCACATACAGGAAAGTCAAGCATGCAAACTCATTCGGCTACGATCTCCACCATCAAATCCAACTCTAGGGTATGTTAAAAAATACAAATTTATTATAAATGATGCGTAGCACCCCCATACAATCTAAAATGTGTTAGGAGGGGTAGGAGGAAACCGCATATCATGGTGCATGTGGGTATGAATGACCTGGCGAGGGAGATGGTGGAAGTCGTGAGGGAGAGGTTCAAGGATTCGGGCAGGCTGTGTGGGGAGTTATGGGAATTGGTGACCTTCTCAGAGGTGTTCCCAGTACCCTGCACTAGTATGGTGAAGAAAGTAAGGATTGGGGAGTTCAGCAAATGGCTGAAGTAATGCTGTCAATCCAGGGGATACGGGTTGGTGGGGGTCTGGGACAGAATCTAGGACATCAATGAACTGTATGCAGGGGATTTGAACGGGAAGGGGAAGGGGGTATTAAAGCCGAGGTTAGGGGAATACATAGCTATGAAGATGGATTTAAACTAGGTAGTGGGGGTGGCAAGTGGTCAGATGGTAGGCAGGGATCCCAGAATGGAGAGCCAAACAACCTTACACCCCCAGGCTAACAGCGAGGAACTTGGAGCAGGGGCACAGGGTGGGATTAGGAGGGGAGCAGTTCAGGGAGAAAAGAGGGCAAGTAATGGTTGGAGCGTGGTCTCACTGAATGTGAAAAGCCTTGGTAACAAATCAGTGGAATTACAGCCTCTCTTGGAAATAGGGAGGGTGGACATTGTGACCATCACAGAAACGTGGGCCACCCAGTACCAGGATTGGCATTTGATAATCCCAGGGTATAGGATATTCAGGAAGGATAGGGTTAAGGGTAAAGTGGGGCATGGTAATATATGAACTGGAGGGAATAAGGTGCATAAAGGAGGAGGGGGAGGAAGGCAGATCAGAGGCCCTGTGGATGCAGCTTCAAGACTCAAAGAGTAGGATATTGAGGACTGGGGTGATGTACAGGCTGCCAGCCCAAAGGGATGATCTGGATAGGGAGTTAGCTGAGCAAATCAGGACTGTCTGTAGGAAAGGGAACACTGTGGTGGTGGGGGACTTCAACCAGCCGGGGGTGGAGTGCAGCACTCCAACCACCAACAGTGCAAGGGAACAGGTCCTATTACAGGCATTTCAGAACAGCATCCTGGTGCAGCTGGTCTTCAAGCCAACTAGACTGGACATGACTCTGGACCTGGTTCTATCAAATGGGGATGCTATAAGGGATCTGATGGTGAAGGACCCTCTTGTGGGAAGTGACCACCACATGGCATGTTCACGCTCAACATGGGCAGAGAAGCAGGATGTACATGTACCAGAGTGATTGACCTTAAGGGGCTAGACTTCAAAAGGATGGGGTAAATTTGGGGCAGGCATCTGGTGGAAATTCAGACATGCACGGATGCTAGCCGAAAATGGTATACTATTAAGAAAGGGCTGGTGGAGGCTACTGGGACATGTACAAGAACAAGGGGTAATAAGGGCAGGGCAAAATTACCCAGCTGGATGATGCAGGAGGTCATGGAGGAGGTGCGGGCCAAAAAAAGACGTTTCGGAGACTCAAGAAAACAGGAAGGGGGATAACAGGGAGGTGTATATGAAAAAGTCCAGAGAGGTTACCATGCTAGCCAGAGCAGCCATGGCTTCCTGGGAACTGAGACTGGTACACGGCATTAAGAATGGAGAAAAGAACTTCTTCAGATACATCAGTGAAAGATGGAAAAACAAGGATCAGATTGTGAGGATTAGGAAGGACGGGTTGGGTGGATAAGGGGGAGGACCAGGTAGAGGCACTGAATGGTTACGTCTGCTCTGTGTTCATGAGGGAGAAAGGGGTGCTGACACCAACTGAGAGGAGGAGTGGGTGGGGGGAGGTGACTGATATAGAGATTGCAGAGGATAGGGTGCTAAAAGGATTAAGGGCTCTGAAGGGGAATAAGACACTAGGTCCAGATGGCATTCACCCTAGGGCACTTAAAGGACTAGTGGAGATCCTGGCAGGACCACTGGCTGACCTGTTCAACACTTCCTTGGACACTGGATGTGTACCACAGGACTGGAAGATGGCCAATGTGGTAGCCATTCACAAAAGTGGACCTAAGGATGAACCAGGCAAATACAGACCAGTGAGCCAAGCCTCACATCAACTGTGGGAAAACTCATGGAGACAATCCTAAAAGAGAGCATGGTGACATTTTTGGAGATCAATGGTCTCCAGGGCAGTCAGCAGCACGGATTTTTCTCAGGAATATCCTACCAGACAAACCTGGGGAGGCAGTATAGCGCAGTGGTTTACGGCTCTGAGCTGCAAATCTGGAGACCTGGGTTTGAATCTCTCAGCCCCAACTTCCATACTGTGTGACCCTGAGCAAGTCACTCAACTTCCCTGTGCTCCCAGGTTGCACCTGTAAACAAGCTTTCCAGCTTAGTGTGTCTGACCTGGTTAAACAACTAGAAAAAAAAAAAAACAACCTGATTGAGTATTATGACTGGGTGCCCAAGGGAACTGGACAAAGGCCATGCAGTGGATGTCCTGTATTTGGATTTCACAAAGGCCTTGATTCCATGCCACATGGGAGGCTGGGGGGGGGGAGAGCTGGAATATATGGGGTGAAAAAGATGGTAACATGGATCTCCAACTGGCTGAAGGGAAGGCAGCAATGGGTGGTGGTTGGGGAACTCTCATCTTCGAGGGTTGTGAAGAGTGGGGTGCCACAGGGATCAGTACTGGGACCAGTGTTGTTAGGGATATTCATAGCTGATATCTCCCACAGGGTCCGGAGTAAGATCAGTCTTTTCACAGACAACGCAAAGAGCTGTGGTAGATGCCTGAACCCTTAATTCTCTCCATATTTAGATGATTCTATAACCATTACAAAATGGTTATTTGTGCTAATTTACACATGTCCAGCTCCAAAGGTGCCTGTGTTATATGCAGATATTTTTTCATGAAATTTCCTACAAAATGAAAATGACAGACTTTGAACACATATAATTTTGAGATGATGCATACTAATGTAATGAAATTCGGCACATTTTTAGAACACCTGTCATAAAGTAATCAAGCCAAATTTATGATATCTTGCCCAATAGATTGCTGAGGTATATGTAAATATACATATTTATATCATTTCCAAGAAAAAGTAAAAACAATTTTGAGCACCTACAGTTCTGAGACACTTGGTCCTAATGTCATGAAATCTGGCAAACTGTTACAACACACATAATCAAATAATTATACCAAATTTAAGATCTCTGTCCCAATAGATGGCTGGAGTATGTGCAGATAAACAGTTTCATGAAACTTCCCACAAACAAAAAATAACAATCTTTGAGTACCTGTAATTTTGAGACAACCCATCCTAATTTCATGGCATGATTAGAATGCCTCCCAAATAGTAACCATGCCAAATTTTAGACCTCTAGCTCAATGGACTGGCGAGTTACGACCAAGTTAATAAATGTTAAACTATTCCATGAAATTCCAATACAACTTCACACAATTTCATGGAATTTCGTTAACGTTTATAAAAATTACACAAATCTAGAATGTTCTCATTCCACACAGCTCTGCTCCTTACTTACATATTCCTGCACCCCCTGTTCTCTTCATACATATATATTCCTGCACCCCCTGTTCTCTTCATACATATATATTCCTGCACCCTGTGCTCTTCATACTTAGATATTCCTACGCATCCTGTTATATCCATACCTACATATTTCTGCACCCATTCTCTCCATGCTCACATATTTCTCCACCCTATTATCTCCATGTTTACATGTTACTCTACCCTTCTTCTCTGTATACTTGCATATTCCAACACACACTGTTGTCTATATATTTATACATTACTGCACCCCCATGTTCTCTTCATACTTACATACACCTGCACTCTCTGTTCTGACCATTATTACATATTTTTGCACCCCCTGTTTTCCATACTTACAGATTCCCACAATTATGTTCTCTCAGTACTTACAGTTTCTTCCCCCCCCCACATTCTCCATACTTACATATTCTAGCACCCCCTGTTCTTTACATATGTACATAACTAGTTATATCACCCCATCATGTGATGGCCATAACCTATTTTTCAGGAAGCTCTGAAATTCACCTTCACGACAATCCAAAGTTTTCCAAACCTCATGACAATCCGAAAAGGTGAAATTGTACTGCGAAATGTGACCCACAAAGTGCAGAATTGTGCCCACGAACAGCAGAGGGTCAGCGAAATTCAGCTATTCACAGGTGAAATTCCACACTTTGCAATTCCATGAATCACAAGCAAAATTCTGCACTTCTTGATTACACGATTCATGGGCGAAATTCCCCATTTTGCAATGAATCCTGCACTTCACATGTCTCTAATACACTAATATTGAATGCTGTTTATTTTGCAATTTTCACAGTAAAAAAACAACTTTTTCAAAAATCTAAGACCTTATTGCACATCTGCAGAACATTAGCTTTCACATAAGCCATGACTTGACCCAGTAGGAGGTTTGTGTGGTTTATACCTAGGTGGCTTGGAAAAGGAATGTATTGGGCCAAGGCCAAAAGCTGCTTGCAGTACTCCTTGGGGACTACCAGCTGTCAGAGTACCTCCTCTAGCCCCCCTGGTGTACACTTCTTGTACAACAGCCCATTTTCTCAGTAAGCTGATGTTTTGCTCCCCGAGAGTCCTCAGCATTACTTGATGTCTCTCTCAGCTTCTGGAGGGTAGGATCAGCCAGCTGAGTTCTCCCCAGCTCCTCCCATCTGACTCACCCCAACTCCCCTTCAGGAGGAAATTCTGCCCCCATCTGAGACCTTCTCTGTTTGCAGCTGGGGCTATAACTCCTAGCTAGCCCCCCAACCACACTAGCTGCTTTTTCAGCTGCTTAGTGAAGGGTCAGCACAGGCTGTGTCACCCCCTCCATGCCCTCAGAAATCTGTCTTTTTGCTTGGCTATGGTTAGTAACACATACTAGGTTTTCCCTGTGGTCAGAGTCATTTCCCATGATCACATCCACAGGGAGATCAGGTACGACTCCCATCGCCTGTACCCGTGGCCACCTTTCCAGCTTTAGAAAACCTGAGCCATTGTCACTTTGACCACTGGAGTTGTGACTCCCCAAATCTTGGAAAACTACAGTATCCAGGCAGAATCTGCTCCACCCAAATCAGATCCTGCCTCATGATTGAGATGGAGGAGCCAGTGCCCCTCAACCCGTATGTTGCTGTCCCACTGATTAGAATAGGGTGCACATGCTTGGTGTTGTTTGGCAGCACTTCAGCATATGCACAGCCTACCAACTGCTGAGTACTGTCTTGGTCACCCCTTTCCCAAGGCCATTGCCCTTTGTTGATGTTTTTAGGGCAGTCGTAGGACAGATGCTCCACTTTCTGGCAAATCCAGCATGCCTTTGCCCCTGCTTCTTGTTCCCTAGACTGGTGGACTCTGTTTGGGGCTTTGGTGCAGACTGGTTCTCTATACGTTTCCCTCCTTGGGTCCCCTTAAAACCATGTGCCGCCCCACCCACACTGGTTTTGTGCCACAAATGTGGTTCGCTGCCATCATACAAGTCAGCAGTTTTTGCTGCCTCCTTTGTGGAGTTGCATGACTAGTACAGCAGCCATATGTACAGGTCATCAAGTACAATTTTAAGAAAGTATTTCCTTACAATCAGCTCTTATTTGCTCTATAGGTCTAGCTTTAGCCCCATTCATCCAGCGTAGAAACATAGAATTTGACGGCAGACAAGGACCGTTTGGCCCACCCAGTCTACCCATTTCCCTACCTACTGGATAAGCTGCAGAACCTAGTTAACCAGCAGCCTACTTCTTCCTACCCCCATCTCCTAGAAGAGCAGTCTAGATAGGCACCCTTTTAGGCATGCAATTCTACATAGTGCTCTCCTGTGCCCTTTCTTAATTTCCTGAATTTTCACCTTTAAGACTCAGGAGTCAGTTCAGAACATTACAGTAACACTCTTTTAACTTTTTCATAGTCCATGCAGTCATTGTCATCCATTCTAGCAAATGCATGTAAAGCATGATGAGTGGGCAGCGGCATGAGGTGAGTCATCCACAAAGCCCTGTCCAATGTAAACAAATTCAGATCATCTCCCTCCCCATATTGAGAAAACATTTTAGAGTTAATTGTGGCTTCATGGGATGGACCCCAACACCATTGCTCATGGCCTGCTGTGGTGTTTGCTAGTGTAGTTTCACCATATCAGTCTTGTGCTGTCACTCTTTCTCTCATTCTGGTGATTTATTCTCTCTTTCCTCCTGTATCAGGATTTTATGCTGGTGAGCCTTCTCTCTCCAGCTGTACTTTCTTGCTCTCACCTTAAAGCCTTGCCTTCTGCAGTACAGCCTCCCTTAGTGCAAGCTCCATTCTCAGGAACTGCAGTTGATTCTGAGCCTCTGCTGCACTGGCTGTTACTTCAGGTTTGGGTTGTGAACTTCCCTCAGCTCATGCTACGAGATGCCCTTCTGAGTCAGACGCTGTGACCTTAGACTCACTACCTTGGTCACCTTCCTCAGCAGTCTCATGTTGCCCTGGTATTTGGTCAGGCACCACAGACTGTCTGTGCCCCTTGCATTTTGTCATGTGCCAACAGGGCTTCCATGAGTCCATTTTTGGTCAGGGCCTCAGTGACAATCCCTCTGTCTGTGCACAAGTCACGAAGCTGCTTACATTAAATTTGACACAGACTGTGGAGCTCATCTTTCCTAACCATGCTGCACTAAGCTGCCTAGAAATTAAAAAGTAGTAAACACTGTAACCTTTCCTAGATCCTGTTTTGCGATTATAAAGGTATATTTCTGATGGCACTCTGTGCACAATGTAAGGCTTTTACTTCTCTCCCAGAGTTTCTGCCTCATAGGAAAGCACACTGTGCACAGCTTCTAGCTTTCAGTCTGTGAACTGATCCACACTGGCACCGTTATGACAAAGATCCCACTGATCACATCAATTCTGACAGAGATCCCTCACCACTGTCATGAGTTGTGACACAAAATGCCACTTGGGACCCTCACTTACAGGACAGTTCTCTGTCAGGGACTTGAATTCCTTTGATACCACTTGATTTTTACCTGGAACCAAGAAACCATCCTTTTGCTTGCTCAAGGTCAGGAAGGTCAACACAATAACTATAGATAGAGTGCCTTTTGGAGATAGACTGCAAACAGAATCCAGCAGAGAAAAAAACACTTTTTAAATAGACAAGCAGCCACTAGTTCTATCAAAAATGGATTCTTTGCTAGAAGAACTACAACATTTTACAAACAGGATATATTTACAACAGTCCAAATGGAAATCCGTGCTCACACTAGTGCAGCAAGGTGGTTAACCCCTAAACAACTAAAAGAATGTCCAAATGCCACACTCTAACTACTGAAAATAAACCAGCACCACTGCCAGTATGTTAATTTCAGGATTTTTATTCCTTGTAACAAACACAGTTTCAGTTCTTTTGATGCAAGGAATATAAATCCTGAAATGAAGTTACTGGCAGTGGTGCTGGTTTATGTGGCGGTATTTAGAATGTGGCAGTTGGACATTATGTAGGATAAATTTACAGTCAGACAAAAGGTTTAAAAGTCTATTAGGAAACTGAAAATAAAGCAAGTTACACAGGCAGTTGATGTATAGAAAAATCTGAACTTTTCTTATCTAAAACCTATTTACCTCCTGCTACCTATAGAAGACACTTTTCCCATGCTGTACTTCTACCTGGTTCCATGTTATGATAGCGATCGAAAAACAGAGATCATTATCATAGCGAATGTATATCGCTAAAAAGTATTTTGGCAGTATACAATCCAAAGTGACCCAATTTTCCGCCACCGCAAGTGTTTATGGTGAGTCACTGTTTCTACAATCGCTCATTTATCATTGCTATCATCACAGGCTACCATTCTACCTACGGTAGGGCCCCCTCACAGAGTTGCTGAATGTCTCAGAAAGAGAGAGCTGAGCCTCAGCTCCCTAATTTATTTCCTACAGCTGGAGGGATAGGCCTCATCCTATGAGTGACAGTTCCCACTGTCCCCCAACCCAAATGAGAGTGTGTGTGTGTGTGTGTGTGTGATTTTGGGGGTATGACACCATTCTAGCCAAATGGCCTGTCTTCATACCTAAAACATTCATTGTCCAACATTATGCCCTCGTTTTGTAGGATGTCCGAGGTGCTTAAAAATGCACCCTCACATCTGCCAGGGTTTGTAGGTCAAATGAACTTGTGGGAAAGCTGCACTGAACATTTGGAAGCATTTCCTGCAAGACCTGCCTGGATATGTGACTGAGAAGCCATGTTTTGCATCCACTTGAAAATAGAAATAGCAGAACTATAAAGAAAATCCTAGCTACACTAATAAAAGAAATTGACAGATTAATTAGGTCATATGTCTGTTACAACACTGTTTTACAAATTGTCATCTTTTTACAATTCTCTACCTCTGTCTTTGTTTGATACATGTAATAACACTACCTCACTCTTAATTATCAATGTAACTGTTTAAATGGATAAACATATGTGACTGCATATTTGTATTTTTATGGTTGTATTACTTGTATTATTTGTCACATGTATGTTTTGTACTCTGTTATATGTCCTGGTTGTATTACTTGTATTATTTATCACATGTAGGTTTTGTACTCTGCTTCTCGCACCAGTCATATTACTCCCATACTGTGTGATCTGCAGTGGCTGCCTATACAGTGGTGGTCCCACTTCAAGGTCGGTCTCCTGATCTATAAAGCTCTACCCAGATTGGGACAGAGCTACCTGCAACAGCTCCTGGTTCCTTACAGCCCGGGTTGACCCCTCTGCTCAACTGACGAGGGGATGTTAGAGGTTCCCACGGTGCGGTTAAAGACATCTGGTGCTGGGGCCTTTATGTTCATGGTGCCATCCCTGTGGAACTCTACCTCATCAGATTAGAGAGTGCAGGACGATGGAGGACTTCAAGACCAGTCTGAAGACTTACTTATTTAAACAGTATGCTCAATATTTGAACTTTTATTTATTCTGTGGATTCTGAATTGAATCTGTTATTTTATGTAATTTTAATGAATGATTTGTTGATGTTTGTACGTGAAGCGCTTTGACACTGGAATTGCGCTATATAAATACAAATATTTTTATTATTATTATTATTATATGTGCTGTTGCATTACTTGTATTATTTGTCACATGTATGTTTTGTACTCTGTTATATGTTCTGGTTGTGTTACTTGTATTATTTGTCACGTGCATGTGTTGTACTCTGTTATGTATTCTGGTTGTATTACTTGTATTGTTTGTCACATGTATGTTTTGTACTCTGTTATAGGTTATGGTTGTATTACTTATATTATTTGTCACATGTAGGTTTTATATTCTGTTATATGTTCTGGTTTTATTACTTGTATTATCTGTCACATGCAGGGCTGGATTTACCGCAACACCAAATACGCCTGTGCGTAGGACCCAAGCTGTTAGGGGGGCCCCGCTTCCCATTGCCAACCACCATTTTAAAAAATCTTTTTGTTTTGTTTTGTTTTTTCTTTCACGCTACCACCTGCCCACCTGGAATCCCAGAAGGTAAGGATGTCTGATGGGAGGTGGTGTCAGAAGAGCAGAAGTAAGTAACTGGCATATTCCTAGTGGTGCAGGGAGCATGCGCGGAAGGCGAAACTGGAGCAGGAGAAGTTAAGCACCTTTGCAACTTTTCATCCACTGCCATTTCAGCTCAGCTCTAATGACATGTGAAGGGTCATCGGAGACCGACGGGACTAAGTGTGAATCACCTTTGATATCGATTGCAGTTGCAGGCTAGCCTGTGGCACGTGCAGTGACAGGTCAGGTGGATTTATTCTGGGAATCAGTCATCACACACAGTGTGCTTGCCTGGCTGGCTGGCTGCATCTTAAATTCTTTTCATTAAATTTTTCTATTGTGTCCCACACTCGGCCCGGAACAGTGGCAGCTGCCTTGCCTGGCTTGTTGCAGCTTATTGTTCTGTTGTTCTCGTGCCTTGGCACCCCTAGGAGAGCAGATGAGTGAGAGAGTGATGACTCCAGAACTGAAGAAAACACCAAGTCAGACAGACTGAGGTAGGAGAACTCACAACCTCACATTGATAATTTTTATTATCTTTTTATGTAGACTTGAACTTGCTCTTCGCCTTGGCTAGGCTCTTTCCCCTAGTTTCTGCCTAATTCTGAAGGCGCTTTGGTTTGGAGTTTGACAGCTTGCCTTAAAGAGAGCAGTAGAGGTATCCCGTCCAGGCTAGAAACATCTCCTACTTGTCTTGTCTTATTTCACTCACTATCCAACACTCAGTTTGGACTTCAGATGATTTATTTGATGCGGGTGGGGTGATCTTTATCTATTCTGCACCATCATCTCAGTTGGCTCCTTTCCTATGCGCAGGTTGTTACTGCATGTTTGAACTGAGTCTGCACTGTGGGTCCACCCAAATTTGTAACCACGCACCTTCCCTCATGTGCTGAAAAGCCAAATTAAAGCACTTGGTTAGAGTAGACCCTGGCTGGAAAAGTCTAAAATCCTCCTAAAAAGAGCTGGGCTGAAATGCAGAGTTTGTTGTAACTAAGTCTCAGGGATTCTCTGTTGGGGAGATAAGGGCTTGCTCAGTGAGTAAGTGTGCTGGGCTCAGAATAAGTAAGGTAAGCACATGGTTGCTAAAGCATTTAAGGCATATAAAGTAAAAGAAATCAACCCCTTTACCTATTGTTCTTGGCTTGTTTCTTAGGAATCTGCTGGCCCTGCCTGCCCCCTTCTTTAACAAAGGTATGTTAGAAGGGGGAGAGCCCTCCTATGGAAGAAGCTAGGGGCAGTATTGGGGTAAGAATTACCCCACAATTTGATTTGTCTACATAAAAATGTATTCCTTTAAACCAAGCTGTCAGTGTTAGCATCTATATGTGTAAAGACAAATAACTATTGTTATCATGTACTGAACATTGGTGTCCTGCTTTAATAAAACAGAGTTAAACACAAGTATTCCTTCAGTTTTTTTTTGAAGCTTTTCTTCAGGTAGTGTACTTGAATTTGAAAATGCCTTTTCAGACAGTTTCAGCTACTGATTGATCTGTTTTATGTTCTGACACTGCTATTGGTGTTTTTTAAATCATACTTTAATATGAAATGGTACAATGAGTCAAAGCAGATGTATTACTGTAAGTGACTCTGTGGTGGAGGTGGTTGGAGGGGCGGGGATGGGACTTGCTGACTTAGTCACTGACTCTTTGCTGTTATGTTTATTTTTCTGACCTTGCTCAGCCAGCCCATTGTGTGTTCAGAACATCATGACATTCTGGAGAATGGATCAATTCAGATAAGAATCACTAAAATATAATAACTATATTCCTAATGCCATTTGTTTTAGTTTTGCTAAGTATTTTGACTGAATGATGGATATATATTTACTTCCTTTAATATCGGTCGGTCAGAGTCAGAGTCTGGAGATTTTAATTGAATATATATTTAATGAGTTCTAGGGTGGAGTAACTTTAGTAATGACGGTAAGTAATGTAACCCAAGGTTGCTGTGTCATGAAATGTGACAGTCCTGTTACAGTAACCAATTATACTTTGATTTTGGGCTCCGATTCTGAATATCGTGTTCTGTGCTAGGCTGGCTTGCTCAGTCACTGTGGTGTGGTGAGGCATGTTCATGCAGAGTGGGGTGCCAATCCATGGTGCACCACTGCAGTATGGTGTAAGGGGGGCCCTTACACAGTACTGTGCACAGGGCCCATGGTAGTATAAATCCAGCCCTGGTCACATGCATGTTTTGCACTCTGTTATATGTTCTGATTGCACTTGTAAATGGGTCCTTGGCCCAAGGTCTTACCAGATTTTTAAATAACCACAATAAACAAACGTATTGCAGCTCCTCCTTCTCTCCATACTTACATATTCCTGGGGTACATGACAATTTGCGTTCGAAAGTTCACTCTTGAACATCTGGCTCCCAACAATACACACCCATATCATCTCGTCCCCACACTTTCTGCTCCTGTCAATTCACTCCCCCCTTAATAAAAGAATTTAATTCAAAAGAATCGCAATGTACTGTAATGTATTCCCAAACTTCGCAAAAGTAAAAACCTGTTCTCAGTTTTGTGTGTAAAAACCCCAGTACCTGTTTGTAAAACCCTCCCAACACCATCAGAGGCTCAGCACCTGGCAGAGTAAGCCCTGGAGAAGGATGGATATTTGTTGGAGTGGCGGTGGGGACAGATGCTGAAGGAAAAATTGTTGGCAAAGGCAATCTTTATTTGGACAGCTTGGGAAATCCTCAGGCATCACGGGAGCACCTGGATTACATGGCACTCATCGGCTGATTTCAGCCAGAGGAAAACCAAAAAAGCAGTTTTTGTGTGGAGGCAGTTTTGGGCTGGATTGAAAGCACTCATTGTGGCTCCATTTAAAGGAAGGCAGGCCTTGAGTTACACAGCACACATCGGGCATTCACCCAGATGCACTGCTGGAGGGGAACACAGTAAAGGTTCCACATAGGCAGCTTGATAACTGGCTGATTTCCGCCACAGAGAAGACAGACAGTGTTTGTCTTGAAAAGATACAGGTAATGGATTTTGTGTCTCTGGGTGTAATCTACATGGTACCCATTTTTCTGATGGTCTCCAGGATGTTGGAGGGAGGTTTTCATGCTCTCAGGTATTACAGGGAGAGTGAACTGATGGGAGTGGAAACTGCAGGGGATGAATTGACTGAGTGTATTGCCCAGAGCTAACTAACAGGAGTGAACTGACGGGAGCAAATTCTTGTGCTCCCATATTCCTGCACTCCTATTCTTTCCATACTTCCATATTCCTGAACCCTACTCTCTCCATACTTCAATGTTCCTACATCCCATGTTCTGTCCATACTTACATATTTCTGTACCCCTTGTTCTTTCCATACCACATATTGCTACTGCAAAGGCTGGAAAGAAGGTCTAGTGTCTGGCAGCTGAAATTCAATGCTGAAGTATAAGGTGATGCATCTAAGCAAAAAGAACCTGAAGACTATATATTGTCTTAATGGTG
Source organism: Neoceratodus forsteri (assembly GCA_016271365.2). Classification (NCBI taxonomy): domain Eukaryota; kingdom Metazoa; phylum Chordata; order Ceratodontiformes; family Ceratodontidae; genus Neoceratodus; species Neoceratodus forsteri. Next base: position 405,402,769 of record CM057457.1, read on the forward strand.
TCAAACTCAATGCTTCACAGAAGGAAAGGGGCCTAGGAGTTATCATCTGTGACACCCTTAAGCAGACCAGTCAATGCAACACAGCTTACAGCAGGGCCAACAAAATGTTGGGGAATATTGGTAGAGGATTTGGCAGCAGGAATAGGGAGGTGATACTGTCACTCTAAAGGTCCCTTGTGAGGCTCCACCTGGAGTACTATGTCCAGTTTTGGAGTCCAGACCATAAGAAGGACAAAACAGACTGAGCTTGTGCAGACAGGGCAAAATAAAGATACAGGCATGCAGGGGCCTTCACATGAGGGGCACTTGAAACATTGAATATGTAGACACTGGAAACTGGGGGCATGATAAAACTTTCAAGTACCTGAAAGGAATCAATAAGGTGCCCTGTTCGAACTGTTCAGTAAAGTTTCCAGCTCAAATACTAGAGGCAGGCATGAATGGAAGCTGTGAGGAGGGTACTTCAAGAGGGAACTTAGGAAACACTATTTCTTGGAAAGGGTTGTTGATCATTGAAACTGGCTGCCTGTAGAGGTGGCAATAGACAAAACAGGGGCAGATTTCACCTGAGGCTGGAATAAAGAGAATGCTTGAATAAAAATCCAAGGAAGCTGGACTAGGTAGGGCTCAGAAGGGGGCTATGTCCTGGGATCTGAGAAGGTCTCTAGAAATATTGGGCAGACTTGTTGGACCCTTAGTCTCCTGCCGGTGTACTGAGTGGAGAGTGAAATTGCCATCTCTAAGACCAGCACAGCTACAGATTTCGCCTGAAATTGTTGGGTTGCTGTGCTGGTCCCTGCAGATAATGGCGGTGCATCTCTCAGTGTTGTGCCCCCTCCCCAATACAGCTCTGACTTGTAGTTGTATATTTAGAGACTGGGGTGTGTGGGGACAGAGTCCCCCACACGGGAGGTTTGGGGGGTGCAGTCCCCCAATACAAACACTGAGACATCCCTGACAGTGCAATGCCAACACTCAGCATTGCAGCTGTTGCTGTTTCCGATGATGTCGAAGCAGCTGTCGCACTGCTATAGGTAAACCTCTCCTACCATCAATTTTTCTATGTTTCTGTGTTACATGCACTCTCCATACTTACCTATATCTGCCCCTTGTTCTCAACTTATATATTCCTGCACCGCCTGTTCTCTCCCAATCTGCATATTCCTGCACCCCATGTTCTCTCCCTACCTACATATTCCTGCACCTCCTGTTCTATCCAGAGTTATATTTATTTATTTATTTGTTTTTTGTTTACCGGGTAAGCATACTAGACAACAATGTTGCCTATATTCAGGTACGACCCGGGAGAGTACAGACAGGCGAGACCAGAGTCAACATTAAAGAGTATTTCATGATGCAGCATGAGGTGAGAACAAACATTTGAACAGTATACAGCCAGGTACAGTCATTATATATTACTGCATTCCCTGCTCACTGCATACTTAATATTCCTAACCCCCAGCTCTCTCCATACTTACATATTTCTGCACCCCTTATTCTCTGCATACTTCCATATTCCTGCACCCCTGTTGTCTCCATATTTGCATATTCCTTCACACCCTGTTGTTTCCATACTTATATATTTTTGCATCCCTTGTTCTCCCCACACTTACATATTCCTACACCTCCTGTTCTCTCCATAGTTACATACTGCTGCACCTCATGATCTCTCCATAGTCACGTATCCCTGCCCCCATTCTATTCATACTTACATATTTCTGCACTCTCGTTCTCAACATACTTACATATTCCTCCACCCCATGTTTTCTTCCAACTTTATATTCCTGAATGCCTGTTCTCTCCATTCTTACATATTCCTGCACTCCATGTTCTCTATACATACATATTCCTATACTACCGTTCTCTCTATAATTGCATATTCATGCATCCCCTATTCTCTCCATACATAAATATTCTTGTATCATTGTGCTGTTGTAACTTACATAGCCCTACATCCCTATTCTCTCTAGTTTATCTGTTTGATCTTTATCTCTTCAAATGCATTTAGGTTACCTCTGTAGAAATACAGTATTCACCATAGTCTTTACTGTGTATTTTTCTGTAACATATGTAAATACCATGGAGTACTAAATGTTATTTTTATATACTTCATGCTTTATGTGACTGCGTTATTTCAGCTATAGATATCTAGAGGTAAACTGGCAAGCCTGTGATCTGCCTCCAAGGAGACAGGCTACAGTTACCATATCTAATGCAAAGTGATCTCAGCTGTGATAAAAAGGGTTGGTCATTTGACCCTTGGGAAATAGCTTTTACTGTGTGAGCAGTGGCTCAAGTGGAATTCAGACCTCCAGATACCCAGTGTAAGAGTCATGCTGAGTATAACGCAGCATACCATGATGACACTTTCAGGCATCTGAAGGATTGTGAAAACTGGTAGCAGTGAAGACTGAGTTCAGAGAGAAAAGAAGTCTGTGACAATTGTGTATTATTCCATAACATATATAAATAGTGTGGGGGTATTAAATGTTATTTTTATATACTTCATGCTTTCTGTGACTAGGTACTTTCAAGGACAGACAATTAGGGCTAAACTGGCAAGTCTGTGATCCATTTCCAAATAGACAGGTTACAGTTACCACATCTTATTTATTTATTGAAATGTTTCACAAGGAAGGCATGCTGAACAACAAGTTGCTCCTCTCGCGGTACGACCTGGGGGGGAGTTGGACAATGTGGAATTAGAAACAGAGAATTACAGATACAGAGAACAGGTACAATATGGAGCATTTGATTGAAATAATGCTCAAAAGTAAGCAGTACAGACAATTACAGATTGAGATGATTGAAAACAGCCATTGACGGGCATAGGTACTCTTAATAGTAGACCCAGATAGTAATGCAACAAAACAATCATAGTGCCATAATGTTTTCAGTGCTGTGCTAAAAGATAGTAGGAAAATGCTAAGTGCAAACAAGGGCAGGAGGGGGAAACTGCTAAAAATAGAGAACTGAGGGAAGAGACTAAGTTGAGCTGGAAAGGGAGATGCAGGTCGCATAAGAAGGGGAAGAGGAGGAGGAGGAGGAGGAGGGGGGAAGACTGCTGAGACCAACTTCCCCTCCAGGATGTAGAAAACCCTGCAAGGGGGATAGGATCAGGCAGCAGACAAGAACAGTGAATTTAAGAAAGCTGGAGGCAAGCCAACAAACCCTGTTTCCCCTTTAGGATGCATGAACCCTGCAAGAGGATCTGGGTGTTGGTGAGCTGGACAGGGTAGAGATGCAGTTAGGGAGGATTAAAGCAGGTACAGCTGGAAGAGAGGAAGTTGTGTAGAGCAGTACCTATGGAGAAGGTGAAGGAGGAGTGCCAAATTTGTGGGGGAAGAGCATTCCAGAATTTAGGGAAGTGGTGGAAAAAGCCAGTCTGGCCAATGAGGGTATTGCTGCATGGAACCAGCAGGGTGTGTGTGTTAGCAGATCTCAGGGAATAAGAGGGAGGGTGTGGGGTAGTAAGGGAAGATTGGAGGTAGGGAGGGAGTTCACCAAGACATAATTTGGAGATCAGCTTGGCACAGTGGGAGAGCTGCCAGTTGAACAGTGAAGGAAGGGCAAGGGCATGATAGAGTTTGCAGTGGTGAGTACGAGAGGGGGCATCAAGGGTAAAGTGGTAGAAGGAGTTAAAGAGAGAGACCAATTTGACCAGGGAAGATCTGTGAGCAGCACCACAGATTACATCACAGTAATCGAAAATGGGGAGCATCATCTTATGGATATGTTTGCACCTCACAGTCAGCAGGATGCAACTGTGGTTTCTGTGCAGAGTGCCAAGCTTGGGGTGTGGATTCTTCAGGGTGGCATCTATGTGTACACAGAAGTTGAGGTGTTGGTCAAGCCAACCCCCACGATATCTAAAAGAGGATACATCTAATGCAAAGTCATATTGCATTCATCAGAGGGCACCAGAGTTAGCTCATCTCATCCTGTTCTGTAAGAGGGAGCACTAGAGCAAAGCGGTTTTCATTCAGCTCTCCCACAAACTGCCATCTGAGTCAAGGACTCATTAGGCAGTGGAATACTTGAACAGACAGGTGCTTGTGTGGAACTGTATATTTTTCTTTTCTCATTTCAGGACCATTCACGGGAGAACTCAAGTGGATGGTGCAGTCTTTCTTTTTCTAACAGACTTGCATCCATTCTGTAAACATCGGATATCACAGCCGTGGCAGCAGGATTATGTCACTAAGCAGCAACCAGGCTGGTAGCTGCATTAACAAAGCCACAACATTTTAAATTAGATAAGGAGCTTTATCCTCAATTATTCTTGTATATCCCTCTTGTAACCTCCCCGGTCATGCCTGAAAATAGGCATTTCGATGTCTAGTACACCTACCCGGTTACTAAAAACAAATAAATACTGGCAGCTTGTCTATCTTCAGATGGCATTCATCAGGGGACACCAAAGTTAGTTAATTTCATCCTGCTCTGCAGAGGGAGCAGCAGACGAAAGCTGTTGTCAGCCCACTCTTCCACAATTTACCGTCTGAGTTAAGGAACTGACTGCATTAGACAGCAGACCACTTGGACAGGCAGGCACTTATGTGGGCCTGCATATACTTCTTTACCTTTTCAGGACTGTACAGGGGAGAACTTGAGTGGTGAGTGCAGTCTTTCTTTTTTCAACAGACTTGCATCCATTCCATAAACATCAGGGATCACAGCTACGGTAACATGAGTATGACACTAAGTAGCAGCCAGTCTGGTAGCTGCATTAAAAAAAACAAAACATTTTAAATCAGGTAGGGAGCTTTAATACCGGCAGCTCCTCTGCCCATTCTCAAACTATGTGCATTGGAGGCCACCAGAGTCAGTTTATTTCATCTTGCTCTGTAAGAAAGAGCACCAGAGAAAAGCTGTTTTCAGCCTGCTCTTCCACAAACAGCCATCTGTGTCAAGGAGCTGACTGCATTAGGCAGCAGAACACTTAAACAGTGCTTATCACTAACACTTCCCACCCGGGATTACTCCTATTTTTCTAGGTATAAAATTTGATTGACAACAGTAACTTCCTGTACAAGGACAGGAAGTGAAGGAATAATAGCCCTCAGCAGGAACTACTGGTAGAGGACCAACCTTCCCTTCATCATCAATGCTCACTACCATAGAGGTTACGGGCAACAGCTAATTAATTTAATAACAAAAAAGGCACTGTTATTCTGAATGGAGGTGGTAAGTTGTGAGGGGTGCGGAGAATTCTTCTTCCAAGGTCTGCTGTGGAGAGTGGGTCATTATCCTATTTGTAGAAATATTAATGAGCTCAGGATTCAACTGGATTCAGTGTGGAGAGAAATAACCAGACAGCAACATCAACTTCATTGGAATTCAAGCACTCCTCATCCTTTCCCCAGAGACCCACTGGCCCGGGGGTGGGATTTGCAGGGAAAGACCACATAAGAGCCACTGGAACCAATATCATCCAGATGACAAATCGCTTTGCCCCATTGGAGAAGGTACAGGATCCAGACACAGTGAGAAGAGACCCTGAGTCAGGCAAGGAGACTAGATGGAATGGAGAAAAGGCATCAGGCAGTGGCAAGAACAAATGTGATGATGGAAGGAGCAGGCATCTTCTTGTTCTGGGTAACTTAATGATTAGAGAAGTCAAGTCCCACCTAAGTATAGGTATGAAACCAAAGATGACAATTAAATGCTTCTCTGGAGCATCAGTGCAGTGAGACACTGAATACATAGGGAAGATAATGGACAAAGAGGAGCAAGGAACTGATCTACTGGCTCATCTTTGAACCAATGACCTAGCAGCTTGGACAGTGGAAGAGACCAATCAGAACTTCGTTAAGCTGGGGGAAATGCTTGGAGGCTCAAGCGGGCTCCCTGGCATTCTCAGAGATCCTCCCAGTGTGGGGCAAAGGAAATTGCACGAAGATCAGATACAAGGAGATCAAGGAATTCAACACCTGGCTACAGGGATGGTGTCATGAAAAAAGTTATCACTTCATAGGCTCATGGGGTAGATTCTGTGAGAAAAAGCTTTTCCTGTTTGATAGACTTCACTTATCCAGAGAAGAGATGAGTGTGCTGGGGCAGAAATTCAACATTCATCTAGATCATTTAAACTAAGTGAGGGGAGTCATACACTAGGAAACCTATCAGGGACTGCACTTCTGATAGGAACTTAGTTGTCACTCCCCCACACACAGGAATTTCTCTCCCACGATTGAGGAGAATATATAGGGTGCCCAAGGAGACAAGAAACTGGATGGGGGGGTAAGGAAGTCACAGAGCAGTAGGTAAAACCAAAAATAGGAAGGAAAAGCAGATACCGATCTATGGAAAGGGTGTCATCAATCCAGAAGCCTAGGTAACAAAATAAGTGATCTGCAGGCAATGATGGTAGCATCCTGTGTAGACCTAGTGGCCATCACAGAGCTTTGTACTTCAGAGAAAAATGACTAGGACCTCTCAATCCCACGCTACATCCTCTTCAGACAGGGTAGGAGGGAAGGGGAACTATATGAAAGGGATGGGATAAATGCCACCTCAGTCAAAATCAACAAAAAGGAGGGATATGGCTCACTGAGTCCAAATGAGGACAAAACACGTGTATGTGCCTACTGTTCTCAGCCTTTGCTGATTGTATTGTGAGGCTTTCTGGCACCATGCAATTCTACTTAAAGCTGAGCCAGTGTCATTGAATTCATTGGCATGTGCATATGCTTTCCTTGATGCTTTGCATTACTGGGGTATGTACAATTTGTGTTTTTTTTTTTTTAAATGTGGCTATAGGGCCAATATCTTCTGGGATAATCCATGCCCAAGTGCATTCGCTCTGGGGTCCTTTTGATGCCTTACAACACTGTCTTCTTACACAACCAGTCAATGCTCCACTAGGCTGGACACCATCCTGGATGCGGTCCTCACAAATTCAGAGGTAGTAAGGATTGCAAGAATTTGGGAATCGTTGACCAACACTGACTACAACTCAGTGTGGTTTGAGATGGGCCTAGGGTAGTGAAACGGCAATCCAGGACAGAAATGTTATGCTTTAGAAGAGTTAATTTTGACGAACATAAGGAAATTAGGGAAAAACTATCAAGCGTCCATGAGCATCTAGAGGTAGAAAACATATGGAGACTGGTAAAACTAGCCATATTAGAGGATTCTGAGATGTGTGTTAGGACAGTGACAAATAAGGACATAAATGAAAGACCCATATGGTTCACTAGCCAGGTCAAAACAGTGATTAGGTCCAAAAGAGAGGCTTTCAACCATATAAGGAACCAAGGGAGACCGTGAATGGGAAGTTTACATCTAGAAGAACTAAAAAAAGCAAAGAATAGGGGAGGACAGCTAAGGCTGAGACCGAACCTCAGCTGGTGGGGGTGGTTAAAGCAGGGAAAAAACACTTTTTTCCATAAAGGAAATCCTGCATCCCAGTATCCCACCATCCCTCTTTACTGCCTTCTCACATTGCTTGGTCATCTGATATAATTACTCCCAGGTCCCTTTTGATTTTTGTAGTTGTTAGTATCTCACCACCATTGTGTACTCTTACTCTGGTTTTTGTTTCCCAGGTGCATTACATTGCACTTCTTAGCATTGAATCTGAACTGCCATACATATGACCATTCCTCCAACCTTGCCAAGCCCCTTTTCATCCTTTCCACCCCACCTTGTGTATCAACCCTGTTGCAGATCTTTGTGTCATCTGCAAAGAGACATACTTTTCCTTCCAGGTGCTCTCCTTGCTAGGTGTCAGCGTGGCTCAGTTGGTAGCACATCCGCCTCTGGACCAGAAGGTCGTGGGTTCTCGTCCCACACCGGGAATGGACTTGCACCTAAAAATCGCTGGCATCCGAGTGCAGTATTGGGGGGTGCTGTACTGCTGGGGTGTGCCGTCCTTTGGATGAGACGTTAAACCAAGGTCCCTTCTGCCCATCCTGGTGTTGTCCTGGTGGGTGTCCAGGTGGAAGTAAAAGAACCCAGGGCACTCTTCGCAAAGAGTAGGGAACATTCCCGGTGTCCTGGCCAACATTCCCCTTCCCATAAACCGGTTCATGCAATTATCCAGGCTGTGTGTGGGTGATGATGTGCGATATGGCCGCCACCACACATTCAGTCACTTCACTACCAGTCTAGCATTGCTTGTAAAGCACTTTGGATGTATGAAAAGCGCTATATAAATGCTGATTCTTCTTCTTCTTCTCCAATGCCACTTACAAAGACATTAAAGAAGATAGGCCTCAGTACTGAACCCAGCGGTACCTCACTAGTTACCCTTCCTTCTTCACTGTGGACTCAAGTTTACTATTACCCTATGTGTTCTGTTGTCCAGCCAAGTTTTTATCCAGGCTACCACTTTGGGACCCACTCCAAGGCTGACTACCTTGTACATTAATCTTTTGTGTGGAACTGTGTTAAATGCCCTGCAAAAAACCTAGGTAGGCCATATCCACAGCCCCTCCCTGGTCTACTACTTTGGTCACTCAGTCAAAGAAATCTATTAGATTCATCTGACACGACCTTCCCACTGTGAAGCCATGCTGCCTTGGGTCCTGTACCCCACTGGCCTCTAGGTACTCAACAATTCTTTCCTTCAGAAGCAGGGTTTTAAATAATTGATTAGCAGTTTTTTTTCTGGGGACTATACTAACTGTACAGAAAGTATTTATATAGATTTTCTAGAAGTGCTGTGTTTGTTAAGCACGGTGAGGCAAGAGCTCTGTGTTTTCACAAAGATTTAGCACTTTTATGAGCAAAACGCTAATCAATTTTTAGAGCTAAAAAAATCCCTGAGAAGTGATTCCATCATTTTCCCTACCACTGAGGTCAAACTAACCGGTCTGTAGTTTCATGCCTCTGCCCTGCTCCCACTTTTGTGAAGTGGAATCACATCCACCCTCCTCCAGTCCTCAGGTACCACCCCATCCTCCCATGATTTGTTAAAGAGAGTAGTCAGTGATGTCACTAGTTCTACCCTTAGTTCTTTTAGAATTTGTGGGTGAATTCCATCAGGCCTCATTGTTTTGTCCACCCTCAGTTTCAAGAGTTCTTTCAAAATTCTTTCTTCTGTGAATGGCCTGGTATCGACCACCCTATCCAGAGTGTTTCTCTTGTTTGGTTTAGGTACCTCCCCCTCCTCTTCTGTTGTGACTACTGAGCAGAAATATTTGTTCGGTATTCCTGTTTTTTCACTATCACCCTCTGTTCACATTTCTTCCTCTTTATTAAGTCTCCGTATCCCTCCGTTGGTCTTTCTTTGCTCCCTAATGTACCTATAAAAGGTTTACTCCCCCTTCGTAACAGAATTGGCTATCTTTCCCTCAGTTTGGGCCTTTGCTATTATGACTGCCTTCTCTGCCTCCTTCTGCTTTAACCTGATAAAGTTCTCTGTCCTGCTCCTTCTGTGCTTCCTTATATTTCCCAAATGCTATCCTTTTTCTCATTAACCTTCCCTGCCACCTCTTTTGAGAACCATAGTGGTTTTTTACTTCATTTTGTTTTATTGATTCACTTCACACAAAGGCTTGTTGCCTCTGTGATAGCCCGTTTTGATTATTCCCCATTGTTCCTCCACCCCTCCTTCTTGCCCATTTGCTAGTGCTTTTCTGAGACACATTCTAATTTTCCCAAAGTCAGTCCTCCTAAAGTCCACTACTCTTGCTTTTGTATGGCTTGACTGTATGGCTGTGTTTATTGTGAACCACACTGGTGGTAGCTTGTTACCAGATGGCTACCCACTTCTAAATCTGAGATCCTTCCTCTGTCAATCAATCAATCAATCAAATCTTCATTTATTCAGGCGATCATCATTGAGCAAGGCTCATTTACAAGATGGACCTGATTAGGTCAAGTTTCGAGTTGATACACAGCAATTACATCACACACTTATAAGACAGTTATACATACAGAAAAAATGATGTTTATAACACAATGATATACAGTGAATTACTGTCCCCATTTGAGAGTACCAGGTCTAAGATTGTTCCCTCCCGAGTGGGTTCCAACACTAGCTGCCTGAAGCACGCCCCTTGTAGGGCATCAAGAATGATCCTGCTCCTGGATGTGCCTGCCGCAAAGGTGCTCCAGTAAACATCTGGCATATTCTGGTCCCCCATCAACAATATCTCCTCTTTATCTACCATTTTAAGGATGCCGTCTATCAATTCCTTGTCCATTCCTTCCCCCTAAGATGGGGGTCTGAACACAACTCCAGTGCGGATTGCAGTGCCATTTCCTGTCTCTAGGGTGACCCATAGTGACTCATCTACTTCATGTTTATTCTTTAGTTCTGCTGCTTTAATCCCTCCCCTTACATAGGCTGTGTATCCTGGTATGTTGACATCCCAGTCATAACTCTCTGTATACCATGTTTCAGTGACTGCCACAATATCCAGGCATCCCTCTTCCATCAAGGCCACTAGTTCAGGGAGCTTGTTACACAGACTGTGGGCATTGGTACTCATCACCCTCCATTTTTTTGATGGCCTTACCCCTTTTAGCTCCATCCCTCTCCTTGCTGCTTTTGCCTTTTTTGCATTTACCCCATCCTGCTCCCAAATGACTTCTCTACCTTAGTGTTTACTTTATTAATTATTGTGTTTTGCAGGGGGAGGTTGGGATTTCCTTGCTCCTTTTTATTGCCTCCCCCCTTGGCTAGTTTAAATGCTTGTCAATGAAGCATTTAAACCTGTCACCTAGGATACTGGTTCCCCCCTAGGCAGATGCAGACCATCGCGCCAGTATAGGCCTGTATCCTTCCAGGTGGCACCCCAGTCCCCAATGAAGCCAAAACCCTGAGCTCCACACCAGTTTTTCAACCATTAACTTGAATCTCATGGTGCGGAGTATCCTAGCACCATCCTTGTCATAGACAGGCAGCATTTCCGAGGAGGTTACCATACGTGCTACTTGTCTAAGACCCCTCCTCAACTCTACAAACTTCTCTTGCACGTTTCTAATCTCATTCCCAGCTAGATCATTTGTCCCTAGGTGGACAATGACATCCAGTTCCCTCCCTCGTGCAGCTGCTCCCACGATCCTGAGGATTCACTTCCTGTCCCTCCGAGCCATGGCACCAGGCAGGCACCTCTCTCCCTTCCTCCCACTTCTACTTCCCCTAATGACTGAGTTCCCACCAGGAGTTGTTTCCTTCCCCTGTAGGGTCTTGTACCACCGTCCTGTGGGTCTCCTATGTGGAGGTTCCCAGCATCCCCCTTGATCTCCACTGCAGGCCCCTCCATAGAGGAACCACTCTTTGCCGTAACAGCATACAAACTGTGGAGTGGTACAGCTGGAGGGATGCAACTCTGTTCCACCACCCTCTCCCTCCCTGAGCCCACCTTGGTCCAACCGCTCCATTTTCTTGGCAACCTCTGAGGTAGCGGCAGTGGCCTTGGTGGTCCCTGAGTGGGGAAAGAGATTTCACGAATCCTAGCCAGGTCAGCCTGAAGACGGGTAACCTCCCCCACAGACCAGAGAGGTGTCTGCAAATAGGGCAGCATCACCACCTCCAGAATGTCTCCCGGAACACTGCCGTCCCACAGCCATTGCACTGCACCACTCCCATCATGACTTATTTTGTGTCCCCTCTCCTGTTGCTTTGTATGCTTACTCTCTCCTTCCTCTATGTATTTTTCCACCTACTTTCCTACTGCCTATGTGTCCTTACAACTGTCGCCCTTCCTGTTCTGGGACAGGAACTTCCTGTAGTCTTCAGTAGTCTCCTTTCTCCTTACTTGGATTCAGAAATCCTGCAACGGGGGGGGGGGGCTGTTTTTTTTTTTCCTTCAAGGTTGATGAAACTAATGTGTCTCAGTGATTCTTCCCTTCCTGCTGCCAAACAGGAAGTTCCTGTTGTCAGTCAAATCCAGTAGCTATAAAAGCAAAACTGGCTTAGGGTGGGAAGAAAGGCAATTAGTAAGAAAATATGTAGCTTTTTTAGTCAGCTGCTTGCTCTGAAAGCAATATTCCTTCTGCCATAAACTAGCAGCAGGAAGCTGTAATTGGAGACAACTGCTTTTCTACTGCTCAAGCCACACCCCCCAATTAACTTCTCTCCTCTATTCCTGATTTAGCAAACTAAGTTGATACAGCCCCCTTCCCCAAACAGAGAAACACATGGTGACCTTCTACTTTTTTTTTACTTAAATGAGACCCCCTGCTTCTAATAAAGTATCTGTTTGCTTAATCCCAATAGGCACTGACTCCTGCTGAGATAGAAGTGATTTATCAAGTAAGAAAATCTGTAGCTTTTTTAGTCAGCTGCTTGCTCTGAAAGCAATATTCCTTTTGCTAGAAACTAGCAGCAGCAGAACAGATAGACAAAATGGCCTTCCTCTGCTGTCAAGTTCTATATTCTCATCTCCTGTGAAGTCCTTCTCTCTGTAACATAGAGTGTCCCAAAATGAAGGCAGAACATTAATCCCACAGTGGTGGGGTTCAATAATGCATAGGATAGACATAAGGGAATCCTATGGGAAGGTGGGGTGAAAGGACCAGAGATTAAGCAGGATCTGCAGTGATATTATAGGCAGGAAAACTGGGCAGACTGTGTAGGCCAACCAGTCCTTATTTGTCAGCAAATTCTATGTTTCTGTCTGTCAACGTTCTTCACATACTGCATTTTTCAAAAAGGTACAGGAATGTTATAATAGAGCCCCCAAGCCACTCTTTTCATTGTTTCTCCCAGTGTGCCATGAGTCTCGCTACTAATAGTAAGCCCATCCTCCTCAGACTAAAGATCCCTCCTCTGAGACTAGGTTGATCCTTACCTATTGAAACCATGGTTTCATAGTTCTGCACCATCACTTCCCTGTACAGCTCCTTCTCCTGTTTGCACAGCATCTTCCATTCCTCTTCAGAAAAATAAACAGCAACGTCTTCAAAGGTTCCTAGTACCTGAAAGGACAGGAGACATGTTTAATTGCTCTTGGTTTCACAGCACACATTGAGAAATCTGCAACTTTTAAACTGGATGGGGATGGGCAATGTTAATATCCACAGTCTAAACGACTAAGTGGATTTGCTGGCACTCCCACAATAAGTGAAGATAGATAGAAACTTGTAATGTAGGGCAGACAAGGGGCAAAGCAGAGATGGAATAACAATATTAGGAAGGGAGGTGGTGAAGTCAATTAAGTGAGGGGAGTGAGATCTAGCTAGCAGAAGGCTGTCTGAACATCAGACACCTGGGAATAAAATGGGGGACCTACAGGCAATGGTGATTGATAACCAGCTGGACATAGTTATCAGCATGGAAATGTAAGTGACCCAACATCCTAGCTTAGACATCTCTATTCCTATATAAGCTCTATTTTGAAGGGACAGGAAAAAGGGTAGGGCAAGGGATTACATTATACACTGAGATTGTATAAAAGCAATAGAGGATACGAATCTTGGGGAAGTTGGGGTAGAATGCATTTGATTCAGCTGAAAGTTAAAGTAGGAAAGAATCTTAGAGTGCTGGTGGTAATGGCTCAAAGATCACTAAATCAGTTTGAGGAGGGCTGCAGGGCACTACAGGACCACATCAGAAGGGCAACCACAATGGAAACATAGTCGTGATGAAGGGGATATGTTTGGGGGGGGGGGCAGGACTGTCAGGGGCCAAGCTCTTATAGATTCAATGCAGGATGGCTTCCTTTTAAAATGGGTTACAGAACTAGCCAGAGATAAAGCCATTCTTGACCTGGTACTGTCAAATCAAGACACAATATGAAAGGCTAGAGCAAAAGAGCCCCTGGGGATGAGTGATCATAACTCAGTGTGGTGTACAGAAATAGCCCTAGAAACACAGTGCCCTAAGTCAAAGACAATGATCTTGTATTTCAGGGCAGTGGCATTTGAAGACATGGGGAGATCCTCCATGACAAACTGAGGGAGTGGAAGAGACAGAGAGAGAGGGACAGCAAAGTGAGTCTGACAGAGGTCACCAAAGCTTGTCTGAAGCAGTCCAATAGATGCTTGCACTCCTCATCCTCTGCCCTCCAGAATTCCACAAATGCAAGGTCCAAACAAGTTAAAATTGCAAAGTAACATTTATTTTAAGCAATGTGGAGCTGAAAATCACCGCCACACCCAAAGTGAGTCTGACAGAGGTCACCAGAGCTTGTCTGAAACAGGAAGGGAAAAACACAAAATAAATAAATCCAATTTGGTATACAAAAGAAGTTGGAGAAGCAGTAAGAGCAAAAAGGATAGCATGAAAAATGTACAAGGAAGATCAGTCTGAGGGCAATAGGGAGGTACACCTAGGAAAGCTAAAGGAGACCAATAATTGAATTTATTTTTTTTTTCAAAAGTTTCACCAGGAGATACATACTGAACTGAGAAAAACTTGTTTCCAGATCTGTCCTGGGGAAGGGGGTAGAGGGGAAAATCGACATGTGCAAATCAGTACAAAGGTTTTACATGTGCATTGAGTGCAAAATTTATACAGGGTAGCATAAAATGCAAGCACAACACTGTACCATAAACAAACATCAAGGTGCGCACTGAAAGGAACAGAACAATTACAAAGTGTTACATACAGGTCGATGCATTATTAGACATACAGCAGCCTTCAAGAATGGGATAGAGGAGGGCATTGTAGGCAGAAGGGCTGGTTGCCATGGTGGAGAACAATCAGAGGGAAGCAGGAAGGAGAAGGTGAAGGGAAAGGTGACAGGGTAGGACAGGAAGAGTGGGAGGAAGAAGCAGAGGGCAGGTGGAGGAGGAGGTTAAAGGGGTTGAAAGATCAGAAAATGAGGAGGGGTAGGGGAAGGAGGAGGAGGAGAAAAGGGAATAGTTTGGGGCAGGTGCAGGAGGGGTGGTGTGAACATGAAGAAGCCTGGTAAAAGAGGGAAAAGAGGTGGCAGAGTAGATGGAGTGTGAGAGAGAATTCCAGAGTTTTGGAAGATGGTAGGAGAAAGCAACTTGACCAACTAAGGACCTTCTACAAGTGAGAGCTACAGTGCATTTCTTAGAGCTACAGATGGAATAGGCAGAGTTAGAAGAGTGGAGAGGAGAGGAGAGGTAAGATGGGAGGAAGCTCAGCCAGTGTATAGTAATAAAGGCAGAGCAATGAGCCAGTCATCTGGTTTCCAGAGAAGAGAGACAGAGAGAGGTGCAAAGGTGGTATTGGTTGATCGGGGTGGGGGGATGGCAATTCAGAGCAAACCTGCAGAAGGAGTTGAAGCAGGTGTCCAATCTGGCCAAGGTAGACTTAGGAGCACTGCTGTAGATAGTGTCACCGTAGTTGAAGAGGGAAGGATCATTCTCTGAACAGTGGCTCTGCTGGCTAACAAAGGAATACAAAGCACCAAGTTTAGAGGGAGCTTTTTGTGCAAGGAGTCCACATGCACAGAGAGAGATCTAGGTGATGGTCTAGACATAACCCAAGATACCTGAAGGAAGTGACGTCTTCAAGGTGAGTATGGTCCAGAGTTCGGAAGGTGGGCAGGGCTGAAAGGCTAGACATTATCATCATCAACTTTATTTGTTAGCGCAAATCCAAAATTGATCAGAACGTGTACATCAAAACACAAAAATTCATGAAATGTAAGAATTAAAATTCAAGATTTAAAACAAATTCATAAATATGGCTGAAGACGGTACACTAAATTTCATCTGGAAAAGCTAGGAAAATAAATGTGGTTTTAAAGCTCTTAATGGTCATGCACTCTCTAATCCAACGAGGCAGAGAATTCCACAGGATAGGGGCCACAAAAGTAGAGTGGGCCCCAGAAGTCTTAATGGAACCTGGGAATCTCCAGTAATCCGTTGGAGGAGGGCAAGTGATCAGATGGGGAGTAGGGACAGAGAAGAGCTTGCAAGCAACCAGGCCCTGTCCATGTAGGGCTTATACATCAGTAACTTGACCTTGAAGGTGATTCGCCAACGAAAGGTAGCCAGTGCAGGCCACAGAGCACAAAACTGATGACATTTGAGGTTGAGAGAGTTGTTCCTGTAGTGATGGGAGATGATCCCTTTTGGCTTTGCTTATCTTAGGTTTCAAATATTGTGCAGCTGGCAGTAGGTGTTCCAGTCAGAGTGGATTCTAGAGATTTTTAAAGGCATGCCATGCTTAATCATGAGAGAGCATGAGATACCTCAAGTTGTGTGTGAGCCAAGCAGAGTGGGCTCCTTTTGATCTTCTTAGTTTGTGGGGAGCATCGTGGCCAAGGATGGAAGTGAAGGTAATGATCAGATATTCTAAAGCTAGATTTATGTTAGGAAGGGAGGTTATTGGTGGCCAATAAGTTGCAACAAGACTTGAGCAGAAAGGTTCAGCAACAAAGTTGATTAGGTCTCTAGTTTTATGGATTTTTTTTGGGGGGGATGCAGAGAATTATTCTTCCAGACGCAAAAAGTTGGAGAATGGTCACTGAGTGCATTAGGCAGGATTCCAGCAGCCTTAATAGAATTTGGATTATTAGTTAGTATCCATCTAGGAGAGTATGTTTGCCTGACTTCATATTCAGTTTTGTGGGATCATTGAGGAGTGGCTCCAGTTTAGCATCCAGTAGGGCAGCGTGGTACTGTGTTTTAAGAGGCCCAAACCAATTCTGGTTAAAGTCACCACATATTATAGTGTCTTTCTTAGGGAGGGAGTCCAAACTAGTGAGGAATTCTGCATAGGAGGACACTTGATGAGGGGGTAGATAGATGCACCCTATTGTTACATTCTTGACTTGACCAAGTGTGACTGTGATAAAGACATGCTTTGCAGCAGAATTGATCTTTGGTCAGTTAATTCATTGACTGCCAGTCCATCTCTAGCATAAATTAGGCCCCCCTCCTTTCTGGGGACCCGGTCCCATCTGTAGTAGGTATAGCCAGGAAGAGCGACCTTGTGAGATAGTATGGATGGTTTTAACCACAATTCAGTAATGCAGATAATGTCTGGTTTGTAATACAGTATCCAGGATTCCAATTCTGCCATTTCTCTTCTAATGCTGTGTATATTCATATGCGCTATTTTGAGACCTTTGGAGTTAAGCCAATTAGGGCAGGAGGTTAGGGGGTCAGGAGTGTCCCTCACTGTGTGGTTTGGTTTTTGCCTCTTATTGGGTCCTGGGTTTAGTTTGACATTGCCTGACAGTAGTAGGAGGTATGAGCAGGATTGGTGAGAGGGTGGGCAGAGGAAGGGTAGTTTGTGTATTTGTTTGGAATGCTGCAGGAGGTGGAAGGTTTTATTACGCTGGGCCAGGGTTAATAATGTAAGGTGAGGGAAAGACCCATGTGGGCAAGGGGGCAATAAGTCAAGGGTGCTGGGAGGTGACAACCTTAAAGTGGAGGGTGGCAAAGAATCAGGGCTTGAGATGACATCTGCTGGTTGCAGGTGTGCCAGGAAGTACAAGCAAATGAATAGTTCTTTGGTGAGAGGGAACACTGTGATGCAGAAAGTAGAATAAATTAGACCAGGGAGGAAGAGGTAGGATGTGTGGTGTAGGGTAACACCACTAGGTAATTAACAACCAGAGGGATTTGGTGAGCTGTTGCATTAGCATAGTACTGGGATCAAGGTCTCTGCATCCTAATTGATGGCAGGAGGACCTAGGCTTGTCAATAGGACTTTTCAGTAAGGAGGATGTTACTGAGGAGAAGAAAAGTAAGTTCAGTTGAGAGGGATCGACAAAAGCTGCCATGAGCAGATCCCTTTAAGAGGAGAAAATAGTTAAATTAAGTTAAAGAGAATGATCAACAAAATGTTGTGTGAGACTTAAGAGGGAAAATAGTGAAATTAAGCTGAAGAGGACGATCAAGAAAAAGTTGCTGTGAGCAGTTCCCCTTAAGAGAAATTTGCTCACTTTCTTTAAATGTTTCAGGAGTAGCTATAGCTAATGAGTAACATGGTGGTAATAGGGAGAGGAGTTTGAGAGTAATTAATACTGGTTGGGGGTGGGTGATGGGTGGGTGGGCAAAATTTTGGCAGGAGCACAAAAGCCAGCCCGGTTATAGAGCACGGCTGTTAAATCAAAGCAGCGAAAGCAGATGGCCTGGGCCAGGAAACCAACTGAAAATCAGTCAAGCTGCTATGGTCCAATGGAATTATGGCTTCTGAAACCTGTCTCACTGTACCTTGTGTCAGGAGCTGGAGGAGCTACATTTCAGGGATGCTGGCAGCCAGCCATTTTAGAGACATGCTGCGAATGCTACTGTTTGCAAGGCACCCTGTTCAGGGGTTGCTCCTAGGGAGGGAGAAGGAGAAAGAGATTTAAGTAATTATAGATGTTCCACAGGGTAGGCTTCAGGTTAAATGGTGGGCAAGTTAAGTTTCAATGGAAAAAAAGGTTCAAATCACTCAGAGTTCCGGGCAGAGAAAGAAGACAAAAGAGTTGGAAAGGGGGTAGCAGGCAGGAAGGACCCTTAGCTAATGGCCATAAATTGACATGGGGAAGGGGTTAGTGTGGCCAGTCAAGACAGAAGGCCAGAAATTACAGTTTCACAGTCTCACTTACGTTCTCAATTCAGCAGCAGACAAGTTGGCTGGGCCCTGGGCCTTACTGTTTAATAAGTCTCTTGAACAAAGCACTGTAGTATGGGACTAAAGAGTGGCTCATGTAACTCCTATTCACAAACAAAATGACAAGGCGATAGTTGGCGATAGTTGAAAACTATCACCCTATTAGCATTACTTCAGTTGTGGAAAAAGTTATGGAGGGGTTTATAAAATCATGTTTAAAGGATAATCTTAAACAGAGAGGGCATGTACATACTACCCTGCATGGATTCAGTAAGGGGAGATCTTGTGTAAGTAACTTGCTTGATTTTTTCAAACCGGTCAGTCATCCCTTCAATCAGTGGCTTCCAGTGGATGTAATCTAATCTATTTAGATTGCTCCAAGGCATTTAATATTGTCTCATACCAGAAGTTAACAGATACCCTAGAAAGCAGTGAAACTGACCTGCACTGCATTAAATGGATATATTCTTGGTTAATTCATAGGACACAGTGGCCCAGATATTCAAAAGGGTTGTGCATGGTACAACAGTGTTGTGCCATGCGCAACCCACTGATGCGCCCCGGTGCGATATTCAAAAGGGAAAAGTGTGCAGCACAAATCCCAATGCACTGGAGCGCATCAGTAATGTCTGCAGCCGCAGGTAGGGGAGGTGTGCCCATGGATACCCTGCACAGCCCGATATTCAGCCTGGGATGTGCAGAGCCATGCATGTGCAACCCCTACTTGTGCCAGCACAAAGTTGATCAAAAATAACAAGGAACAACTGATGGCCACCCACAGGTGAGCTGCCGCATTGCAGGGCGCAACATGGCAGCTGCCACCTGTGGGTGGCCACCCGAGCTCCTGCTGCACCTGGTGGCACCCCCCATACCCGATCGCGGGGATTTGTACAAAAAAAGAAGAATTCTGTCCAATATCCCTGGTGATCCAGTGGACCGCTGTCTGCCCGATCGCGGGCTTAAGTATTAGTATAGAGAATTGCTTCCAGTATATCCCTGGTGGTCCAGTGGACAACTGATTGCCCAATCGCTGGCTTAAGTATTAGTATAAAGAATTGCTTCCAATATCCCTGGTGGTCCAGTGGACCGCAGAGTGCCCGATCACAGACATTTGTAAAAAAAAAAAAAAAAATATGTCCAATACCCTGGTGGTCTAGCGGTACCCCTCCTACCCACCACTAAGCCCCACCGCCCCTCACCCCGGTCAGCTGGCGGGTGGCAGCACCCACCCGCCTGTCGCCTGATACTCGTCGGTAGGGCTGTCGCCCACTGGTCCACAGAGTGAGCTACTGTGTGCAGCCCATACCGCATTTGCACATGAATATGTAGTACGGTATATTGCACGCCCACTGGCTCACGCCTGTGGACCAATGGGCGACAGCCCTTCTGACAGTGTCAGTCGGCAGCGGGCGGCAGGTGGGTGGTGCTGCCGCCGCCGGTTGACCGGGGGGTGAGGGGACGGTGGGGCTCAGTGGGCAGGTGGGGGGGGTACCGCTAGACCACCAGGGATATTGGAAATATTTTTATTTATTTATTTTTTTACAAATGACCGCGATAGGGCAGTCAGCGGTCCACTGGACCACCAGGGATATTAATAATTCTTATTTATGTACTTAGACCGCGATCGGGCAGGCAGGTCCACTGGACCACCAGGGTTGATAGGATGTTATATATTTACTTAGCCCACGATCGGGCTGTGGCGCACATTGCCGACCGTAGGCATCGGTCCTCGACGGCGCTGCCAGGCAGGGCGCTTAAGCGCGCAAATCGTCGGGGATTGAAAAATCTTACGCAATGAATATAGCGATACGCAAATGGCCCCATGTGCACCTTGCATACATTATGGCCCCATTTGCATGTCAACTTTTGAATATCGCGGTTGCTGCACCTTGCGCAATGGAACTTGCACTAGTGCATCCCCCTGCTCCACTCTGGCCACTGGCAGCGCAGTGCCACCGCGCCATGCACATTGCAGGTGGCCACGGTGGGATATTCAACGCTGCTGAGCCATGGTGCAGCTCTGTTGAATATCGCCCAGTCCACACTCCTGCGTAGCCAATTTGAGCCTGCACCTGGGCTTGGCGCCACAGCCTGGCGAGTTTGAATATCTGAGCTAGTGAGTACGAATCAGGGATTTTCTGTCAGACTGGGGAGTGTGTCTAGTGGAGTTCCACAGGAATTGACTTTGAGCCCTGTACTGTTTGGTATATTTGTTTCAGGCATGCAAGTATCTGATGGTGCATGACTGAAGAAATATAGGAACATAGGAAGCAGAGGAAAAATCAGGAACATTAGTCAAGGTCATAATTGTCCTGCACCACTTACAGCCTCAAAGCATATAGATAATCACTTCTGTGTCCATCTATAGCTATTTTGAACTCATTTATAGTTTCACTAGAAACTACCCGGCTTGGCAGGTTATTCCATTGGTTCACAACACGTCTGTGAGAACCAAGACCCTCTTTAGTTCCTATTATAATTCTCACCTTTTATCTGGTACAAATTACCCCAGTTTGTAGTTAACTTTGGTCTTGATGTTAATCACATTCTCGCAGATCAGGAGATCAACATGCCCTATAAATCAGGCACATACCCACACGATATCTCCTTTATTGTAAGGAATACATTCCAAGCTCCCTCAATCTCTCCCTGTAAGACACCTGTTCCAAGCCTGTCACCCTCCTCGTTACCCGTCTCTGAACCACCTCCAATCTATGTACGTCCTTTCTAAACCTGGGGCTCCATACACTACCAGCATACTCCAAATGGGAGCGAACCAGGGACAGATAAAGTGGCACTATAACCTCCCTCTCTCTACTCCTTATATTTTTCATGATTAGAGCTTGAATTCTAAATGCCTTTTTTGCTGTTTCATTTACTTGATAGCTAAACTCCAATTATTTATTTATCCATACTCCCAAATCCCTTTCCACTTCAGTTTCCAGTAACTCAACTCCATTTATATAGTACTTATTTTCTGAATTTTTTTTACCCAAATGCATAACCTTGCACTTACTGATGTTAAATTTCAGTTTCCTCTCTGTAGCTGTTATATATATTAAATCTATATTTTCCAGGAGTTTCTGAGCCTCTGGAATATTAGTGACTACTGCCCCAAGTTTAATAACATTGGCAAATTTAGCATTGCTGTCACATTTGATAGAAGAAATCAAGACATTGAATAGAAGTGGACCCAGTATGCAGCCCTGAGGGACCCGCTGGGTACCTCCATCCAATCTGGCGATCTCCCTTATACAAACACACTGTTTCCTATTAGTCAACCATAAGATATCCATCTGACAACATAGGCACTTACCCCAGAGTCTCCAATTGATGCACTATTTAAATGGGACACGGAATCTAATGCTTCTCAAGTCAATATAAGTGATGTCCACTGATAAACTGCTGTCTATGACTATATTTGCTATCTCAAAATAAGACAGCAAGTTTGTCACACATGATTTCCTTGGTAAATCCATGTTGTGTGACATCTACTTGTCCCATTTCACTTAAATAGCCCTCAACATTATCCTTTATAATAGACTCCAGTATTTTACTCAGTATGCTGGTTAGATGAATAGGACGATAACTGGAGCAGTCAGTTCTTGGTCCCTTTTTGTGAACAGGGACTATGTTTGCCAACCTCCAGTCCTCAGGCACCTCTCCACAGTTTATAAAGGACTGGTAAATTGCCTGGAGAGGATAACAAATAGAGGAAGCAAGTTCTTTAAGTAGTCTTGGGTGTAATTCATCTGCTCCAGGGGAGGTATTTACCTTCAAATTAAGGAGTTTTTCTTTCACAGTATCCACTGTTATTTCTAGAGTAACATCAGATGTTTTTATAGATATGGGTCGGGTACCAGCCCACTAGAGTATATACTATTAAAAAAATTATTGAACTCTAGTGCCATTTCTTGTTGATTTGTTACATTATTATTATTTACTAGCAGGGGACATGCTGATGATACTAAAGTGGGGGCCATAGTAAATATAGAGGCAATATATAGTTTTCAACAACAAATTAAGGAATTGGAACTATGGGCTAAGGAACAAACACTGAAATTTAACATAAGGAAATGTAAAGTTACACACTTTGGGTCAAATAATAGCCAAGCTGAGTATTAAATAAATAATGAGACATTGGCAAGTACAGATGATGAAAGGGACCTGTATATTGTCACCTCTAGTAATTTGAGTTTTGATGCACATAATAAAGAAATCACTAAATAAGCTCATTGGGTGCTGGGGAATATCTTGAGAAATAATAAGAGTAGAAGTAGTGAGGTTATGGTGCCACTGTGTAGATAATTCGTTAGACCAGTCTTGGAATATGGGGGGCCATTCTCTAGCCCACAGACTCTCGCTGGAAGAAAAATGGTAGAAAAAGTTCAGAGGCAGATGACAAAAAAAAAAGAGTAGTAAAACAGGAAAGTTATCAAGAGAGATTGCATCACCTGGGCCTTTTCTTTAAGAAATGTCAACTTATGAGAGGAGATCTTTGTTTTGTGTATAAGTCGCTTCTGGACAAAGCACTGTTTGAGGGTGCAGGACTGAACAAAAATGCACCTAATTAGATACTAACAAGAAGGCATAGTTATCAGTTGAAGGGGGAGTCATATAAGACAACTAGGCAGGGTTTGTGGTTTAACCAAAGGGTAGTGGATATCTGGAATGTGCTTCCAGAGGAAGTTGTTGGGGCACCAAGTATGACAGCCTTTAAGCAAAGACTAGATAAATAAATGGGAGATAAGACATGGGCATATCGCTACTGATATGTGGCAGGTCTAGCATGGCTCTAGCAGCCAATTAACCTGTTTCGATACCTATGAACCTATTTTTTTTTAAACCAGGATAGATGCACTAAGCTGAAAGCTTGTTTACAGGTGTGACCTGGGAGCACAAGGAAGCTAAGTGATTTGCTCAGGGTCACACAGTATACAAGTCAGGGCTGTGAAATTCAAACCCAGGTCTCTAGGTTTGCAGCTCACAGCCTTAAACCACTGCACTATATTGCCTCCCTATGAACCTATGTAATGGGGGATATGGAGTCACCAGTTTTTACAGTTTCAGTTCTGCCTTGGTGGTAAGAATGGAACCAATCTGTGGCATGGGGAGAGAGACGAGCTGCAGAAAGCTGATCTATGAGGAGGAGATGAGAAACTGTGTCAAAGGCTTTGGCCAGGACGACAAAGATGGCAGAGGTGAGCAGGTCCTGGTCCATAACGGTCAGGATGACATCAGTCAGCCAGAGAAAGGAGATGGAAATGGAGTGGGATTTGCAAAAAAACAGATTGAAAGGGGGTGAGAAAGGAGGAAGAGTCAAGGAAGGAGGAGGAGAGTTGAGAAAGAACCAGCAATGTGCCCATGTTACTGACCATACTGTACCTGTTCTTTCAATACATGTTGCTTTTTATTCAGTTCAGTACTGTGCTGTATTCCTTTCACGAGTCTGTGTTGGTGCACAACACCATGCTTGCTTTACAGTGCTGGCAACACACAATTTCAGTGTCATTTTATTAATTTATTTATTAAATTTTGGTGATCGGGTAAGCCAACCGGGCCCCCAAGGTCCCTTTTTCAGGGGCAACCTGGGGAATTACATAACACGGAAGACAAATACAGCGTTAGTTCAGTTTACAGGAATCACAACAATGCAGTTATGGCTACGGTACAGGAGCCTAGCGGTATAAGTGGAATGAAAAGGTAGATCAGCAATGATAATATAGTATAGATATAAGCAGTTTGGCATAGAGTTAGACCGGTAGGTAAGGAGAAGGACCTGGTAGGTCATTTATCTCCTGGTTCCTGTCAGGGGCCGATGCAATGGCAGGAACTGGAGACCAATAGGTGGGCCTTAAGTCTAGTGCAGAAGTTTTTGATAGTGGGGGCTTCCTGCACCCCAGGAGGGAGCTGGTTCCACAGTGTGGGAGCAGTGAGGACAAGTGACATACTGCCCACCTTGGTTCTAACCCTGGGGACATCAAGTAGAGTTCGGCCCATTGTGCGGAGGTGTCTGTGGTTGGCCTTTGGAGCAACGAGGCCAGAGAGGCTGGGGGGGGGTGTCGGGCTGATTAGCTTGTAGGCTAGGCAGAGAGAGGGGTATTAGAGGCGCACTTCCAGTGATGGCCAGTTTAGGAAGGATAGGGAGTTACAGTGGTGATCCCTAGGGTTAGTCTGGGAGGTGAATTGAGCCACCTTCTTGTAAAGTACCTGAAGCCTATTCCGCTCCAGCTTTCCCAGCTCTTGCACCACTGGGGCAGCATATGAGAGTGTCGGGAGGAGGACACTGGTGGCGATTGAGATTCTGGCTTCAGGTGCAAGCTGGTCTTTCAGGCGGTAGAGGGTTTCCAGTTTCCCATTTAGGGTTTTCGTGACTGACTCCACATGGCTTCTCAAGGTGAAGCCATGGTTGATGGTTAGGCTGAGGTATTTCAGGGAGGACACTACTTCTAGGCTTTTGCCAGACACAGTGGTGATGTGTAGGTGCTGTGTTCTGTCCTGACCAATGGATCTAGGGCCGAACAGTATTGCCTTGGTTTTGGATGTGTTAAGGACCATTCTGTTCTCGGTGAACCAGTGCTCCAGTGACTGGAGGTCATCCTGGAGTAGGGGCTAAGTCTCCCAGATTAGCGGAGGCCCGGTAGATGACGCATCATCCAGCGTACTGGATGACAGAGCTCCCGCTGCAGTGTTCCGACTGTTCATTGGTGAACAGGGAGAAGAGGAGGGGCCCGAGTATCGACCCTTGGGGCACCCCCTCTTTTAGTGGAAGCGACCCAGATATGGCATCTTTCCACTTTACCCTCTGCATGTGACTGGTCAGGTAACTCTCAAACCATTTCAGGGCATGGCAGTCTAGGCCTGTGTTGCTTAGCTAAGTGAGTAGGAGATTGTGGTGGACCAGGTCAAAGGCCTTGGAGAGGTCTATGAAGACCACTCCAGTGGGGATGCCCTTGTCTAGGTCTCGGAGTACGTCTGTTGCAAATTTGGTCAGAGCTGTGTCTGTCCCATGATCGGACCTGAAGCCATGCTGGGAGGGTGACAGGATTCTATGGGCCTCTAAGTAGTCATGTAGTTGTCCATAGATCAGTTTTCAGGATTTTAGACAGGATGCAGAGTAGGGAGATTGGCCTGTAGTTACCAATAGACTCCCGGCGCTGCCCTTGTGGATTAGGACCACATAGGCTTGTTTTCCACTGTGGGACAGCGCCCTTCACTGACTGGTTGATAAGCCAGGATTGGGTTCTGGCTAGGGCTGGGGCCTCACCTCTTCAGTAGCTTGGGTGAATCCGCTGGTCCCCAGAACTAGAGGTTTTAGTTGTGCTAGAACCCTCTTAGGCTTGACCAGCCTAAGATGGAAGGATGGACAGTCGAGATCAGGGGAACCCTTTGCTAGGGTTGGTGGGGAGGGGGGTAAGTCAGCCTTGTACTGGTTTAGGTTAGTGAAATGGTGGTTTAGGGAAGCGGCGATTACAGAGTCCTCATGGATTAGGTGTCCTTTGGCCTCAATGGTGCCGGGTTCGGACGTGCAGTTTCCCTTCACCATTTCATTGATGTGGGCCCAGAAGCATCTGGGGTTCCTGAGATTGTATTTCTGGAGGTGCATGACATATTTTATTTTAACTTTTTTTATGGCCTGTTTGCATCTGTTCCTGAGGGTTTTGTATGTCATGAGGTCCACCTGTAGGGCAAAATGCTTGAACTTTTTCCAAGCCTTGTCACGATGCGTCATGAGAGCCTTTAGTGGAGGGTTATCCATTTGTAGCGCTGCCCTTGGCACGGAGTTTTTCAAAGGGCCAGGAGGTTAACTTCCATGTTTATGGACCTCTGGAAGAAGGTCACAGCCTCATCCAGGGTAGGGAGACGCTTGATGGGGCTCCAATCTAGGTTGCTTAGGTGAGTGGAAAATTGTTTGGGTGTGTAGTGGGTGAGATCCCTCATGGCCAGAGTATGTGGTGGCACTCTAGGCACCCTGTTCTTCCAGGTGCAGAAGATAGGTGAATGATCACTCAAAGTGTCAGCCAGGATGCCAGCAGACTGGATATTAGAGGTTCAACACTAGAGCCTAGTCGAGGGTAGAGCGATTCCCTGTTTTGTGGTTCAGTCTGGTGGGTTCGAGATCACCTGTGCAAGGTTTGCATCTTGTATCAGGCCCGATAGGGATTGGTGGTGCTCGCTCGTATGAGCACCTTTCTTAGTTTTGTACTGCATGTGCTGTGATAATGCAGTAGCTAAGCACACGACTGCTCTTTGCCTTGTGCAGAGTTAGAAATCTAAGGCCCAAAGCCGCTGCTGGAAGGAGTTAATATGTAAACTGTCAGCTTGCAATTTTAGCCGACAGCTTGACATTGCAGTGGTTGGGTGACTGCTAGCACACTAGGCAGCAACCTAAAGATGAATGAATACAGTAAATAAGTTACATTAAGCCTTAGTACACTTTGTAGCTGTGGATAGAAATAGGGCATTCTTGTTAAAAGTCCTGTGACCTTCTAGCCCATGTGTGCAGAGTCAGAAATGCCTGGTAGGGATACAAAACTAAAGCAATGACATTTAAACAAAGTAAAACAAAGAACTGACAGTTCCCCTACATCATAGCAAAATGCATGGTCAAAAGCTTACCGCAGGTTAATTTGTTGGTGTGTAAACAGTCCTGCAGAGGGTGAAAAGAGGGATAAAAGATACTGTTTGGTGGCTGGTAATCTGCAGCCTTCTCTGCAACAGGACAGGGTGTTGGCTCCACAAGCTCTAGTGTTTCTCTAAGCACTCAGCCTGCTCTACAGGGAGACAGCAGCCCCTTGTGGTCTCCTTTTCTAGTAAGCCAACTGTCAATTACACCCTGAGGAAATGGAGTATTGTGAAACTACCCTTAAAAAGCTTATTTTTCCATTCTTAACCATCTGTTGTGGTTATAGTAAATGTATGATATGCCTAGATAGGTTAGAAATACATAATGGGGCTGTATAATTGTTTAATGTGTTTCTGTGATGATGACAGATCACCTGACTCAGGTAGGTGGTACAAAAGGCACTACCTGAGCAGGGAACAGTTCTTCCTGACCAGAGGAAGGACAAGGAGAGGTCCTGTATTGCAGAACCTAGTTCTGTTGCTTTTACTTTAGATTGTTTTGTTTTGAATTTTACTGCTTGTGCATATTGAATGTTTATGATGCTAAGCCCAAGACTGGCTGCACCTGAACTCTTCAGGGTCAATTGCACTAAAGAGTAAACGGGGGGACTTCATGGCAAGGAAGTTCAATTTAAACTAAATAAGGGGGGGGCCTAAGGACAGAGCCATCCTTACGTGAGGCAGAGCAGAGAGGCTATCAGCCTCCCTCCTAAGTCACGACACTCATCACGGAAATGAGGCATAGCTCACTTCATAACTGACAAAGCTCACTGGGCAGCACCACACCTCACCTAAGTCAACCTTGCCCCATTGCCTATTGCCACTGTTATTATCCAACTGTTTTGCTCTCTCCTTCTTGTAAGAATGTACCATTGTAACTAAACTGTTTGACTGCATAAATAAATGTAACCACCTCTGCTTGCTAAGCTATGTAACTCGTAACTTGTATGATGTAACAAAGTGTCTGTTCTGTATTGTCCTCAATGTGATGAGGTACCTTTGGAAATGAGTCTCTGGCTCAAAGGTTGTAAACTGATGTACAAATAAATAAATAAACAGTTAGCAGCAGGGAAGGATGGAATGGGGCTACATGTTGGAGGGCTTTGGTTGCAAATGCCAGAAGCCTGGGGAACAAAATAGGAGAACTGGAGGCCACCATGATGGAGGAGAACCTAGACATTGTAGCAGTGAGTGAGACTTGGTGGAACAAGCACCACACCTGGGAGATGGTGATCCCAGGGTATCATTTGTTTAGGAAGGATCGGGGGGGAAGAGGGGGAGGGATGGCATTATATGTCAGGGAAGGGATTGGGGACATGGAAGGGCAGGATGAGGAGTGGGAAACATAGATAATGTGGGTCACCCTAGATAGGGGGACAGAGGGAAAACCTGTACATGGGGTAGTCTATAGGCCTTCTATGCAAGGGGAGGAAGGGGATAGACCCTTTGTAGAATCCATAGTGAGGATGACACGGAAAGGGGAACTTGTGCTAGTTGGGGACTTAAACCTTCTGGACATCAACTGGGAAGCTCAGACAGCAATCTCAGCAAGGAGCAGGGGCATATTAGAGGCTCTTCAGGGCCTTTCCTGCAGCAAAGGGTCAATGAGCCGACTAGGGGTGTAAACCTGTTGGATGTGGTCCTCACAAATGGGGACAAGGTGGAGAAGGATTGAGATGGGGAACAGCTTGGCACCAGTGACCACAGGGCTGTGAGGTTCAGGGTGAGAGTGGGCAGGATTAAGGTTAGGATGAGAACCAATGTAATGGACTTCAGGAAGGCTGACTTTCATGGAATAAGAAAGGTAGTTAGGGAAGAAATGTTGAGGATAGGGGATGTGCAGGGGGTGGAGGAATTATGGGCAGCCATTAAGAGAGGGGTATTTAATGCCATGGGCTCATGTATAAGAAGGATATGAAAGAATAGAAGACAAAAAAGACCTCTATGGTTCACTAGAGAGGTGGTGTTAAGTGTCAAGGAGAAGACTAGAGCATTCAAAAGGTACAGAAAGACACAAAAGGATTAGGACAGGGAAACCTACAGGGAAAAAAGAAAGGAGGCAGGGCAAAAGATAGCAGGGCTAAGGAGACCACTGAGGAGAGGATAGTGAAGCAGGTAAGAAGGGGGACAAAACCTTCTTTAGGTATATTGGAGAAAGGAGGAGGGCACAGCATGGGATTGGGAGGATAATGGGGGAAGTAGAACATTACTGGAAGGGGATTTTGAAAAAGTAGAGGCATTAAATAGCTATTTCGTGTCAATCTTCATGGTGGAAAGAGATGGCAGGGGACCAGGATGGGCTGGGGAGGGTGACAGCTACAGGCAGTTGGGTGTGGCATAATTCACAGCTGAAGGAGTAAGGGAAGATCTGGGTAGACTTAGGGTGGACAAGGCAATGGGGTCTGATGGAATACACACAAGGGTTCTCAAGGAAGTGAAGGATGAACTGGTACTGCATCTGGTGAGGCTGTTTAACTTGTGCTTGGTCACAGAAGTGGTGCCAATGGACTGGAAAAGGGCAGAGGTGGTTGTACTACATGGGGGGGGCAGAAGGACATGGTCAAAAACTACCATCCCATTAGTCTTACCTCGGTGATGGGGAAGGTAATGGAAACACTACTTAAGATCCAGTTGATGGAATACTTGGAGATGAATGGCATGCAGGATGACAGGCAGCATAGCTTCACCAAGGGAAGGTCCTGTCAGACTAACCTGATAGAGTTTTTCAATGGGGTGACACAGATAGTGGACCAGGGAGGAGTGGTGGATATGGCCTATCTGGATTTCAATAAGGCCTTTGACACCATTCCGCATGGTGGAATGGTGCATAAGCTGGACAGACTAGGGGTTGACCTCAGGATCATCAGGTGGGTGGAAAACTGGTTAAAGTGAAAGAGTCAGACTGTGGTGGTAAATGGGACACATTTCAGGGAATGGGCAGTGACCAGTGGGGTGCCACAGGGGGCAGTGCTAGGACCAATACTTTTTAACATCTATGTTAGTGACCTAGCAGAGGGTCTGAAGGGATGAGTGTGCCTGTTTGCAGATGATACAAAGGTCTGCAATAGGGTGGATTCACCTAGTGGGGTGCAAGCCATGAGATGGGACCTAGAGAGGCTGGAGAGGTGGTCTGACACCTGTAAATTTAAGTTTAATGCACAAAAGTGCTTGTTGATGCACCTGGGGAGGAGGAATAGAAGGGAAGCTTACTCTCTTGGGGGTGGTGATTAAGGAGAAGGAAATGGAAAGGGACCTGGGGATTATGGTGTCATGTGACCTCAAGGTGGGCAGCCAGTGTAGCAGGGCAGTGGGCAAGGCAAATGGAATGTTGGCCTGCATGGTGAAGGGTTTTAATAGCAGGAAGTGGGAGGTGCTAATACCATTATACAGAACCATGGTCAGGCCGCATCTGGAGTATGGGGTGCAGTTCTGGAGGCCTCACCTATGAAGAGATGTTGAGTTGATGGAGAGGGTACAGAGAAGGGCAACCAAAATGGTACGAGGAATGCAGGATGTACCCTATGAGAGAAGATTGAGAGGGCTGAATTTGTACCCTCTGGAGACTAGGAGGGAGAGGGGGGACATAATTGAGACCTTTAAGTATCTGAAGGGAATAAATAAGGTGGAGGGTGATAGCTTTTTCAAATTGAAGAAGGAAGCGAACACAAGGGGACATTGCCTCAAACTGGAAGGTGGGTAATACAGAGGCAATGTCAGGGGGCAGTTTTTTATGGACAGGGTGGTGGAGGCCTGGAACAAGCTGCCAGAGGAGGTAGTAGCCGCTGAAATGGTGGAGGGGTTCAAGAGGGCTTGGGATAGATTTATGGGGTTGGGAACAGAGGGTGGAAGCATAACAGAAGGGGGGAGGTAGGGTGTTGGGCAGACTAGATGAGCAGTGGGACCTTTCCCTGCCATCACATTTTTGTGTATTCTGTGTATAATAAACATTCCACGAAGACAACAGTGGTGAGATACTGCTGGATAGAGCAGCTGAATTAGCTGTTGTTGCTGTTAACTAACAACAGTCTTCTGATTTCTGTGAAATTTGGAATCCTGAAATAAAATGATAAATGCCAACCTGGCATTTTTTATGCACTGAGTTTGGCTGTCTGCTTGCAATTTGTCTCCTGAATGTCAACCCTACAACAGTAGGTGAAGGAATATTGCAGGTGTTGTCATCGGTGCCCAGAAAAGGGAAGGCAGGTAGTAAAACAAAAGCTGTCCCAATTCCCTTGCCTATTGTGGAGGAGCCATTTCAAAGGGTAGGAATGGATGTTGTGGGACCCTTGAATACCCCAAGCTCCTCTGGGAAAAGGTTTATCCTGATAGTGGTTGATTACGTCACCTGATATCCAGAGACAGTCGCCTTCTGTTCAATTAAGGCAACCAAAGTGGCAGGCACCTTGCCAGGGATTTCCTCCCATTTTGGGTTTTCACAGGAAGTTTTCTCTGATCAAGGGGGTAACTTCATGGCAGACTTGATACAGTGTTTGTGGGAGAAGTGTGGGATAATGCAGGGACACATGACACCTTATCACCCATAAGCCAATGGGCTTATGGAAAGGTTATATGGTACCCTAAAATCAATCTTCTGAGAGCTTGCTGAACAGCATAGAAGGGACTGAAAGAAATACCTTCCTCGCCTGTTTTTCACATACAGGGAAGTGCCCCGAGAGTCAAGAGGGTTCTCCCCCTTCAAATTCTTATACAGAGGTAGGGTGTGTGTTCCCCTAGACTTGATCCAGGAAGACTGGGAAGGCAAAAACACAACCCAGTGAACCCCCATAATGGAGTAGGTCCTTAAATTTAAGGAGAAGCTGAAGGAGTTTATGGGGATGCTCAACAGCAACCTGTCAGCTGCCCAGCAGAAACAAAAGTCTAGTACGATCGCAGAGCCAGAGCTTGCACGTATAGTGCAGGTCAGAAAGTAATGATATAAATTCCAGTCCAAAAGAACAAGCTGCAGGCCAACTGAGTGGTACCACACAAGGAAGTCTGACAGGTTAATGACATAAACTATATTGTAGAACTGCATGACAGGAGACATATCCTAAGGATGTACTATGTCAATATGATGAAGCCATATGCAAATTTTGTCAATGTGGCGTTTGTAGTGTGTATTCCTGGGGGAAGGGATGGACAAGAAAGACCCCCCTCCTGGACTCACTATATGAAAGCAAGCAAGAGACTTCTGTAGAGACAAACAAGCTGTCATCCCAGCCGACCTTGGAACAGACTCAGAAAGCGAGTGGGGGTTTTAGAGGACTTTGCCCCTTTGTCTACAGCCAAGCCAGGACAAACCCCATTAGTGATCCATGATGTATATACAAGGATGCAAGCACCCATCCGACAGACAGCCTACCAGGTGTCTGATCATCTTAAAGGACATTAGCAAGGGGCTGGAGAAAATGCTGAATTAAGGGGAAAACCAACAAATCCACAGTCACTGGGCCACACCCGTAGTCCTCATTCCCAAGCTTGATGGCTC
The DNA here is from genome assembly GCA_016271365.2 of Neoceratodus forsteri. Classification (NCBI taxonomy): domain Eukaryota; kingdom Metazoa; phylum Chordata; order Ceratodontiformes; family Ceratodontidae; genus Neoceratodus; species Neoceratodus forsteri. Next base: position 405,435,306 of record CM057457.1, read on the forward strand.
TACTTGCTTCTGTGAGGACTATTGTGGACACGACACAGTCAAAAAGTCTCAGGACCACCCAATGCCACAGACGGGTGAGTTATGGGACAAGCTGGGAGGGGTGACATACCTCACCACAACTGACTTGACAAAAGGGTAATGGCAGGTGGAGCTAATTGTCAGAGCCAGGGAACGGTCAGCCTTTGTCACTCCAATAGGATTATTCAGATTCTGGGTAATGCCTTTTGGAATCAAGAACGCCCCTGCCACCTTCCAAATGTTGGTCAACCAGGTGTTGCAGGGTACAGAAGTGTACACACTGGCTTATCTGGATTATATTGCTATCTTCAGTACCAGCTGGATATAACACCTGTCCCATCTGAAGGAAGTGTTGGGAAGAATACAGAGGGCAAACCTCACTATAGAGGCCAAAAAATGCCAGGTGGCTATAGCAGAGGTGGCATACCTAGGCCACATAGTGGGGCCGGGGCAGCTTTGTCCTAATCAAGTAAAGATTGAGGCAATAGAGGTGTGACCCATTCCTGAAACCTAGAGGCAAGTTAGGAACTTCCTAGGGACCGCAGGGTGCTATCAAATGTGTGTGCCAATCTACAGTACCCTGGCAGCTCCCCTATATGGTTTGCTAAAGAAAAGAAAGCCCAAAAAGGTAAACTGGAAGCCAACATGTGAACAGCCCACGTGTTGACTACTCCAGATTACACTCAGCAGTTTGAGGTAAATATGGATGCCTTGGACATGGGGATTGGAGCAGTCCTCAGCCAGACACCTAATCAGGGAAAAGAGCTTCCAATTGTGTACCTTAGTAACAAGTTACTTCCCTGGTAGCAGGCATACTCCACAATTGCAAAGGACTGCCTTACGCTGGTATGGGTCCTTCAGAATTAGAGCAGTACCCCTATGGAAGATGCTTCAAGGTACAGAAAAATCACAACCCTCTGGTGTGGTTGAACCAGATGGGAAAAACAAATGGATGGCTCCTCTGATGAAATATCACCATACAGGCCTATGACATGTCAATTATGCACAGGGCAGGGTCTGTCAATGAGAAAAGAAATGGCCTATCTCACCAGTTACAAAAGTAACATAATTCTGAAAAAGCTACCATACAATAGGGGAGTGTTCCCACAAATTCAGTTTAAGGAGGGAGGGATATGGTAATTTGGCCACTGCTATCAAAATTCTGTCACATTTTTCTGTGATTTTGGTTACATTGCAATTCCCCAAAAGGGCCTGGAGAAAGGGGGCAGAAGGATGCCAGTGTTTTTCTATTAAAGAAAAGCTACACTGTGAAGAATGTGTATTCTTGGAGTCTGGAAAAGGCTACTTAAGAATATGCAAAATAACATCACCTGCCATAAAGCTTTTCACTTCAAAGCAGAATGCTTGCAAACAGGGTTTTGGGAAATAACCATTCAGGAAGGATATTGTGAATCCTTTTACAGGTGTCATAATTGTCAGGGAAGTAAGACATCAAAGGAAGCCAGGAAGTTGTGCTGTGGGATAGATATAATAACAATACTGATGCACTAAAATTTTGGAAAGGAGTAAGAGAGACCCCTGCTGGCCAAAATGAAAAGACCACCAGCTAACCAAAAGCAGTGTTACCAACTGCCAGACTAGGCTGTATAAAGTCTGCTCACAATGGAGGCAAGGCACATGACCAACATATTTTTGCAGAGAACATTTTCCTGACCACAGAGCCAGACTGCCACACACACTGAGGATTAGCAACAAGAAAGACTGGAGCTTGGAGACCTTTGCAGACTTCATTTATTTTTCTGGACTTCTAATTCTCTCCAGGTAAGGTAGAAACTAGCTTGTTAAATTTTACAGTACGTTTTTGTATGATATATTTCCAACTTTTGTTTGATAACCTGTAACCTAATTTCTGAACCTTTTGTTAGTATGATAATTATTCAACTACTAGTAAAAGCATTTGCTTTTTAAGAAAACTGCCTGAAAGTAATTTTGTTGTGTGTTACAGTGTGAAAGTTTACTAATCTGTAATGAGACTGTTATTGCTAGAGGTGTCACCATAGCTACCAACCAGACAAGGATCCTGAAAGGGAATCTGGGAGCTAAGTAAGGAAATACATTAGTCTCAGACAGGAATCTGTAGGATTTTGAACTAGGTTCTTGCATGACCTGTAGGAGAAGACACAATCAGGGTTACACGGACAGCCCCGAAGAACTTGCAATGCCCGAGTCCTCCCCCCAGTGCAGCAACCAAGGAGGGTTCTCATCTGGCTACAGACTCGAGACGGTATTTTAGCCATACCCAGATTAAAGAGAAAGTCCTGGGCCCTCGTGGTGAGTGTGCAGTTGTGAACTCAATGAGAACTCTAGAAGGACAAGGGGTGAGTCTTCCTGTTTACCCCTTCATGGACTGAATCTAGGGGTGGGCACTGTGAGTTTTTGACCCGCCCCAGGAGGGCTTGTGACAGCTACACCAATGATCTGCCCAAACCCATAAAAGGGTTGCCCAAATGGCACATGTTAGACTAAGGAAAAGCTGGTCTAACTTATGGCCTTTAATGCATGGGATTGCTGGTCATGAGAATGCTACAAGCCATGAGTGCCACATGCTTACCCCACCAGGAGAATGTCACAAGCCATGAGCGCCACATGCTTACCCCACCAGGAGAATGCCACAAGGCATGAGCGCCACATGCTTACCCCACCAGGAGAATGCCACAAGCCATGAGTGCCACATGCTTACCCCACCAGGAGAATGCCACAAGGCATGAGGGCCACATGCTTACCCCACCAGGAGAATGCCGCAAGCAATGAGTGCCACATGCTTACTCCACCAGGAGAATGCCACAAGGCATGAGCACCACATGCTTATCCCACCAGGAGAATGCCGCAAGCCATGAGTGCCACATGCTTACCCCACCTGGAAATGCCACAAGTCATGAGCGCCACATGCTTACCCCACCAGGAGAATGCCACAAGCCATGAGTGCCACATGCTTACCCCACCAGGAGAATGCCACAAGCCATGAGCGCCACATGCTTACCCCACCAGGAGAATGCTGCAAGCCATGAGTGCCACATGCTTACCCCACCAGGAGAATGCCACAAGCCATGAGCACCACACACCTAGCCCACCAGGAGAATGCCACAAGCCATGAGCACCACATGCTTACCCCACCAGGAGAATGCCGCAAGCCATGAGTGCCACATGCTTACCCCACCAGAAGAATTCCACAAGGCATGAGCGCCACACACCTAGCCCACCAGGAGTTTTGCAGCATTCTCTGGGCTTTGAAATTCAACTCTGTGTGACTCCACTGTCATGTTCACCATCTACCAATATAATCTCATACCAAATGTAGCACTGACATGATTCTTCCCAAAATACTCACTGGCTTTACTCCTTTCATTTTGAGCATTCTGATAGTATAGCCTACTTATAATTCCATACTGTCTCCCATTCCAACTCTGAATTTTTTTCGCTTTTCTTCCCAGATTCTCTCAGTCAGAGCTGAAAAACATCCCACATAATCACATTATCTAGTCATCTACTTACTGGTGGGAATGACTTCAAGGTGATCCTTCTGCTCAGCAATCTCTTCCACCTTCACATCAACAAAAGGGAACTCCTCAGGCCCCTCTTCCACCTTCACAACAAAACGAAGTTCATTCCTCTCTTCCTCCTTCACATCAACAAAAGGGAGTTCCTTGTCCCCCTCTTTCACCTTTACATCAGTAAATGGGAGTTCTTCATCCCTCTCAGTCATCAACAATTGCTCATTTGGGATGTTGCAGTCTGTACATAAAAAAATTATAATACAAAAGTTATTTATAATCAGAACTACCTAAGTTAACAAAAAAGGCCTTTCCCAGAATATATGCATTGCACCAGTTGTTGCTTAAGCAATAGGCCACGAGGGGGTATGGGTTATCAGGGGATTTACCACAGCTGGAGTGGTTTGCCCATGAGGTACAGACGAGTGGGTAAATCTTACCAGCCATGGTAAATCCCCCGATAACCCATATCCTTCGAATGGCTTACTGCGATTATACCAAGGTTCATTTTTCTTATAATAATAAAATATAAATATTAAAGAGGGTGATATTTTTATTTTATTTTATTGCATTTATTCCTTTGCTGCAGATGTTACAGATGATATACTCATCAACTGCAGTACATTACATGTATTTTATTGATGGTACTGTATGATAAAAAGAGACTGCTGTGATATGTAAAAACCATATATATTTTTTTACTTTGAATGAACATTCTATTTCTACTTTCTGCTTCCGGGTTCGGGCAGCTGGCAGCGGGCACATACTGTGATTGGCAGGCAGTGGATTCTGTTTCTGTGATCCAGTTATGGGAAGCACAGAATAATGAAATTGGAGTAAAACTGCTGTATTGGGATGTGTGTGTGTGTCTGTTCTGTGAGACCAGGAATGAAGATGACTTGCTGCTGGGCAACAAAACAGATGGCGGTAACACTGTGAAGCAGCACAGCTCGACTGGCATGAGAGTCATTGTCTGCTGTAATTAGGAATGTATAGGCTACAGGGGGGAGCTATAAGTGTTTCAACAATGTTTTAAAAATTAATTGCATTAGTTTTGCCAAAACAGAGATGGGGATGGGGTGTGTATAAATAAAATGGCACAGAACAATGGAAAACTGATGGAGTGTGATGTTTAATGGGCTAAAAAATGGTAGCATGAAACTACTGTTAAATTCTAAATAGAATGTCATTACAGTGGATTAATGAGCCATCACATTCTGTTATCAGGCTAATTTACTGGTGCTAATTATTTATAGTGCAACATCTTCCCATATTGCACTATAACTAAGCAATCAGATTACTCCATTTGCCAAAGTGGTCAGGGTTAATCATGGTTCAGCTGAATAATGAGACCAAGAACCCCTCCAAAATGTATGACATGTAAGAAAACTGGAGTTATTTAAAAAAAATGCAGGTTTTGATGCAGTAAAATGGGGAGGGGGTTGAGAACTCTGGTACTATAACTATATGCTTCTGTTTGGTCACACACCAGATGCCACCCCACTAATTGTACTAATTGCATTGTAAATGCAGGGGTTGAGCTTGCCAAACCCTGTATACTGATTTGAATATAGGAGAATTGTGGCCTTCTTCTAATTGGCAAGTTCCCATTAAACACCCGTGAGCCTTTCATTCGCCAGAGCACACTATAGTAGTAATGAAGCCAGGAGAGTTGTCTCTTCATTAAAATAGAGAAAGCAGGGAGACATCAGCTTGGATACGGCAAGTTAAAATGTGATGCTTTTTACCAGACCGATGGAGGTGGTCACTGCCGAAGTGGTCAGGCTTAATCTTAGTTCAGCTGAATAATGAGACCAAGAACTCCTTTGAAATGTTTGACAAGTAAGAACATTGGAGTTATTTTTAAAAAATTGCAGGCTTTGATGCAGCAAAATGCAGGGGGGAGGGGGGGGCTCTGATATTATAATTAAATGTTACCGCTCAGAATATAGTGTTTGTTCTTTGTTATTTTCTTTTTTGTGTTCTGTGCCTTCATGTTATAACTTTTTTCTCTGCTGAGACTGTTACAGCTGGTATGTTGAGGATCTATTGATAAATACTCAATAAAGTATACTTAACTGAAAAATAACATACATGAAACATTGTTGGTGTAGTCTGCCAGCTCTGCTGGATCTCAACAGCTACAAAACAGTCTTCTCCAAATGTCAGTCTGCCTCGTATTTCATGAACAAACAATGCAAAACACTTTCTTCTCTCATTTCCTGTGAAGCTATGAGAGTGTGAACAATGGGCCTGGAGCAGAGGATCCTACTCCTGGCCAATTATTGGCGAGGCATCTGCTACCCACTGGCTGGTACGCTTGGCCAAACACATTTGATTGCACTCTATGCCTTGGCAGACGTGCTTCTCTCTTAATCAGGCTTTCACTCAGCCAACAGAGAATCCTTCCTCTGATGGTCCTCTTCCATCCCTGCAATACTTAGGGCATGTTTACACATAATGCCCCTCTCAAGAAGTTGGTAGTTGCCTGGCTATCATCCTTGTGCTGGACATGCTCATCACAAGCTCTTTGAGCCACTGGTGATTTGTGAGCTAAGTTCTACTTAGACAGCAACATCTATTGGCCATCTCCTCTGCTTGCAGATTGTCTGAAATCATTTCCCGATTTTCATACCCTTATGCTGTTACCCACAGGAAAAGGCAGTGATCCGCACTTGATAAAATCCTTCCTAAGTGGGTTCAGAGATCTCTCTGAATCTGCCTTTGTGCTGCCATCTATCTGTCAGCTTCCAGAATGTTGTACAGCACTCACTCCCGATTCTCTGCATGTTCAGGGGTCCTCTCTTATCACCTGCACAAAACTAGGATTTTGAAATAATCCAAATGGGTTTTGGTCTCCTTTGCTTTCAGTCGAAAGAATTAGCCTGCTCCACTCAAGCACACTTTGCTTGGGTTGTGAGCTATCTCTCCTCTGCTACACCATGGCTAGGTCAAGTTAAAATGTCAAGTACGTGACAACTTCACCATTGCGATTGACACATCCACAGGAGGGCTTTGTTCTTTGTCTGTCAGGTGATGCTTTGCAAAGCTGTAACTGGGATCATGGTGCACATTTTAGTTACGCACTATACCCTGCATGTCATTGCCAGGTGGTATGCCACTGGCACGACAGTCCTGAATGAACTGTAGTCCTGAATGAGCTCCTCACGCCTACCATCCTACCCCAGCGGTTCTGTCTCAGCTTGGTACTCTGACCCATTAGTGGGAATCAATAGTGAAGATAAATTCCTGGAAGATATAAAAATGATGTACTTAACATAATTATTGATCTTCTAGGAATAGCTTCACCATTTATGCACACACCCAGCCTGCCATCCCCTTAGCTCAGTCCAGTATTTTATTGATCTTCGCTGTAGTTCGAGGCTTGAACTGTGAAGACACTATGTTACTCTCACACAGACCACTTTTGTGCAGGTGTTCAGGGCTCCTCATGCCTTTAGCATAAGTGCACAACCAGAAGTTAGGTAACACTGCACCTCCTTGCCAAAAAAGGAACTGAGCCGGTTGGGGGCTGGTGCCATGAGTCACTCTTGCGGTGCTGTACATGTGCACCGCTTGCCTCGGCGTAGGCCCCTTCAAAGGTTTTGACTCCTGTGGGGTCCTACTGCCTCAGGCCTAGACCCACTAGTGTGAATAAATGGTGAAGATATACCTAGAAGATCAATAATTACAGTAAGTATGTAATTTCTTCATACTTAGTATTCCTGCACTCTGTCCCTCTTATATGCACATATTCCTGCATCACTGGTCTCTATATGTACATATTCCTGTGTTTCTGTTCACTCCATACTTCCATATTCTTGCACCCCCAGTCACTGCAAACTTACATATTCCTGCACCTCTGCTCTCTCCGTACTTACATATTCCTGCAGCCCAGGCTCTTTCCATACTTACATATTCCTGCATCCCTGTTCTCTCTATACTTACATATTCCCGCATCCATGTTCTTTCCATACTTACATATTCCTGCAGCCCATGTTCTTTTCATACTTACATATTCTGGCACTTCCTGTTCTCTCAACACTTACATATTCCTGCACCCCCTCTTGTCTCCACACTTACATATTCCCGAACTGCTGTTCTCTCCATACTTAAACATTGCTGCACTCCTGTTTTCTCCAATTTTACATATTTATACACCCCTGTTCCCCCATACTTAAATATTCCTGTGTTCCTGTTCTAAAAATAATTACCTTTTCTTGCCCCATCTTCTCTCCATGCTTACATATTCCTAAACACACTGTTCCATCTATACTTACATATTCAAGCACCCCATGTTCTATCCATACTTACATATTCCTGCCCACACCCTTCTCTCCATACTTCATATTCATGCATCCCATATTCTCTTCATACTTACATAATCCTGCACACACTGTTCTCCCATACTTATATATTAGAAACATAGGAAAGTTAATACAGGTAGTATAGTGCAGTGGTTTAAGGCTCTAAGCTGCAAACCTGAAGACCTGGGTTTGAATCCCACAGCCCCCACTTGCAAACTGTGCGACCCTGAGCAAGTCACTTGACTTCCATATGCTCCCAGGTTGCACCTGTAAACAAGCTTTCAGCTTAGTGTCTCGCTCCTGGTAAAACAAAGGTTGATGGCAGAAGAAGACCAAAGGTTCATTGAGTCTGCCCAGTACAGTAGTTCCCAAGACTTTCTCTGGTCTGCGGACCTAGACTGCTGAAAAATGCTCACCTATCCCTTCTTCTTGGATTTTATTTTTTATTTAGTTTTTGTTTACCAAGTAAGATGCTTTAGCCACAAAATATAACTATTTTCAGACACGACCTGGGAGGTTACAATACAAAATTGGCAGACAAAACAAATAACAGGTATAGTTCAGAGGTAATCAACCATACAAGGAAAAATCTACATGATGTTACATAGAAACATAGAATTTGATGGCAGATAAGGATCGCCTGGCCCACCTAGTCTGCCTATTTTCCTATCTAACAGATAAGCAGCAGATCCTAGTTAACCAACAGCTTACTTCCTCCTACCCCCCGCTAGGACTGCCTTATGTCTGTCCCATGCATTCTTGAATTCTCCCACTGTACTTGACTCCACAACCTCCTCAGGGAGGCTGTTCCATGACCCTCTCCATGAAAAAATACTTCTCACATTACCTCTGAGCCATCCTCTATCTTCAAATTGTGCCCCTTGTTCTTGCACATCTCTTTTTCTGAAAGATGCTACCTCTTGGACTTTGTTGATTCCTTTGAGGTACTTGAAAGTTTCTATCATGTCCCCTCTCTCCTTTCTTTCCTCAAGGGTATACATATTAAGCTCCTTTAGTCTTTCTTCGTATGTCTTCTGGTGCAGACCCTGCACCATTTTGGTACCTTTCCTCTGGACAGCCTCCACTCTGTCTATGTCTTTGCGGAGATGGGGTCTCCAGAACTGCACACAGTACTACAGATGGGGCCTCACCAACTGTCTGTACAGAGGAATAACAACTTCCTGTTTTCTACTATTGATGCCTCTCCCTATGCATCCCAGTATCCCCCAGCCTTCCTTACTGTCTTCTCACATTGCTTGCCCACCTTTAGGTCATCTGATATAATTACCCCCAGGTCCCTTTCCAATTTTCTGTTGTCAGTATCTCACCCCCCATTGTGTACTCTTCCCCTGGGTTTTTGTTTCCCAGGTGCATTACCTTGCACTTCTTTGCATTGAATCTGAGCTGCCATACATTTGACCATTCCTCCAACCTTGCCAAGTCCCCTCTCATCCTTTCCACTCCATCTTGTGTATCAACCCTGTTACAGATCTTTGTGTCATCTGCAAAGAGACATACTTTTCTTCCAGTTCCTCTGCAATGTTACTCATAAAGACATTAAAAAGGACCGGTCCCAGTACTGAACCCTGCAGCACCCCACTAGTAACCCTCCTTTCTTCACTGTGGACTCTGTTTACTACTACCCTTTGTGTCCTGTTGTCTATCCAATTTTTTATCCAGGCTACCACCTTGGGACCCACTCCAAGGCTGGCTAACTTGTGTATTAATCTTTTGTGTGGGACTGTATCAAATGCCTTGCTAAAATCTAGGTAGGCCATGTCCACAGCCCCTCCCTGGTCTACTACTTTGGTCACCCAGTCAAATAAATCTATTAGATTCATCTGACATGACTCCTATCGTGAATCCATGCTGCCTTGGGTCCTGTGCCCCACTGGCCTCTAGATACTCAACAATTCTTTCCTTCAGAAGTGATTCCATCATTTTCCCTACCACTGAGGTCAAACTAAACTGGTCTGTAGTTTCCGGCCTCTGTCCTGCTCCCACTTTTCTGAAGAGGAATCACATCCGCCCTCCTCCAGTCCTCAGGTACCACCTCATCCTCCCATGATTTGTTAAAGAGAGTAGTCAGTGGTGTCACTAATTCTACACTTAGTTCTTTTAGAATTTTTGGGTGAATCCCATCATGCCCCATTGCTTTGTCCACCTTCAATTTTATTAGTTCTTTCAGAACCCTTTCTTCTGTAAATGGACTGGTATCAACCCCCATCTTCAGAGTGTTTCTCATGTTTGGTTTAGGTACCTCCCCCTACTCTTCCTCTGTGACTACTGAGCAGAAATATTCATTCAGTATCCCTTCTTTTTCACTGTCACCCTCTGCCCACATTCTTTCCCCTTTATTAAGCCTAAGTATCCCTCCTTTGGTCTTTCTTCGCTCCCTAATGTACCTATAAAAGGTACACATGGTGACGTAAACAGTATTGTTAATATGATAGTGACAAAAGCAGGAAAATACACAATAGTACAAAACATAATAAGCATACAATCATAGTGCAGTAGAATTTTAACACATAACCCATGATAAGTGCTACATATTTTAAACTATTGTTCATCTTACCTCAGCCCAGTTTGAATGCTGACACTGTTTTGGCCCCCACCACAGCTGCAGACAATCTATTCCAAGGCTCTACCATCTTTTCTAAATAATTACATTTTTCCAAGTTCCACTTAAGAGGCAATAGAGGATGTACAACATATTAATAGAGGATATAAGTTAGTGATCAGCCTCAGGGGCAAGGTGGGAGAAGCATCAAGATGGCTGCGGTGCCACTACCTTCCCAGCAGCAAGACTTTTCTTTTTCACTTGACGATCAATAAAAGGCTTTTGGTTGCATTTCTGTGAAAAGAAACGTGTATCATTTTACTGCTTTCAGCATCGGGATGTGTGCTGCTTTTCGTATTTTGGAGTGGTGAAGTGATTTTCATCTCTTTTGAGGCTGTGCTGACTTAGTGTTTGGCGTTTTCTGTTCTGCGGTGCTGATGAACTGAGCACTTCAGTCATTACATTCAGCAGCTCTGATGGATATTCCAGGGCCCTTGTTTATTAAATATGGATTCAGGATCCCCAAGAAGAGGAGGACAGCTGGGACCTCGACAGTACTTTCTGGTGCTGACAGGCTCATTTTGCATAAGAAAAGGTATGCTAATGTTGTCTCGGGGGCTGGGTTATCTGTTTTTGTCTGCCTAGGTGACCCCAAAGTTACTACATTCAGTGGAGAGACTTTTTGCTTGGTTATACAGGTGCGCCTGTTTCTGAAGTTGCTACAGGAAGACTGGTGGAGGTGTGCCTGATAGATTTAAAGCAGCCTGGAGGATGCCTGCTCCAGAGAGTCTGCTGGAGGGGATCCATTTGAGGTGAGCATTGCTGGAGGCCTCAGACAGATCTTATGAACTCCTAGGCCTGGACCATTGAGCCATGTTGGTTACTTTGTAGCTCCCTTTTAGAATCTATCATTTTATGATCAATGTAAAGCCGCAAGGAAATGTATAAGTGCTCATTTATTCAAAACTGAATTAGCTATTCCCACCGAGGGACACCTAGATGTGGTGCCAATTGCTATATTTTTCTAAATCCCCAAAATCAAGATATTTGTTTGAGTGACAGGTGGACGCTCTTGCTTTGCTACACATAAACTTGAGGCATCATTTGAACAGCTGCTGAAGCCATGATTTTGACCTGCATATCCTGACTACTTAAAATTCTTACTGTAGCAGTTGCCTTTTTGATGGTTGAGGGCCAAGCCCCTACTGGCTTATGAAAGGATGCTGTTCTAAGTGAAGACAGAAGCTATCTAAGTGCAGTATAATGTGATGTGATATTTTATACATTTTTTAGTGGAGTGACTCTAATTTTGTGTCATTTAAGTTTTTGCATTTTTGTAAATAAGTTAGCCAGGCATGTTAGTAGCCCATACTTAAGTATTAGAATCGTACATCCAGTGACATTGAATCACCATTTTTACTGGATTTAGATAAATCTGGATTGAAATAATCTTTTAAAAAGAAAAAGGTCCTACTTGATGCAATGCAGTCTGAGGCAAAATATGGATGCGATGGAGGTTTCCCAACAGGTGTGAGGAGTAATGCTGCACCTTTGCAGCTACTAGCATTGGCCACAAAAAGGAAGCAGAGTGGGAAAGGGTAGTCAGGGTTGGTCTGTGACTACCAGGCACCATTCCAAGGATAAAATTACCTGGGTTGAACAGACTTCCCTGGGGCAAGGAGTGCTAGCACATGCCTCAGGAATAGCCGACAGTAGCTGGTGGGGCACAGAGTAGCGTGACCTGCATGGTGCCCCTGATGGAATTGCCCCTAAATCAGCGTGTCTGACAGACTATAAGGTAGGCCCAGAAGGGACATGGCACAGCTGGGTCAAACTACGTGGGACAGAGTAATCCAGCAAGGAGCCAATGGCCACATACTGTTTGGTCTCATGTCTGTTAAACCACTCTGCCCTCTGAGTGATGGCTTTGGGTGGGTTTGCAGTTTGGGTGTGGAGTGGCTATGCCTTGCTGCTCGCATACCAGGGGCATCTCACATGGCATTCTATGCACTGTGATGTGGCATTGCAATTTGGGCCTATTTTGAAAATGCTTAATTATATTGTGGGTATTTAACAGTGACGTAAGATACGACAAAGAAATAATTAATTTTAACTAAGTATCAGTATTAGTAGGAAATCACCCTAGGGTATTACCTTGGGTATGAAATAGATTAATTGAGGTACTTTTACTGTTGCTATATTATGAGGAAATACAGTATATGCAGCAGGCCAGATCTGGTCTGAATATGTATTTGAGCAAAGAATGGTCTGATTACTATTGTCTAATCCTGAGCTAGAAATCTATTTATGGTGCATCGTTCATTAATTGACTGATACTTGCTGATACATTTCCAACACAGCTGTGTGATTTCTGTTTGTTGTTGGCTATTTTTTTCTATTTCTGTTTGGCATCAAATTTCCATTGCTTTGTTTGAGATTTGTAAAAAATTCTAAAGACCAATTGGATGAACAATAAAACTAATGTGATCCGAGTTCTGTTTTGCCCCTCCCCCCATTCATGCGCTCTAGTATTTGAGTTGGAAACCTTGTTGAACAACTCAGGGCAGGGTGCCCAATTTATTCCTTTCAGGAACTTGAAGGTTTCTGTCATGTCCCCCCTCTCCCTCCTAGTTTTCAGTGAGAATATAATCAATGCCTCCAAGTGCCCCTTGTAGAAAAGCCATTGTAGACTCTGCACCATTTTTTGACACCTTTCTCTGAATGGTCTCCAGTCTGTTGACATCCTTCTTTAAGTGTGGACTCCAAAACTGGACACAGTACTTCAGGTGTGGCCTCACAAGGGACCTACAGTATATAGCAGCAGCACCACCTCCCTTCTCCTGCTGTCGAATCCTCTCCCAATCCACCCCAATATTTTGTTGGCTTTGCTGTAAGCTGTGGTGCAGTACCTGGTCTGCTTCTGGTTGTCACAGATGATGACACCTAGGTGCCTCTCCTCCTGACAAGAACCGAGTCTAACCCCTTTGAGCCAACATGCAGTCTTTAGGTTCTTCATATTCAGATTCCTCACTTTGTACTTCTTGACATTAAAGTTTAGCTGCCAGACACTAGACCATCTTTCCAACCTCTGCAGAGCATTCTGAAGGTTCATAACTGCTTCCTTGCTGTCCACCTTACCACCTATCTTGGTATCATCTGCGAAAAGGGTAATCTTGCCCTAATACCTACCCCAATATCGCTGATGAACACATTAAACAGTACCGGCCCCAGAACTTATCCATATGGTACACCACTTGTGACCATTCCCACACCTAATTATTCCCAATTGACAATTACTTTCTGTATTCTGTCCCTAAGCCAGTTGCCAACCCACCTAACAATACTATCTGCAGTGCTCAGCTCTTCTAATTTTTCCAGCAGGCGACTGTGCAGTACCGAGTCAAAGGCCTTGCTGAAGTCAAAGTAGAGGAGATCTACTGGACATCCGCTGACCAGTTCACTAGTCACCCAGTAAAAAACATAATCAGATTTGTCTGACATCATCTACCTGCCACAAAGCTGTCTCGTCTGTCATCCTGAAGGTTATTATTGTCCAGATATTCTACCAGATCCTGTTTAATCAAGGCCTCCACTTGCTTCCCCAATACCAAAGTGAAGCTAACCAGTCTGTAGTTACCAGACTCCTCTCTGCCTCCACCTTTGTGCAGAGGTATCACATCAGCTCTTTTCCAGTCCTCTGGCATGACTCCCGTCTGAAGCGAATGGTTAAACAAATGTTCCTATGGGTCTTCCCGCTCCCCTGCCAGTTCTTTAGCACCCTTGGGTGGATCCAGTCTGGCCCTGGTGATTTATCTTGCCTATTATGCTCAAGCGCCTCCTTAACTCTGATGGTGGTGACTGCTGGCATTGCCATATGCAGTACCCCCCATCATCTGCCTTAATACCACTGTCTGACATTGGGCTTAAGTGTTCCATGGTGAACACTGAACAGAAGTTGTTCAAGACAGTTGGCTTCTGCCTGTCCTCTTCCACTATTCTGTTGCCATCTTTAAGTTTAACTATCCCTCCCCTTTTCTTTTTTTGAATATACTGAAAGAATTGTGTGTTCCCTGTTTTGATACATTCCACTATCTGGAGATTTTTGCTTACTTCACCTCCTACTACTCTCCAGGACATAATCATCCCAGTTGTTGTCACCTGAATTTCTTTCTTTTCTTTTTTTATTTCTTTTCAAGCTGAAAAAGGTATGTTTTAGCCTTTAATGCTGTACTGACTTGGTCTGTGAATCACACAGGCCTTTTATGCCAGTTTTTCTTTGTCACTGACTTTACACACAACTGCATAGCCTCTAAGATGGCATGTTTAACCTGCTGCCATATATTTTCTACTTCCAGTTGATCGTGGATCCTTTCTAGTCTTTCCCTGGCTAATTCCCCCATATTTTCTTTGAAGTTCACTCTTCTAAACATTAAGACTTCTTCTCTGTATTGAGATTTTACAACCCCTAGGGATCAATCAAACCCGACTGAGTTCTGGCCCCTGCTTACCAGTGGTTCACCAACTCTTACAGCACTAACTAGCCCAGAGTTGGTGAGGACCACATCCAGGATGGTGTCCTGCCTAGTTGTCTCTCCTACTAATTGTGTAAGAAGGCAGTCTTGTAATCCATCAATCACTGACTGACTTTTTGATTATCTAGATTTTGGAATGCCCCAGTCAACACCTGGCAGGTTCAAATTACCTACCACCACTGTCACCCCTTTAATTTCTTGCAAGAGTTTCTCATTACTGTCTCCTGCTTGGCCCGTTGGCCTATACACCACCCCGATGTAGACCTTATCCCCTGCCGGTGCACTTAGCTGTACCCACAGGGATTCCACATCCTCCATATTATTGTCATTGATTGCTGAAGCCCCCAGCCCCACACTAAATGGCTACCTCTCCCCCTTGGCTCCTGATCTATCTTGCCTAAAGAGTGAGTACCCAAGAAGTGAGAGATCCCAGTCATTGTTTTCCCAAGGCCAGGTCTCTGCAACAGCCACTAGGACCACCTGGGACTCTGCCATTATTGCCTGAAGGTCACAGGCCTTGTTATCTAAGCTTCTTGCATTGAGGCACACCCCCTTCCAAAGCTCCCTCCCCAACTGTGAGCATTATTGCTCTTTTCATTTTGGGGATTATTCTGTTTGCTCCTGATGCCATTGCCCTTTTCAGGTCCCTTGCAGTCTCTTCCTGCATATTATGATTAATCCTGCACCCTGTTCTCTCCATTCTTACATACTCCTGCACCCCATTCTCTCCAGACTTACATATTACTACGCCACTGTTCTCTCCATACTTACATATTCCTGCACCTCTGTTCTCTCTATACTTACATATTATAGAACGGGTCTTGAAAATCCTGAATCCTGATTGGTCCAGGCATGTCACATGACCATGGGTAAATCCTACAACAAACGACCGCCAAAGACCCCAGTGATCAGTTGTTTACTTTCCCTGAACCCAGTTCATTTTTATTTTAATTTTTAATAACAGATTCATTTTATAATCACAATAATACACTTCAGGGTATGTGTAGTCATGGGATTTACACGCTTCTTATGTGGTTAAAGTCACTCAGCTACGCCTTGTGATGCACCACACAAAGTATGTGTAAATCCCACAACACATGCCCTGCCATGCATTATTGCTTAATTTATGCACCCTATTCTCACTATACTTACATATTCCTGTACCCTTTGTTCTCTCCACACTTACATATTCCTCCACTCCCTGTTCTCTTCCATATTTACTTATTCCTGCACCCCCTGTTCTCTCCATGCTTACATATTTCTGCACCCCCTGTTCTCTCTATACTTACATATTACTGTACCCACTGTTCTCTCCATACTTACATATTCTTGCACCACTGTACTCTCTATACTTGCATATTCCTGCACCCCATTCTCTCCACACTTACATATTCCTGTGCCCACTGTTCTCTCTATATTTCTATATTTCAGCACTCCTGTTTTCTCTATACATACATTTTCCTGCACTCACCATTTTCTCTATACTTACATATTCCTCAAACTCCTGTTCTCTCTATACTAACACATTCCAGCACCCCTAGTTCTCTCTATTCTTACATATTTCTGCACCGCTTGTTCTCTCCATACTAACATATTCCTGAACCACCAGTTCTCTCCATACTTACATATTTTTGCACCCCTTGTTTTCTCCATACTTACATATTCCTGCACTCCATGTTCTCTCCATACTTACATATTCCTGCACTCCATGTTCTCGCCATACTTACATATTCCTGCACTCCATGTTCTCTCCATACTTACATATTCGTACATACAATGTTCTCTCCATACCTATATATTTCTATACCCCTGTTCTTTCAACAGTTACATACTCCTCCACCTCTTCTCTCCATACTCACATATTCCTGCACCTCATGTTCTCTACATACTTACATATTCTGGCACTCCTGTTCTCTCCATACTTACATATCATGCCAATCCTACATGGTCTTCACTGGCTGCCACTGAAATGGCAGACTGCCTTCAAGGTCAGCTTACTGCCCTATGAAGCCCTGCATGGTCTGGGTCCTATCTACCTGTGTGACCTACTGTCTCCCTATCAGCTTCCCAACCTCTCTTTTCCTCTGAGAAGGGCCTCCTGGCATTTCCCAGAGCCTGACTGAAATTGTCTGGCGAGCGTGATTTTTCAGTTGCTGGTCCAGCCCTGTGGAACTTGCTTCCAAGGTCTTTAAGAGAAGACCAATCAGTGGAAGCCTTTCAAAGCGGTCTAAAATACCACCTATTTAAGGAGACATTTTCTCTGAACAATTGAATTGCTGAAGTTCTTAATGAGTCTAAGTTAATTCAGTTGTTACAAGACTAGATCATGTGTTATACAGTATATGTTACTTGTTACATATGATGTCCTATTTTTTTTTAACTTTGGGATGATGTATTTTATTTTATCTATTATTTTGCACAGCACCTACAGTGTCCGGGGATAGTGCAGTTTGTCCAAAAAAATGTACTTATTTACTTTTATTACAAATGTATTTCAGATTTCCTTGGATGAGAGTGTATTGACATTCCTCAAGTGTATTTGTAAAAGGTTTTTCTATTGACAAGTGTCAATAACTATGTCTATTGCTAGCAATATTTTAAAATCTATTCTGCCGAGGATATTTTCATTTGTGAATCCTTGACTGATATATTTATTTATTTTTAATTTAGAAAATGTATTACATTTTTATAAAGATAACCATCCAAACAATGTACTGACATAAGTAAACTACAGTCAGGGAAATACCAGCTAAAGAAGACATGCATATACACTAACATCTGTCATTAACTGTGGAAGTTTTGGCATGTATAAACAATGCCCACCACCTCCCCACCTACCCCCCCCAATCCCTGCCACCCTGCCTGTGACCCAATTTCAGTAAAACAGATTACTAGGACAGGTGCAAGCCCTCCTCACTGAAAGACAGAAGCCGCAAGCCATCAGAAAAGTGGGGATTTGCAAGAAACTAGGTATTCCATAAGGAGGATAATGTATGAAGTGACTCATATGTAGTATGGTAGGACTGCAGCCTTTTATGTATAGAGGTTATAAGTTTTTCCAGTTGGAGGGTGAATCCTTGACCGAGTTAATAAAATGTCTACAATACTACATTTACTGTCACTTCCCATCCATGGACCTCCCTTCTGCTGAAACCCCTTTTCTTGCCTATACTGCCACCTGGCAGGGCTAAAGCAATTCTCTCCTCTCAGGACATGCCAAGTTCATCCTCCTCTCTCAATAACAAATAATTTATAAATAACGCAGACACCTGGCTGCTATCTCTCCTCACATCATGTCTGCAGTAATTCACTCCACTCAGGACATGCCGAGCACCTCCTCACTCAATAACAAAGTATTTATAATGCAGTCACCTAGCTGCTATATCTCCTCACATCATGTCTCCAGTAATTCACTCTGCTCAGGACATGCCAAGCACCTCCTCTCTCAATAACAAAGTATTTATAATGCAGACACCTGGCTGCACACCCACTGCTGGAATGAAGTATTTATAATGCAGAGACCTGGATGCTCACTCACTTCTGGAATTAAGTATTTATAATGCAGAGACTTAGCTGCTCATGCACTGCTGAAGGGAAGTGCTTATAATGCAGACACCTGGCTGCTATATCTCCTCACATCATGTCTCCAGTAATTCACTCCACTCGGACATGCCGAGCACCTCCTCTCTCAATAACAAAGCATTTATAATTTAGACACCTATCTGATATACCTCCTCACATCATGTCTCCAGTAATTCACTCTGCTCAGGACATGCCAAGCACCTCCTCTCTCAATAACAATGTATTTTATAATGCAGACACCTGGCTGGTATACCTTCTCACATCATGTCTCCAGTAATTCACTCCACTCAGGGCATGCCAAGCACCTCCTCTCTCAACAACAAAGAATTTACAATGCAGATACCTGGCTGCTGTATCTCCTCACATCATGTCTCCATTAATTCACTCTGCTCAGGACATGCCAAGCACCTCCTCTTTCAATCGCAGTCTCTTGCAGTCAGAAAAGCAAAGGCCCAAACCGAGGAAAAGATAGCCAACTCAGTTAACAAGGGGGATAAAACCTTTTTTAGGAACATCAGGGAGTGAAGGAAGACCAAGGGAGGGATTGAGAGGCTTAATGGAGGGGAGGTGGGCAGAGGGTGACTGTGAAAAGGCAAAGATACTAAACAAATATTTTTGCTCAGTATTTACAAATGAAAAGGGGAGGTACCTAAAACAAGCAATAGAAACACTCTGGATATAGAAGTTGATACCAGCTGATTTACAGAAGAAAGGGTTCTGAAAGAACACTTAAAACTGAAGGTGGACAAAGCAATGGGGCATGATGGGATTCATCCAAAATTCTAAAAGAACTAAGGGTAGAACTAGTGACACTACTGACTACCCTCTTTAACAAATCATGGGAAGATGGAGTGGTACCTGAGGACTGGAGGAGGGCAGATATGATTCCCCTTCACAAAAGTGGGAGCAGGGCAGAAGCAGGAAACTACAGACCTGTTAGTTTAACCTCAGTGATAGGGAAAATGATGGAATCACTTCTAAAGGAAAGAACTGTTGAGTACCTAGAGGCCAGAGGGGCACAGGACCCAAGGCAGCATGGATTCACAGTGGGAAGGTCATGCCAGATGATTCTAATAGATTTCTTTGACTGGGTGACTAAAGTAGTAGATCAGGGAGGGGCTGTGGACATGGTCTACCTAGACTTTAGCAAGGCATTTGTCATAGTACCACACAAAAGATTAATATACAAGTTAGCCAGCCTGGGAGTGGGTCCCAAGATGATAGCCTGGATAAAGAATTGGCTGGAGAACAAGACACAGAGGGTAATAGTAAATGGAGTCCACTCTGAAGAAATGGGGGTTACTAGTGGGGTGCCGCAGGGTTCAGTATTAGGAACGGTCCTCTTCAATGTCTTTGTAAGTGACATTGCAGAGGGACTGGAAGAAAAAGTATGTCTCTTTGCAGATGACACAAAGATCTGCAACAGAGTTGATGCACAAGGTGGGGTGGAAAGGATGAGAAGGGACTTGGCAAGGTTAGAGGAATGGTCAGATTTATGGCAGCTTAGATTCATTGCTAAGAAGTGCAAAGTAATGCACCTGGGAAACAAAAACCCAGGGGAAGAGTACACAATGGGGGGTGAGATACTAACAACAACAAAAAATGGAAAGGGACCTGGGGGTAGTCATATCAGATGACTTAAAGGTGGGTAAGCAATGGAGAGGGCAGTAAGGAGGGTTGAGTGATACTGGGATGCATAGGAGAGGCATCACCAGTAGAAAACAGGAAGTTGTTATCCCTCTGTACAGACAGCTGGTGAGACCCTATCTGGAGCACTGCATGCAGTTCTGGAGACCCAGTCTCCACAAGGACATAGACAGGATGGAAGCTGTCCAGAGGAGGGCAACTAAAATGGTGCAGGGTCTGCACCGGAAGACGTATGAAGAGAGACTAAAGGAGCTTAATATGTATAGCCTCGAGGAAAGAAGGGAGGGGGGGACATGATAGAAACTTTCAAGTACCTCAAGGGAATCAAAGTCCAAGAGGGTAGCATCTTTCAAAAAAAGAGATGTGCAAGAACAAGGGTGCACAATTTGAAGATAGAGTGGGGGTGGCTCAGAGGTAAGGTAAGGAAATATTTTTTCATAGAGACGGCTGTGGATGCATGGAACAGCCTTTCAGAGGAGGTTGTAGAGTCAAAAACAGTGGTTGAATTCAAGCATGCATGGGACAGTCATAAGGCAATTCTAGGGGGTGGGGGTAGAAAGAAGTAGGCTGCTGGTTAACTAGGATCTGCAGCTTATCCATTAGGTAGGGAAATGGGCAGACTGGGTGGGCCAAGCGGTCCTTATCTGCCATCAAATTCTATGTTTCTAATAAAAAAGTATTCACAATGCAGACATCTGGCTGCTGTATCTCCTCACGTCATGTGTCCAGTAGTTCATATTGCACAGGACAAGCCAAGCACTTCTTCTTTCAATAACAAAATATTTATAATGCAGACATCTGGCTGCTATCTCTCCTCACATCATGTCTCCAGTAATTCACTCCACTCAGGACATATTAAGCACCTCCTCCTAAATAACAAAGTATTTATAATGCAGACACCTGGCTGCTATATCTTCTCACATCATGTCTCCAGTAATTCACTCCACTCAGGACATACTAAGCACCTCCTCCCTAAATAACAAAGTATTTATAATGCAGACAACTGGCTGCTATCTCTCCTCACATCATGTCTCCAGTAATTCACTCCACTCAGGACATACTAAGCACCTCCTCTCTAAATAACAAAGTATTTATAATGCAGACACCTGGCTGCTATATCTTCTCACATCATGTCTCCAGTAATTCACTCCACTCAGGACATACTAAGCACCTCCTCCCTAAATAAAGTATTTGTAATGCAGACACCTGGCTGCTAGCTCTCCTCATATCATGTTTCTAGTAATTCACTCTGCTCAGGACATGCCAAGCACCTCCTCTCTCAATAACAAAGTATTTATAATGCAGACATCTGGCTGCTATATCTCCCCTCATCATGGCAAGACTAATTCAATGTTCTCAGGACATGTCAAGTCCATCCTTTGTCAATAAAGTATTGATAATGCACACACCTGGCTCCTCACCCACTGCTGGAATGAAATATTTATAATGCAGACGCGTGGATGTTCACTCACTGCAGGAATGTATAATTTATAATGCAGGCACCTGGCTGTTCACCTACTGCAGGAATGTAGTATTTAGAATGCAGAGACCTGGCTGCTCACCCACTGCTGAAATGAAGTGTTTATAATGCAGATACCTTGTGGATCACCCACTGCTGAAATTAAGTATTTATAATGCAGAGAACTGGCTGCTCACACACTGCTGACATGTAGTATTTATAATGCAAACACCTGGCTGCTCACCCACTACTGGGATTAAATATTCATAATGCAGACACCTGGCTGCTCACTCACTGCAGGAATGTAGTATGTATAATGCATACACCTGGCTGCTCACCCACTACTGGAATTAAGTATTCATAATACAGACACCTGGCTGTTCACCCACTGCTGGAATGAAGTATTTATAATACAGACACCTGGCTGTTCACGCACTGCTGAACTAAAGTATTTATAATGCAGACACCTGACTGCTCACCCACTGCTGGAATGAAGTATTTATAATGCAGACACTGGGCTCTTCACCCACTACTGGAATGAAGTATTCATAATACAGAGACCAGGATGCTCACCCACTGCAGGAATGTCAATGTAGTGTTTATAATGCAGACACTTGGCTGTTCACCCACTGCTGGAATGAAGTATTTATAATATAGACACCTGGCTGTTCACCCACTGCTGGAATGAAGTATTTATAATACAGACACCTGGCTGCTCACTCACTGCTGGAGTGAAGTGTTTATAATGCAGACACCTGGCTGATCACTCACTGCTGGAATGAAGTATTTATAATACAGACACCTGGCTGCTCACTCACTGCTGGAGTGAAGTATTTATAATACAGACACCTGGCTGCTCACTCACCGCTGGAATGAAGTATTTATAATGCCAGTAAATGCCAGGAGCTTGGGAAACAAGTTGCCAGAGTTCCAGGCCATGCTGTTCGGGGGGGGGTGGATGTGGCAGAGGTCACGGAGACGTGGGACAACAAAAACCATGACTGGGACCTAAACGTACGGGGGTACACTAAGCTTAGGAAGGATAGAAAGGAGGGCAGAGGGGGTGGAGTGGCTATGTTCACTAGAGATGACATAGAAATTGCTAGGGTAGAAGAGGCAGAGGGAAACGTGGAGGCCTTATGGGTCACCTTACGATCCCCAGCAGGAGATAAGGTCAAGCTGGGTGTAGTATATAGGCCCCCTGGGATGAGTGATGTTCTAGAGGATGGTTTGCTGGACAACATCAATGCCCAGTGTGGACCAAAAGGGGAAGGAGTGGTGTTGATAGGGGACCCATTATGCCAGGTACAAACTGGGAACCATGTCCTCTAAGGTGGCCAAGGAGCAGAGGCTGCTGGATGGCTTCCAGGATGTGTTCTTAACACAGCATGTGATGGAGCCCACAAGGGAGGGGCATGTCCTGGATGTGGTTCTGGCAGATGGGGATCTGTAAGGGACATGGTTGTACAGGACCCCTGACTGGGAGCGACCACAATATGTCTAGTTTCAAATAAGCATGGGGGGGGGGTGAGATCTAGGACACTGGCAGTGGACTTCAGGGGGCAGACTTTATGGGCATGGGAAATATTCTCAAGGATCACTTAAAGGGGATTACCTCAATGACAAGTGTGAAAGGAGATGGAGGTCATAAACGGGACTTCATGAGGCAGTCAGGATCTGCACTAGTTGAAACGTAAGGGAGCAAGGTCACATAAACCATGCTGGTGGTCCAGTGAGGTACAGGTAGCAGTCAGAGAAAAGAAGGCGGCCTACAAAAATATAAAACAACAAGAGGGATAGGATAAGGAAATGTACCAGCTTGCATCTAGAAAAGTCACCCTGATGGTGAGGTGAGCAAAGTCCAGTAAAGAGCAGTGGCTGGCAGAGGGACATGGAGGGAAAGGGGTTCTTCCAGTACATTGGGGAGCGGAGAAAACTAAGGGCCATCTCAGCAGATTGAGATCAGAAGGAGGGTGAGGGAAGAGGCGAGGGACCAGGCAGAGGTATTTAACAGTACTTTGCCTCTGTGTTCACTAGGGAGGGGATGGAGCATCTAAAGCAAGGCAGAAGGGATAGAAGCGCAGTAAGTGGGATCAGGAGAGCAACAGAAATGGAGCAAGAGGGAGGGAGAGGTACCCCAGGGGTGTCAAGCATCTGGCAAGGATAAAAGGCCAGTAAGGTGGAGGGACGGATGATGCAATCTCCGCCAAAGGGTGTGGTTAGCCCTCAAGGCCCTAAAGAAAGACAAATCTCCTGGGCCGGATGGCATTCATCTGAGAGTACTATGGGAATTATGGACATACTGGCTGCACTTCATGATCTTCAACAGGTCACTTGAGACAGGGAGGGTACCTAGGGATTGGCGAGAGGCATGTGGTGACAATCCATAAAGGGGAGTCAAGGGAAGTACCAGGTAACTATAGACCCATCAGTTTGACCTCAGTGGTGGGAAAATTAATGGAGAGTATACTAAAGGAACGATTGGGGGTGTACTTGGAGGAGGTGGGAGGGCTGGATAGTCGGCAACATGGGTTTGTGCCAGGTAGATCATGTCAAACCAACCTTGTGGAGTTCTACGAATGGGTAACATAAGAACTGGACTGGGGAAAGCCTGTGGATGTATTATTCTTGGACTTCAGCAAAGCGTTTGACTCTGTCCCCCACAATGATCTGGTGGAGAAACTGATGGGGTTAGGAGTAGGCCCTTGATGGTCAGATGGATTGAAAACTGGCTAGCTGGATGACCCAGAGAGTACTGGTCTGTGGGGGCTCTTGAACCCTAGAGAGGTTGGTATGGGGTACACGTGAGATTTTGGTCCTGGGTCCGATCCTGTTTAATGCATACAACCGGACATCAGGAGGGTATAGGTGTGAAATGAGTCTCTTCAGAGGTGACTCCAAGATGGGAGCAGTAGCTGAGGGAGAAGAGGGAGGTTGGCCTGCAAGGACCTGACACCCTGGAAAGCTGGGCTCACATATGGAAATTAATTTAATATCACCAAGTGCAAGGTGTTGCATCTTGGTCGGGGAAACCCCAAACACAGGTACACTTTGGGAGGGAGGCGCTGGAGGCCTCAATAGGGGAAAAAAACCTAGGGGTCATGGTGGATACATGTATGAATAACTCTGAGCAGTGCAGGAGAGCGGCTAGCAAGATAAACAGGATGTTGGGATGCATCATAAGGGGGATCACCTCTAGGAGCAAGGAAGTGATTCTGCCACTGTACAATGGACTGGTTAGACCACAACTTGAGTACTGTGTACAGTACTGGAGACCACACTTGAAGAGGGACATACAGCTCCTGGAGAGGGCACAGAGGAGGCAACAAAGATGATACGAGGGCTAGGGATTTGACGATGAGGACAGACTTGAGGAGCTCTGCCTGTTTTCATTGGAGGAGAGGAGAGACAGGGGGACATGATTGAGGTCTCTAGTACCTCAAGGAATAAATAGGGTAAACATGGAGGGGATCTTTAGACTAAAGCAGGGAGGTATCACCAGAGGCATGGTTTGAAGTTGGAAGGTAGAAGGGTGAGGGGGAAGAGGAGGAGGTTTTCACTGAGAGGGTGGTGGACCCTTGGAATGCACTGCCTGGTGAGCTGGTTCAGAGATCCACAGTGGAGGGCTTCAGAGAGGGTGGGACAGACACAGAAAATGGATGTATCAGATGATGGCCTGTCCCAGGGGGGTGGGGATGGATGATAGGGGTTTCTGGAGCACAAGGGATGGGAGGGTCTCGGCACCCAACTAAGGATTTAAGGTTCGAGCAGACTCGATAGACTGTAAGGCCTAATCTGCTGGCAAATAGTATGTTAGTATGTTAATACAGACACCTGGCTGCTCACTCACTGCTGGAACAAAGTATTTATAATACAGACACCTGGCTGCTCACTCACTGCTGGAATGAAGTATTTATAATGCAGACACCTGGCTGTTCACTCACTGCTGGAATGAAGTATTTATAATACAGACACCTGGCTGCTCACTCACTGCTGGAATGAAGTATTTATAATGCAGACACCTGGCTGTTCACCCACTGCTGGAATGAAGTATTTATAATGCAGACACTTGGCTGTTCAATCACTGGTGGAATTAAGTATTTATAATGCAGACACCTGGCTGCTCTCTCACTACGGGAGTGAAGTGTTTATAATGCAGACACCTGACTGTTTACCCACTGCTGTAATGAGGTATTTATAATGTAGACACCTGGCTGCTCACTCACTGCTGGAATGAAGTGTTTATAATGCAGACACTTGACAGTTCACCCACTTCAGGAATGTATTATTTGAAAGGCAGAGACCTGGCTTCTCGCCCACTGCTGAAATAAAGTGTTCATAATGCAGACACCAGGTGGTTCACCCTCTGCTGGAATTAAGTATTTATAATGCAGACACCTGGTTGCCTACCCAGAACTGGAATGAAGTATTTATTATACAGAAAACTGGCTGCTTACCCACTGCAGTAATGTAGTGTTTATAATGCAGACACCTGGCTGTACACTCACTGGTGGAATGAAGTATTTATAATGTAGACACCTGGCTGCTCACTCACTGCTGGAATGAAGCGTTTATAATGCAGACACCTGACTGTTCACCCACTGCTGTAATGAGATATTTATAATGTAGACACCTGGCTATTCTCCCACTGCTGGAATATAGTACTTATAATACAGAGACCTGGCTGCTTGCCCACTGCAGGAATGTAGTGTTTATAATGCAGGCACCTGGCTGTTTACTCACTGGTGGAATGAATTTATAATACAGACACCTGGCTGTTCACCCACTGCTGGAATGAAGTATTTATAATGCAGACACCTGGCTGCTCACTCACTGCTGGAATGAAGTATTTATAATACAAACACCAACAGTTCACCCAGTGCTGGAATGAAGCATTTATAATACAGACACCTGGCTGTTCACCCACTGCTGGAATGAAGTATTCATAATGCAGAGACTTGGCTGCTCACTCACTGTGGGAATGAAGTGTTTATAATGCAGCCACTTGACTGTTCACCCACTGCTGTAATGAGGTATTTATAATGTAGACACTTGGCTGCTCACTCACTGCTGGAATGAAGTATTTAAATTGCAGACACCTCACTGCTCACTAACTGTTGGAATATAGTATTTATAATACAGACACCTGGCTTCTCACCCACTACTGGAATCAAGTATTTATAACACAGAGATCTGGCAGTTCACTCATTGATGAAATGAAGTATTTATAATGCAGAGGCGAGGCCGCTTACTAATAGCTGGAATGAAGTATTTATAATACAGAGACCTGGCTGCGCACACATTGCAGGAATTTAGTGTTTATAATGCAGGCACCTGGCTGTTCACTCACTGCTGGAATGAGGTATTTATAATGCAGGCACCTGGCTGTTCACCCACTGCTGGAATGAAGTATTTATAATACAGACACCTGGCAGCTCACTCTCTGCTGGAATGAAGTGTTTATAATGCAGACACCGGACTGTTCACTCACTGCTGTAATGAGGTATTTATAATGAAGACACCTGGCTGTTCTCCCACTGCTAGAATATAGTATTTATAATACAGAGACCTGGCTACTCACCCACTGCTGGAATGAAGAATTTATAATACAGACACCTGTCTGTTTTCCCACTGCTGGAACTGAAGTATTTATAATGCAGAAACCTGGCTGTTCACCCAATGCAGGAATGAAGTATTTATAATAAAGACACCTGACTGCTCACCCACTGCTGGAATTAAGTATTTACAATACAGACCCCAACTGCTCACTCACTGCTGGAATGAAGTATTTCAAATGCAGACCGCAGGCTGCTCATACACTACTGTAATTACGTATTTATAATACAAACACCTGGCTGTTCACCCACTGCTAGAATGAAGTATTTATAATATAGACACCTGGCTATTCACCGACTGCTAGAATGAAGTATTTATAATGCAGACACATGACTGCTCACTGACTGCTGGAATGAAATATTTATAATATAGACACCTGGTTTTTCACCCACTGCTGCAATGAAGTATTTATAATGCAGACACGTGGCTGCTCACTCACTGCTGGAATGAAGTATTTATAATACAGACCACTGGCTTTTCACAAACTGCTGCAATGAAGTATTTATAATGCAGACCCCTGGCTGCTCTCTCACTGCTGGAATGAGGTATTTATAATGTAGACACTTGGCTGCTCACTCACTGCTGGAATGAAGTGTTTATAATGCAGACATCTGGCTGTTCACCCACTTCAGGAATGTATTATTTATAAGGCAGAGACCTGGCTACTCACCCACTGCTGAAACAAAGTGTTTATAATGCAGATACCTGGCGGTTAACCCACTGCTGGAATTAAGTATTTATAATGCAGACACCTGGCTGCCCACCCAGTACTGCAATGAAGTATTTATTACAGAGATAACTGGCTGCTTACCCACTGCAGTAATGTAGTGTTTATAATGTAGACACCTGGCTGTTCACTCACTGGTGGAATGAAGTATTTATAATGCAGACACCTGACTGCTCACTCACTGCTAGAATGAAGTATTTATAATGCAGACACCTGGCTGCTCTCTCACTACGGGAATGAAGCATTTATAATGCAGACACCTGACTGTTCATCCACTGCTGTATTGAGGTATTTATAATGTAGACACCTGGCTGCTCACCGACTGCTGGAATATAGTATTTATAATACATAGATCTGGCTGCTTATCCACTGCAGGAATGTAGTGTTTATAATGCAGGCACCTGGCTGTTCACTCACTGCTGGAATGAAGTATTTATAATGCAGACACCTGGCTGCTCACTCACTGTAGGAATGAAGTACTTATAATGCAGGCACCTGGCTGTTCACTCACTGCTGGAATGAAGTATTTATAATGCAAACACCTGGCTGCTCACTTACTGCTGGAATGAAGTATTTATAATGCAGACACCTGGCTGCTCACTCACTGCTGGAATGAAGTATTTATAATGCAGACACCTGGCTGTTCACCCACTGCTGGAATGAAGTATTTATAATACAGACACCTGGCTGCTCACTCACTGCAGGAATGAAATATTTATTATACAGACCCCTGGCTTTTCACCCACTGCTGCAATGAAGTATTGATAATGCAGACACCTGGCTGCTCACTCACTGCTGGAATGAAGTATTTATAATACAGACCCCTGGCTTTTCACCGACTGCTGCAATGAAGTATTTATAATGCAGACCCCTGGCTGCTCACTCACTCACTAGTGGAATGAAGTATTTATAATGCAGACCTCTGGCTGCTCTCTCACTGCTGTAATGAGGTATTTATAATGTAGACACTTGGCTGCTCACTCACTGCTGGAATGAAGTGTTTATAATGCAGACATCTGGCTGTTCACCCACTTCAGGAATGTATTATTTATAAGGCAGAAACCTGGCTTCTCACCCACTGCTAAAATAAAGTGTTTATAATGCAGATACCTGGCAGTTAACCCACTGCTGGAATTAAGTATTTATAATGCAGACACCTGGCTGCTCACTCACTGCTGGAATGAAGTATTTATAATGCAGACACCTGGCTGTTCACCCACTGCTGGAATGAAGGATTTATAATGCAGACACCTGGCTGCTCACTCACTGCTGGAATGAAGTATTTATAATGCAGACACTTGGCTGCTCACTCACTGCTGGAATGAAGTATTTATAATGCAGACACCTGGCTGCTCACTCACTGCTGGAATGAAGTATTTATAATGCAGACACCTGGCTGCTCACTCACTGCTGGAATGGAGTATTTATAATGCAGACACCTGGCTGCTCACTCACTGCAGGAATGTAGTGTTTATAATGCAGTTACCTTGCTATTCACTCACTGCTGGAATGAAGTATTTATAATGCAGACACCTGGCTGCTCACCCACTGCAGGAATGAAGAATTTACAATACAGAGACCTGGCTGCTCACTCACTGGTGGAATGAAGTATTTATAATGCAGACACCTTCCTGCTCACTCACTCACTGCTGGAATGAAGTATTTATAATGCAGACACCTGGCTGCTCACTCACTGCAGGAATTAAGCATTAATAATGCAGACACCTGGCTGCTCACTCACTGCTGAAATGAAGTATTTATAATGCAGACACCTGGCTGCTCACTCACTGTTGGAATGAAGTATTTATAATGCAGACACCTGGCTGCTCACTCACTCACTGCTGGAATGAAGTATTCATAATGCTGACACCTGGCTGTTCCCTCACTGCTGGAATGAAGTATTTATAATGCAGACACCTGGCTGATCACTCACTGCAGGAATGTAGTGTTTATAATGTAGTCACCTGGCTGCTCACTCACTGCTGGAATGAAGTATTTATAATGCAGGCACCTGGCTGTTCAGTCACTGCTGGAATGAAGTATTTATACTGTAGGCACCTGGCTGTTCACTCACTGTTTGAATGAAGTATTTATAATGCAGACACCTGGCTGCTGACTCACTGTTGGAATGAAGTATTTATAATGCAGACACCTGGCTGCTCACTCACTCACTGCTGGAATGAAGTATTCATAATGCTGACACCTGGCTGTTCCCTCACTGCTGGAATGAAGTATTTATAATGCAGACACCTGGCTGCTCACTCACTGTTGGAATGAAGTATTTATAGTGCAGACACCTGGCTGCTCAGTCACTCACTGCTGGAATGAAGTATTTATAATGCAGACACCAGGCTGTTCACTCACTGCTGGAATGAAGTATTCACAATGCAGACACCTGGCTGCTCACCCACTGCAGGAATGCAGTGTTTATAATGCAGTCACCTGGCTGCTCACTCACTGCTGGAATGAAGTATTTATAATGCAGGCACCTGGCTGCTCACTCACTGCTGGAATGAAGTATTTATAATGCAGCCACCTGGCTGTTCACCCTCTGCTGGAATGAAGTATTTATAAAACAGACACCTGGCTGATCACTCACTGCTGGAAACAAGTATTTGTAATGCAGACACCTGGCTGCTCACTCACTGCTGGAATGAAGTATTTATAATACAGACCCCTGGCTTTTCACCCACTGCTGCAATGAAGTATTTATAATGCAGGCACCTGGCTGCTCACTCACTGCTGGAATGAAGTATTTATAATGCAGGCACCTGGCTATTCACTCACTGCTGGAATGAAGTATTTATAATGTAGACACCTGGCTGCTCACTCACTGCAGTAGTGTAGTGTTTATAATGCAGTCACCTGGCTGTTCACTCACTGCTGGAATGAAGTATTTATAATGCAGACACCTGGCTTCTCACCCACTGCTGGAATGAAGTATTTATAATGCAGATACCTGGCTGCTCACTCAATGGTGGAATGAAGTATTTATAACACAGACACCTGGCTGCTCACTCACTGCAGGAATTAAGTATTTATAATGCAGACACCTGGCTGCTCACTCACTGCTGGAATGAAGTATTTATAATGCAGGCACCTGGCTGTTCACTCTCTGTCTGAATGAAGTATTTATAGTGCAGGCACCCGGCTGCTCACTCACTCACTGTTGGAGTGAAGTATTTATAATGCAGACACCTAGCGCTTCACTCACTGCTGGAATGAAGTATTTATAATGCAGACACCTGGCTGTTCACCCACTGCTGGAATGAAGTATTTACAATGCAGACACCTGGCTGTTCACTCACTGCTGGAAAGAACTATTTATAATCAGACACCTGGCTGCTCACTCACTGCTGGAATGAAGTATTTATAATACAGACCCCTGGCTTTTCACCCACTGCTGCAATGAAGTATTTATAATGCAGTCTCCTGGCTGCTCACTCACTGCTGGAATGAAGCATTTATAATACAGACACCAACAGTTCATCCAGTGCTGGAATGAAGCATTTATAATACAGACACCTGGCTGTTCACCCACTACTGGAATGAAGTATTCATATTATAGAGACCTGGCTGCTCACTCACTGTGTGAATGAAGTGTTTATAATGCAGACACCTGACTGTTCACCCACTGCTGTAATGAGTATTTATAATGTAGACTCTTGGCTGCTCACTCACTGCTGGAATGAAGTATTTATAATGCAGAAACCTCACTGCTCACTAACTGCTGGAATATAGTATTTATGATACAGACACCTGGCTTCTCACCCACTACTGGAATCAAGTATTTATATTACAGAGATCTGGCTGTTCACTCATTGATGAAATTAAGTATTTATAATACAGAGACGAGGCTGCTTACTAATAGCTGGAATGAAGTATTTATAATACAGAGACCTGGCTGCGCACACACTGCAGGAATTTACTGTTTATAATGCAGGCACCTGGCTGTTCACTCACTGCTGGAATGAGGTATTTATAATGTAGACAACTGGCGATTCACCCTCTGCAGGAATGTAGTGTTTATAATGTAGACACCTGGCTGTTCACTCACTGGTGGAATAAAGTATTTATAATGCAGAGACCTGGTTGTTCACTCACTGCTGGAATGAAGTTTTTATAATGCAGAAACCTGGCTGTTCACCCACTGCGGGAATGAAGTATTTATAATACAGACACCTGGCTGTTCATCCACTGCTGGAATGAAGTATTTATAATGCAGGCACTTGGCTGTTCACTCACTGCTGGAATATAGTATTTATAATGCAGACACCTGGCTGTTCACTCACTGGTGGAATAAAGTATTTATAATGCAGAGACCTGGTTGTTCACTCACTGCTGGAATGAAGTATTTATAATGCAGAAACCTTGCTGTTCACCCACTGTGGGAAGGAAGTATTTATAATACAGACACCTCTCTGTTCATCCACTGCTGGAATGAAGTATTTATAATGTAGGCACCTGGCTGTTCACTCACTGCTGGAATATAGTATTTATAATGCAGACACCTGGCTGTTCACTCACTGCTGGAATATAGTATTTATAATGCAGACACCTGGCTGTTCACGCACTTCTGGAATAAAGTATTTATAATACAGAGACCTGGCTGCTCACCCACTGCAGGAATGTAGTGTTTATAATGCAGACACCTGGAGGTTCACTTACTGCTGGAATGAAGTATTTATAATACAGAGACCTGGCTGCTCACCCGCTGCAGGAATGTAGTGTTTATAATGCAGACACCTGGCAGTTCACTCACTGCTGTAATGAAGTATTTAGAATACAGACACCTGGCTGCTCACCCACTGCAGGAACGTAGTGTTTATAATGCAGACACCTGGCTGTTAACTCACTGCTTGAATGAAGTGTTTATAATGCAGACACCTGGCTGTTAACTCACAGCTGGAATGAAGTATTTATAATGCAGACACCTGGCTGTTCACTCACTGGTGGAATGAAATATTTATAATGCAGACAACTGGCTGCTCTCTCACTGCAGAAATGAAGTGTTTATATTGCAGACACCTGACTGTTCACCCACTGCTGTAATGAGGTATTTATAATGCAGATACCTGGCGATTCACCCACTGCTGAAATGTAGTATTTATAAGGCAGAGACCTGGCTGCTCACCCACTACTGGAATGAAGTATTTATAATGCAGATACCTGGCGATTCACCCACTGCTGGAATGAAGTACTTCAAATGCAGAGAGCAGGCTGCTCACTCACTACTGTAATTACGAATTTATAATGCAAACACCTGGCTGTTCACCCTCTGCTGGAATGAAGTATTTATAATGCAGACACCTGGCTGCTCACTCACTGCTGGAATGAAGTGTTTATAATACAGACACCTGGCTGCTCACTCACTGCTGGAATGAAGTATTTATAATACAGACACCTGGCTGCTCACTCACTGCTGGTATGAAGTATTTATAATACAGACACCTGACTGCTCACTCACTGCTGGAATGTAGTGTTTATAATGCAGACACTTGACAGTTCACCCACTGCTGTAATGAGGTATTTATAATGCAGACACCTGGCTGGTCACCCACTGCTGGAATGAAGTATATATACTGCAGTCATCTCACTGTTCACTCACTGCTGGAATGCAGTATTTATAATGCAGAGACTTGGCTGCTCACTCACTGCTGGAGTGACGTATTTATAATGCAGACACCTGGCTGCTCACTCACTGCTGGAATGAAGTATTTATAATGCAGACTCCTGGCTGCTCACTCTCTGCTGGAATGAAGTATTTATAATACAGGCACCTACAGTTCACCCAGTGCTGGAATGAAGCATTTATAATACAGACACCTGGCTGTTCACCCACTGCTGGAATTAAGTATTCATAATGTAGAG
This sequence comes from Neoceratodus forsteri, assembly GCA_016271365.2. Taxonomy (NCBI): domain Eukaryota; kingdom Metazoa; phylum Chordata; order Ceratodontiformes; family Ceratodontidae; genus Neoceratodus; species Neoceratodus forsteri. The sequence goes on from CM057457.1 coordinate 405,469,137, forward strand.
ACCTGGCTGCTCACTCACTGTGGGAATGAAGTGTTTATAATGCAGACACCTGACTGTTCACCCACTGCTGTAATGACGTATTTATAATGTAGACGCTTGGCTGCTCACTCACTGCTGGAATGAAGTATTTATAATGCAGACTCCTCACTGCTCACTAACTGCTGGAATATAGTATTTATAACACAGACACCTGGCTTCTCACCCACTACTGGAATCAAGTATTTATATTACAGAGATCTGTCTGTTCACTCATTGATGAAACTAAGTATTTATAATGCAGAGGCGAGGCTGCTTACTAATAGCTGGAATGAAGTATTTATAATACAGAGACCTGGCTGCGCACACACTGCAGGAATTTAGTGTTCATAATGCAGGCACCTGGCTGTTCACTCAGTTCTGGAATGAGGTATTTATAATGTAGACAACTGGCGATTCACCCTCTGCAGGAATGTAGTGTTTATAATGTAGACACCTGGCTGTTCACTCACTGGTGGAATAAAGTATTTATAATGCAGAGACCTGGTTGTTCACTCACTGCTTGAATGAAGTTTTTATAATGCAGAAACCTGGCTGTTCACCCACTGCGGGCATGAAGTATTTATAATACAGACACCTGGCTGTTCATCCACTGTTGGAATGAAGTATTTATAATGCAGGCACTTGGCTGTTCACTCACTGCTGGAATATAGTATTTATAATGCAGACACCTGGCTGTTCACTCACTGGTGGAATAAAGTATTTATAATGCAGAAACCTGGCTATTCATGCACTGCGGGAATGAAGTATTTATAATACAGACACCTCTCTGTTCATCCACTGCTGGAATGAAGTATTTATAATGCAGGCACCTGGCCGTTCACTCACTGCTGGAATGAGGTATTTATAATGTAGACAACTGGCGATTCACCCTCTGCAGGAATGTAGTGTTTATAATGCAGACACCTGGCTGTTCACTCAGTGGTGGAATAAAGTATTTATAATGCAGAGACCTGGTTGTTCACTGACTGCTGGAATGAAGTTTTTATAATGCAGAAACCTGGCTGTTCATCCACTGCGGGAATGAAGTCAGGGCTGCAGCTAGGAATTTCAGGGCCCTGGGCAGGCAGTCAGATGAGGGCCCCTGTATCCCTGACAAAATAAGCCGGGGGTCTGAGGGCCGCCAGGCCCCCAGAAGCTCTGGGGTTTTTGGTGCTCTCAGGTGAGTTTTGGGGCTGTTAGTGAAGATAAAAACAAGATTTTGTGAAGCTTTCCCAATGCCATTTTCAATGAGGAAATGTACTTTATTCTGGAGTCTTATTCATATTTATAACAGAATAATTATTTTTATAAATGTGGTCTGCTGCCAGCCATGATGTAAACCCTCATGATTCCCATGATGGCTGACAGTGGTCCAAATGCAACAGACAACTTGTGAACCTTATTAATTTTATAACAATATTAGGATTGTTTTATAATCACAACAATGCACTTCATGGCACATGAAGTATTGAGATTTATAGACTTTTCATGCATTTCAAGTCACTGGTGCTTTCTGTTATCCCACAGCTGTCATGTAAATTCCAGAAGACATGCTCTCATTATTTCAAACTGGTAACATTTTATGATTTTAGATATGTGTTGGCATCAATGCCTACTGTCATTCATCGTACCTTTCATAACAGCAAAATGAACAAAATGACAGAAATCTAAAGGTCATTGATAACTGTTTTATTATCAATCTTTTAAAATTGTTTAAGTGATAGTATTTTGATGTGTAATAAATTTTCTAGAAATAACGTTTTTTAGTTATAAAAATTAATTCACAATACATCACAGTTTACTACAACATTAAAATATATTTTTTATACAAATGGAATTAATGCCTATCCTATTAAAGCTTTCTAAGTAGATAAATACATAGAATACTGTAAAGTAATGATAACCATTCATTGCAAAAGTATTGCATTAAAAATGTTGCACATGTCAATGGAAAAACTACATACATTAGTTCAATCCTGCTTTACCCAAGGCTGAGGAATGTAATGTAAAAAAAATGTACATCTTAGCCAATCAGGAAGCAGGAATTTCTCAACCCATTTTGTAAAGGATTTTAACATATCATTGAGCAATGCTTAATGTAAGAGAAGCTGAGCAATGTCAACGTGGCAATAAGGTTTTGGAGGAAGTAATTTATACGATGCTGCAGTAATACCCCTAAAAAGTAGGATTCACTATACTATTTTCATGGGATCCTTAATGTCCACTGTCAGGTGTCCTGTCTTAAGTAGTTATATCTACTGGCACGATAGTGCCATAGTGAGTGAGCCTCCATGCCTGTCTATTTAATAGCATGGCTAACCTGAGTTTAAAAAGTAGTCTGTGCTGTATCTGAGAGAATGAAGGCTTGTGACCAGCTAGAAAGTGTGACTGCAACATTCTGCAGTCGCTGCTTGCACAGAGAGAGACTATTTAGGAAGTGTGACTATCTTGTTGTTTGGTGTTATACTAAAGATAGATACGTTTGTCTAACCTGGTTTTATTGCTGATCGGACATTTTGATGGTGGTCAATATGTTGGGCCCTTAACTTCCAGTATTCAGACCAATCGAACTACTGGTGAGGTGACCTGAAATTGATTATGTCTCCATGGGTTTTGTGGGAAGGAATTCTGGCCCAAACCATAGTAAAACAATAGGAAGAGTTGGGACTGTCTGTACAGCTTGCACAGCTGAGATGGGAACCCACTCAGAAGCAGCTCAATTTAGCTCCAATTAGTGTCTAAAAGACTCATTGCTGCCAATGAAGAAAAGAAGTCCAAAAGAACTGTCTGACTTACAGTCTACTGTGCTCATCTCTGCTACTGTGGCACAGCACTGCTTGCAGAGTACCTGCTCTGGTGAAGGCAGAGAAGTAGGCTGCAGACAACAAGATGTGGATGACTTCTAGTTCAGCTGCTGCAGAGCTTTTATTACTGCCTAAAACCAGCATCAGGAGGTACAGCCCCAGGTATAATGAATCCGAGTACAGCTTAGCAGATATACTCTGTAATTGCTGGTGTTGGCACCTAGATGGACCTAAAGGTGGCACCTTCATGTGACTTACAGCCCCATTTGCCAATCAAACATTTTGGATTTCAAGAGAAATGCCCAGAACTGACAGAAGCAGTGGGTCAGTAAGACGTGGAATAGAAGAATGAACAGCTTCATCTTTCGAGCAGCTGCTCCCTGAAGTAGCATATGTGGGGGAATCTGTGGTAAAATGCTCAGCTGGCTTTCCTGCCATGTTCTCCATTCATCGCACTGCCCACTGAAGAAGTCTGACATGTCTGATATCCAGCCTTGGAACTGTGGCAGAAGAAAGAAGTTTATGAGTGTGACTGGTGATTACGATGAAAGACTTGCTACTGAAGCGATTAGCCTACCATCTGAGAGAGTAAGACTCAAAAACACATTGGAGATGAGTGCTTAGACTGGTCTGAACCACCTCCTCACTCTATAATATGCAACTTCTATACTGCAGTATAAGGATACAGGAATTGCAAATTATGTTACATTGTGACCAGGGCATCATGCAGTATGATAAATATGTAAAATGACAGAGAACTGTCAAACATAATCGTCCGATTGCTCTGAAAATGGAATAGAATTTAGATAAACTTGGTTATTAAGAAAACACATCTAGTAAGAATGACTATGCATAAGTTGCATTTAGCCAGTGTTGTACTATAATAATTCATTGTGTGGTCAGCAAGTTTTGAACAGAATTCAGACAGAGAGAAGGCATGGTTTTAACATTCTAGATATGAACTGTGTATATGAACATTACATGTCTTTTAATTTTTGGTTTTAGCAGAAGAGCAGCTGCCATCTTCATAAGAAGCTTAGAAACCTAATGAGGACGTGGAGATACAATGTAACACTACAAGATGGACATCATGTACATGTATCCATGCACACCTCCTGAATAATAAAGAATGTGGTTATGAAATTCTGTATGTAGAACAAGTATTGGATGCAAGGTGAATTGTACCGTGCTATAATGTTTTCAAATGTTTTATTTATTATGACCCTTGATAACCTCTGCCCTTGTGCTCTATCATGACAGGATGATAGACTTCAGAAGGGAATCTTCCTATGGTACTTTGTAAATGCGCACAAGTCTCCCAAACATACTTCACCTGACCTGACAAGTGCTTTCACATGTACTACCATCTTCTGTCTCTGCTGCCCAGCCATTCATTCCTGAATGGGTGATTAAGTACCGCCCCCCTTTCAGTTGCTGTTACTATTTATAAAAATACAGGCATAGCATAACTATAATCTAAAAAGAAAAGACCTCACAACAGAACCAACAACTAATAGCTGTTAGCACACCATGGTCCATGTTCACAAGGTAATGCATTTAAATTAGTTCCTGGTTTTGGCCGACACCAGAACAAATTGTGAACACATGAATGGTACGGAACTGATTACCTATGTGCTTTGCTTGAAATGTCTCTTTACCTACATTATATTAATATCTCTGAAGGACAGCTGTTTAACTGTACTTGAATAAAACTGAAGCTGTCAGCTGTGTTTGTGTTGCTGTCTTTGTATTGACCACATTCTGTGTAGTTCCTTTCATGAAACCAAGAATTTGGAGTTTAGATTGTCACTTCACGTTTTCACAAATGTCAGCATGAATTAACGGTTCTTAATCCATGATGCGACATAGTTAGAACTCCAAACTCTCGGTTAAATGAAATGCATAGAATGTTGTTCATACAATGGAAATAATAAAAAAAAACATAGCTGACAGCTTCAGCTTTTATTCACGCACAGTTACATAGGTATCCTTCAGAGGTATGAATATAAGTCATGGAAGTAGAGCCATTTCAATCAGTTGCACATAAGTAACCAGTTCATGTTCCCCTTTGATTTGCCATAGGAACACCAAGCACTGATTAAAGCTGTAAATGTGTGGTTATTGCATGAACACTGTTACTTTAAACAACAATGTAAGATTACATAGTCAGGAAGTCAACAGAATAATTAAGCTGCATATATGGGCCCAGATATTCAATCTGCACCAGGCTGTGGTGCAAACCTGGGCGTAGCTCAACGTGGCTGTGCAGGGGCATGGACTGGGCGATATTCAACGGAGCTGCGCCATGGCCCAGCATTGTTGAATATTGCAGGGTGCACCCGCAGTTCGCATGAGCACCAGTGGCCAGAGTGGAGCATGGGGATGCGCTAGTGCAAGTTCCTTTGCGCGAGGCGCATGCGCATCTCCCATTATTTTCAGAAGTTGACATGCAAATGGGGACATAATTTATGCAAGGCACAAATGGGCACATGTACATGTATTATGGCACCATTTGCATGCAGGTGCTCAGATCCACGACTACTTGCGCCTGGTGCCCTGCCAGGCAGCAACCGTCGGGGACAGAGGCACTCTGCAGCACGTCAATGTGCCCCACAGCTGATCGTGGGCATTAGAAAATGAAATGAAGTCCCCCATATCTCTGGTGGTCCAGTTGACTGCTGTCTGCCCAGTCATGGGCTTCAGTAAAAAATCCACAATATATATATCTCTGGTGGTCCAGTGGAGTGCTTCTTACCCCATCGCAGGCTTAAGTTAAAGAATGAGATAACCCATATCCCTGGTGGCCCAGTGGACCCCTGCTCCCACCCGCCCACTGATCCCCACCACCCTGCCCCTCGTCAGCGGTGGGTGGCAGCACCCACCGCATGCAGTCCCACCGCCTGACACCATAGGTAGGACTGTACGTCCATTGGTCCACAGTGTAAGCCAATGGATATTCAGCCCATACTGTGCTACACATTCCAGATATGTGAATGGATCCAGGTATACAGGATAAATAAGTTTATTTACTTAGTCCACGATCAGGTGGGCAGCAGTGCACTGGACCACCAGCGATGTAGGACGTTTTCTTCATTTTACGAATGCCCACGATCGGGTGCCACCACGGAGGGGCAGCCGGAGCTCAGGTGGCCATCCACAGGTGGCAGCTGCCGTGTTGCATCATGCAATGCGGCAGCTCACCTGTGGGTCGCTGTCCATTCCTCTTTCTTTTTTGGCTTAACTTTGTGCTGGCGCAGTAAGGGTTGACGATGCATGGCTCTGCACATCCCGGACTGAATATCGGCTGTGCACAATATGTATTGCACGACTTCTACCCTGCCTGCACATTACTGATGCGCTCCAGCACATCGGGATTTGTGCAGCGCACTTTCCCCTTTTGAATATTGTGCCGGGGCGCATCAGTGGGTAGTGCATGGTGCAACACTGTTACGCCATGCGCAACCCTTTTGAATAACTGGGCCACGGTGTCAGTCACTTCATGAGTTCTTTAACCTGTGTGCTTAACTTGTGAGAAGCAAATGTTTCCGTGCTTTCTTGTCTGCAAAGTCTTGTATTATATTTCTAAAGTCAATTTTGCATGCAAGTTCACACTCGGTTGACAGCATGGCCAAGTTGCTTAAACGGTCCTGAGACATAGTTGATCGTAAATAATTTTTGATGATAGAAAGTTTACTGAAAGCTCTTTCTCCTTCTGCAACAGTCACAGGCAGGGTGCAAAATATCCTAATTGCAACACAAATTTCTCTGAATATTGTTTCTAGTTTCATTCTGTAGATAGCATTCAGTAGGGCCAACGGTTTTAAATGTTTCTGAAAAGTGGCACTGTATATTTTTCTCAGGTGTCGAACTTCATCAGCAAAAGCACTTGTCAGGTCTTGAGAATATTTGTTGGTTAACTTCTCACAAGACGTAATTATTTCTTGATCATTCATGCTTCTCAGCTGCAAAATTGGAGCAAAGTAATTGCAGATTTGTATAAGAGACTCAAATCTGCAATTTAATTCACTGATGATGTTGTCCATTGCAACATAGAAGACTGTGTTACAGAATCTATCATCTGCACTTTGACTGGTTTCTTCATCTGGAGTTTCATCGTGAAATCTCTTGCGCTTTCTTTGCCGGCTTGTTTCAAAGTCAAACTCGGTACTACATCCACTGACTGTGCCACTAGTCTCGCCTCTGAAATAATGGCATTCCATTCATTCCTGAAGAACTGCATTTCCTCTTCAATTCAGCTATGTTAGCAACTTCTATGTCTAGTGAAATGGCTGTAGACTGAAGAACCAAGTTTCTCTCTTCAAAACTTTGGAGAATTTTTATCCAAAATGTTGCAAGCACAATTGCATTGTATGACTTGAAGTATGTTAGCAGACCCTTTGCTTCTGCCAGTGCTTCATTAGACAGCTTTTTGGATTGTATGATATAATCTAGAGCTTCCATAATGCTGGGAAGGTGTTTTGCAATAGGGCGAATTGCCTTGATTCGAGCACTCCACCTGGTTTCAGACATGCTGTGTAGTGAGCAACCTGTTTTTTCTTTCAAAATAGACCATCTCTCAGGCTTCCACTGAGACAAAATATACAGCCGATTACGCATCCAAAAATGTTGCAATCTCAGGGCATGATTCTGCTGCATGCATCCCCACAAGGTTCAGAGAATGACAGGCACATGGAGAATAAGTGGCAAGTGGGTTCTTTTGGCTATCATGAGCTTGCACCCCTTGAATTTTCCAGACATGTTTGCTCCATTGTCAAAACCTTGTCCGCGACAATCAGCGATGTCAACTTCATGTTTTTGCAATCTCATTAGCAGCATGTCTGCAATTTCCTCACCACTTTTTTTGGAGAAGTCAAAGAACTCAAGAAACCTTTCATGAATTGTCCATTCTTCAGTATCTTGATCCTTATGTACATATCTAAGGACAACCACATTCTGTTCTGTATGAGAGATGTCTGGAGTAGCATCACAAATAACAGAAAAATAGATGGCTTCACTTCTCTCTGTTAGAATTCTGTTCAAAACCTGCTGACCACATAACTCTATGAACTCATTCTGACTTTCCCATGATAGGTAATGAGCCATCATTCTTTCACCCCTGTCTTGCTTTTGCCTCACCTTCTCTAAATGATCACGCAGAATGGGATCATAGTGCGAGATCAGTTCCAGCACACCTAAGAAGTTACCATTGTGTGCATCACCAATTTTGGCAGTTCCACCTCGAAATGCCAAATTTCTTGATGCTAGAAACAAGGTTGCATCCAAAAGTCTCTCTCTAATAATGCTTTATGCTTTTCTGCTTCTGACTGTATTTGTTTCTGCAGTTGGCTATCAATCCCTTTACCTTGTAATGAATGTTGGAGGTTTCTCCATTGCCAGTAACAATGCTGGTGTGCACTACTCATTTCATGTTCTGGAAGCTTATCATATAATTTATGCCACTTGCCATTTGGGTTAAGACCTTCTTTTTTGCACAGTGCACTGATTGATTTTTTTTATCAGGACACTGGAAAACAAAAAACATGGGACACAAAATAATGCTCATTTACTTTTACTCCACATTAACCAGTCCCTCGGCGCGTCCTCTCACGACCATTTGAGGATTTAGAGTACAAAAGATATTCAGGGAATGATCGACCATCAGGATCAGCTGGTACTGCATTTTTGAATTTCTTCACATCAAATTGCATTGTTAAACATTTAACAATATTTTGTCTCTCAATGTCAGATACATTTTCTGGCCACAGACCCGGGTCATTTGGGTCATAGCACAAGTCACTCTCATCATTCTGGAGCTGTTTTGAGGCACACGTGTCTTCATGTTCCTGTGACTGACCTTGAGATGCCTCAATGGATACAGCTGTATTTTCAACCTCCATATTGTTAGACATAGTCTGACATTCAGCTTCTTCATGTGAGGGATACTTGCTGGGCTTCATTTTCATGCACAGTACCTAAAAGGTACTTCAGAATTGGTTTACTTTTTTCAGGTCTGATTCTGCTTTTTCTCTTTCCTTTTTTTCTTTCCGCTTCTGGTAACCAGATTTATGGTGATACATTTTTGAACAGATAGACGAGTTAAGACTCCCAATTGAAAAAAAATAGATCACAACAGGCTTTCCAGGACTAGGCAGTCTTCCTCTCATGTGCTGTGGAGAACACGCTGGGACACATCTTGAAAATGAGATCACGACAGGATTTCAGGACTAGGCAGTCTTCCTCACATATGCCGTGGAGAACACGATGGGCACAACTTCAATATGAGATCATGACAGGATTTCAGGACTAGGCAGTCTTCCTCACATATGCTGTGGAGAACACGCTGGGACACATCTTGAAAATGAGATCACGACAGGATTTCAGGACTAGGCAGTCTTCCTCGCATATGCTGTGGAGAACACGCTGGGACACATCTTGAAAATGAGATCACGACAGGATTTCAGGACTAGGCAGTCTTCCTCGCATATGCTGTGGAGAACACGCTGGGACACATCTTGAAAATGAGATCACGACAGGATTTCAGGACTAGGCAGTCTTCCTCGCATATGCTGTGGAGAACACGCTGGGCACAACTTCAAAATGAGATCACGACAGGATTTCAGGACTAGGCAGTCTTCCTCGCATGTGCTGTGGAGAACATGATGGGCACAACTTCAAAATGAGATTACGACAGGATTTCAAGTGTGGGCGGACAGTCAATCTCCTCTATTTGTTTACGACAGCTGTAATATTGGAAAAGCACGTTAATTGCGCAACTTCAAAGGAAAGCTCTTACATCATTTATCATCATAATGTGTCTATTATATAAACACACATTGTATGATTGCTTCTCTTCTTCAAAAATAGAATTGGGTGTTGCTGGTTGTTTTATGGGACTCTTTTACTACTGTTAATGTAATAATGTGAACAATAATACCCGACAGGGTGGGTGGTATTGGTCTATACTGCACCGTCCAGAGCCGTTATGAGGCCTGACCTCACAGGTGAACGGCCTTACAGCTACCAGAAGGTCAGGTATTGCCCATAACACCCACCCTGGAGGGTATTATTGCATTTAGAAAATGGGCACTATATTATTTTTATGAAATGATCAAAACAATTTTAAAAAACAATTAAAAAGAGTAGAAAAGTTGTTTTTTCTCTAAAGTAGTTCCTGTTGTACTTTTCTTGTCATGCTTGACAGTAGTTCGTAATGGCAGCTGTTTCTCACTTGAACTGTTTGTGTTGTGATGTAACGGTCTTCCACTGCCGGATGGGGTTGGGAGGAGCAAAACTGGAGAAGAGCCATTGATTCTGGGTCCCTGTGTGTGTGGTCAGGTCACTCTGTCTCTGTAGGGAGTAAAGCAGGTGTCCATTCTTTTGCATTTCATTTGTCATCAAGACAAGTTTTATACAATACTGTGATTTTACTTGGTGGTGGCTGCTCTGAGGAGTCTGTGGTGAGTGGAGGGCTTGCTTGTTCTCTAGGTTAGGTGAGAAAAAATGCCCTGAACTGTTGCTGGCAAGCCAGATGCGAGGTGACTCTGAGAGGAGAAGGAGCCACAATACCTTGCTGCACAGAAAGATCCTTCCTCAAAGGGACCCTGCTTCCTCTGGCAACACAGAGAGATCAGTGTTCCCCATTCATTGTTTTAGCGCGGTTGGCCACCACCCTATATTTTGTTACCACCACTCTATATTTTTTACCACCACCCTATATTTTTTGCCACCACCCTATATTTTTATCCATTATTGTTTTTGGTTTTTTATAAAATCCTCCAAAATTGTCTTTATTGACATATTTTATTGCACTACTATCCATTTAATACCAGCACTCTATATGTAACTTAAAATCTACTTATGCACATGTACTGTGCATATAGGAGGTTCAGAAAAATAACGCACCTTTTGACCCGATCACCATTGCCACCGCCCTATATTTTCAGAGAGTGGGGAACCCTGGAGATCATCCATCAGCCTTCCTGTGCTTAGCCCGGGTATCGTGAGTAATTGTCAGGGTAGTTCCCTGTACCTTTCATTAAATGAAAGTGTATCATCTCATTTGCTTGTGCTTCTCTCCCCATGAACTGAGCCATCTGGCTCGGATCACAATTTGGTGTGCATGTTCTTTTTCCATCACAGGGCCCCAACTAGCTGCAACGAACATGGCTAGCCCTTTATCCATCCTGGGTACCCAGACAGTGTGACTATATGAGAATCTTAAGTGTATATACAGTACTGTGATTATTGATGTGCTTAACCAATTAACCTGATTTTCCCTTCCTTGTTACTGCTCCTGAATAAAATCAGATCTGTTTGTTTCTGCAAATTTACCTTGATTGTGGTGTCAGTTTATGCTAAAGCTATTGCACTGTGGCTACTGTACTGCATCATCTTATTTTACAAGGGTCCCCACAGTCAAGTTGAAGGAGCCAGTCCAGAGGGTAAGTGCCAAGCACAAGTGTAAGTGGTTTGCTTATCAGGGGTATTGTAAAAGTAGCTGTTGTGTACTATGTGGGGCACTGGTGGGAGGAAAGGGGAGTCACAGTGTCACAGAGGGATGTATCCCTTGTAATAGCACCACCTAGGAGTTACAGTAGCAATGGCTGGAAGGATGAGGGTGAGGAGTTGTATCCGTGAGGGCTCCTCAGGTGAGATACAGGTTACAAACCTGTGCATTGGAGCATGCATACACAGGGAGTGGTTTCAAATTATGTTCAAAAGTACTGTAAGTACTACATTTGAAACCTTTGTGGAACGGTGCCAAAGAAAAAGTACTACTTCTACTACTAATTAAACTTGGCACTAGGTCAGAATTGTGAATGTTAGCACACCGCCATAAAGAACAGTGCAGTACAAACAGCTGTCATCAACAGTAACGGGTAAGCTGTTACTCCAAACAGCGAATAGTGAGGGTCATAAACAACACAGATGACTGCTACCATTGCTACAAACAGAGTATACACTTTTGTTTCTGTCCCCCCACCCACCCAATAATTTAAATTAATTTAAATAAACTGTGAGGGAGTGTTGATCTCTCGGGAAAAATGGAAAATGTAAGAGGGTGGAGTGTTTGTCTCAGGTGTTACACAAAAAAATGTATACTTCGGGCAGGGGGAAAATGAAGCTGCATGTGTCGGAGTCCAGGAACAGAACCTTGGTCTCCTGATCTGTGCTGCTCAAGCTGGTACAGTCTTAATCTGCTCCACCATGTGAGCAGCTTGACCAGCTGGCATACTTTTCTGTTACTTATACACCCCCACCATTCAGGGGTGTAGCCAGGGATTTCAGATCTGCACGCCAAGTGGACTCACTGCTACCCCCCCATTAGGGTGAGCTACCCCCCTTCCCGGTGTAGCCAGACAATATACAAATGTACACCAGGACTGTGTTTGTTGCCTCATTTGGCACAATAAATACAACTTTTGTATCTCATGACGGTGGTTGTTGCCATGCATGGGTAAACACAAATTACAGAAAGGTTCAGTATTTTCGTTTAGTTTTCATGGAAAAAGGAAGCAGTTCAGAGCCTATTTGCTACCACCCTTTAATGAAATTGCACACCATAGAGTGCTTGGAGTATGCCTGCCTACACCCATATGTTACTATTGCCTGAATAGCTACAGGGTAGTAGTGTTTAACATATGCTATTCTACCCCTGTTACTATTCATGCATTATGATAGCATTACGTGGTCCTGCTTTGAATTGTGACTTGTTTAGCTCACCATTTCAGAGTACTTCAACCACAGTAGTTATCTGCCGTGTTCAGACATGTTTTGGTAAAATAAAGAGAATACTGGATGGACAGCTAAGCACAACCAGGCTATAGTAATGCACAAAAAAGATAAATAACGCACCAGGAAAGTGGCACTCAGGACAAAAGCAGCTCAAATAAAACAAGTCGCCTTTTGATAAAGAACTTTGTATTTGAAACGTGTCAAGACGCTTTGTGTGGCACTTTAATAAATATTGGGCACTTTATACATTTTTGGACTGCTGCGTCTCTTTGCAAGTCTGTAATGATGAGTGCTGGACTTGTTTTTGTTAGTACAACAAAGTTGTGCTGCCACTGAGGGCTCCAATTCCTCTGACTTTGAGAGCAAAACTCAAGAGGTCCATGGGAACCAGAACCCAAAGGTGGCACAACACACTGGCTGTGGATAAAGTTGCTCAACCTGTACTTTTATAGCATAAAGCATTATGTGAAATGTAGGCACAATGGTGCTTTTGCTTTCAAAATGAAACTGACCTATGCAGTCTCTAGAGGTTTCAGAATGCTGTTGTACCACAGAATGGTATAATCATATTCCATGACCTATGAATTGTGATACAACAGCATTTTGAAAGAGATGGAGTTCTATACAGAACAATGCTCTACTATATACTACCACCATGTACTGATCTGTGGTTTTATAGTACATAAACTATATAGCTTGTTAGGCACAGGTCTGAGTTATACGCAGCCTGCAGCTGAGTCTATGCCACTCAGTGAAATTAGTCATGACACTTTCACTACATTAGTCAGTCTACAGTTTTATTTATAAATTAATTTTTGTTGTGGTCCTTTTTGGTATACAGCTCATTCTGAAACACACTGTCAGCTGGAAGGTCTAGTACTTCAACGTTACAGTGATTAACCCCTCTCCAAGTAGTTACACGCTTAGCGGTCTATACTAATGTTTCTGTAAAATGAGTGATTGCCTATTATAAATGTTGTAGTATGCTTCAGGTATAAAATAAGTCCAAAACAAATGCCCTTGATAGTTGATAAAAAAGTTCTGTCGATTACAACAAAAAGGAAAGATTCCATTGTTCTGACACTAATTTTGAATGAGTTCCCTTCTTTACTAGAATTTTAATCACAACCATAGTATCCCCCCCCAAAAAAAGTTCCTGTTATTAATTTGTTGTACCCTGAGGTGAGAGGGGAACTGAGTGAAAAAAGGGAAAATGCATAGCCCGAGCAAGAATGCATCTGGAAGTAGGAAAGTTCTGGAATCAGAATGCCAGAGCCAGTTAGAATGCAGCAAGCCTGGGCAGGCCCAGTGGTGCTGAGGGTTGAGGCGCTGGACGCCACACCTCGCACCACACCAGTGACCCGGGTTTGAGAATGGACTCGGGTCTTCGGGGGGGCAACTGGGGAGGGAGAGGATTGAGCATCTGGAGGATGGCTCTCCTCTCCTGGGGAGAGCTGTGGGCTTCACTCGGCTCTCTGGTGACCCCCAATGGAGATCAAGATTCCACGGAGCTGGCGAATGAAGGGGTGGAGCGGCAGATGCTATCAGCGTATGTGCGGCATCACTGCATGTCTGCATTCCATGGGGAAAACTTCAAGGTGGAAAAACCCCAGTGACTTGGGAGGCAATGGCAGGGCTCGTGTGGCTAAGTCCACATGCCCAGTGCCGGTCCGGATCCTGACTTGACTCCCCGAGGTCCTGCCTCTCCCATTCGGGGCTGCGGAGGGGGGAGGACTAGCACCTGATTCCTTGGTCAGGGGAAGGGCACGGCGGGCGGTAGAGGCAACAAGCCGAGTGAGCCCATGCCGGAGAGATGCCCAAGTCACCGGTGACAGGAGCGAGAGAGTTCGGAAACAAAAAAAGCAGCTAGCCGAATGGTTCTGGCACCATGTCCCACAACCAAAATGAAACTGGAACAGGGTTTATGGACCCAGAGTGTGGCAAACAGTTTCTGTATTACAGGTACATTCTTGGTCTGGAAACCTAGTTCTGGCTGCATTTCAGACATAAAACTGAAATTATTTCAGAACCATTACACTTGTTTTTGGTGTTTCAGTTCCTGACCTATCCCAGTTCCAACTCAACAATTCTGGGTGCATTCCTGTTCTGGAATCATTCAAAATGTTGTCCAGTACCGTAAGCAGTGCTCCAGAACACAGAACATAGAAATATAGATTTTGGCAGCAGATAAGGACTGCCTGGCCCATGTAGTCTGCTCATTTCCCTACCTACTTAAACTCCAGATCCTAAATGATCAGCAGCTTACCCCCTCTCTCTCCTATCATTACAGTTGTCTTCTGTCTATCCCATGCATTCTTGAACTCACCAATCATTTTAGCCTCTAAAGACTTCCACTGGGAGACTGTTCCATGCATCCACCACCCTTTCTGTGAAAAAATACTCTCACATTACCCAGAGTCCCTCCCAGCCTCATACTGTGACCCCTTGTTCTTGCACATCTCTTTTTGAAAGATGCTGCCCTCCTGACCTTGTTGGTTCCCCGGAGGTACTTGAATGTCTCTATCATATCCCCCCCTCACTCCCTTCCTCCAGAGTACATATATTGAAATGTATAGAGGCCCTAATTATGCTTGAAAAATGGTATCTATAGCCGGCCCGATGGCGCTGAGGGTTGAGGCGCTGGACACACCTCACAGGTGACCCGGGTTCATGCATGAGCTTGGGGCACCGGGGGTCGGCTGGGGGGAGGAGCCAACTGAGCTACCGGTTGGCAGCTCCCCTCCTCAGGGAGGGCTTGAGGGTCTCCTCAGCACTTGGTCACCTTCTGGTAGAGGCTGTGGGGTGGCACCATGTTTGAGGAGCCCTGGCGTTAGGCCAGGGGAGGGCAGAAGGGTCCGTCACCGGAGCTGTATTGCACATGTGTGCCTCCATGCACATGCGCTACCACGTTCCGGGGCCCTTGGGGTAACAGGAAGTAAATAAGAAAATATAGGGTCAACAACAGGATGAAGCCTCTGGGCCAGGTTCTGGGGATCCACTGGGCTCACAAGGCACAAGACCCCAAAAGACCCCCGAGTCAGGCAAGGGGCCGACGTGGGCAGCAGTCCACTGTGGAGGATAAAAAATCAATATGGAAAATGGTATCTATGAGTCCTTTTCAAGCAGTTCAAAACAAAATACACTGGTTTGATATGGTACAAACATCTTTGCTGCCAACCACCCTGTGTTTTGGTTCCTCCTCACAACCATGTCTGGTGCCAGAGTTCCATTCTACTTTTCTTTTGTTCCTCTCCTTGCACCCCCCACACTGCCACCAAAGTCAGCTACGTCTTCTGTGCACGGACGGAACAGCACAGTGCACTGCAGAGTACTAAATAAGCCAAAAGTTCATTAGCGCTTTGCACAGAAAATCAGCTGTGCAAATGCACAGTACTTGCCACAGAATGATTAGCATTATTAAAAACAATAGTTTCTAATTATCCCCCCATGGACTCAATCAGAAAATGTTTAGCAGTCTACTACAAAGCATTTCTGGAAATGGTTAGCATTACCCTGTTTGTATAGCATTTGCTACGCTTATACCAGCTATTTATTACCCACTCCACTGTGAAAAAAATGTTTGCTTTTTATTTTCTATTTATGCTCCCCCTGCGCTCGGCTCCTTCGGGAGATGCCTGGCATCTTGTCCTCATTCCTTCCTGCTTGGAGCCTGTGGCAGTCCCCCCCATGTAGCCTTGGTTTTCTCCGCAGGCGTGGGCAAGGTGGGGCCCATACACCTCGAACAAATGCACTTTGTCAGCGGCCACCGATCGGGATAGGCAGGGAACCTTACAGATCATTCATGCTGGCGCTCTGTCTACCTGGAGTGCAGGGAGCCATTTTCTTGGGAATGAAGTTTGCCTGATGTCAAAGCTGAGCCCCACAGATGTCCACCATGCCCACACCTTTCTGAGGCCGGGCGCACCCTGTACCTCAGGCCTTCATGTGAGGTGAGTTGGAGTTTAAGTAGGTAGGTCCAGTGGGAAGGGAAACCACAGTAAGGGCAAAAACTGATTTGAGCCAGGCAGATAACTCAATTCCAGAGCTGCCAGCCCTTTTTTTTTTACACTTTTGTTTTACTAGGAGGCACACATGAAGCTGAAAGCTTGTTTACAGGTGCGACCTGGGAGCACAAGGCAGTTAAGGGACTTGCTCAGGGTCACACAGTATGCAAGTGGGGTTGTTTCAAACTCTTCTTCCCCACCTGCATCCCATTAGCTACTTTCTCCAGCAGCAGCATGGAGCCAGGCTGGCAATACAAATGGAGTCTTTACTGGCATTTGACAAAACAACCTAAGTTAGTATTACTAGCACAATCCATTAATTATTGATATTATTATGATCCTCCTTGGCTAATAGGTAATGTGCAGGAGCTCACTGGAACTCAGTACCACCATCTCTTAAAAAACTGTACGACAGTTCCACCACCGCCGTCATCATTCTCCATCGAGTTCTACAGGAGGGTTTCACCGTCTAGACATGACAGTCCAATCACTTAGAAATCTAGATAGCCCCAATTCCAATTTAACCACTGCTAATATAATATGGCAGTATGAGATAATCTCATCAAGAGGCTGGCCATACCCTTAGAAAAATCAGATCCCTCTGGTCAGGACCTTGCAATGAGAGAGAGAGCGAGATAAAATGTATTGTTTTACGGTAACCCCCTTCCCTTAAACTGGACAACTCTGACTGAAAGAACCCACCACCACATCTGATGTAGTACTGGCCCTGTTTGGGGGCTAAGCCCCAGCCGGTGATGGCCCAGATGCTGCAGATCATCACATGGCCCGGCTAGCAGGGCAGCAGCAACCAGCGCGGTGTCATGGGAGTGTTGCGCTGACACTGGGAGGAGGGACCACGGGCCATCGGCATGGAAACACGCCTTTATTAATTTACTGAATACGTGTCTCCCTAATTGTTGAGCATATTAACACCTTTTGATCACATGTAGTTAAAGACCCCCACCCCGCAGGCTGAGCAACAGGACACACACCACAATCCATTCCTTGGGAAAGTTTGCATTACGAAAAAGTTTTCCGTTCTCTACTAAGTCTTTAACATTTCGTGCTTCTTTATTCCCCCCAGAAAGTGGAGGGGGGCTGCTGGGGACCCCTGAAATGAAAAAAATTATTTTCCACCTCCCTCATTGCCCATGACTACTCCTGTGGCCACTGTGACAGTCATGTTGACTCCCAAAGTCCCATTTCCTAATATCTTCAATTCCTATAATAGTTAAGCAAAAACAAAATAGACATAACAATTGACAAGGCACTGGCAGCCCTTACCAGGTTGGATGGATCCGTGAGGACAAGTTGGGACATTGTCTGAGAAAGACATCACACAGTGGACTCGGAGTTAGAACGACGCCACGAGTCAATGGAGCTGTGACTGAGCGCATTAAGGGCAGGCTTCAGGCCTGTGAGTCTGTGACTCGACCCCGACGACCCGACTACTGTAACTGGCCAACTGGGCAGTAGCTGAGAGAAACTCCGGCGGCGACCTTTCCCGGCCCACTTCTTGCTTGCTGCCTTTCTGTGCTTCGGCTGCCTCTGCCTCCTTGTGGTCCCTGTCCCTCTGACCGTGACTGTACGTATTGGTGGTGTGACTCGGCGACTCCTCTCTCAAGTCTCTCATTGGCGCACCATGCCGTTCGCTCAGAAAACACAGTCCACGTACCCAGACTGACTGCACAGTACAGTAGCTGCAGCAAACGTCATCATGTAACGTTTCTACGGATGATTTAGCACTGTAAATTTTTTACTGCCCCAAGGGGGGGGATCATTTATGCAACAGGCAACAGTATTGGAAGAAAGTCTGATGTGATGCACAAATAACCCCCACCTGGATGGCAAACGCAGCGCAAATTTGATTTTTTGGCACAGAGCGCTGCTCAGTCGGATGGCCGGGCCCCCCTTAATGCCGGGCCGGGAAAAAAGTCCCGGTTGTTCCCCCATAACGGCGGCCCTGAATGAAGTATTTATAATACAGACACCTGGCTGTTCATCCACTGCTGGAATGAAGTATTTATAATGCAGGCACTTGGCTGTTCACTCACTGCTGGAATATAGTATTTATAATGCAGACACCTGGCTGTTCACTCACTGGTGGAATAAAGTGTTTATAATGCAGAGACCTGGTTGTTCACTCACTGCTGGAATGAAGTATTTATAATGCAGAAACCTTGCTGTTCACCCACTGTGGGAATGAAGTATTTATAATACAGACACCTGGCTGTTCATCCACTGCTGGAATGAAGTATTTATAATGCAGGCACCTGGCTGTTCACTCACTGCTGGAATATAGTATTTATAATGCAGACACCTGGCTGTTCACTCACTGCTGGAATATAGTATTTATAATGCAGACACCTGGCTGTTCACGCACTTCTGGAATGAAGTATTTATAATACAGAGACCTGGCTGCTCACCCACTGCAGGAATGTAGTGTTTATAATGCAGACACCTGGCAGTTCACTCACTGCTGGAATGAAGTATTTAGAATACAGACACCTGGCTGCTCACCCACTGCAGGAATGTAGTGTTTATAATGCAGACACCTGGCAGTTCACTCATTGCTGGAATGAAGTATTTAGAATACAGACACCTGGCTGCTCACCCACTGCAGGAACGTAGTGTTTATAATTCAGACACCTGGCTGTTAACTCACTGCTTGAATGAAGTGTTTATAATGCAGACACCTGGCTGTTCACTCACTGGTGGAATGAAATATTTATAATGCAGACACCTGGCTGCTCACTCACTGCTGGAATGAAGTGTTTATAATGCAGACACCTAGCTGCTCAGTCACTGCTGGAATGAAGTATTTATAATACAGACACCAGGCTGTTCACCCACTGCTGTAATGAAGTATTTATAATGCAGACACCTGGCTACTCACTCACTGCTGGAATTAAGTATTTATAATACAGACACCTGGCTGCTCACTCACTGCTGGAATGTAGTGTTAATGATGCAGACACTTGACTGTTCACCCACTGCTGTAATGAGGTATTTATAATGCAGACACCTGGCTGGTCACCCACTGCTGGAATGAAGTATATATACTGCAGTCATCTCGCTGTTCACTCACTGCTGGAATGCAGTATTTATAATGCAGAGACTTGGCTGCTCACTCACTGCTGGAGTGACGTATTTATAATGCAGACACCTGGCTGCTCACTCTCTGCTGGAATTAAGTATTTATAATACAGACACCTACAGTTCACCCAGTGCTGGAATGAAGCATTTATAATACAGACACCTGGCTGTTCACCCACTGCTGGAATGAAGTATTCATAATGTAGAGACCTGGCTGCTCACTCACTGTGGGAATGAAGTGTTTATAATGCAGACACCTGACTGTTCACCCACTGCTGTAATGACGTATTTATAATGTAGACGCTAGCTGCTCACCACTGCTGGAATGAAGTATTTATAATGCAGACTCTCACTGCTCACTAACTGCTGGAATATAATATTTATAACACAGACACCTGGCTTCTCACCCACTACTGGAATCAAGTATTTATATTACAGAGATCTGTCTGTTCACTCATTGATGAAACTAAGTATTTATAATGCAGAGGTGAGGCTGCTTACTAATAGCTGGATTGAAGTATTTATAATACAGAGACCTGGCTGCGCACACACTGCAGGAATTTAGTGTTCATAATGCAGGCACCTGGCTGTTCACTCAGTGCTGGAATGAGGTATTTATAATGTAGACAACTGGCGATTCACCCTCTGCAGGAATGTAGTGTTTATAATGCAGTCACCTGGCTGTTCACTCACTGGTGGAATAAAGTATTTATAATGCAGAGACCTGGTTGTTCACTCACTGCTGGAATGAAGTTTTTATAATGCAGAAACCTGGCTGTTCACCCACTGCGGGAATGAAGTATTTATAATACAGACACCTGGCTGTTCATCCACTGCTGGAATATAGTATTTATAATGCAGACACCTGGCTGTTCACTCACTGGTGGAATAAAGTATTTATAATGCAGAGACCTGGTTGTTCACTCACTGCTGGAATGAAGTATTTATAATGCAGAGGTGAGGCTGCTTACTAATAGCTGGATTGAAGTATTTATAATACAGAGACCTGGCTGTGCACACACTGCAGGAATGAAGTATTTATAATACAGACACCTCTCTGTTCATCCACTGCTGGAATGAAGTATTTATAATGCAGGCACCTGGCTGTTCACTCACTGCTGGAATATAATATTTATAATGCAGACACCTGGCTGTTCACGCACTGTGGGAATGAAGTATTTATAATACAGACACCTCTCTGTTCATCCACTGCTGGAATGAAGTATTTATAATGCAGGCACCTGGCTGTTCATTCACTGCTGGAATATAATATTTATAATGCAGACACCTGGCTGTTCACGCACTACTGGAATGAAGTATTTATAATACAGAGACCTGGCTGCTCACCCACTGCAGGAATGTAGTGTTTATAATGCAGACACCTGGCAGTTCACTCACTGCTGGAATGAAGTATTTAGAATACAGACACCTGGCTGCTCACCCACTGCAGGAATGTAGTGTTTATAATGCAGACACCTGGCAGTTAACTCACTGCTTGAATGAAGTGTTTATAATGCAGACACCTGGCTGTTAACTCACAGCTGGAATGAAGTATTTATAATGCAGAGACCTGGCTGTTCACTCTCTGGTGGAATGAAATATTTATAATGCAGACAACTGGCTGCTCTCTCACTGCAGAAATGAAGTGTTTATAATGCAGACACCTGACTGTTCACCCACTGCTGTAATGAGGTATTTATAATGCAGATACCTGGCGATTCACCCACTGCTGAAATGTAGTATTTATAAGGCAGAGACCTGGCTGCTCATCCACTACTGGAATGAAGTATTTATAATGCAGATACCTGGCGATTCACCCACTGCTGGAATGAAGTACTTCAAATGCAGACAGCAGGCTGCTCACTCACTACTGTCATTACATATTTATAATGCAAACACCTGGCTGTTCACCCTCTGCTGGAATGAAGTATTTATAATGCAAACACCTGGCTGTTCACCCTCTGCTGGAATGAAGTATTTATAATGCAGACAACTGGCTGCTAACTCACTGCAGGAATGTAGTGTTTATAATGCAGACACCTGGCTGCTCACCTACTGGTGGAGTGAAGTATGGATAATACAGACTCCAGGCTGTTCACCCAGTGCTGGAATGAAGTATTATAATACAGACACCTGGCTATTCACCCACTGCTAGAATGAAGTATTTATAATGCAGACACATGACTGTTCACCCACTGCTGGAATGAAGTATTTATAATGCAGACACCTGGCTGCTCACTCACTGCTGGAATGAAGTATTTATAATGCAGACACCTGGCTGCTCACTCACTGCTGGAATGAAGTATTTATAATGCAGACACCTGGCTGCTCACTCACTGCTGGAATGAAGTGTTTATAATGCAGACATCTGGCTGTTCATCCACTTCAGGAATGTATTATTTATAAGGCAGAGACCTGGCTTCTCAACCACTGCTGAAATAAAGTGTTTATAATGCAGATACCTAGCAGTTAACCCACTGCTGGAAATAAGTATTTATAATGCAGACACCTGGTTGCCCACCCAGTACTGCAATGAAGTATTTATTACAGAGAAAACTGGCTGCTTACCCACTGCAGTAATGTAGTGTTTATAATGCAGACACCTGGCTGTTCACTCACTGGTGGAATGAAGTATTTATAATACAGACACCTGACTGCTCATTCACTGCTGGAATGAAGTATTTATAATGCAGACACCTGGCTGCTCTGTCACTGCGGGAATGAAGTGTTTATTATGCATACACCTGACTGTTCACCCTCTGCTGTATTGAGTTATTCATAATGTAGACACCTGGCTGCTCACCGACTGCTGGAATATAGTATTTACAATACAGAGACCTGGCTGCTTGTCCACTGCAGGAATGTAGTGTTTATAATACAGACACCTGGCTGTTCACTCACTGCTGGAATGAAGTATTTATAATTCAGACACCTGGCTGCTCGCTCACTGCTGGAATGAAGTATTTATAATTCAGACACCTGGCTGCTCGCTCACTGCTGGAATGAAGTATTTATAATTCAGACACCTGGCTGCTCGCTCACTGCTGGAATGAAGTATTTATAATGCAGACACCTGGCTGCTTGCTCACTGCCGGAATGAAGTATTCATAATGCAGACACCTGGCTGCTCGCTCACTGCCGGAATGAAGTATTCATAATGCAGACGCCTGGCTGCTCACTCCCTGCTGGAATGAAGTATATATAATACAGGCACCTGGCTGCTCTCTCACTGCTGTAATGAAGTATTTATAATGCAGATGCCTGGCTGGTCATTCACTGCTGTAATGGAGTATTTATAATGCAGACGCCTGGCTGTTCACTCACTGCTGTAATGAAGTATTTATAGTACAGACACCTGGCTACTCACTCACTGCTGTAATGAAGTATTTATAATGCAGACACCTTTCTGCTCACTCACTGCTGTAATGAAGTATTTACAATGCAGACACCTGGCTGCTCACTCACTGCTGGAATTAGGTATGTATAATGCAGACACCTGGCTGGTCACCCACTGCTGGAATAAAGTATTCATAATGCAGAGACCTGGTGGCCATCTGCAGTACCATTATGGGCCATGTTAATGAGCCCACTGGGCAATAAAGGTGCTATGTGGCCATCTGCAGGCCCATTATGGGCCTATTTCCTTAGGATGAAGCAGGACTTTAGCATGCCCCATCATCGTCTCAAGAAATAAATAAATGCGGAAGCCATTGTGGCTAGTGGCCTCCTGTCCCTGCTTGCTAATCGCTGTCCCTTTCATAATAAGAAGATATTTCTTGGTGGTCTAGTGGTCCTTCCCTTTCCTTAACAGCTGTCCATATCATAATAGAACAAATCTCCCTGGTGTAGTCTGGTGGTCCCTTTCATAATAACCAAAATGTCCCTTGTGATCTTGTGGTCCCTCCCTGTCGCCACTCCCTGATCCACGTCCATTTCATAATAACCAGAATTGTCCCTTGTGATCTAGTGGTCCCTCCCTGTCCTCACTTCCTGATCCACGTCCATTTCATAATAACAAAAAATGTCCCTTGTGATCTAGTGGTCCCTCCCTGTCCTCACTCACTGATTCACATCCCTTTCATAATAACCAAAAATGTCCCTTGTGATCTCGTGGTCCCTCCCTGTCCTCACTCACTGATCAATGTCCCTGTCATAATAACCAAAAATGTTCCTTATGACCTAGTGACCCCTCCATGTCCCCGCTCACTGATTGATGTCCCCTGTCATACTAATCAAAAATGCCCCATGTAGTCTAATGGGAACTCCTCTTCCCTGATCACCAGCCCAGGAAATACAAGTGAAGGTTCCCTGGTGGTAGTGGTTCCTTCCCGATTGCAGATGGTCGATCAGTGGATGGAGTCAAGTGAAAGAAGTTATCCTGGTGGCCCGTGGTTCCTCCCTCCACTGATCACTGTCCTCGGCACAGTAATAAAGTGAAGCAGTTCCCCCTTGGTAGTTAATATTCTGTCCCTCACTCGACCTGCTCACCCACTCAAGATGTAGAACAATTATTTCTGTGGTAGCTAGTCACCTCCCCACCCGATCACCCACCTAATATAGACAAATGTGTCCCTGGTGCCCAGTGTAGCCTCTCTATCCTGATCCACTGTGTGAGAAAGTGACCATTTCCCTGATGGGCTAGTGGACCCCCTTCCCATCTTTAATCCCCTGTAAAGAGGCTATCAATCCATCCCTGGTGCCTGCACCTGAGTCAGTTACCAGCACATCCCTCCTCTCTCCACTATGATTGGCCACCAGCTCAGGTACAGGATGAGGGGGATCAGGTACTCAAAAGTCTGCGAAGGTTGACAAAAAACAGGGCACCAGGGTCCAGATGGGCTTGAAACCACCATGACATTGAGAGAAAAGGGGAGGGGTGCTACCAGGGGCATTAGCAACTCTTTTTTAACTGGTCTTTGACGATAAGTGTTCCTGAAAGACTGGAGAGTAGCAGATGTAGTCGCTCTTTACAGAGGAGGGAACAAAAAGAAATCATAGAATTACAGGCCATATAGTCTGACCTCTATCATGATGAAGTTGCTTGTGCCTCTCATCAAGGAACAGAGAGTGCAATTTATTGAAGCTAATGACCTACATAATAAAGGCAGCATGGCCTTGTTAAGGGGAGATTGTGCCACACAAACCTCATTAATTATGTTAATTCAGTGCTGCAGGAAGTGAACAAGGGACAGGCTGTGGATGTCTTCTACCTGGACATCAGCAGTGTCTTCAACTTGGTGCTACACAGGGGATTGGTGAAGAAGCTGAGGGACCTAAGACCGAGGAAAGAGCCTAAATGATTGAATACTAAGTGGGATGAGGGAGAGAACACAGAGGGTAGTTGTAAAAGGAACTTAATCAGGGTTTAAGAAGGAGACCAGAGGGGTGCCACAGGGTTCAGTACTTTGACCGGTACTTTCAGTATGTTCATCTGTCACATTGAGAGGGGCATACACATAAACATCAACATATTCATAAATTAAACAAAATTATGTAGCAGGGTAGACTTGGAGGAGGGGATTCGTGCAATGAGAAGGGACCAGCAAAGGCTAGAAAATATGCCCAGATTCAGTGCAAAAAATGCAAGGTTATTCATATTGGCAAAAAGACCCCTAAACAGGGAATTGCACAGGAGGTGTGACACTGTGCCAGATAAGGGAGGAAATGAAACTTTTCGTAATTATTAGCAAATATCCTCAAGACATCAGCCAGTTGCAACAAGAGTTATGCTAGGGGCAGCAGAATGCATTGTGAGGGGATTTACCAGTAGGAGGGTAGAGCGTGATCATGCCTCTTTACAGATCCCTGGTAAGAGATATGCTAGGGGCAGCAGCATGCACTGTCAGGGGATTTACCAGTGGGGGGGGTGAGGCATGATCATGCCTCTGTACAGATCCTTGGTAAGGCCACACCTAGAGTACTTTGTATAGGTTTAGGGACCTCATCTTTAGAAATACACACATAATTTGGAAACCATGCATAGGATAACTATTAAACTAATTCATGGTATGCAGGGCAGAGCTCATCAGCAATGGCTAAAGTGCTCACTTGAGGCCAAAGAGGAACAGGCTGAAATGATACAGAGATTGCCTGGAAACAGTGCAGAGGAAGGGAACCAAAATGTCACATGTATGCAGAGCAGGCATTTTGAGGAAAGGCTGATGCATCTGAAGTACTCACTTGAGGCTAGAAATAAAAGGGTTGAAATAAGACAGCAACTGCCTGGAAACAGCGCAGAGGAAGGCCACCAAAATGATACACAGAATGCAGGGAAGTTCTTATGAGGAAAGACTGAAGAGGCTGAAGTTCTCACTTGAGGCTAGAAGGGAAAATGGAGAAATGATAGAAACATTTAACTACTTTAAAGGCATCAGTATGGTGGCTTGTCAACAGTTGATCATACTCAGTGAGTGGGCATGTGTAAAGGGGCATAGATACAAACTGGCTGCGGTTAAGCTCAACAGAGATGTGAGGATATACTTCTTCATGGAGAGGGTGGTTGACAGATGAAATAGCTTGTGAAGGGAAGTGGTTGAGGCAGAATCTGTGAAGGGATTCAGGGCAAGGTGAGACTGGTATCAGAAGTTGTGAAAGTGGGTAAAGCTACAAAATAGTCTGATCTGCTAATAGAGGACTTGGATTAAGCCACCCAGTGATAGGCTGGAGTGAAAGTAGGTTGGACTAGGTCAAGGCAGATGTACCTTTAGTTTTTTCTGCCTGTAATCATATCTATATTTCGCATTCTGTAATGAACAGGAGGTGCAGGAATATGAAAGTATAGAGAGAACACATACAAAAAATGTAGAAAGAACACTATGCAGAGGAAAATGTAAGCCTGCAGAGAACAGGGTGCATAAGAATATGTAAGCCTGTAGAGATCAGGGTGCATAAGAATATGTAAGCCTGTAGAGAACAGGGTATATAAGAATATGTAAGCCTGTAGAGAACAGGGTACATAAGAATATGTAAGTCTGGAGAGAACTGGGTGGATAAGAATATGTAAGCCTGGAGAGAACAGGTTGTGTAAGAATATGTAAGCCTGTAGAGCACAGGGTGCATAAGAATATGTAAGACTGGAGAGAACTGGGTTGGTAAGAATATGTAAGCCTGGAGAGAACTGGATGGGCAAGAATATGTAAGCCTGGAAAGAACAGGTTGTGTAAGAATGTGTAAGCCTGTAAAGAACAGGGTGCGTAAGACTATGTAAGCCTGGAGAGAACAGGGTAGGTAAGAATATGTAAGCCTGCAGAGAACAGGGTGCATAAGAATATGTAAGCCTGGAGAGAACAGGTTGTGTAAGAATATGTAAGCCTGGAGAGAACAGGGTCTGTAAGAATATGTAAGCATGTAGAGAACATGGTGTGTGTATGGAGAGAACACAGAGTACAAGAATATGCAAATATGGAAAATAGTAATTTGACTTCAGTGATGTCCAGTCTTTACCTCTAATTTGTGATGGATTAGCCAGCCCGTTGACACAAGCGATAGCTCTGTCACTTGCAACGCCAAAGACCCAGGTTGAGGAATGAGCTTGGAACCTTGGAGGGTTGCCCATGGGGAGGAGGACGAGAGTTCAGAGCACATGCAGGCTTGCAGTTATTGGCATATATACACACAGACACACACACACACAAAACACCACGACTACTTGACATGCCTCTGATGCCATTGCACAACAGAGTTTCAGGGGAAACCTCTAAGCAAAACCCTTCTCACTGGGTTTCAGTTTGATACTGGGACCCTGAACCTCCTGCACACTGAAATGACCTAAAGGCATAGGTCCCAGCTGGGCTAATAGGGTGACATGTTCTCTTCCTACAGAGAGAGTCTCCGTGAGGGACAAGTCATGGTCCTCTTGGACAGGCAGCCTGGAGGGAAGTGCCAGGGTAGAGGGTGATTCCAGAGATCTGGGTTTGAGATTTATTTATTTAGGTATGTATGTCTTTATGTCATTGGTAACTGGGTAGGTGTACTGATCCAGGGGACCATTTTCAGGCATAACCCGGGCCGCAACATGCGACCCAAAGTAAAATACATTCAGCACCTTACAATCATTGACAAAATGGACAAAGGTACAATTTAATTTACATCAAAAATCACATACTAGACAGTTGCAGCATGTTAAATAATTACCCATTGTCAGTTCAAAAGAAAGAACAAGTAATGTGTTTATAGAATATACAGCAGCAGTAGAACAATCCAGACTGGAGCATATAAAGTATTAGGGTAGGGAGAGACAGAGGCATGGAAGAAGGGGTGACACAATGAGGAAGACAAGTTCTAGTGGACAGGGCAGGCACTGGGGGGGGGGCATAAGTGTTTCCCGTATAGGAGAAGTACAGCAGGTGGACAGGCAAAGAGAATATCCTAGGTAGCAGTGGCACTTGGCTTCATTTCATAGCAGGAATCTGAATTGTTGCTTGAAGATACTGTGGGTGCTAAGGAAGCAGAGGGCTGCTGGGAAACTGTTCCACAAGGATGTGGAGCACATCCCTGTCCTGAAACAGAAAAAAAAAGGAAAAGGAAAAAATGTGTGATGGAATACTGGTGTAGTTGTGAATCATCATCTGTTAGTCTTTCTTTTACCTTCCTCTAGCTCTAATTATGAATAACATCTGAATTATTAGCTTTCTTCTCTTTTTTATGTGCAGGATACAAAATCCCAAAGAAGAAACTGTTATTGCTATTTAAGGAGTATAAGGAATTCCCACAGGGTGATGTGGAGAGGAAAACGATGGCAGAGCAGAAGGATCATCTGGAAGACACCCCCAGCAGTAAGTGGACAGCTAGATAATGAGTTTGTATGGAGTTTTCCAACTGTTGTTGGCGGGGTAGGAGGAATAGGGAAAAAGAGAAGCATTAGAGGATTAGGGAGTATGGAATTATGAGGAGGTAGTGATGATGTCAGAAAGGCTCAAATGAGTAAAGCCAAGAATTTTTTTAAGAAGCATTTTATATTTTGTTGTGGCTATGGAACTGAACTGAGTTAGTGGGCATGACAATGGATTGACTTGATGGGGTCTGTATTCCAGGAGTAGGAGAGCAGGCATTATCAGCATTATAAACATTTTGTCCTTGAAAAAGGAAGGACTTGGAAAGTTCAGGTAGGAGTGAACTACTGTAGTTCAAAACAGAGGTGATGAAGGCAAGAAAAAAGGTTTCAGCCGAAGAGAGGCATTTGAAGTGAGGATGGAAGCAGGATTGCAAAGTCGTTAATTGAGATTCACTTTATGGTGATTGCCCATTGCAATACTCAAGGCACTGTACAGTACATTAAACAGCAATAAAAATCTGGCAGTTGCATCACATCACAATACATATGTTAACAATAACCCATGACAGGGTGTGGGGTTATAGGCATTTAATCCACACCTGGGATGCATTGTGAGGCATAAGGCGACAGGCTTAGTGTTCTCACAGCACCCCAGGCGTGGAGTAAATGCCAATAACCCCACATCCTGAGTGGGATATTGCGCTTATAACAAGGGTTAGAAAAAGAACACAGCAGAATCCCCCAAAGCATGTGCTCGCATGTTTTTATAGAAGAGAGGACTGTATGCTTCCACCTTGTAAAGTAGTTCCTCAGAGAACATCGACTCATTCTATTGTTTTGAACACAGAAATGTCAGACTCTGAATTTACAGAATGTTTTCCCCATGTCTGATCTGTTACAATGTAAGATGTTGCCTCTGCATACAAAACATACTATGCAACTGTACAGCACTGACAGTCAGTGGCTGTAGTGCTGCTTCTGAGTGTTGATTAAACTCTGAGTTTAATGCACGCTTGTCACGAGTTATGTACTGAGTACATTGTCAGCAGACAGGAGCTGTTGAATTCCATGTGGATGAGGATGCTGTCAACTGGCATACTATCAGCACTGTAGAAGACTTAGCGTGAGTGCCCACATGACCTGGATAGCATTACAGTGAGAGTGTAATCCTGGGTTGTAGTGGTATTGCTCCTTGTCGTTACCTCTGAAGGGTGATTACTTTCTTTGCAGCAGACAGACTGGGGAGGCTGTTCATGTTGTATGGAACCTAGGAAGTAGTCACAGTACGTGTGAGCAATGTGCACTGTTTAAGTTACACATTTACTTGCATACAGATATGACAGCCCAGACGTATCACTTGGTATATCCGCCGAGGAACTGTGTAATTGAAGAGTTGTGGCTAGCATCCATTTTTAATTTTGCACCTGTACACATGTATGCTGGAAGCAAACACAATGCCATCTGTCTGTGCTGGCCACTATAACCAATGTGAATGGTATGTGTGCAACTGGTTGCCAGTAACAAGGGGAGGACACCAGTTTGCGCTAATGCGCCTGCGGCATTGTCATTGTGGTCTTTGGAATCTTTTCCCCTCACAGCATGTGTGTCTCACCACACTGTGCTTACCTTTTAAAAGACCACTCTGTCTGTTATGAGCTGCACCTCACTACTGCAGCGGGGAAAGGCAGCAGCAGAGTGGTGGGAAACAGTAACTTTCCAAACACTGTCTTCATTTTGATCTTTGTACTGCACCCCACACAATGATTGCCCATCATATGTGTGACTGGAACATTATGTTTTTCAGCCTTCTCTTGTCACATATCCTGCCATAGAAAGTTATTGTATTGCCATCTGTACTGTGCTGCCATGGATGTGGTAGGGGTACTGCTGCACTGGATGTGTTACAGTACATTTAAGTATTGCACTGCCATCTGTACTGTACTGCAGTGGATGTGGTAGGTGTACTGCTGCACTGGATGTCTTACAGTACATTTAAGTATCGCACTGCTGTCTGTACTGTACTGCAGTGGATGTGTTAGGGGTACAGCTGCACTGGATGTGTTACAGTATATTTAAGTACCACACTGCTGTCTGTACTCTGATGCAATAGATGTGGTAGGGGTACTGCTGCACTGGATGTGTTACAGTACATTTAAGTATCGCACTGCTGTCTGTACTGTGCTGCAGTGGATGTGGTAGGGGTACAGCTGCACTGGATGTGTTACAGTACATTTAGGTATCGCACTGCTGTCTGTACTCTGCTGCAGTGGATGTGGTAGGTGTACTGCTGCACTGGATGTCTTACAGTACATTTAAGTATCGCACTGCTGTCTGTACTGTACTGCAGTGGATGTGTTAGGGGTACAGCTGCACTGGATGTGTTACAGTATATTTAAGTACCACACTGCTGTCTGTACTCTGATGCAATAGATGTGGTAGGGGTACTGCTGCACTGGATGTGTTACAGTACATTTAAGTATCGCACTGCTGTCTGTACTGTGCTGCAGTGGATGTGGTAGGGGTACAGCTGCACTGGATGTGTTACAGTACATTTAGGTATCGCACTGCTGTCTGTACTCTGCTGCAGTGGATATGGTTGGGTTACTGCTGCACTGGATGTGTTACAGTACATTTAAGTTTTGCACTACAGTGACATTAGATATGAATCCCTGGTGGGAAATAGCAGACAGTATGGGCAAATGTCATAGCGGCTGCAATGGACTAGGAGCACACCGTGCATCGTACAGTACAGCAGTGATAACCGGATGGATTGCCACGGCTATCTGTAGTCCCGAGTGAACTACTGTCGCCAGGTGCAGTAAGCAATCCAGCACACTACCGATGGCTACACTCTTATGACATTTTCAAAACCTTCTACTGAAGAAGAGAAGTGAGAACTATGGCCTCGTGTCCCACGTTGTCCTGTTACTAAGTGTTAGCGTTTACTAAACTCACCCAGGACGTGTGGAAAACTTTTACTGATGTTGCATAACTACTTCTGTATTGCTGAAGCTATCATTTAGGCACATATTTGCACTTCGAGTGCAAAATCACAATACATTTACCACCTGAACATCATGGAGCGTAATGTCCTATCTCCTCACTAACGCCGCAAACAACAATGGCTGCTACAAAAACTGCTGAATTGAATTTATAGATCTCTCCTCCATGTGCTCCAGTCTGCTTTTCTCTGAGGGAAAAGATCAGGCATACTAATCGTGGGTTAAATAGGGAATTTAATCCATGGGCACCTGACCACTCTTCTCCAATCATGTGAGCTGCTTTACCTGACCCATGTTATAAATATTCATATAGCACGGTAAAACATCAATGTACAGTTCTTGATAATATATAAACTACATCATACACCAAATTATCAGCTGTAATTCTGAATAAAAATGATCTTCCCTGAATCAATCTTCTCCACTGTTTCCCTCTTATGAATTAGGGCAGGAGGCATTAGGACCTCAAGGGAGCAAATCTTTAGCCAGGTGGCCGGCAACAGCTACTGAGCACAGTGAATACACCCCCCCCAATGTGGTGCCACATATTAGCCAATAGCCATTGCTGGATTTGTCACCAATCCTTAGTTCTGTTCTTTATGCCATTGAGTGCACACCATGGGAGCATAACCTCATTTCACCTCATTGCAGCCAGAATATTTTGCTGCATCACCATCTCCTTTTCTTGTATGGTGTCATCCTCATTCTAATTCCAATTCCTTTCTGTTCACAATGCCAAAGTAAAGTGGGAAGAGGCCATGACCAAAGAGAAGGAAAGAAAGCCACCCATTATGCATCGGTGCCCTGTGGGAACAAGATTGCTTCAACCCTGCATGGCTTGCCATAGACCATAGCACAACACAGACTCCTGAGATGTCTGCTTCTCTGTGGACTGCCATATCCTTGGTCTCTAGGCCCTTCCCCTGGGCCCGTTCCTGGAACCTCTGGTTACAAGGAAGTACAGGGGTCTCCTTGACCTTACCATACTGAGGTGTTGTAGACCCTGGTAGTTGGATCTGGTGGACAGTCAGCTCCTTCTGGGTGGCTGGCTGAGAACACTCCACAGTCTGATTGCCTTGAGCAGCAGATGTTCCCAGTGGTGGGGGCTACAGCTGTACACACTGGTGGGCAAGTCAATGCAGTCCCTTAGTAATACCCATCGTGTTGTCATGGTTTATAGTGATGACATGGTGGAGGATACTGGGGATGGTGCAAGGCCCCTTGGCACTGACCCTGGTGCTAGGAGAGGGCCTGGCAGTGAGGCTCATGCTGATGATGGAGGCAGCTTGGAGTCTGTTCCTGATGTGGTGTACTAGCAACACTAAGGGAGGAGATGATTCCAAGCCTGGAGACAGTATCAGCAACAGAAAAGGTGTCAGATCTAGGAATAGTTCTGAACATGGTGCCTATGGTGATGCTGGCTCGGTGTTTGTCCCCAAACTTGGTGTTGAGGGTGACAGCGGAGGGCCACACATCAATGTTGACATTGACAGCAATGTCAGAAACGATGCTGATTACAATGACAGGGTGGTTCCTGTCTCTGAGGACATTGTCTGACACATGTTCTGTGTCAGTAGTGGTGCCAGTTTGGAGTTGGTTGATGACCCCAGCCTTGGTTTCTCCCCCGAGCCACTTGTTGACAGCATTATCAGTGAGGACCATGGTCACTTAGTGGCACCCATGTGGCTCTAGTTTCCGTGTTGGCACTTTTCCCCAGAGGCACTAATCAGGTCACTTTTCTGATTTATGGGGTGGCTCTGGTAGTCCTTCTCCTCAGGCAAAACCTCTTCTGGAATTCCACAGTCCAGTCCAAGGCCCTTGAGAACAGGAGTCTCAGGCCCTTCTTGAAGAGCCTCAATGTTTCTCCAAGATAATTCATTCGTTACTAGGCCCTTCAAGGCTACTAACATGGGGTCAACACCGGGCATTGACTGGCGTCAAAGAGAATTGTTATAGTCATACAGGGCCCATTTCAGGCTGTTCTCCTTGAAACTGATCCGAACCAGAGGTGGCACCTAATCTCCAGAAATGTCCTTTTCAGAGGACAATGAGTTATTGGTTTACATTGTCACTTGCTGAGTACACCCTCTGCCAGCAATTCTTAGTGGAGATTTCTTCAGGCACTGGATCTTCAGGCCTTTACCAGCTCCAACTTGACAGCCCTGCTACTGGGACTCCTTGAAGTTCCCAGTATTGACACAGTTGTCATTCCTCCTTGGCCAAGAGATATGGAGAAAGCATCAAGGGCCTTATGGAGGCACACTTCTGCCACTTTTGCCATTCTGTGGGACCCCCTCATGTAGTATTGTGCAGTCTCAGGGCCTGTATTTGACTCCATCATAGCCACAGAACCTCTTCCATTAGTGACCTTCAGATGTGGACTCTGCTTATGTGGATGTGCTGGGCAGGAAGGTTTTTACCTTGGCACATGCCCTTAAGTGTGTTTCTGCCCACCAGGCCCATATGGTGATCTGTGATTGTCACTTATGATTGCAGCTGCACAATCAGCTGCTATGCTGTCACGAGAAGGAAGCTGACAAGCCTTCAACCTTTCCACACAAAGTTTGAAGATAGCATGGCACCTGGCAAAGGCATCATATGACGCCAGAGAGGTGACCTCCAGACTAGTAGGAACAACAGTCTGTGAGTTGGTTTGCGTATCCCAAGCAGCACCTTTGGACCAACTGAATTTTTCTTCCCTAGGGTTAGGTAGAAACCCTCTTGCTCTTGTTCCAGAATGGCCCCAGCCAGGCCATGACCAGTTCCAGGTCTCACCAGATTTGTAAGGCGCTGTTACCCTCAGGTGTTCTTCCCCACGCAGAGGGCTGAGTGTACATGAATACCCTGAGGGTGAGCCAGATCCTCCCTCAGGAAAGGAAAGTTTGGTACTTTATTTATTTAGAAACATAGAATTTGACAGCAGAAAAGGACTGATTGGCCCATCCAGTCTGCCCTTTTTACCTACCTGCTAAAAAAGCCACAGATAATACTTTTATCTCTGGCTTTACCTCCTGTTATGAATTGCTAGAGTTTCCCTATGTCTATCCCATGCGGTTTTGAATTCCCTCACCAACTTTGCCCCCCACCACCTCTGCTGGGAGGCTGTTGCATGCCTCACCACCCTTTCTGTGAAGAAGTACTTTTCTCACATTGCCTTAGTCCACTCTTCTAGTCTCATGTCATGCCCTCTTATTCTAGAGCACCTTCTTTTTCTAAAGATGCTGCCCTCCTGTACCTATTTATTCCTTTAGGTACTTGAAGGTCTCTGTCATGTGTCCTCCTCTCCTCTGCTCCAAGGTATATATATTGAGCTCCTCCAGTGTCTCCTGATATGTTTTTTTTGTTCAGGCCTAGCACCATTTTTGTTGCCCTTCTTCGAACTGCCTCTGCCCTCTGTGTGTCCTTTTGGAGATGTGGCCTCAGAACTGGGTACAGTACTCTAGATGAGGTCTCACCAATGACCTGTACAGTGGCAACACCACTTCTTTTCTCCTGCTGGTGATACCTCGTCCTATGCTCCCCAGCATCCCTCTGGCTCTCCCCACAGCGTTGGCACATTGGTTGGCCACCTTACATTCATCAGATATGATCACCTCCAGATCTCATTCCTGTTTGGTGGTCATTAATAACTCCCTTCTCATCATTTAATCCTCTACTGGGTTCCTGCACCCTAAGTGCATGATTTTGCACTTCTTTGCATTGAATCTTAGCTGCCAAACTATTGATCATTCCTCCAGTTTAGCTAGGTCCTTCCACATTTGTTTTACCCCTCCCATAGTGTCTGCCCCATTGCAAATTGTAGTGTCATCTTCAAAGAGGGATACCTTCTCCTTATCCACTCTTCCATGTCACTAATGAAGATATTAAACAGTGCTGGCCAAAGGACTGATCCATGTGGCAACACACTGGTCACCCTCCCTTCCTCATATTTAGTTCTATCTACCTTAACCCTCTGTGTTCTGTCCCTCAACCAATTCCCAGTCCAGTTCACCACATTGTGACCCAATCCCAAACTGCCCAGTTTGCTTGGAAGCATCATCATGTGTGGAATGGTATTGAATGCCTTGCAGAAGTCCAGGTAGGCCATATGCACCACTTCCCTTCGATATACTTGCCTAGTAACCCAGTCAAATAAATCTATCAGATTTGCTTGATATTACTTTCCTGTGATTAACCTCTGCTGCCTCAGATCTTGTGCTCTGCTGGATTCAAGGTGCTCCACTTTTCTTTCTTTCAGCAGTGTTTCCATACTTTTCCCCACCACCGAGGTCAGGCTGACAGGTGTGAAGTTATCAACTTCCTCCCTGCTCCCACTTTTGTGGAGAGGGACTACATCTGTCCTTCTCCAGTCCTTTGGAACCACTCCCATATCTAGTGACTTGCCAAACAGGGCTGCCAGCACCTTCATTAACTCCTTTAATATTCTTGTGTACATTTCATCAGGTCCTGTTGCCCTGTCTCTCCTCTGTAAACAGATCAGTGTCCGCCTCCCTTTCAGTCCTGTTTCTTATCCAAGGGCCCGCCTATTCCCATTCTTATGTGAATACTGAACAGAAATATTTATTCAAGATTGATGATTTTTCCTGGTCTTGTTCCATACCCTATCCTTCCTTTAACGTATCTATAGAAAGTCTTGTCCCCTTTTTAAGATCTTTTGCTGTTTTTCCTTCGTATTTGTCATTGTGCTCTTGGCTGCTTTTCCTGTCTTCCTTTTATTTTTCTAGATACACTGCTCTGTCCTTCTTCTGTGTTTCCTTGTAGTTTCTGAAAGCCATCTCATACACATATTGAACCACACAGTGTGATGGTCACTGGAATCCAGGTTTTCACTCACCATGACATCTGCAGTTCTGTCCCTTTTGTTTAGTACCACATCTAAAATTGCTCTCTCTAGAGTTGGCTCAAGCGCTAGCTGCTTGAGGCATCCCCCTTGCAGGGAGTCCATGATGTCTTTGCCTCTGGCTGTGGCAGCCACTGGGTTGAGTCAATCAACATCTGGCAGATTGAAGTCACCTACCAGTAGCACCTCCCTTTTAGCTGCCATCATACGGATGGTTTCCAATAGATCCCCATCCATTTGCTCCTCTGTACTAGGGATCTGTAGATTGAGGCCAACATATTCAAAAAAGATGCATGGCACAAAATGGGGATGTGCCGCACATCAAGGGAAATATGCAGAAGCGTGATATTCAAATGGCAGAGATGCATCACACATGTTGGAATGCGTGATCATGCATTGATAAAGTATGTAGCACAGAAACAGGGCAGAGACATGAATGTGCTGGGACTATTCAGCCAAAATGTTTTGTGCATGTGCTGCACATCCCAGGGATATGCCACGTAAAGATAGAATGACAAAAGGATGGCCTAAATCGGTCAGCCACCCACAGGCAGGCCACAGAACTGCACATGGGTGCTCCTGAGACAGACTTTGGAGGTGCACCAGATTGTGCTCCAGGCACCCACACACAGCAGTCATACTAGGACAGTAATTCTCAATGCTGCAGGTGCTGTGACACCCCAACATTGCCCAGAAGGAAATCCCGTCACACTACTACAGGGTAGTAGTCACTTAGCTGACACATGCAGGTGCTATTGGATGCACCCCTGGCACACCAGTGGTGCAGACAGCACAATGCAACACATATACCAGAGGCCATGGCCTGCACCTATGTGGCCTTCAAGACACCTCCCGATGGTGGCATGTGCCCATGATGACATCTGGTGCAGTGGTGTACAGGAGGCCTGGTGGTACTGGTGGAAGCATGGCATGGTCCAGGGTCTTCCTAGTGGCACACACTGACAGCGGTACACCAGAGATGCACACTACATACCCGTGCCAGGCCCACACCACCCAGACCCGCAGACATGACACTAATGCCATCCTTGCTGTGTGATAGTATACCAACCGCAGTGACAGAAATACCGTGAAGACCATCACAGTGACATTTTTGGCAGTTCGCTGTGATGGTTTTTATGTTCCTGACACTATTGCCGGTGGGATGTTTGCCCCCTCCCCGAACTAACTCTGACTGTAGTTAGTAATCTCTAGTACAAGGGGTACGGGTGTGTGGGGGATAAGCCCCCCACAGAAAACACTTGTTCCCCCAGCAATGGCATAACACCAGTTGGCGGTGTTGTGCTGTCACTGTGCCAATGGTTGACAAATTTCTTGTCACTGTGGCATATTGGAACCCTGTGTGACAATGCCACAGGTGCACCACAGTAGGTTGGTGTGGTGTTCCAGTGGTGGACATTGCACAACTGTGAGCAGTGCAAGCATCACCTGTGGCCTGGAGGTGGTATGGGCATGCCTTATGGACACCAGACCCTTCCAATGTTGGGTGTACAGTCACCGTGGGCACAGATTTGGCCAGTTTTGGAGGGGACAACCAGGTTACAGTTCCAGGTGGGCCCTACTCACTCAGGTATCCGGTCACTGTCAACACCTTGGCATTTCTTGCCTTTCTCATACCTTATCCATTATAATAGGGTATGTAGGTACTGAAGGTGAATGTAAGGGGCATACAGGGCTGATTCATAAGGCATACTGATCAGAGTGAATCACCCTGGGCCCTCCCCTATTGATTCTCCAAGTGGGCTCCTGTGGCTACTGTCCAGGAGGGACCCCTGTACCCCAGTCAGACCCTGTACATGGGCATAGGGAACAGCACTGTACTCTGGCCACTGCAGTCCACCCACATACACACACATATACCATCACATCAGCCTGATGGGTTGCAGTACCTGCTGTTCACTTTTGTGGAGTGGTGGGTCTGCCCTGCAATGCTGGATCTGTGTATGCTACTGGTATGCAAATGCTTTGAATTTATTACAGTAATGAGAAGCATATGTGGGGACTGGGCTCGGACTGCGTAATGCAGCCATTTGCATGTACTGGCTGAATATTACAGTTCTCTGTGTCACGAAAGTGGCCACCCTTTGCACATGTCTGTATGCCCCACACAGGCTTAAGGACCAGGGACACTGGTTTACTGGGATTGAGAAAGGACAAATCCCATTTTGCACATTATAAAAAATGGTATTGCCACCGGTGTCTGCTAAGCCAAAATCCGTTTTTACCGAGGTTTGGCTTTATGTACTTTATTTAACATTTTTTAACTCTGCTAACATGCATTTTAGCAGTTTTGACCTCCACTATTGAACATCCTTCCATCCTTGTACCAATTTAAAGTTATTTTAGATACAAGATGTGAATGGCAGCAACAGCACAACATCCCCCATCCGTGAGGTGTGATGGAAGCAGCACTACGGCTCCAACCCTCAGGTGAGGTGGCAGTACCAACGGCACTACAGACCCATCCCTCTGGTGTGATGGCAGCAGCAACAGCACTGTTCCCCCCCCCCAGGTGTGATGG
The DNA here is from genome assembly GCA_016271365.2 of Neoceratodus forsteri. Lineage (NCBI taxonomy): Eukaryota > Metazoa > Chordata > Ceratodontiformes > Ceratodontidae > Neoceratodus > Neoceratodus forsteri. The sequence continues at coordinate 405,507,948 of CM057457.1, forward strand.
AAGCAGCAGCACTGCAGCACCTATCCATTAGGTGTGACAGCAGCAGTATTATGTTCCATATTCCTCAGGTGTGATGGCAGTATCAGCACTATGGCCCCATCTCTTAGATGGGACAGCAGCAGTACAGCATTCCCCATCCACCAGTGGTTATCGCAGAAGCACTACGGCCCCTGCCTCTTACATGTGATGACAGTAGCAACAATGCAGTCCACATCCCTAGGGGCGATGGCAGTAGTGACAGCACTATGATCCCTTTTCTTCAACACCCATACCCCACATGCACAAGTTATACATTACTTAGTCTCTTTGCTTGTTAGAACTCAGATGTGAATTAATCTGAACCACTACTACTAAGGTGGACCACCTTTATTTTTCCTATCATTTAACTGCCTGAACTGGATTTCTGCCTATGATACCACTGACCAGGGTTTGGGAACAGATTTGGGTGTTGGAGGACCGGCGGGGGATGAAGGCTTGAGAGCCAAACAACCACTCGTCTTGTCCTGAGAGGGAAGGTGTATTTACAACTCAGCATTTGCTGGTCCTAGGTGGCGGCTGGAGGCATGGCAACACATTGGCCCTCACTGTGAGAGGAAGCGTGATGGACATCAGCTTGTACCTTGACATCATGTGGCCTGTCACACTCACATGAAAATGTGAAAACACCTGCTGGCCACCTGAAGGGTTGCTGCTAGTCCCTCTGTAAGCATGAATCCCCAGACACAGGTCTGTGCTGACCCCTGCCATGCCTGGAATATACAGGAAGCACTTTAGGGTGATTGTCCTCCCCTGTTAGCTTCCCACAGGGGTAGGGGCCTACCTGATAGAAACATAGAATTTGACAGCAGATAAGGACCGCTTGGCCCACCCAGTCTGCCCTTTTCCCTACCTAATGGATAAGCTGCAGATCCTAGTTAACCAACAGCCTACTTCTTCTTACCTTCACCCACTAGAATTGCCTTATGACAGTCCCATTCATTCTTGAAATCCACCACTGTTTTTGACCCCACAACCTCCTCAGGAAGACTGTTCCATGCTTCCACAACCCTCTCTGTGAAAAAATACTTCCTCACATTACCTCTGAGCCATCCCCCCTCAATCTTCAAATTGTGCCCCCTTGTTCTTGAACACCTTTTTTTCTGAAAGTTGCAACCCTCTTGGACTTTGTTGATTCCCTTGAGGTTCTTGAAAGTTTCTATCATGTCTCCCCTGTCCCTCCTTTCCTTCAGGCTATACATATTAAGCTCCTTAAGTCTCTCTTCATATGTCTTCTGGTGCAGAACCTGCACCATTTTAGTTGCCCTACTCTGGACTGCCTTAATCCTATGTCTTTGTAGAGACTGGGTCTACAGAACTGCACACAATACTCTAGATGGGGTCTGATGAAGGGTTACTTCGGGTTACCTGGTAGTACACAAGGGATGGAGGCAGCAGGGTGCACAATCTCTGACTGTGTGGGAGAAGACAGTGGGCAGCAAGGTGCAGCAGCCTTGAATGTGGAGCAGGAGAGGGCTTGTGAGGCAAGGGACTAGTGGTAGTAGACTGCAGTTGCCTCAAATGTGATGTAGAGACACAGTTCATCAGGATGCCATATGGTGTTTCTAGTTTTACACAAACATGATGTATTTTCACACAGAAACCACAAAAAAGTGGAAATCTGTGAGTTCAGACAGTATATATGCTTGATATATGGAGGGACTGTTCAAAGTAAGGGAGGGGAAGGACACCCAAGGCCATGATATGAGACTGGAGGGAGGAAAGGTTCGGGAGGGAGATGAGGAGACACTTTTTTATGGAGAGGGTGGTATCTGGGTGGAATGTATTATCGGCAGAAGTGGTATCCAGTTGAACAGTGGGCTACTTCAAAAAGGGTTGGGACACGGCAAGAGGGAGGATTAAGGGAGGGGGAGGGTGGGAGGAGGGGACAGCTGCAGAATAAGGAGTGCTAGCCACACATTGCAGCAGACTTGATAGACCACTAGGCCTTTATTTGCTGGCAAATTTTGTATGTTTGTAAATACTGTAACAGAGCGTGACATGCACCTTTTTGTCAATCTAACATGAAAACAATGTTTGACATGAATGTATTTATGAAGGCACCATTAGACAAATTGTGTGAATTAACAACATTTTAATTTTTGTGTTCATTAAAGAACCCTGTGTTATATAGTTAGAAAAGGAGGCAATATAACACAGTGGTGTAAGGATCTGAGCTGCAAATCTGGTGACATCCAGCAGACCAGAGCTGGATTTGAATCCCACAGCTTCCACTTGCAAACTGTGTGACCCTGAGCAAGTCACTTAACTTCCTTGTGCTCCCAGGTCGTTCCTGTAAAAAAGCTTTCAGCTTAGTGTGCTATTCCTGGTTAAGCAACTAAAAAAAAAATTCAGTCTTGTTTAGAAAGAACTGAGAGCTGTGATACATACAAACTGATTTCTCACAGACAGACTTCCAATAGTTCAATTCAGCTTTGCAACTCAAATGATCAATTTTTTTAAAGGAAGAAGATGATAGATTTTAAGCTGATCTATCTGAACACAAAGCAAAGTATAGGTTTGTAGAAATCTGGGGAGCTCAGCAAACCATTATTTCTACAGAGTGCTGCTCTGATTGGCAATCTGAAACAGCAATCTGCTCCAACATGGCACCTCACTCTCTAAACTTGACTGAGAGGACAGAAATAACTTCACTGTTTTCAGCCACTGTAGAACAAGTTAAACATGATGATTTAAAGAAAAACACAAAGCCAAACAGCATGAAATTTTCAGGTAACACTAATCATGACACAGGGATGTGAATATCAGCTTTTAAAGCTTGTATTAAAATATGTACAATGTTTTTTTTTTTTAAATATTTTAATACAAGCTTTAAAAGCTGATATTCACATCCCTGTGTCATGAGTAGTGTTATCTGAAAATTTCATGCTGTTTGGCTTTGTGTTTTTCTTTAAATCAGCATTTTTAACTTGCTCTACAGTGGCTGAAAACAGTGAAGTTATTTATGTCCTCTCAGTCAAGTTTAGAGAGTGAGGTGCCATGTTGGAGCAGATTGCTGTTTTAGGAAGATATTTAAGAGGCAGATTGTCAAGGACGCAACAGACATTGCCACTTTTCTTTATGTTGTGGCAATGTCTGTTGCGTCCTTGACAATCTGCCTCTTAAATATCTTCCCTTCGTAGCCACTCTGCAGGTTTTTGCTATAAACACGTACGCTTCTGAATTTGTCAACCTCAGAATGTGGCAGTGTTTAAAAATAGTACAGCAGAAATGGGTTCTAGCTGTTCTCCAGAACAAACCTCTCTTCCAAGTGTCTTGTACATGTTGGCAGAGTTTGGTGCCAGACTTGAAACCATTACCGTCCTTCATGTTTTTTAATTGTAAGTTATTTGGTGCAATTTCTTTTTTTTTTTTTTTACTTTCTTTCTTTATCTCCTCCTTACTACCCCTGGAGCCCCCTCCTTCCGTCCGCTCATGTCCTCCTCAACCTACCTTGGGGATCTGCCCCTAGAGTGCTTGTCCTCCTCCTCCTCGCACATCGGGGTCTGTCCTGCAGGTGGCCTGGGGGACTTAGGGCGGCCTTCATCTAGGGCTGCCAGGGTTTTTTTTCCGTTTTTCTCCCTTCACGTCCGCCCCCTAGGGCGTCGGTCGCTTAGGGACGTCGTCCCGAAGGTGGCGATGCTAGCCGTCAACACCCTCATGCGTCAGCGGCGTCCCCTCCCGACTCCGTTGGCCGGGCCGCTCCATCCCTCAACTGTCGGTGCTTCCACCGGCTGCGAGGTGATGCAGGCCTGGCGCTCATAGTTCCCACCCTGAGGAGAGAGCATCCGTAGCGCCGATCCTTCCCTCTCCCCTGCCGACCCCCGGCAACCCGAGTCCGTTCCCGAACCCGGGTCGCCGGCGTAGCGCGAGGTGAGGCTTCCAGCACCTCAGCCCTCAGCGCCACCGGGTCAGCTGGTGCAATTTCTTATGTTACCTTATAGTGTTAAGTTATTCTGTATGTCATAGTTTATGCTCCGATAGCCAAGTATCACTGTCAGGACTGTATTAATTGAAGTGGTTTAATCTGAATGAACACAGTGAAACTGCAGTATATAGAGTTTTCCCTACATCCCCCTCCACCTCCTCACTCCTCCTACTCACCATTCACTTGCACTCTCTCTCCCCTATCCAGGTCTGACTCCTCCCCTACCTAATGCTATTTAACCTGACTTTTTCCCTTCTCTCTCTCTCTCTCTCTCTCTCTCTCTCTCTCTCCGCTGCTAGCCTACCTGGGCTAACCGCCTCTGGAGCAGCGGAATCACCACAAGCCTAAAGGTACGGAATTTGGGTACCCGAAAAAGAACCGCCATTCTCTTTGTTTGCTGCTTGCTGACTGTGGATTTTGAATCTTGGTGCCTTTTTTCTTTAGACTGCTACTGTTGTACGGAGCGCTCTCACCTACATGACCCTCGACACAAAGCTATTTCAGATAGCCTAATCAGTCTGAATCAAGGGCTGGGCACCCTACCACTAGCTTTGGTAGCTTGTCAGTTAAAATCCTTATTTACTGCGTTTCACAAAAATTAATCTCAAGCTACTGAAACAGGACCCCCTGGTGAATTGCCTTCTCTGAACTGTGTTATCATGCTCACAGTTTGGTTGCAAATTTTTTTGAACAGTAATTTGGGTAACAGCTCACTGTGGGACTTCTGCAGGAGGGAGCAGAGTCGAGGAGCACTTCACAATTTCTGTTGATCCTGGTGGGCTGTTCCTGGCAGCAGCTCATGCAAGGAGTCGATCATTACCCTGCAGCCACTGTGCAGTTGCTCCCCACCCGCCCCTCAATTCCTCCCACCCTTAGCTGGTGCTAATATATAGGCAGTTAAATCTCACGTGGTGTACTGACGTGGAGCGTCTAAAGCCAAATAAAATGAACTCCCTAGTTCTTCATTTGCAGCTTATATCTGCTGGCCACTAGGGGCCCCCTTTGTCCTATCTCTTATCGTAGTACCTTAGCTGGCTGTAGTAACAGAGCTGTGTGTGTGTTCTGGTATCTCTGAGTACTCTCTACCCTTTACCCTCTCAGCACTTTCTCCCCTCTTCTCCTGTCCTACTCAACAGCCTAAGGATGCTGCTCCTGGTTAAATGCCTCCTTACCTTTCTCCCTTTACTGGCTTTAGACTCCTTGCTACCAATTCTTGCCAACTGCTCCACCTTCGATACTGCCTTCTCCTTCTCAAATATGTTACTGGAAAAATCCTTGGCTAAGGCACCTCCACTGGGCCTTCGTTACTAACCCATCGCTTCTGTCATTAGACTCCTGATCAGTAAGAAAATCTCTGTCCGAGGTTGTGCCCCTCGCATTGTCCTACACTTCACAATATGGATTGTAATACACTCTCTGGTGACACTGAGCTAAACCCTGGTCCCAGAAGATCGAACACACAACTGCACCATGCCATCCCACCTCAAGTGCCCAAACCCCCTGGACTATCCATCTCCCACATTAATATCAGAAGTCTGTCAGCCAGTCTCCCTGAGCTGGAAGCATGGGTACAAGTTCATAACCCTGATATCCTTGCACTGTCAGAAACTTGGCTAAAATCCTCAGTTCCTAACTCAGCATGTGCCCTCCCAGGGTACAATATGCTTTGCATGGACTGAATCACTCCCAAGAGGGAGGTGGTCTGGCGTTGTATTTCAAATCACGTCTTAATATAGCTCTAGTACCTGGTACCCCCCTTAGTCATTGTGAAGTAATGCACACTGTCCTCCTATTGGGAGGCACAAAGAAACTCCACATCCTGAATGCCTATTCCCCTCCAAGAAATAGTAAGCTCGGTCTTGAGGAACTCATTAACCAACTACCCTCGGTATCTGCTAAAAGTGACACTATCTGCCTTGGGGATTTCAACCTTGACTGGCTGGGCCTGAATACTTCTCACTTAGCATCTACTCTTAGCAAAGCTAACTTGACTCAAATTATTGCATCTCCCACCAGAGTCTTCTCCAATGGTTCCAGCAGGACGTTCATTGACTGGATACTCACCAATAGAGTAGACCGGATTAGCTCCTTGGGAATCCTAGTGGACTCCATCAGTGACCACTGTCCCATATACTGCACATGGGAGGCCTCTCCCCCAACTTATCCTCCGAAAATCCTATCCTTCCTTAATTTTGCCCTCCTGGATACAGCAGCCTTTCTTCAGGACCTCAGCCTGGCTGACTGGGCTCCTATGTTCATCACCAATGATGTCAACTATGCTACTAAATATTTTACCAACATCTTAATATCCCTACAGAAGAAATATATCCCCTCCTCAACTCGTAGGGTCAAGGGCAAACCTACTAAGTGGCTTAAGTGCCCACTACTCCAGCGCCTAAAACTAAGGGGCAGACTATGGGTGAAATGGAAATCCTCTGCCCTACAGTCAGACTATGAAGAATATTGGGACTGAAAAATGCCTGCAATAAGGAAGTCAGGCTGGCCAAAAGCAACTACTACTACTGGGAGCTACTTCACTCTTCCTCTTCTAATCCTAAACAATACTGGGCATGAATAAATGAAATCCTTGGGAACAGGCCACAGACTCCTAGGGAAATGTTGGTAAATGAGGTCAGCTGCAACCATCCCCTAACTATTGCAGAAGCTTTTAGCTCAAACTTCACAACACTCAACACCTTCCCTCAGGCTTCTTCTCCTGGCTCTCCTACTTCCCTTCAGGTCATCTCTCCTCATGGCAGTGTGAGTATGGATGGACTTGAACCTAGGATCCTCCGGCTGGCGGCCTCCCTATTAGCAACACCAGTAACAAGACTTTTCAATCTCTCCATCTCCACCTCAGCTGTTCCCCTTATTTGGAAATCAGCCAGGATAATTCCGGTGATCAGAAAAGGCGACCCAATAGATTAACTAATTAAAGGCACATTGTTATACTGCCTACCCTTAGCAAACTACTTGAAAAAACTAGTGCATGGCCAGGTCATCTCTTGACTGACTGAACACAATCTTCTGTCTCCTATCTAGCATGGATTTAGGCCTGGACACAGCACTACCACGGCACTTACTCTGTTCACCAGTGATGGCAAGACAAACATGGATAATGGACTACTCACCAGAGCCGTATTCATCAACCTTACTAAAGCATTCAACCTGGTTAACCATCCCCTCTTACTTCTCAAACTACAGGGCCTTGGTGCTACTCGCCCCACCTTGTCCTGGTTCAAAAGCTATCTTGACTGACATTCCCAAACAACCTCCTTCTGCAAAGTCCTATCATCTCCCTCTGCCATCTCCTGTGGTGTACATCAGGGATCTATACTGGGACCATTGCTGTTCTCCATCTTTGTCAATTCTATACTGACCTCCACCACCCACTGTAAATCTATCATATACGCTGCCGACTTACTTCTATTTACTGCCTCCTCATCTGTCAATAACATCAAACATAAAAACATAGAATTTGATGGCAGATAAGGTCCGCTTGGCCCACCTAGTCTGTCCAATATCCTACCTAACAGATAAGCTGCAGATCCTAGTTAACCAACAGCTTACTTCCTCCTACCCCCCACTAGGACTGCCTTAGGTCTGTCCCATGCATTCTTGAATTCCCCCACTGTTCTTGACTCCACAACCTCCTCAGGGAGGTTGTTCCATGCATCCACAACCCTCTCCATGAAAAAATACTTCCTCACATTGCCTCTGAGCCATCCCCACTCTATCTTCAAATTGTGTCCCCTTGTTCTTGCACATCTCTTTTTCTGAAAGATGCTGCCCTCTTGGACTTTGTTGATTCCCTTGAGGTACTTGAAAGTTTCTATCATGTCCCCTCTCTCTCTTCTTTCCTCAAGGGTATACATATTAAGCTCCTTTAGTCTTTCTTCGTATGTCTTCTGGTGCAGACCCTGCACCATTTTGGTTGCCCTCCTCTGGACAGCCTCCACTCTGTCTATGTCTTTGCAGAGATGGGATCTTCAGAACTGCACACAGTACTCCAGATGGGGTCTCACTAACTGTCTGTACAGAGGGATAACAACTTCCTGTTTTCTACTATTGATGCCTCTTCCTATGCATCCCAGTATCCCCCCAGCCTTCCTTACTGCCTTCTCACACTGCTTGCCCACCTTTAGGTCATCTGATACAATTACCCCCAGGTCCCTTTCCATTTTTACTGTTGGCAGTATCTCACCCCCCCACTGTGTACTCTTCCCCTGGGTTTTTGTTTCCCATGTGCATTATCTTGCACTTCTTTGCATTGAATCTGAGCTGCCATACATTTGACCATTCCTCCAACCTTGCCAAGTCCCTTCTCATCCTTTCCACTCCATCTTGTGTATTAACCCTGTTGCAGTTCTTTGTGTCGTCTGCAAAGAGACATTCTCTTCCTTCCAGTGCCTCTGCAATGTCACCTATAAAGACATTAAAAAGGACCGGTCCCAGTACTGAACCCTGCGGTACCCCGCTAGTAACCCTCCTTTCTTCACTGTGTACTCCATTTACTACTACTCTTTGCGTCCTGTTGTCTAGCCAATTTTTTATCCAGACTACCACCTTGGGGCCCACTCCAAGGCTGGCTAACTTGTGTATTAATCTTTTGTGTGGAACTGTATCAAATGCCTTGCTAAAATCTAGGTAGACAATGTTCACAGCCCCTCCCTGGTCTACTACTTTGGTCACCTAGTCAAATAAATCTATTAGATTTGTCTGATATGACCTTCCCATCATGAATCCATGCTGCCTTGGGTCCTGTGCCCCACTGGCCTCTAGGTACTCAACAATTCTTTCCTTCAGAAGTGATTCCATCATTTTCCCTACCACTGAGGTCAAACTGACTGGTCTGTAGTTTCCTGCCTCTGTCCTGCTCCCACTTTTGTGAAGAGGAATCACATCTGCCCTCCTCCATTTCTCAGGTACCACCCCATCCTCCCATGATTTGTTAAAGAGAGTAGTCAGTGGTGTCACTAGTTCTACCCTTAGTTCTTTTAGAATTCTTGGGTGAATCCCATCAGGCCCCATTGCTTTGTCCACCTTCAATTTTAATAGTTCTTTCAGAACTCTTTCTTCTGTAAATGGACTGGTATCGACCCCCGTCTTCAGAGTGTTTCTCTTTTTTGGTTTAGGTACCTCCCCTTCCTCTTCCTTTGTGAATACTGAGCAGAAATATTCGTTCAGTATCTCTGCTTTTTCACTGTCCCCCTCTACCCACATTCCTTCTCCTTTATTAAGCCTCAGTATCCCTCCTTTGGTCTTTCTTCACTCCCTAATGTACCTATAAAAGGTCTTATCCCCCTTCTTAACAGAATTGGCTATCCTTTCCTCAGTTTGGGCCTTTGCTATTCTAACTACCTTCCCAGCCTCTTTCTGCTTTAACTGATAAAGTTATCTTCCCTGCTCCTTCTGTGTTTCCTTATATTTCCTGAATGCTATCCTTTTCTCCTTAACCTTCCCAGCCACCACTTTTGAGAACCATAGCGGTTTTTCCCTTCGTTGGGTTTTATTGATTTGCTTTACACAAAGGCTTGTTGCCTCTGTGATGGTTGTTTTGATTACTCCACATTGTTCTTCACCCCTCCTTCTTGCCTGTTGCTAGTGCTTTTCTAAGGCACTCTCTCATTTTCCCAAAGTCAGCCCTCCTAAAGTCCAATACTCTTGCTTTTGTATGGCTTGATTGTATGGCTGTGTTTATCGTGAACCACACTGTTTGGTAGTCGCTTGTTCCCAGATGGCTACCCACCTCTACATCTGAGATTCTTTCTCCGTCCCCATTTGAGAGTACCAGGTCTAAGATTTCTCCCTCCCGAGTGGGTTCCAATACTAGCTGTCTGAGGCATGCCCTCTGTAGGGCATCAAGAATGACCCTGCTCTTAGATGTGCCTGCAGCAAAGGTGCTCCAATTAACATTGGGAATATTCAGGTCCCCCATCAACAATATCTCCCCTTTTTCTGCCATTCTAAGGAAGCCTTCTATCATTTTCTTGTCCATTCCCTCCCCCTGAGATGGGGGTCTGTCTACAACCCCCATGCGGATTGTGGTGCCATTTCCTGTCTCCAGGGTGACCCAGAGTGCCTCATCTGCTCCCTGTTTACTCTTTAGTTCTGTTGCTTTGATCCCTTCCTTTACATAGAGAGCTACTCCTCCTCCTCTTTTACCCTCCCTGTCCCTCCTGTAGATTGTGTATCCTGGTATGTTGACATCCCAGTCATGGTTCTCTGTGTACCATGTTTCTGTGACTGCCACAATATCCAGGTAACCCTCTTCCATCAAGGCCACTAGTTCAGGGAGCTTGTTACACAGACTACGGGCATTGGTACTCATCACCCTCCACTTTTTGATAGCTTTACCCCTTTTAGCCCCATTCCTGTCCTTACTGCCTTTGCCTTTTTTTTTTACATTTACCTCTGTCCTGCTCCCTAATAACTTCTCTACCTTGGTGTTTACCTCACTAATTACCATGTTTTGTGAGGGGTGGCTGTGATTTCCCTACTCCTTTCAGTGCCTCCCCCCTTGGCTAGTTGAAATACTTGCCAATGAAGCATTTAAACCTCTCACCTAGGATCTTGGTTCCCCCCTGGACAGATGCAGACCATCGCACCAGTATAGGTCTGCATCCATCTAGGTGGCTCCCCAGTCCCCAATGAAGCCAAAACCCTGAGCTCCACACTAGTTTTTCAACCACTCATTAAAATCCCTGGTGAGGAGTGCCCTAGCATCACCCTTGCCATAGACAGGCAGCACCTTCGAGAAGGTTACCGTATGCGCTACTTGTCTAAGGCCCCTCCCCAGCTCTACAAACTTCTTCTTGCACTGCTCTGATCCCATTCCTAGCCAGGTCATTTGTCCTATGTGGACAATGACATCCAGCTCCCTCCCTCTTGCAGCTCCTCCCACGATCCTGAGGATTTGCTTCCTGTCCCTCAAGCGTGGTGCCAGGAGGTACCTTACCCTCTCCCCTTCATCCCCATTTCTACCCCTAATGATTGAGTCCCCACCAGGAGTTGTTTTCTTCCCTGTGGGATCCCATACCACCCTCCTGCGGGTCTCCTTTGTGAAGGTTCCCAGCATCCTCCTTGGTCTCCACTGCAGGTGCCTCCATAGAGGAACCACTATCCACCAGAAGAGTGAATGAATTGTGGAGATGTACAGCTGGAGGGATGCAACTCTGTCTCACCACCTTCTCCCTCCCTGAGCCCACCCTGGTCCAGCCTCTCCTCTTTCTTGGTAACCTCTGAGGTAGTGGCATTGGCCCTGGTGGTCCCTGGGTGGGGGAGAAGGTTTCACGAATCCTAGCCAGGTCAGCCTGGAGACGGGTAACCTCCTCTCTCAAACCAGAGAGGTGCCTGCAAATAAGGCAGCATTGCAGCCTCCAGAATGTCTCCCAGAACACTGCCACCCCACAGCCATTGCACTGCACCACTCCTATCATGTCTTATTTTGTGGCCCCTCTCCTGTTTCTCTGTATGCTTACTCTCTCCTCTCCTTACAACTCTCACCCTTCCTGTTCTGGGACAGCAACTTCCTATCTTCTTTACTAGCCTCCTTTTTCCTTGCAATGCACACCTATCATCCTCTTTCAGTCAGATCAAGGACTGGCTCTCCTCAAACCAATTAATCCTCAATCAATCAAAGACTCAGGCCATGCTTTTTGGGTCCATAAGGAAAGTCAATGTCGAATCCCACCACCTGAGGGTCCAGTGCCCAGATGGATCTGTACTAACCAACACAAAATCCTTCAAATACCTAGGGGTGATTCTTGACCCCCAACTCCACTTCAGCCGGCATATCAATGAGGTCTGTCAATATATCAACTTGAAGATCGGAGCTGCATACAGAGTATGCCACCCACTCACTGCTTCAGCCTAGATCTCTGTGGGTCTTACTCCCAGGACTGAAATATGCTCTCTCAGTCTTCTCTCATGCTAAAGCAGTGGATCTGCATAAATGGGAACCACATACAATAACATCTGTAGATTTGCCCTGTCAGCCCCCCATCTCACCCATCACTGCCTTCTCTACTCTACACTAAACTGGCTGTCTCCCGATGGTATACGCTTCTACACTCTGGGTAACTTTATGACTCCTTATCCCGTCCACCAAGTCCTGATGCACTAGCGGCTATGCTCAAACCAGGTATCCAAGCCCGTCACCTAAGGTCTTCAACTTCTCCCCTACTCACTGTTCTTCCTTGCTCTACTAAAATGGGTGAATGTGCTTTCTCCCATCTTGCTGCCAAATTCTGAAACTCTCTTCCTACTGACAAAGCATTCCCCATCTCACAACTCATTCAAAAAAGCACTTTTTTCTTACTTGATCTCTCCTGGTATCTGCAAGTGCACCTAATTTCCCTCTCTGGACCCTTCTGCCCTCTCCATGTCTAACACTTGCTAAGTAGTCATTCTGAATTCCTGTGTAATCCTTGAATTGCTAAGTAGTCACACCAAGCTCCTAAAAAAAATCTAGCTAGCTGGTTTAGTATTACCTCCTCCTACTCTGGTTGTTTTTTTCTCTGTACCCTTTTCAACCACCCTGTGTGGTGGTCCAGTGTTGCTGTGTTTATACCTGTCTTTGTTACACTGTGCCCCCTTACTGTTGTACATTCCCGGGTCATGCTTGAAAATAGGCAGGTTTTTTGCCTAACGCACTTACCTGGTTACCAAAAGCTAATAAATAAATAAATGTTCACAAATCAAAACTCATTTTTAGTTAAAACAACCTTAAAACAACCTGGGGCATAGCAAATAAAAACACATTTGGAGGAAGTTCTGTCTCTGGTCTCTGTCCAAACATTATCTGCAGAGTCTCTGGTCCCCATTCATGTTTAGAGATCAATGGTAACCATTTAACACATTAATAAAAGCCTGAATTCAAGTCCCTGTGTCATGAGTAGTGTTTCCTGAAAATATCAAGGTATTTGGTTTTGTGACTTCCTTTAAATCAGCATTTGTTAACTTGTTCTGCAATAACTGAAAACAGTCAGGTTGCTATATAGCAAGGGAAAAAACAGAGTTTTGATGAGAAAGAACTAAGAGCCCTGATACAGACAAGCTGATTTTTCATATGCATGCCACTTGAATTCAGCACTGAAACTCAAATGATCAACTTTTTATAAGAACAGACTGACAGATTTTCAGCTAATTCATCTGAACACAAACCAGAGGCTGAGTTAGTAAAAACCCTAAACAGCAAACAATTAACTCTACAGGCTGCTCTAACTGGGAAGTTAACAGCTCTTCAGTCAAGCATGGACTTGCAGTGCTGGAGCAGCAGCTTACTCCAATATGATGTCATCAATCTCTAAGGCTCTGCCAGAGGGACAGAAACAGACTGCCTGTTTTCAGTCAGTACAGGACTGTTTTTAGTCCATGCAGAACAAGTTAACAAATGCTGATTTAAAGAAAACCACAAAACCAAATAGCACAGAATTTTCTGGAACCTCAGAGACTTGCATTAAAGTTTTTTTTATTAACAATGGGTAAAGTGGTTACCATTGATTTTTAACAGCTCAATGTGCTTATGCAACTGGATGGCATGACATGAATTGATGCTTGTGTAACTTGATTTGCTTTCTGGCTTTTCACCTCTCTATCTGTGGGATATACCACCCTGTAGGGGTACGATATAAGGAACCCTAGAGGATGGTTCCCCCCTACAGGTGCTGTGGGAATTAATGAATAAGCTAAAGGTAGGTTAGAAAGAAGCTCATGGGTAGGACAGATGAGCTGCTGGAGGAGGAGGGGTGGATGTTGGGCAATGAAAAAATTAATCCTAGTGAGGCACAGGATGTATGACCTTTTAAGCTTGATGGGGGAGTGACGTTGTTGCTCTACCAATTGAACCTTGGGCTTAAAGCCTTCCCATTCAATGTGCTTGCACAACTGGATGAGATGAAATTAGATGATGCTTGTGTAACTTGATTTGCTTTGTGGCTTTCTGCCTCTCTATCCATGGGATATACCACCCTGTAGGTGTACGAAGCAAGGAACCCTAGAGGAAGGTTTCCCCCCACAGGTGCTGTGGGAATGAATGCGTCAGCTAAAGGTAGGTTAGGAAGAAGCTCAAAAAGAATACCCAAAGATGTCGCGCTTCTAAGTGGCAAGGATGATGAATGAATTCTGAGAAGATAAGGGCTGACTTCCTAAGGAGAGAGGGGGAAAGCTGGAGCCACCATCCACCTCCATCCAACAGTGGAACCTAACTAACTAACTGAAGAAAGCACTAACACTAATTAATATTATGACCATCGGCATGGAGGAGAACAAAAAACCCTATGAGGAGGAAACCTCTGGGGATCCAAGGCCTAGGTCGCCTTCCCTCCAGGCTTATGATGTTTGATTTGAGGAAGTATGTCAGTAAAGAGAATGGTCCATTAACTAGGGATATGAGTAGGGAGGATGATGACGGGATTGGGAAAAACTCCAAAGAAGCACAGATTAAAGAAGGAACATGAGGCAACAGGGACCCAAGAAATGTATGCTTGAGTAGTCGATGGGAGGGAGTAAATCCATGTAGAAGTCAGAGGAGCAAGGGGTATCCAGATGTGCTCATGAGGAGACTGAGGATAATGCAGACTGGCTTGATTAAGCAATGTGAGTGAGTAGACACTAAGGTTGATGAGGCATGCATGATTATAGATGTGAACAATTAGTCCCCAAGCGATTAGACCCTGATGCTGTAGTCAATGAGGTAGCATAGGAGTTAATGATAGGAATGCTCGAGTAAGTGATGTAAATAGAAAAACCTTGCGGTAAGGCTGAGTGAATGATGACTGGAGTTATGAACCAGATACATGAGGCAGAATGGCTGCAGGTTGATAAGGTGATGTAAGAGTCATGAGAGGTACAATAAGGTGGCATAAGAGTCTTGATATGTACACCCAAAAAGAAATATTGATTGCAGGGCTCCAGTGGAGTGAATCCTGAAAGGCTGGTACAGAACTGGAAGAGGAGGAAACAGGAATGAACTTGGAAAGGAAATTGAATGAAGGTAGTATGGCCAGATGGAGACAGCTGATGCATACTGATTGAGTGATTGAAATAGATGAGCAGGTCGAAGTGAGGTATCATGGACCAGCATGTCCTGGACTGGAGAATGAGTCAATTCAAGGTAGCATGGAGATGAGGTGGTATAGGAGCTATGAATTCAATGATTAGACCTTTGTCTGGGACTAGATGCTTGAAAGTGAAAGAGGAAGTATGATGCCAAGAAGGCATGCCTGTGTCTGGAACCAGAGGGTAGATGAGACATGAATGAACTGGAAAGTGAACTTGAACTATGGCAGAGAACAGTCAGCCAGCCCTTAGGAAAAGGGCAATAGACAGGAAGTCATGTATTGGGAGGAGATGAAATTGAATTCAGGTACTTGAGGGACAGTATGGATGAGGGAAGGCTGACCGACATCAGGAGTCATGATAGGTATGCCCAAAAGAAATACTGAATGCAGGCCATGAGGGGATTGAATCAGTGATGGCCGGTACGGGAGCCAGATGGAGTCAGCCGAGGCATATGAATGAAGTGATGGAAAAAGATGAGCAGTACAGATTGAGTGATTGAAATATATGAGCAGGTCAAGGTGAAGTATCATGATGGAGAGAATCCATGAAGGCCGGAACAGGTAAGGCAAGGCAGCTGAGGAGAGGGAGAAGAACGAGTACATCTCAAAGCATGTCAAAATGAGTGCTCCGAAAGGAGAGGAAGCACCAAAGTAGAACTGGTGGCAGAAATGCTGCTGAAGGTAGGCCAAGTCAAGGCAAAGGAGGGCCCGGGTTGAATGCATGGAGCCCCATAAGCAGGTTTATGTCATTGAGTGATGCTGAGTGCAGCTGAATGTGCTGGAATACAGAACTGAGAGAGAAGAACAGGTTGAGGGCATAAGAAGACTGGGAGGAGGAACCTGAAAACAGACTTGCACCTAATGGTACCAGCATGACAAAAGAATGATCAATTTAGTCATCTGCAATACAGAAGTAAAATGCAGGTTGACAAAAAGAAAATGCTACCAGTGTTTAGCCAAATAAATAGCTGAGATGTGCCTGCAACAGTTTGATATGCAGATTGCAAATACTACGACAGGAAATCTGAACTCGGAATAAACAGACTGTGCAGATAGTTACATTTTGGCAGCCCTGTGTCAGTCGTATCCAGTAAAGAGCATGAGATGTAAAATATAAGAGAACAGGGAATATTTATGACTACATAGATTAAATGCCCACAGTTCACTGCTGAAATTTAAAAAAATCCATCCGGTTCGTGCAATGCTTTGAATCACTGACACGAGGTTCAAATACATCCCACCATATAAGGTGAACCACAGATACAATTATGGTGCCTCATACTGGTACAGATTAGGTGATGTGTTGCAAAACAGAACTGTTCTGGAACCGGAATGCACACACCGAAATGAGGGGTTGTAGCAAGGAGGGCATGAGCCAGAGGGATGGGCGAGAGTGAGGAGAAGGAGCTGCCGAAAATGGCTTGAGTGGGCAGAACGGGACCGCATGGGAGATGGCCAGAATAGAGGAAGAGCAAGCCTGTGATGGAGAAATGCTGAGGAGGTAGAGCCGGAGTGGCGAGGAAACCGCACAGCATGAAGAAACCATGACATGCGCCAGAGGGGGTCCAGGGAGTCGGCAGACCCGGAATGAAATGCAGGGTAGAGGGAGAAAACAAGCCTCAGACTGGAGAGGAGGAGAACAGTGAGGTGAGATCAGAGCCAAATCACTGAGTAATAACACCAACTTAAAAAGTAACAACAACAAAATGGACCTCAGACACAATATTTAAATACCAAAACCATACCAAAACACTTGTTGCCTAATGTATAAATCACACACATGATGGGCAGGAGTGAAATTTGGAAAATATTCTCACTCCTGTATCGTGAGGCATGGCTATCCCACTTGTGCCTTCGGCACTCATGGGATATCCATGCCTCACTCTGCAGGAGTGAGAACATTTTCCATAGTCCACTCCTGCCCATCATGTATCCCCTATATATATTTACACACACACACACACACACACACACACACACACACACACTGTGTATATGTGTGTGTGTATATATATATAAGGGATACATGTTGGGCAGGAGTGGAATATGGAAAATAGTCTCACTCCTACACAGTGAGGCATAGATATCCCATGAGTGTCGAAGGCACGAGTGGGATAGCCATGCCTCACGATACAGGAGTGAGAATATTTTCCATATTCCACTCCTGCCCATCATGTGTGCAATTTATACGATAGGTAACAAGTGTTTTTATATGGTTTTTGTATTTAAATATTGTATCTGAGGTCTGTTTTGTTGTTGTTACTTTTTAAGTTGGTGTTATTACTCAGTGATTTGGCTGCTGCGTGTTAGTCTGCTCAACTGTGGGATAGGGATTGGTGATATGAGAACAGCTCAAGAAAATCTCTTCAACATTCATTGTTTTCTGAGGGTGATGCAATTTTTGCTTATTCGTCCATGGTGCTTCTGAAGTTTTAGGAATTCATTTTGAAAAGCTCATTGTACAGAAATACTGTTTTCAGTCAAGTTTTTGTCATTTGTTTTCAATGTTTAGTACTGCTCCAAGTGTACTGCTTTCAGCTTCTGACTTTTTAGAAACTGCTTTCACACTATGCAGGTGGTGTGTAATTAGGTAGACTGATGATTTCATTTTCAGTTTTAAAACAAGTTCCAGATTGTAGTGCTTAACTGATGCTGCAGTGAGAATATCGGGTGATGACATAGCTACTATAGGTGTAAATGGATTTATTTTCACTTCAGTTATGTCATCACCCAGTATTCTCACTGGGGTGAGAATAGATGTTTTAATTCTCAATGAATACACAACACCCCTATTGTATTAATGTATTTATAAAATGGGTAGGAAAAATTATGTCTGCTGATATGTTGGAACACATCACATGACTGTGCGTATATCAGAGCACGACTGCATAACTGCACTTTTACCCCCCTCCAAAACAATTTTGAAATTTTATAAGATAGATAAACCATTCTGAGATGTACGGTCGCGCTCTGATATATGCACGCCTTGGTGGTTACACTGCCTGTGGCCTTGTGTAATAACACACACCAAGGCGCAGGTATATCAGAGCGTGTCCACACACCGTAGAGTGGTTTATATATCTATTACATATATATATATATATATATATGTGTGTGTGTGTGTGTGTGTGTGTGTGTGTACATACACACAGAGGTGTGTGTGTGTGTGTGTTATATATATATATATATATATATATTTATACAACAGGTGTGAAACTAAATCTGCCAAGATAAACATGTTGGAACACCACTTCAAGGTGCTCCATGCCCTAGACTGACCATCCCTTGAAGCTAGACTAGTTTATCCCTCCCTGTGCCTGACCTTTAAACTACAACAACCTGGATCCCCAAAGTCTACAAGACCTGCGTGCCCCTAAAACTAACAGGAGAGAGCTCAGGTCTACTGATCAGAAATTACTTGAAATACCCAGAGCCAAATCATCTATTGGTCTTTGGTCTGCCAGGGTAGCCCAACCCAAACTCTGGAATAATCTCACAAGAGAGCTACAGGACAGTACCTCTCCTGCGGTG
Organism: Neoceratodus forsteri; assembly: GCA_016271365.2. Lineage (NCBI taxonomy): Eukaryota > Metazoa > Chordata > Ceratodontiformes > Ceratodontidae > Neoceratodus > Neoceratodus forsteri. Next base: position 405,526,506 of record CM057457.1, read on the forward strand.
TTCAAGAAAGCACTAAAATCACATCTGCAGGCAGGGGCCCTGTGCTGCTGCCTCAATTTAGGCTGCCCAAAGGCTCTCCTGAACAGGGGGAGGGTTGCCAAAGAATAACAGTTTCTGGAGGGAGGGTACGCTAAGGAGAGTAGGATGCTACAGCTACGGCACTTATCTATGTGGGTTATCATTGATGTGTCTGTTCTCCTTGTTGTCCTAACAAAAATATCCAGGCTACTGCTTGGAATCTGTCTATGATGTACTACATGCTGCTATGTATATTCTTACTGCACTATGTGAACCCTGATTCACTGAATGTATCAAAGCATTGGTTTTCTTCTCCCTTAGGTGCATGCATCTAATCCTGGGTCGCCCCTGAAAAAGGGACCATCAAGGTCTCAGTGGGCTTACCTGGTTACCAAAATTTAAATAAATAAATAAAATCTTGGGCAACATAAGCAAGATAAAAGAAGTTGGTTACTGAGCATGCTCAGAAATTTATCTCACTCATTGTGGCCACAATGAGCATGCTCAGATATTTATTCTCACATGTAAAGATAAGTTTCTGAGCATGCTCAGTGACCAATTTCATTTATTTTCCATCAGGTCACCACTGAAAATGAGTTTTATGGCTCATTAGGCCTTTCCTGTTAAATCTGTTTCAATAAAAAAGTTAAATCTGAGATGCCATTTGTTTTTTTGATTGAATATACAGTAGTCTTAGTAGTTTGCATTGCTTTTCTTCTTTTGTAGCTTTTTAGAAATTTTATCACAAGATCACCTGAACACCTGTTGTATAAATAAAATATGACATGGGCTGACTTAAGATATAATTTTTATCTTCATTTGAGGGTATTGCCACTCTTGAGATATCAACAGACCAATCCCCTCTCATGAAGATAAAAATCATATTTTAAGTCATCCCATATAATATATATAGATATATGTGTATATATATATATATATATATATATATATATATATATATACACACACACACACGTCAAATCACAAGATCATTATCAAGAGAAAAGATGAGGCATCATCAGTTGCCGTACATTGTAACAAATAGAACACAGCATGCCAAGTCTCCAGTTTGTTGGATGGATTGGAAAATGCAGCACCAACCCTAGGGGCAGAGATTAGGACAAAAAAAAAGAAAACAAAGGCGGCATACTCGATTAATACATTTGGGGTGACTAACACCCATGTGGACTAAATGAAGAGATTGCTTGCCCATCATATAGTGGACTGTTACCCACAGGTTACTGATGTGTTTTATAGCTTTAATTGAATGTCTTTTGATTGTAGAGTAGATGTTTGCACAGCATGTGCTCAAACAGACAAAGTTCATACTGTGTTAAATGACATGTGATCTTTATACAGCGCTAACAATAGTTAACATGCAAGTTTCTAATTAGTCATTCATCGATGTAAAAGTGGAAAAACCTATTCTCTGAACTGTGGATTTCCATTTACGTGACTGGGAATTTCAGGCTGAACAGCTATCTACAAGTTCCTACCCCAGAACATATATACTAACCTGACACTCTTAATATTAATGAACTGGTACTGTTACAAATAAATATTTAAATGTTTGAAAAACTGAATTGTGGAATCTCCCTCCATGGGGATTGGATTGTCACAAACCCACTCAGCAGGTCGGGCCCTCTGCTCCCATAGTGCCAACCTCCGAGTGCAGTATTGTGAACAGGTAACAGAACAGGGTGACCCTCCTGTCTGCTTGTGGGTCTGAATCACCTTTAGTCTGAAGTTCTGGGGGGAATCAAACTATGAACCTTATGCTAGTGTACCCAAATGTACAGGCTCAGATAATCTGCTCTTAAGGGGGGATATACCAGATATCTTTTGCCTAAGGGCATCTAACCAGGCATCCAAAATGAACCCTTAAAACTCTATAAAAGACCTTAGGTATATTCTTACCTTTTCCCAGTTTGGTAACACCATTAATCTTATTAACAGCTGTCAGGCTTAACCCTCCATACATCACATGCAAAAAGGAACTTCAAAGACACACCCAGGAAGTCTTTTTAAAAATAGCTTTACTTAAAAATAGATAGAAATATGTAAAATGTAAACACAGAACAATGTATCACAAAGCAAACAATCACTTAAAAGAAAACAAAGAAAATTTCATATAAACTCCTACCAACATACAGTTAAGACTTTTTCTATCTGATGTATACCTCTACACACGTGCTTAAAGTTATATATTGTTTCTTAAGAGTAAAAAAAAAAGAAGCGTCTCTTCAAACACAGTATACACTCTAAAAGTCTGGGTTTCAATACACCTTATATGATGTCATCTAGCTTCTCCTTGTTAAATATAATAAATATTCAAACAGGATGTCCTATCAGGAGGTATATTAAATAAGGTGACATCAGCAGAAACTCATTTCCCAATATGATTCCTTAATTAGCATTCCCTCTTTGATCTCGGGCATTTCCTCTTCCCATGTCACATCTAAGGATTTTTATGACTTTTCACACCATGGTATAAAATGTTTTTTTTTCCTCTAAAACATCATAAAAAATTACAATCCCTATATCCTGGCAGCTGGTCAGCTCCAATTAAGTCAGATAAACAGGAGACCCTTAATTAAGGCTCTCTAGTCTTTTTAATTACCTCCTGGTTTCAGGTTAATATATCCTGTTATTCCACTAAAACCTGACCCATGGCGCAGCTGCCTTATGGAGACAAATCACACACTACATTTTTATATTACAAATATCAAAGAACAATCATACCCAGCTGGCCAAGTGTCACACGGATCTCTGGTATGGAGAGCAAAAGCAGTGGCAAACCATGTGAAGAACAGTTACATACTTACTTACTGTAACAGTAGATTTTCAAGAGAATCTCTTATCAGGCCACACCTCTGGAACTATAGCTGCCAGCCACTATGACCACACAGAAACTTTGCAAGCAGTCCACTAGGGACCACCTATGATGACATATTACAATTACACTTCCCATAAAAACACAGGTTTCATCCCTCCTCAGTTCCCTGATGGAAGGAATGCTCAGAGGACCTACCTCTAGGGAACCAGGAGAGAGTGAATGCTTCCAGCTATGAGGCGAGACTGTAAACAGTAGGTAAACCATCCTGGAGAAAGAGTCAGGACTTACACAGCTCACCCCAAAGGGAGACAGAGGGTGGGATGGCATGACCTTATGAAAGCGAGTCTCCCGAAGTTCTACTGTTATGCTAAGCATGTAGCTTTTCTATCTTCATCGAGGATATCTCTTTCATCAGGTCACATCTCTGGGATGAGTCCTGAGCAGTATTGACAGATAAACAATCTGGGTGGCTGGACCCTATAGGCCTATGAAAGAGTGCCTTGTAGTACAGCTAGGCTAAACCCAGACCTTTTTCTGGAAGCAATGTCCAGATTGTAACAGTTAGTGAAGGTGTGGCCACTATGGTACTCCAAGTGGCCACTATACAAATCTCAGCAGCAGACACATTCCTGAAACTGTTAACAGAAGTGGTTATGCCACTAGCTTAAAGGGGCACTGTCAGCTTTGCCGCTACATTTTTTGGCAAAAACAAGCAGTGTTCCTACTGGTCACACAATGCTCAGTATTGTACTCAAAACACCCCGATAGATTTAAAAGATCAGGATTTTACCTGTTTTCCCCATTTTTACATAAATATAGTTTCAGTCATCCTGACGCTAAGTCCCTGCAAACCGGAAGCACATCCAGGTCGGGACCGCACATCTGCTACAAGCGCGGTCCTGAAGTATGATTTTTTCAGAAACAGCCAGTACAGTCATATTGCCCCTGTCTCTTATGTTATTTTAAAAGGCTGCAGCTATCTGCTGTCACAAAGCAAGCACTAGAAGTGACATTATTTGTAATTGTAAGCTGCAGCCAAAATCCTGTGCATGCGCATCAATGGCATGCTTTTACACATGCATGAGATATTTTGTTCATGGATATTGTAGACATGCACAGGATTTCGGCCACGGTGTACAAATATGAATACTGCCACTTCTAGTGCTCACTTTGTGATGGCAGATAGCTGCAGCCTTTTAAAATAATACAAGGGACAGGGGCAATATGACTTTAAGGCTGTTTCTGAAAATAATCATACCTTGGGACCGCGCTTGTGGCAGACACACGGTCCCAACCTGGATGTGCTTCTGGTTTGTGGGGGCTTAGTGTCAGGATAAATGAAACTATATTTATGTAAAAAATGAGTAAAGGAGGTAAAACTCTAATTTTTTAAATTTATTGGGGGTGTTCTGAGTAGAATACTGAGTGTTGTGTGACCAATAGGAACACTGCTTGCTTTTGCCAAAAAGGAAGGGGCAAAGCAGACAGTGCCCCTTTAATGAGAATGAACAGCTCCAAGAAGTTCCTTACTGTACTTCCTGCAACAGAAAGTAATACAGTTAGCCAACCCTCTAGAGTGGAACTGTTTAGAAACAGGAATGCTCTCTTTCCTAAGGATGAATGAAACATAAAACTATAAGGACTTCCTCCAGTCCTTCATACAGTGTGTGTATATATATCGGTGTATTCTGTGTAAAGTATTGTGCAAGAGGACGGCCCAGTGGTGCTGAGGGCTGAGGTGCTGGTTGCCTTACCTCGCACCACACTGGTGACCCATGTTCAGGAATGAACATGGGATGCCGGGGGTTGGCAGGGGAAGGGAAGGATTGAGTGTCTGTTGGACTTCTCTCTATCTCCGGGGAGGGGGGTTCACAACAGTCAGTGCCTGGTTGCCCCTGGCAGAGGCTGGGGAACAGGGTGCTATGCTGTATATCATGGAGGAGTCTGGGACAGATGCCAGGAAGGAGCACGTGCAGACGTGTGCATGCTCCCTCCTGCCAGTGCCTCTGCATGCCCTCAGCTCCAGGGAGAAACCACTAAAAATAGAGGAGTGTGTATCTGGGGCATAGCAGCTTAATGGCCATTCATGGATGCTGGCTCTGGAGGGTGCCCATCTGGATCCATTAGGGCGGGTGAGTATGGGGGGCTCCCAGCCACCCTGATGTGGGGAGAAAATCATAGGGGAATAGGGCATGACCTTGAGAGAGTGCAGACACCCGGGCGGTGGCTGGAATTCCAAGGCAGCTGCCAGAACACAGGAGCAGCCCAGATACACAAAGAGAGGAGGCAAAAAGAGTTAGCTAAAAAAAAAAATTTTTAAATTAAAAGTACGGACCAATGCTTCCCCTGGATTGGCATGCTCAAGAAAATTAACTGGCAGGTGGATAGTTTGATTCAAAGTAAACACAGACATCACCTTTAGAAGAAACTTAAGACTGGTACATAGATACCTTGGGCTGGATATTCAAACTGCGCCTTGCTGGGGGGCAAGCCTGGGTGCAGCGAACTGGACTGTGCCAGGGCAAGGGCCAGGTGATATTCAATGGTGCTGCGTCATAGCTCAGAATCACTGAATATGGCACTGAGGGCATAGCACTGTGCAAGGCGCAGTGGCACTGCACCGAGTGCAAGAGGCAGTAGGGGAGCAGGGGATGCGCCAGTGCAAGTGCACTTGTGCTATGCACATCAACTGCGATATTCAGAACTGCACATGCAAATGAGTCCATTATGCATGCAAGGAGCAAATGGGGCCATTTGCATGTCATTAGTGCTCCATTTTCATGTGGTATGCTGACCCCCCTCGACTTGCACCTGGCGCCCTGCCAGGCTGCAGCTGTCGTGGACCGATACCCTGCAATCCCCCCTCCCGGTCGCCCAATCATGGGCATAGGTATAGGCAATGTCCATGGTGGTCCAGTGGTAATCCCCCCCCCAATCGCCCAATCACGGGCATAAATATTATCAACATCTCTGGTGGTCTAGTGGAAATCCCGCTCCCACCATCGCCCGGTCGTGGGCATGAATATAAGTAATATCCTTGGTGGTCCAGTGGACCGCTATCCAATGGCCAATCGTGGGCATATGTTAAAAGAATCCCTGGTGGTTCAGTGGACCAATCCCCATTGCCTTATTGTGGGCATAGAATACCTCTCCCTGGTGGTCCTGTGGTACCCTCCCACCCACCCACCCACAGAGTCCCCTGCCACCCTGCACCCCGCAGTCAGCAGAAAGCAGCACCACCCACCGCCAAGCCGCCCGGCCGCCTGGCGACGGTAGCATACAGTGAGGGGCTGTGCGCCTATTGGTCCACTGCGTGGACCAATGGGGATGCAGACAAATACTGTACTACACAGTCCCGGATTGTGAATGAGTGTTCATTCAAAATTCGGGACTGTGCAGTACAGTATGGCTTGTCCAGAGAATGCGCTTTACAGGCTGTAGTTTGGACTGGGGCCCAACTTCCCTGATAAAGGGTTGTCATGATATTATCAGCCCAGTCCTGGAACAGATAGTCTGGTACTCCTTGTATAAGGGTGAGTTTTCTAGCTCCCTGAAGGAGGCGGTGGTGACTCCCCTCCTGAAGAAAGCTTTCTTGGACCCTAACTGCCATGCTAACTACAGGCTGATCTCTAATCTTCTCTGACATCTATGAACCACTGCAGTCTGGTTTTCAAAAGAGGCATAGTACTGAGACAGCGCTGGTTTGGGTGCTCAATGATCTCCTGATGGCTAGAGATCAGAAGAGCCACTCCATCTTGGTTCTTCTTAATCTCTCTTCAGCTTTTGACACTGTGGACCTTGGGGTACTTCTCGAGCACCTAGAGTTCATCTGTGGCCTGTCAGGTACAGTCCTCAGTTGGTTTAGATCTTTACTCACAGGCAGAACTCAGAGGGTGGTGTCGGGGATTAATTCTCCCTGCCCAGTCTCTCTGTCTTGTGGGGTTCCCCAGGGCTCAGTGTTGTCCCCCATGTTGTTCACAGTGTATATGAAGCTCCTCGGAGACACTGAAAGAAAGTATGGGCTGAGGTTTCATTGCTATGCAGATGCAGATGATACCCAGCTCTACATGTCTTTTGCACCTGACCAGGATAGAGCTTTCTCGGTCTTTAATAGCTGCCTCACTGAAATCCAGTGCTGGCTGAATTCAAGCTGGCTGAAGTTGAATTCGGAGAAGACAGAGGTAATGGTTGTGGACCCAGGTCGCAAGGTAGAGGGGACAGAAGCTGGTTTACCCTCAGGTTTATTTCTGGGGGGTGTCCAGCTCCCTACCTCTGAACAGGTGCAGAACCTGGGGGTGATTTTTGACAACTGGCTGTTGTCAAATTATCCTTTTATCATCTTAGGAACATCGCCAGGATTAAGCACCTTGTACAGCCCAGTGATCTGCATACATTGATCCATGCTTTTGTGACCTCACATCTTGATTATTGCAACTCTCTTTATCTAGGGCTTCCTGGGTTGATATTTGCCACCTGCATCTGGTGCAGAATGCTGCAGCCTGGTTATTGACGGGTACGTCTTGTGCCTGTCATATTTCTCCGGTTCTGCGCGATCTTCATTGGCTGCCAATACAGTGGTGGATCACCTTGAAAGTTGGTCTTTTGACTTACAAAGCCCTACACAGACAGGGCCCGGACTATTTGAAAGAGCTTCTGCTCCCCTACTGCCCTAAGCAATTTCTCCGCTCAGCAGACGAGGGAGTTGCTAGAGATTCCGAGGGTTTCTTTAAAATCCTCAGGAGCTTGTGCTTTTATGTATGCTGCCCCTACCCTCTGAAATTCTCTACCCCATCTGCTTCATCAGTGTGTGTCTGTGGAGGAATTTAAAAAGGCCTTAAAGATCTATTTATGGTCTACGACCTATCTTAATTGATTATTGGGATGTTATGAGCTCAGAGTGATGTTAGATTTGTTTTATCTGTAATTATTTTAAGGCACCTTGAGTTCAAGAAAGGCACAATATAAATACAGTTTTATTATTATTATTAAAAAGGGTGGTCAGTGGTGTTACTAGTTCTTCCCTTAGTTCTTTTAGAATTCTGGGGTGAATCCCATTAGGCTCCATTGCTTTATCCACCTTCAGATTTAGGAGTTATTTCAGAACCCTTTCTTCTGTGAAAGGACTATCAACTCCCTTATCCAGATTGCTTCCATTGACTGGATTAGGTATCTCCCCCCGGCTCTTCCTTTGTGAATACTGTGCAGAAGTATTAATTCAGTATCCCTGCTTTTTCACTGTCATTCTCTGCCCACCCACCTTCCACTTTATTCAGCCTCAGTATCCCTGCCTTAGTCTTTCTTTGCTCCCTCAGTTTGGGCCTTTGCTATTCTGACTACCTTTCCCACTTCCTTCTGCTTTAACTGGTACCGTTCTCTGTCCTGGTCCTTCTGTGTTTCCTTATACTTCCTGAATGCTATCTTTTTCTCCCTAACCTTCCCCGCCACTTCTTTTGAGAACCATAATGTTTTTTTCTTTCATTTTGATTTATTTATTTGCTTCACACAAAGGCTTATTGCCTCTGTGATGGTGGTTCTGTTTCCCCATTGTTGCTCTACCCCATCTTCTTGCCTGTTTGCTAGTGCTTTTCTGAGGCAGTCTCCCATTTTGACAAAATCAGCCCTCCTAAAGTCCAGTATCTTTACTTTTGAATGGCTTGACTCTACAGCTAAGCTTATCATGAACCACACTGTTTGGTGGTTGTTTGTTCCCAGATGACTACCCACTTCTAGAGCTGAGATCCTCTCTCTGTCCCCATTTGAGAGTACCAGGTCAAAGATTGCTCCCTCCTGAGTGGGTTCCAAAACTAGCTGTCTGAGGCATGCCCCTGTAGGGCATCAAGAATGACCCTGCTCTTGGATATGGCTGCAGCAAAGGTGCTTCAGTTAACATCTGGCATATTCAGGTCCCCTCCATCAGCAATATCTCCCCTTTTTCTTCCATCCTAAGGATGCCTTCTATCATTTCCTTGTCCATTTCTTCCCCAAGATGGGGGTCTGTATACAACCCCTGTGCAGATTTTGGTGCCATTTTCTGTCTCCAGGGTGACCCAGAGTGCCTCCTCGCCTCCCTATTTACCCTTTAGTTATGTTGCTTTGATCCCTTTCATTACATAGAGCTACTTCTCCTCCTCCTCTTCTACCCTCATTGTCCCTCCTGTAGATTGAGTACCCTGGTATGTTGACATCACAGTCATGGTTCGCTGTGTACCATATTTCTCTGACTGCCACAATATCCAGGCATCCCTCTTCCATCAAGGCCACCATTTCAGGGAGCTTTTTACCTAGACTATGGGCATTGGTACTCATTACCCTCCATTTTTTATGGCCTTATGTCTTTTCCCCATCCCTGTCCTTACTGCCTTTGTCTTTTTCTCCATTTACCCCATCCTTCTCCTCATCCACTGCCCTATCTTGGTGTTTACCTTACTAACTACCCTGATTTTTTGGGGTGGTAGGATGTCCCTTCTTTTTCAGTGCCTCCCCCTTGGCTAGTTTAAATACTTGATAATGAAGCATTTAAATCTTTCACCTAGGTTCCCCTCCTGAACAGATGCAGACCATCACACCAGTATAGGCTGGAACCTCAGTCCTCAATGAAGTCAAATCCCTGAGCTCTGCACCAGTTTTTCAACCAGTCATTGAATCCCATGGTGCAGAGTACCCTAACCTCATTCATGCCATAGACAGGTAGCACTTCCAAGAAAGTTACCATGTGTGCCACTTGTCTAAGGCCTCTCGCCAACTCCACAAGCTCCTGTTGCACTGCTCTGATCCCATTCTCAGCCAGGTCATTTGTCCCTAGGTGGATAATTACATCCAACTCACTCCCCCTTGCCACTGCTCCCATGATCCTGAGGATTCATTTCTTGTCCCTCCAAGCCATGGCACTGGGCAGGCACCTTAACCCCCCTTTCCACTCCCTCCCCCAGTACTAAGCCCCTAACAACTGATTCCCCCACCAGGAGTTGCTTCCTTTCTCTCTAGGGTCCTGTGCCACCCTCCTGTGGGTCCCACTTGTGGAGGTTCCCAGCATCCTCCTTGGTCTAAACTGCAAGTGCCTCCATAGAGGAACCATGCTCAGCCAGAGTGGTGAATGAATTTTGGAGAGGCACAACTGGAGGGATGCACCTCTCTTCCACTACCCTCACTCTCCCTGAGCCCACTGTGGTCAACCACTCCTCTTTCTTGGCAACCTCTGAGGTAGTGGCAGTGGCCTGGGTGGTCCCTGGGTGGGGGAGCAAGTTTCCCGAATCCCTGCTAGGTCATCATGGAGTTGAGCAACCTCCTCCCTCAGACAACAGAGATGCCTGAAAAAAGGGCAGCAACACTGTCTCCAGATGTCTCCCAGAAAACTGCTGCTCCACAGCCAGTGTATTGTACCACTCCCCACATGTCTGTCTCCCTTCCTGTTTCAGATGTTTTCTTTTTTTTTGGTCTTGTTTTAGTGTGTGCAATCTTATGAGTGTGTCTACCCCCATGCGGTGTGCTGTGCCTTTAAGGATATGAACTGGTGTTGTTGTTAGCAATTTTGGGGAAGTGATGTCAGAACCTGCTATAAAGGGAAGTTGTGCTTGTGATGGTGGGGTGAGGGGCAGGGTGGGTGGGAGTAAACCTGTGCCCTCCAGAAACAATCAACTATGACTCCGATCCTCCAGAACATCGGCCACCTTTTGAGATACCGCAAACCTATCAATGGCTATGCCCTTAGGAGCCATGCATGAAGAAGGAGTGACTTGAGATCCAGATGTCCCAGAGTTCCTAGTGCCTGTGATAGCAAACCCTTGCACAGGGGTAAAGGCACTGATGATTCCACTACTACTGCTATAGAAAGGGGAACAAGATCTAATGAGGCCAAAGGGAAGCAATAAGAATCAGAGGTACTCCTTCCATTTGAAGATTTATTAACACGTTCTGGATTAGAGGGACAGAAGGAAAGGTGTATAGGAACCTCTGCTTCCAAGAGAAGGGCAACACCTCTTGCCAAAAATCTCCAGGCTGTGGAACAACGGGCAGAAAAGCAGCAGTTTTGCATTGTGTGATGATGCAAAAAGGTCTGACTCTGAATGACCCCACCTGTCGAACAGGCTTTATGCCACTGAGGTCAGCACTTCCCACTCATACATCCTTAACTATGACCTGCTTAGCCTGTCTAGCAAGATGTTTTAGATGCCTGGAAACTTATAGATAGGACTGTATTTTTTAGTTAATATTGGTATCATGGGTAGGATAGTGGTCTGTAATGGATGTGCCGCAGCAGTTTGGATTAACATATTGCGGAGGCTAGGAGGGTGTCCAGTCTGTATCCAGTTGAGGAGGCTGGAGGAGGAAGTGCTGTGGCTTGGTAGAGAGCTGGAGAGGATGAGGGGACAGGAAAAGGGCCTGAGGCAGAAGGGTCACTTCCAGGAAATGACATGAGGACACGGCGGGGGAGGAATAGTGGCTCAAGGGAAGTGATGGGGAGGGAGAGCAGGAGCGGAATAAATGAGGGGCCTAGCATTAGTGTGAAGGCTAGAATCAGAGGAGAGGAACCAGAAGCACAGGCAGGATGGGCAGAAAATAGGTATGCTGTTCTGGCGACACTGGTGGAGGAGGGGGGAGTGGTCTCCAGGGGACAGCAGGGGAGAGAGAGAGAGAGAGAGAGAGGAAAAAGGAAATCTACAAGGGGCAGGAGTCAGTCACAAGAGGGAGACGGTGTGAAGGAGAGAGAAACACTGCTGGTGGGGTGCATGACGGGGTGGAAAAGAGGAGGGAGGGAGCAGTGAAGAGGCAGGGGACAGTATGGGGAGAAGGGGGAGAAAGAGCAGTGGAGAGAAAGGGTGGAGTTAGTGAGCTGGTATGCTATTAGATTGGATACCCAGTGAAATGGGTGGGGGCAGGGACAAGAAATGAGGAAGGGGTGTACTAGTGCTGGGTGATTCCATACTTAACGGGATCGGAGTGAACAGCAGGGGGGGAGAGGCATAGCAGAATATGGGTGGAGGCTATACCCTAGCTAATGGCAGACAGGGTGGGGCAGGCAGTTATTAAGTGTACAAGGAGGGACAGGACAATACCGCTTGTAGTGGTGCATGTGGGCACTAATGACCTGGAAGCAGAGAAGGTGAAATTAATGAGGAGGAGATCTGAGGAATTAGGAGGGCTATGTGAAGTAGTGTGGGAATCAGTGGCCTTTCCAGAGGTTCTCCTGGTATCCTGCGCAAGTACGGAGAAGGAAAGGGAGGACTGGAGAGTTCAACAAATGGCTGGGGAATGGTGTCAGTCTAAGGGGTATGGCATACTGGGGAACTGGGGCAGTACCTGCCTACATGCATACTGCATGACCCTGAGCAAGTCACTTAATTTCCTCACGCTCCCAGGATGTACCTGTAAACAAGCTTTCAGCTTAGTATGTCTCTCCTGGTTAAAAAAATAAATAAGGATCTATATGCAGGAGATAGGCTGCACCTAAATGGGGAGGAGAACAGGTCTGAGGTGTACATAGCATCAAGGATAGATTTAAACTAGGTGAGGGGGTGGCTGGAGGACAGCTAATAGGCAGGGATCCCAGAAGGGAGAGGTGAGTGTGCCTACCCCCCAAGCTATCAGAGAGGTATCTGAGGTGGGGACATAAGGAGGGATTAGGAGGGGGGGAACCAGGGTGGTGGGGAGAAAGACACAGGATGGAGGGTGGTCTCACTGAATGTGAGAAGCTTAGGTAACAAATCAGCTAAACTACAGGCTCTCTTGACTGTAGGGAGGGTGAACATCACGGCCATTACTGAGACATGGGCCACCTAGAACCAGGACTGGGATATGATGATCTCAGGGTACAGGATCTTCAGGAAGGACAGGACTGGGGGGATGGCGATCTTCATTAGGGAGGTTATGAGGTGTATGAGAGAGGAGGGGGTGGAGGGCAAGACAGAGGCCCTATGGATACAGTTTCTAGACTAAAAGAAAGACACTGAGGGTGTGGGTAGTGTACAGGCCACCAGCTCAGGGGAATGACCTGGATAGGGAGTTCACCAAGCAGATCAGAAGAGTCTGTAGGAAGGGGAAACCACAGTGGTGGGGGACTTCAACATCCCTAGGGTGGACTGGAACACCCCAACCATCACATGTGCAGAGGAGCAGAGATTACTAGATGCATTTCAGGACTGCTGATCTGTGAGACAACTAGGGAGGGTAGGACTCTGGACCTGGTATTAACATACAGGGAGTCTGTAAGGGATCTGGGAGTGGAGGACCCCCTGGCTGGGAGCGACCATCATACGGTGTGGTTCACACTTAATATGGGAAGGGTAACAGGAGGAACAGGCACAGTACCAGGGTGATCGATTTTAAGGGAGCAGACTTTAAAAGGATGGGGGACATTTTGGTTGTGTATATGGTGGGAATTCAGACATGCACGAGTGCCAGCCAAAAATGGAATATCATTAAGAAAGGGCTGGCAGAGGTTACTGAGACCTGCACCAGGACATGAAGCAAGAAGGGGAGAGCAAAGAAGCTTAGCTGGCTGACTGGGGAGATAATGGAAGGGGTGAGGACCAAGAGAAAAGCATTCCAGAGTCCTAGGAAATCGGGAGGACAAGGAGACAAAGGCAAGTACAAAAAGAAGTCCAGGGAGGTTACCAGGCTAGTCAGTGATTTCCAAGGCATCCAGAGAACTGAGACTGGCACAGGGAATCAAGAACAGGGAAACAGACTTTTCAGATACATTGGTGAGAGAAGAAGAAACAAAGATCAGCTTGTGAGGATTAAGAAAGATGGGGGTGGGTGGAGAAGGGGGAGGACCAAGCAGAGGCACTTAACGAGTACTTCTGCTCTGTGTTCATGAAGTAAAGAGGTGGCAGATACCCCATGGGAATGGTGGAGTAGGCAGAGGGGGGCAGGGGTGACTGATATCAGAATTACAAAGGACATGGTGCTGGAGAAACTAAGGGCACTGAGAGTGGACAAGGCACTGGGGCCAGATGGCATTCACCCTAGGGTACTTAGGGAGCTAGAGGAGATCCTGGTGGGACCACTGGCAGACCTGTTCAGTACATCAGTGGACACAGGATGCATGCCACAGGACTGCAGGATGGCCCTTGTGGTACCCATTTGTAAAAGTGGCCCGAAAGATGATCCAGGCAACTACAGACTGTTGAGTCTTACTTCAATCATGGGCAAATTCATGGAGTCAATCCTAAAAGAGAGGCTGGTGACCTTTCTGGAACACAATGGTCTCCAAGATGGACATCAGCATGGTTTTGTACTGGGCAGATCCTGCAAGACAAACCAAGTCGAGTACTATGACTGGGTTACCAGGGAACTGGACAGGGCCATGAGGTGGACATCCTATATTTGGACTTCAGCAAGGTCTTTGATTCAGTACTTCATGGGAGGCTGGGGAGAAAACTGGAATACACTGGGGTGGGGACAAAAACAGTCAACTGTATCACCAACTGGTTTAGGGGTAGGCAGCAAAGGGTGGTGGTGGTGGGGGAATTCTCATCACCAAGGGATGTTATGAGTGGGGTGCCCCAGGGTTCAATACTGGGACCAGTGCTGTTCAGGATATTCATAGCTGATATCTCAAGAGTAGGATCAGTCTGTTTGCAGATGATACTAAGATCGGTGCAGTGGTAGATGACATAGAGGAATGGAGGGGGCTACAAGAAGATCTGACCAAACCACAGGAATGGTCAGTGACATGGCAGTTGGGTTTCAATGCCAAGAAGTGCAAGGCACTGAACTTTGGAGCAAGGAATCTGGGGAGCAAATATCAGTTGGGAGGAGTACAGTTGGTAAGTGCAATGGAGGAAAATGATCTAGGGGTACTAATAACGGAGTGTGAACCACTCAGCTCAGTGCATTAAGGTGGCTGCAAAGGTGAACAAGATGCTGGGGTGCACAGTGAGGGGAATCTCCTCCAGGCACAGAGAAGCGATCCCACGCCTGTACAGGTCACTGGTCAGACCTCACCTGGAATACTGTGTGCAGTACTGGTGACCATTCCTGAAGAGGGACATCAGATTGCTGGAGGGAATGCAATGTAGGGCAACGAAGATGATACAGGGACTTGAGGGGAAATCCTACGAGGAGAGGCTGGGAGAGCTGCAAATGTATTCCCTGGAAGAATAGGGCTAATATGAGCAAAACCTAAAGGTTATTATACAATGGCATGAAAGAATCTTGTATTATGATTGGACTGTCATGGACTGGAGCTGTGATGTTACCCGAGTACAACATCACAGCTCTAGTACCAGCACACAGAAGACCGCATAAACAGTTACCTAAATCATTCCACTACAGCACGCTTGTCGTTCCCCGCCAGCTAGCCCGCTTCTGTAATTCCCACTCCGAAGCCATCTTCCGTGTTCACGGTTAAAACTTCAAATCTCCCTCCAATCAAATCACTCCTAAGTCCCCCAGCACAGAAGGTTCCAAAAAATATAACTCCTACACACATTTCTTCCCAAAACTGAGCGGCTTCAGTTATCAGGGAAACCGTAGTTCATAGTCACGTGGCTCTCTGACGTTGCTCAATTCCTGACAAAATAGCAGCTGCTAGCCCACAAGAACTGCACAAAAAGAACTAGACAAGCAAGTTTACCTTACAGCACTTTTAACAGCTCCTTTCTTTGAAGTGAGACACACATAAAAATGGAACCGGAAAACCGGAAGTGGACGTACAGGCCTAGCTCCCGACTCCCGTATGCGACTTTCACTGACGGTATTTAAAAAAAAAAATTTCAGCTGACACATGAAACACTGGACAGCAGAATCAATCCAATTAAACTTGATGGCAACAAAAAATTAGCATGGGTCTGTGTGTGTGTGTGGGGGGGACATGAAGCGAATCCACCACCACGCTCCTGACTCCCATATGCGATTTTCACTGACGGTATTTAAAAAAAAAAAAAATCTTCACCTGACACATGAAAGACTGGACAGCAGAATCAATCCAATTAAACTTGATGGCAACAAAAACTGACACAAAAAATTAGTGTGGGTGTGTGTGTGTGGGGGGGGGGACATGAAGCACCACCTATTGGGAAAATAATAGAACAACACTATTTTTCCAGTAAGTATTCCTACTCAATAAAAAAATTACTAAAAAAAATTATAAATACATTTAAAATCTATTTTTTTTTATTTAATTTGACAAATGAGCCATTGTATAATAGCAGTAATGCACTCCAGGGTGTGTGTTGTGCTGGGATAACGTCACTTCTGGGGTGATTAGTCGCACTCGGCCTGCAGCCTCGTGCCTAATCACCCAGGCGTGACGTTATCCCAGCACAACACACACCCTGTCGTGCATTATTGCTTAAGTAACAGGATTAATACAGAAGGGATTCTTCAGATCAGAAGGGGGAGAGACACAAGAGGGCATCAGCTGAGACTGGAGGGGGGAATTCAGGAAGGAAATCAGGAGACACTTTTTCTCAGAAAGGGTGGTAGATAAGTGGAACACTCTGCCTGAGCAGGTGGTATCATATAGAATGGTGAGAGGATTTAAGAGAGGATGGGACAGAGTGAGTGGAGGTGGTTATGAGGAGGGGAAGGGGGAGTGGGGCAGCTGCAAGGTAACGGGCTAGCTGCGTAATC
Organism: Neoceratodus forsteri; assembly: GCA_016271365.2. NCBI lineage: Eukaryota > Metazoa > Chordata > Ceratodontiformes > Ceratodontidae > Neoceratodus > Neoceratodus forsteri. The sequence continues at coordinate 405,542,935 of CM057457.1, forward strand.
GAGCAGACTCAATAGACCGTGAAGCCTATTTCTGCTGGCATTTTGTATGTTCGTATATTATTATTCCTCCTTCTCCTCTTCTTTTTGTAGTAGGACGTCAGGACAATATTCTTGATCCTTATTGATGGCTGCTGTAGGACTCAAAGAAAGAAAAGAAGAGGCCATCAATGCCCAAGAATGCACGTGGCATGTTTACTGCCAAGGCATCGGCGGTGAGGTTTGTCTGGAGTGACTCACAGATGCCACTCCTGTAGGAGGAGGAGGGAGTAGCAGTCACTGTAAAAGGTTTGTAAAGGATGAAAGTACAGCCTGCAAGTCAAAACTAGCCTGTGGTACAGGTGTGCTTGGAGATGTCCATGGGGAAGGTGCTGTCACAAAGGTTGACAGTCCTTTGTCAACCATGATAGGCCTGGTGGAACTCACAACCTGACTTGTCCTGGAGGGTCAGAGAGCCAGGAGATCAGAGACATTGTTGCTAATGTGGTCAATGACTCAGTAGCAGTCACACTAGGTGGCAGTGATGTCCAAGAACACACTGGGGAGGATTTAACCTTACTTCTTTCCCCCTCCCAGTGTTTAGGCTTGTGTTACCCCGTAATTTTATCCCAGGACTTGAAAGCTCTGGAGATGAAAGAGCAGGTCAGTAATGTGGTGGAGCTCTTCTCCAGGAACTCTTTTTCCATCCTGGCTACCTGCTGTTTTAAGAGGTTATTTTCCAGGATGTTATTTCTGTGTCACTGGGTAGTGGTATTAAATTTAAGGCAGAATTCATGTGTCTTAACATTATGGGCTGGACAGAGGCAGAATATATGGATGTCAAGCAGGTCACCTGAATAAATGTTTTCATCACATCTGCAGTATCTAAAGAGCTTAGAGGTTTCTTTCAATAATCATCTGTCAGGAAAAGCAGAAGGAAGCAGGACTGGAAGTCAGAAGAGCGAAGGCAAGGACAGAAGAGAGAATAGCTCACTCAGTCAGGGAAAGGAACCAAACCGATTTCTGGTATGTGAGTTAGAGGAGAAAATTGAAGGGGGATAGTTCAACTAAAACACAAAGATGAGGGTGACAGAGGATGACTATGACAAGGTAAACATATGAATAGCTACTTCTGTTCTGTATTCGTGATAGAGAAGGAGAGAAAAAGTAGGCAGATTAGGGGAAAAGGAGATAGTGGTGGTGGGGGGGCACCAGTCCATTCTAGGAAAATGAAGTCCTGAGGGAACTAGAGGGCCTGAGGGTGGAGAAGACCAAGGGCCCTGATGAGGTGCACCCCAGGGTACTAAGGAAACTCAGTCAAATACTGCTGGAGACATTGACTAACCTCTTCAACAAATCCTTGGAGACAGGGGAGGTGCCCAATGACTGGAGATGTGTGGATGTACTACCCCTGCACAAGGAAGGGGACAAGGATGCGGTAGACAATTACAGATTTGTGAGTTTTAATTTTTGTAGTGGGCAAGCTCATGGAGAAACTGCTTCAGAAAAGAATCACTAGATACCATAAAGCCAATGACCTGCAGGACCATCAACAACACAGGTCCACTGATAGCAGGTCATGTCAAATGAACTTGCTAGAGTTTTTTGACTAGGTGATAGATCGGGGGGGAGTGTGGATGTTGCGTACCTTGACTTTAGCAATGCGTTCGATTCTGTGCAACACAGAAGACTCTTGCAGAAAATGAGATGCCTTGGGCTGGGTCCGGTAGTAGTGAGGTGGGTACAAAACTGACTGGAGGATGGAAAAAGTACAGTTATGTAAGAACTTACTGTAACAGTAGATCTTCGAGAACAGCTCTTGCAGCAGGTTACACCATTAGGACTGAAGCCGTCAGGCGCCAGGACCCCACGGAAATTTTCTAGCTAGCAGTATTCTGCGGGGACCGCCTCCGACGTCTGTCCCACCCCCGATGTCAGGCATAGTACATAAGGAGGTGGTCCCCCAGAATCCCCAGTTCTCCCACCAGAGACTCCCAGCTGCTGGATGACATCAGAAGAGGAGACTGAGGATCCACCGTCAAATGGCAATCAGAGTGATGCTAACACCACCTGTTCCTAGGAGAAGGATATTGGAACTAGAATCTACCTCCAGCGGGGATGGTGGGAAGGAAAGTACCTGCTGCAAGAACTGTTCTCGAAGATCTACTGTTACGGTAAGTTCTTACGTAACTGTACTATCTTACTTTGAGAAACAGCTCTTGCAGCAGGTTACACCATTAGGACTGATTCCCAAGCAATAAGGGATATCCCACACCATTGGGAGGAGGGAAGGTAGAAATTCTTAATAGAACCTAAACCTAGGACAGAAGTCCTTGAAGGACTGCTATACCAAAACCTGCTCTTCGCCTTGATGCAACATCCAGGCTATAATGCCTGATGAAAGTGTGCACGGAGCTCCAAGTAGCTGCAGCACAGATGGCCGAGGTGGACACGTTCTTTAGGGCTGCAAAGGAGGTAGCCACCCCTTGTGGAATGACCCTTAACTGCGCCCGGTAAGGGTTTGTTGCGCTTCTGGTAACAGAACGTGATACACTGAATGAGCCACCTAGACAGCGACTGTTTGGAAACAGGAGCCCCCATCATCCTGTGGGCAAAGAAGACAAAAAGCTGGTCCGATTTTCGGTGGTGTTTGGTTCTGGTCAGGTAGTATCAAAGACACCTATGCACATTTAAGGTATAAAAACAGGGCCTCTCCTCAATTAGAATACTTGGGAAAGTACACTTGTAGATCGATGTCCTGATTAAGGGTGAGAGCTGAGACCACCTTAGGCAGAAACTTAGGATTAGTCCGTAGGGATAACCTGTCTTGGTGAAAAACCAAATAAGGTTCTTTGCACACAAGTGCATGAAGTTCAGAAATTCTTCTGGCCAAGGTAACGGCAACTAAAAATGTCTTCCATGTAAGGAGATGTAGCTCGCAATCCATGGCTGGCTCAAAGGGTGGCAGCATAAGCTGCTCCAGGACAAAGAGTAAATTCCATGGCAAAACTGGATCCTTAATTGGAGGTTTAAGGTGGAGAACACCACTCAGGAAGGCTCGTGCCATGTCCAACTGAGATATAGGGCATTGGCCTATAGGAGTGTGATAGGCTGAGATGGCACAGAGGTGTACTTTAATCGAGGAGTAGACCAAGCCTGTCTGAAAAAGGGACAGGAAGTAGGCCAAGACCAACCTTTCTGGACAATCCATAGGCAAAAAAACGTGCGCTTGAACCCACAGACAAAATCTGCGCCACTTTGTGGTGTAAGTAGCATGGGTAGCCAGTTTCCTAGCAGCAGCAAGAACATCTGCTACCTCTTGCGAGAGCCCGTATCACATCATGGCTATGTCTCTAGGAGCCAAGCATGCAGGTTCAGCAAACGAAGGTCAGGATGAGCCAAGGAACCCGCCTCCTGAGACAGCAAGTGGGCGCTGATTGGCAGGGGCACCGGAGGTTCCCGGGACAGCTGATGTAGTAGAGGGAACCAGAGCTGCCTGGGCCAAAACGGCACGATAAGTATCAGTGTCGCTTGCTCTCTGCGAAGTTTCAGAAAGACCCTCTGGATCAACGGAAAGGGGGGATGGCATAGAGGAATCTGCCTGCCCAGGAGAGGGACAACACGTCTTGCCAGAAAACACCTGGCCCTGGATCTAGTGAGCAAAAATTGGGCAGTTTTGCGTTGGATGGGGACGCGCAAAGGTCCAACTCTGGTGTGCCCCATCTGTGAAACACATCCTCTACTATCTCCTGGAGTAGTTCCCACTCGTGGACCATGGTCTGAGAGTGGCTCAGGCTGTCTGTGATGACGTTGTCCACTCCTGGAACATGAACAGCAATGAGGTTTGCGCCGTGCTGTAAAACCCAATCCTACACCCTACCATGGCCTCCCTGCAATGTGGGTAGGATTGGGTGCCTCATTATTTGTTGAGGTAATACATCACCGTGGAATTGTCTGTCTGTAACAGAAAAGTACCCGGTAGAATCTCCGACTGGAAGGCCTGCAGGGCATACAGAACTGCTCTAATTTCCAGGATATTTATGTGGAGATGAGTCTCTCGGGCTGTCCACAGGCCCTGAGACCGGACACTGTCGAGGTGTGCTCCCCATCCGAGCCCTAGAGTGTCACAATCTGAGACGGCGCAATGAAGGGGACTCCCACCGACAGATTCTTCTAATCTAGCCACCGTTGCCAATCCCGGATTACGGCCTTCGTGATCCGGATCGGGAGCTACAGATGGTCTTGCTTTTGATCCCATTGGACCGTAGCATTCACTGGGTCACCAGCATGTGGAGCCGGGCTAGCGGGACTTTTGCAATGGCCACAGCCATGTGTCCAAGCAGGCAAAGGACCAGTCTGGTAGGAATGGTTTTCTTTGCCAAAATGTCCCTGATGAGGGATATGATGTGTTCCTCTCTGTCCTGGGGTAGAAAAGCTTTCCCCTGGACTGTGTCCAGAACTGCGAGTATGAACTGCAGAATCTGTGACGGAACCAGGTGCGACTTCTCTTGATTGATAATGATGCCCAACATCTCGAACAGAGACTGAGTACAATGAATGGCGGACATCAGGGCCTCCCGAGAGGGCGCCATGAGAAGCCAGTCATCCAGGTAGGGGAACAAGTAGTGGCCTTGTCTCCTCAGAGTCGCCGCTACGACCGCCATGCATTTCGTGAATACATGAGGTGCCGATGACAGTCCAAAGGGGAGGGCTCGGAACTGATAATGGTGACCATGAAACTCAAAGCGCAAAAACTTCCTGTGTGCTTGAGCGATGGGTATATGAAGGTAAGCATCCTGCATGTCCAAGGATGCTAGAAAAGTGCCCTGCTTGAGCATGGGAATCAGACCTGGGAGGGTCACCCTGCGGAAGTGTTTGTACAGGACCGACTCATTGAGGTTGTTGAGGTCCAGTATCGGACAGAGGTCCCCTGTTTTCTTGGGAACCAGAAAGAAGTGAGAATAATAACCTGTACCTCTCTAGTTCCGTGGTATGTGCTCTATAGCTTCTTTTCCAAGGAGTGCAAGCACCTCCTGCTGTATGAGCAGGGCATGCTGACCCGAGTAACGGGAAAGCAGGGGAGGTCTTGCTGGTGGGTGGTCGAGGAATTCTATGAAGTGGCATTTCTTGACCTATTGGAGAACCCACCGGTCAGCGGTAATCGACTGCCACCCTAAAAAGTGGCGAGTGATGTGACCCCTGACCTTTTGTGCCTGTTGATCCAGAGGAGGGGCCGGGGCTGGGAAGAAGTCATGCTGTGGCAGCACTGGTCCCTGCAGGCTGGGCCGGTTTAGTGTAGCATTGGCCTCTGCCTGAGGATGACTTATTGAAAAGTGCCCCTTTGATGCTGGCCGGAATGTGTCTGCTGCCTTTGTTGCCGACTACGAAAACCTGACTGTCTTCCCAGCGTCCTGGAGGTTCGTGATAACCTTCTCCGAGAGTTCACCAAAAAGTACTTCACCATTGTAGGGGACATCAAGAATGTTCTTCAGTACATCTGGGGTAAAACCGGAGACATGGAGCCAAGAGTGTCTCTGGAGACAGATGCCTGAAGCTGCAGCTCTGGCAGATGTGTCCGCAGAATCATATGCAGCTCATAGCACTTGGGTACCCATATCAGACCCTGTGTGGAGAAGGTTTAGTAGCTCTGCCTTCTGATTGTCATCCGGTAGTTTAATCGACCAGATCCTGGCCCTATTCCCACAGGGCATTCTGAAACTGTACCATGACCTGATGGAGCATGTAGCAGCCGAATACATGCACCTCCCCAGAGCATCCAGCTGTTTGGATTCCCGGTCCGGTGGCTGTGTGCTCATGTGCTGTGGTCTTTGGGACCATTCATGTGAGGCCGTAATGACCAGGGAGTCTGCCAGAGGTTGTTGAGCCAGGTACTGGTCCTCTTTCAGGACCTTTTACAGGTGGTCAGCTTTCTTCGTCAGAGCGGGAGTGGAGTGCAGACACTTCCACACAGCCTTGGTGACGTCCGTGAAGGTGTCCACCAAGGGTGGCACTACCAGAGGCTTTGGGTCTTTCTGACGAAAATAACGGGCAAGGCACTGTCTTTTGGGGTCGAGGTCTTCAGCATCCCATCCCATCCCATGTTGTCCTGGATGTGCCTCATGATCTCTGAGAAAGAGGGATCATGCGGAGAAGACCTGGGTAGGTCATGTGGGTCAGGTGATGGAATGCTGAGTGGAGAAGGAGATCTGGAATATTCAGAGGTATCCAATCTAGAGTCCTCCCCTGACGGATCATACCGACTACGTCTGGGTTGCTTGGAGCTGGGAGACCCTGATGGAGATCTTGAGGGAGGCCTTCTCCAGTCCTTGGATCTACTCCTAGGAGGTGGAGTCTGCTCCTTAGGGGGTGATGGTCATCCTGCTGGCCCCTTTGGTGGAGGAGGGGGCATAGGAGGTGAAGGAGGAGGAGGATGAGGAGGAGGTTTTACAGGGACCACATCCTTTCAGATGGTGTCCCACCAGAAAGTAAAAATCCTTTACCTCTTGTAGATTCATGCCTGACGACAGGCCTGGCACTGGTGGTCTGTTGCCGGGGTCAGGTGTCTGGTCCATGGGTGTCTCCAGGGTGGGCAAAGGTTCCCTCGGAAGCCCGACATCCTCGGTGCCGCCCACCTGGTCTTCAGGCAGTGTCGTGTCCTCCTCCATGGAATCCCTGTGACCAGTGTCCATCGGTGACTGGGCGGCGCTCTTTGGCTCCGGTGAATGCGAGGCTGACTTCAGTCACTTGACCGACACCTTTTGGGTCTGGCGAATGCCTGGCTGGCATCTGGAGCTTGGCTGCTGTCTGTGGCTGCGGTGAACGCCTGGCCGACTTCAGATGCTTGGCTGACGTCGGGTCCATCGTCCGCTTTAGGGACATCAGATCTTTCATCTTCCTGGGGGGTGGATCTGAACCTCTGGGAGGCTGGGAATCTGGAGTTGGGGTCCCGACGTTGGGTCGACGAGGAAGATTTGTGGCATTCGGAAGTCTTGGAAAAGGTCCAAGAGGGAGTGGTGGAAGCCAAGGGTCTAGAAGTCTTGATGGGCTGAAGAGTCGAAGAACCACCTGAAGCCTGGATTTTGACCAGAGGGGGCTGAGAATGAGCCCTGGAGGGAGAGCAATCAGATCTAGTGGAGCCTGAGCTACGAGAGTCCACGGTCCGGTTCGGGGATCTGGACCTTGCTTTCTCCCGGTGTTTGTCCCGGTGTTTATGGGCCTTGAAAGAAGAATCACCCCGGAGGAAGGTTCTTTGTTCATCCTGCTAAGTTTTTTATTCCAGCAGAAATGCCTGAAGTGCCTTCTGATGGCAGATCTGGTGTGGCTCTTGAAGCCTTGGCAAAAGGTGTAGGCCTTGGTGTTGTGGTCCGGGCCTACGCGCCGCACACAGGAAGAATGAGGATCCTTGAAAGGGATCTGTTTTCTGCAGGCACACTTTCAAAGGTGTCCCTGAAGTGAAGGAGTTGGAGAGGACATTAGTTTGAAGAAACTCTTGAAGTTCTAAGTCGTCGTGTGCTAGATAGAGACAGAGAGGCCGATGCTGGCAAGTTGATGGCAGAAAAAGAACTGGGGATTCTGGGGGACCGCCTCCTTATGTACTATGCCTGATGGGGGCAGGACTGATATCAGAGCTGGTCCCCGCTGAATACCTCTAGCTAGAAAATTTCCGTGGAGTCCTGGTGCCTGCCGGCTTCAGCCCTAATGGTGTAACCTGCTGCAAGAGCTGTTTTTCAAAGTAAGATCAAAAGCTAATAGTAAATGGGGTAACTTATGAGGAGGGTATGATTACCAGCAGAGTACCACAGGGGTCAGTGTTAGGACAACTCCTGTTTAATATCTTCATAGAGGACATAACTGAAGAACTAGAAGGGAAGTTCTGACTGTTCGCAGATGATACAAAGATCTGCAATAGAGTGGATACTCCAGAGGGGGCTGAAAAAATGCACAGGGATCTGCAAAAACTGAAGGATTGGTCAAAGGAGTGATAGCTGTTCTTCACTACAAAAAAATGCAAGATCATGTATTTAGGCAAAAGAAATCAGGGCGTGGAATACACATTTTGGGGGGGGGGAGACCGAGCTGGAAAGGGACCGCTGCATAATCATCTCACGGGACCTCAAGGTGGCAAAGTAGTGTGAGAGGACAGTGACAAGAGCTAGTAAGATGTTGAGTTTTATTGGTAGGGGGATCACTAGTAGGAGGAGGAGGAAGGTTTTAAGGGGTCCAGTTACAGAGACCACATCTCAGAAAGAATGTAGAGTAGTGCAGAAGCAGACTTGGTCTGGCTGATTTAGTTTGAACATTCTGTTGCTGAGAAGTTTGTGGAGGGGCAGGAGGGAAAGATTTAGTTGCTAGTAAGCTTTAAACTCTTTTTGAGTCTGTTGCATTTAGTGCAGTAGTGCAGACTTGTTTAATACAGTGTTTTTTTGTGTGGGATCTACAGTGGGAGCTGGAGATTCATTTATCTTTTCAACAGGCATTGTTACCAGTTTTCTGGAAGGTTCTGTTCTACCCTCAGCTAGGATCAATTTACACCTCATTGTGGCTTAAATACCAGTTGCTGCTCTCACAAAGCAGTAGTGCAGAAGCAGACTTGGTCAGCTGAGGTAGTTTGAACTTTCTGTGGCTGAGAAGTTTGTGGAGGGGCAGGAGGGAAGGATTTAGTTGCTGGTAAGCTTTAAACTCTTTTTGAGTCTATTGCCTTTAGGGCAGTAGGGCTTCACTAGCTGCAAAGTTTAGTGCATAGTGGGGGAAGGGTGCTAAAGGTCCGACTGGGGGACTCCGTTTCCTGATTGTTTCTGGAAGGAATGGTATGGTCCCACCCTCCTGCCCCTCACCCCACCCCCAAGGTACATGATTTGCTTTATACCGGGGGTACTGACATCACTTCCCCAGAAGGGCAAAGGACATGCACCTGTTTAGCAGAAGTGGACATCCAGGAAAGGAACAGTAGCGAGTGAAGAGGTGACTGCTATCTCAAAGGAATGGAAGTAACTACAAAACAAGGAGCTTTTCATTGTTACCTGTTTGCATTGGTATTTGCCTTGTGGAAAGGAGGGGCATGAGTTTGAAGAAGGCTGTGCAATAGTTGCTTAAAGTTTATTTTTGGGTGTGGACAGGAGGGATATGAATGTAAAAAGCATTTGCTCAAACAATCTAGAAGTGTATGACAAAGGGGGTAAGAGAAATTCAGAAAAGGGGAAGAATGTTTTGCACTGATAGAGGGGGAGGGGGAGTGTTTGGTATCCTTCATCTAGAAAGGTGGGGGGTGCTGCTGGGCAATGAGAGCAATGGGTAGGGTGGCAGGCTGCAACAACTGCACTGTGCCAATCTTTCTAAAAATTGCCTGGAGGGTGGGGGGTGATGTTTAGGTGTGTAACCACACAGAGAAACTTGGAAAGGAGATTGAGTGTCTACAGGAGGAACTAAGACAGGCAGGCAGACTGGAGGAGGTTATAGCACAATACTGGCGGAAGGCAGGACAGGAGATGAGGGAGGACAATTTGAGCCAACAGTGGTGAGGAGAGGTTCAGAAGAATGGAAGCGGAGACAAAGGGGCCCTAGCCAAGAAGAACGGTGTCTGGGGAAACCAGGTCAGGGGACAAAAGGCAAACAAAAGGAGGAGATAGGGACTTTTGAGGGGAGGAGAAGTGGCAGCAGTCATGGAGTGGAAAGGAGGGAATAGGTTACTATGAGGAGAGAGGAAGTGGTCATTGATGAAGGGTCTTCAGAAAATTGTTTAGCAGTACTAGAGGGGAAGGAAGAGGTGGCAGGTCATGAAAGTGGAGGAGTAACTGGTAGATGCCTGGACTAAACTGGAGTGGCAAGGGATTTCTGCTGGGGGAATCACAACTGGGGCAAAAGTGGGAAATAATGTGCAGGAGGAAGAAGAGGAGCCAGGACAAAGAGATGGCGAGGAATGAAAGCAATCAGGGAGTAAGAGGAGTGGAATCTTAGTGCTGGGAACTCAGTACTAAGAGGAATCACGTGGGGTAGCAAAGGGGAAAGGCGTAGTCACATTTGGATGGAGGCCATGCCAGGGAATGATAGCAGAAAGAGTGGGACAATCTGTTCTGAAATATGCTAGAAGGGGTAGGGACAAGCCTTATTTGATTATACATCTGGGGACGAAAGACCTGGCTGACAAGATGGTAGATATAGTCCAGAGGAGGTTTGAGGAACTAGGAGAACTATGCAAGTGGGCAGGAAGAGCAATCACTTTTTCAGAGATACTTCTAGTACCCAAGGCAAGCACAACAGGAAAGCTGAGAATAGAGGAATTTAATGAATGGCCAAAAACCTGGCGTCATGCTAAAGGGTACGGGATGGTGTGGGGGGATGGGAGGGACCTGGGAGGACAGTAATCTGTATGCCAAGGACAGACTACACTTGAGCAAGAAGGGAAAGAAAGTGTTGAAACAGAGGATGGAGGAGTACATAGAGGAAGTTGGGAATTTAAACTAGGAGCAGGGGGTGGCAAGTGGGCAAGAGACATGCAGAGACCACAGGTTGGGAAGACATATGAGCTTACCCCCCCATACCAGTGACTAAGGACAAAGGGCAAGCACTATTGGTGATGCTAGCAAAGGAGGGCAGGATGAGAGGTGGGGAAAGGGTGAAAGGTGGTCACCTTTAATGCTAGAAGCCTTGGGAGGAAAACTGCAGAGCTACAGGCACTCATGGCAGAGGGAGAGGTGGATATTACAGCCATAACAGAAACATGGGCCACCATGTACAATGACTGGAACCTGTATGTACCAGGGTACAGATTATTTTGCAGGGATAGGGTGATTGGGAAAGGAGGGGGGTTGGCACTATATGTGAGGGAAGGACTGAAGTGTGTAAAGAAGGAAGGGGAGGTGTGTAGTATGGAGTCACTTTGGATGCAAATCTAGGATTCCAAGGATAGGACTCTCAGAATGGGAGAGGTGTACAGGATGCCCTCTCAGACAGAGGAGTTAAGACAGGGAACTAATGAGACAGATCCAAAGGACCTGTGAGAAGGGTAATGTGGTGATTGTGGGGAACTTCAACATGCTAGGAGTGAACTGAAGAACCCCAACAACCAGGAATAGAATGGAGCAGGTACTGCTGGATGCCTTCCAGGACAGCTTCCTGATGCAAATGGTCAGTGAACCAACCAGGTTAGGGAATACCCTTGAACTTGTGATGGCAAATGCGGAAATTGTGAGGGAACTTGGGGTGGAAGAACCACTGTCAGGATGTGACCACCACTCAGTATGGCTCACACTGGATATGGGCAAGGAAGAAGTGGAATCTGGCACAAGGGTGCTGGACTTCAGGAGGGCCAAATTTGGGAGGATGGGGAAGTGGTAAAAGGGTACCTAGCCAGAATTTGACCTAGTATGGGGACTAACCAGAGGCAGGAGGTTATAAGGCTGGGATAGAAGAGACAACCAGAACCTGCAGCAAGGTCCACAGCAAGAAGGCTAGGGCCGAGAAAATGAGCTGGGTGAGCAAGGAGGTCAAGGAAACGGTAAGGAGGAAAAGAGCTGCCTTTAGGAGGTACAAGAAAACACGGAAGGGGAGGACAGGGACAAGTGCCTGAAAGAATTGAAGGAGATGACATGGGCATTAAGGGGAGCCAAGGCATCTGAGGAACTCAGGCTGGCACAAGGCAGTAAGAAGGGGGAGAAGGACTTCTTTAGGTACATCAGGGAGAAAAGGAACTGTAAGGACAACATAGTAAGGATTAGGACGGAGATTGGGATTGGATGAAAGCAGGGGGCGATAAGGTAGAAGAGCTAAATGATTACTTCTTCTTAGTATTTACTAAGGAGAAGAGGGGTGATACCCAAGGAGGGAGGAACAGCAGAAATGGGGAGGGGGGTGAGAGATGAGGAAATCATGGAGGGCAGAGTTTGGGAGGGTTTGAGATCACTGAGGGTGGACAAGGTGCCAGACCCAGAGGGCATCCACCCCAGGGTACTGAAGAAGCTGGCAGAGGTCCTTGTGGGACCTTTGGCAGACCTATTTAATACCTCACTACACTCAGGGTGTGTACCTCAGGATTGGAGGATGGCTCATGTAGTGCCCCTCCACAAGAGTGGCCCCAAGGACGAACCGGGTAACTACATACCATTGAGCCTCACAGCCATCATGACTGTCCCGAAGGACAGGATGGCGGCCCTTCTGGAGGCCAAAGGACTACAGGACAGCAGACAGCATGGCTTCATATGTGGCAGATCCTCCAAACTAACCTGGTGGAGTTCTATGACTGGGTAACTAGGCAATTGGACTGGGGCCATGCAATGGATGTCCTGTATCTGGACTTCAGTAAGGCATTCGACTCAGTGCCACATGGGAGGCTGGGAAGTAAGTTAGAAGGCACAGAAGCAGGTGAAAAGCTGGTGAGATAGGTAGGTAACTGGCTTTTGGGAAGGTAACAGAGGGTGGTAGTGGGTGGGGCACGCTCATCCCCAAGAATTGTGATGAGTGGTACTCCACAGGGCTCAGTGTTGGGACCAGTGTTGTTTGAGATATTCATTGCAGACATATCATTGGACATGAAGAGCAAGATCAGTCTGTTTGCTGATGATATCAAGATGGGAGCAGTGGTGGATGACCTTGGGGGGCAGTGGTTGCAGGATGATCTGGAAAAGCTGGAAACCTGGTCAGACACCTGGCAAATGGGATTTAATGCCAAAAAGTGCAAGGTGCTGCATTTTGGGGTGAAGAACCCAAGGAAGAGTTACCAGTTGGGGGGAGTGCAGCTAGCCAAGACAGAGGAGGAGAAGGATCTGGGAGTGCTCATTACAGGGTCAATGAACAACTCAGCAGAATGTAGGAAGGCTCCTGCAAAGGCCAACAAAATGTTGGGTTGCATCGCAAGGGGGGAGGTGATTCTGCCACTGTATAGGTCATTAGTTAGACCACACCTGGAGTACTGCATGCAGTACTAGCACCCATATCTGAAGAGGGACATTAAGTTACTGGAGATGGTGCAGTGCAGGGTGACAAAGATGATCCGGGGCTGGGGGACTTACCATACGAGAAGGAGGCTGAGGGAGCTGAACATGTACTCGCTGGAGGAGAGGAGGGATGGGGACATGATTGAAACCTTTAAGTACATGAAAGGAATAAACAAGACAGGTACAGAGGGGCTGTTCAAAGTAAGGGAGGGGAGGGACACCCAGGGCCATGATATGAGACTGGAGGGAGGAAGGTTCAGGAAGGAGCTGAGGAGACACTTTTTTACAGAGAGGGTGGTAGCTTGGTGGAATGCATTACTGGCAGAAGTGGCATCCAGTAGAAGTGTGGGCTGCTTCAAAAGGGGCTGGCACAGGACAAGGGGGAGGGTCAATGGAGGGGAAGTGTGGGAGGGAGTGGCAGCTGCAGAATAAGGGGTGCTAGCTGCACATTCGAGCAGACTAGATAGTCATTTTCATAACGTAATCATGATGTAATGATGATGTGATTTAATTTGCTGGTATTTAAGGGTCTGTCCTACAACAGACTAACACCCTCTGATGAAGCCCTTATGTGGTGAAGTGCCAGGGCAGCTTGATTAGAGATGGACCTTGTACCTGCTCTGTTGAAAAAACAGAGAATTTACCTCCAAAAATAAATATTTTCTGGTTTTGCAACAACTGTGTCACATGGAGTTCCTTCACTGGAGTGTGCAAGTGTTAACTCCTGGCTCTGGAGTACTGGTTTTACTTTTTGTCTTACTTTTTCAAGGGCGGGAGCCCAGGACCAGCACCCTGCCTGGCTGTAGAGCACAGCATCTACTTTTGTTTTACCTATTTGAATTTTCTGCATTAGTGCTGTGACCCGGGCACCACTTGATTACATTGAGCAGTGAGAGGTGAAGGAATAAGGAAGGAACCGACAACCAGAGCAGGACTATACGAACTGGGTTGGAAATTGGCGCAGCGAGTCTAAGTTACCAGTATTCTGGGAATGAGCTAGAAATTAATTCAGAGGACTGCGTGGACAATTCCACAGAAAGTGAAGATACTGCACTGCAGCCAGTTTGTTTGTCAGTCTTGTACAAAACTGGCAAATGGAAACTTTCAGCAAAACAACGTCTAACAATAAACAATGGTGGCTCAAGTGGAGGTGAGATAAAAGCTCTTGGCAAGGTTGGAGGAATGGTAAAATATATGGCAGCTTAGATTCAATGCAAAGAAGTGCAAAGTCATGCACATGGGAAACAAAAATCAAGTGGAAGACTACACAATGGGTGGTGAGATAATAACAACAGAAATGGAAAGGGACCAGGGGGTAGTCATATCAGATAACCTTAAGGTGGGCAAGCAATGTGAGAAGGCAGTAAGGAGGGCTGGTGGAATACTAGGATGCATAGGGAGAAGCATCGTCAGTAGAAATCAGGAAGTTGTTATCCCTCTGTACAGACAGTTGTTGAGACCCCATCTGGAGTTCTGCGTCCAGTTCTGGAGACCCCATCTCAACAAGGACATAGACAGGATGGAGGCTGTCCAGAGGAGGGCAACTAAAATGGTGCAGGTTCTGCACCAGAAGACATATGAAGAGAGATTAAAGAAGTTTAATATGTATACACTCGATAAGAGGAGGGAGAGGGGGAACATGATAGAAACTTTCAAGTACATCAAGGGAATCAGCAAGATGGTAGCATCTTTCAGAAAAAGAGTTGTACAAGAACAAGGGGGCATAATTTCAAGATAGAGGGGGGATGGCTCAAAGGTAATGTGAGGAAGGGATTTGCTTGATTACCAAGAAAGCAGAGAATCTAATTGTTCCCATTTCACGGACCAAATGTCAGAGTCTAGGGGGTGCTCCAGGTCTCGAAAAAGATTTCAAACATTTGGCAAGAAACAATGGGAGAGAAGACAAGAGAAACAACAGAGTAAAAATCAAACTACTAAAGATGCTCAAGCCACAGAACCCTCCACTTCAGACAAATGTCAAACAGTCTCATTTTCAGAGGATAACAGAATGCAAACTGAGTCACAGCCAAAAAACAGGGGAAGAAAATGTGGCGGGGGAAGAGGGGTAGCAAAAGAGATTATAAAGAAATGTACAGCCAGAAGTGGGACAAAATCATACAGACTATGAACTAACTGAAAGTCAAAGAAGGGTTTTGTCAAGGGGACTGTCATTTATGCTAGCATCACGTCCAGATGCATTTGAAATTACAGTGGATTTAGAACAGCTGTTCAGAAGAATTACTTTAGAAGATTTATTTTCAAAACAAATTCAGAGAGAACATATGTGTTTCTTGGCCAGAGAACAAAAATTAGAATGTGATGCAACAGGATTTTTCATTTTTGAATTCATCACCAGAGATGTTGAATTTTGATGAAGAAATATATTTGGACTCTTTGGACTATCATAATTTGGAAATTTTGAATGAACTTTCGGCAGAAAATGAAGAGTATGAAGGCTGGGACAACAGGTATTCGAATGTGTATCTCTATGATACCAATTTAGGTAATTTGAAAAGAATAATGAAATAAATATTTAAACAAAAATCTGAGTTTTGCCCACTATTCAGAATAATTGTATACTGACATATAGAAAAACAATAATGAATGAAGTACGGAAATTGTTTATGAATGTCCAGAATAAGGGAAAAGACAATGGGCCAGATATTCAAAAATGCATCAAAGGCCGGCGCAATGCCGGCACAGCACAAAACCAATGCACCATGGCCAAATGGGAGTGATATTCAAACAGTGCACCATGGCATAACCAGACATGTGCCAAGGAGTAGCTGCAGCAGGCTGAATATTGCACAGATGCACCACGGCGCAACCAGACAGGTGCCAAGGTACAAGCAGACATGCACCAAGGAGCAGCCACAGCAGGCTAACAGCACAACCAGAAAGCCAAAGAAAGTCCTGCACTCCAAGTGCAATTGAAATCCAGAACAATATTTTCATTCAATCCAAGGTTTTATTTTAAGGGTTTCAACTATAACAAAGCATTTAGTTCCTACAAGCGGCTAAACTACAACCAAATGTCCTCCCCTATTGATTGATTGTGGGTTAGCCTCTTGTTGGAGCTAAATGCTTTGTTATAGTTGAAACCCTTAAAATAAAACCTTGGATTGAATGAAAATATTGTTCTGGGTTTCAATTACACTTGGAGTGCAGGACTTTCTTTGGCTTTCTGGCATTGCAGGGTGCAACACAGCAGCTGCCACCTGTGGGTGGCCCTCCACTTGTTCCCTGTGCCCCCCCTGCAGCCAGATCGTGGGCATAATGTGAAATCCCCCCGATTGGCCCGATCGTGGCATACATAAATGATCCCCCACTGGCTCGATGCAGGGCATAACATAATTACCCCCATGTGAATTCATTCACATATTTGACCGCTATTTACGTGTATGGGCTGCACGCCCATTGGCTCTTGCTTCTGAACTAATGGACATGCAGTCCTACTGGGCAGTCAGTCGGCGGGCGCGGGCGGCAGGTGGATGGGGTGCTGCCGTCCGCTGGCTGGACGGGGAGCGGTGTGGTGGGGCTCCATGGGTGGGTGGAGTGGGGGGGCCACTGGACCACCAGGGAAATTGGACTTTGGGGGGTTGACTCTTATGCCCGCGATCAGGCTTTGCGGTCCACTGGACCACCAGGGATATTGCTCTTTGGGGGGGTGAACTCCGTTCTGGCCACGATCGGGCCAGTGGGGAGGGAGGTTTCACATTATGCCCACGATCGGCCAGTCAGGGAGGTTCATTTATGTTATGCCCGCGATCGGGCCAGTCGGGGGTTCATTTATGTTATGCCCACGATCGGGCCAATTGGGGGGGCTTCATTTATGTTATGCCCACAATCGGGCCAGTCGGGGGGGGATTTACTTCATGCCCACGACTGGGCTGCAGGGGGCGTTGATCCCGGATGGCTGCTGTCTGGCAGGGCACCAGGCGCGAGTCATCAAGGATCAGTGCACATGCATGCTAATGGCATGCAAATGGGGCTGTAAGTAGATGCAAATGGCCCCCCGTGAGTCTTGCATGAATTATGGCCCCATTTGCATGTCACCTTTTGAATACTGGAAATTTGAGCATGGTGCAATAGAACTTGCACCACCGCATCTTGAATGCTCCACTCTGACCACTTGCGGTGGCGCAAGTTCCACTGCGCCATGCACAGTGGCTTTGGCCGGGGGGCGATATTCAAAGGAGTTGCTCAATAGTGCAACTCCGTTGAATATCACCCCAGCGCAACTTTTTTGAGCAGCACAAGGGCTTTCACCACAGAATGGTGCAGTTTGAATATCCAGCCCACGGCATTTTGGAGTTTGGTTTTACCAGCACAACCAGGGCTCACACAGAGCCACCGGGGAAGGACCCAAGGCACACATACAGTGGCACAGGTGGGGACACAGCAGCAGCAGAAAGGTGTGGACCAGGACACAGGATAACAGGGACAATGGCAGGGATGCAATGTGGCAGGGCACAAGCGCACACCACCCCCGGGCCACACACAGCCCCCCCCAGAATACACCTGTGGCACGCATAGCAGGCAACAGGTGATACAATGGCCACCAGAAGGCTGTCATTGGGGCCCCCCCTCACCAGTGCTGTGCCCCGACCCACCCAAGCCCTGCACCACACACCCAGAACCCTGCAGACAGGGGCACACATGCCACACAGCCATCACACGGCCACCCCAAGGCACACCCACCGAACAGGGGATGTGACAACAGTATGCATGCACACCCTACAACACAGCCACACCATACAGACACACCCTGGCACTGCAGCCTGGCCCCACTGGCCAGCCACACAGCAGACACAGGCAGGTCAAAAAGTAGAAATACATTATGAACTATATACAAGAATACATAACAGGTTGTGGGTAGGGCTAAGAAAGGGAGAGAAGGGACAGGGAACAGGGACTGTACAATGGGACGAGGGATGGGTGGGTGAGGATTGGGAAGGAGAACAGGGGAAGGTGTGGAAATCAACGCCGGCCACTGCATGCTGCAGACAGCTGCCTCAACTCCCAGTGGAGCCTCCACACTTGGCCATGTATCTGGAACACTGCCTTCATCGTGGCGGACACAATCAGAATGATCTGCCATAAAAGGTGACAACCGGGGACATCTCCATACACCTAGGAAAAGGTACAGAACACAGGTTCAGTGCAACTGCTCAAGGATCATAGCCAGCCCAGTGCACAGGCCCAGCAGGGGGTGCGCACCCCACTGGAGGTCCATATAAGCCACCAAGAGAGGTGCGTGCCAACGCCTGCTGGCGTGCGGCACACAATGGCAGTGCCCATCATAGGTGTACTGCAGGTTGGCCATCTACCAGAGCACAGTGGTCACATGACCCAGTGCAATCCCTGCACCACAGCACTGTCTGTGGTGGCCGTGTACTCACCCACCCCACCAGCGGCAGGCACCAGTACAGATGGCTGCGCCACAGTAGCAGGACCATCACACAGTGCCACACAGACAGCTGCCACACCACCCAGTCCAGCCCACTACACTCACAACAGTTTAGATGCTCAGAATGCACAGAACCTACCTGGTTGCCAGGGTCCCACAGGTGGTGGTAGTGGTGGCAGTGGGGGTGGTGCCACCATGGCCTGGCCTCCTGGCCTTGTGACTCTTCCCAGCTGTCCAGCTGCGGCCCGGCATGCAGCCAGCACTGCTCTCCTCCAGTCTTTACACCCTGTGAAAGGTAGAGAGAAAGACACACATCAGTACACACGCGATGCAGCAGGTCACACCCCAGCCCCACCCCCGGGACCAGGGCAATCTGTCACCTGATATGGCCCACAGGATGGCTGCACATGGGGCAGGAAACCACCCTGCAGGACACACCAGGCAGCAAGGCCTACACCACGCAACAGTGCCTGGACCCACGACTATGGTGGGTACACTCACCTGGTTGTGGCACAGTCCCACACCTGGCATGCACCTCCAGGTGCCACAGCAGCTCCAGGTCCCTCCTCCACAAGTCACCATATCGGTGCCTGCACTGCTCCCCCATGTGTGTGATGCCTGTGTGAGTGGCCAGTGCCTGTCTGACCGCACTCCACACCGCCAGTCATGCCTGGTGCAGGGGAGCCTGCCCATACAGTTGTAGCACATAAGGTGCCACACAGGCCACAAGGTTGGCCAGCTCGACCTGGCTCAAATTTGGAGCACGCCCACGTTACCCAAGTTGTGCCATCGCTGCAGACCGATAACCAAAATGGCAGCGGTCCTGCACGTGGAACATGCATATGCAGACTGCACAGCCATGGGGTAATGCACTGTGCAGGTCAATAACGCAATCATGGTGCTGTGCAGAGAGGGCATGGCCAACTGGGGTCAGGGGTCGGAAGACAGCATAGAGGCTTGTATACACATCACACATCATGTGCAGATGCATGATAGCACACACACCAGCCAGATTGCCACATGGCCTATAGCGCAAGGTGTGTGGACTGCTCGCTGCCCAGCTGTATCGTGGGTAGCGCATCCGTGCAGCATTACTATGCATTGCACAGGCATAAGAAGTGTGCTTGGGGTTGTTCCTGGGCAAGACCATTGCACATGGTGCAATAGCATGATAATCAGCTGACATATGCAAATGTGCTCATCAGCCTATGCATGGTGCACATCGCCCATTAGCATGTCATCATAATTGTGCCAAGGCTCATTTGCATGGCTTGTGCAATAAAAGCACCACACAGCGCAGTACGCCATGGACTGGTATTGCACCCATTAGTGGTAAGTTGCACATGTACATGACAGTGACTGAACGGCAGAGGGGATGGTGTGGCAACCACTGACATGTTCATGTCCACGGGTAGTACTATGTCGGCACATGAGGGTACAGAGGAGCCTGGGCCTGCACACAAATGCAGGCCCAATTTCACCACAGCAGAGGTGGATACCCTGTTCAAGGTCTATCTTGACAGGGAGCCTCTGCTGAGTGGTGCCATCGGCATGCCACAGGCCAGGGCTGCGGTCTGGGCAGAGGTGGCAGATAGTGTGAACCAGCAGGGCAGCCACCAGTGGTTGGTGCAGTAGTGTCATAAGAAGGTGGGCACAGACAAACACCGCATAAAGGAAAAGGTAGCAGCAATACATTCCACCTGGACTGCCAGCGGAGGGAGGCCCACTGCAGTGGTGCAGTTCACACTGCAGAAGAAGCTGGTGGTGGCCACTATGCATTGCTGCACAGTCCAGGGGGTGCCCTGAGGTGGCTTCCAGATAGGTGGCAGCCCCTTGCTGCATGGTACATATTTTGGGGTTGGGGGGCTTGCCTGGGTGGTGACATTATTAACACATCTGTTTCTCCTTACAGCTCCAGCATGCCTGCTTGCAATGGAAGAAGCACCAGTGGCGGCTGTGGTGGTGGGCCCAGCCCCAGAGGACCAACCATTGACATCCTCAGGCATCTGGGGGCCTGTTTGACTGCAGCCCACAACCGCTGTCCAGCCAGAGGACCTGGGCATGGGGTTGGATGAGGCCCTGGCTGGGTTCCAGCAGGATGCCACTCATTGCATCCCATGCATGGAAACACAGATCAGGGCAGGGTCTGACTCTGATGACGACAAAACCATGATCATGGGCAGCGGTGGTGTCATTGAGGTTGAGGCACCCATACCTGTGTCCTCCCTGGTTGGTGTGCCCAGTGGCCATTCGACAATGTGTCTGCCAGCTGATGCCACTGCTGGCACTGCTGTGGATGCTGCCACAGTGGAGCCCCATGGTGGCAGTCTGGATGCATGGCCACTGCGCAGTGCACAGGGGCCGGAGGGGCAGCAACAGCGGGTGGTAGGGGACAGGGAGCAGGCGGAAGCTGTGTCTGGCACTAGGGCACCTGACTGGGTCCAACCTCGAGCAGTACCCACTGTGCAGCATCCACCTGAGAGGAGGGCTTCCCAGCACATCTGTACACCCCCAGTGGGTCAGCATGCCGATCAGGTGCCCCTGGGCACAGACCCAGTGACTGAGCACACTCGATTGCTGCGGGCGTCCATGGAGCAACAGATGCTGCTTGTGGCTGGGGTGTGTGCACTGCACGCAGGGGTGCACCAGGCTGCAGAGCAGCGCGAGAGGGGCACAGCTCAGATCATAAAGGCTATATAGCACCTGCGGGAGGACATGACCGCATCCCAGGACTGCATTGCCAGTGTGATCAGGGATGGGTTTGTGCTGCTGGCCACCACTGGAATGACTTGCCACTCGACATGCTGCACAGTCCACCATCCACCCCACTGACCAGGCGTCACTCGTCACCCACCCTATCAACACCTGATTCTGCTGTGGGCATCCCTGGCACACCTGGAGCAGGCCTGTTTGGGAGACTAAAGACACCTTTGCAGACCCGGATGCAGTCCCGAAGTTCTACCCCAGAGGGCTGGAGCACTTGCCCCCAGCAGACGCTGAGCAGCCTGTGGCTGCCGATTGGCCACAGCGTGGCTGCCCACGTGTCTTTGGTGACCATGCTACTGTGTGTTGGACATGAGTTGCCTGCGGCCAGGCCAGCTGTCTGCTGCCGCCGCTCTGTGTGCACATGGGCAGTGTGTGTGTGCAGCCCACGGGTGTGTCTCCTGTGTGCTGTGCTATGCACTGCCTGTGCAAGCGCATGCCTGGCTGCTGACCCATGTGGGGCGGACGTAATGATGCCGGGTATATGCCAGTTCTGCTTGTGCACCGGTGCACTGCTTCTGATCCATGCCACATGCCAGTGCCTGCGCACGTTGGACTGTGCGTGTGTGTGCCTGTGTGTGTGTGTGTGTGTGTGTGTGTGTGTGTGTGTGTCAGTGTCTCTTTGTGTGTTGCAAGTCCCTGCAGCATACTGCTGTGTGTGGCTCTGCGGCCCGTCCCCCTTGCCCTTGCACCACACCCCATTGTGTGCATTCCCCTTGCCATGAACGCCCCTACCTGCTGTCCATCCCGGTGTGTGCAGTGCGTGTGTGTTGCTACCTAGCTGCAGGCAGCATAGTGCTCCCGGGTTATGGTGTCTCTGAGCTGGCGGGCCATCCTCAGCATCCAGGGATTCCTCCACCCAGGAGGTGGTGTCCCACTGCCCTCCGGCCCATCACCCCCATTATCCCTACTGCTGTCCCCCTCCTACACATCTACAACAATTCTACGGTCAATGGTCATGTTGTGCAGTATGCAACAGGCAGGATAATGCCATAGGCTTTTGAGGGGCTGTACTGTAGGGCACCGCCAGATCTCTCCAGGCAATGGAATCATGCCTTTAGCATCCCAATCATGTGCTCAGTGATGTTTCGCATGCTGACCTGTGCCTCATTGTACCTTTTTTCTGCTGGGGATGATGGGTAGGGGTGAGCAGTCATGGACTCAGTGGGTATCTGCTGTTGCCTGTGGAAGAAGAGCATGGTTAGTCCAGGATCCTCTGTGTCTGTGCCCTTCCCTGGCAGACATGCCACCACTTCCATCCTGCCTACCCATATCCCTTGGTCTTCACAGCCCCTTGCCCGTCCCATACTCACCCACTAGGTGCCTTGTGGGGATTTCCCCACTCCCCAACCTGTTGCTCAGTGCACTGCTGTGCCAGATGAAGGCATCATGTGCACTCCCAGGGTGTGTGGCACAGTCATTGGTGATGCGCCCCCTGGCATGGCACACCACCTGGCAGTTGATGCTTGGCAACCCCTTCCTGTTCACATAGGCAATTTCCTCCTGGCCAGGTAGCATGGAGATGCCAGTGTGGGTGCAGTCAATGGCTCCTAGCATGTCAAGCATGTGTGCTACCCTGTGGAAGTCCTGCATTGTTGATGTATGCTCTGCCTGTGTGCTGGGGAAATGGATATATTCCAAAGCATGTTGCAGCAGTGTGTTGAGGAATTAGGTGAGGAGTCTGGATGCGGCTGACTTGGGTATGCCTGTTGTATCCCCTGTTGATCTCTGTAAGGTGTACATGCTGAGCAGGCAGATGACTGCTGTCACCTTGGTCTCCACCGACATGGCATGACTTTTTGTGGTGGGTGCCTGCATCTCCTCATTGCACAGCTCACAGACCTGCCTCAGCATTGCTCAGTTCAGGCGATACTGGCCCACAATCTCCACATCACTGAAGACCTCGAAGGTAGTACGGGCACTGTACCACCTCTTCTGGGTGTACTGCTGATGGGTCCTCCCACAGCCATGCCGCTGTTCCTCCTGCTTCCTCACACTCCTCATTACAGCTTACATCAGGAAAGGTACGCTAGCCATGCCCCTGTTGTCCTGGCACCCTCTGGGCGGTTGGCTACTGTCTGCTGCCCGGTACCCCAGTGCTGTGCCTGCTGCCCTGCCTGCCTCACCCTGTTGGCTGCACTTCCCCGGTGCACCTTCCACATGTTCAGCTCCCCTGTGGATGCCTGGGTATGATTTCTCCCCCACCTGGCCTTTGTCACCCCTGCTCTCCTGTGTCCATTCCCTGCACCCTCCAGTGGCCCTCTTCCTTCCACCATCTTTGTGTTTCTCTCTCTCTCTCTCTAGCTCTCTCTCTTTCCCTCTCTCACTCTTTCGACCTCTCCCTCACCCCTGGCATATCTGCTGTCGTGCTGCTTGCACCCTGTATTTATGAGCTCAACTCTGCTTTGCGCAATGGGCAGTTGCTCCCTTACTTGCGCTATGGTTCCACCGTTGAATGTCACACTGCGCCGCATATTCATGGCCAGGGCCCTGGGTTTTCTGCGATTCTGCAGATGCAGCCACCCACAGAAATAACCGCAGAATTTTTGATTAACTGCTGAATTAGTGGCCCCCCCACGGAATTCACACCCGCCCGCAGAAATCGTGTCCCAGTGCGGAATTTTAGGATGCAGACCGCGGATCTTACAGTTGGCCACAGTCTATCTCCAAGCACCCTAATTGTCCCATTTCATTTATTTCCCCCAGACATATTGTTACATGCTGAGCAACTACAGAGCTCTCTCTCGCAATGCACTGAATCCCATAATGTTATACTAACGGCCTTTTGTTCTTTGTAGTGGCTGAATGAATATTTTAATGTATGTCTCTGGGGAATTCACTGAAGAAAATAGAAAGACAAGCGCAACACTGCATCTCTCCCTTGTTTTATTATTTTTTTTTTTTATTTACCATATGTCTCTTGGGTCCCTTTTGCTACTTCGGTCACCCAGGACTAGGCACCCCCGACATGTTTCTCTTTCTCTCCAAAGCCAACAGCAGAATGCAGGGGGAGCAACGGAGTCTTCAGGGTGTTGTTCCTCAAGGGAGTAGCTGCTTGACATAACAAATAGAAGACCCCAAAAAAAGGACTTGCCAAGTCCCCTACGTAGCTGGCTGAATATTTCACCATAAATGTATGCCCACGAATTTATAGTGGCACCATGGGGTGCTTTGTTTCCCAGTCCCCTACGCAGCTAACTCCCTAAAAAAGCAGTACACAGTAGTCAATAAATACGGAGCTGTGCTCCAAGGTTCAGAGGATTCCAACCCCCACCCCCACCGAGTAACTTGCTTGACAGTCGCATAACAAATTAAAGTCCAAAAAAAAAATACTCTGAACGTGCCTAGTTCCCTCTATGGCTGAACGAAATTCAACAACTCAATGCAGTTTTATTATATAATGTCAGTATATGCGTTCCACAGAAATCTTACTGCCACCAGTGCTTCCCTCCCTTCCCTGGCCAGTGAAATTTATTTTTCCCGCCCAGAGTGGCAGCTGGTAACATTGGGGCAGAAGGAAGGGATTTAACTGAAGAAAATAGAAAGACAAGCGCAGCACTGCATCTCTCCCTTTTTTTATTTTTTATTTACCGTATGTCTCTTGGGTCCCTTTTGCTACTTCGGTCACCCGGGACCAGGCATCCCCCGACATGTTTCTCTTTCTCCCCAAAGCCAAAGGCAGAATGCAGGGGGAACAACGGAGTCTTCAGGGTGTTGTTCCTCAAGGGAGTAGCTGCTTGACGTAACAAATAAAATCTTACTGCCACCAGCACGTCCCTTCCCTGGCCAGTGAAATTTATTTTTCCCACTCAGACTGGCAGCCGGTAACATTGGGGCAGAAGGAAGGGAATTAACATAGCTGGCTGAATAGTTCACAATAAATGTATGCCCAAGCGCAACACTGCATCTCTCCCTTTTTTTATTATTTATTTATTTTTTTTATTTACCGTATGTCTCTTGGGTCCCTTTTGCTACTTTAGTCACCGCAGGGAAGAACGAAGGGGATTAAAAAGAACTACATAGCTGGCTGAATAGTTCACAATAAATGTATGCCCATGCCTACGAATTCATAGTGGCAATAAAGCTGTGCTCCGAGGTTCAGAGGATTCCATCCCCCACCCCCACAGAGTAGCTTGCTTAACAGTCACAATACAAATAAAAGACCCCCCAAAATAAATACCCTTGAATGTGCAGAAAATAAAATGCCATACAATAAAAGCGCCCCAAATAAAATACAGCACGATGCCTCCATGAGTCTGACTGTCTGTGCCTGGATGTTTCAGTGGCTGTATCTGAAATACATTGATAATTGACTTGTTGTTGCTGCTTCATGGGCTCATAAAAAATGCATTACTTTTCAGGGGACATGCATAAAGGAAATTAATATTAACGGAATGCCCGCTACCTCTGTAGTCTTGTGAAAATAATTCTGTCTCTCCTTAGCTTCATTTTCCTGAATTGTTGACCCCTGTTCCAGTTACCCCTCATACTACTTTTTTCGCACTGAATACCCTGTCTGATCCCAGCCATGATTAGCGCCAATACCGTCTATACCCATGCCCAGAGAACCATGGAGGGGCTTATAGATGGGCACAGTAGGTAGAAAATAAGCGTGCATAAAAGAAAGAAAGAAAGAAATACTAATAAAAATGTAACTAAACACAGAATGTGTGAATAAAAAAAAAGATTTGTTTATTTCAGGTTAAGATTCTGTCCCTAGCACTACGTAATTGTGACATAAAGGAATTAGACAAACTAACCAGGAAAAGTGCAAGCAAATAAAAACACCAGCTCTATATATTATTATCAGTATTATAATATGATATATATATATATATATATATATATATATATATATATATAGTATATATATAGATATTTATATATAGATATATATCTATAGACTATATTTATATCTATATATAGATATATATCTAAGTATATATATCTATATAGATATATATATATATATATATCAATATATATATATATATATATATATATCAATATATATATATATATATATCATATATATATATATATATATATATATATATATATCAATATATATATATATATATATATCAATATATATATATATATATATATATATATATATATATATATATATATCGAATGTCAGCCACAGAGCCTTGCTGATGTTAATAAATTAATACATAGAATTAAAACTGATAAATCCCCCTGATATGGTCCATTTTTTTGAAAACCTTAGTAACCCAGCCAGTGAACCACACTGAAGGACATGTTAGAGAGCACTGGACTCTTCATGTTAATAAATTACAAATAAAGGCATAGCAAATAGTTTTCCTACCTACACACACAGTCACAAAGGATAACAGGCTCACAAATCAAGTAGCAGTCTGTAGTACTACTCAACATTATCTATGTTATGTCATGTGTACTGTAAATTGAGTCTCAATACTTATATGAACTCAATGCAGTGCAGATGGAATAAATATTAAATTAATTCACTGCCCTATAGATGCTGAACAAAAGTGCACATTTGCAGCCTAATAAAGAAATTAAACTACTGTGCCCTTGTTGTGAGCCATGCTGCCATGTAAGTAGTAAAGTAATATATGAGAACAATATATTGGTATGGTAATGTAGGTAGGGTTACTCTAGTAAATAGTATGTCACCAGAGAAACCCACAACAAACAATAATTACAGAACAGGAAATGAACACCTTAAGAAAGGAACATACTTATAATAAATATTAGGAAAATAATAAAAAGTGTCTCTGAAGTGCTGTAGTCTGATTGGCTGTTAGGCCAACAGCCTTACATCAATCCATGTTACAATGCAATGTGCAGCTCGATCAAAGTTGCACGTGGATTCTTCCTGTCAGCATTTCCCATGCTAAATGAGTGGACTGATAACATTTTTGTTTTGAACTCCCAGTCTTAAACTGTTGGTAGCACAACTGTTCTATAAAAAAAAAAATCTCACATGCATATGAATATATGAAACTGCCAGACAATAAATGACCTATCATATCAGTCTGTCTTGAGTGTGCATCATTGTCTTTTGGACTGGAGGCACTCCCAGGCCCCCCTGCCCTCCCAAGCATTTCTTTTACCCGTGTCATTTATTCCCACTCCCTGCTCCCCAATAGTTTTCCCCCTCTCTCTGAACCTGTGCCACCACATTGTGATATCACCTCCTCTAGCAGTGTATTCCACTCTGCCACCACCCTTTCTGTGAAATAGTGCCTACTCATTTCCCTCCTTAGTCTGCCTACTTTTTGCATTGAATCCAAGCTGCCATACTTCTGATCATTACTCCAACCTTGCCCCTCTGCAATGTCACTTATAAAGACATTAAAAAGGACTGGACCCAGTACTGAACCCTGCGGTACCCCACTAGTAATTGATCTTTCTTCAGAGTGGACTCCATTTACAATTACCTCCTTATGTGTCCTGTGTCCAGGCAATGTTAGACCCAGGCTACCACCCTGGGACCCACTGCTTTGCAGCAGGAAATGTCACAACTGTGCTACCCTATAAAAGGAGTGTACAGTGGAGTGGGGTGGTTGGGGATGGTGGTGGCTAGCTGGGTGATATTGTGCTGTTCCTCATACTTCAGCCCACCCCAGGAGTGACGTTATTACACGATAATAACACACACCTTGTCATGCCTTATTGCTTAAATAAATAACTAATGACGGGCAGTATTCATTGAGCTTACAAAAAGCCTTTTATACTGTGAACCACCCACTCCTACTCAAGCAATTATCAAACATTGGGCTCTCCAATGAAGCACTGCTCTGGTTTTCAAGCTACCTTGGGGAGAGGGTCCAGCGGGTTAGGATTGCCAGTGTTACCTCGGAAGAAAAGCCAGTCCTTTCGGGGTCCCACAGGGGTCCATCCTGGGGCCACTACTCTTCAGCCTCTTCCTCAACGACCTTCCCAGTGTCTGCCACCAGAAATTACTGCATTACACCGATGACGCAGTCATGTTCACCAACCACCAAAGCGCAGAGTTCCTCGAGAAACAATTACAGCTTGAATTCATGCGCATCGGAAGAATGGTTCAAGTCATACAAACTGGTCATGAACTACAGCAAAACAAAGGTTTGACCTTCTACAATGCCATGTGCAAGTACAAATCCCATGACCTCACCATCCTTAACCAAACAGGGACCTTACTTGAACACATTCCTGAGGCTGCTAACTGGGGCTGATCGACTTACACACACTTGTGACCTGTACACTCGGGCAGGATGGCTACCTCTTATCAGCCGGATACAGTATCAAACCTGCCTCTTAGCCAAAAAAGTCCTCCTTGGGCTCATGGCCCCGGGCATTGAAAAGCTACTTATTGACCACCACAGCACCCAGAGAACTAGAAGTTCACAAGTAACCTTCCTTGTCCCCAGATGCCGGACTACCATAGGCCAGAGGACCTTTGCCCACAGAGCACCACAGTGGTACAATACTCTCAACAAAGAAACTCTTACTGCTGCTGCTCTTGGCCCTTTTAAGAGACAACTCCAACTTCATCTCATTTCAACTAGTCATTGTGACGGCCTCGCCTAATCAGGGGCCCACCATTCACTGCCCTCCACTTCAGTCTTGACAGTTATCTCTCCCCGCCTTG
This sequence comes from Neoceratodus forsteri, assembly GCA_016271365.2. Taxonomy (NCBI): domain Eukaryota; kingdom Metazoa; phylum Chordata; order Ceratodontiformes; family Ceratodontidae; genus Neoceratodus; species Neoceratodus forsteri. The sequence goes on from CM057457.1 coordinate 405,571,634, forward strand.
CCTCCTTCTACCTGCCTACCCCCTTGCCCCCTCTCCCTTTCCTCTGCCGGGGCATTTTCTGACTTCTATCCCTCCTCTCCCTCCCCTTTAGAGCTCTTACCCTCACCCTCTACCCTCCGACAATGGCCTTCCTGCCTGCATACCCCCTTCCCTCTCACCTGCAGTACTTATTTCCAAGATTGCCCTTGGCTGGTTATGTCATGCTACCTAACATTTGGCATATTTTGAATTACAGGAATTTCCTAAGCCTCAGTCTCTTACTTCTTGTTATTGTGTAAGTATGTATTATTATGTTGACCTTTGTATGTATGTATACCCCCATTCCTCTGACATGGAACCTTTGTAAATAAGCAGTTCCTGCTCAAAGGTATTTGTAATCCTAGATTTCAATAAAATAAAAAAATAATATATGAATAGTAAATTACAAGCAACACTAATCATATAATTTAATAATGGTCTGATTAAAGGCAGTATTTTACCAACTACACAAGTACATTCTGGGCCAGATATTCAAAAGGGTTGCACCATGCGCAATAGGGTTGCACCTGAGCAAGTCTGAAATTGCGCCATTCTGCAATATTCAGCAGGAGGCAGTTGTGCCACTGAAAACATGCTGAGCAACAGCACAATGCAAGTGAATGCATGCTGAACTGGAGGGGGAGGAACCATGCATAAACTGCACAGCCCGATATTCAGCCAGGTTGTGCAGAGTTGTGCAAGTGCAACCCCCAACCTGCGCCTGCACAACTTTGAGCCAAAAAAAAAAGGAGGTAAATTGGGACTGCCTTGTACGGTATGGGCTGCATGCCCATTGGCTCTTGCTCTGCACCACACCCCTGTGCAACTATTTTGTGCAGCGCAAGGGCTTGCGCCACAAAATAGCACAGTTTGAATATCCGGCCCTCTCTCTCTATCTGCATATGTATGTATGTATGTATGTATGTCTATCGCCATTATCTATCTATCTATCTATCTTTCTATCTATCAATCATCCATCTAGCATCCATCTATTTATGTTATGTATCTTTATAGTAATAACAAGCTTAATTTTCTGTGGCATGTATGAATGACGCCAGTCATTTATGTTTTACTCCCCAGAACACAAGTGATAGTGGTGTGCAGAAAATCAGACTGCTTTGCTGTAATTGTACAAAATAACACGAAGAATACACACATGGATTTGTGAACAGGATTTATTAGACAGCTAACATAGAAAGTGGAATACTCTTCATGTGTGTGATCAAAACACCGTTACATATTCTGGTTTACCAGCTTACTGCCTCTTGACAGTCACAGTTTCTATAAGGCAAGCATAGCACAAGAGGCTATTCTGACTGTGTCTTTCTACGTGCATCTTAAAATTACTAATGGTTTCAAGAAGCAGGCTCATGTAAGCACACAAACCCTGGTAACAAAGGTGAAATACTGTATTTTAAACAGACACAATGTCTGTCTGTATGACTATCATATCAACTGCTTCTTAAATATATGGTTTTCTGATCACATTTCTTTTTTTTTAAACTCTTAAAAAAACATCAAAAGACCACCAGATAAGTAAAATAATGATTGGCCAAATAAGCAGACTTTGCATTGGCTAACCATGTGCACACACCCACACACTTAACACCTTTTTGATTGACTGCCGGTCTTTCACAATGGATTGGCTATTCATGTTATCCAATACGATTTGATGTGATCACAGTGTAAAAGCAAATCAGAATGGTTTACTCAAGAATGGGGTCAGAAACATTTGCTATAAAAAGACCAGCCTTTCCGATCAGAAACTACCTACCATGAGGAGAAACACCTGCGACCTGCGACATTGAGAATCTATTTAGAAGGAAGACAACTACCAGCAATATTACTACACTGATTTCAACTTATTTCCAATCTTTATCTGTAAAGAGGTAAGCAGTTTCTATACTTTTTCTTAACCAAGAATGTAAATGTCCTGTTTATTTAGATTATTGAATTACTGTGTTTGGCCTTTTAGAAATAAACTGTTTCCGATATAGCCAGGTGCCAATTGGTAAGTCACAAAAGTTTGTTCCTGGCTGTCTGCCCACCCATGCAGTGGGCATCATCCCACAGCCCAGACAGGTTAGTTTGTACAAGTAGTCTCTTATTCACTTTGGCCTTTTAGAAATAAACTGTTTCTGATATAGCCAGGCTCCAATTGGTAAGTCACAAAAGTTTGTTGCTGGCTGTCTGCCCACCCAAGCAGTGGGCAACACCAACCTTCCCACCACAGTCCAAATGTGTTAGTTTATAAATATTTTTAGTGCCATTCTCTTCATGTACATACAAATGCTTCCATTGCCAGTATCACATTTGTAAGTTGTGTTTTTTGCAATGGCATTTTATAAATAATAATGTGTATGGCATTTTCCACAATTTGCATGTTGCTAGTTTCAAAATGTTGGCTGGCTGAAGTGTAATGTAGTCTTTAAGAACTGAGACCACATTGTTATGCATCTGGTCTGGCCTTTGAATGTGACAGCACATTATTAACGCATGTATACTTTGTGATCATGTAAAGGCAGGCTTCAAGCTGCAGTGGTTTACATCTACTTATCCATACAGATTATGTTTCTTCTCTAACAAAAAAATCACACTTCACAGCCACAAGAATATGTATGTGATTAACACCTACATACATGTAAGCAACATATTTACTAACAGATTATCACACAAAGTAGTCTGGCTGTGTCACCCAAAGAACTGTGACAAGATTAAAGAAACATGCACTTTAGTAATGAGAAAATAAACTTATTTGGGTTTGCCACATTAACATAATGTTGGATATGTGCTAATGGTTACTTCACAAAAGTTACACATGAAGATTGTTGCTGCCTGGTCTCTCTGTGTGAGCTCATAATATAATGTTACATTGTTAATAAGCAGTCTAGCAATTTGTGGAAAAGCAATGAGTAACTGTAACAGAAATGTTCCACTGCATTTTATCTTACAGTAACAAAGTATGTACAGAGAATTAGTGTTATTACTGTTTAGAATATACATACTAGTACTTTGTTACCTAAACAGTGATAACATAAAGGATGGTATATACTGTATATATTATCATATGACTGTGTAAGTTATATAAATAGAAAAATAGAATAATAGATAGGTGAGGATCTATTACAAGGGAGTAATACCATCAAGAGGTTCTGGGGACAAGGAAACCTCGAGAGCAAAGCTTGAGAGGTTCTCCTGTCCCCAGAACTCGGATGGTATGCAGTCCCATGAAAGACCTCGCTTATTTTTTATTTTTGTAATATATGGAGCCCAGTTTTGTTTGCAGCAGTTCTGTGAATGTGGTGCTGTGAAGCTGCTGCCGCTTGCAGTGAGGATTCGATCACTCACTCTGTGCGAGTGTACTTTCCGCCCACCCATCACCACTGCTCACCCATCCACCCACAAACTCAGTCTGTGTCCATTTTACTTAAAAAAAAAGTTTTACCTTGCTTCTTTAATCAGACCATTGAGGGGATTGAAAAAAATGCTGCCTGTAAAGTGAAGGGATGATATTCTCTCGCTTACCAAGAGACGGCCGCCATGTTTTTTTAATTGTTCTGCCCACCCACAGAGGAACCAGTTCCAATCAGGAGGTGCGGTTTTAGGAACGTCAGCACGCAGGGCTAGGAGGTTGCCTTGGGGATGTCAGGAACTAGTGCATGCTACTGGAAGATCTTGCAGTTGCGCTCTTGAGGTTGGGTGATAATACTATCGTTCAGAGCTCGAATGATAATATTATGAGCTCTGAACGATAGTATTATCACTTGCTAACGATAGTATTATCACTTTGGCTACTGGTGTATTACCGGGATATTTTTGTATGGGATACTGTTGTATTATTTAGGTATCTCCATATATTACAAACAGTGTTACTGAACAAGGAAATTAATTTATTGTATTGAGAAGTTTTAAATTGTATGGTCAGTGAAAACATAGAAAAGCACAAACAACCAGCTAGAGAATACAACTGACAATATAAATGAAAATGTCTCCATTTGTTTAAGTGACACAGTGTGCGCATATATTTCAGCAAAATCCATGTTTACCAAAGACACATACATAATAACTTCCAGCATAACTGGATAGAGGAAAACTATTATGTGTCAGCCTCCGACGTTCTGGAAAATAAATGAATAGGCATGGCAGCAATCCAATTTCAAGTATTAACTTTTTTTTTTTATCTCTTTATCATGTCTTTCCTATTTCTTCTAACATAATCAATCAATCAATCAATCAATCAAAATCTTTATTTATTCAGGTGAACATCATTGAGCATAGCTCATTTACAAGATGGACCTGAGTGGTCATAACAATATAAGGTTACAAATTTTACACAAAAACACGGTACAGAATGAACACAAATACAATGATTTATGAATGAGACAGATATACAAATAGTTACATATATACAAGGCAAAATGACAATAAACCTACATCATATTAAAAGGAAAGAAGCAGACAGTATAGTAGGGATAATGCTCGGGTAGTTGGACTTGGGTGGGCATTTTTGTGTGAAGTAGGTTGGAGAACAAGTTAGAAGAACGATAGAGAAATAGGGGGTAGCATAAAAAGGGGGGGGGGAAGGAGGGGGTGTGAGAGGACTAGGCCTTATGGAAGCAGTTGCATGATTCTGGGAATAGACTAGTGTACAGTTTTTTGAAGGATGTTAAAGGAATGAGGGTATCCAATTTCAGGGTCTTTTGAAGAGAATTCCAGATAAGTGCTAGGAATAGCTGATTGCAGCCCTTCCATACCGGGTGCAGGTGATAGGAATCTTCAGCATGATGAGTTTATTGATCCTTAGGGTGTAAGGCCTGGATGTGATCCGTTGAAACAGTCTGAGATGTAGGAAGGAGTTTGTTTGTCAGAGCTTTGTAGATCCAGACAGCAGCATTTTTGTTTCTTCTATGTTGTAGGGATGTCCAACTGACTGCATTGTAGAGAGAGCAATGATGGGTGCTGGAGGGAAGATCTGTAATGAATCTAATAGCTCTATGATACAAGGTGTCTAATTTGTTTAAATGGGAGAGGGAGCAGTGGCCATAGAGGAAGTCAGCATAGTCAATGAGGGATAGGAATGATGCCAGGATTAGCCTTTGTTTGGAATCTCTGGTCAGGTAGTGTTTGATCCTATAAAATAGGCCAAGTCTTTGTCTAAGCTTTTTCAGGAGCTCTTCAATGTGGCTAGTGTAGTCAAGTTTATTGTCAATCCAGACTCCAAGATATTTGAATTTGTCCACGTATTCCAGATTTTCACCAAGGATGGTAGATAATTGTGGGAGGGTGAATGATGGGACAGTGGAAGAGCAGCTCTTGGTGGCAAAGAACATAGCTTTCGTTTTCTTGGCATTTAGTAGTAATTTATTTTCTAATAAGTTGTGCTGTAGGAGGAGAACTCAGACTGTAAAGCTCACAGGCTTTTGATGGTGAGGGATTACTGACATATAGTATAGTATCATCTGCAAAAAGGTGAATATTAGATTGTGAGAGATTGGAGTCAATATTGTTGATGTAAATGGCAAAGAGGATGGGGCCCAGGATGGAGCCTTGCGGTACACCTCTTAGGAGTGGTTTAGAGGTGGATAGGTCACCTTCATTTTTTACCAGTTGTAATCTTCCGGAAAGATAGCATCTGAACCATTTAAGAGAGAGTGAGTCAAGGCCTATGGCGTTCAGAGAGGAGATTAGTAGTTCATGGTCCACAGTGTCAAAGGCTTTGCTTAGATCCAGGAACACAGCACAGGTGTTATTCTTTTTGTCTAAGGCAGTCTGCCAGTCATTTGTAACTTTTGCTAAGGCAGAGATGGTGCTGTGCATAGATCTAAACCCAGATTGAGCTGGGTTAAGGAGATTGTTGGTATCAAGGTAGGCACTTAACTGAAAGTTTACTAACTTTTCAAGCATCTTGGACAGTTCTGGTAAGATGGAAATGGGCCTATAGTTGTTGAGGTCCATGGGATCACCTGCCTTAAGTAGTGGAAACACTTGAGCTGTCTTCCATATTGAGGGGATAGAACCAGTGGCTAGGGACAGATTGAAGAGGTGAGTGAGGGAGGCAGCTAAGGCGTGCAGTGCTACTTTTAGAAAGTAGGGATGCAGGGAGTCTGCACCTGCACTTTTAGTTGTATCTAGTTGGAATAGAAGGTCTTCTACTTCTTTTAAGAGTATAGGTTTGAAGGAGAATGTGGAAGCAGCCTTTTGTCCCTCAGTAGATTGTAAATTTAGTGATGATCTCATTAGGTTTGCAGGTGAGGAGTCGAAAGCTAGGCCAGCTGTAGTGAAATGGTCGTTGAAGGCATTTAAGATTTCTTGCTTGTCAGTGATTTCAATACTATTTAAGTGCACTTTGGGTGGTAAGACAGGGGTAGAAGTTTGACCTAGGATCCCCTTTATGGTACCCCAGAACCTGGAAGGGTTGTGATAGGAGGCATCCAATTCAGCTGTGTAGAAGGCAGCCTTGGCATTTCTTACTTGTTTTGTGCAGGAGTTTCTGGCTTTTCTGAATTGAAGCCAGTCATTTGGATCCTTTGTCTTTCTTGCTCTTTTCCAGAGTTTATCTCTGGCAAGCAGTGCAGGTTTGAGGTCAGCAGAGAACCAGCGACAAGATTTGAGTTTGGTTCTGACACTGGTGAGGGGTGCATGTATATTGAGGGCACTTGTGATAATATTACTTAAGATCTGAAGAGCTGACTCTATTGAAGCTGTGAGATAGAATTCTTGCCAACGTGTGGTGTGGCACAAATCATGGAGATATCCTGAAATATTAAAGTTCTTTTTTGACCTTCTTGGGAGAAATTTTGCAGGGTTGGGTGGCTTGATTGTTGATCTTATGCCAGCTATGGGACAGTGATCACTTTATGTCACTGAATAGCACTCCAGCATGAGAATACAGATGAGGCTTATTTACCAACATGATGTCCAGGAGTGCTGTTGAGATTATTCTTGGGTTAATCCTTGTTGGTTCTTTGATTAATTGAGTGAAACCATAAGTGTCACAGAAGGTTACTAGGGTGCAGATGCATTGGCAGCCAATTTAAATTCAGGTCACCTAAAATGATGGTGTCTTCACGGCCTAGATTAAGTATAGATCCTAGGTGGGATAGGAGTTTGAGGCCTGCAGAGGGGACCTGTAGCAGCCAATCAGTTGAAAAGATGATATGTTGGGAAGGGTTATTTTAATTGATAAGCATTCAATTCCTTTGGCTGTGATGTAATATTGAGGCAGGATGCAGAGATGTTTGCTTTGACATAGATGGCTACCCCACCGCCTCCTGGATGGACAGTCAGATCTGAAGAGCTGGTAGTTGGGAAGATTTATTTCACTGTCTTTTGTTGCAGATTTGAGCCATGTTTCAGAGATAACCAGAAAGTCAGGTAAGGTGTGTGCAACCCAGGCCTGTATTAATGAGAACTTTTTTAGGAGGCTGCAGGCGTTGATGTGAAGAAAACTCAGGCCATTTATGACGGCTAAGTCAGATGGGGAGATAGAGCTTTCTGTGGGTCCAGGGTTGATTTCAACAGTGCCAACACAGATCAGCAGAAAGATTAGTTTGATGAGGGCACCAAGTGATAGGAATAGGGAGTATCAGAGGATGGCCTGTCCCAAGGGGGTTCTCTTCTTGCTTGGGATCCAATGTATAGTGGGTGATGATCCTGCTGTGTGGTTAAAGATTTTGACATAAAGTACCAGCTTAATGGACAGGCATAGGGGGTCACTGTAGTGCCAGTAAGGGAGCAGGGGGCTTATGGAGTACCGAACTGGTTGTGAGCCTTTTCGTGGGATACCCCAAAGATTACAGTGCAGAAGCAGCAGTATATACTTGGGAATTGAGGGGCATCCACTGGGGACAACAGAGGGGACAGGCCCAGTAGCCCCTAATCACCATGGCATGGGCTACATCAGTTCCTCTTCTGGATCCGAGGAAGGTGAGAGGCAAAGCAGCAATAGGAGGCACAGTAGCAGGTGGAGGGTAGGTAGGGGTTAAAGATACTAAAGGTGATGTGAAGAAATGAGCTCGGGAATTGGCTAGGAGATTAGCTATGGGTGGGATAAGAGATTCGGTGGGAAAGTGTGTATAAAAGAAACACAGGAGAGGCAGCGGCAAAAAATTTTGCGGCTTTCCCATACCTTTCTGGCTGTCTCTCCCGGCCTCCTGGTTCCCTTCAATATATCGGTGGCGCCCTGCCCGCTGGCGGCTCGGAGCCCCTATGGTCTCTGGGATGCTCGAGGGCAGGGCCGCCAGGAAAGGAGGGACAAGAGGGCAGTCGGAAAAAGCACTTAGTTGCAGCAATCTGCAAGAGGTGCTAAAACCTAGATTTACACAACAAAGACTGGGTGGGTGGGGGGTTAGGCGCCTAAGCCGCCTAGCCCAACAGAAGTATCCCAAAGACTGTAATCACAGAGTAATCAAGCAAGAAGGCATTTCACAAAAGTACACAATAAAAAGAAAAACAGCTCCTTTTTAGAGAATTTTACATTTTGCATTAAAAGAGCAGTAATCCCGACCAGTTTTGGTGGTGCAAGTACAGCTAAAATCAATGGGGAAGGCGCACCAATCAGAAGCAAGGCAAAGCTGGCAGTCGCCTTCCGATTGGCTTGCGGCTTTCCCGTACCTTTCTGGCTGTCTCTCCTGGCCTCCTGGTTCCCTTCTTGGCTATGAGGTGGCCGCCTGCCCGCTGGCGGCTCCTGGAGCCCCACGGTCTCTGGGTGCTCGAGGGCAGGGCCGCTAGAAAGGAGGGGACAGAGGGAGAGGGCAGCCGAGAAAAGCACTTAGTTGCAGCAATCTGCAAGAGGTGCTAAAACCCAGATTTACACAACAAAGACTGGGTGGGTGGGGGTTAGCAGCTGAGGCTCTAGCCCAACACAAGTCTCCCAAAAGACTGTAATCACGGAGTAATCAAGCAAGAAGGCATTTCACAAAAGTATACAATAATAAAGAAAAACAGCTCCTTTTAGAGAATTTTACATTTTGCATTAAAGAGCAGTAATCCTGATCAGTTTTGGTGGTGCAAGTACAGCAGCTAAAGTCAATGGGAAGGCGCACCAATCAAAGCAAGGCAAAGCTGGCGGTGAGCTTCCCGATTGGCTTCACGGCTTTCCCACTATACTTTCTAGCTGTCTCTCCTGGCCTCCTGGTTCCCTTCCTCGGCTATGTGTGGCCGCCTCGCTGGCGGCTCGGAGCCCCTACAGTCTCTGGGTGCTCGAGGGCAGGGCCGGCTTTCTGGCTGTCTCTCCCGGCCTCCTGGTTCCCTTCTCGGCTATGCGGTGGCCGCCCACCCGCTGGCGGCTCGGAGCCCCTACGGTCTCTGGGTGCTCGAGGGCAGGGCCGGTATTCTGGCTGTCTCTCCCGGCCTCCTGGTTCCCTTTTCGGCTATGCAGTGGCCGCCCGCCCGTTGGCCCCACGAACCCCATTCATAACAGAATGGAACGCTTTGCTGAAAAATCCACTCCATTTTCATGCAACCGTTCCAAGACGGCATTGTATGTCACTGCTGCAGACCGCAGCCGAGAGTTTCCCAATGACCTGCATGCGGATGGTGGGAAATTATTTTGTACTTGCTGCAATGTGGTGCTTGACCATGTCCGTCGATCAACAATCACTGACCATATGGCTGGCAAGAGGCACCTGAAGAGGAAGGCTGAGTTTGAAGAACAAGGAATCAGGAAGAGACAGAGGACCCTGACAACATCACTACAATGCCGGACAACTGCAATGATGGCTAGAGTCGGGGTGGCACAGGACTTTGTGAAAATGTTGCTAGCAGCCAACATTCCACTTGAAAAGGCAGATCATCCATCAGTTAGGGCCTTCCTCTCTGCACACATTAAAAGTGGAGGATCGATTCCACAGTCCGACCAGCTGCACCATGTTTATGTTCCCAACATTTACGAAGCCCAAAAAGCAACAGTGAAAAAAATATTGGAAGGGAAGAAACTGGCGATTATTGTGGATGAGACCAGCGATGTTGAACACCGGACAATTCTGAACATTTTGGCAGCACCAATGGAACATGATGACACTGGATGTGTGCACCCATACCTGCTGGACACAAAGTTCCTGCCAGCTGTAACACACAGCACAGTTGCAAAGGCAGTGATAGAAACAATAAATGAGTATACCATGGACTACAGCGACATTATCATATTTGATTCAGACAATGCAGCGTACATGAAAAAAACTTTAACTGATGTTTTGCGTGGACTGTTCCCAAATTGCAAGCACATCACTTGCCTTGCGCACATAATGGAACTGATTGCGGGGGAATTACAAAGGCCATTCAATGTAACCCTGAACTACATGAAGGTGTTCAGAAAGCTATTCTCGCTGCTGAGTGGATGAAAAGCAAGGTATCTGAATCACCTAAAAGAAGTGAACACAGGCAAAGAGCAACCATGCCACCTGATCCTTGCTCTACAAGATGGAGCTCACATTTCGCGTTGCACTATACCACAAAGACCACATCGGGTTCCAGAAAGAATCTGTGGAAAAGGAGCTGCACTTAACCAAAACACCATGCTCATCACTTCTGCTTCTTAGAGTATTACAAATTCATATTTAAACTGTATGAGAGCATGAGAATTTGGAATATGAAAAGGGATTGCTTAGTATATATACTGTATAGCATGCAGTAGGGCCATTATTTAAAAAAATGATATAAATATAGTGGAAAGAAATCAGGCTGTCTAGTAAACTCATATCCTGTTGTTAGAACAAATCATATGAGGACAGGAAGGTAGATAACTCCAGTGATGAGGATTACCGAGTAGGGGGGGCAACACCCATGGGCCTTGCCCTTCTGTTGTCCTGAAAACAAAAGTATTAACCGAAGTATGTATAATAATTTCAATCAATTACAGCACTTCATAAATTGATTAATACCATTTGTACGATTCTCAATTGCATGGATGTGGTGTGCATATTTATGGCTATTATTATGGGTAACATAGAACACATAAAGCATACAGAAATAAAGGAGAGAAAGAATTATAATAAGTACCATACTGGGGCACTCCTTTCTCTACTCTGTGTGCATTGATAATTATTAATATATAATGCTATTATACCAGCAGTAGATTTCTCTGTGCACTTCTCACTGCAGCCTGCAGCTCATCAAACATTAAAATGAAATAACACCATTAAGCATCAGGAATTGTATGTACGTAAAACCTGCATAACAATTAAGTTTTTTTTTTGTTTGTTTGTTTTTTTTAGGACATGTTATCGGATGACACCCAGTTCATGAAAATAAATATGGAACTGGCATTCCTGGCAGAAAAGATAGCAAAACTCTGCAGCATGCTAGACACATTTCAGTCCCAGATGCCAGTCGTGATGGATGTGGTGGGCACTCTAGAGGACCTGCAGATTTATCTGGAGTCAAACAGACAATGCACAATAGAAAGTTGTGGACAGTTTATTGATTTTGATGATGATGATGACGATGTGCCTCTGTCTGTTATGACACACATGGCAGCAAAATTCAGGATGGCCTTCCAAGGTGCTGCTGACAAACTTAACAAATACATGTCCTCAGAGGGTCAGCCAGGATACCCATATTTGAAGGAAATCAGGATTTTCAATCCTAGAAAGGTGGCATTCATGCCACAGAACAAAAATGAATATTTTGCAATTCCTTTGTGGGATGATGTACCAACAGAGGAGTTTGTGTTGTACAAAGAGATACTGGTGCCACGGTATCTTGAACACAACTCTGAGATGCCAGTAAGCCTGTTCTGGAGATTGCACAGGACAGAGTGCCCAAGCTGGCTGCTGTGGCACAAACATGTATCAATTCGGTGACAAACTCGGCAGATGCGGAGCGTAGCTTCAGCATCCAAAATTGGATTTTTTCAGAGAGAAGGCATGGGCTGTCAGAGGACAACATAAGGAGGCTCGTCTTCCTCTGCTTTAACTCACAAATGATTCAAAATGAGGACTCAAGTAATGATGATGCAAATGCTGAAATTACAATTTAATTTAACAAGTGTGTGTACAGAAATGTGGACTGCATTATGTTTGTTGTCCAACTTTAATTTGATTTTAATTTCTGTGTATATTTCTGGAATGCATGATGATTATTTTGTTATTCTTATTTCATGACTTCTAGTCATGTGACTTTCTGTATATATTTTTCTTTATTTTCATTTCTGCAAGTATTTGTCACCCTCTTTAACGTGCATTAGTGCGTCAATAAAACACTGACTTGAAAAAAAAGTTGTATATTTTCATTTAAGATAGAAATTAAGGGTGATTGTTACCATATCAGTAGCATCACATGACTATACAGTGCTAAGAACCAGTCAAATATAGTGAAAAACACCAAAAAAAGGGTAATACTAAGGACAAAAGAATTGCCGCAGAATTTGATACCTGGTGCCACAGAAGTTCTGCGGCAAATGGGAACCATGCCGCAGAACTCTGCTATGACTTGCCACAGAAAAATCAGGGCCTTGTTCATGGCCACACCCCAGGACCTTGCGCATGCATTCATCACTGCACTCTTGCACAATGGGAAGTGCGCTGTGCATTTGCCTCCTGCTGAATGTCACTCCTCTGTGTACTGCTACTGTTGCGCTAGTGCAACTCAGTTGCACAATGCTCAATTGCTTTGAATAGCTGGTCCCATATGTCTAAAACTGAAACAGAGGCTATATCTGAATTGAAAAATAATAAACATATCACCATCAAACAGGCTAATGAAGGTGGATTACGAGCAGTGAATTTTATAAGGGTAAGGTATTGGATCTATTATCTAATGCTTCAAACTATGAGAAGTTAAGGGGAAATCCATTATCACAATTCATTTTATAATTTATTCCTATCCTAGAAAGAGCAAAAGACACAGAAGAGATTTCCAAGAAAGAATGACTATTTATAAGTAAAACACCCTGTTACACCAACATTTTACATATTCCTAAAGAATCATAAGAATCTAAGGCAGCCACATGGATGATCAATTGTTTCTGGACTTAATTAATTAAAATGTAATTTATGTGTTTACTTAGATTTCTTTCTCAAAAGAAATGTCTCCTGTCTAAATTTTTACACAAGAGATACAATGCATATATTGGAACAGTTAAAAGAGTTTGAATTTACAAAAGAAATAATGTCATTAATAATTGATGTTGAGTCACTTAACACATCAATTAGACATAATGATGGGATTGAGGCATGTAGGCATTTCTTACTACAAGAGCCATTAAAAGAACACATGCCCATTAATCTGATTCTTGAAGGACTTGACTTTATATTAAATCATAAATACTTTGAGTTTGATTCAGAATTCTATCTGCAAAAATGTGGCACAGCTATGGGGGCAGCAATGGCCCCCTCTTATGCAAACTTGTTCTTGGGGCTGTGGGAAGAACAAATAGTTCTGAATAAAATAGTAAATCCTTTCCATACAAAAATCAAGAAATGGGCATGCTTTATAGAGGATGTCCTTTGCATCTGGACTGGTGATGCAACTGAAGCAGAATGATTTATAGAATGGCTTAATGTGAATGACAAGAACCTGGCTTTTTACCTGTAAATGTGACTCTAATGAAATAGAATTACTGGACATTGTTCTGAGTAGAGGCACGAACAACAATGTAGTAACAAAAGGTTACAGAAAACCTACAGCAACTAATACCTTATTGCTGGCTAAGAGGTCACACGCCAGATCCCTGAAAAATTCAGTTCCCTACTCACAGCTTCTGAGATTGAGATGGAACTGCAGTGAAACTGAAATATTCAAATCTCAAGCAGAAGAACTGAAAGAATGGTTCTTAACAAGGGGCTACTGTCCCAATGTTTTGGAAAAGGCTTATAATAAAGCCCTAACCCAAAATAGAGAGGAACTATTACAACCCAAGGAGACGGACCAGAACCAGATCCAGAAAGTAAACTTTCTAACAACATATAATAGAATACCTGGACAAATTGGGAATATAGTTACTAAATACTAGCTAATCCTTTTCAGTGATAGAAGCCTTGCACCACACATTGGAGAGAGACCTGAGATATCCTTCAGGAGAGGAAAAAATAACAGAGATGAAATTGTGACTAGCCAGTTTCATGAAGAAAAAATTCCATTAGGTTTCTCTCGGGGTTAATGTCTCCAAATGTTTAGGGATTTCTAATACTGTGGCAAGAATGGACTCCATTCTTTAGCCAGGGCATATTCAAAACTCAAGAAATTAGTACTGTATTAATATTTGATGTTTGCTGAGAGCGCTCTTCTTAGCACATGCAACGTCCCCAATATGGTTTCCTTTTGAAGTTCATAAGGTGTCACAAGTATTGGTAGCATATTTAAATGTGTCTAAACGTTCTTTTTGATTAGTACCATTGCTCCAAGCACTAATGGAACAATTTGTGTGTCCTTGTTCCACATCAGTTTGGTTTCTGACTGCATATCTTGATATTTCATAATGTTATGTCTCTCTGTACACAGGACACTGTAATCACTAGGGGTAAACCCACTGATGTGTTATTAGATTACATTTCTGGGCAAACCACTTGCTGCATTCAGCACATGTATATGGTTTCTCCCCCGTGTGAATCCGCTGATGCACTATTAGATACTGTTTATGGGCAAACCTCTTGTTGCATTCAGTACATTTATATGGTTTCTCTCGGGGTTAGTGTCTCCAAATGTTTCGGGATTTCTAATACCGTAGCAAGAATGGACCCCATTCTTTAGCCAGGGCATATTCAAAACTCAAGAAGTTAGTACTGTATTAATCTTTGATGTTTGCTGAGAGTGCTCTTCTCAGCACATGCAACGTCCCCAAAATGGCTTCCTTTTGAAGTTCATAAGGTGTCACAAGTATTGGTAGCATATTTAAATGTGCCTGAAAGCTCTTTTTGATTAGTCCCATTGCTCCAAGCACTACTGGAACAATTTGGGTGTCCTTATTCCACATCAGTTTGGTTTCTGACTACATATCTTGGTATTTCATGATTTTGTGTCTCTCTGTACACAGCACACTGTAGTCACTAGGGGTGGCTATTTCAATCAGTAATGCTACCTTTGTTCTCTTTTCTTGTATTACAATATCGGGTTTTCTTGCTTCCACTTTCTTGGCTGTTGGTATTGGGTGATCTCCTGTTGGTATTGGGTGATCTCATGTGATCATTACTTCTTCATTCTCTGTGATTCTTTGTGGTTCATGTTTCCAGTGTCTCTCTGCTACCTGTATGTTATAGTGTTTGCACAGTTTCCAGTGGATCAATCTTGCTACATTGTTGTGTCTTTCAGTATACAGGCCTTCTGCCATGAGTACTTCACATCCAGCCACGAGATGCGCAACTGTTTCTAATTCTGTACTACAGAACCTGCACTTGTCTGTTTCTCCTGTTTTTCTATGGATTTTGTGAACCATCTCATGCATAGCCCACTATCTTGGGCTGCCATTATTAGTCTCTCATCTTGTGGCCTAAATTCACCTCTCTTTAACCACTCATGGGTCAGGGCTTGATCGACCTGTGGTTGCTCCAGTAGCTCCCTGTATTTTCCACTATAATAATGGGCTTTCCAATTGTTTTTTTCTTTTCTGTTGTTCTTTATCCTTATACTCCTTTTTCTGATCCTTTGTGTTTTCTGCTGCTGACAATTCCTTATCTACTTGCGGCTTGACATCAATCTCTGCTACCCTTCTGAAGGCTTCTCCTAATTTGATGAGTGAAGTCATTTAGGCTTATTTTCTTCATGATACAAGACCTTGACTACATTTGGGTCCAAGGATGTCAGTAAATATGTATGTAGCCCCACTACTGTGGATCTATATGTGTAATCAATCGAAATGAGGCCCATGCCTCCCTCTGCCCTTGGGATGTATAATCTTGGCATGCACTGATTTTTGTATATTAATTGGTGAGCATGAAATATTTTTCTTGTTTTTATATCTAGCTGGTTCAACACTTTCTGTAGCCAGTCTATCACACCAAAGCTGTATGATATCACTGGAAGGGCGAGTTGATTTATAGCTTGCACTTTATTTCGTGTTGTCAAAGCAGTTTTCAGAATTAGCTTTAACCTTATAAAGTATTCCTTGCTTACTTTTGCCCTCATTTGTTCATGTTGTGCTGTTGCTACTTCATCTATTCCCAGGTATTTATACACTCCCTCTTGCTCAAGTTCTTCTATGTCACAAACCTCCACCAGATTCATGTTTTCTTTATGAGTTAACTTTCCTGCTACAAATGTTGCTTTGGCACATTTATCTAGGCCAAACGTTATCCGTATGTCATCAGAAAAGGTCTTAATTTGTAGTTGTTCTTTAAAATGTTTGTCAAATGAACTATAAAGTTTTAAATCATCTACAAATAGAAGGTGAGATGTTAGCTGTTAATTGTTTTTGTTTCTGGGGTTCAAGCTGTATCCATAGCCTAGGTTGTTGATTGGGCTACTCAAGGGATTGAGGACAAGGCAAAACAGAAGTGGTGACAAGGAGTCACCTTGAAATATCCCTCGTTGGATACTTATATTTGGGATGGTGATTTGACCTTTCTCATGATTTAATTGCAGGGTGGTTTGCCACTTTGTCATTGTTGTGGTGAAGTTTATCAGTGTGGGATGTATCCTGTAGATCTGTAAACACTCAGTGATCCAGGAGTGTAGGATACTGTCAAATGCTTTTTTGTAGTCGATCCATGCTACACTAAGATTTCGGCATTTTTTGCAGCTCTCCATAACGGCTTTATTCAACAGGAGATGGTCCTTTGTACCATATGATTTTCTTTTATTACCTTTTTGTTCTATTGCCATGAGTTTATTGCAGTCTAAATGATTGTAGACTCTATCTGCATCAATTTCAGTATATAGTTTATATGTTGTTGGTAAACAGGTTATTGAGCGATAGTTCTTGACGAGACTGGCAGGTTCAGATTAAATAAGAAGTGTGGTATTCCCTGTCATTAACCAGATGGGCATCAAGCCAGGATGTGCGTGTAAATAGTTTTTTGAGGTAGCTAAATCTTGGTGCAAGAATGGACTCCATTCTTTAGCCAGGGCATATTCAAAACTCAAGAAATTAGTACTGTATTAATATTTGATGTTTGCAGAGAGCGCTCTTCTCAGCACAGGTAACATCCCCAATATTGCTTCCTTTTGAAGTTCATAAGGTGTCACAAGTATTGGTAGCATATTTAAATGTGTCTGAACGTTCTTTTTGATTGGTACCATTGCTCCAAGCACCAATGGAACAATTTGTGTGTCCTTGTTCCACATCAGTTTGGTTTCTGACTGCATATCTTGATATTTCATAATTTTACGTCTCTCTGTACGGAGGACACTGTAATCACTAGGGGTGAACCCACTGATGTGTTATTAGATTACATTTCTGGGCAAACCACTTATTGCATTCAGCACATTTATATGGTTTCTCTCCCATGTGACTCCGCTGATTCAATGTTAGATTCTGTTTATCGGTAAAGCACTTGTTGCATTCAGCACATTACTATGGTTTCAGCCCTGTGTGAAGCTGCTGATGCCTTGTTAGAGACATTTTACGGGCAAAGCACTTGTTGCATTCAGCACATGTATATGGTTTCTCCCCCGGGTGAATCCGCTGATGCACTATTAGATACTGTTTATGGGCAAATCTCTTGTTGCATTCAGTACATTTATATGGTTTCTCTCCTGTGTGAACCCGCTGATGTGTTGTTAGATACTGTTTATGGGCAAACCTCTTGTTGCATTCAGTACATGTATATGGTTTCTCTCCTGTGTGAACCCGCTGATGTGTTATTAGATTCCATTTCTGGGCAAACCACTTGTTGCATGCAGCACATTTATATGGTTTCTGCCCTGTGTGAACTTGCTGATGTTTTATGAGAGAAGATTGATGGGCAAAGAACTCGTTGCATTCAGCACATTTATATGGTTTCTCTCCTGTGTGAACCCGCTGATGTTTTATTAGAGGGAGTTTCTGGGCAAATGTCTTGTTGCATTCAGCACATTTATATGGTTTCTCCCCCATGTGATTCCAGTGATGAATAATCAGACTCCTCTTTCTAGTAAACCTCTTGTTGCATTCAGCACATTTATATGGTTTCTCCCCCGTGTGAATCCGTTGATGCATTGTTAGATACTGTTTATGGGCAAACCTCTTGTTGCATTCAGTACATTTATATGGTTTCTCTCCTGTGTGAACCCGCTGATGTGTTATTAGATGATGTTTATGGGCAAACCTCTTGTTGCATTCAGTACATTTATATGGTTTCTCTCCTGTGTGAACCTGCTGATGTGTTATTAGATGAGGTTTACAGGCAAACCTCTTGCTGCATGCAGTACATGTATATAGTTTCTCCCCTGTGTGAATCCGCTGATGCGTTGTTAGATACTGTTTATGGGCAAACCTCTTGTTGCATTCAGCACATTTATATGGTTTCTCTCCTGTGTGAACCCACTGATGTGTTATTAGATGAAGTTTCTGGGCAAATGTCTTGTTGCATTCAGCACATTTATATGGTTTCTCCCCCATGTGATTCCAGTGATGAATAATCAGACTGCTCTTTCTAGTAAACCTCTTGTTGCATTCAGCACATTTATATGGTTTCTCCCTTGTGTGAATCCGCTGATGCATTGTTAGATACTGTTTATGGGTAAACCTCTTCTTGCATTCAGTACATTTATATGGTTTCTCTCCTGTGTGAACCCGCTGATGTGCTATTAGATGATGTTTACGGGCAAACCTCTTGTTGCATGCAGTACATGTATATAGTTTCTCCCCCGTGTGAATCCGCTGATGCGTTGTTAGAGACTGTTTATGGGCAAACCTCTTGTTGCATTCAGCACACTGATATGGTTTCTGTCCTGTGTGAACCCTCTGATGTATTATAAGTTTATGTTTTTGAGTAAACCTCCTTTTACATTCAGCACATTTATATAGTCTTGTATGAATTCTCTGATGTATTATGAGGCTTCTCTGTGCTGTAAAACTCTTTTCACATTCAGAACATTTATATTTCCTTTCTCCGTCATGAATCTGTTGTTCAGGGATAAGATGAAGGTCATGGTAACTCTTCTCACACTGAGAATACTGATGTAGCTTCTCTGCTGTGTGGCACAGCTGGTTTTTCCAAAGCGATGACTGCTGGCTCCAACTCTCACTGCACTCAGTGCTCCTGCTGACTAAAAATAGATATTATATTTGTATTTTATAACAGCAAGGAAATG
Source organism: Neoceratodus forsteri (assembly GCA_016271365.2). Taxonomy (NCBI): domain Eukaryota; kingdom Metazoa; phylum Chordata; order Ceratodontiformes; family Ceratodontidae; genus Neoceratodus; species Neoceratodus forsteri. The sequence goes on from CM057457.1 coordinate 405,590,819, forward strand.
AATGTGTCAGATATTTTTACTTAATTTATGTTTACAATAACTTCATCTACATTTAGCCACAGGAATGTGTGTGTTTTTAAACATTGAATTATTCTTTCTGTGATGTTTCAGTTTCTTGTTTTTAATGATGATATTTATAAAACAGGTCTGCCAGTTCTGGCTCTTCATTTGTCAGAACCTGGCCACAGAGGATATTATCAACAGGTACAGAAACATGGCAGGAGTGTTATAGTAACCAAAAGCACTACCCAAACAAGACAAAACATTAAAATGAAAATTAAACAGAACCACATGACAAGTTCTCCTCCCCAAAAGAAAACTTCAAATTACCATTTTCAAAATGCAGGCAGTTGCTACAGCCTAATAGAGTAAAATACAACTGCAGCTACTTCTCGAGTTAAAAACAAAGTAGTTTAAACTTTTAAAATGCAGATAGTAGCCTAACATAGAGTTGAATACAAACTGAGAGTCCCCTAAGTAGATACATAGACACTGTCGGGAGATAAGGGCCTACAGCTCACCCAGTCTGCTCATTTCAGATTGTAAGTTCACTTTATGTTTTCCTAGAAGTCGGTTGCCCCTTACCCCCGACCTCCAGAATTCCCTTATGTCTATCCCATGTATTCTTAAATCCTGTGATTGTTTCAGCACCCACTACTTCCTCTGGCAGGGTGTTCCACTTGTCCTCCACCCATTCTGTGAAGAAATTCTTCCTCATGTTTCCTCTGAATCACCCTCCCTCCAACTTCACCCCATGCCCTCTAGTCCTGGCACATCTTTTTCACTGAAAAATAGTGTATTGCTGCACTCTGTTCCTCCCTGTAAGATACTTGTATGTCTCTATCATATCCCCTCTCTCCCGCCTCTCTTCCAGGGAGTACATATTCAAGTCCTTCAACCTGTCCTCATAGGACTTGTGATGCAATCCAGGTACCATCTTTATTGCCATCCTCTGAACCTTCTCTACCTTGTCTATATCCTTATGTAGGTAAGGTTTCCAGAACTGTACACTGTACTCAAGGTAGGGCCTCACTAGTGTCTTGTACTGTGGAATTATGAACTCCCTTTTCCTGCTGGTGATGCCCCTGCCTATGTATCCCAGCATCTTATTTGCTTTACCTGCTGCCATGTCACACTGTTTCCTTACCTTGTAGTCATCAGAGATAATAACCCCAAGATCCTTTTCCTGCTTGTTGTATGCTATATCCTCACCCCCCAACTGAAATGTTGTTACAGGGCATTTGTTCCCCATATGCATTATCTTGCACTTCTTTGCATTGAATTTCAACAGCCAACCCAAACCCCTTACCATTCTTCAAGTTTCTGCAGGTCCCTCCTCATTTTGTCTACACCCTCTGGGGTGCCCACTCTGTTACAGAGCTCTGTGTCACCTGCGAACAGGGAGATTCTGCCTTCTAGGTCCTGTGCAAGTCACTTATGAAGACGTTGAATAAGACCAGTCCCAGCACTGATCCCTGTGGTAACTCACTGGCCACTCTTCCCACTGTGGAGTGACAGCCATTTAAAATTACACTTTCAAAAAGCAGGCTCAAGACTGAGACAGAGTAAAGTGTAACTCTGGCTGTTTCCCCTTTCCAGTTTTCAACCTTGCAAAAAGCAGGCAGAAACTTGGCTGAGTAAAATACAACTGCAGTACCCCCCCTGCCCAAGTAAAAAACAAGTTTACATTTTTAAACGTAGGCAGTGGGCAGATATAGAGTAAAATAAAGGTCCCCAGAAAAGTGTCTCCTAGTCATGCAAAGCCCTGTGGCCTGGCCTGCACCTTCAGCTTTCAACTTGCTCTTGCTCCTTATGTTTACATAAATGATACTTGTGCAGCCTGAATAGGTGAGAGTTCCGTCTTTCTTACTGTGTGAGTGCCTCTTCTCTATGTCGGTTAGTACCTTTGGCTGTTAGAGAGGGCATCAGTGAGATTTTGGCATGGATCTATGCTGGGCTAGTACTGGCATTGAATAGCAGCTTGAAAGCAAGTACAGAGGAAAGTGCTCTACACTTTTAGATCAGTCATTATCACCCATGGTTTTGTGGTCACTCTGTACAGGGAAAGTATAGTCCAAGGGGGTTGGGCACTGCCAGAGCAGAGCACTTGTGTTCCGGCATTTTAAGTGTTGTTTAAATTGTTAGAAGAAACTTCTTTTTACTTGTATTATTGTGCAAAAATCGAATAAATGTATTGTCCAACACCATCACAGATGACGCTTGGCATAGTAGAAAGTCACATGTTGCACATACACTGCACATACCATCAGCTATAGCCCATCTGGATCTTTTTCCTCAGTTTGCAGACTAGCTAGTTGCATGTTTCCATTTTATCTGCACCTTCTAGGCTGCTAGATGTGTTTCATTGCAAGTTCACTCAGTTTTGTAGAGCCTATAGCTCTTTCATAGTTCATGTCTAAGGATATCCAGCCTGAGGGAATGATGGACATTCACCCACAAGTGCACGCACAGATGTGCTAATGTTTTGCTCTATGTTACAGCCTCACTGCAGCCATTATACCATGCCAATTGCCTTGCTTAAATACCCGGAGTCACTGATTACCCTAATCTGCTACCAGTCCTTATTTGATAATGCCATCAGTCAGGTTCCTAACTCCCCTTGTGAATACATAGTGACACAGTGAATAAAAAAGTTATGTCGTGCTTGGTGGCATTGTACTGTCGGTATTTTATATGTATAACATACCGAATAACAATGTGTGCACAGCAGTGCTTCACCTTGAACTTTTTATTATGTGCAAGACAGCACCTTATCTTTATTCTCATCCTGTCCATACACTTGACTGTTCACATATAGACCATTTTAAATTAAGTTTCTGTTACCAAACTTTCAACACTCTAATACATATTAATTAAGGAGCTTACTACCACCCTTGCAGGTCCTAACAAAAAACTACAAAGAGAGATCTCTAAACCATAAAAAAAAAAAAAAATCACCTACAGGAGAGACAAGAATACAAAAGACCAACAAAAAAGTTACACACTGCACAATCTTATGCAAATTACAAACAAGCATAAATCATCGCCACCCAGATAATAATTCCTTTAAGGATGAAGAAGTGTTAGAGATGGAATTACATCATATTGATATATCAAGCTGATCAGTGGAGAAAAATAGTCATTTTAAGTTTCAAAGAAAACAAGAAAGCACCAAATCACCATGTTGTCCCTTTGGCTTGACTGTTTGGAGTTAATTTATCCAATGACATTCCTGTTTCAAGAGTATTCTCTGTACTACAAGCTCTAGTAGGATGGTCCATTTTACAGATGGGCTACAACTGTCTTCACTAACACTTGCCAGAGCTTCGAATGAGGGGTTTTCACAAGGTTTTAATTTAGAAAACCCCATTTGTATTGTTTGGGATGAAGGGTGACTCCAAGAGAACCTCTAGGTCATGGATGTGTTTAATGCTCATCCCGCTTCACAATAAGCACAACCATGGAGACAAGCCATACAAAAACAAGCATACTGGACTTTAGAAGGGCTGACTTTGGCCAAATGGGTGAATACCTGAGGAATACACTAGCAAATGGCCAAATAGGAGGGGTGGAAGAACAATGGAGAAAAATCAAAACTGCCATCATAGAGACAACAAGTCTTTGTGTGAAACAGATAAAGAAAACAAAGCGGAGTAAAAAACCACTACGGTTCTCAAAACAGGTGGCAGGGAAGGTTAAGGAGAAAAAGACTGCATTCAAAAAATATAAGGCATCACAGAAGAAGCACGACAGGGAACTGTATCAATTAAAGCAGAAAGAAGTGGGGAAGGCAGTCAGAACAGCAAAAGCCCAAACTGAGGAAAAAATAGCCAAGTCAGTTAAGAAGGGGGATAAAACCTTTTATACAGTAGGTACATCAGGGAGCACAGAAAGGTTAAGGAAGGAATAATGAAGATTAATAAGGGAGAGGGGAGGTGGGCAGAGGGAGACAGTGAAAAGGCAGAGATACTGAATGAATACTTTTGTTCAGTATTCACAAAAGAAGATGAGGAGGAGTTACCTAAACCAGACAATAGAAGCACTCTGGGTTGGGGGGTTGACACCAGTCCATTTACAGAAGAAAGAGTCCTGAAAGAACTCCTAAAACTCAAGTTGGACAAAGCAATGGGGCCTGATAGGATTCACCCCAGAATCCTAAAAGACCTAAGGGATGACCTACTGACACCACTGACCATACGTTTTAACAAATCATGGGAGGATGGGGTGGTACCTGAGGACTGGAGGAGTGCAGATGTGATTCCCCTTCACAAAAGTGGGAGCAAGGCAGAAGCAGGAAACTACAGGCTTGACCTCAGTGGTAGGGAAAATGATGGAATCACTTCTGAAAGAAATAACTGTTGAGTACCTAGAGGCCGTCGGGGCACAGGACCCAAAGCAGCATGGATTTACAGCAGGAAGGTCATGTCAGATGAATCTAATAGATTTCTTTAACTGGGTGACCAAAGTAATAGACCAGGGAAGGGCTGTGGATATGGCCTACCTAGATTTTGGCAAGGCATTTGACACAGTTCTACAAAGATTAATAATTGAGTTAGCCAGCTTGGGAGTGGGTCCCAGGGTGGTAGCCTGGGTTGCAACTGGCTGCACAACAGGACACAGAAGGTTACAGTGAGTGGAACACATTCTGAAGAAAGGGGGGTCACTAGTGGAGTACCTCAGGGCTCAGTACTAGGTCCAGTCCTCTTTAACATCTTTATAGGTGACATTGCAGAAGGTCTGGAGGGAAAGGTATGCCTCTTTGCAGATGATACAAAGAACTGTAACAGAGTTGATACACAAGGGGGCCAGAAAGGATGAGAAGGGACTTGGCAAGGTTGGAGGAGTGGTCAGACATATGGCAACTTAAATTCAATGCAAAGAAGTGCAAAGTAATGCACCTGGGAAACAAAAACCCAGGGAAGAGTGCACAATAGCAGGGGAGGTACTAACAACAAACAAAATGGAACGAGACTTGGGGTAGTCATATCAGATGATCTAAAGGTGGGTAAGCAATGTGAGAAGTCAGTAAGGAGAGCCAGGGGATACTGGGATGCATGGGAAGGGCATCACAAGTAGAAAAGGGAAGTGGTTATCCCTCTGTACAGACAGTTTGTGAGACCCCATCTGGAGTACTGTGTGCAGTTTTGGAGACCTCATCTACGCAAGGACATAAACAGGATGGAAGCAGTCCAGAGGAGGGCAACTAAAATGGTGCAGGGTCTGCATCAGAAATCATATGAAGAGAGACAGAGAGAGCTTTATATGTATACCCTTTATGAAAGGAGGGACGGGGGGACATGATAGAAACGTTTAAGTACCTCAAGGGAATCAACAAAGTCCAGGAGGGTAGCATCTTTCAGAAAAAGAGATGTGTAAGAACAAGGGGACACAATTTAAGGATAGAGGGGGGGATAGCTCAGGGGTAATGTGAGGAAATCTTTTTTCACGGAGAGAGTGGTGGATGCATGGAATTGCCTTCCTGGGGAGGTTGTTGGGGCAAAACAGTGGGAGAATTCAAACATGCATGGGACAGACACAAGGCAATCGTAGTGGGGGTGGCAGGAAGTAGGCTGTTGGTTAACTAGAATCTGCAGCTTATCCAGTAGGTAGAGAAATGGGCAGACTGGGTGGGCCAAGTGGCCCTTATCTGCCGTCAAAGTCTATGTTTCTATGTTTCTCTATGAGCTGGACACTCAAAATTACTTTGTGGAGGCTGTTGCTAATGATTTCAGCCATGGTTAACTTAAGCAGCTAGGACTTTTCAGTTTAACCCCAAGAGAACTTCCTGGTCACAGACGAGTATAAGGCTTGTGCCTCTGTGAGCAGGGTGCATGCAGGTAGGCGCATCTGGTGGGGAAGAAGAGGAAGAAGACCATACCCCTTATTTAGCAAAAATCATTACAAGGTAGGACAAGTATAACAACAAAGTTTGACCACACTAACAAAACAGCAAACAAAATCATGACACTAGATGGTGAGATTGGTTATCAATGTAGTCTTTGGCCCGGATATTCAGACTGCACCAGGCTGTGGTGCAAGCCTGGGCGCAGCGCAACTTGGTTGCGCAGGGGTGTTGACTGGGCGATATTCAACGGGGCCGCTGCGCCATGGCACGGCATCGTTGAATATCGCACCCTGGCCACCCGCAGTACACATGGCTCAGTGGCACTGTGCCAGCGCAACTGGCCAGAGTGAAGCAGGGGAATGTGCTAACGCAAGTTCCGTTGCACTTTTGCGCAACAAACCCGATATTCAAAAGTGCACAAGCAAATGGGGCCATAATGAATGCAAGGTGCAAATGGGACCATTTGTACGTCATTATGGCTCCCATTTGCATGCAGGTGCACCGATCCTCGCGACTTGCACCTGGCGCCTGCCAGGCAGCAGCCGCTGGGACAGACACCCCTGCACAGAAAAGGGCATCAGTCTATAGCCCGATCTCTGGGCACATGGATTAAATAAATGAATTCTAATAACCCTGGTGGTCCAGTGGACCGCTTACAGCCCGATCACGGGCATAAGTTTAAATGAAAGGATTCCAATATCCCTGGTGGTCCAGTGGAACGCTCGCAGCCCGATCGTGGGCATATGTTTAAATAAATAAATTCCAATAACCCTGGTGGTCCAGTGGACCGCTTGCAGCCTGATTGCGAGCATAAGTTTAAATAAATTAATTCCAATAGCCCTGGCAGTCCAGGGGTACTCCCCTTCCCACTAAGCCCCACTACCCCGCTCCCCCCCGGTCAGCAGCAGGCAGCAGCACCCCACCCGCCTGCCACCATACGGAAGGGCTATATGCCCACTGGTCCACAACGTGAGCCAATGGGCTTGCAGCCTGTACCGTACTACATAATCCCCAACATCCTGGGTGTTTCTTGGTATTTTTACTTCAAGTTTTCAGCATGGGCTTTTTGTGACTCCACTGCAGGAACAGTGACATTATCAGTTTGTTAGCTGAAAGGTGATTCTGAACAGCGACTGCGCCATTTGGAGCTACAGATGCGAAAACACATTTTGAACAGGATGTGAAAAATGACAACTGTACTGCTCATGAGGAGGTGTAAAAAAATAGTACTGTTTAAAATCTGGAGTAAAAATAAAAAAAGAAACTGGCGAAGTCACAAACATGCATAGAAACTGCACAATGTACACCCATAATGTAATTATTTGGGGGATTTTTAACACCAGACATTCAACATAGGCATTTTGGGACCTCCACTCATGAACAACATCACTGTGATTTTCATAATCTGTCCTGAACACTGATTTCCCACAGTGACTGTGTTATTCTGCCCCGGAAGTGAAAAACAGGTTACTCACCTATAACAGTAGTCCTAGGAGTGGTATATTTTGTTCATCCACACTGTTTGGCATGTTCCTTTCCCTTTAAGATCAATCGGAAGTCTTCAAACTGGCTCCTCCCACCCACCCAGGTGGTATATACCTCGGCTCCACACCATGACACCAGATCTTAGCCTGCTGGAAGCCAGGTGTTGTGCATCTGCAGCCGGGGAGGTTGGGTGGTTTTGTGTGGATGAACAACATGTACCACTCCTAGAACTACTGTTACAGGTGAGTAACCTGTTTTTCTAGGGTCATGGTTATGTTGTTCATCCACACTGTTTGGCAGACTCCTAGCAGTTCTCCGGGAGGAGGGAGGCAAGGCACACACCTCCTACTTAGGAAACAGAGATTGGAGAACTGAGGCCCCAAAACCAGCATCCCAGTGAGACTTGATCTTGATGTGGTAGTGGGTGATAAAGGTGTTTGCAGACTTCCAGGTGGCAGCCCAACAGATTTCCTGGATAGGGATGTCCCTAGAAGCAGTCATCGATGCAGCCATATGGCAAGTAGAGTGAGCTCTCATCCCTCTGGGAGGCTCCTTGCCCTCCAACTCATAACACAGACTGATAAAAGATGAAATCCATTTTGCAATAGTCTGCTTTGCTGCAGGTCTGCCAGAAGCGGCTTCAGCATAGGTGACAAACAGCTGGTGAACTTCTCCATGAATTTCCGCCATCCTCTCCTTGTAATAGAAGAGAGCACATCTCAGGTAAAGGGTATGGAGCCTGTATTCGGCTTCCGAGGTGTAATTTAGGTATCACACTGGCAGAGTGCGCACCTGGTTAAGGTGAAACTCCGACACCTCCTTCGGAAGGAATTTCGGGTGCAGGACGATTTTGTCCCTGTGGAAGACCAGATAAGGGAAATCCACTGAAGGCGCCTGGAGCTGTCCTGTCCTTCTGGCTGATGTGATAGCCACCAGAAAGGCCATCTTCCATGACAAATGTGACAATTTACACTTGTGCATGGATTTGAATTGCTTGTCCATGAGCTTTGCCAGTACCAGCAGTAGATCCCACTGAGGTGGAGGTTCACACACTGGAGAGGATATGTGATCCAGACCTTTGAAGGAGCACCCGACCACTGTCTTCTGCACCAACATCTGTTGACCAGCCCATGCCCAGTAAGTGGAGATGGCTGAAAGGTGCACCCTAAGGGTCGATGAGCAAGACCCCCTTTGGAGAGAGACAAAAGGTAGTCAAGAATGTTAGCCACCAGACAGGATAACGGGTCCAAGCCCTTGCCCTGACACCAGATGGAAATATCTTTTCCATTTGAAGGCATAACACTTCCTGGTCGATTCCTTTCTGGATGCCTCCACCACGGTGTAGACACCTTCAGAGGGACCCAAAACCTGGAACTCTAGTCACTCAGGTGCCAGGCTATGAGGTGCAGAGATTGACGGTCCGGATGGAGTACCTTTCCCTGATTGAGAGATATCAGGTACAGGCATGTGCAAAGCCACTCCGGGGGCCTGCAGCTGAGGCTGAGGAGATCTGGGTACCAGAACAACCACAGCCAGTCTGGGGCTACCAGAATCACCTTCGCTTTGTCCCTCCTCACCTTGAGAAGCACCTTGTAGATTAAGGGATCAATAGGGAAAAGGCGTCGAAGAGGCTTGGGGTTCACAGCCTCGAGAAGTCACCCCCCTGCAGTGAGCCCTGCTGAGGGGGGTGGGCATGAAGCCGTCTCAGCTTGGTGTTTTCCCTGGAGGCAAACAAGGTCCACCAATGGTTTTCTCCAATGGGAGAACAGACTGTAAGTTACCTCTATATGGAGTGACCACTCATGGGATGTCTGGCCCAAATGGCTGAGAGCATCTGCCAGATGGTTCATGACTCCTGCCACATGTATGGCTAGGAGATCTGCTTCGAACCAGCTGACGAGGGTCCAGATGCAGAGTGCCTCCTTGTACATCAGCTGAGAGTGTGTGCCGCCCTGTTTGTTGAGGTAGTACACAGTCGTGGTATTGTCCGTTTGGACTTGAACCACTTGGCCACGGAGCTGAGGAGTGAAAGTTAACAATGCCAGTCTGACTGCCCTGAGCTCCAACGACTCCTCAGGGGTCCAAAGGCCATGGGCCTTTACGTCCCCCATGTGGGGTCTCCAGCCCATGAGAGAGGCATCGGTCATAAGGATGACCGTTGGCTTGGGGCAGACAAACGGGATCCCTAACTGCAACTGGTCTGGGATGGTCCACCATTGGAGAGCATCCCACATCCTCTGGGTTACTGTGACCAGCTGGTCGAGGTTACCAAGATGCTGAGACCACTGGGCGGCCAGCTTCCACTGGAGGGGCCGCATGTGCCACCAGGCCTAATGGACCACTGAGGTACATGCCACCATGTAACCCAAAAGGCACATAAAGTCCCGGGCAGGGCTCAACTGCCCAACCAGAAATGATTGGGCAAAGGTGGAAAGAACCTCCGCCCTGTCCACTGGGAGCTGAGCACAGGTTTGACAAGAGTCAAGCTCTGCCCCGATAAAGCCCATCACCTGAGAGGGCAAGAGTTCCGATTTGGCCTTGTTAACCAGGAGGCCAAGTTGACAGCAGGTCTGGAGGGCCAGGTCCCTGGACCTCTCCACTTCCTGAAGTGATTGACCTGTCAGAAGCCAGTTGTCAAGGTAGGGGTAAATTCTGACTCCTCAATGCCGTAAATGGGCTGCCATCACTGCAATGCATTTGGTGTGGACCCTCGGGGCTGATGACAGGCCGAACGGCATGGCTTGGAACTCGTATAGAGTCCCTTGGACTCTGAAGTGGAGAAACCATTGGTGGGACAGATGGATAGGGACATGAAAGAACACGTCCTGCAGATCCAGTAAACAGAACCACACGTTTTGCTTCAAGGATGGAATGATTTGGGACATAGTGACCATCCAAAAGGTGTGAGACCCAAGATACTGATTCAGGTCATGGAGATCTAGAATAGGGCGCCAGCCTCCCCATCCGTTTGGGCACCAGGAAGTACCTGAAGACGAAGCCTGGGTCTGGTGGGGGATCAGCCACTGGAGCTACTGCCTCCTTAAGGAGGAGCTGAGCAATGTGATCTCTGAGAGCCGACCGAATGTGGGCGGGTATCCATCCCTCCTAGGGGGCCTAGGCTTGGTAGGGAGGGTACTGCTCAAACTCTAGAGGCAGTCCTTGACTGACCACTTCAAGAACCCACCTGTCTGAAGTGACATCGGACCAGGCGGAAAGGAAGTGGTGGAGCCGGCCCCCCACGAGAGGACCCAGAGCTGAAGTGATGTGAGGAGGGGTGGCGACCCCAACTTCATCACTGTGCAGGCTTGGAGGAGGAGGAAGAGGCTGCAGGACCTGAGCCTCAGCCTCCCTTGTGGGCCTGTTGTGGTCCAGTACTTGGGCCGAGGGCGTCAAGATTGAGCCTGTGAGGGTGCTGCTGTCCTCCCTGAAAGGAGGACTACTGTGTCACAGGGGAAGAGTGCTGAAAGGGCTTCTTCTTCTTTTTCTGCTAGTTCTTGCTTGAAGGACCCTTAGGAGATGTAGCCTCCAAGGTGGCGTTGGACTGCTCTATATGGTGAAGGTGGCCAGCTACTGCTGGGCCGAACAGGTCAGTCCCAAGGAAGGGCACGTCAGTCAGCTTGTTCTGAGTATCTGCCAGGAAGGAGGAGATCCTCAGCCAAGTCCAGCAGTGAGAGGCAACTGCAGCTGCCAAAGAACGAACACAGGAGTCCCTGATGCCGAGGGCCATCTGGAGTTGTTGTTTAGCAATGGCTTGGCCCTGGTCTTGGACTTGCTTAACCGTGGTCTGCATGTCTGCTGGAAGCTGTGGGAGGACTTCATCCAATGAACCCAGAAGGGTGTGGGAGAAGTGTGCCATTATGACGGATGAACTTGCCTGATGAAGGCCCAAGGAGGAAACTGTGTAGACCTTCCTTCTTCCTTATCTGGAGGACGGTCCACATCAGCAGAGCTTCCCATACGGCCTAAACACAGAGGCAGTCACCAGGCTCTCAGCTGAGGGATGCTCTGTGAAACCCACCAGAGATGCCACGGGTACCGCATACTTGCCTGCCATACAGGCAGACAGTGCTGGGAAAAAAGCTGGGCACTACCAGAGCTCTAGTGCCGGCCCCATGATAGCCTCAGCTATGGGGAAGGCCTCCATTGGAGTATCCCCTCTCTTGACGATATCAGTAAGAGGGTACTCTGCCTTTTTCTGGATGGGTTCCAGGGGCATACCTGTGGACTCAGAGAAGAGGCGGAGGATCCCTTGGAAGGAAGAAGCCCTTCCTCCATCCCTTGGCCCACAGATGACTCATCATCCCCTGGATGATAATGGAGCCAGGTGACATCTGAGTCCGAGGACTTGGGGTACAGTGGCCTGCTGACTGTCACCATCGACGCGGGTGATCTGAAGTGACCATGACTGAGAGGCACTGGGGAAGGCCAGTGTCCTGTCAGTCCTCTTTTGAGTGAGCCCCTCCCACAGGCTGTTTGGGTGGTGGTTCCACCACTATGGATGGAGAGACCTGTTTAGGCTGAGGGAGTGCCATACCCGCTGGCGGAGGAGCCGAGGGTTTTGGCTCCAGGGGAAATCGGCTCCAGCCTGGGAGGTGAGAGACAAGTAATGGCCTGGGATGGGACTGGTGTCGGCTTGTGTCCAGTCAGACTTAGCTGCTGCCACATAAGGTCTGCATAGCGCCAGAGTTTCCAACAGAGCTTCTCCTCTTCTGAGGAGGATGAAGACTAGTGGTGTCACCTCTTCTTAGAGTGCTTATGGCTCTTCCTCTGCCGATCAGTTAAGAGGGTTCTGGACCTCGATCAAGATCAGGCATGCTGACTCAGTTGGTCCAGCAACACCAGGGGACCAGTGCTTGCCGAGAGTCCGGAACCAGATCCTCAGTGGGGAGACCTGCAGGCTGAGTCTCGTCATCGGGAAAGACGAGGACCAGAGTCCTCTCCACAGAGTCATCATCCGGAACCTGCGACAAGGGGTTGATAGGGCCAAGCACAATCTTGACCTTGTCGACCGCATCCTCGGTCATCTGGCCAGACAGGAGATCCATGAAGCCAGCGGATAAGGAAGCAATCTCAACTGAAATCGAGACCGCCTGCTCCTGGGACTGAGATCTTTCTCGGTCCCAAGAGTGCCTTCCACCAGTCAAAGGCTTAGAAGGGTCATTCTTCCTTTTATGGGGTCGGAAGGAGTGCGAGCCCTTGGGTAGCTCTCCCCGGGTGGGGAGAGACTGGCACAACTCCTGAAAGGAGCCCGAAAATGAAAAGCCTAGGTCCAGTAGGACGAAGAAGGCCCGAGAGTCGGCAGCATGGGCAGTTTCCTCCTCGAATGCCTGCATGCATTCTATCTGATCGGCTCAGCCCACGGTCGCAGAAACCGCCCACCTAGCCTCCTTAGATTTCACTGCAGGGTTCCCTTTTTCCAGTCTCCTCAACTTCAAGTGCGCCAGACAGTCTTCCAGAACGTTTGGATGGAAGACCAAACCGTAGGTGCAGGTGGAGGTGTCATGTCCGACACCCAAGCAATAGACACACATAAGGCGGTTATCGGTGCATGACATCTTTTGGCCACAAGGACACCGTCAAAATCCAGGGGAAGATTTCTCCTCCATGATCGAAACTGCGAAGGAACGATCGCTAATCCGAATAAGCTAGAGCTTCAGTAAAACTGAAAATTTAGAAGCCAGGGCCTACCAAAATGCGCTAAGCATGAGGGAGGCAACCTGTATCTTCCAGCTGAAAGGAAGATCTGGCATCATTGGGCGGAGCCGAAGTATATACCACTCGAGTGGGTGGGAGGAGCCTGCCTGAAGACTTCCGGTTGATCTTAAAGGGAAAGGGACATGCCAAACAGTGTGGATGAACAACATATCCACGTCCCTAGAAAACATATTTCAGCCAGGATGTGAAAAAATGACAGCTGTACTGTTCATAAGGAGGTGTAGAAAAATGGCAATGTTGAGAATCTGGAGTGAAAATATTATAAAGTCATAAAGTTACGAGGGTGCGTGGAAACTGCACAATGCACACTCATAACACAGTCACAGTCATTCTATGGACTTTTGTCACTACCTGTGTGAAAACACATTTTGGATGAGATGTGAAAAATGACAGCTATACTGATCATAAATAGATGTGGTAAAATGGTAATGTTGAAAATCTTGAGTGAAAATATTACAAATTCTCGAAGTTATGAGCGTGCATAGAAACTACGCAATGCACGCTTTTAAAACATTCATTTTGAGGAATTTTTTCACCAAATTTTTAACATAGGCTTTTTGGAGCCTACCTCATGAAATGTGGCACCGTCATTTTGTTAATTGGTCCAGAAAGGTGGTTCCACACAGTGACTGTGAAATCACCTTTTGGGGTCTGAATAACAAAATGACAGTGACTGAGTTCATGAGGTGGGGTCCTAAGAACCACATGTTGAAAATATGGTGAAAGAATTCCACAAATGGTTGAGATACGCACCTAAGTTGAAAAAACCCTATTTATGCCATTATACAGCTTACCAGCATTTCTTCAGCTCGTGGTCAGCTTTGAAGAGTGCAGACATGTTCTCAGTCCACCAAAGATCATCACGCTGGGCTCTGGAGGTAAGTATAGGGTGAGGGTGTGTGTGGGGTGGCAGGGTGCACAGAGGGTGGGCGCATGAGAGACTGCAAAGGACCATTTTCTGTTGTTACAGGTTTTAAAAGCTAAAGACAGCAATGTGGGATGCTTTGTTGCATGCTGGGGTGGCCTCCCAGCATACCGGCACACCTGGGTATTTTTGTGAGGGGGCTGGAGCTGATGGGGACTGGGGACCCTCGTCAGCCATACAGTGTGCTTGAAGGAAATGTGCATTAGCTGAGGGGGATTCGGCACCCCCTCGGCATACAACAAATGGGGGAGGTGCATCATGCTGACAGGAACTGGGCTACCCTGTCGGCAAATGAACCAGGGATGGGGCATGTTGATAGGGGGGATTGGGCACCCCTCATTGGCTTTAAGAACTGGAAGAGGTGGGTGGCAGATGTCCGTTGGCTTTGTGGAGACTGTGAGAGGCCAACAGAGAAGCCATTGCCATGTTTACTGAGAGGGGACTACACAAATGCATCTGTAATTGGCTGCTGCAGTCAGGGACCACCCTGCAGCAAAAACAGCTGATTGTGTACTGGCAGGATGCTCCCTCATTGCAGCGGCCAAGATTCCTTGAGCATAGTGGCGGGCTCATTAACAGCCATCATCCACAGCATGCTCCTCCATTCACTGTGGCAGAGACCAACCCCAGAACAGACTACTGCCATTTGGCACAACAATGCCACGCCTCCACAACCAGCTTGTGAAGGAAGCTGACGCAATGGGTTTTTTGCACATGTGTGCAAGCAACCACAAAAAGGAAATGAAAATATAGCATTTAACTACAGACTTATTAGTCTGACGTTGATCATTATTAAATGAATAGAGGGAATAGTAAAATACGAGATAACAAAATACTTAAAAGACCAAGGACAAATGGATAGCAACTAACATGGCTTTACTGAAAAAAGAAGTTATAACACAAATCTTCTCACTTTCTATGATATAGTTATCAAAAGCATAGAGGAGGCTGTCCAGAGAAGGGCAACCAAAATGGTGCAGGGTCTGCACCAGAAGACATATGAAGAGAGACTAAAGGAGCTTAATATGTATACCTCCGAGGAAAGGAGGGGGGCATGATAGAAACTTTCAAGTACCTCAAGGGAATCAGCAAAGTCCAAGAGGGTAGCAGCTTTCAGAGAAAGAGATGTGCAAGAACAAGGGGGCACAATTTGAAGATAGAGGGGGGATGGCTCAGTGGTAGTGTGAGGAATTATTTTTTCACAGAGAGGGTTGTGGATACATGGAACAGCCTTCCTGAGGAGGACAAGGAGTCAAAAACAGTGAGGGAATTCAAGAATGCATGGGACAGACAAGACAATTCTAGTGGGGGGTAGGAGGAAGTAGGCTGTTGGTTAACTAGGATCTGCAGCTTATCCATTATGTAGGGAAAAATGGGCAGACTAGGTGGGCCAAGCAGTCTTTATCTGCCATCAAATTCTATGTTTCTATGTTTTTATGAGAATGAACCAATAGATGTGATACTGTTTGACTTCCAAAAGGCTTTTGACATCCTCCTGCATTCTGGAATAACAGATAAACACATACCTTCATGAACAGAAGAAAGGCTTACAGGCAGGTCTCAAATAGTACAAGTTAATGGCTACCTATCATCAGAGGGACAGGTGATTAGCGGTGTCTCCCAGAGATCTGTTTTGGGACCACTACTGTTTCACTTTTTGTACATGATTTACAAATAGAGGGCAATAATATTCTTATCAAGGAGTGGAGGAAGTGAGGGAGGCACTAGCGCACAAGCCCCACAATAATGGCTGAGTGAATGCATGAAGTGGTAGCGTCTCTGGCCTGAATTTGTATATATGTTATTTTTTATTAGCCAAAGCAAATGTCTTTTACATTTTCACATCCATTGCTAATTTCAGTTTCAAACCTGGTGTATACTCGCTCTGGAGCTCGGTGAATGGCGACTTACCTACTCTGCCTCTTGAAACTTGGGCATTCTGTGCCAATGGGTGTCTTAGTATGCCGTTGGGGGTTGATTCCACCTCACCAGCTTCAGACTCTTGGGGACATTGTAAGAAGAAGAGACACCCCAAAAAGAGGCATTAGCAATGGAACCTGTGAAGACAATATTAAAGTCCCCAGCACCAGCAGCTACAAAACTTAGCTCCAGCAGCAAAAACTGATCTTTTTCACAGACACTATTTTTCTCAGGCAGACCTCTTTCCACCCTCCTACAATTGCCAATGTCGTCCAATGACTCAGGGGAGTTAGCTCCCTATCCCCTCTCTGATGGCAAGAAAGGAAACTGTTCCATCGGCAGCAGGTGAACAAGCTATTTATGCATTACCTCAATCTCAATCACCACAGCGTCAGAAGCATAAGGCAGCAATTTCGGTTCCAGAATCATAAGAGATTGGTTACCTTACGGTGGACACAGAGAATAGCGAAGGGTTAAGTTTGATTATCTTGTCTGTGGGGAATGGGACCAAGCGGCCTACAGGAAGTAATTTGTCGCATATTAGAAACTCCTCATTGAATGTTCTCTTTGTACAGCAAATTGTGATTTTCAAAGTTCTGGTGCCTTAAATAATGCTCAAAAGGTAGGGCATGTCAGTTATGTTACTGGTACAGCTGATTTAGAAACCATCAGAGGGACAGAGGAATGGCTCAAGGATGGGGATTTAATGGACAGTGAACTGATTAAAAGAATGGACCTGGCCCAGTGGCACTGAGGGTTGAGGTGCTGGACGTCACACGTCGCAGCATGCCGGTGACCCGGGTTCGGGAATGAGCCCGTGGCACCGGGGAAGAGAGATGGAGCGCCCAATCGCTGCCTCTCCTCCAGGGGTTCCCTGCAGGCTCCCACTGCAACACCACCATCTGGGGAGCCCGTGGTAGGTGCGTATGTTGCAGTAGCAGCAAGGGCATTGGGTAGATGGTGGCAGGGGACAGAGCAGGAGGCATGTCTCAACACACCCCCTAGCTCATTGGCCCCATTGCATGCCGATGTCTAGGGAGAAAAACAAGGAAAACACCCCTCGGTCTCTCCTAGGTGACGACACCACCCTGCACATCTCAGGCTCACATAACAGCAGACCCCGCTGTACAACAATGGATCCACGACTCAGTATGCTGATTCTGGGGAGGTAAGCAAGGGGGAGAGTCCCTCCTCACCCCGCCCAGGGGGTTATCCAGGTACCTACGTTAGTGGATCCATAAGGTACTCTAGGGGCAGCTCGTGACGAGACTAGGGGTGCAGTCAGTGGTTGTCTGAGAGAGAGGAGGTAGTTGGGAGCATAAAGACAATGTAAAAAAAAAATGGACCTGACGCATTTACAAACAGAAATTAAGAATGAGATTGAGTTAGGTTTTGGGGTTATCACTGCTACTTTAGCAGACCTATCTACAGTATTAAAAACAATACAAAATCAGATGGGATCTTTAACATTAAGGGCAACAGAAGGAGAAGCAAGATTTTGTTTATTGTAGGAGAAGGCCAGCCCAGCATTGTAAAAGCAAGCATATCTAGAAAAAGACATGACTGAGATGAGATCCAAGACTGCAGAATTAGAAGATCATTGTAGACAATCGAATGTTAAACTAATCGGAATTTCTGAAGGGGTGGAGGGCCAAGGGGATCCTCTCCCTTTTTTTAAAAAACTTGTCACTGTGGCACTCAACAGAAAATATCCAGAGGAAAGCACTAACTTGAACAGGGCTCATCGAGGCCCAAAACCAAATAGTTCTAACAATCTCAATTTAACATGACCCATTTCTATTAAGCCATATAATTACAAAGACAGAGAAGTAATCCTGCGATGGGTTAGGATCAGTAGGGGCTTCAGTATGAGCAGTACAAATTCTCAGCATTCCTGGATTTATCAACCCACATGGTGCAAGCTTATCAGGCTTTTGACAAAGCCAAAGCTGTTAAAGCACAAAATCTAATTCACTTTTTTGCTTCCAGCTGGGCTGAGATTGTTCCTTCATGGCAAATGATGGATATTCTCTGACTCACAGAAGGCGATAGAATTTTTGGAAAAATCATGACTGGACTACAATGTAGCTTCTGTATATAGCATTGGAAGGGGGATGGGCTGTTTGTTGGGACTTTTTTGCACCCTCTTTTCTTTATCCTTTTTTCCCCTCTTCCTTCCCATCTAGGACTGTCTGGTACATGTTAGCGCAAGTGATGGAATTGTGAACTTTTTTTTTCTTTTTTCTCCTTTCTCAGCAATAACATATTATGCTTTGTAGCTATGAACGTTAGATTTTTAGGGCTGGGGCACTTGCATGCTCCTTTTTCAGCCCAATGTATAGGACAAAGTACACAGAGGGATGTGGGGGGAGAGGGTGGGTGGTAGGGGTTTAAAGTATCTCAGTATGCTTTAGTACAATACTTATTCTGAGTTTTTGGCTGAAAGTATGCAACAGTGGGATTTTCTGCTTCTGGAGAACAGACTGCTATAGCTGTGAAATATGGCTATGGTTACAATTTATTCAATTGCTTAGATCAACTCTCTTTGGGCATAGCATCAACGCTCATTTAGGAACAGGGAAAGCTGGAGTGAAGGCATCTCTAATTATACAGCAATATTATACCACCAGTTATAAAAACTATGCTCTTCTGTTTGGACATGTCGTATATTTAAACAGTGGTTCTATGAAATTAAAGGTTGAAATGATTAGAGGGTGGGGGAAAGCTGTGAGGGTTGGGAGTATTATATTTTTTAGTAGATTGGTATTAATGGTATAATACACTTGCCATATACTCTTTCTTGCTCCTCTCAGGGATTCTTATGCTGGGTTTATTCCCTTTAACTGGACCCAATATCTCGTATATTATACTTAGAAGTAGATATGGCTCAGGCATTAAAAATGATATAGTGGAATGTTCAAGGTATTAACAATAGGCTTAAAGTCAGAAACATTTTTCATTATATTGTTATGATCACGGCTAACTTTGTCCTTCTTCAGCAATCTCATTTAGATCAGAAAGAGCTTGCATTTTATGCTAAATGCTGGGGACCAGGCATAAATACTCCCTACACAAACTCTTCTCGAGGAGTGACTATTTTCTTCAAAAAAAGATGGTTACTAAAATCATTAGGCATTTTGTAAACCCAAATGGCCACTTTATTATTGTGCAGGTATGGTTTGAGGGGAGCGTTTATACCATTACAAATATATATGAGCCTAATGAAAATGTGCCTCAATTTTCTTCACACATTTTCCTTGAATTAGCTAACTTTGCACCCCCGTATCTCCTGAGACTGGATTTAATTTCACTTTAAACCTTTCACTTGACAAATCAAGGCTATGATTTCATTGAGTCACTTTTGCAGCTATTAAAGTAATGTACTTTATGGTGGACTATAGTTTAGTTGATCCCTGGTATTTAAGAAATGGGACACTACATCAATACAATATATGCTACATAGGGCGGACTGACTGGTGACATTACATTATGTCCACCGAAAGCAGTGTCCATAGTTGCCAACATAATCCAAAATGGGAGTTTAACATAAGTGCTAGCAATTCCAAAATGCACAGCAGTGTTTTTAGTACAGAACAGCCTCATTTAAACAGTCTTAGTGCAGTGGTGCTGTAGTGTACGGTACTTAGTAAGCAGTGAGAAGTCAACCTTTTATTTCCAGTGCCTTCAGTTGTGGTGGGGGTGGGGTGGTGTTTAAAACTTTAATTGGCTTTTTACTTCACTTTAAAACAGATGCGCCTTTTTATTCATTGAAGAATGTGGTTATACTGGTTTGAACTGAAGGCACCAACCCGTACCATCCTTTTTCAGTGTGATGAAGCAGCATTACTGGTAGAGATTATGAGAGGAGGGTTAAGGAGTGTGAAATGAGTGGTAAGCATTAGTGACACATTATAATGTGCTAACTATCCCATATTTAAACAAACCGTCAGCAAGCGCTGTAAAGTCAGATGGGAATTGGCTGTGTGGTACGAAAAAAAATGCTGCTGCTGTATTTTTTGTCTATGGTACACAGTGTGCATAGTTCGCATTAATCATATGTTTTTACATTGCAGCTGTAGATAATGTTTTCGGCAGATAGATTTTGTCCACAGAAAGCGACTGTCCATGGTAATCGTGTCCACACAATGTGGTGCTGACTATACTCTTTTTTTCAGTTCAGTTTCAATTATATTCCCATACTGACTTTTTTCTTATCTCTCAATCCATTGTATACCAGATTCAAACTATTACATACTATAGTATAGTAATATTGGATCATGCTCCCCTTTCTCTTACTTTACAAACTACACATAGTATAAACCCCCCCCCCGATTTAAGTTGGATTCTATATCATTGCAGCGTCAGTGGCTCAGTAGGTAGCACATTCGCCTCTGAGGCCGGAAGATCAGAGGGCTGTGGGTTCAGTTCCCACATCTGGCACTTGGGTTAATATCCCAGTACTGACACTATAATGCAGCGTGAGAGGGGTGCTGTATTTTCTGAGGTGCCATCTTTCGGATGAGACGTT
This sequence comes from Neoceratodus forsteri, assembly GCA_016271365.2. Taxonomy (NCBI): domain Eukaryota; kingdom Metazoa; phylum Chordata; order Ceratodontiformes; family Ceratodontidae; genus Neoceratodus; species Neoceratodus forsteri. Next base: position 405,611,237 of record CM057457.1, read on the forward strand.
AAACCGAGGTCCCATCTGCCTGTTCTGGTGGTAGTTCAGGTGGATGTTAAAGATCCCATGGCACTTATCGAAAAGAGTAGGGGTAATTTTTATTATAATAAAGCATAATACAATTCATACATAAAAAGAAAATACAAATACAACTATTGGCAAAACAAAATCAAACATCCAAGGAAACTATCTTTCCAAAACACTAGACCTGACCACATAGACAGTATTGCAATTTGTTATGAAGGAATATTACATTTCCTATTTAAACTTAATGATATGTGAAAAACCTTTCCACCATTTCTTGACTTTCTCTACATTATACAATTGTATATCTTTACGGTAAACTTTTTGTAATTCATTGACAACATACAGACAAAACCCTTCCTCTGAAGTCTTTTTTTGATATAATACCCATTGGCATCGAACTTGCAATAGACAAAACCGCAGACAAGCAATAAACACCCATAATGTCCCTTTCTCATAGTTATTTAACTTTAAAGGAAAAATTTTTATTACTAATAAATCATAAACTGGTTTTGCTAACCAATCCATTGACCATTTCCTTGCTAAATAACCCCATAATTTTGTTGAAAATGAACAATACAGAAAAAAAGTTCCATAGTTTCTTCCTTATTTACACATTCCATAAATGGACAGTTCCTCTCTTCTTTTGCCTTATATTTTGCTGTCCCTCTAATGTTAAGACATCCATACATAATAAGCCATTGTACCTCCCACATGTGGGGAGGTAATCGAGGGTTATTCAACTGATCTAATACATTATGATTCAAGACTGAAGGGCAATTTTTAAAACCAGGAACCATAGGCTAGGTGAGGGCCATAACCTCTTTATACAGTTTTTGAGATGAGCTCCTACTAATTGGGTTTTTGTTATCTTCCATTTATAAAGTTTTTGAGCAGCAGGCCTAAAAAATGTTGGAAGGGAAAAATGAGAGTTCAGTTTTGGTGCACAATGCAGCCAGGCTGATAAATACCATCCTAATGCTTCCCCAAACCACAGTCCCTCCTGCTTGACTGGAACTCCTAAACAATTTTTTAAAGAATTGTAAAAAAATAAGGCATAACAGAAAACTACTGGATCAACCATTCCTACACCACCTTTGGTTTTATCTAGATATGTGTAACATTGTTTGACCGGGTTGAGCCTGTTACCCCAAAGCAACTGAAAACAAAGGCTATAAAGCCTTGTTTCTAAGTGAGAGGGCAAGGGATAGATTACAGCTATATACTGTAAACATGGTAATATAAATTGTTTCAATATCTGTACTCTCTTTAATTTCGTAAAATGAAACTTTTTCCATCTCATTATTTTCCTTCCCACATCATCCAATATTTTTACCCAATTATCAACCGGAAGATTTTGTGTTCCATAAACAACCCCCAAAATAGTAATGGGTTCTGTTGATATTTTAATAGTTTTATACTCTACAGGAGTCTGATAAGTACATCCCATCAACAATCCTTTTGATTTGGAATAGTTAATTTTGGCATTAGAGAGATCAGCATATATCTGGAACTCCTGAAAAAAACCTCCTAGTTGATCTATATTTTTAAAGAAAAGACATACGTCATCTGCATATGCCTGTATTGTCAAAAAAGAGTTTGTGCCGGGTGTTAGAAAACCTTCCCACTTAGGTATAATACTTACTGCTCTAATAAGGGGTTCTAACGAAAAAATGTATAATAATGGACTTAAAGGGCAGCCTTGGCGAACCCCAGTCTTAATAACCCACCCTTTCTCTATTTTTCCTTTAATAACGGGATATACCTTAGCCGATGCATACAACTTTTTTATTAATGTAAGTAATATTATAGGAATTCCTAGAAATTCTAAGGTTGTGAACAAGAAAGGATGGCTAACCCTATCAAAGGCTTTTTCAAGATCAAGGGAAATCAAACCGCCAGAACTACCCGTATTAGTCAAATGCTCAATTAAATCTCTTATTATAAAAAGTACGGACTGAATTTTCCTATTGGGTAAACCTCAATGTTGTACAGGTGAAATGACTAAATTTGCCCAATTTTTAAGCCTATTAGTAATTAAGAGTGGCAAAAATGTTGTAATCTGAATTTAACAGAGTAACAGGTCTCCAATTTCGTATGCCCCCTTTGTTCCCAGATTTAAAAATATAGATCTGCAATCCTACTGAAAAAAAAAAACCCGGAATAGGTTCCCCCGTCATAAATTTGTCAAATACTAAAGTTAGACAAGTTACTATTTCAGTGTGGAAGGTTTTATAAAACAGATTGGATAAACCGTCCAAACCTGGAGCAATATCATTTTTTAGGTTAGAAGGAACAGCCTCAATTTCCTGTGGTGAAAAAGGTTTTTTCATATTCTCAACCATAGCTCGATCTGCACCTAAGTAGGGTAAAGGACCTAAATAATTATTGATCTCTTGAAGAGATGGGTAAGATTTAGGCTGGAGCTCCTGAAAATAAGCTTCAATGCAAGTGCTTATTGAGCGTGTATCTTCTATTATACCTTTATTTGATTCTAAATACTCTAAGGTTGAGGAATCTCTAATTGTTTTAAATAAAACATACGGGTCCCCTATGATAGATTTTTTCATATGGTTATTTATTAGAGCTTGCAATGTTCTAGCCCTATCATATTGCAACTGCCTCATTTGTAACTTAATGTTATCAATCTGTAATGATAAATCTTGCCTTGAAGAATTGGCAACCGAAATTAAATATTGTAGATGGGCTCTCAGCTTTAAATAAGATAAAAAATTAGAATTCTTTTGACGTGTCCCATAGTTTCTAAACCATTTAATGCAATCATTTTTCGTTTCCTCCCACCACACCCCTAGGTCTGAATATAAAAAAACTACCGATAATCTGGCCTTCAGGATAAGTCTAATGGAGTTTTTTTACAAACTGTTCCTGTAAAATGGAAGTATTCAGCTTCCATCTTTTCCCCTGCTAATATTGCTTAAAATTAGCCTCTACCTCCACCTGAAGCAACATATGGTCTGAGAACTCCACCGGTATCCTCCAGCAGGCTTTAACCAGGAGGTTTTTAGAAGTAAATAAATAATCAATACTAGACCTCTTATTGCCCTTAAAAAAGGTGCATCCAGGACCCTTAGTCTCTAACTGATTACAATTTGTAAGGTCTGCCAAACTAATAATTGACTTTAAACAATTAGAATCACAATCAATTTTTGTAGAAGTGGCCCCTTTAGACATTACACTACAATTAAAGTCTCCTCCCCAAAGGATAGGTAAAGTAGTGACCAAAAAAGGCTGAATATCTTTCATACAAGAAATTCTGGATGCTTTCGTCTGGGGATTATAGATATTAATCAACCTATAAGATTTGGAGTGCCACTGTCCATCTATGATTAATACCCTTCCGGGGACTAAGTCAATGAGTTTGTGCAGAACAAACTGATAAGAGTTAAACATAACCCAACACCATCTGCTTTCTCTCTACCAAAGGACCAGTAAGAAGGTCCCCATGGCCAATCACATTTAAAAGAGCAAATTTGTTCCTTAGAGAACATCCAGGTCTCCTGCACAAAACATATAGAAATATTCTTATCATGCACCAAATGAAAAATAGCCTTCCGTTTGATATTATTTAAAATACTATGCGTATTTAATGAAGCCCAGAGGAAACCCATTATAACAACCAAATTAGGGGAACTACACCTCATTTTTTCCTCCTTTTTCTTTTCTTTTCTTTATAATCTTCTATGGGGACTCCTAAAGTATCCTGTACTGATTTTTGGGAATCAGAGTCCCCCACTTTCATTTCTGAGTCCCTCCATGTAGTAAAAAAGGCTGCGTAGGAATTCTGAGATTCAATTGGCTCACTAACTGGAATTGTAACCACTTTCAAGTTCCTATTAGACCTCCTTGGAGGTAATGGTGACTGGTGAGCTGAAACAACTAATGATTTGTCTTCTGGATCTGTATAACAGACTGGTTTTAATAAGTCTGAGTCCTGAGTTATTCTCTCCACTTTAAGTGGTTTAAGTGTTATCTCGGGGGGGGGAGTAGAAGGAAGAATTACCTCCACTACAGGGTGCATCTTAGCCAACCTGGAAGGTAAGGAGGGGGGCCCATATCAGTAGTTCCACCGGTCTTTCCTTCCATAGCCTCTTGGGCTTGTTGAGTAATCAGGTCAGTGCTTCCACAAGAGGCCTTGTTCTTTACAGCCCAGGGGCACTCTTTAAAGGAATGCCCGTACTTTTCACAAAGGTCACATCTGGTGTGATTAGCACACTGCATTGTGACATGACCCACCTCCCTGCAATTATCACATCTTGGTTGATCACAAATACTAGAAAGATGTGTTTTTGAACCGCATTTATAACAAGCTCTGGGCTGGCCACTATAAAAACAAACCCCTTTTCCCCTTCCCAATAAAAAAGAATTGGGGATATGCTCCACTCCCACCTCCGACTGGCGTAATTTCACTTTAAATTTCCATCCTCCGGTCCAGAACTGTTCTGAATCCAAAATGGGCTCTGGGTCTCCCTGAATATCACATTTCTGGGATAACAATATATCAGTTGGGGGGTGAGGATATAGCATGCACCAAGCAGGAAAGGGATCTTGGAGTTATCATCTCTGATGACCTCAAGGCAGGGAAACAGTGTGACAAGGCAGCAGGTAAAGCAAATAGGATGCTGGGATGCATAGGCAGAGGCATCACCAGCAAGAAAAGGGAGGTCATAATTCCACTATACAAGACACTAGTAAGGCCGCACCTGGAGTACACTGTGCAGTTCTGGAGACCTTACCTACATAAGGACATAGACAGGGTAGAGAAGGTTCAGAGGAGGGCAACAAAGATGGTGCATGGATTGCATCACAAGTCCTATGAGGACAGGTTGAAGGCACTGAACATGTACTCCCTGGAGGAGAAAAGGGAGAGAGGGGATATGATAGAAACATACAAGTATCTTACAGGGAGGAACAGGGTGCAGGAATGCACTATTTTTAAGCGAGAAAGATGATCCAGGACTAGAGGGCATGGGATGAAGTTGGAGGGAGGACGATTCAGAGGAAATGTGAGGAAGAATTTCTTCACAGAACGGGTGGTGGACAAGTGGAACACCTTGCCAGAGGAAGTGGTGGGGGCTGAAACAATCACGGGATTTAAGAATGCATGGGATAGACATAAAGGAATTCTGGAAGTCAGGGGTAAGGGGCAACAGACTTCCTGGAAAACATAAACTGAACTTACAAACTTAAATGGGCAGACTGGGTGGGCCATAGGCCCTTATCTGCCGACACTGTCTATGTATCTATGTATGTATGTATGTAACCAATAAGTAATATCCTCAACATGGACTCCTTCATTCCTAAACATAACTGTAACGTGTTTAATTAAAGGCTTCGTAAGGGGAATAACTAAAAAGGGAGTCCATGTTGGGGAGAACTTTACTTCGTCATACCTTTCCCAAAACAGAGCTAATAAATAAGCAGAGCGAAAACTGATGTCATAGTTAACTTCTCCCGAGATGTTGATAAAAGCAAACACATCTCTGGGAGAAAACCTTAGAGATTCTTTTATCAGAAATTTCCCCACAAAATACCTGTCTGGCCTCTCAGCCAGACCCCCTTTATATCTTAAATGGACGGCATTATGCCTAGGTGCCGCCTCTCTTTTAGCCTGAGTAAATAATTCAGACATTAGTGGTTTTTCAGCAGGTAGTTTCTCACTAGTTTTAGGTACCTTAGCAGCATTCTTGTCATTATTAATCATGTTCACTTTAGAATAAAGTCCCACATGTATGTCTTTATGCAGGGAACTGCTGTCTACATCTCCTTCTGTTACTGACCCCTTCTGTGCTCCACCTGGTTTCCACCCAGGAGAGTAACTGTTCAAATCAAACGAGGAGTCCCACGCTAGGTCAGGAGTCCAGACACCATTTGCCTTTTTTTCCCAGCCAGCTGCTAACAGGGCTCCCTGTGGAGACCAAGACTTATCGTGAAGTTGGGGGTCAGCTCTTGTATTAAAACGAGTGACAGGTACCGACGAACTGAGCTCTTTTATTAACCGTCTTTATGGTAGAGGATACATGTTGTTTTACCGTGTCCACTAGTGGAGTAGTGTTTTTACCGGCTAAACTCCGTTACTCCTTCTTGATTGTTCCTGACAGTTTGATATACCATAGAGGATTTAAAAGTCAAACTGTTTCTCCAACCGCTGTAGGGTTAAATACAAAACCCGCTTTTGTTTAAGTTCCTTGTTTATTACCAGACTGAGTTTGAAAAGTACTCACCGTACCGCATAAAAACTAGGGGAGCGGTTTCATCGACCAGCCAGTTTTGCAACAGGCGCTCTTTCAAAGGCTCTAGACACTGCACCCTCCTAAATGTTCAGCGCCAGGTAAATGAAGCATTTGCTGGGTAGTTTCACACATAAAACCGGGCTGTGCTGCTCTCGTAGGCAACATCAGATTTTTAGCATTTACTTCCGCATTCTTGCTGTCAGGCCTGACTTCTCGTGTGACAGAGGAATCAGCTGTCGGCTGACTCACTGTAATACTGGAAAGATTTAAATGCATAGGATCCTCCACTGCTCCAACCATCAAGGAACTCCCGTTCTTTCTTTTCTTCTTAGAAAAACCAGGTGGCAAAACAAAAGCATCACTTGTTGATATCACTTCATGGAAAATCTCACCTTCAGCCTCTAGTAAAGAAATCAGCTGAGATTCAGACTCTCTGTGCTGCTCAGCCACCTCTCCCACAGCATCCACCTCCTTCTCCTCCAAACATTCTCCAGAAGTGGCCATCTTGCAACAAGGTAGCCCATCCCCCTACTGGCCAAAGAGTAGGGGAATTTCCCTGGTGTCCTGGCCAAATTCTCTCATTCACTAAAAATACCACCAACAGCTTAATCTGGTTCAAGGTCAGTTGGCATTCATCTGTATCCCCCTCCCCCGGGTCGTGCCTGAAAATAGGCAGGATTTGTGTAGTGCACTTACCCGGTCAACAAAAAAAAAAAAATTAAAGACTATCAATTCTTTGAATTCATTAACAACAACATTGATAATTTCTTTTCACTAAATACTATGGCAGACACAAAAATGGATACAATATTGGAAGCTTTTTTTTTTTGCTCCCTTCCTGCACACCAGCCGACCATTCCTTCGGGTCCTGCAAGGACTCACTCATCCCTAGCATCTCCTTACCCCACTACCCCACATTGCAGCCAGCCCCAGGTATCCTTGGCATATCTCTTCATCAGGTGGGTCCCTTACCTACATGAGGGATGCGTCTTATGATCAGGAAGCACAGCCCTGGATGCTGCTGAGGTGGCAGATGAAGGTCAGGGAGTACATGAGATGAGGCATCTGAATCAGCCAGGGTGACGTGCATCCTCTGTTCCTCCCTGAGAGAGTGGCGTGCCACAGACATCAAGGCAAGCACCGATGTCCACTACCCCAAGATGACTTCTGGCTGGATGTGCTGCTATGCTTCCAACTTCTGCTAGGGGCCAGTACATGCTAAGCTACATCCCCAACCTCTCCCCCAGAGAAGGCGAGCTGTCATCGGATCCTTCAACCTTTCTCCCCTGGCTGGCGGCTCTGGCGACCAGAATCTGTTTCCGAACCTGGGTCACAAGCATCACAGATGGAAATCCAACCACTGTGCCAATGGGCCTGCCATGGGAAGCTTTTAAAGCCACAATTCATGGCTCCATTATTTCTTTCCAAATTATTTGGAACAAAAAAAGAGGGGTTAAACTTAATGAATTGGAGAAAAACATTTTGGATATAGAACAGGCACATATGCTCACTCAGGACTCACAGTTGTATCAGAAATTGCTGTCATTGAAAGAAGAATTTAACAGCCTCACTGCTAAGATTGTAGAAAAACAAGTTTTATATACTAGAAGTTGATATTATTCAACAGGGGATTGCATACAAAAAGTTACAGCCTGGCAACTAAAATCAGAACAGAAACACGTTATTAAGCAGATAAGTGATGTGCAATGCCAAACAAATACGAACCTTAATGATATCAATAGGGTCTTCTCTGATTTTTATCAAGAGTTACGTACATCGGATAGGCTGGATTTAACTAATTTAGAGTAAGACTCTCTTTCAAAACTTATTAATAATGAAGTTCCTCAGCAACTGGCTGATGAACTTGAAAAAGATCTTTTGGAAGCAGAAATTGCCCATGCAATCGGGCAGCTACCACTGGGGAAATCACCTGTCCTGGATGGAATTCCCACTGATTTCTATAAAAAATTCTCTCAGACATTGGTCCCACAAATTAAAAGCTTATTTGATTACATGTTAAAATCCCTATCCCTTCCAACATCCTTTAGAGAAGTCATAATTTCATTGTTTCTTAAAAAGGGTAAAGGCCCTAATAATCCAGCTTCATATAGCTTCAAATATCATCTGGGGGTGATATTTGATGACCTGCAGACACTTTGTTCACAGGTGTCAGCTGTGGTCATGTCCTCTTTTTACCATCTGAGGAACATCACCCAGATTAAGCATCTTGTTCTGTCTGTCGACCTTCTAAATCTGGTCCATGCTTTTGTGACCTTGAGCCTTGAGTACAGCAACTCCCTGTACCTAGGGCTTCCTCCGGTTGAAATCCACTGCTTGCAGCTAGTACAGAGTGCTGCAGACAGGTTATTGTCTGGGTCAACTTGATCCAGTCACATTTCACCTGTGCTGTGTGCTCTGCACTGGCTGCCTGTCCAGTGGCGGATCACCTTTAAAGTTGGCTTACTGACTTTTAGAGTCCTACATGGTCAAGGTCTGAGCTATCCACAAATACTTCTGAGCTCCTACTGCCCCCACAAACCACTCCGCTCAACTGAAGAGGGATTACTAGAGATTCCCAGGGTGCATTTGAAGACCTTTGGAGCTCGGGCTTTTGCCTTTGCTGCTCCCTCCCTGTGGAATTCTCTACCTTGGGTACGAGAGTGCCAGACAGTGGAGAGCTTTAAAACAGCTTTAGAAACATACTTGTTTGCAGGTGCCTTTCCTGATTTTTAGTATGTATAACTGCACATTTTAAACCCTTTTAATTGTCTTATTTATTTGTGAATTGTTTGTTTTTAGAAAACTGTACAGCACTTTGATAGTCACTGGTATTGCGCTTTTATAAATAAATTTAGTATTATTATTATTATATAGACAGATTTCATTGATTAACTCAGATGTCAAAAGTTTGGCAAAAATCCTGGCCACCAGACTCGAGAGAGCACTTCCCATATTGGTCCATCCAGATCAAAATGACTTTATAAAGGGCAGATCTTTCACATCAAAAATATATTGAATTATTAATATATTGGATCACTGACAGAATTTAGATCTTTCTATGGTCCTGATAGATGCAGAAAAAGCCTTTGATCGAGTTGAATGGCCATATACAAAACATGTTGTGAACAATTACAGGTCTGGGCCACATTCTGGTAATTGGATCGGCATGCTCTACTCAAGTCTGGTGGCCAGGGTTAAAACAAATAAAGATTTGTCTCCAAGTATAAATTTACAGCATGGCACCTCGTAATCAATCAATATCTTAATTTATTCAGGCAGGCATCATTGAGCAAGCTCATTTACAAGGTGGACCTGTGGTCCTACAGTAATAATACAGAAAGACAAGTTACAATAGTACAAACAGTAAAAATAGCTGCTATTATAGCAAAAATGCACATTTACAGGTAATATACATTGAACATAGATCTACAAGGAGTCGTGGATAATTAACTTGTGCTGGATCCAAGCCCCAGAACTGTGCATTTTGTAGTGGGCAGAAGTTAAGGTCTGCACCAGAGTCCTGTGCTCAGCATTAAGCAGATGTAAATAAACGAAAATTAGTTTGCCAGCACCAAGAACGCTGGATTTGAAAGCACATGTGGCATGGTGTGGATTCCCTTCCGTGCATACTTTAGCACACAATCTCACTTGGCAGTAAGCATACAACCTTATTTGGCAGGCTTGGACAAAGCACTCTGTTAGTTTTACCTGGTGCTGGCAAACTAATTTTCATTTATTTTGTAGTGGGAAATGTTAGGGAGAGGGTAGGCATATCAGATAGAAGATATCAAGCACATAATGTAGGGAGAGGTGGGGAATAGGAGCGCAAGCGAAGACGACCCAATTGTTAGAGCAGAGTGGAGGACTGTATGAAAAGCAACAAAGCGATTTTTGCCCCAAAACGCTGTGACATATGGAGGAGAAAAGCTGCCGTTGTACTAAGTGCAAGAGGAGGAATATAGTAGCAGGGGCATAACTGGGAGGGTCCCGGAGGTTGGGACAGAGGGAGGTATTGGATGGACGAGGGACCAAATATTTTTGGAGGTGAAAGACGATAATTATCCCCAAGTGTGGTAGCATGTGATAGAATCAGCCTGCAGCTGTTCAGAGTATCAAAGAATAAGATATGGTAGTTCGGCAATAAATTCTGTGGATCAGTTGGTGGGCATGCTAGAGGCAGAGGCACACATTTCAGCTGGGGGGGCGCCATTTGTGGGCTGCTGTTTGAGGGAGGGAGGTTAGTTAGTGTCTAGTAAAGCAGTTGCAAATTTCCATAATGCCATCACGGTAAAGCCTTTTGAACAAAAGGGTACTTACTGGGGTTTTCAGCTTAAGTATTTTTTGGGTTTTATTCCATATTGATGGGACTGAGAATCCAAAGGCGGCTCTCCCGACTCGTGTGAGTGCCCTGGGTATATTTAGCAGGAGTTGTGAGCAGCTTCTAAGGGAATAATTCCTGGACACAATCGGAAACAGACAGTCAACGATGTATTGAGGGAGTTTGCCACTGAGGGCTCTAAGTGTCCAGAGTGCTGCATTAAAGTTGCACCTATAGTGAAGTGAGGTCCAGCCCATGGCGGCATATAGTGCGCAATGATGGGTAGAAGGGGAGGTCAGTGATGAAGCGTATAGCTCTGTGGTAGAGCATATCCAATTTTCCAAGATAGGAAGCTGCACAGCTACCGTATATGAAGTCTGTGTAGTCAATTAAGGACAGGAACATGGCTTGGACTAGTCATTTCGTTGCATCTGCTGTAAGAAGTCTTCTTATCCTGTAAAAAAGGCCAAGTCTTTGCCTTAATTTTTTCAGCAAGTCTTCCAGGTGGTCAGTAAAGGAGAATTTACAGTCGATCCAGACCCCAAGATATCTGAATTTCGGAATATACTCTAAGCACTCTCCCAGCATTGTGGTTATTGGGGGGAGGAAGTCAGTAGCGCTTGTGTAGTTTGCGGGGGAAAATAACATGGCTTTAGTTTTCTTAGTGTTTAATAGCAGTTTTTTATTGATTAGTTGGAACTGCAGGAGGTTGAAATATTTTTGTAGAACAGTACAAGCTTCTTTTGGTGTGGGACGACTCAGGTACAGCACTGTGTCAGCCATGAATAAGTGAATACTTGCATTCTTGATTCCCTCATCAGTGATGTTGATATACACTGTGAAGAGGAGGGGACCTAATATGGATCCCTGAGGGACACCTCTTTGTAAGAGTTTTAGGGCATATAATTTGCCATCCACTTTCACCTGCTGGTATCTGTCTGTCAGACATTCAGAGAACCAGTTTAGAGAAGTAGCATCCAGTCCTAGTGTTTTTAGCGAGTCGAGGAGCAGGTCGTCGTCGACTGTGTCGACTGTTTTGCTGAGGTCAAGAAACACAGCACATGCTGACTTTTTATGCTCCAACTCCAGTTGCCAGTCATTGGTTACTTTAGCTAATGCAGAGACTGTACTGTGGTTGGCTCTGAATCCGGACTGAAGGGGGTTTAGTAATCTTTCTTTGTCAATGAAGGATCTTAGCCATTTACTATTTTTTTCCAATAGCTTCGAGAGTGTGGGAAGGAGAGAAATTGTCCTATAGTTATTAAGGTCACAAGGGTCTCCAGATTTAAATAGCGGGATAACGTGTGCAATCTTCCATATTTGAGAGAGGGTACCTTGTGTTAGAGACAGATCGAATAAATGAGTAATAGGCACTACCAATACGTGGCATGCTATCTTTAGGAAGTATGGTTCAAGTGCATCTGCGCTGGCACTTTTCTTAATATCCAGGTGGAGAATCAAGTCTTCCACTTCCTTGAGGGAAACTGATGAGAATGAGAAATGTTGACTAACAGAGCCAACATTTTGAGGGGTCATGCCAAGTTGGGTGCACAGGCTACATGCACGTTAGTTATCGAAGGCTAAGCCTGCTGTGGCGAAGTGCGTGTTGAATGCCTGCAGTATCTCTTTTTTGTCATTTGTTACTGTATTGTCAGAGGTAATTTTTGTAGGGAGCATATTTTGTGACGTGGCTCCCGCCAGTTCTTTGATTGTGGCCCAGAATTTGGAGGGACAATTGGCTGCAGTATCTAGTTCTGTTTAGTAATAGCAGGCTTTAGCTTCCCTAATCAGTTTGGTGCAGCAATTTCTGGCTGCTCTAAAGAGGCGCCAGTCTTCCTCTTTTTGGGATTTGCGGGCAGTTTTCCAGAGTTTATCCCTGGACAGTAGTGCAGCCTTGAGATCTTGAGTGAACCACCAGCATTTCCTAGCCTTTATGTGTATTTTCGACAGAGGCGCATGTAGATTCATGGCGTAGGTAATGATTTCATATAGTATAGACTATGCAGTTTCCACTGTTTTAGCAAGGTAAAAACTCTGCCACAAGGGGGAGTTTTTTTAGGTCAAGTAGGTATGCCTTTGGGTCGATTGACCTGGTTTACTTTTTGGTGGAGAATTTGGCCGTAATTGGCACTTTGTTGGCTGCCCAAACTCCAGTTATTAGGCAATGGTTGCTAATATCCACGTCGAAGGTCCCAACATGGGAGAAGGAATGGGGTTTATTCACAAGCAGGACATCCAGAAGGGTATCTTTGGCTGTATTCTCTTTGTTGATAAGGGTGGGCTCTTCATTGAGTAGGGTGAATCCAAGGGAGTCACAGAAAGATTTAAGTGGGTGACTGGCTTCCGACAGCCAATCATAGTTTAGATCCCTGAAGATAATTGTTTCCAGGGAGCTAGTGTCCAAGATAGTTGTAAGATAGGACAAGAGCTGAGTACCGGCAGATGGTGGTCTATAGCATCCTATGACTCGGAGTGCTAACGATGGGGATAGATTGATTTTTATGTCCAGGCACTCAAATCCCGCTACCAGTGAGTTAGGATTAAGCGTTGATGTCACAAATCTATCTTTGATATAGATGGCGACCTCACCTCCTCTGGGTTGCCCATCGCAGCTAAAGATCTGGTAGTTAGGTATATTAATCACGCTATTTGGCGTAGAGGGCCGTAGTCAGGATTCTGAGATAACAAGCACATCTGGCATTGTATGGGTGGTCCAAGCCTGGATAAGGGTGAATTTTTTCAGCAGGCTGCACACGTTAATGTGCATAAAACTAATACCTTTAAGAGATAGTGATTCAGAAGGGGAGATAAGTTTATTTATGGGCCCTGGATTAAGCTCGACATTGCCAGAGCAGAGTAAGAGGAGAGTAGCAATTTTTTCAGGGATTCAAGTGAAAGGCAATGAGCTTGAGGCTTTTTCCGGCATGGCATGGAGGAGGAACCGGGGTGCCAAGCTTTGTTTTTTAATTTATGCAAGCCTAAAGACACTGAGGCTAATACTCTGGCTGTGTAACACCAGTGGGAGCAACTCGAATTAATTAGAGATAAGGAAGGAGGCATAGACAAACCTACAATAGTTGCTCTTCGAGGAAGGTAGTCCACCTGGAACAGTTGGCAAGGAGCCTTGGCATAACATGTGATGTGCAGAGTCAGATTGGGCGAGCAGTCTTCAGGATGAGGATGTGTTGTACCCCCAGTCTCAAATTTTTCAGATAATAAGCCAGTAAGGGGTATGATACACAGTGCAGTCAGGAGGAGGAATTGCCACGAGGCTGCCATAATTGCAGTTGCTGGGTAAATGAGGGAATTTTGATAACAAGGGTAGCTCGCCAGCTGCTGGTTGCAGGAATCCCCTGGTGGAATCCTGGCAGTAATGAACTGTTTTAGTAAGAAAGAGAAGGCAGGAGATTGGTCAGGGATGGGAGTGGGTGGTGCTAACAAGTCTATATAATAGCACACAGGAGGGGGGATGAGCAGGTGGGCAATAAATTGTGGCTTTGCCGCACCTCTCAAGTGGCGGAGTCCGATAAGGAGGTCTCGGCGCTGCCTACCTGGTGTCTGCAGTCCATGTGGAGGGTGTCTGAGCTGGGAACCCTAGCGGGTTCTCGGCTAGAGAAAGGAGAGAGGAGCTTGAATTAATAGTGGGGCAACACAAAGGCTAGCAGTCTGAGCAAAAACAGCTCAATTAGCAAATGAAAAGCCAGCAATTTCCTTGGCGCCTTGCAGTCTGGAGAGAGCTACAAAGTCACGAAGGGGTTGTAACACTTGTTGCTGGGAACATTTTTAGACAATAAACACAGTTTTTTTGGCAATTTTCAAGTAAAACAGTGCCTTAGCAAGACTGGATATGCTAGTCAGCAATAAGCAAACCTAAAGTACCAAAATGGTATGCCTCAGCAAGACAGAATGAGATAAAGCTGCTAGACGGCTTAGTTGCAAAAATGGGATGGGAGGAATTGCAGTTGTTGACAGTAAGTAACCAATAAATTGAAACATCAGATAGGAGTGGCGGAAACTGTGTGCATTTCTAAAGGAGGCCTGGGAGGGAGGGGGTGGACGAAAAATCAAGGGAAGTTTAGAGAGCTAGCACTGAATCAGTGCACATATGTAATTGGAGAGAAACCATAGTGGGCGTGGGATGGTGTTACTTTACACAGGCTGAGCAGAACAGGCTAAATTAAAATATATAAATTAGAAGCAGAGTAGGGATGCAGGCTTACATTAAGCCACACGCCTCGGGTGCTCCCTGTCTCAGGTGAGTGAGACCAGCCAATCAGGGAGCTCTACACCGGCGTGGAGCCAATGGCGCTACCCTGAGAAGGCGCTGAAATTGAAAACAGCAAATTGCAAGTGATGATCCAGTTCAGCGCTCACACAGCCCAGAGAAATTGTGTCAATTTTTTCAAGCATCGTACCTTATCTATCTCTTTGGGGGGTAGGTGAATCAGGCTCCTTGCACCATAGAGGTGCTATGGCTGGATCGTGACCGCTGCCCGTGGGGGCAAGTGGCACCTGTAAGGAAGGAGACAGCAGATTAAATAGGAGCAGATGATGGGGGGGTCCTAAACAGAGACACACAGAGCTGATCACCAACTTGAAAGACAAGTCAGGGGGCATTCTCAGACAGAGGCAAGGTGTCAGCCAACTCGGGAATCCAAAACAAGCACAAAAGAACAGACTGATGGGGCGGGCAGGAGGGACAGAACAGAGACAGAGGAGGACAGGGGGACAAAGGAAGATGATTAAAAATGAAAGTCAAGAGCAGGAAGACAGAGGCTACACAGATTTTACAATTCACTGAATTTTCTAACTAAGTACATAGCAGTAAGCATGTAAACCCAGTACAGTCTTAAATAGGGTTAAAAAGAAATATATTAACAAAGCCAGCAAAACTTTTTCACAAACTCAGTTCAAGGCAGTGTACAGAGTGAAAGCTTAACTGGGGAAAAATCAAGGGGAAGTTTGCAGAGCTAGCACTGAATCAGTGCACATACAGTTGGAGAGAAACTGCAGCGGGGGGGAATGGTAAGTTACTTTACATAGGCTGAGCAGAACAGGCTAAATTAAAATATATAAATTAGAAGCCGAGTACAGGGATGCAGGCTTACATTGGGCCACACGCTCTTGGTGCTTGTCTCAGTGAGTGAGACCAGCCAATCAGGGAGCTCTACACAGGCATGGAGCCAATAGCCCTACCCTGAGAAGGCACTGAAATTGAAAGCAGCAAACTGCAAGTGATGATCCGGTTCAGCGTTCACACAGCCCAGAGAAATTGTGGCAATTTTTCAAGCATCATACGTTATCTATCTCTTTGGAGGGTAGGTGGATCAGGCTCCTTGCACCATAGAGGTGCTATGGCTGGATCGTGACTACTGCCTGTGGGGGCAAGTGGCACCTTATCTATTGGGGGGGTAGGTGGATCAGGCTCCTTGCACTGTAGAGGTGCTACGGCTGGACCGTGACCACTGCCCGTGGGGGCAAGTGGCACCTTATCAATCTCTTTGGGGGGTAGGTGGATCAGGCTCCTTGTACCGTAGAGATGTTATGGCTGGATCGTGACCGCTGCCCATAGGTGCCCCCTGTCACCGTTATTATTTACACTGGTCACTGAACCTTTGGTCAATGCAATTATATCTTCTATTGACATTCAAGGCCCTATAATTAAAGGTATGGAACATCGAGTAAGCTTATACCCCGATGATATGATGATTTATCTGAAAGACTTTGACAAATCGTTCCCTTATATTATGGAGCTGAGATCCCAATTTGGATTTGTCTCTGGGTATCAAGTAAATTGGTCTACAACAGAAGTTTTTGAATCCCTGCATCATTTGAACCCTTTCATTCCGCCTTCATATTTTAATGTAAAGGTAGCCTCCCAAATCAAGTATTTGGGAGTTAAGATAGATAATAGGTTGCAAAAGCTTCAGGAATTAAACCTGGATCCTATATTGGAGGAGATTAAGGACTTCCTTGTACACTGAGAAACCCTCCCCTATACCTTAATGGGTAGGACTAATGTTATCAAGATGTCCATTCTTCCCAAAATTATGCTTCTCTTCCAGGCCATTCCAGTGATTATCTCAAATGACTTTTTTAAGGGCTTGGAAACTCTCATAAAGAGGTTTCTCTGGAAGGGGAAGTAGCAAAGATTGAAACTGGATAAATTAATTTCACCAATAACAGATGCAGGCATTGCACTTCCATATTTTAAGTATTATTACTTTGCAGCTAATCTTTTAATATTATCTACTTGGTTTAAAGATGATAAGCATGATCCTGATTTCACTATTGAAACAGCAAAGACTGTTTCATACTATTAAACATGCTTTGCATACAAATACAAGTAAAGTTAATTTAAACTTGGCACTCATCACTAGGACTGTAATACATATTTAAAATTAAATACTGCGTGTTAAACAGATCAAGATCACTCTATCAGAACTCTCATCAATCTTCCTTAATACCAATAATTTACCATCAATACAAAATAACATTTTCAAATCTTGGTAGAATAAAGGGCTGAGGGAGATTGGTTAATATCTGGAAAGTGATTCTATAACAAATTTTGCAACTTTAAATAAAAAGTACAACATACCTAACTCTCAATTCTATTTTATCTTCAAAGTCGTAATTTTATTATCAAAAATTTGGCTAAAATGAATAATGGTATTTTAAAGGAAATGGAATCTCTTTTCTCTCAATCCTCTCACTCTGAATTGATCTCTAGAATCTAAAAGACTCTTTTGCCCTCACTGTCAGAAAACACTAAAGGGCTCAAAGCTAAGTGGGGGAAACAAACTTAAAAAACCTATCCCCATATAGCTATGGGAAAAATCAATAGATGTTAAAAACTGGGGATTAAAAATCCATAACGATTCAACAAATTATTTTCAATATTTTGCATTGGACTTGCCATACTCCACAGTTCTTAAATAAGATTAATCCTGATTTCTCCCCTTCATGTCCTAGATGCCAATTTGAATAAGCAACACTAGAACATATATTTATCCCATGTCCTAAGTTAGATAATTGGTGGCATGGTATCTTAACATTTACGTCACAGGCATGTAAAGTCCCACTGACTAAGGATCCTATATGGATGCTATTAAGAATAAGCTCTCCATATAATGCTCTGCCCTTCTCTAAAATAACTTTGATTAATATAAGTTTAACACAAGCATTCAAACAAATTATCTTGAAATGGAAGGACACTTCCCTCATAGATTAAACTTCGGCTTAATGTAATCACTGATATACATGGATTCATCGTCTCTGTTAAACAAATGTACAAATTCTACCAGCTTTGGCAATCATTCAAAAATATTTGGCAGCTAGTAATAACCACTGAGAATAACAAGGAAAAGAAAGAAAGAAAGAAAGAAAGAAAGAAAGAAAGAAAGAAAGAAAGAAAGAAAGAAAGAAAGAAAGAAAATATACTGCATGGTTATCTCTGAATGGTTATATAATGTGTAGGGAATGTTAGCAATCTGGCACTGTGAATACATTTGCTCTGGTTTAACAGTTAAGTCTGTCAAAATTATGAAGAATATCTTCACACTTGCCAGTACGGGTGATTAAATTGATAATACTAATATACAAAATGTATTTTGTACTTCTAAACCGATGTTTGTTATGAGATATGATACCTGTGTTTCATATGCAGTGATAAAAACAATAATAATATTCTTATCAAATCTGCTGATGATCTGAAACTGGGAGGCAAGGTCAGCATGGACTCAGACCACAAAAACATGACAAAGTACCTCAAACATATCATTAGATGGGCTGACAAAAATACTATGAGTTTCAGTCAAGATAAAAGTGTGATTCAGCATTGTGGAAAAAAGAACTGTAAACAGTGTAAAATTCATGATAAGAACCTAGAAGATGTAGACGAAGTTCAAGACCTGGGGGTTATAATTTCCAGTAATATGAAACACAGTAGCCAATGCAGGAGTGTAGCCAGAAAAATAAACCATCTAACCAGCTGTATTAAAAGATCTTTCTCAAATAAATCCCAAGCAGTGTTGATGCCTCTATATAATTCACATGTGCGACCACACTTAGATTATTGCTCTCATGTATGGGGACTAGGCCTAAAATATAGGTTACTTACCTGAAACAGGAGTTCTAGGAATGGTATATGTTGTTGATCCACACTGTCTGGCAGGTTCCCTGCCGCTTTAAATCTTGCCGGAAGGTCTTCAAGCTAGCTCCTCCAACCCACCCGGGTGGTAAAACTCTTGGCTCTGCCTCATGACACCAGACTAGCCCGCTGGAAGCCAGGTTGTGCGTCGAAGCCAGGGAGGTCGGGTGGGTCGCGTGGATGAATAACATATACCATTCCTAGAACTCCTGTTGCAGGTAAGTAACCTGTATTTCTAGGGACATGGATATGTTTTTCATCCACACTGTCTGGCAGACTCCTAGCAGTTCTCTGGGAGGAGGGAGGCAAGGTGTACACCCCCTACTTAGGGAATAAAGACGGGAGAACTGAGGCCCCAAAACCAGCATCCCGGCGTGACTCAAGGTCGATGTGGTAGTGGGTGATGAAGGTGTGTGCTGACTTCCAGGTAGCAGCCCTGCAGATTTCCTGGATAGGGACATCCCTGGAAGCAGCCACCTATGCAGCGGTATGGCGGGTAGAATGAGCTCTTATCCCTCTGGGAGGCTCCATGCCCACCAACCTATAGCAGAGATCTATGCAGGAGGTGACCCACCTGCCTATTGTCTGCTTGGCTGCAGGTCTGCCAGGTGCGGCGTCAGCGTAAGTGACAAACAGCTGGCGAACCTCTCCCCAAACTTCAGCCGTCCGCTTCTTGTAATAAACGAGTGCTCTTCTAGGGTCCAAAGTATGGAGCCAATATTCGGTCTCTGAGGTGTGACTGGGGCAGAACACCGGCAGAGTCAACACCTGGTTAAGGTGAAACTCTGACACCACCTTCGGAAGGAATTTCGGGTGGGGGAGCAGGACAACCTTGTCCCTGTGGAAAAGGAGACTCGATGGAAAGTGCCTGGAGCTCTCCCATCCTTCTGGCTGACATGAAAGCCACCAAGAAGGCAGTCTTCCACGACAGGTGAGAGATGTCACACCTGTGCATCGGTTTGAATGGCCTGCCCATGAGCTTAGCCAATACCAGCAGTAGATCCCACTGAGGTGGAGGTTCTCTGCCTGGAGGGATATGCGATCAAGGCCTTCGGTGCCACCAACCACTTCTCCTCATGCCACCCGACTGCTTCCCAGCCCTGGGCGCCTGTAAGCAGAGAGATTGCCACAGTACACCTTAAGGGTCATCGACTGAAGCCCTTGCTGAGAAAGGGACCACAGGTAGTCCAGAATGCTTGCCAAGGAACAGGAGGAAGGGTCCAGGCCCTTTCTCTGACACCAAATGGAGCATCTCTTCCATTTGAAGGCATAGCATTTTCTGGTTGACTCCTTACGGGACGCCTCAATGACGTTGAGGACCTCGTCGGAAAGACCCAAGGCCTGGAACTCTAGCCGCTCAGGAACCAGGCCGTCAGCTGCAGGGATTGAAGGTCCGGATGGAATACCTTCCCCTGATTGACTGAGATCAGGTCTGGGCGGGCTGGAAGCCACCTCGGGAGCCTGGAGCCAAGACTGAGGATATCTGGATACTATAACTGGCGGGGCCAGTCTGGGGCTACCAGAATCACCTGCACCTTGTCCCTCCTCACCTTGAGAAGCACCTTGTGGATCAAGGGAAATGGGGGAAAGGTGTAGAAGAGGCCTGGGGTCCACGGCCTCAAGAAGGCATCCCCCTGCAGCGAGCCCTGCTGAGGGGGGCCGGCATGAAACAATCTCAGCTTCGCATTCTCCCTGGAGGCAAACAGGTCCACCTGAGGCATGCCCCAGTGGGAGAAGAGATCTTGTACTACCGTCAGCAGGAGACAGCACTCGTGAGACGCAGCCCCTATCTGGCTTAGGGCACCGGCCAGGGTGTTGGAGGCTCCTACCACGTGAATGGTGAGCAGATCTGCCTCCAGGCTGCGCACAAGTGACCAAATGCGGAGAGCTTCCCTGCACAGAGGCATGGAGCGCGTCCTGCCCTGGCAGTTTAGGTAGTACATGGTCGTGGTATTGTCCGTCTGGACCTGAACCACTTGACCCTGTAGAAACAGAGCGAAGGCGGTGAGGGCTAGACAAACTGCTCGAAGCTCCAGCAGGTTGATATGGTATCGGGACTCCCGAAGGGACCAGAGGCTGTGCACTCTGTGCTCCCCCAGATGGGCACCCCAACCCATCAGAGAGACATCGATCGATAGAGAGACTGTCGACTCAGGGCGGACAAATGGGATACCCTCCTGCAGATGTGCTGGAATGGTCCACCACTGGAGAGCATTCCACATCCCCTGGGTCAATGTCACTAGCCGATCCAGCGGATCGAAGTGCTGTGACCATTGGCTGGCTAGTCCCCATTGAAGGGGATGCATGTACCAGCGGGTCCAACAGACCACGCTGGTGTAGGCTGCCATGAGGCCCAGGAGGCACAGGAAGTTCCGGGCAGGGCGTGATTGCCCAAACTGAAATGACTGGGCAAAGGAGGAAAGAACCTCGTCCCTGTCTGCTGGGAGCCATGCTCTGGCTCAAAGAGAGTCGAGCTCTGCCCCGATGAAATGTATCACCTGCTTTGGCACGAGTTCCAACTTGGCCTCGTTGATGAGGAGGCCAATCTGAGAGCAAACCTGGAGGGCCAGATCTCTGGACTGCTCCACCTCCACAAGACCCTGGGAGCTAGGGAGAGGCTGAAGGGCATGGCCCGGAACTCGTAAAGGGATCCCGCCACTCTGAAGTGGAGGAATCTCTGATGGGACGGACGGATTGGGGTTATGAAAGAATGCGTCCTGAAGGTCCAGGGAACAGAACCACAAGCCTCATTCCAAGGATGAGATTATCTGAGCCAGAGTGACCATCCTGAAGGTCCAAGACCTTAGGAACCTGTTCAGGTCGTGCAGGTTGAGTGCAGGGTGCCAGCCCCCAGTCCATTTTGGGACAGAACCACAAGCCTCATTCCAAGGATGGGATTATCTGAGCCAAAGTGACCATCCTGAAGGTCCGAGACCTTAGGAACCTGTTCAGGTCGTGCAGGTCGAGAGCAGGGTGCCAGCCCCCAGTCCGTTTTGGGACCAGGAAATACCTGGAAACAAACCCCAGGTCTGGAGGAGGATCCGCCACCTTCCTGATCACCTCTTTTTCAAGGAGCAGGGCAATGTCGGCTCGGCGGGCTGACAGCAAGGCTGCAGACCCTGTGGCCCCCCCAAGGGGCAATGGCTCGGAAGAGTGGGGCCTGCTCGAACTCCAGAGGCAGGCCCTTTCCTACTACCTCCAACACCCAGCGGTCCGTGGTGATAGCGGACCAGGTGGGAAGGAAGTGGTGGAGCCGTCCCCCCATGGGGGAACCCAGGGGGGAGTGACGAGGCTGGGGCGACACCCCTCAACCAGTCACTGGGCAGGCTTAGAGGAGGGACCGGCTGAGGGACCTCCTGGGCCTTTACCTCCCTGCTTCCTATTAGAGGAAGCCACGGGCTTGGGTTTGGGATGCCAAGCGCAAGCCTGCTGGCCCTGTTACTGTTGGGCTGGACGTGCCGCAGGTGCAGAAGGATGAAAAGACTTGTGCTGCTGCTGTCAGCGGCCTTTGTCCTTCTGGGTGGAGGTGACTGAGTCCAGAGTGGCACTGGACTTCTCAATCCGCTGGAGGCGATCTTCCACTCCAAGGCCGAAGAGGTTGGTCCCAAAGAAGGGGATGTTCGCCAATTTGTGCTGGGTATCTGCCGTGAAGGTGAATATCCTCAGCCATGCTCTGCGCGCATGGCCACCACAGCCGCAACTGATCTGGCACAGGAGTCTCCTATGTCCAGAGCCGTTTGGAGCTGCTGCTTCGCCACCACCCTACCCTGGTCCTGAACCTGCCAGACCATGGTCTGCAGGTCGGCTGGGAGATGAGGGATCACCTCATCCAGGGAGCCCATGAGGGCGTGGGAGAAGTGCCATCAACACGGCCGAACTGGCCTGGTGGAGGCCAAGACAGGATGCAGCGTACACCTTGCGCCTAGCGTAGTCCAGCTTTTTGAACTCCTTGTCAGGGGGCTTGTCCACGTCCCTAGCATTCCCGGAATGCCAGAAAGCGCTGTCAGTGACCAACCCCTCACTAGAGGGGTGTTCCGAAAACCCAAGTAAAGAGCCGGTAGGGACTGCATACTTCCTGGCCATCCTGGCCGAAGGTGCAGGGCAGGAAGCAGGCCGCTCCCATAGCTCCAAGGCTGGGCCAGCAATGGCTTCAGCCACCGGAAAGGCCTCCCTGTGGGAATCCCCTCGGTCCAGTTTCTCCGTCAGGGGAGACTTGGCCCATTTGGATACGGGCTCGAGCTGTATCCCGGTGGACTCCGAGATGAGCCGAAGCAAACCCATGAAGGACGATGGGCTTTCATCCAACGACTGGCCCCCGGAGGACTCCAGGTCAACCGACCTGGAGAACAGGGAGGAGTAGTCATTGGATGTGGAGGAGTCCACAAAGAGCTGCCTGTGGCCTGAGCCACCTTCCACCTGCCGAGGATGGTCGGGAGTGAGGGTGACCGACAACCTGTGGGGCAGGCCTTGACCCAACTGAGAGTCCTTGGTCGGCACCCCCTATTTTGGTTGTGGAGGCGGAGCTTCCACCACAATCGGTGGGGCAGCAGATTTTGGCCGAACAACCGGCCCGGGCTTGGGCACCTCAACTATAGTGAGGGGTTGTTTTGGCCACTTGGGTGACAGCCACTTGATGGCCGGGGAAGGCGTCGACTTGCTCCTGGACAGAAGTAACTGCTGCCACATCAGATCCTCGTAGCGTCGACACAATTTGTGCCGAAGCCTCTCCTCTTCGAGGAGGAGGAAGACGAGGATGAGCGGCAGCGCCGCTTACTTTGGTGCCAAGACCGAGACCGCCGATGTTGGCGGGATCAGCTGGACTGAGAAGAAGTCCAAGACCAAGACTGAGATCCTCGGTGTTTCCGAGGACGGGTGTGGGAAGGAGCGAGGACACCTGCTCTTCTTCCCTCAGCTTGGACACCTTAACCGGGGACTGCTGCACCAGGGGCACAGGCAGATCCTCGGTCTCCACCAGGGGAACCAGTGAAGAAGGGTTGTCGGCTTCACCAGTCGATAGCCCGTCCAACGGGTTGAGAAAAATCTCAACCGCATCAATGGGAGTCTCGGCCGACTGGCCTGACAGGGACAGTCGGCTGCTTGGGGAAGGGGACCTCTCCCGCTCCCACGAACACCGACGATGGGACTTACCCTTAGAATCCTTCTTTTTGGACTGAGAGGAAAGTCCCAATGGCCCCTCTCCCTTCGTGGAAGGGGATTGGCAAAGCTCCTTGAATGAAGCTGAATATGAGGTACCCAAAGAGAGCGGGATAAATACCACAACCAAGGAAGAGGAAGATGTGGCCTGGGCCGCCTCCTCCTCAAGGTCAATCATTTGCTCGGCTGCCCAGCCGAGCCAGTCACCGCGGTAACTGCCCAACGGGCCTCCTTGACTTAACCGATGGGTAGTGCTTCTCGGGGCGCCCTAGCTTTAACCGGGCAGCGTGGTCCTCCAGGAAGTTGGCTGAAAATGAACAGCATGACTCACAGGCCTGCGGGTCATGTTCTAGGCCGAGGGAGTAGACACACGTGAAGTGCGGGTCTGTCCTGAACATCTTCTGCCCACAAGGGCACCGCCAAAATCTGGGAGTTGATTTGTCCATCGCAGCTGTGAGGGAGAAAGTTGACCGAAGTCTTGAAAATTTTAAAATGAGTTTCAGGCGAACCGCAGAACTAGGATCCAGTCTATCACGCAGAGTGTTAACTCATTCAGGCCTAGAGACGTCTGTAGGCGGTGTCTGAAAGCATAGCCCCTCAGGACAATAACGCCTGTAGACGTACTCAACTGACTTTCACTCAGGCCCAGAAACGTCTGAGGAAGTCAGCAGTTTTTACCTAACTATTAAACAAACCGAATTGCTTAGAATTGAATGCATAGCACCGTTAGAAAGGCAATTTTGCTCTGAACAGTTTTGCTGCAGATACTTTGTGTCTATCATGTATACTTTAGGAGTTATTCATATTTGTTTAAGGTATGGTGTGCATGGCTAACATTTGTCTCTCAAGCCTCACCTAAGCACCTTGAATAAATCTGAAAAAAAAAAAAAACAGTTGTTTGGTATTTCAGCTACTATAAAATAAAAACTAAATGGATTACAATTGATTGCATAGCACCATTAGAAAATATATTTTGTGCTGAATAATTTTGCCACTGATACTTTGTGTCTACCACATATACTTTAGGAGTTATTTGCATTTGTTTAGGGTATGGTGTGCATGGCTGACATTTGTTTCTCATGCATCACCTAAGCACCTAGAAAAAAATCAGTTGTTTGGTATTTCAGCTAGTATAAAATAAAAACTCAATTGATTACAACTGATTGCATAGCACCATTTGAAAGATAACATTGTGCTGAACAACTTTGCCACTCATACTTTGTGTGTAGTACTTACGGTTCAAGAGGTATTCACATTTGTTTGTGGCATGCTGATTATGGCTTGATTTTGCTTAGAAAGGCCCAGGATGCAGTGCTAAGAGTATACAGGGCACAAGTGGCAGAAGTTTCAAAGAGCTCTTGTGGTGTGAATGAGTTAAGGAGGGAACCTGAGCTTCCAAGCGGTAAGGAAGATCTGGTGTCATGGGGCGGAGCCGAGAGTTTTACCACCCCAGTGGGTGGGAGGAGCCAGCTTGAAGACCTTCCGGCAAGATTTAAAGCTGCAAGGAACCTGCCAGACAGTGTGGATGAACAACATATCCATGTCCCTAGAAACAGGATATAGAAATCTTGAAAAAAGCTCAACATCAGTACACCACATAGATATTTAATCTCAAACACATAACTTATAAACATAGACTAGAAATACTTAAATTGTGGCCCCTTGATCTAAGATGACAAAGGGTTGACCTTTTGCCTTTATTCAAAATCTTAAAATATATAGAATTATCGTCAGATCTTGACATTAAATATAAAGATAACATCTTAATTTGGGAGAGCATAACAAACAAATTCAGTGTTGTGTTGCTAGGACTAATATTGCGATTAGTGCCTTCCTTCCAAGGGCAATCAGACTCTAGAATAAGCTTCCCTTAGATATATTAAACCAACCAACCTTTAATGAGTTTAAAAGAAAATTTGATGCATATCTAAAAGCATTATAGTTGTAACCACTGAGAAGTGGGGATAGCATACATGGGCAAAATGCCTTACGCTGTCATAAAGCCACAGTATTAACCACTGTATTATCTCCTCTCAGGGTACAGTCATTTTCTTTGCACCAACAAAGAGGGGTCTGGCTACAAATTGAAGTGCTACCTGCTCAGAATGTTGTGCCACTGCATAACTTTTGTTCTTAGTCTGGATTGCATTTTTATGTTCACTTATATGTACTTTCAGCGGTCGTTTTGTTTGCCCTACAGAGTTCATGCCACACGGGCATGTAAGCATATACTTGAACCAGCGTGTTACATGTAATGAATTCATTTTTCTTATAGTTTTTGCCTGACATTGCATGTCTAAATGTTGGTGTGTATGTAGTATTGCTACACTGGACACAGTTTCCACATCTAAAATTTATTTAAGGCAACTGTCCCAGTGGCGCTGAGGGTTAAGGCACTGGACACCACACCTTGTGTTATGCCGGTGACCCAGATTCAGGAACAAGCCAGAGTTATCAGGAGTTGGGAGTGGGGAAGGTGAGCAACAGCACTGAGCCACTGTGAGGAGGCTCTTCTCTCCTGGGGAAGGATGAGAGGTTTACCTGTTCCTTGGCTGCCACCTGGTGGAGGAAGGATGGCAGTTTTGACTACAGGGAGCTCGGTGATAGCTAGAGGTGGTATGAAAGGGGCTGAGCCAGCGCCCGGAGTGCATGTGCACCTCCATGTTCATGCACTGCCATGTTTGCCAGTGCTCAGGAACTACAGGGAGAAAATGTGGAAAAGCACAAAGTACAGATAGAAACAACATTCCCTTGAGGCTGGGGGCCTAGCCATGTGCTTGTGTTTCTTTTATCTGTGTAGAAGTGTGGACTAACTTGTCCCGTATATCACTGCTTTTGCTGTAACTAATCAAGGACTTCGTTTTTTATGTTCTCTCTTAGTGTTTGCTCTGATTCTAAGACTTATTAATAACTTGAACCACTTCATGGCTCAATCTGTTGAACTCTGCAACAAACACTAAATGATTTGTTATCTGTTTGTGAATAATTTCCAGTTGTAAAAGATGAGTTTTTTGTGTGTTAGATGCTCTGTTTAAAGTTGTGTCAATTACTTCTGGGGCCAGATATTCAAATGTTAGCCCTGGGGCAAAATTAGAACTGCACAATGTGCAAATTAGCCCAGAACCATTTGCATGCTATATCCAAGGGAATAGCCCTGGGGCTAATTTAGTTGAATATAGCGAGCAAATGAAGCCATGCAAACAGGCTGAGAAAGCAGTACAAAAATAGCCCGGCAAGTAAGACAGCTCTGAATGTTTAGTTAGTTAGTTAGTTAATTAATTAATTAAACATTTGTTAACCAGGATAGACACACTGAGCCAAGGCTCATTTCCAGGCATGACCCGGGGGAAGGGGAAGTAAGAGTGCATACAAATTATCACAAAATTAGTCTCAGTTACAAATGGTAGTTTAAGATAACTAGTTCCAGCAGAGTTAGACAACATTTAGGGTCATTTGAGACAACAAGACATCAGTTTACAGCAAATAAGTCAGATTTAATAGAAGAGATAAGCTTGGAAAACATTTCCTGGACATGAGGCAACTGGGAAAACTGGATTCAAGAGAGAAAGTGCACGCAGCATGGACTAAGGTCTTGTGAGTGCTGTGGTGTAGAGGCGGGAGATGGTAGAAGGCATAGTTGAGTCTGGCAAGCAAGGTAAGAGTAGGCAATTCTTATTTTTATTATATATTTTTTTTGTGCCAGCAACCCCTATCCCTGTGAATAGGCTCGCCAGGCTTCCGGGAGCCTTCCTCCTCATAGTCAAGGGTACCAACCCGAGTGGGGCCACCAGCAGCAGAATTAACATGGCCAGAAGAGAGGCACCGGAGCTGGCTCATCAACCGAGGGCCGGCACTTTTTCTGTTAAGATTCCCTTGGGGGTGGTGGCATGAAATGATGGCCTGCATCTGCCCCGCCCCCCATGCATGCTGGTGTCAACCACTTGTGGTACCCTTGGCCTCCACTGGAGGTCCATAGTGCATCAAACCCTCTACCCCACCTCCCCCCCGGAGTAGGAGAGCAGTCCAGCAGAGGCTCCATCCTATTTCCCCTGCAGCTGGCCTTCCACATCCCGGATCCATTCCCAAACCCAGACCATTGGCATTGCAGACATCAGCCATGCCTCCGTGCCAGTGGGCTGGCATGAGAGGAGGCATTTCTGATGGAGGGGGCAAGTTTATTCCATAAGCTGGGGAGCTGGTAGGAGAAAACAGCTTTACCAGATGATTTTGAGTGGGGATGTAGAAATGAATCCTGGTCCTTGCTTTACAGACAAAATTAAAAATCATTGTTGATAATGCAAGGAGCCTAAAACAAAAATCAATAATATGAAACTATGGGTAGCAGAAGAAGCCCCTGATATTATAGCCATAATGGAATCTTGGCTAACTCCCCAGGTTCACTCACATAAAATTGAAATAGAGGGCTTTTTTCTTCACAGAGTAGACAGGGAAGGAAAGACAGGAGGCGGGGTTCTACATTATACAAACTGGAAACTAGGAAGTTTTAAGGTACTTTATTCAGGGACAAAAAGTCAAATGGAGAATCTTCTGGTTCATTTCTTAAGTAAAAATCTTGTTGAGGTCTATTCACCTCCCAAAGTGAAGGCTGGGGAATGTAAGCATTTGTCACAGCTTATACAGAAACTTACAATGGGTTGTGACTTGCTCTTGCTGGGGGATTTTAATGCGGCCTGAGGCAGGTCAAGGGGCAGTACCCTGTCACAGAGCTCAAGTCCATTCGGTCTGACCCAGGTCGTGATGACTCCCACCAGAAAGAGATTTGAATGGTAGGGGAAACATACTGCATTTGTGCTTTGTAACAGAAGGCATAAGAATCCAAGAGGTACAGGTAAATGAACCAATTATGGGTGATCACTGTTCAATAATATGCAATTGTGAATTAGAGGCTAAGGGCCAAGGAATAACGTCAGAAGTTCATATAAAAATAAGACAGAGACATTTGAAATATTGCAGTAAAGAACTATTTTTACATGCATTAGCAACAATGAAATGGAATAAGATTTTTCTTTTTACTGATTTAGATCTGGCTGTGACAGAATTTTCCAAAATGTTTCTTGAGGCTTGTAAAAAATTTGCCCTCTTTAAATTAATTACAGTAAAGAAAAATTAACCCACATGGATTACAGAAAAACTGAAAAAAAAATTAGAATAAAATAATTGACTATGGAAGAGGACGAATAAATCTTTAAGCATAAGTGACTGGGAAGAGTAGAAAAGACATCAAAATAGACTGGATGTAAAAATTAGAAACACAAAAAAACAATATTATAATACAGTTTCTTTACCCAAGGAAATATTGTTCTCTGAGCCACTCTTTAGATAAATCAGTTACAAACAAATCTCCTGTTCAAATCCAATAAAATGGTGTACTCCAAGGTAAAGTGGATTCTGTTAATATTCTGAATGCTTATTTTATAAATTAACCTGACATAGACATTCCTGAATATGAAAACAATATGACACTGACTTCACTATCCACTGTTTAAGTATTCCAAGATTTGATTTAAGAAAATTAGTTGTAATGAGGTCAAGAAAGAACAAAATAACCTAGAAACAAACAAAGCATATATGTTCTTAAAGGATGCTGCTGAGTCTTTGGTTCCTATATTATCCAAGATATTTAACTGGAGTCTAATGGAAGAGAGTTCTCTCCAGTTGGAAAAAAAAAAACAAAATTAATTCTTGCTCTTTTGGGGGCAACAGATCCTCAAACTGCAGGCCAATAGCCCTGTTGTCCATGGTGTCGAAAGTAATGGAAAATTGGTTCAAAAACAACTAATTATTTAGAGAAATACCATCCACTCTCGGATTCACAATCGGGATTTTGAAAGGACACCACACTCACTGACCTAACAGACGTTTTCTCCTAGCTTGAGGAGGGCAGGGAGGTGGGCGCAGTGTTCGTAGATTTGTGCAAAGCCTTCAACACCGTTGATCACAGGGTTTTATTTCAGAGATTGGAAACCTGGGTTTAGATTCTGAAACATTAGGATGGTTTTCTTCTTATTTATCAGAATGATCACAGCTGGTTCAGCTTGTAGATGTAACTTAAAAACAGCTCAAAGTAATTAGAAGGGTAACACAGGAGGTCCATTTTGGGCCTGACCTTGTTTTTGACTTATGTAAATGATTTGGCAAAAGTTGCTACTCAAACAAAAATTTAACTATATGCTGATTATACAGTTTTACTTGCATATGGAGTAAACACTAGTGAGGTTGAAAAGGGACTTCAGGAAGATTTTTCACGGTTAGAAAATTGCTTAGTCCAATCAAAATTAGTATTAAATCAAAAAAAAAAAAACTTTTTTCATCTCAGAAGGGTAAAAAGAATCAAAAACAGACATTTAATATAAATATATTAAAACAGGAAATATTAGAACAGGTCCCCCTTTACAAATATTTTGGAGTATGGATAGACCAGGGTCTGAAATTTGATGTCAATATAAATGATATGGTAAGATAGGTTTATTCTACAGTGTTATTTTAAAACTCACCATTGTGAATTGTATCAAACACTAGATTGGCTAACACTGGAAAAAAGGAGAAAATTAATAGCGGCATCACAAACACATCGATTATTAAAGGTAGGGGAACCAATATCTAATGGGTAAATGGGTGGCAGCTTTGGACTCCATTGCTCCTGTCTGTGTTCATCCTCTTCACCCTCGGTCCCACTGGATTGATGGAACCTTGAGGGAGATGAGGAGAAAGGGCAAAGGATGGAGCGTTGCTGGAGGAAATCTGGTCTTGATGCCAAAAGACTTACATTGATGGCCCACTACTCGGACTATGAATCGCTTATCTTCCGTGAGAAGGCAGAGTTCCTGTCAGGGTAGATTACTGTTGCACAGAACCAACCAGCTCAGCTCTTTCAAACTGTGAACAGACTGTGCAATCCAGTCTGTCTGCATGTCAGAAGAGCCTTCTCAGAAGATAAGTGTGATGAGTCTGTTTGCTTGCTTCTTTGTAGCTAAGATTGTTGACATTGGATCAAAGATCTGCGCAGCCCATTCCAATGGGTAGTGCAATGATCAGTGGGAGGTAGCTCAGCCTTGGTTTGGTTGGTCAGCTTTTGAATAGACGATAATCATAGATATCATGAAGATCATCCAGAGTATGTGGCCAACCTGCCAAACCGAAGCTCAGCAACCTCCCAATGATCACCGCACTGCTCACTGGAAGAGGAGGGGAAGGTACCTAATCCAATCAATAGAAGCACCCTGTATAGGAGGGTCAATACCAGTCCTTTCACAGAAGAAAGGATTCTGAAAGAACTCCTAAAATTGAAGGTGGACAAAGCAATGGGGTCTGATGGAATTCACTTGAGAATTCTAAAAGAACTAAGGGGAAAATTAGAGACACCACTGACTACCCTTTTTAACAAATTATGGGAGGATGGTGTTGTACCTGAGGACTGGAGGAAGGTGGATGTGATTCCCCTTCACAAAAGTGGGAGCAAAGCAGAGGCAGGAAACTACAGACCTGTTAGCTTGATCTCTGTGGTAAGGAAAATGATGGAATCACTTCTGAAAGAAGAATTGTTGAGCACCTAAAGGCCAGCAGGCACAGGACCCGAGGCAGCATGGATTCACAGTGGGAAGGTCATGTCAGATGAATCTAAAAGATTTCTTTGACTGGGTGACCAAAGTATTGGACTAAAGAGGTGCTGTGGAAATGGCCTAGACTTTAGCAAGGCATTTGCCATAGTCCTACTCAAAAGATAAATTAGCCAGCCTGGGAGTGGGTAGCAGGGTAGTACCTGGGTAAAAAAATTGTCTTATAGGGTAATAGTTAATGAAGTCCACTCCAAAGAAAATAGCTGTTATGTCAGAACTTACCATAACAGTAGATCTTCAAGAGGGGAGCTCTGAGACTCTGAGCTGAAGTAACTGCAACCAAAAACAGTGTCTTCCAGAACAGGAAGCGCATATTACAACCTGCTGCCAGTTCAAAAGAGGGCAAAGTAAGTTTTTGCAACATAAAATTAAGATCCCAGGGAGGAGAGGTGTTCTGGACTGGAGATTTGATGTGAAAGATACCCTTCAAGAAAGTTTTGGAAACCTCTAGTAGTGCTAGGGTTTTGCCCTC
Source organism: Neoceratodus forsteri (assembly GCA_016271365.2). Classification (NCBI taxonomy): domain Eukaryota; kingdom Metazoa; phylum Chordata; order Ceratodontiformes; family Ceratodontidae; genus Neoceratodus; species Neoceratodus forsteri. The sequence continues at coordinate 405,643,233 of CM057457.1, forward strand.
CACCAGAAGGTGGCAGGACAACACCGCAGAAAGATGGACCTTAATAGAGCAGTAACTAAGGCCCAACTTAGAAAGGTATGAGGTACTCTAACACCAGGGAGGCTGAGCAAGAAACAGGGTCCAAGCATTTGGCTGTGGCCCAGACAGAAAATCTCTTCCACTTCATGGTGTAAGTGGATCTGGAAGAGGGTTTTCTGGCTTCCACCAGGACCTAAACAACCTGAGAGGAAACTCCATAGCGAGAAACCACTATGTTCACAGGTGCCACACATGAAGAGGAGAGACTGAAGACTCTGATGGAACAAGGTCCCCTGCACCTGAAACAGAAGGTCATGAGACAGTGACAGAAGGACCAGTGTTTCTAGAACTAGTTGTAAAAGCGGGAACAAAATCTACCTGGGGCAACAGAGGGGCAATCAATATCAAGTGAGCCCCTTCTGCCTGGAGTTTCAACAGAAACTTCTGAATGAGAGAAAAGGGAGGAAATGTGTATAGAAACCTCCCTGTCCAAGAGAGAGACAATACATCTAATCAAAAAGTACCATACTCGGGAACAAGGGAGCCAAAGTTGGGTAGTTTTGCACTGAATGGGGAGGCGAACAGATCTAGGTCTGGCTGACTCCACTAAAGAAATAGGTCTTGGTCTACTCCTTGTTTTAGTTCCCACTTGTGAGCCCTGGCTACTGATTATCTGAGACTGTCCGCCAGGATATTGTGCACATCTGGTACATGGGGTATAGTCAGCAACAGGCCATGCAGAACAGCCCAATACCATACTCTCGCTGCTTCCCTGCAAATAGGGTATATGACTGGGTACCTTCCTGTTTGTTGAGGTACCAGACAGTTGCTATGTTGTCTGACTGGACCAGAAGTGTTCGCAGGAGAAGTAACAATTGCAAGGTGTGGAAAGCATAGAGGCCCACTCTGGTCTTCAGGATGTTGATGTGAAGATGTTGCCCCTGAGGAGACCATGAGCCTTGAGTTCTGTGATCTCCCAAATGGGCTCCCCAACCCACATCGGAGGCATCCGAATTGAGGGTCTGGGAAGGAGACAGAGAGTGGAATGGGGCTCCCACCAAGTTGGTGAGGTCCTGACACCAGAGGAGGTCTGTCTGAAGGCTGCAGGAGATCAGTTATGACCAGTTGGTTCATGTCATCCAATTGTTGATCCCACTGGACTGAAAGAGACCACTGGGTAACCCTGATGTGAAATCTGGTCTGGGGATGGTAGAAATGACTGCTGCGATAAGAACCAAAAGATGGACCACTGAGTGTGCTGGAGTCTATCGAGCTTTGGTCACTAAAGTGGCCTGAGAAGTCAAGGTCTCAGCTCAATCCAATAGTAAGAAGGCCTTGCTATGGACTGTATCCAGTACCACTCCAATAAATTGAAGGTACTAAGAGGGTACTAGCTGAGACTTGGGGAGATTGACCAAGCTGCCCAGCTGTGCAAACAGATCCAGAGTGAAGAAGAGAGACTCTTTCAGGTTGTCTGGGGATGGGGCTGAAAAGAGCGAGTCGTCCAGGTATGGGAACACATATATGCTCCCGCAGCAGAGAAACACCACTACGACTGCTGGGCACTTTGTGAAAACCCAGGGCACTGAGGACAGGCCAGAGGAAAGTGCCATGAATTTGAAATGGTTCTCCCAGAAGGAGAATTGAAGGAAACGGTGGTGGGCCAGGAGGATGGGGATATGAAGTTAAGTATCCTGCATACCCAGGGAGCACAGCCATGTGTTTGACAGGAGCAGGGGTAGAAGTCCCTGAAGAGTCAGCATGCAGAACCTCTTGTACTCCACAAAGAGGTTGAGTGTACAGAGATCCAGGATAGGTTACAGATCCCCCATCTTTTTTTATGACTAGGATGAAATGGGAGTAGAATCCCATTCCTAGTTGATTTGGAGGGATGGGTTATATGGCTACTTTTTGTAGCAAGGCCTGGATCTCTTGGTGGATGATGGTGATCTGACCCGACGAGTAAAAGGACCTTACTGGAGGGTTTGAAGGTGGAATCTCCAGGAACTCGATACAGTGACCACTTTGTAAGAGCTGAAGAATCCATACATCTGCTGTGATGGACTTCCACCCCTCCAGGTGGAGACTGAACCTCTCTCCTACCAGTTCCTCCAAGGAGAATGGAGGGAATGGGAGGACGGGAAGTGAGTCAGGATGCTAAGGGGAGCAGAGCTTTGGTACCCAAGACTGCTTTGGCAAACTTAGCCTGAGGAGCTTGGGCTCCATAGCCAATGGCACATCTTTTATCTTGATGCTTGTTCTGGTTCTTGTTCCATCTTCTCTGGTGAAGAAAGGGCTGTTTCTTTTGACCCATCCAATACAAGGAGCATACGTCTCTAAGAGACCAACCACTCTCTTGCAGCCCTGTAATAATGTCTTTCACATCACCGCCAAAGAGGATGGAACCCCTGAAAGGTGCATTCAGAAGGGATGACTGAACATCCTGTGCCAAACCTGCTAGGCGCAGCCATGCTAATCACTGCAGCCCGAGCCATGGAGTCCACAAAATCATAAGTGGCCTGGAGTGCATGACGGCAGGAAGATTTATTCATGCGAACCTTGTCCAGTGGTTTAGCCCTGAGGTTTTTGTCAGGGATATCCTGAAGGTCCCTCTCTTGTTCTGTGAGAGAGGACTTCTGAAAAGCCATCAAGAGGGACATGTAGTTCAGTGACCAGATGGCGCAGGAAGTGGACGGGTAAATCTTCCTACCAAACTCTACTCTCTGGCAACATACATCCCAACCCAGGACCAGCCCCCTCCCACCCATCAACCTGGCCCACTGGCCTTAAAATAGACTCTATGAACACATGCAGCCTGCTGAAAAAATTTGACGCCTCCAATGCTGGGCCACAGCACACCAACCGGACATCATAGTGCTGGTAGAACCTGGCTGTCCAAACCACCCCTGACTTCTCTTGTCTCTCCTCCTGGCTATACCCTATACCAGGAGGACCCGTGTAGGCAAACGAGGGAGGCTGTGCAATCTACACTAGGGACATAATTACTGGTCAAGCTCTCCCTACCCCTGCCTTGTAAATGAGGCCCAGGCTCACCTCAAGTCACCCCTGACCCCTAGGGCCCTTTCTATTTCACCACTGCTCACATTCCCCAAACCAGAACCCAGCCTTTGGTATCACTAACTGGACTATCTGGCCACCCTTCACCATATGGCGGAGCAAATCCTAGTTAGGTGACCTCAACACAACCTGGCTCAGCTCCTCCTCTTCCTCAATCCAGGACACTTTTGTCGCCCAAGATTTGACACAACTCGTCACCCAACCCACTAGAATAAACCCCAAAACAGGAACCAGCACCCTACTGGATGTACTCATACTCTCCATCGACCCAAAACAATTCAAAACATCCAGGTCCTACCAGACTCCCTAAGTGACCACTCCCCCATCCTATTTCTATGGGCAACCCCCAATCCCAAACCCAAAGCATAAACCACCCTCAGAAGGCGCCTTCACCCTGGTGGGCTGAAAAAACTTAGGCAGTTTCTCACCCAGATAAACTGGTCCCCCATTCAGCATGCACCAGACATTGACACTGCCCTCGCTTTCTTCTCCCAAACATTCAACAATGCCTGTGATCTCTTTGCACCCTTCACAAAACCCAATCCAAAACAGAATGCACCCAGGGTCAGCCCGGCCTCCTACAATTGTTGAGATCGGGATAACCTCTGGCACCGTACACTGAAACAGGCCTGCTGGCTGATAGACAAGCCTATAAGCCCGAATAAGTGCTCCTGGGGGTCCGTAGAAGCCAAGGCTCTACTACCAGGCCATCCTCACCTCCCTCCTGGGGCTCTGCCCGCAAATTCTGGGATAATATTAAGCAGTTAAATGGAAAGACGTCCCCTCCCCCATCCCAGCTCTCTAGTGTTGGTACTACCTCCACCGATCCTGCCTTCATAGCTAACTGCCTCAACACCGTTTTCACCGACCTTAGCTCAGTCCTCCCCAGTAATTTCTTTGAACCCCCCCTGTCCACCACCACCCCAGCTTCCATCTGCTCAAGGTATCTGCTCGGGAGGTCAGACCCATCCTTATCAAAGCTTTAAATGGCAACAATCCCGGCAGTGATTCGCTTGATCCCAGTATCCTCAGGTTGGTGCTAGATGAAGTCCTAGCCCCGCTCACCAGCCTACTAAACCGGTCACTCTGCCTGGGACAATTTCCTTCTGCCTGGAAAACAGCCATAGTCACTCCATTCATAAGGTGGTGACAGGTCTGCAACCAACAACTACCGACCAATCTCCATCCTCCGCCCCTCTCAAAAGCCCTGGAAAAATCGTGGCCATTCAAATCACGAATATCTATCCAAGCATGACATCTTATGCCTGAGCAGCATGGCTTCCGTGCTGGCACAGTACCAGCACCGCGCATTGAATTCTCAATTTCCTTCACTCCTCCCTGGACACCTGCTCACTAGCTGGTGCAGTGTTCATTGACCTATCGAAGGCTTTTGACACTGTCTCCACCCTCTTCTGCTGAACGCCCTCTGTCACACTGGTCTCACGGCTGGGCCCACTGGCATGGTGCTCAATACCCAAGCGCTCGGTCACAGTGTAAAATCAGTGGAACACTCTCTGATACCCATCCCATACACTCAGGAGTTCCCCAAGGCTCCATCCTGGGCCCCCCCCTCCTCTTCTTGCTCTATCTGAACACCCTGCCCAGTGCCTGCTCAGGCAAAATGCTTCTGTATGCGGATGATGCTATCATTTTTGCCACTCACCGCAACCCCATCTCCCTTCAGGATTCCCTACAACAGTCCTTCGATGAGGCAGATGCCTGGTTTAAAGAGCACTGACTCATCATTAATCTTAAAAAAAACAAAGCTATGCTTTTGCCCACCCCCAAAACAAAGCTAGAAACCACCCACTCCATATTCTTCCTAGTACCAAACAACCTCTGGAACAAGTCTGCTCGTACAAATACCTCGGGATTACCTTCGACTCAGCCTTCACATTCCACGAACACATAGAAGCCCTTGCATCCGCCACCAACATATGGCTTGGCATCCTCTTCCGCCATCAAAACTGCCTCCCCCCAAATGCTCTCTGGCTCGCTGTCACATCTTCAGTACTGTCCCTGGTGGACTATGGCTTACCAATCTATGGTGCTGCTAACACAACCGCTCTCAAAAAAATTCACACAACCCTAAATAAGGCTTGCAGACTGATTACTGGTGCCCCCAGGCTCTCACACACCTGTCAACTGTATAACGATGCTAAACTCCTGACACTAGATGAATGACTTCGCTATCATACCTGCCTACTCACAAAAAGAATCCTACTTGGGCTCTCTCCACCAGGGGTGACTGCATCCATCCACCGGATCCCGCCCACTGTTGCCATAAGGTCCTCCAACAAAACCACTCTACTGGTCCCCAGATCAAGAACCACTCATAGTCAGAGGTCCTGCTGGTACAGAGCCCCACTCTGGTTTAACTCTCTCCCTGCCACCACCTCCAATGCCACCACAATCTCCAAATTCAAAACCACCCTTCACAGCCAACTCCTCAACACTCGTAGCTGTTCCTGTCTCTGAATAAGGCCCGACCTCGATCACTCCACCCGTGACAATGCCCACCGGGCAGCTCCCACCTAGTCCAGCCCCATCCCTTACCCAGCACTCCTTTCCTAAGTATAACCTGGCCAGAGCATGCTGTATCATGCCAGTTGATTGCACAGCAAATGAAACCAGTCGTGTCAGACCTATTTCTAGTACAAGTGTTCTGTAACTTTAAATGTATGTTGTTTAACCACAGTGTGACATGGTGCCACTAACAGGCGCCTACTTGAAGAAACCTGTACTATGTAATCTAAATGCTATGTATGTCTCAATGTGACGAGGTACCTTTGGAAATGAGCCTCTGGCTCAAAGGTTGTAAACTGATTCTCAAAATAAATAAAATAAAAAAAAAATAAAACTGGTCAAGTTGTCTTTAGTCCTTGTCTGGTGGGGAGGAACGCAAATGTTTAGGTTGATCTGAGAAGTCATGTGCAGTCGTGATGACCACAGAGTCAGCTTTTGGATGTGGAGTCAGACAGCAGATCCCTTCCGGGGGGAAGTAGGTTCTGTAAGCCTTCCTGGAAACAGCCGGGATGGAAGAGAACTGTTGCCATGTTGTAGTAACTAGATCCTTGTGTGGGCCCATCCAAGGGGGGATGGGTATAGGGTCTGTGGTGGACAAGTCCAAATGTTCAGCCAGCCTTTTTTACAGAGGATCTATCTCCTTGGATGGCCAGCCCCCTACTGTTTGAGTAGTTTTCAAGAGATCCCCAAAAGAAGGATCTTCTGGGATGGGGGGATTTGGGGGATTCTTTTGGATGAAATTCAACCAAAGAACGAGGTTCAAAGATGTCGATATTGGAATCCTGATCCGAATCCCAGGGCTCCAAACCACTAACAAGGTAAGAATCCATCCCAGTGTCACCCACTGGGAAGAGAGCCCACAGCACGTCCAAAAGGAACTGGAGGAGGCAGTGCTCTGGGTAGAGGGATTCCTTCAAGCAGCTGGGACTTCCTAAGTTCTGTAAGGAGTTGTGTCCTAGCATCCTTCCACCACACCAGGACAGATTCATGATCAGGTGGTGGAGGAGGAGGAGGCTGGTACCCGGGATACCCGGCAAAGGGCTGGTAAGTAGGATGATGCCAGTAGAGATACTGGTTCCCTGCAAACTCCGAGGGAGAACTTAATGGCAGATATCCAGACATTGGGTATCCAGGCATCAGGTGTCCCGGCGTCAGGTATCCCGGTGTTGGGTAAAAGGAACCAAGCCTGGTGTCAGGTGAGAAGGGTACAGCAGAAGGCCTCCCAGTGGTGGAACATGGGAGTCAGGCACTGGGAAAACACCAGAGGGTCCTGCAGGAGGAGCTGAAGGCCCAGCTGGGGGAGACACTGAAGGGCCACTGGGAGTGGCAAGGTATCAGGCATACAGTCGAGAGTCCTGTGGGGAGGGGCTGCATATGTAAAAGATCCTGGTCTGGCGATGGCCCCTAGGAGGAGGGGGGGATCCGGTGGTGGAATAGAACCAGGCAAAGTGGAAGCTCTAGAAGAGACCCTAATGACAGGCCTAGGAGCGATCCTGATGGAAGGGAAAGGTCAGGATTGGGTGGTGAATGCCTGGGGGTAGAGACTGGTTGGGATAAAGAGTCCTCCACCAGCACACTCGTCCTGGCATTGGGGTCCTCTAGGGAGCCCGACAGGAAGGTAGATGAGACTGTGTGTTCGAAGGAGGGCCTGTTGTCCAGCTTATCAGTCGGGACCGGGCTGGTTGCAGAAGAAGGATCATAGTCAGGCTTATCGGTCTGGGCCGGGTGCCTAGCAGCAGGGCTGGAGGGTGACTTATCAGTGGTGCTACAAGTGGAAGAACTGACAGATCCCTCGAGAGAGTCAACCCCCAGTTATCCACACATCTCGGCAGGAGGGGGAGAAGGTGTCCAGCCTGCAGAAGTGGACGGAGTGCCCGTTAGAGTGGTACTCATGGTTCTGGAAGTGGAGGGTCACCCTTGTGGCGATGGGCCTATCTCCAGACGCTTCTCCTTGTAGTTCTTTTTCTTTTTTTTCTTCTGGGGCCAGAGAAAATGACCTCTCCCTAAGTTCCTGGAGTTCTTTTTCCACAGAAGCCAGCTGTTGGGTCAGAAAGTGGGCCTCGAGGGTCCGCTTGCATCAGGTCCGTGTGGCCTTGTCAAACACTTGACAAATAGCACACTCAGCCAAGATATGCTTAGGTCCCAGGCAGAGGAAGCAGTGAGAATGCTCATCCCCATGCAGGATTTGGGCTCCGCAATCAAAGCACTTCTTCTGGAGACAAGACGACACACACTCATTCGAAAAATTCAGAGAAAAAGATGTAGAATAAGATGAAAATCGTCGAATACTAAGCAGGTGACTGATTGCTGTTCTACCACGTCTGTTGAACAAACTGAAGCGACGGTGGGAAAGAACTGGAGGGCAGGTGCAGGACTGCCCCTTTCATAGTTGGGCAGATATAGCGTCATCTGACATCGGGGTGGTCCCCGCTGATGATTGCTAGCTATCAGTTTGCCATTCAAACCTGACGCCAGGGGGCATAGCTCTATATGTGAAGACCTACTGCAGGAACCCTCTCAAAGTAAGATCAGGGGTTACTAGCAGGGAACCACAGGGTTCGGTAGCGAGTCTCATCCTTTTTAATGTCTTTATAAGTGACACTGCAGAGGGACTGGAAGGAAAAGTATGCCCCTTTGCAGATGACACAAAGATCTGCAACAGGGTTGATACACAAATTGTGGGTTGAAAGGATGAGAAGGGACTTGGCATTGGCAAGGTTGGAGGAATGGTTAAAAGTATAGCAGCTTAGACTCAATGCAAAGAAGTACAAAGTAATGCACCTGGGAAACGTAAACCCAGAGGAACAGTACACAATGGGGGGAGGATGAACATCATTCACAAATCTGGACTGTCATATGCGGTATGGGCTGCACCCCATTGGCTCTTGCTCTGCAATGGGCGTGCAGCCCCTGCGGACAGTCAGTTAGGAGCGCGGGGTGGCAGGTGGGTGGGATGCACACCGCCGGCTGCCGGAGGCGGGTGGTGGGGCTTCATGGGTGGGTGGGGTGGGAACACTAGCCACCAGGGCTATGTTCGAGGTTTATCACACATACCGCCCGCGATCGGGCATTTCGTCCACTGGACCACCAGGATGTGTACGGGAGGGGGTGGAATTATAACACATACCGCCCGATCGGGCATTTCGTCCACTGGACCACCAGGGATGTGTACGGGAGGAGGGGGGCCATATTGATGCCACGATCGGGCTGGTGGGGGGAGTACACTATGCCCACGATCGGGCTGCGGGGGCACAGGGACTGGGTTGGAGGCCAGCCACAGGTGGCAGCTGCTGTGTTGCGCCCTGCAATACAGCAGCTCACCTGTGGGTGGCCCTCGACTTAAGCTTTTTTTTTGGCTCAAAGTCCTGCAGGCGCAGGTTGGGGGTTACACCTGCACAACTCTGCACAGCCCAGCTGAATATCGGGCTGTGCAGTTTATGCATGGTTTCTCCCCCTCCAGTTCAGCATGCATTCATTTGCATTGTGCTGTTGCTCAGCATGTTTTCTGTGGCGCAACTGCCTCCTGCTGAATATCACAGAATGGAGCAAGTTTGGACTTGCACAGGCGCAACCCTTTTGAATATCTGGCCCTGAGACTAAAGATGCCACACTGGTAACTATTATATTTCAGGCATGGAAAACATTAAGATTGGACATGCCACACTTGTAACTGTCATATTTCAGGCATGGGAAACACTGAGACTGGAAATGACGCACTGGTAACCGCCATATTTCAGGCATGGAAAACACTAAGACTGGAGATGCCACACTTGTAACTGCCACATTTCAGGCATGGGAAACTCTCAACTGAGACTGGTGATGCCACACTTGTAACTGCCATATTTCAGGCATGGGAAACATTGAGACTGGAAATGACACACTGTTAACTGTCATATTTCAGGCATGGGAAACACTAAGACTGGAGAGGCCACACTTGTAACTGCTATATTTCAGGCATGGGAAACACTGAGACTGGTGATGCCACACTTGTACCTGCCATATTTCAAGCATGGGAAACACTGAGACTGGAAATGACACACTGGTAACTGCCATTGTTCAGGCTGGGAAACACTAAGACTGGAGATGCCACACTTGTAACTGCCATATTTCAGGCATGGGAAACACTGAGACTGGAAATGACACACTGTTAACTGTCATATTTCAGGCATGAGAAACACTGAGACTGAAGATGCCACACTTGTAACTGCCATATTTCAGGCATGGGAAACACTAAGACTGGAGATGCCACACTTGTAACTGCTATATTTCAAACAGGGGAAACACTGACACTGGAGATGCCACACTTGTAACTGCCATTGTTCAGGCTGGGAAACACTAAGACTGGAGATGCCACACTTGTAACTGCCATATTTCAAGCATGAGAAACACTGAGACTGGTGATGCCACACTAACTGCCATATTTTATGCACGCAAAATACTTGACACTGGTGATGCCACACTGGTAACTGCCATATTTCAGGCATGGGAAACACTGAGACTGGAGATGTCACACTTGTACCGCCATATTTCAGACATGGGAAACAGTGAGACTGGAGATGCCACATTTGTAACTGTTATATTTCAGGCATGGGAAACACTTGAGACTGGAAATGACACACTGTTAACTGTCATATTTCAGGCATGGGAAACACTAAGACTGGAGATCACACACTGTTAACTGCCATATTTCAGGCATGGGAAACACTGAGACTGGAAATGACACACTGTTAACTGTCATATTTCAGGCATGAGAAACACTGAGACTGAAGATGCCACACTTGTAACTGCCATATTTCAGGCATGGGAAACATTAAGACAGGAAATGACACAATGTTAACTGTCATATTTCAGGCATGGGAAACACTAAGACTGGAGATGCCACACTTGTAAATGCTATATTTCAGGCATGGGAAACACTAAGACTAGTGATGCCACACTTGTAACTGCCATATTTCAGGCATGGGAAACACTGAGACTGGAAATGACACACTGGTAACTGCCATAGTTCAGTCTGGGAAACACTAAGACTGGAGATGCCACACTTGTAACTGCCATATTTCAGGCATGAGAAACACTGAGACTGGTGATGCCACACTAACTGCCGTATTTTATGCACACAAAATACTTGACACTGGTGATGCCACACTGGTAACTGCCATATTTCAGGCATGGGAAACACTGAGACTGGAAATGACACACTGTTAACTGTCATATTTCAGGCATGGGAAACACTAAGACTGGAGATGCCACACTTGTAACTGCCATATTTCAGGCTTGGGAAACACTGAGACTGGTGATGCCACACTTGTAACTGCTATATTTCAGTCATGGGAAACACTGAGACTGGAGATGCCACGCTGGTAACTGCTATATTTCAGACAGGGGGAACACTGAGACTGGAGATGCCACACTTGTAACTGCCATATTTCAGGCATGGGAAACACTGAGACTGGAGATGACACACTATTAACTGACATATTTCAGGCATGGGAAACACTGAGACTGGTGATGCCACACTTGTAACTGCCATATTTCAGGCATGGGAAACACTGAGACTGGAAGTGACACACTGGTAACTGCCATAGTTCAGGTTGGGAAACACCAAGACTGGAGATGCCACACTTGTAACTGCCATATTTCAGGCATGAGAAACACTGAGACTGGTGATGCCACACTAACTGCCATATTTTATGCACACAAAATTCTTGACACTGGTGATGCCACACTGGTAACTGCCATACTTCAGGCATGGGAAACACTGGGACTGGAAATGACACACTGTTAACTGTCATATTTCAGGCATGGGAAACACTAAGACTGGAGATGCCACACTTGTAACTGCCATATTTCAGGCATGGGAAACACTGAGACTGGTGATGCCACACTTGTAACTGCCACATTTCAGGCATGGGAAACACTGAGACTGGAGATGCAACACTAACTTCCGTATTTTATGCACGAAAATACTTGACACTGGTGATGCCACACTGGTATCTGCCATATTTCAAGCATGGGAAACACTGAGATTGGAGAGGACACACTGTTAACTGTCATATTTCAGGCATGGGAAACACTGAGATTGGAGATGACACACTGTTAACTGTCATATTTTATGCCAGTGAAATACTTGAGCCTGGTGATGCCACACTTGTAACTGCTATATTTCAGGCATGAGAAACACTGAGAGTGGAGATCACACACTGTTAACTGCCATATTTCAGGCATGGGAAACACTGAGACTGGAGATGACACACTATTGACTGCCATATTTTATGCACGTGAAATACTTAATACTGGTGATGCCACACTGGTAACTGGCACCTGGAAAGCTGTTAAAGGGATCAATGGAATATGGGCACGATCAACACAGGGGATGAGAGATGTAGAAACACCAGTTGAGGATTTTGTATTAGGAACAGCAGTCAGTTGGTGGATGGAAGTTTTAGGCACTGGGAACTGCAGGGCATGCTCGTTCAAAAGAATACACCATGACAGTGGACGTAATAAAGAAAAAGGGTGCTGGTCATAGATTTGTGTTAGTATGACTTTGAATATGAATGTTAACATGTTGTTCTTACTTGCTAACAGAATAATGATGGTTAACACAGAATGGCTTGTGTATGAGTCAATGCTATAACACACAAATGTTGTATACAGTACAAGACAATTATTTAATGCAATTGTTAGTGGCCATATGTGTACCCAAGATGAGGTAGATTTATTTTTATGAACACAAGTTGTTCCACATGTGCTGGGTCAAGTGAGGATCGGTGAGGTTCCATCACATTCACAGCAGTGCTGAACATTCATTCAGATGGTAGGTTGGCGGGGGGCAACAGATATATTTAAGGGCCAACTATGCCATATGTGGAGATGCTTTGATTCTTTTGATCCTGTACTCCACTGGATTTATGGAGAATGATTCCAGAGGCTCATTGAAATAACTGTTCATCAGATTGTGTGCCGACTGTGGCTGCTGCTCTGTTCTCTTCCGCTGCTGAGCCTGCAGTGATGTGCTGAGTTCAGCCTAACAGTCACCCTCCTTCTCAAGGCTTTCCGTACTGCTTTCATTTTGTGATTCTAAGACTGGCTCATTGATAGGGTTACCTGCTGGTCTCATTGACCCAAGCATGCAGAAGCTAAGTTCTGAGCACATCTGCTTCTGAAAGTCTATAACCCTGTGAGTGGGCATTATAAGGTGTAGTACCTCACACTTGAAACGTGGATCCAACATAGTGGCAAATATGTGCTTTTTACTGGAACAGAGATCAGGAAATCTAACTTCTAGTTCTGTGGTGAGTTTTCCACAAAGGATATCACTGTTCCTGGTGTCTGGTTTGGATCTTTCTCAGCAATTTCACTGAATCTCCTCATGGCTTTTTTCAGGATTTGTACAGCAGGAATTACCTGACTTAGTGCAGAATCAGAGCCAAGGTCACATGTGTTCCTTTCAAATGTGGCTAAAACCTTTACCAAGCCTTTACCATGAATAGATAGGTCACTGACAGAGCAAAGGCCGATGGCACATTTATAAGGTAGAAAAAGAAATGGGCAGACTGGATGGGCCTTGCGGTCCTTATCTGCCGTCAACTTCTATGTTTCTATGTTTCTATGTAAGCCCTCAATCACAGCCCCGTCCTGATGTCCGAGGACTCCCCTATGTCAGTTTCCATGCTCATCTCATGAAGGGCCCACTTTTGCTCCAGAAGCCTTTGCAGCATGTACTGTAGTAGGTGGAATTCCACCAGGTCTGTACATCCTGGATGAGATGATGCTGCAGCATTTGAAGATGCTCTTGTAGGTGACACAGTTAGTTTTTGGCTTTTACAGAGTGATGGAAGTGGCTGCACATGCTTCTGACTACTCTGACTGTGTGATCTGCCTCCACTGTGTTTGCCAAAGCCTTTGTCACCACCAAATTTAGTGTATGAGCAAAGCAGTGTATCCCCTCAAAATTGCCATCTCTAAGTGCTTTTATCATATTTGTGGCATTGTCTGTGATCACAAACCCTATCTGCAAATTGTTGCCATCAATTCATGAGCTCAACATCTCTTGCGGGAATGACAGTATGTTTACAGTCCGGTGATCCTTTTCCATAACACTGACATTTAGCAAAACAGACCTGCAGGGAGAGGGAGAGGGAGAAGAGACAGAACCAGCACCAGTACCACCATCATCACCAGTGGCTACCACATCTGCAAAACACCAGTGTGCTGACAGTGACATATATGCATGATTTGAATTCATGCTGGTCCATATGTCAGTTGTGCAGTGGAAAACTCCACCAACAGCCTGTGCTAGTAGTCTGGCAACTTCTTTTCTCAAATCATGGTACATGTTGGGTACTACATTATGTGAAAATGTGGTCCATGATGGTATATTATACCTGGGGAGCAAATGCTGCAGCAGCCTATGGAAACCCATGTTTTCTATAATGGAAAATGGCTGCAGATCCAAGGGTCATCATCACACCAACTAAATTGGTGATCTGCTGTGCTGTTGGGTGTGATGCCTGGTATTTGCTGCAGGCATGGAAGGCTTGCATGATGGGTGTAGACAAAAGCGGTACCACATCACATTGATTTTGACTTTGAACCCATGGTGGAGGGTGTTACAATAACAGATGATTGAGCAGAAGAAGGCAGAATGGGGGATGCTCCTGTACGGGGATGCACTATACTTTGTGAATCTACTGGACCAATACCAGTAGAGGGGCTGACAGGCACATGTTGTGGAGGGGGAGGAACAGCTGTGAATTGGTGAAGTGCACTGGGATGTTTCATTCAGAGATGGTTCATCACTGATGTTGTTGTGAGATTTGAAAGGTTTTTACCACAACTTGTAGTACAGTCACACACAGAGCATACTGCCTTTGTTGGATCACCTTTTACAACACTAAAGTACGGCCACACCACACTTTTTTCAGCACTAACAGTGGAAGTACGGGCCCCAATAGGGTGACCATGGGCATGTTTTGCACCTTTCCCCTTATTAGACCTGGGTGCAGTGGATACAGTTGTTCTACCCCTTTCTTTCTCTCTCCACAACAGATGTAGTTGTAGAACTACTCTGTGTATCAGAAGGAGTTGAACTTGACACAACCATTTGAAAGAACAGCATGGACTGTTTTTTTTTCTTTTTAGGAGGAGGGTGACCCTGACTGACCTGCTTGCCACAACAAGCAGCACTGCATTTTTTGGCAGCTGCATGTTCACGCTTCTCACACAGATATGCAGCATATTTGGCCTCATTACCAAATTTGCTTAGGTGGATATCACTGTCAGATGATGTACTTAGCAAGACTTGTGGCTCTGGTAAATATTCTGAACCAGATGAATGCTCTTTTTTGGAATCCTTCACATCAGCAAAAGGAAATGTGGTGAGAGGAAACTTACGAGGCTGAGCAACAGTACATTTTGGCAACACAATTGGTGCGGTCATTGTAACAGTCTCATGGTCAATACTAATCACAGTACCTATGGTCATGTCCTGGTGCCAGAATTACAATAAGAAGTTACAGTCAAAGAAATTGGCATCATATTATAGCTAGTCATAATACTGGCAGCAGTAGTCATGGTGATAGCAAAACACTCAGGACTACTAAAGGAGGCAAAGGTTGTGGTGACAGTGGCTGTGCAAGGAGCACAAATAACAGCTGTTATGGCAGCGGTGGTGTTAACAGTACACAAAGGATTTGCTCTGGTTACTGAAATCACAGCTCTGGTGGTGGTGAAGAGGAGCACACTGACAGTTGATGTTATCTCTAGGGGGGTGGTTGTGTGAAGAAGCACTACCACCAGTAGTGGAAGTGGGTTCTTGTTCTTGTATGACTGGAGATGTCAGCTGTAAAGCCTTCCTACTTTTATAAAATGATGGTGCTGCAAATGCAGTACTAGTAGTAGTGGCAGCAGTTGTAGTTATAGTAGTACTAGCATTACCCCCAATCTTACCGACACCAGAACCTGAAGGTTTATCAGGGGAGAAAACTATTTTAGAGCAGTGAATATGAACAGACCTTCTCTCACCCTGTTCCTCACCGCTTACGACTGGTGGTGAAGATGACTTGCTTGGGCTGGACCATGGACGTTTACGGGATTAATGAGACATGGTCTGTAACTTACTGTGTATGTTATCTGTGATTAGTGTTTTTGTTTATGTTGATGCTTGTTGCAGAAAACAACAATACCAACACCGCTCATGTAGCAGCTAATAAAGACAGGCTGTTACTAGAGAGAGATGGAGTCAGCAAACAACTTCTTACTTGTATGGTGTCAGATGTGCAGTCATATAGTACAGCAATTCAAGCTTTGAAGGTGCACCAAACAACTTACAACACACAGAACCCAGAGAGTCATGCGTCACACACACAGACATACTAAAGCAGTTCACAGAAAATTTAAATGCACACACACAAGGGGTGACAACACACAAAAAAGGAAAAACTCACATGCACAGGAGGCCACTCAGGTGCAGTGAGCTGTGGAGGGAGGAGTCACCTGCGACATCCTCCTTACTCGGTTGTACAAGAAACTGAGCCAAGAAACAGACCATAGTCAGCAACAATTCAATGGCCCAAGACTGACCCAATGAGAGAAAAATATGCGGCATTATAAATAAAAAAATGCATGCAGACAACTGTGTGTGCACTTAGAGGACACATTACAAGAACAACAATACAACACACACATGGATGATGTATGTGCCGCAATAAACTTCAACGAAGACAAGAGGGAGTCAGAGATGACAATCACCTCACTTATGCAGGAAACTGAGCCTGGAACCTGATTACAATAAAATACCAATTTGCTTCACAAAAGAAGTAAAAAATACCACAGGGGCTGTGTGTGGATTTGGAACAAAAAGCTAAGCAAGCACAGCAGTGGGGATGGGGCAGTCAACAAAAGCTTGAGCCACTCTCTGTTACGGAGTCCAGTAACAGTTACTCACTATATGAAATTGCCAAGCTGGACTTTGTTGAAAAAAAAAAAAAAAAAAAATTCGGATAAGAACTAATTGGCTCTTAAGCAAAAACATCAAACCACACTACTTCAGCTGAGCTGTGAAACTGTAAGCAGTGGGGGAGGGGAGTCGGTATGCAGCAGCACACACACAGATTCACTCACACACAGACTCTCCTTTTCCTTGAAACTGAGTCCAGTTTCAAGGATGAAAAACAAAACTGCAGTCAGATGCAGTCACAAGGTGATCAGATGTCAAAACTGGATCACATACAAAACATTTTTTTAAACAGTTATAAAAGTCACAAGTGGTAAACTAAACCGAGCTAGCTTTCTAAGAAATGACTGTCTCCTCTCATCTACACACTTCGAGTGAGGAGATCACATGGTGTTCCTGGCTGTGAGCTCCAAAAACAGCCTCTGATTGGTCAGCAAAGCTCTGTGAGATTTTGAAATCCCACCCACTGAATAGTACATCCCGAATAGCAGCCGGAAAAGTGAACTATTCAGAATGTCCATCCATGTCAGCAGGCCTAGTATTTGTGGTATTTAGGAAATGCTATTCAGACCATGCACAGCCCTAACCGGAACACCGTGAAATCTTGTCCAAACTTATCCTCCCCATGTTCAGTTATGCAGATGCTGTCTACTGCTCCACCTCCGCAACCACACTGTCTACGATAGACACCTTGCTCAACTCCTTTTGCCATTTTGCAACAAACTCCCCCCTCCGCACTCACCACTGTAATCTTTACTCCCTTCTTGGACTCTCCCAACTGTCCCACAGATGCTACGTACACTCCCTCAGAGTCATCTCAAAATTCTGGTTTAACATGCTTCCCTCCTACATTATGGTTACTTTCACTGCTGACCCTCACTCCCACTACGAACTCAAGCACAGAAATGGAAGATCCTTCACTCTGCCCCATCCATCCTCACTGACTGGCAAAACTGCTTTCTCCTTTTGGCTACCTAGCTTTTGGAACAACCCCCCCATCAAAACTCCCCTCTGATACTGCTGTCAAGAAGCAACTGTGCCTCCTCCCTCCCCCACCCTGTCTCTGTGACATGTAAACAAGTCCTATTCTGCCTTGCTGGCCTACTTGACCTCTGCCTCCCAAAGCACTTACTAAGCTGCTCTCGTCGGTGCACCACCTCACTTTGCCATCCTCAGCACTAATGCTAGCTGCAACATTAACTGTTCCATGTGTTTTAATCCTACTGTTATGTAACTAGTGCTCTACCTCATGTTATTTGCAGCGTACTGTATTATTTGTCTCAGCTACTGTAGTTATGTGTTGTAATTTCCCCACTCCCCTTTCTCCTGAGTCGCACCTGGAATCGAACCTCGGCTCAGCATGCCTTTCCCGGTTACCAAATGTTTAAATAAATAATAAATAAAATACAAAGCTCCAGGCATAGAGGAGGTTAAGAGAAGCAGCTGCAGTTATCTTTGATAGAGTGTATAAGAGTTTTAAAGGTGATAATTTTAACAAAGTTGGCGAACATCAGTGTTTTTCGGAAATTAATACAAAGGACAGGAAGGACATGACTTATGGAAGATCTATCAAAACACATTCTGACTCTAGGGGTAATGAGAGAGATGTAAGACAGGTTTCTCAAGGAGTAACTTCCAGAAGTACTAGTAGGCAAGCAATCTGAGATGTATTGGGGGAGCTTGTTGGTAAGCGCTCTATAGGTCCAAGTGGCTGTGTTTTTTAGCCTTCGCAATTTAAGTGACTTCCAGCCCAGCTTGGAATAGAGGGAGCAATGATGGGTGGTGTACGGAGATCCCGTTATAAATCTAAGCACTCTATGATATAGGGTGTCAAGCTTGGTGAATGCAGTGCTGGGTCTGTGGCCATAAATAAAATTGGTATAGCCCAGGAGAGGGAGGAAGGTAGTTTACATCCCTGAGCAAAGTGCAATACTACTGCTGTAAGAAGTACACTGAAATAATCTGTTTTAATATTTATGAATGTGACTTTTAATATTGTAATAGTGTAATGTTTGAACTGACTAAATGTAAAATGTAAACTGTTTATGTTTGTATACGACAAAACTTGTCTTACAATACAATTATCAACCTACCACTGCCAAACGTGATAAAAACCTGTGCTGGAAACAATAGCCTTCTATAACTATCAATCAATCCAAGTCTATTGTTTGACTAAATAGCCTTTGCAATGAGATCAACATTATACAAGACAGTTTAAAGCTAAGTTAGTAAACCAATGTTAATAAATAACAATAATCACATAGATACATACATAGATACATAGACAGTGTCGGCAGATAAGGGCCTATGGCCCACCCAGTCTGCCCATTTGAGCTTGTAAGTTCAGTTTGTTTTTCTAGAAGTCTGTTGCCCCTTACCCCTGACCTCCAGAATTCCTTTATGTATATCTCATGCATTCTTAAATCCCATGATTGTTTCAGCCCCCACCACTTCCTCTGGCAGGGTGTTCCACTTGTCCACCACCCGTTCTGTGAAGAAATTCTTTCTCATGTTTCCTCTGAATCGCACTCCTCCAACTTCATCCCATGCCCTCTAGTCCTGGAACATCTTTTTGCTTAAAAATAGTGTTTTCCTGCACCCTGTTCCTCCCTGTAAGATACTTGTATGTCTGTATCATACCCCCTCTCTCCCTCCTCTCCTCCAGGGAGTACATGTTCAGTTCCTTCAACCTGTCTTCATAGGACTTGTGATGCAATCCATGCACCATCTTTGTTGCCCTCCTCTGAACCTTCTCTACCCTGTCTATGTCCTTACGTAGGTATGGTCTCCAGAACTATACACTGTACTCTAGGTGGGGCCTCACTAGTGTCTTGTATAGCGGAATTATGACCTCCCTTTTCCTGCTGGTGATGCCCCTGCCTATACATCCCAGCATCCTATTTGCTTTACCTGCTGCCTTGTCACACTGTTTCCCTACCTTGAGGTCATACGAGTCAGTGCAATCCAGTTTGTAAGTACAGTGTACCAGTGTACCGGTATTTGTCCAAATGGCAGCTTATGTTCATAATATAAAGTGCAACAGTATAGGAACACAGAACATTTTCTGCCTCCTAAGTTTTCAGAACACCTTTACTCTTTTTTTTATTTCATTAATAGTATAGAAATAATTGGCTATTCTATCAGGTTTCTATGCATCTTCAGTAAGAATTAAATTATTTGTGTTATTTTATTTATTGAAATGTTTCATCGGGAAGGAACGCTGAGCAACAAGCTGCTCATCTCCCAGTGCGACCGGGGACGGTAGGGAACAATGGGATATAATACAAAGAAATGTTACAATGCTGGAATACAGTTTGTTCACTTGCATTCAATAGGCGCTATGCACAAAGGGTGCAGAGGTACATGGAAAACATGCATACCCCACACGTGCCCCAGCACACCTGCAGACAGATGCATGCCAGTGGTATGCAGGACTGCTGGCCACCTATCTGTGGCCCACCCCCGCCACGCAAGTCTCTGCAGGGCAGCCATGGGAGGAGTAGCCATCCTGGGCGGGGATTCAATAGGATACCCCCCCGGGGCACACAGTAGATTCCTTGTTCTGGGTGGCAGGGGTGTGGGGCTGTGCATGGTGCTTGCATGCACCCAGACCCAGTTAACACCCACTGGTCTCATTGCCATTGGCAGTAAAGTGTGGAACGCTCACCCATCCAGCTCCCCCGGCCGTACCCTTCAGCCCAGCGATTGAAGAGAATCATGGTGTACTCCATCCCAGTCCCCCAGTGGCTCACTGGCAGTGCCCATGGGGGCTCACAGTGGGTGTCAGCAGGTTGAGTCCTGGCATATCTTGTGATACCCAGCACAACCATTCGGCCAGCACTAGTGGGTCAGTGAATCCCGCGTAGTGCTGGCATGCCCCCGTACCACCCCCTGCATGGAGCTGTCCACAGACGTGTGGGATCAGGTATGGTTGGTCTGCATGCCCCCGCCTTCCAGAATGTTGGCTGGCGGTGCAGTGGGTGCAGAGTGCCTAAGTGCCCAAGTGCCTCTGATATGTGTGCGTAGCCATTCCACACCCTTTGTGCATAGCACCCAATGAGAGCAGGAGGGTTTACAGGTGGATAACATTGGCTAACGATACAAAAGTTAAGTATAGTAGATATGAAGACACATATAGCAAACTGGCAATGGTTGGTATCAGTTGGTAACACTGGAATACATATAATAACTTGACAACAGTATGTAGCACTAGATGGTAAGGTGAGTAGTGAGTGTAATTGGAAGCCATTAGTGTAACATAGGTAGTCAAGATTTACAGTGATTGGAGTAAAGAGAGGAAGAATGGAAGGAGGGAACGAAAATTTGCAGAGGGTAGAATGGAAGAAGGAAAGGAAATTTATGGAGAGACACAGACAGAACACAATTTGGGTGACAGGGTGGACTAAAGTGCATGTAAGAGGGGTATAGGAGTAGGTTATAAGTGCTTAACTGAGTGTAGGGGTAGGTCAGTGTTAGGCTACAATAACCAGAAAGGAGTAGGAAATGAGGAGAGGAGATGAGAAGAGAAGACAGGAGAGGTAGAGAGTGGTAGGGTGAATGAGAGAGAATGGTACTGTAAGAGGGAGTATCTAAGGAGGGTTGAAATTCAACAGTGTCCTGATTAGCCCTATCTGGGCGGAGCGGTGGACAGTTCTACTGGTAGGACACCGGATATAGGAGATGAGAGTTTTTTATATATAGTGATGTGAGAGAAGGGGGTGTTGAGGGAGGGATGTTGTGGGGTGTAGCACAGGTCAACTATAGAGGGGGGGCAGTACCCCACAAGTGTGCCAGGTGACCCTGCCTGCACTAGGCAGTGATCTAGCAGTGACTGAGGGGGTGCAGTAAAAAGAGAAATAGGGGAAAGGGGGTTAGGTTGTTGCCCACCATGCGCTATGGATCCTGCCCGAACAAGGCAGTGATCGAGCTCACAGGAGGGAGATAGACTAAGAGTAGAGAAAGAAGGGGAGGAAGACTTTAGGAGGAGGGAGAGTAGGGAACAAGGAGGAGCATGATCAGAGGGAAATAGGAGTGGTGGGAAGTAGACATATGAGCCTGAGCAGAGGTCAACTGTAGTGGGGCGGGTAGCACCACAGCAGTGTGCTGGGTCACCCTGCCTGCATAAGGCAGTGATCTAGCAGTGACAAAGGGGATGAGAAATAGGGGAAAGGGGATAGGTGTGCAATGGATTCTGCCTGCACAAGGCAGTGATCGAGCTCACAGGAGGGAGACAGACTAAAAGTAGAGAAAGAAGGGGGAGGAACACTTCAGAAGGAAGGAAAGTAGGGGACAAGGAGGAGCATGATCAGAGGGAAATAGGAGTGGTGGGGAGTAGGCATATGGAAATGTCAGTTTAGGAGAGTCGGTGGGGGGATTAGGGAGGGTTATGGCAGGCACAGGAAGGTGCACGGAAGTTCTTGAGGGCAAAGTAATGGAATAGAAAGAGGATCAATGCTGAATTCGAGTGGGAAGTGAATTCCAGATGGTTGGGAGGTGATATGGATAACCCGATTGGCCAATAAGGGTGGAATGGTGTGGGACCACCAGGATTCGTGAGTCGGTAGATCTTAGGGAGTGGGAAGGAGAGGGAGCAGTTGTAAAGGTAGAGGAGAGACAGGAGTGAAGTTCATCCAGCTAGTGCCCGGAAGTGAATTTGTCACAGTGAGAGAGACACTGGTTTGTTAGGGAAGAGAAGGATAGGGTATGGTAGTGATCTCAATGGTGAGTACAGGGGGGGCAACAAGGGCAAAATGGCAAAAAAGAGATGAAGAGGGTATCTAGTCTGACCAGGGAAGACTTAGAGGCAGCACCGTAGACTAAGTCACAGTAGTCGAAGGTAGGTAAGATCATCTTCTGGACAATCTCATGCCTAGCCATAGATGGGATGCAGGCATGGTTCCAGAATAAGGCACAGAGCTTGGGATGCAATTTTTTCTGAATGACACTGATATGACCCAAGATGTTCAGGTGTTGGTCCAGCCAGACACCTAAATACCTAAAGGAGGATGTGTCTTCGAGTAAAGTCCCATCAAGGGTGTGGCAGAAGGGTAGAAAGTTAAACTTGTTAAGTCTCTGCCTGGTGCTGAAGGTCATGGAGACTGTTTTTTTTTTGGTGTTAAGAGATAATTGGTGGTTTGCAAACCAATGCTGAACTTTGTCAAAGTCATGCTGCAAGTTGGATGCAACCTCGGTGAGGCAGGAGCCAGAGGCATACAAGACTGCATCATCAGCGTACATGTGAATGGAGGAAAAGGGAGAGCAGGTGGATGGGAGATCATTTATAAAAATAGATGTAACCCCCCCTGCAAATGGGGGTTCCCAAAAGACTTCCAGGAGCTTGCTTGAATGCTCCAAGCCTGAATGGTGTTTGGTGTTTAAGCCATTTATCAGTGAGTGTTTTTAGAACCTCTGGTACTGTCTCTTTAAGAGCTGTCTGCTTGCAGACATAATTAGATTGTATGGGGACTGTGTGTTTCTTTGATTGAGTACCACTCAAGCTGCTGCCAATTCACTCCATTTTGCAGTCACTAGGAGTGCAAAGGAACCTATCTGAAAGATGTAACTGTTTGCCAGAAACCATTTAGAATAATAATGAAATTACAGTTTGTCTAACCTGCTTTTTGCAGTCAGAACTGTGTCTGCCTAGTTCCCCATTCTGGTTTTGAACTGCTGAACTGGACCAATCAATGTGGGTAAGCTAGCTCTAAAATGGTGCCTTGGACGAATCAGAACTTGGACTCATAATCTGAGCCAGCCACAAGAGGATTGTATGGGCAGTGACTCTGGGAGATGTAGTTTAGACTTCGCGCCTTTTGGACCAACAGGAGCAGTCTATTGTGGTGACAGCCAATCCAGTCAAGAACTGGGAGGAACTCAAAGGAAGTGCCGGTTTGTCTGTTGGAGTTGCAGTTGAGCTCTGGTAGTGAAGAAGGAGCGAGCCCTGTGCTTTTTCAGTGTGCAGTTTTAGTCGGGAAGCGTGTGTAAGGCCCAGAGTTCGTCTGCATCTTGTGTAACTGCTTGTTAGGACTGAATCCGTCCTGTAGAAGAGAATCAAAGGATATCTGAAGAGTAGAAACCAGGCTCACCCTGTAGAAGACTGGAGAAATTGCTGAATTGCACTCTGTCTGTCAGAACTGAATCTGCTGTGTGTTCTCCGGTATTGTGCAGTAATTGCGGTCGGGATAGAGAAGCAGCCTGCCTGGTATAGTACTTTCTGGTTTACCATATAAATGTGTAAAGAGGCTTGTGTACCTCAAGTGAATCCTGCTGCCATTAAAGGACTTTTGCCTGTTGCAGTTTGCCATATAAATGTGTGAGGAGTCTTGTGGAGCTCAAGAGTAGCCCTGCTGACATTGAAGGACCCTATCTTGTTTGGAGGTCGTGAGTACTAATTCAGGGTCGCTCCTGTTGAATTGCCACATTGAATCCAAATGGAATCACTGTACTGCTGACTGTTTAAACTAATTTTTCTTTTCTCTGTGGGAAAGGGCCCCTACCAGCTGCCACGGTTTGGACTAGCCACTAGGGCTTGGGTACCCAGGGACAGTAACTGGTAGGGATAGGCCTGTGCACAGAGCCATAGGTAGATGAGTAAAGTGATAAGCTAATTAACCTGATTCAGGGTTTTAAATAACTCTAAAAATTGATTAGCGTTTTGCTCATAAAAGTTCTAAAACATTGTGAAAATGAATATCACTTTCCTCAATGTGTTTAACAAACAAGACACTACTAGAAAACCTATATAAATGCTTTCTGTACAGTTAGTAGTGTCCCAAGAAAAAAACTGCTAATCAATTATTTAATACCCTGTGATTTCCCCCTGTCCTTGTTATATTCCCCCTAAATAAATCCGAGCTGCTTGTTTCAGCAAAGTTATACTGCCTGAGGTATTTGTCTATGTTAAAGTATTGTACTGTGATTGTTGCACTGTATCTTATTTTACAGGAGGTCCCAGTGCCTGAACCACCCCTGGGGGTAAATGTATACTGTGAAGGTAATTCTGATATATTGTGTGGGCCACTAGTGGGAAGAAAGGGGTTGCAGTGTCCCAGAGGGCTGTGACCAAGTAAGTTTAACTATTGCAAACCCTGACCTCTGGGTGGAGGCACCCGCCATTGGATCCAGGCCCCTCAACCTGTTAGTGGCAAATCAGGCAGGAGTAGTAGCCCCTGGGATAGCGCCATCTAGGGGTTATATCTTGGAGGCTCACCGCTGGGATTGTGTGTCCTCTAGTGGCCATATTTACAAACCACTGTTAAGGAAGGAAAAAAAAAATAAATGGGTACCCCGACAGAAGTGGCTGTACACCGGCTGGTGGAGTGGTGTACTGGGGAGGAGATCGACCCCCAAAATGCTATGCTTATCCTGGACATCCCCCTGGGTATCAATACGGACACTGTGCAAGGAGTACTTTCCAAGGTGGAAGGTTTACAAAACCCTGTGGTGGTGGGTCGGCATGCTAATCTGCTCACCCACACTTTCCTGGCCCTAGTAGATTTAAGGATCCCATAGATAGCTCCAAAGTGCCACAGACCATTACCCCAGAGGAGCCCTCACTGCTTGGAGAGTGATAACAAAGGACAGTAAAGACCCGGGGGGAAATGAGCCCCCACCACTATCTGAAACTTTTGAGGAGAAATTTGCTAAATGGTTGCTGGGAGAAGGGCAAACTGTGGAGGACTTGAAGAAACTATTCTTGCCACCTGGGGTGTTCCTCCCCAACACCCTCTCCGCTCCAGTGCCCGTAATGGTGGCTGAACCAATGCAGACTCCTATTTCTGCACCTGCCATTAGTCACGACTCTACCAAGATTGGATCTTCTCTGGCACCTCCCACCCCCAAGGGGAGATGACTGGGAGACCTGATAGACTATGTTGCCCCCAAGTGCTAGAATGGCAATGCTCGGATGTCAAAAGCGAAAGAGGGTTAGTGAGAGCCTCGAGGTCCTGCTCTGGCTACCATCCGTGCTAAACGGCTAGTAACCCTGAAGCGACTGCACAGGCCTATCTTGAGGCCTTGGAGAATGTGTATGGAGCCCAGATTCTGATGAGGACCTATGGTGGAGAGTAAGAAATGCACAACAGTACCAAGGGAGTTGTTGTCTGTGTATGTCTCTCGGCTGGAAAAATTGTTGCAAGAATGCTTCAGAAAGGTGGTAGTTTGCCAGCGATTGAACTGGACCGAACCAGACTGGACAGAATCCTTAAGTCTGCCCCTTCTCAGAACTGCTGTTGCTTCAGTTACCCTGGCAAATCGACTGGAATCCCCACCCTCCTATGATGAGTTAATGAGAGAAATTTGAGGAGTTGAGAAAAGGCGACCTCGGAGGGACCTGCACCAACAGCTGTGGCTACGACCAGTGACTGAGGTGACCCATCAAGTGAAGTTCAGGGGCAGAGGTTGACAGTCAATGAGTGCTCTGACAAGGAAAAAGATATACCGCAATGGGGCTTAACTGTTGAGGAGAGATCCGGAATTCAAAAACAGTCCTTATGAAGGCCACGCCTGTACATGTGGCCCCTGACCTATATCCGACTGCATCTGCTATGGGGTGGGGTACCACCATGTATCTCCTGCTGATAACAGCTCGAAACTTCGATTCCTTGACCATGGAAGTGGAGAAACTGACGAGATGTCTCCAAATGCTTATCAACGCCAGAACAGAGATGGCACCAAGTTTCCAGTTAGTAATACCCCCGCCCTGGCTCCCAGTGTGGCGCCGCCAGCTCAAATCCAGAAAGTATGTTTTGCTATAATTGTGGGAAAGATGGGCACATGAAAAGGGAATGCCGGTCCCCAAAAGACACTGACAAAGTCGCATATAGGCTACAAGAAGCGCTTCGGAGAACAAATCAGTGGTTAAGAGCTGCACAAAATGATCCCAGTGAGGGCACCAAAAATGCTAACTCACGTCTTTTTGTGGCAAGGTCAGTTGCCCAGGCCCCCACTACCACCTCTCCAGACTGGTCCAGAATAGTGGGTCCCTCCATGGAGACCACTGTAAAGGTGAATGGAGTGTCTACAAGAGCTGTATTAGACAGTGGCTCCCAAGTGACAATTATGTTCCAGGATTGGTATCAGAAGCATTTGTCAGCGCATCTTACAACCATTAGAAGGACTGCATGTATGGGGTTAAGTGAGAAGGCCTACCCCTATTCTGGGTATATCCAAATTTGGCTGTCTTTCCCACCTCCGTGGCTGGAGTGGCGAACAAGTAGAGACCCTAGCCTTAGCGTGTCCCCCACTGGACTGTATGATGGTGTCCCTTTGTTGATTGGAACAAATGCTCATATGTTCGGAAGGCTGGCACAGTTGTGTTATGAAAACAGGGTCAAAGACTAGTAGAGCTTTAAGAGTTCCAGCTTTAATTAAGAAGGCTTATGAGGCACAGAGAGATGCTGAAAAAATAGAACCAGAGGAACCGTCGGAATTGTATGGAAGAAGGATCCTGAGTCTCTGATCCTGGCGCCAAATGCCCAGTGTACCTTACAGGGAGAGGTCCGTGATAGAAAGGATGTTAAGAATAAAATATTAATGTTGGATGCACCAGGCGATGGAAAATTGCCAGAGGGACTGCTGGTCAAGCCTAGTATTTTGCCCGCTAGAGCCCATGCTTATGCCAGAAGGGTAATGGTCCAAGTTCATAATGTGTCTGAAAGAGCATTCGAGTAAATAGAGGTTGCATCCTGGCTAATGTGCATTGTGCAGACACTGCAGTGCTACCCAGCAGCAAGAGTTCAAGGAAGAATGACAGAGTAACGCTGACTTGTTTGATTTTGGCGACTCCGCTGCCAGCTGAATGGAAAGTGAGGATCAGTGGGAAGCTTGCCCAGAGAGACCAGGTGTTTTTCTTTAAAGGAATGGGATGTAGGATGCGTGCAAGGAGCTGAGCACAATATCCGGCTGCATGACGAAAAGACCATTTCGTGAGAGGTCTCGACGCCTGGCACCTGCTGACATAGATGATGTGAGACGGCATCTGCAAGAGATGTTAGCTGCTGTGTAATACAAGAATCCAGAAGCTCTTATGCTTTCCCCATTGTGGTAGTGAGGAAAAGAATGGAACAGTAAGGATGTGTGGATTATCGCACCTTAAACCGCGGACTATCCCTGATCAGTACACAATGCCCGCATTCAGGATGCTTTGGACTGCCTAAACGGGAGCAAGGGTTCTCTGTGCTGGATCTCCGCAGTGGGTACTACAGATCCCATGGCCCCAGAGGACCGTGAGAAGACAGCCTTTATCTGTCTGCTTGGCTTCTATGAATTGTGAGGATGCCTCATGAGATTTACAGGTGCCCCAGCCACTTTTCAACGATTGATGGAGCGGCAGTGGGACATGAACTTACTAGAGTGCCTGGTATACCTAGATGATGTTATTGTGTTTGGCAGCTCACTGGAGGAACATGAGAGCAGATTATTTAAGGTATTGGACCGACTGGAGGACTTTGGCCTTAAACTGTCCATTTGATAAAGTGTCAATTCTTTCAAACATCAGTAAAGTATGTGGGACACATAGTATCCACCGAGGAATAGAGACCGAACCAAGTAAGTTGAGGCCTTGACTGACTACCTGGCCACAGCCCAAAAATCTAAAAAGAACTGCAAAGATTCCTGGGATACTGTGGTTGATTATCAGGCGTTTCATCAAGGACTATTCAAGAGTGATCCCCTTTTCTTAACCTTACTCAAGGGTATCCCCAACCCACAAAAATACCAAAGTCAGCATCCCTCAAGACTGAAAGAGTGTATTTTCATCCGAGTGGAACTATTTGGGGCCTGCTGGACTCCTGATTGTGAGACTGCTTTTCATGAGATCATGTATCAACTTACCCATGCTCCAGTGCTGGCCTATGCCGATCCAAGAAAACCTTATGTCCTGCACACTGATGCTAGCTGCAGGAAGGTTGGGGCTGTGTTGTACTAAGAGCACGAGAATGGCCTGAGACCAGTGGCCTTTTCAGTAGAAGCCTGACCCTCATCCGAAAAGAACTATCCTGTACATAGTTAGAGTTCCTAGCTTTGAAGTGGGCTATTGTTGACCAATTCCATGAGTACTTGTATGGGGCTAAAATACTAGTAAAAACTGACAATAATCCTTTGACCTATGTGCAGACCTCAGCTAAGTTGGATGCCACTGGCCATAGGTGGCTTTCTGCATTATCTACATATGACTATGCTCTCGAATACCAAGCAGGTCTGAACCACATAGATGCTGATGCTCTCTCCCGGAGGCCTGTTCCCAGAATGATTGGGTCCATTGGCAGAACCTGACATTGGCACTCGCCGGAAGTTTGACAGGGAGGAACAAATGTCCACGGACGCAGTGGACTGTATGGTGGATTGCTTGGGCCCTCTGAGAATTGTGTATACCAGCTGCTTATTGCCACTTTTCTGCAATAGACATTGGTGCACTGCCTCAGCTGGACAATGACAGTATTCGGCGGGCTCAATCCAGCGATCCCATGATCAAAGCAGCTTTAGAAGCCCTCATGCAGAAAAGATGTATCCAAATTACGCCTCCCATGGATCTGAGAACTGCACTATTATACAAAGAAGGTCCTAAGTTGAAACTGATCAATAAACTGTTATACAGAGAAACAGTAGACAGGGGGACAAGTAGACAAACAACAACTAGTGCTGCCCACTGCCTTTCGAGACTCAGTACTGATGTCCTTGCACAACCACATGGGGCACCTTGGTATGAACAGAACATTTGACTTGGTGAGATCCAGATTCTATTGGCCTAAGATGGGGGCTGATGTGGAGCAACATTCGAACTTGTAGTCGCTGCTACAGAGGAAAGCTTTGCTCAGAGGCTGCCCCCTTGTTAACATCACCACCAGTGCACCCATGGAGCTGGTCTATATTGATTTTCTGAGTTTGGAGTCAGATCAAAGAAATATCAGTAATGTGCTGGGTCACTGACCATTTCACGAGATAGCCCAAGCTTTCCCACCAAAGACCAGAAAGCATCCACTGTGGCCAAAGTACTTGTAGAAAACTTTTGTTCACTATGGGGCTCCACAAAGAATCCATTCTGATCAAGGAGAGACTTTGAGAGTCGCTCTGATCAAAGAGATGCTTTCTCTGTGGGGAGGCGAAAGTCCAGAACCTACTCCTTACCACCCCAGGGGACCCTCAGCCTGAACGTTCAACCGCACTTTGCTAGATATGCTAGGCACCCTGCACCCAAAGGACAAGCCTAGATGGAGCCAACAAATTAGCACCCTGGTACATGCTTATAACTGCACCAAAAGTGATGCCACTGGGTTCTCCCCCTACCGCCTGATGTTTGGAAGAGAAGCTCGACCACCGGTAGATGTGTGTTTTGGGGTCTCTCCTGATGGGGTTCAAGCTGACAACTATTTACAGTATGTGCAAAAGTTAAAGGCCCAGCTAACTCATGCGTACCAACTGGCTCAAACCATGGCTGCCAAAAGAAATCTGGCCAACAAAGAAAGGTATGATAAAAGGTGAAAGCACAGGAACTCCAGGAGGAGATCGGGTATTGCTAAGAAATCTGGGACTGCATGGCAAGCACAAGATTGCTGACAGATGGCACCATCTCCCTCACATTGTAGTGGGCAAACTAGATGATCTGCCAGTGTACAAAGTAAGGCCTGAGAATAATTCAAAAGATGTAAAACAATGCATGGAAATCATTTACTGCCCATTGGACAAATCTTAATTGAGTCTGAGCCCTAGAAGATGCCCTCTGACCAGTGACTAGAGCTGCTGCTAAGAAAAGATCAAGAAAGTCTGCACCTACAGAAGCAAAGTTAAAGTGTTCCTCCACAAGTCTCAGTTGAGCATGACTGTCAGTCCATATCGGAAGAAAGTGAGAGTGACTTTG
The DNA here is from genome assembly GCA_016271365.2 of Neoceratodus forsteri. Taxonomy (NCBI): domain Eukaryota; kingdom Metazoa; phylum Chordata; order Ceratodontiformes; family Ceratodontidae; genus Neoceratodus; species Neoceratodus forsteri. The sequence goes on from CM057457.1 coordinate 405,673,667, forward strand.
AATACTATCTTTCACTGAACTGAGTCAATTGTTTGCGGGCATTCCCTAGTGAATACTGGAGATGAAGCTGGGCTTCTGGACTGTCAAGCCCCAGCTTGTCCCTGGAGCCAATGCTCCCAGAAAGTGAAGTGCAAAGCATCAGATCAGATGAAATGGAATCATTATGCATGGTTGAACTGTTTGAGCTTTCAGGGAGGAAAATGATAGATTGGGGCAGACTGGTGATACACCAAAAAGAAGAGTATTTTGAGTGCCTGACAGTCCACTGCCAGTGTCCTAAAGCTCTCCATGAGAGCCAAATGTTGTGGACTCCAGAAACTGTAACTCCTGGAGCTGAAAGTGCCCCAAGTTCTAGCCTCTCTACCCCATGAAGACTCCCCTGACAAGTGAGGACAATGCTGAAAATGAGGCTCAGGTGCAGAGACTGCACCAGTTCCCCTACAAAGACTGGTCGAGCTGTAAAGCCTGTGGTGCACCTCAGTTATGATTCACTTGGGAGGCCTGTGGACTTGCTCTCAATGTTGTCCATAAAGGTGTATGTGTCCCGAGCTCATTGCCCAAACTGAGCATCCAGTGCTAACTCCAAGTTACTTGTGTTGCCCTCTCATATGGTGCCCTGCCCCGTCCAGCCCAAGGTAACTGATAGGAAAGGCCCCTCTCTTCGGTTTCATGTACAAGAGGTAATAACTTGAGTTATGGTACAATGTGTGTGTAATACTGTGTAAGAGGATGTACTGCAATGTTTCAGAAATGTGTTCTTGGTAAAATGATGTACTGACTGATGATTACATGTGAGCCTAATGCAAATGTATATGGTTGCAGTTGAAACTTATGGAGTACTTGCTTTTGACGCTGACGTCAAGCTTTCCCAAACCAGGAAGAGTGTAACCCCCTGCAAATGGGGATTCCCAAAAGACTTCAGGAGCTTGCTTGAATGCTCCAAGCCTGAATGGTGTTTGGTGTTTAACCATTTATCAGTGAGTGTTTTAGAACCTCTGGTACTGTCTCTTTAAGAGCTGTCTGCTTGCAGACATAATTAGTTTGTATGGGGGACTGTGTGTTTCTTTGATTGAGTACCACTCAAGCTGCTAATTCACTCCATTTTGCAGTCACTGGAGTGCAAAGGGAACCTATCTGAAAGATGTAACTGTTTGCTAGAAACCATTTAGAGTAATAATGAAATTACAGTTTGTCTAACCTGCTTTCTTTGCAGTCAGAACTGTGTCTGCCTAGTTCCCCATTCTGGTTTTGAACTGCTGAACTGGACCAATCAATGTGGGGTAAGCTAGCTCTAAAATGGTGCCTTGGACGAATCAGAACTTGGACTCATAATCTGAGCCAGCCACAAGAGGATTGTATGGGCAGTGACTCTGGGAGATGTAGTTTAGACTTCGGCGCCTTTTTGGACCAACAGGAGCAGTCTATTGTGAGTGACAGCCAATCCAGTCAAGAACTGGGAGGAACTCAAAGGAAGTGTCCGGTTTTGTCTGTTGGAGTTGCAGTTGAGCTCTGGTAGTGAAGAAGGCAGGAGCCCTGTGCTTTTTCAGTGTGCAGTTTTAGTCGGGAAATGTATGTAAGGCCCAGAGTTCCGGTCTGCATCTTGTGTAATTGCTTGTTAGGACTGAATCTGTCCTGTGAAGAGAATCAAAGGATATCTGAAGAGTAGAAACCAGGCTCACCCTGTAGAAGACTGGAGAAATTGCTGAATTGCACTCTGTCTGTCAGGAACTGAATCTGCTGTGTGTTCTCCCGGGTATTGTGCAGTAATTGCGATCGGGATAGAGAAGCAGCCTGCCTGGTATAGTACTTTCTGGTTTACCATATAAATGTGTGAAGAGGCTTGTACCTCAGTGAATCCTGCTGCCATTAAAGGACTTTTGCCTGTTACTGTTCACCATATAAATGTGTGAGGAGGCTTGGTTAGCTCAAGTGAATCCTGCTGCCATTAAAGGACTTTTGCCTGTTGCAGTTTGCCATATAAATGTGTGAGGAGTCTGTGGAGCTCAAGAGTAGCCCTGCTGACATTGAAGGACCCTATCTTGTTTGGAGGTCGTGAGTACTAATTCAGGGTCGCCCTGTTGAATTGCCACATTGAATCCAAATGGAATCACTGTACTGCTGACTGTTTAAACTAATTTTTCTTTTCTCTGTGGGAAAGGGCCCTACCAGCTGCCACGGTTTGGACTAGCCACTAGGGCTTGGGTACCCAGGGACAGTAACTGGTAGGATAGGCCTGTGCACAGAGCCATAGTGTAGATGAGTAAAGTGATAAGCTAATTAACCTGATTTCCCTGTCCTTGTTATATTCCCCTAAATAAATCCGAGCTGCTTGTTTCAGCAAAGTTATACTGCCTGAGGTATTTGTCTATGTTAAAGTATTGTACTGTGATTGTTGCACTGTATCTTATTTTACAGGAAGTCCCAGTGCCTGAACCACCCCGGGGGTAAATGTATACTGTGAAGGTAATTCTGATATATTATGTGGGCCACTAGTGGGAAGAAAGGGGGGTTGCAGTGTCCCAGAGGGCTGTGACCAAGTAAGTTTAACTATTGCAAACCCTGACCTCTGGGTGGAGGCACCCGCCATTGGATCCAGGCCCCTCAACCTGTTAGTGGCAAATCAGGCAGAGGTAGTAGCCCCTGGGATAGCGCCATCTAGGGGTTACATAGAAACATAGAATCTGATGGCAGATAAGGAGGCTTGGCCCACCTAGTCTACCCGTTTCCCTACCTAATGGATAAGCTGCAGATCCTAGTTAACCAACAGCTTACTTCCTCCTACCCCACTAGAATTGCCTTATGTCTGTCCCATGCATTCTTGAATTCCCCCACTGTTTTTGACTCTACCACGTCCTCAGGAAGGCTGTTCCATCTATCTACAACCCTCTCTGTGAAAAAATACTTCCTCACATTACCTCTGAGATGTCCCCTCTCTAACTTTAAATTGTTCCCCTTTGTTCTTGCACATCTCTTTGTCTGAAATATGCTACCCTCTTGGGCTTTGTTGATTCCTTTGAGGTATTTGAAAGTTTCTATCATGTCCCCTCTCTCCCTCCTTTCCTTGAAGCTATACATCTTAAGTTCCTTTAGTCTTTCTTCATATATCTTCTGGTGTAGACCCTGCACCATTTTGGTTGCCCTCTACTTGACAGCCTCCACCCTGTCTATGTCTTTGCGGAGATGGGGTCTCCAGAATTGTACACAGTACTCCAGGTGTGGTCTTACCAACTGTCTGTACAGAGGAACAACTTCCTGTGTTCCACTGGTGATGTCTCTCCCTATGCATCCCAGTATCCCCCCAGCCCTCCTTACTGCCTTCTCACATTACTTGACCACCTTTAGGTCATCTGATATGACTACCCCCAGGTCCCTTTCCATTTTTGTTGTCAGTATCTCACCCCCCCCACTGTGCACTCTTCCCCTGGGTTTTTGTTTCCTAGGTGGATTATTTTGCACTTCCTTGCATTGAATCTAAGCTGCCATACACTTGAGCATTCCTCCTACCTTGGCAAGTCCCTTTTCATCCTTTCCACCCACCTTGCATATCAACCCTGTTGCAGATCTTTGTGTCATCTGCAAAGAGACATACTTTTCCTTCCAGTCCCTCTGCAATGTCACTTATAAAGACATTAAAAAGGACCAGCCCTAGTACTGATCCGTGCGGTACCCCACTAGTAATCCCCTCTTTCTTCACTGTGGACTCCACTTACCATTACCTTTTGTGTCCTGTTGTCCAGCCAATGTTTTACCCAGGCTACCACCTTGGGACCCCCTCCCAGGCTGGCTAATTTGTTTATTAATCTTTTGTGCGGGACTGTTTCAAATGCCTTGCTAAAGTCTAGGTAGGCCATGTACACAGCCCCTCCCTGGTCTACTATTTCAGACACCCAGTCACATAAATCAATTAATCCTCAGGTACCACACCATCCTCCCATGATTTATTAAAAAGGGTAGTCAGTGGTGTTACTAGTTCTTTCCTTAGTTCTTTTAGAATTCTGGGTGAATCCCATCAGACCCCATTGCTTTATCCACCTTCGGTTTTAGGAGTACTTTCAGAAAGTACAGTTACGTAAGAACTTACCGTAACAGTAGATCTTCGAGAACAGCTCTTGCAGCAGGTTACACCATTAGGACTGAAGCCGGTAGGCGTCAGGACCCCACGGAAAAATTCTAGCTAGCTATTTTCAGCGGGGACCACCCCCGACGTCGGTCCCGCCTCCGACGTCAGGCGTGGTACATAAGGGGGGCGGTCCCGCCAGATTCCCCAGTTCTCCCGCCGGAGACTCCCGGCCGCAGGATGACATCAGAATGGGAGACCGAGGATCCACCGTCAGAGGAAAATAAGGAATGAAAATCCCAACTTGTTGAGGTAAAGCCATGCCTCCTCCAGGGGGGAAGGTGGGCGGGATAGTTTGCTGCAAGAGTTGTTCTCGAAGATTCACTGTTACGTGTTCTACGTAACTGTACTATCTACTAAGACACAGCTCTTGCAGCAGGTTACACCATTAGGACTGATTCCCAAGCAGTAATGCTGCCAGAAATTCTGGGAGGAGGAGAATAGGAAAAAACGTTCCAGGTCCTGAACCTAGGACAGGAGACCCTACAGCACCGCAAGGCCGAAACCAGCCCTACGCCGAGAGGCGATGTCCAGGCTATAATGCCTGATAAAGGTATGCACAGAGCTCCAAGTGGCTGCAGCACAAATAGCACAGATGGACACGTTTTTAAGTGCTGCAAAGGATGTGGCCACACCCCTGGTAGAATGACCCCGGGAGGGGCTTCTGTTTTGAATCATAACAGTAGGAAATACACTGGACAAGCCAGTGAGACAAAGTCTGTTTGGATACTGATTGGCCCATCACTCTCTCAGAAAAGGAAACAAAAAGCTGATCAGAACTACGAGAGGGTTTAGTTCTGTTGAGGTAATACCTCAGGCTGCGGTGAACATCCAGGGTGTGGAGCAAAGCCTCTCCTCTATTTGAATAACTCGGGAAATAGACCGGAAGGTCAATATCTTGGTTTAGAGTGAGTGAAGAGACCACCTTAGGCAAGAACTTAGGGTTCGTCCTCAGGGATACTCTGTCCCGGTGGAAAACTAAATAAGGCTCTTTGCACATGAGAGTGTGAAGCTCAGAAATTCTTCTCGCTGAAGTAACAGCAACTAAAAATAACGTTTTCCACAACAGAAAATGTAGCTCGCAATCCGCGGCAGGTTCAAAGGGAGGGAGCATGAACTGTTCCAGGACAAAGAGCAGATCCCATGGAGGTACAGGGTCCCTAATGGGAGGCCTGGGTGTAACCTCCCTAAGAATTCGAGAGTCAGTTTGAGCCACTGTCGATGTCCCACAGGAGGTGATGGCAGAAATGGCACAGAGATGTACCCTAAGAGGAGTAGGCTAGACCTGAATGAAAGAGGAGAGCAGGTAATCCAACACTACTCCCACGGGACAACCCTGAGGGAAAAATCACGTGCTCGTGACCATAAACAAAAATGGCGCCATTTCATGGCGTACGTAGCATGCATTACTGGCTTTCTGGCTGTAGAAAGGACCTCTGCAACCTCTTGCGAGACCCCATGACTCAAGATGGCTATGTCTCTAGGAGCCAAGCATGCAGGTTCAGAGAGCGTAAGTCCGGATGAACTAGTGAACCTTTCTCCTGAGACAGAAGGTGGGAGCTGAGCGGCAACGAGAGCCGGGGTGCCCGAGATAGTTGCATCAACAAAGGGAACCAGATCTGCCTGGGCCAGAACGGGGCCATCAGAATCATGTGTGCGTGCTCCCTGTGCAGTTTGAGAAGAACTCTCTGGATCAACGGGAAGGGAGGAAAAGCGTAGAGGAATCTGTTCTCCTAGGAGAGGGATAACGCGTCTCGCCAGAAAACACCAGGCCCTGGATCTAGCGAGCAAAAATTGGGCAGTTTTGCGTTGGATGGGGATGCGAACAAGTCTAGTTCTGGAATTCCCCATTGAAGAAACAGATCCTCTGCTACCTCTTGAAGAAGTTCCCACTCGTGGACTCTGGCCTGGGATCGACTCAAGCCATCTGCGATCATGTTGTCCACCCCGGGAACGTGCACAGTGATCAGATTTGCGCCGTGTCCGATTAACCAATCCCACACCCTCATGGCTTCCCTGCAAAGGGGGTAAGAGGTGCGCCCCTTGTTTGTTGAGGTAATACATCACCGACGTGTTGTCTGTCTGAAGCAGGAGAGTACCACGGTGGGATTACTGACTGAAAGGCCTGCAGGGCATGAGAACCGCCCTCATCTCTAGGACACTGATATGGAGATGAGCTTTCGGGTCCACGCTCCTGGGACTTTACCCCATCCAGGTGTGCCCCCATCCAAGACCTGAGGCGTCCGTGGTGAGGGTTACCTCCGGGACGGCGCTACAAACGGACGCCTTTGAGAGCGACCCGGGACTAGCTACCACTGCCAGTCTCGGATCACTGAGTTCGTGATCCTGACCGGATGCTGCAAGTGGTCTTGCCTTTGGTCCCATTGCACCTTGAGCATCCACTGGGTTACCCGCATGTGGAGCCTTGCGAAGGGACAGTAGGAATGGTCGCAGGCCATGTGTCCAAGCAAGTTAAGGACCGACCTGGCAGGTACAATCTGTTCGACGCACAAATCCTGATGAGGGATCTGATGCGTTCGCTCTGTCGTCGGAAGAAAAGCCTTCCCTGAACAGTGTCCAGTACTGCCTATAAACTGCAGTTTCTCTGACGGTACCGGAGAGACTTCTAGTAATTTATGAGAATGCCTGAAGATTGAAACAAATTCTGGGTGCTCTGGACCAGGTAAAGACGCCTCTCTGGAGGCGGCCATGAGAAGCCAGTCGTCGAGGTACGGGAACACATAGTGGCCCTGTCTCCTCAGAGATGCTGCCACGACTGCCATGCACTTGGTAAAGACCCTTGGTGCGGATGACAGTCCGAATGGAAGAGCTCGGAACTGAAGGTGGTGGCCGAGAAACTCGAAGCGCAGGAACCTCTGGTGCGCGTGAGCTATGGGGATATGCAGGTATGCATCCTGCATGTCTAGAGACGCTAAAAGGTGCCTTGTTTCAGCATGGGAATAAGGCCCGGAAGAGTCACCATGTGGAATCTTTTGTGAATAACGACACATTGAGGTCGCTGAGGTCCAGAATCGGACGGAGGTCTCCTGATTTCTTGGGAACCAGGAAGAAGTGGGAATAATATCCTCGCCCTTCTCTGGTTCTCCGGGCGCACTTCTATCGCCCTTTTCTTAGGAGCGAGGCCTCTTGCAAGATCAAATTTTGTGCTGACCCGGATACCGGAAAGCAAAGGAGGCCTCGAGGTGGCTTTTCTGTGAACTCTATAAAGTGGCCTAGACTGACCAACTGCAGAACCCACCTGTTGGTGGTGAGGGCCTGCCATCCCGCAGGAAGTTCGCAATGCACCCGACCACGATTTCCGTTGATCCTGAGGGGCGGGCCAGAAGGAGTCAGGCTGTGGCGGCAGATGGGCCCGCTGGCTGGGTGGGCCTGAGGAGCTGACCTCAGCTGGCGGGCTGTTTTCCTGGGTTCTATGAAAAAGCAGCCCCTCTGATGTGTAGCGGAATGGGGCTGCTGCCTCTGTGTCCGCCCATGAAAACGGCTTTGGTTCCTACGAAAGGAACCAAGCTTGGGTCGGTACATGGCTTGAACCGACCTTACCGGCTTCCTGGCCTCTTGAAGCTTGGTAATGATCTTCTCAGAAGGATTACCAAATAAAACTTCTCCCTCGAATGGAGCGTCCATAATGTTTTTCTGGACATCCGGGGTGAAGCCGGAGACACATAACCAGGAGTGTCTCCGGAGGCAAACGCCAGAAGCTGCTGCTCGGGCCGATGAGTCCGCGGAGTCGTACGCAGCTCGAAGCACTTGGGTCCCCACGTCTGAACCCGTACGGAGGAGCTGGAGCATCTCCTCCTTCTGTTCACCTTCGGGCAGCTTTCCAGCCACCTCCAGACCCTGTTCCCACAAAGCATTCTGGAATTGAACCATGTGGGTTAGGTAGTTCAAGGATCTGATGGTGCAGGTAGCGGAAGCGTACGTGCGCCTGCCCAGAGCATCCAATTGTTTGGACTCTGGGTCCGGTGGCAGGGTGCTCAGATGTTGCAGCCTCTGTGACCGGTCATGTGAGGCTGTGATGACCAGAGAATCGGCCTGAGGCTGCTGTGTCAGGTACTGGTCCTCCTTAGGAGCCTTGTATAGATGATCAGCTTTCTTCGGCACCACCGGGAGTGAATGTGGACACTTCCACGCTGCCTTGGTGACATCCAAGAAAGTGTCCACCAAGGGTGGTACCACCACAGGCTTGGGGTCCTTTTGCCGAAGATATTTGGCAAGGCGTAGCCTTTCGGGGTCTAGTTCTTCTGCATCCCATCCCATGTTCTCCTGGATATGTCGCATAATATCCATGAACGAAGGGTCATCCGGAGGAGATCTTGGCGTCTCACGTGGGTCCGGAGAAGGGATGGAGAGAGGAGATGGGGATCTAGAGGAGGTGTAGACTGATCCCGTGTCCTCCGTTGATGGCGAACGTTGGTGTCTCCTGGACCTCTTGGGGCTGGGGGATCCAGAAGAGGATTTCGACGGAGGTCTCCATTTTTCTGATCTTCCCCTGGGAGAGGATCTAGGCTCCCGGGGGGGAGTTAAGCGGCCTGCTGACCCCGAAAGTGGAGGGGGGGCCGGCACCGGAGGAGGAGGAGGGGGAGGAGGAGGAAGAGTGGTGGGGGCATGTCCCTCTTAATGGTATCCACCAATAAGTGAAGAGGCGGTCATCGGGTCCCGTTGGCCCTACAGGGCCTCGGGTAAGCGAGGGAGCCCTGGGAGTTTCTGCGAGGCCGGGATCGGCCGTCTGGTCCTCGGGCTGCATTAAATCCTCCTCAGTCAGCGTCTCCCGACCGACGTCGGTCGGAGGCGAAGGAGCCCTCTTCTCAGGAAGAACGGGACGTCGGTCCCCCAACCGGCGTCCGCTGGGATGACTTGGACGACGACGGCTCCAGGGAGGAATGACGTACGGCCGGCGACGGTCGAGCCGGCGTCGGGTCCACCGGTCTCTTCAGCGGTGTGAGCTCCAAAGTTTTGCAGGGAGGCACAGAAGACGACCGGCCGTCGGGTGCCGAATGGCGGGAACCCGACTTATGATGATGGTGATGGCGCTCCCCGGACTTCGTCAAGGCCTTAGAAGAAGAGGACGACAACGACGGCCTGGCGGGCTTGGCCTGAGAAGGAGGAGGCTTAGGCACCGCAGCCGGGGGAGGCTGAGAGCTGGCCCTGGAAGGAGAGCGGTCGGACCTAGAACCGGAGCTGCGGGACTCCGAAGCCCTGGACGGGGACCTGGAAGGGGCCTTCTCCCTTCTTTTCTCCGCGTGCTTGTGGGATTTGGATGACGATTCCCCCTTGGAGGACATGGTTTTTAATTTCTCCTCCAACAAAAAAGCCTGAAGAGCCTTCTGGCATCGGATCCTGGTTTGGCTGTTCAACCCCTGACAGAACGAACAGGCCCGGGTATCGTGGTCTGGGCCCAGGCACCTGACGCAGGCCGTGTGGGGGTCCTTGAAGGGGATCTGTTTCCCGCAAGCACACTTGGAGGGATAACCGGAGGTCGGAGAGGACATCAGCAACAATCTTGCTTGAAGAAAAAGGAATTCCCGGAGGAAAGCTCTGTAACCACGCGTCGCACGCTAGACTGACAACCAAGGGTCGAGACATGCAAGTCGACGCGGGAAAGAACTGGGCACTATGGGACCGCTTCTTATGTACCACGCCTGACGCCGGAGGCGGCGACGTCAATTGGGCGGCCCCGCTGAAGATAGCTAGCTAGAATTTTTCTGTGGGGTCCTGATGCCTACCGGCTTCAGTCCTAATGGTGTAACCTGCTGCAAGAGCTGTGTCTCGAAGTAAGATCCCTTTTTTCTATGAAAGGACTAATATCAACCCTTCTATTTGGAGTGCTTCTATTGTCTGGATTAGGTATCTCCCCCTGCTCTTCCACTGTGAATACTGAGCTGAAGTATTCATCCAGTATCCCTGCATTTTCACTGTTGCTCTCTGCCCAACCACCCTCTTCTTTATTCAGCCTCAGTATCCCTGCCTTAGTCTTTCTTTGCTCCCTCCTAATGTACCTATAAAAGGTTTTATCCCCCTTCTTAACCGAGTTGGCTATCTTTTCCTCAGTTTGGGCCTTTGCTATTCTGACTGCCTTCCACGCTTCCTTGTGCTTTAACTGGTACAGTTCTCTGTCCTGCTTCTTCTGTGTTTCCTTATACTTCTTGAATGTTACCTTTTTCTCCCTAACCTTCCCTGCCTCTTCTTTTGAGAACCATAGTGTTTTTTTTCTTTCATTTTGATTTATTTGCTTCACACAAAGGTTTGTTGCTTCTGTGATGGCAGTTTTGATGTTTCCCCATTGTTGCTCCACCCCACCTTCTCATCTGTTAGAGCTTTCCCGAGGCACTCTCCTATTTTGACAAAATCAGCCCTCCTGAGTCCCAGTACCTTCACTTTTATATGGCTTGACTCTACAGCTAAGTTTATTGTGAACCACTCTGTTTGGTGGTCACTTGTTCCCAGATGGCTACCCATTTCTAGATCCGAGATCCTCTCTCTGTCCCCATTTGAGAGTACTAGGTCTAAGATTGCTCCCTCCTGAATGGGTTCCAAAGCTAACTGTCTGAGGCATGCCCCCTGTAGGGCATCAAGCATGGCCCTGCTCTTGGATGTGGCTACAGCAAAGGTGCTCCAGTTAACATCTGGCACATTCTGGTCCCCCATCAGCAATATCTCCCCTTTTCCTGCCATCCTAAGGATGCCTTCTATGATTTCCTTGTCCATTTTCTCCTCCTGAGATGGGGGTCTGTATACAACCGCTGTACAGACTGTGGTGCCATTTCCAGTCTGTGCCCTTCAGAAACAATCAACTGCAACTCTGGCCCACCACCCCAGGGAGTGCCTTCCTTCCTTTCAGACACCTATTTCACAGAGGTTAAGTAACAGGTCTAGTCACAATGACTGCAAATATATCCCAGCTAGAGTTCCTCCCTGGGAAATGAAAGTTAAACTAAGAAAAGTCAACCCTAAAAACAGAATCAAAACTACTGACTTACACCGGCCCAAAAATTAATAATTCAGTTCAGTGTAGTCTATTAAATTACCTCCTTGATTTAAGGAAGTTGGTGGCTGCTTTCTCCCTCTCTCTCCCTCTCTAACACTGATCCCGGGGGACACCAGATATTATCTGGAAGAGTAGGAAAATTGCGTCACAGATCTTGACTGATTGGGTTCTGCCAATGAAGTATGCCTTGAACGAGTCAGTGGCTATGGGGATAGCACAACTGTTGATAGGGTGTCAAGAGGAGGGAGCGGGAGACTGTGTTGAAGGCTTTGGCCAGATCGACAAAACTGGCTGAGGTGATCTGGCCATTGTCCATTCCCATGAGCATAGAATCAGTGAGCCAAAAAAGGGAGGTGGTGGTGGTGGAGTGATTTTTCCTGAGGCCAGATTGCTAAGGGGTGATGAAAGAGAAGTCACTAAGGTAAGCAGTGAGCTGGGAGAGGGCTAGGTGTTCCTGAGGTTTGGCAAGGGTTGGGATAAATGAGATGGGGCATTAGTTACCAGGGGAGGTGGGGTCTCCGCCTTTGGGGAGGGGAAGGACTACTGCATGCTTACATAGGGAAGGTACTGATGCAGTTGAGAAAGATGTTTCAGATAACAGAGAGTGGGTAGGGGATGACAGGGGCTGAGAGGGATAGTAGTTTAGGGTCAGGTCATCTGGGGTGGAGCCTTTTGAAGGGTTGATCCCTAGTATGGCATTTAAGGTGTCATTGGGGAGACAGTAGCGAAGGAGAAAGAGGAATCGGAGGGGACTTCGTAGGCAATAGGTACGGGGAGAGGGAGGGGAATAGTTTGGTAGGGATTGGAGTAGCTCATCAGCACAAGTGGTGTAACAGGAGTTAAATTCAGTAGCTACTGCAACTGGATCAACAATGAGAGTGGTGTTTATCTTAAGTATAGTGGTAGGTAGGTAGGACTGGGGGAGTAAAGAGGGCATGGACCACTCTTCAGAACTTGGAGGGGGAGTTGATGTTTGTCACAAAGGTAGATTTGAAGTACTCTGTTTTGGCTAGCCTGGTAGCCTGTGTGCAGGCATTACAAAGTTTCTGATAAATAAAGAGCATGAGCTTCTGAAGAAGGGCTGGTTGGTCCGAAAGCTAGAGCACTTTGTGCTTGTTATTACATCTATGTTGGTCCATTAAAAGGTATCAAATCATTTGCTTTTGATAAATAAGAAGGTAATTTGAAAGCTGGGAGACTTTATGCCATTTCCAGGCCCAATCTCTAGTTCTCTGGCAGGCTAGCAATTCAGGTGTAATCCAGAGGAGGTGATGACCTCTATCTAACAAATGCACTTGAGCGATTTAGAATTATAATGAATTTATTATTAAATGTTTTTTGAGTAAGAAAGGGGCATGTTACATGATGCTAATAATAGAGGTCTTTGGAAAAAATATATATGAAATAACATACGAGTTTATTTAGAACTGTTAAAGGAATAATGCCTGACAGGGTGGGTGTCATGCTGGGATAACATCCCACTTCGAGTGGTTGGGCCCGAGGCCACCGGCCGAGGGCATCCAACACCTGAGAAGGGATGTTATCCCAGTATAACACCCACCCTGGAGGACATTATTCCTATTATACAATGGCTTATTGTTTTATAGTTAAAAAAATAATTTTAAAGAATGTTTTTGTTAGTGTGTAAAAATATTTTTGTTTCTCAAAAGAAAAAAAGTGCTCAGCAGCCTCATGCTCCATATCCTACAAAGAATCAGCAGGGAGGTTATGCCAGGATAACATCCCTGCTGTGACAGCCAAAAGACCAATCAGAAGCCAGGATTCTTTCTTGCTACTGTATAACATAATTTAATGGATATGAAGCTAACAGTTCCCCTCTATATTAGCTATTTGCTGCTTTTAATAATTACACCTTTTGTAGTGAGTATGCACTAGCTTTTTGTTTGACTGAATTTGTAACAGGTGTTTCAAATATTTTGTATATAAAGGCACTCTTGTTCTCACTAAGCCACGCCTCCAGAGGAAGGGTTTGTTACCCGAAGCACTGAGGCGAGGCATGTTGTTGTAATACTGCTTGGTATAATTCACGAACTAATAAATCTTGCAACGAAGTGAAATTCCATGGCCTGCGGCTCTTTGTGAATGTACTAAGCTACTTGGATGCATCAGATTGTTCGTGAAGTACCGATTTGAGGATTAAATTTAAAGTGCTAGTTTATGCGCAGTTTCTTCAGCTTGTTACTTGTATTGCTTTTGGGCTTGCTCCCCATTGCTGTGCAGACCCGATTTGTTGCCGCTGGCTCGCTGAGCAACTGTTTGCAATCATTTGTTTCTGTGTAAGACAGGGATGTGCGTCCACAGAGTCCTGTAGTGAGCAGGGTGCTGTACTGCTCACGCACTACAACTACCAATGTGAGAGCTGGAATTCAGGAACAATGGGGGACTGTCACAATGAAGGTGTTGTTATGACTTTCTCTTACTTTGTTTTAGGAGGGAGAACATAAAGTTATGTAGTGCTTTGCTTTTTTCCACCAAATTGACCAGTGTCAATGAAGCACGTGACCAACAGTTGCAGTCTGCATAGTCCACTGAAGATGAAATGGCCGTGTCATGATTTCTGCCCCTCATGTGGTCACCTGTGTGCCTGGACTTCATACAGTGATGTTACTGTGTAATAACATCACTGTTCCAGGCACCCACCAACCAATCAGAGCACAGGAAATTTCCTTTCCATTGTATAATATAGTGCAGCACATGAGTCTCAAAAGCTTAGAAAGTTTACACAGTTCCGTAACACAGAGAATACTAGATGGGCAACCATGCTGAACCAGTGTGTTCTGCCATAGAGAGAATATGATTCCCTGTGACCTCGAGAGCGAGGCTTAAGAGGTCCTTGGGAATCAGAGCCCCCAAGGTGGCAAACACACTGGTTGGGCATAGGGTTGCCCATCCAGTATTTGTTATATTGTATGGTGTCCCTTTGAATAATTGGATTTGCTTTTAGAAATTGTTATGCTTTTTATACTGTATATAGAAATTAAATTGTTCAGTGCCCCTTCTTATTTCTGGACATAGAGCTAGTTGCTATGGTAAGTTGTGTGGTTGCTAGGGACTAGACACCTTACATTAGTAGTGCACACTCCCATTGATTAACTAACAGGTTTGGGTGGTGTTTTCACACACAAAACATGGTGTCTGTAAGTCTCTGTTAGCGAGCGGAGGATCATGTCTATTTTCGTTAAGTTTTAATAAATATCTGGTTGATCCTGCATTTAGTTTTTTATATTGGAGGATTATATCTGGTTGGTCCTGCATTTAGGTTTTTACACTGGAGGGTTATATCTGGTTGATCCTGCATTTAGTTTTTCACACTGGAGGGTTATATCTGGTTGATCCTGCATTTAGTTTTTTACATTGGAGGGTTATATCTGGTTGATCCCACATTTGCAGGTCTGGTCGAGTTTCTATCTGTGCTGTTTCAGGGTTGGGTGGTTTAATCTGTTAGATCTTGCTGTTTGTAAGTGCGGCTCGTATGATTTTCAGCTGAGCTGGAATGCTGTTCTATCACAGAAGGGTAGAACAGCATTCCATCACTTTTACACTGTGGTAGAACAACATTTCAGCTCAGCTGAGAAACAGGTTAGAACAATGTTCTAACCATACACTATATATACACATATGTGTGTGTGTGTGCGTGTGTGTGTATATATCTATATATCTATATATATAAAAAATAATGGTAAGGGAACTATGCACAACAAAGCTGTGTTTCCATCGAGGGGGTTGATGACATTATAGACCTTGAGAGCAAAGCTTGAGCAGTCCCTATGATGTCATCAACCTCCCAAGATAGAAACATAGCCTTGCTGGTGCACAGTTCCCCATCTGTTATATTTTATATTAGTATATGGTTCCCACAAACTTTGCCAGTTCAATTTACAAGGATTTGTCTGTTTCTGTACCTTGTTCTCTCCTTTTTCTCCTGGTGCATGAGCTACATTATTGTCCATACCCCCCCCCCCGAGCACCAACATGAAGGACCAAGTTCCAGGTGGGAAGCTGTGCGGAGACACAGTACCCTTCCCCTCCCAATACTGTCTGCTATCTAATGTGATGCCCAGCACTCCCATGGAGAGAAGAGCTGTCAGATGACAGCTCAGTCCAGCTCCTCCCTTCCTCCCTCCCTCCATGCCAACTCCTAATGTCCCAGGATCATTCCCAATCCTGGGTCGATGGCACAGAGTGAGGTGTGGCATCTAGCCCTTCAGCCCTCAGTGCTACCAAGCTGGTCTAGTCCATATATTTTTACTGAACAAATATATGAAGTGTATAATATGAATCTGCAGCCTAGAAACTGCAAAATACTTTAAAGTCAATTTCACTCCTGTGTGTGGTATGGCATGAAAGCAACAGGATGCCAAACTGACAGTGACTGTTTCGGCTACACATATGATTCCATTTCATGATGGTTCACTGAACTAAAAATTTAGTGTATCTCACTTTTTCAAATTATAAAACAACATTTGTTATGTATTTTATTTACCAATCTAAAAAACTCACACATATAAACTTTTACCCATAATAAGGACATAAATAATTTATTAAAAAATAATTCACATAAAAAAAAAATGAAAATCATGTCACAGAGCAAAATCAGCACTTATTGCCAGTTCTACCTACATTTACAATTTAGCAAATACTTGAGAGCTAACTGAATGGGTTTTTCTGTAAGAAAACAGCTAGACTCTACTAACTATAGCATTCATAATCCGGTATGCTTTCTGTGCTTTTTTATGGTTGTGTGTAGTTTGATGAAATTAAAAGTTTTAAAATTAAAATACTTACTCATACTAGCTAGACCTGACACACATAGAAAACAAAAATACTGAATTAGAGCTATTTAGTCGCTGTTTTCTTCCAGAAACCTCACTCAGTTAGCTTTCAAGTAGCTGCTAAACTGTAAATGTAGCAATTTGCTCTCACTGGATAAGAAAAGTTACACAGCACTGTTGTTGTGAACTGATTCTAAAGCAGTGCTTGCTGCTGAGTCTATTGTCTCTGCTACATCACTGTTACATGAGACAGGATGCATTGTAGGAACAAGGAAAGCAATAAAAATGACTCGGATGGAGATACCCAGGAGTTGTAAAACTACCATAAAGCTAGCAGGCTAATTTAGGTATAACCCCCCACTGGCCCCCCTGTTCAACTAGCAGGGCTGCTTCTCTCACATGGCACCACCGAGAGGGATGGGGTAGTCACTATGAACATGTCCTGTGAACCCATACTTCTACTTCAGAGCCTGCCATCCTTAGACAGGCAAACCCAGTGTGGCAACTACCTTGCTCACACCTGGGGGGGACCACTGAGCAAGGGCATCAACCTGGGTCCCTGGAAGAAAACGTTTGCTCAGCATTATGCTAGGTTTGCACTTCCGGTGAGGGGCAACCAAGTAAATCCAGACAATGGAAGCAATAACTGTACTGTCCAAACCAGTCTGGGATTCTAGAGTGTGGCTTTTATTCAGATACACAGAGAATAAACAAAGTGAAGATGGACCCTCACAGGGCTACTCCCACTGGTAATGCAAATTACTGAGGTACAAAGCACACCACACACGCACACACATACAAACACACACATACACACACAGCGAACCCTGAGGTTCCAGATGGATTGGTACATACAGCCCAAACTGGTACACTTCCCTTCTTCCCCTTGACTTGGCACCCTGGCCAGTACTAGGACACTTTCCCATATTGCAAGAGGAATTACTGGTGGCTCCCTCGACCACCTCTAAGCACACTCCGGTTCACTGGAAATCCAAAATCTCACATCTGGGCGTTTTCCTCAGGCACTGGCCAAATGCACTGACAGAAAACAAAGGTGCCCAAACTGAACCTGGAGAGGTAAACATGGTTACTCCAGATGGGAGGGTCTCCCACCTTTTGCTTCCAATATTTATACTCACCCATTCATCTGGTTAACAACAACTTTTTCTCGGGTATTCATAGAACAAATTAATCTCAGGCAGCTTCACCACTCTCCAGGCTGGATCAGGGGAGTTCCCCTGTGTCCTGGAATTCCTATCACTCTGGGGATGAGGCACTGGAAAACCTTCTAGGAAAGGTCTCTACCACTTCACACTTGTCTTCTGTGTTCTTCTCTAGAGTGAGAACACACTACCCAATCTCCAGAGGTAGCTATCTGTCAGAGCCAAGTCTGAGGGGCTGCCTTCTGCAGCACTCCTCACTCTACAGACTCTCTCTTCAGACTCTCTCTCTCTCTCTCTCTCCAGACTGGCTCACTCTAACCCAACATTTCACTGCTAACCCCTGCAGCTAGCATTCCACTGTGGCTTATGCTGCTGCGAGAATTCTAAGGTGACATCATCACTTCAGCTCAGCTGAGACTGAAAACACAGTGTGAGAGTGTGAAATCCATTTAACTGGCATCTCACAAGTTGCCTCTCCTTGCCTGCCACTGATTCTAAGTAGGATTCTAGTAACCCCCCGGGAACAAGCGGGTTACATAGGAAAAACTCCTAATAGCAGACAGAGGGAAGGATCCACTAGGACTTCACACACAAATCAAAATATTCTGCACAGCATATGTTTTTGCAGATCTTGGGTGCACTACTCCTTTGCAGAGACTCTTATATAAAGTAAAAAGAGAACCAGCTCTGAAAACTCAATGAATATAATTATGAAACAGAAAAGGTATCGCTGTCAGAACAACAAAACTAGGCCATCAGCTTCTTTAAGTGTTGTTTAGAACTACAGTTTGTAAAGTCGTAAGCAACGTTCAATGTATAAAATAGTCTGTGATAAAACAAAGAAAGATTGAAAGACATCTGTAACAAACAATGAATTACTGTTTTAAAAACGTTACGGAGAGTAAAGCCTGAACACAGTAACAACAGTTAAAAAGGCAATGTAAGCCTTTATGTTTCAGGAACGTTTATGTTTCTGCACAATTCAGTTGCTATGTTTGAGCATCACCACAGGTGAAAATAATTAAAGGAGAAGAACGGAATTAAAGGTACAGCACATGATAAGTGCACTTTGTATGTAAAAGCTTGAAGATATGCTTAAACATAGAGATAAAAGTAAGAAACAATGGACATATTTTTATTCCAGAAGGCAGAGGCAACAATAGTCTTTCCTGCATTCTTTACTAGCTATGAGTGAGAACACCATAGCACACAAGGTATAAAAGGAAACTTAATTTACTGTATATTATTGGTAAATATAAGAACATGAAGCAAAAGATTGTAGTAAAGCATTGTTTATGTACACGCTCCCATTAAGGTAAACACACAGAACAGTGGGAAAAAAACTATCTGAGTGCAAAAATGAGCGGCAGAAAAGGCCAGGCAGCACTCTGTACCAAATAAGAAAAGGAAGCTGACTGGTTTATATAGTGCACACATATGAAACTGCATAACTATTTGAATACTGTAAAGATAAATAATGTTATGAATTTAAGAAATGCATGTGTACAGTGCATAAAGCAAGCTGTAGTGTTTGACAAGGTGAGTAGTACTGGGCAATACAGACCACCCAGGGGTGTAATGAGGCCCGATGTTGCAGGTGGAGGGCGTTATAGTCCCTGCTCATACTGACCACCCTGGAGGGCATTATTGCACTTAGAAAATTGACACTGTATCAGTTTTATATGGGATATGAAAAACTTATAAAAAAATAGTTAACAAATGCATTAATGATGATATTTAAATGTTTGTGTGATAAAGTAATCCGTCTCTGTGCTGTTGCATGTGTTCCCGGATTTGTTGTCCTGTTCCCCCAACAGGGATTCTCTTGTTCTTAACCCCCATACCCACCCCGCTCTCCAGATGAAAAGATTGAGTTTTTTCCAATAATACTGTGAAAAAAACTGTTGGACTGTACCTGCACAAGGGCTTAGAGGTACAGCAGTAGTTTGTGGACTGCACAGTGATCTACGGCACCGGCTGTAATTTCTTGTGAGCTCTGATCAGAAATACCTCCACATTTAGGTGTCAGTAAGTGTAAAATACAGATGAGGAGCACAACTGCATGTAAAAAAAAAAAAAAATCAGAAATAAAATAAAGTATGGATTTCTTGATCAGTTACTTTGTGGCAGTTTGCACATACCAATGACATCACACCCAGAAGTATGGAGAAAACAGAAGAAGGGTGTTGAGAAATTCATTTTTTTTTTTGTTTTGTTTGAGGAGGTACTGTATAGTGTTCCTTTTTCTTTATATTGATTGTGAGGGGTGAAATGTATTTGTCATGTAGCAAGAGTGCAGTGGAGCGAGCATTACAGGCAGCACCACGTGGTTCATCAATGCAGAGATCAGGAAGTATTTCTGGAGACATGCACTCCTGTGTAGGTATGGTGGAACTTTTTTTATAATACTGTATAAGTCCAAGAGGGGCTCATATTTCTCGCTAAGTGAGGGAATAAAATGGCACGGATTTCAAATTAAATTGGGTTGTTTTGTCCAATAGGGAAGCAAGGTGGGCACAAGGCTAAGGTGTGTGGGTGAATGGGCATTGGGGCTGGTGCTTTTATTTCCTGGGCATCTACTAAAAGTTAATGTACCTCTTGGCAAGGGAACTAGACAATCAGATGCCAGGAAATAAAAGGTCAATTTTCCAAAAGGAATTAGACCAGTAGTATAATTTATTTCTCTGAATATTAATTTTGAATATAAAAAATGAAAAAGAAAGTACACGTAAAATGCATCTGATTTTATCCAATAGTCCCCCAGATGAAACCATTCCGGCAAAATGTTGGGGTATGTAAAATCTGAAAGAAAAATAAAGAATTTTGATTTTTGAAAATTCAAGTGGTGTTGAGTACCTGTTTTGGGGACTAGAGCTGCCAAACCTCTCTTTGACCATGACTTTCCAAATACAGGCAAGCTCCACTGAAACTAACTGAAAAACAGGCAAGTGATTACCATTGAGAGCCCCCCCCCATTTCCCCAAATAAATTCCCACGACCAAGTGGTCTTCATTGCAGAGGCGGACCTGGACATTCTTGCTGTTACCAAGATATGGTACAGAGGGATCCATGAATGGGATATAGCCATACTAGGTTACACTCTACTTACAAAAGACAGGGTGAGGAAAACCGTGGAGGGGTGGCTAGCTATGTTTGGGAGGGAATTAAAGCAACTAAAGTTCAGGAAATGCAGGAGAGAGCAGAAGCACCATGGGTCACCCTGGAGATGGGAAATGGCACCACAATTCACACTGGCATGATCTGAAGACCTTCAGCACAAGGGGACGAGATGAACAGGGTACTAGTGGAACCCATCCAAAAAATGATAGACAAAGGTGAAGTGCTGCTGGTGAGAGACTTCAATCTGCCTGATGTGGATTGGAGCACTCAGGACGCAGCCACAGCCAGGGGCAGAGACAACCTGGATGCTCTGCAGGAGGCATGTCTCAAGCAGCTTGTGGTGGAACCCATTAGAGAAGGAGCAATATTGGACCTTGTACTTATCAATGGGGACATAGTCACTGCTGTAATGGTGGATAGACACCTGGGGTCTAGTGATCATTGCACTGTGTGGTTCAATGTGATAACAGTGGTGGACTCAAACCACATGAAAGCAAGGGTCCTGGAATTCAGATGGGTCAACTTTGCAAATATGGGGCAATGTCTCAAGGAAACCCTGGTAGGAGAAGAAGAAGGAGATGGTGTTGAGAAACAATGGACTAACCTTAAGGGAGTCATAGCAGAGGCAACAAGCCTTTGTGTTAGGCAATTAAGCAAAACAAAGAGAAAGGAAAAAACACTATGGTTCTCAAAAGATATGTTTGGAAAGGTAAGAGAAAGAAGGCTAGTTTTCAGATGGTACAAGGAAACACACAGGGGACTACAGGGACCTGTATGTGTAAGAGCAGAGGGAGCGAGGAAAGCAGTCAGGAGCACAAAGGCGCAAACAGAGGAAAAGATATCCCAGCCAATTAAGAAAGAGGACAAGATCTTTTTTAGATACATTAGTGAGAAAGAAGACCAAGGGAGGGATTGTGAGGTTAAAAAGGGAGGATGTGTGAGGAGGGGGACCTAGAAAAAGCAACAATCCTGGACAAAAATTTTCATTCAGTATTCTCAGTAGAAAGGGAAGGAGAAGAACCACTATTGAGTGATAGAGGCACCAATGGCAGAGAGGTTGGTACCAGCCCATCTATGGAGGCAAGAGTCATAAAGGAACTCGAGAATCTAAAAGAGGATAAGGCCAGCTGGGATACATTCCAGAATATTAATGTAACGCGCCCCTACAAATGGGGGTTCCAAAATACCTTTCTGGGCTTGCCTAATGCCCTTTGCCAGGCTGGTGTCCTGTGTCTAAATAATTTTCCAGAGTTTCATGTGAGTGCACTGTTATCCTCCGTGCCTGCCACTTTAAGAAGTGCTATTCTCATAGGATATAATTAATCTGAGTAGGGGCTGAGTGTTTCTAGGCTGGACTGCAGTGCTTTTGCTTCCTTCTGCCATCACTATTTGTGGAGAGGAAGCTCTATCAAGAAATGTGAGTGTTTGCTGCTTATCTTCTTCAATGACAATGATACTGTAGTTTGTCTAACCTGCCTTCTTTTGCAGCATGGGCTTTCTCTGTTTGCACCACCATCTTGGTTTTGAACTGCCAGTTTGCATCAGTCAGTGCCTTTGGGGGCTCTAAAATGAAGCCTGCCCCCAGGGCTCTTATGGGAGTGAATTTCTGTAGGAATTGTAGTTTTTGCATTTTGGCACCTAAATGGACCTGAAGGGGGAGAACTTGCTTTGACAGACAGATGGATCAACCAACCGAACCATTTGGATCACAGGGAAATCCCAGAGCACCTGCAGCAGTGGATCAGAAGTGAGTAGGAGCTGGAAGAGTGGAGCAGCTCGAGCATGGGGTTTCGGCCAGAAAGCTGAGTCTGGCCTGCCTGCCTCTAGCTATCCCTCATGGAGAGATTTGTGCAACCTTAATTCGGATTTTTCTCTGAATATTTTGCTGTACCCTAAATAGTGGGTACAGTGAGTCAGTCTGTAGTAGGAGTTGAGAGTGAGAGGAGCTTGAGTTTTCGAGCAGCTGCTCCTGCATAGTATGCAGGGGAAATTGGCGGGAAGGCCGTGTCTGGCCTGCCTGCTACCATCTTCCCAAGTGAAGAGAACTGTAAACCTGAATTAGACTTTATCCGAACCTGCGACTTTCAGCATGAATTGTGACTAATTTCACCAGAAGTGGGACCGAAGATTTGCTTTGAAGCGATCGGCCTATCAGGACTTCCATCACAACCACAGAGCATACAGTTTGTGCACAAACCCTTCAGTATTGCAACCGGACTGTCATCCGAACTGTGGTATTTCTTTACTGTTACTATAAGTGTGCTAGATGTGGACAGTGGGTTGCAATTTGGTTCCCAACTGATTGAATGTGTCCCGCTTGCTGGAAGCGGTATCCAGTAAATCTAACTGGACTAAATCCATTTCTTCCACCTAGTCTGGGCCTCAACACCTTGGCCCAAACCTCCGCTCATGCTGCAGAGTGTTGATCAATGAGACCCCCGCCCAGGGATTGGGCTCCCTGTTCAACAAGATCAGACAGGAATGACACCACGGTGAATTGTGTGGGCCTTGTTTCTCCTGGCAAACCAGCACTTCATCCTGAGGTCTTCATTTAGTCGATCCTGTAACCTGGTCAGGGTATCGTGAGTAAACCACAGGGGTAGCTCCCTGCACCCAAATCCCGATCAAAGTGTGTCATCTGATTTAATTGTTTTGATTGATTTTTATGAACTGAGCCCCAGGCTCTGGAATACAAATTGTGGGTTAAAGTGCATGTTGTGTTTTCTTCCCTAAGGGCCCCAACAACAGCTGCAATGCCGGCCTACCTAGAGCAATGCTTCAGGTTATCCTGTAAATCTAACTGGGTATCCAGAGTGTGTGTAACTGTGATAGACGGACTCTTAGAGATGTGCATGCTTAACCCAATTTAATCAGTACTAGAATCAAGCACCAGATTACGCCCCTTCCTTATTCATGTAACCCAATAAATCAGCTCCATGCATTTTTGCAGTTAACCTGGCTATTGTGTACCTTTGTGGTGGGAATACTGTATTGCTATTGTTTTTCCCATTTGTAGGACTTATTTTGCAAGGGGTCTCCAGGGCCGAGCCAGCTAATCCAGCCCTGGTGGTAAGTGTATTAAGTGTGGGACTGACATTTTATCCTAGTGTAAACTGCAACTGTGTATTTACTAAACAGCTTAGGCCACTAGATGGGAAAGAGGGGGGTAACAGTGTCCCAGAACGCTGTATCCACAGCAGTTACGCTACCATTGACCCTGTCCTCTGGGTGGAGGCACCCATTCTTGGGACCTCAGGTCCCTCAACCTGCACTTATTCATGCAGGCAGAGGTACTATCCCTTGGGGTAGTGCCACCTAGAGGTTATATTAAAATAACTTAGAGAGGTGTTGGCAGCACCACTAACAGCTCCATTCAACAAGTCACTAGACAGGGGTGGTTCCAGAAGAATGGAGGAGGGCAAATGTAGTCCCTCCCCATAAAAGTGGGAACAGGGATAAGGCTGGCAACTATAGGTCAGTCAGACTGACCTTGGTGGTGGGGAAATTAATGGAGCCAGTGCTAAAAGAAAGGCTTGGCATATTTGAATCCAGCGGAGCACAGGATTCAAGGCAGCATGGATTCACAACAGGAAGGTCTTGTTAAAAAAATCTGGTAATATTTCTTGACTGGATGACCAGGGAAGTAGATCAGGGAGGAGCAGTGGATGTGGTCTACCTAGATTTCAGCAAGGCCTTTGACACTGTCCCACACAGGAGGCTGGAAAATAAGTTGGGCAGCCTGGAAGTGGGTCCCAAGGTGGTAAAGTGGGTCAGAAACTGGTTGAGTGACAGAACACAGAAGGTGGTGGTAAATGACGTTAAATCCGAGGAGGTGGTTTGACCAGTGCGGTGCCACAGGAATCAGTGGTGGGGCCAGTCCTCTTTAATGTTTTCATAAGCAACCTTGCAGAGGGGCTGGAAGGGAAGGTATGCCTCTTTGCAGGTGACATCAAGATCTGCAACAAGGTTGACATTCTGTGGGGGGAGGGGTGGAATATGAAATGACCTAAACTGCTTGAGGTGTGGTTGAGTGTGGCAACTAAGATTCAATGCAAAGAAGCAAAAAATGATGCATCTGGGGAACAGAAATCCGAGGAAGTAGTTCAAGATGGAGGGAGAGGTACTGATGGCCACCAGTCAGGAAAGGGACCTGGGGGTAATCATATCTGATGACCTAAACGTAACCAAAGAATGTGAGAAGGCTGTGGGGACAGCCAGTGGGATCCTAGAGTGCAGAGGGAGTGGTGTCACCAGCAGAAAGAAGAGGTGAATATGGCACTGTACAGTTCATTAGTGAGACTGCATCTGCAGTACAGTGTCCAGTTCTGGAGGCCACATCTCCAGAAAGACATAGATAAAATAGAGGCAGTCCAGAGGAAGGCAACAAGAATTGTGCAAGGACTGCACCAAAAGTGATATGAGGAAAGACTAGAGGACATCAATATGTATTCCTTGGAGGAGAGGAGAGAGTGGGTATATGATAGAGACATTTACTGTAAGTACGTTAGGGGCATAAACAAGGCACAGGTGGGTAGCATCTTTCAGTAAAGCAGCTGAGTGCCATATTGCCCTAGGGGGTGATTAACTTGGACATTAATGTAACCCTCATAGTTCATTATTGCTATTATTATAAATGGGCTGTGATTTCATGCAGGTTTGCAGTGTTTGTTAATTTCAGATACTCACAATTATTGACGTAACACAATCCCTCTGCCAAAATGTTCACATTAGAATTGTAAGAGAAACACATCACAGACTCATGTTACGCTGCAGCAAATTCACAGCCACTGTTGATCATTCAGTGACTGCCAGCACCTGATTTAATTTTTGTAACTCTGCCCACTCCAATAATCTGCCACACAGGAGACTGTGAAGTGCACTCCCTCCCCTCTCGCCCGACAGGGATCTCTCTCTCCCAGTGCCGCAGCACCACATCAGGCTCTCGTGATCGGCCACACAAGGGACAGTGAAGTGCACTCCCCCACTGACAGGGATCTCTCCCCCAGTGCTGCAGCACCACATCAGACTCTAGTGATCTGCCACACAGGAGACTGTGAAGTGCACTCCCCCCCCTAACAGGGATCTCTCCCCCAGTGCCACAGCAGGCTCTAGTGATCTGCCACACAGAGGACTGTGAAGTGCACTCCTTTCTCTGACAGGGATCTCTCCCCAGTGCCACAGCACCACATCAGGTTCTAGTGATCAGCTACACAGGGGACTGTGAAGTGCACTCCCCCCGACAGGGACCTCTCCCCCAGTGCCACAGCACCACAGCAGGCTCTAGTGATCTGCCACACAGGGGACTGTGAAGTGCACTCTCCCCCTCGACAGGGATCTCTCCCCAGTGCCGCAGCACCACATCAGGCTCTAGTGATCTGCCATACAGGGACTGTGAAGTGCCCTCCCCGACAGGGATCTCTCCCCACTGCCGCAGCACCACATCAAGTTCTAGTGATCAGCCACACAGGGGACTGTGAAGTGCACTCCGCATGACAGGGATCAATCTCTCAGTATTGCAGCACCACTTGTGGCTGTCTTGTAGTTTATACTGATTAGTTCCTTGCATATCGGTGACAGGTAGTGGTAATTCTACATGGGTAGGTGCCTTTTTACATAAATACTGAATACTTTACAAGTGTGTTTTTAAAGTAATAGCTCCTTTCTTAAGAAAAGTCAGTTACGGACAGTTGTACAACAGTGTAGCCACAGTCAGAGGCTATTCAGAATAGAATGTCAGTTGCACTCTCTCACCCCCCAAAATAAAAGCAGCATTGTTTCACTGGCACTCACATTCCAACTTCAACTTCCAATATTATAAATGTATTTTTATACACAGTGTAAACTGACAGTCTTTTCTGAATAACTTCAGTTAAGAGTCTTGTTTCATTGTGTACAACTGTCTGTAACTACTGCCTCAAAATAAACTACATAAAAATATACAGCTTGTAAAGTCTTTACAATTTATGTAATAAGCCACATACCAAGGTCGAATTACCACTACCTGATCTCTCAAAAGATAACCAAGAAACTAGTCGGTATAAACCAAAAGACAGCCTGACCACAGCGTGAGTCAGGAGTCTGTGACATCAGTACAGCTCTGCATGCACAGGACTCTGTTAGAAAAAAATAAAAAAAGGAGCTCCCATTTACAGATGAGCTCAATCTTTCAAACCGTCATCAGGTATATCATGCAATGCCAAAACTCGGTATCCTGACACAAGGGATACCGAGCATACCCTCCCGGCCCACAGGAGACTGAACAACTTTTGAGAATGACAGCTTACAGTATGCAAGCCCCTTGGTCAACAGTGTCAACCAAAGTGTGCCGTGCACTGTCAGTCACTGACAGCTCAGTCGGTGAGCAGCCATGAAGGGATCCAGAGGACTATGCTGGCCGCATGTTTACTGGCCACGTTGGGACAGGGGAGCAGGGTGGGATGTGGGTGCTTCAGTGGGTGTGGGGGTGGGGCAGCCACTACACTATGGAAAAGAGGGCCTGGGAGCAATATTTTGTTCTGTGTCACATAGGGATTGATATGTGGGGTGCATTTTAATGTTAACAGGTGGGCTATGAGGAAATATTTTATTTTACTTTAGATGGGGATCATAACAGGAAGGGGGGCACCAGAATACTGGTAAGTGGGCAATGGGGAAATATTTTATTTTATTTGAGATAGGGATTGTGATGGGGAGGGAGGACACAACATTACAGAGAAAGGATTCAAGAGGGATTTTCTTTGATATCGCATGGTCCTTGGGATGGTGAGGAGGGACACTACACAATGAAGAAAGGGATCAGCCAGGATTGTCATATGTCACAGAAGGATCATATTGGGGGGACTCTACAATTTGGAGTGAGGGGCAATACGGTCACTGTTTTGGGGTTCTGGGATGTGAGGGGGTGCCACTAGACTACCAGGAAATATGGTTCCTGTTTACTGTGATACCATCAAGGTTTGGGTTGGTGGGGGCTAGCCACCCAGGGGTTGGTGGCTGCTGTCCTGCTATATGCAGCACAGCAGCCCACTTGTGGGTAGCTACCAGTTACACATGCTTTTTACATGCCTCTTTGCAGCACATGTCAGAGATGTGCAGGCAGATGTGCCGCACATCTCAGCTGAATATAGAGATGTGCCGCATACTCATGGGCACACCCCCAGGAGATGTGCCACATGCATTATTGCTGTGCTTCAGCACAGTTAGAGTTGTTTGGTGCATCTCCAACCTTTGAATATAATGGCAGCAGTGCATTTCTTGCATTGTGCTGGTGCATCTTCTTTGAAAATGTCCCCCTACGTATCTATGTTTCTGTGTAAAAGTTGCAACTGTGAACTCCAACTAAATGTTTAAGTCAGAGATCCAGGTGCAACCTTAGATCCTGTATTATCCTTTGAGGCCTTAATAAATACATTTTAAAAGGTAACCTATCATCTTAGAACACATTGTATAAATTTATAAACATCTCACTTTGGATGCAGAGAAAATGCTGATGTACTCTCCCTGTTTTTCCATACACAGAACTATTATACAGCAATGGTATTTTGTCTGGTCTAATAAACAACTCTGTCAATAAGTTACAGCTAGTTATGAATTCAGCTACTCACACTGTAACTGGAACAAAAACATTTGCTCACATCTGTCCCACTTTTAGTATACCTTAATTGGTGCCTTGTAGAATAAAGAATTCATTGTTAAATTCACTCATGGACATAAAATGTTACAAGGAACAGGTCCAGATGATGTAAAGAAGTTATTGTATGTTTATCGTTTCATTCAGGGTCTTTGTTCTGGAAATCATTGCCCTTTTTTTTTCAGTTTCAAAAGAAAATGAAGATGGTAGGAGGTTGTTCTGTTAGTGTCAAGGCAAGTATATTATAGAACTCCTTACCAGAGTATATAACATCAACGGCCTCAATAATTATTCTCCTCAGATTAAAGCATTTTTATTCAAAATTGCTTTGATGACTCAGTGTATGATGTATTTTGTATATTTTCAAGGTACTTTGATGGTAAACTGTGGTGCTATATGACTATACATGTATTATAATGTCATATATGATGCATCTGTCAGACACTGATGGTAGACTGGGGTGCTATATGACTATATGTGTATTATAATGTCATATATGATGCATCTGTCAGACACTGATGGTAGACTGTGGTACTATATGACTATACGTGTATTATAATGTCATATATGATGCATCTGTCAGACACTGATGGTAGACTGTGGTACTATATGACTATACGTGTATTATAATGTCATATATGATGCATCTGTTAGACACTGATGGTAGACTGTGGTGCTATATGACTATACGTGTATTATAATGTCATATATGAT
Source organism: Neoceratodus forsteri (assembly GCA_016271365.2). Lineage (NCBI taxonomy): Eukaryota > Metazoa > Chordata > Ceratodontiformes > Ceratodontidae > Neoceratodus > Neoceratodus forsteri. The sequence continues at coordinate 405,702,210 of CM057457.1, forward strand.
GCATCTGTCAGACACTGATGGTAGACTGTGGTGCTATATGACTAAGTGTATTATAATGTCATATATGATGCATCTGTCAGACACTGATGGTAGCCTGTGGTGCTATATGACTATACATGTATTATAATATCATATATGATCCATCTCTTAGACTATTACTGTATTTCATATACCACACAGTGCCTTGAGCATGCTTATGGAAAGTCACTATAAAGTGAATTATTACTTGGTTTACTATTATCCATATAATGCTGCTTGTATCATCACTTCTTACACCACTCTTCTACTTAAAACCTTTTTCTTGCCATCATTTTCTCTCACGATCATAATAATTCACTCCTCTCTTGACTTCCCAAGTCTTTCCTCTTTTGTTTATTAAACAGATGCCTGCCTATCCACTCCCGGAATAAAGACCCCCCCCCTTTAGCCAATCCCTTGTCATGTCTATCAACTCTCAGTTCTGTTCCATAGCCACTATAAAACTGACTTGTTTCTTTAAAAATTAGCCTTAGCTTTACACATTTGTAACTTTCTAACATCTCCACTACCTCCCTGTAATCCCACACTTCCTGCCTCTTTAGCTCTACACTTGGTTCCCCTGTTTATCCTAACCTCCTTCTCAACAGTAGTTAGACAAATCCCACACTACAAACTCATTATCTGGCCATCTACTTACTGCTGGGAGTGTCTTGAGTGTCTTCAAAATGATTATTCTGCTGTACGGTCTCCTTCCCCTCCACATCACCACGTGGGCATTCCTCATCCATCTCAAACAGCAGCAGTTTGCTTGTATTAACAAACTTGTAACAAAGTAACTTTGGGAGGTTGTATCCTGTACATTGAAAAGAGCAAACACTGGTTAATATAAATGTCATTTATTATCAGAGCTAGACAAAGGTAAAAAAAAGATGCTACAGGGAATTTCTGAATTGCACCTGTAGTTGCTTATACTTAAAAACTGACAAATGACGGTTCATAACTGCATCAGCATTCCATCACAAACTGCACATAAAGACTGGCCAATATGGAAAATATGCAGGTTCAACAGGACTGCTTACGGGTTGCAGTGGATGTTGATGCTTTATATAGCAATGAACCATATGGGGGGGGGAATAAGGCTGTACAATTTTTTTTCTAAAAGACAGAATGGAAGTTGCAAAGAAAAAAGAGAATAGTTATGTGAACTGTCTGAAACTGTGTAGAAAAAAACTATTTTCTGTTTCTAAAAACAACAGTACTTCTGAAGAAAAGGGAAGGCTATGGGATTATGTTTTCCCTTGGCATAGCCAATCTGTATATGGGCAGTCAAGGCTGTATTGAGGGCATGGTCCTAAGGGCCTCTCTCCCCAACATTCAGAGTCTTAGGCCTTCTGAATGCACTGATGCTTCTACCAAGCGATACTGAGACTAACCCTGGTCAGCCAGTTACCAATATCACCCTAGCCTCCCCCTACAACGTGCACTGGATGTCATCCAAGAGCCTAAAAATAGCCCACATGAACTTCTGCAGCCTCCTCCCAAAAATTCATGAAGTACAGGGATGGATGGCTCTCTAGAAACCAGACATATTGGCTTGTTTCTGAAACCTGGCTTAAGCCACACACCATGCTGCATAAGGTTGCAGTCCCTGGCTACAATTCCTTCCAGAAGGACCAGGAGGGCAAAAAAGGGGGTGGGGTACTCATTTACGCAAGGGATTCGCTAGATGTGGTTATAGGCCCCTTCCCTGGCTCTGGCCTTGCTGGTTGCAAGTTTGTTTTCGTAAGAACTACCCTTAGCCAAGTAAAACACCTTACCATTGGCTACCTCTATAACCCTCCTTCGGTGGCCCAACAAGCCCTGGAGGCCCTGACCAAGGCTCTGACTGCTAAGGCTTCCTCTGAACTTCTAATCCTGGGTGTCTTCAACCAAAACTGGGCCCAGGACACGGAGCAGGCCCTCAAAGCCTCATTCCTAGAAGCTAACCTGGAGCAAGTTATCACTGAAAAAAACAAGGGCTAACTACAAAGCTGGGAAGCATACGACCCTAGACTGGGCACTGGTATCTCACCCCTCTAACATTCTGGTGGATGGCATCATGGCAGATGTCTTGGGTGACCACTCGCCTATGTTCTGTATTTGGAAGACTGGGTTGCCCCGGGTTCCTTCTAGGATAATTACCACTAGACACTACTCCAAATTCTGTGCTGACGCCTTCCATGAATACCTTGGCAACCTGGACTGGGGCCCTATATAGCACCTCCCCAGCCTTGGATGAAGCCCTGGAGTACTTCCAGAACTCCTTCATCTCTGCAACAAACCTGTTTGTCCCATTTAGGAAACTTTGGGCCAAAGGCAGCTGCCACAAATGGATCACCCCAGAGCTCAAATCTCTGATGGTGCGTCATGACAAGGCTTGGAAGAAATACAAAAACTCTGCCCTGCCTGCGGACTTAGTCTCCTAAAAAACCCTAAGAAACCAGTCCAAATGAACCAGAAAGAGGGCAAAAAGAGAGTGTCAAACACCTCCAGAAAACAAATCTTGCCAACCCAAAGTCCTTTTTGTCCCACATCAATGACCTTATAAAAGGCAATGGCAAACCCACCTTTGTACCTATAGAGGTCAATGGCCAGATGCTGGATTGGTGTCTTGATATTGCATCTGCCTTCAGTGGGCACTTCACTAACCTTGAAAGCTGCACAACAAGTCTCCCACCTCCCTCCTATGAGCTCTTGGGGCAGAAGGCGTCTTTTCTCCTCCCAACCACTCATTCACCTGAGGTTAGTCAAGGTCAAGGAGGTGCTTCCCTCCTCAAAACTGTCAAAACCAAAGGCCCCGGTGGGCCTTATGAACTAAACCCAAGGCTGTTAAAGGCAGCGGCACCTGCCTTTGCATTACCTGCTACTTGGCTTATTAACAGATCCCTTCTTAGTGGATCCATGCCCCATAACTGGAAGCTGCCCTACTTGCTCCCCATCCACAAGGGAGGTCCCAGAGAACCCATTGACAATTACAGACTAATCTCGCTTCGCTGTGCCCTAGCGAAAATACAGGAAAAGTTAGTCTACAACCAACTGTGTGACTACCTTGAGACTAACCAGTTGCTAGCTCCTACTCAACATGGCTTTAAAAGAAGTCAAAGTGCCTGTACAGATTAAAATCACAACAATTTAACAATAAATTACACTCATTAAAATGAATAACAGACTGAGAATTTTAACTATTTAAAAATGCCTGGTTAAACAAATAAATTTTTAATGCAGTTTTAAACGTCTCAGTGGTCAGACACATACAAACATACAAAACTGCCAGCAGAAACAGACCTTTCAGTCTATTTAAGTCTGCCCGAGTATACAGCTAGCACCCTATATTGCAGCTGCCCCAACCCCCTCCCTATCTGTCTGTCTCCCTGTTGGATTAGGCACTCTCTAATCTGACGAGGTAGAGAATTCCACAGGATCAGGGCCATGAAAGCATAGGATCTCTTCCCTGAGGTCTTCAAACAGACCCTGGGAATCTCTAGCAATCCCTCATCAGTGGAGCAGAGTGGGTGAAGAGGGCGATAGAAACACAGGAGGTCTTGCAAGTAACATGATCCCTGTCCATGTAGGGCCTTATACGTCAAAAACCAACCTTGAAGGTGATCCTCCACCACACGGCAGCCAGTGCAGCCCATGAAGCAGAGGCATGACAGGCAACGCTGTCAGGTTAACAACAACCTTGCACACGTCTCAGCACCAGCTGCAGGGGAGGAGGTCCACCCCAGAAGCCCTAGGAAGAGCATTGCTGTAATCAAGGTGGGAGGTCACAAAGGCATGGATCAACATAGGAAGTTCACCTGCTGGAACAAGGTATTTCACCCAGGCAATATTCCTCAGGTGATAAAATAAGGACTTGATGACAGCAGACACCTTAGATTTAAGTGTCAGCTTGTTATCAAAAACAACACCCATGTTCCACACCTGTTCAGAGGACTGCAGATGAATGCCCCTAGCATATGTCCAGAGGACTGAACATTGGAATGCCTCACTGTCCTGTGACTTGGATCAATGTCCAACACCTCAGTCTGTTTTGGGTTCATCCTTAACCAGCTGGCACTCATCCAATCTTGGATTTTGGTGAGGCACGTATTAAAGATGGAGACAGTATCTTTCTGATCGGGTGCAAAGGACATGTAGAGCTGAGGGTCATCTGCATAACCATAAAAAATCAGCCCATACTGCCTTATAATGTCCTCTAGTAGGAGTATGTCCACCGCAAATAACATGGAAGATAGCATGGAGCCCTGCAGAACCCCACAGGTCGGGGAGAATGGGGTGGAGGAAAAAATCTCTGACACCACTCTCTGAAACCTGCCTGTGAGGAAAGAATGGAACCACCTGTAGACTACACCAGATAGTCCACAAATTGACTGCAAGCGCTCCAGCAAAATCCCATGGTCCGTGGTGTCAAATGCTGTAGAGAGATCAAGAAGAACCAAGACTGAGCGGCTCTTCCAATCTCTCACCACCAGGAGATCATTTAGCACCCGAACTAGTGCCCTCTCTGTACTATGGCCCTTCCCAAACCCAGACTGAAGAAGATCATGGACATTGACGGTGGTAAGATGGTTTTCAAGTTGCAATGTGACTACCTTCTCTATAGCCTTGCCCACAAAGGGCAGATCAGAGATAGTCTGTAGTTAGCGAGGCAGTCCAGGTCAAGGGAAGATTTCTTCAAGAGGGGAATCATGTCAGCCTCTTTTAAGAAGTCAGGAACACCCCCTTTTTTCAATGAACTCCAGACTATCTCAGCAAGGACTGGTCCCATGACCTTCACACACTCCACCAGGAGGTGGATCAGGATTCAAACTACAGTAAGTCAGTCACACACTCTGGATAAACATTACAATGTCAGTGATTGCCAGCCGGTCAAAGTTAGACCAAACAGACTGGGTGCTAGTGACATCCCACCGCTCTACTCATTGGAAGGTGCTGAATGGCTCTCCAACCTGATGGTGGCAATCTTATCTGCAAAGAACTGAGCAAACTCATTACACTTAACTTGTGAAAAAGCTCTCAGATTCTGAAAGCAGGCTGGATTGCACAGCCTGTCAACAGATCGCAAGAACTGAGCTGGTCAATTCCTTGCAGTGGCAATCTCCCTGGACTGGAACTCTGCCTTCTTATGGGAGATGGCCAATTGATAGTCCCCATAATGGGACGCCAATTTCAGTCTGTCATCCACCAGGCCAGATTTCCACCAGCAATGTTCAAGCCTTCACCCTACTCATCTCAACTCCTTTAAAGTCCAATCATACAAGGGGGACTGAGGTAGAAGAGTGAGTGGGCAACAAGGATAGGATCGATGGAATCCAGGGCCCTCAGCACAGCATTATTATAATGCTGTACCAGGTCACTCAGATCCTCATATCCCAATGGCATACTCGATTGGTCCAGTACCACCATTAGACCAGTAGGGGGAACATCCCTTAAAGGGCAGTACCAGACCATCTCCACAGCAGCAGATCTATGGGGGTGCAGAACTGAACCCTATGGTGTGATGGTCAGACAAAGTGACTGGTTCCACCACCAAATCGGAGACCGCCATCCCTAGGAGGACTACTAAATCCAGAGAGTGTCCACACTTATGGGTAGCAGTGGTAACCACCTGTGTGAAGCCCAATGAGATCATCAGTTGGAGGAAGTCTTGCCCAAACTGCAATAGTTCACTGTTGACCCAGTCACTGAAGTCACCAAGGGCCAAACACCTAGGTGACTCCAATGCTAAGCTGATGATGAAGTCTGAGACTTCCTGAAGGAATACTTTCTCATCACCAGGTGGACGGTAAATGAAAAGTATCCTACAGCCCACACCTGCACCCAGGATACACTCAAAGGATCTGGTCGTCCCCACAGGCACATCTACATGGCTCAGTTGTGCCTTAAAACAAATGGCAACACACCTGCCCCTGAGATCCAATCTCGGTCAGTTTATCACTGAATACCCGGCTGGCACAGCTGCCTCCAAAACAGGACCAGCATTTTCATCCAGCCAGGTCTCAGAGATGCATGCCAGGTCTCATGTTCCAAGAAGATCAGCAATAATTGCTATCTTGTTCTTGATTCACCTGGCATTGTATAGCACTGCCCTAGCTGGATGGGTAGCCACGGGAGAGTGCATCATTTGCCCAATCAAAGTGGAGCCCATGGGTATGGCAACCAGGCAGGGAGGACCCCTTTCCTGGACCCATTTTGTCCCAGGGTTCCTCCTGGTACCCACCACCCCATTCTGTTTATCCCGCAAAGCCCCCCCCCAAAAAGATCAGGATCCCTCCACCCCCTCCAAGCTATCCCCAAGGCCTGAAGACACCTATAAACCTCAGGGGAAGAGGAAGGCATAAAAAAGGGAACAGGTCAATAAGCCTGGAGGGGGGAGTACTGCCTGATCACCCAAGAAGACTTCCAACACATACTGACAACCAAACAGGCAGCAGTATCAAACCAAACGAAACAAACAGAAATAACAATACACAGATAAAACCTACTCCCAACCACCCTCCAAATTAACCACCAACAATACAAAAAAAATCAAGTACAATCCCCAATTTAACAAGTCCCAAGAATAAAACTGAGTTAAGAGTTCTTAAATATTAAAATAGACTAGTCACTGATGAGTCCACATGAATTCTCACTTCAGTGGGTGAATTTGTGAGGACGGTCTCAGAAATAAGTCCATCTCTCACTTGGACTCACAATAAAATACAGAATACAATTTGCAAAATTAAAATTAACAGTCACAATATTTGAAGGAGAAGGCACTCTCATTGCCTTCAGCCAAAATGAAAAAGTTATTCACAAAATGTTCACAACTTTCAGCAAGAAGTAGAAGATTGAAGGATCTCTTGTCAGGGTAAGGAAAGTATTCCACCAGTCTTCACCAAAAAACTATGCCACTAATCCTTTGTGAGGTATTACACAAATCTGAGTCGCTTCCTTTCACTATTCGAGACAGCCTCTCCCTAACAGCTGACACCGTGGCTGCTTTGGGGGATATAACTCAGGCTATAGTCAAAATAGATCCACTATAACCACGGAGGCAGGGGCCCCACTTACTTCAGAAACCAGGGGACACAGTTAGCTCAAAATAATCCCCACTGGAGGCTGGGGAGAGTGTGTGACCGATGGACACCCCCAAAACCCAAGACACTGGTGATGAGGCCAACCCTCCAGAGGTCCCAAAGCCAGGCCCCCCATTCTAAGGACTGAGCCAGCAAGCCCCCAAGAAACAAACCATGGAGCCCCAAACCCACCAGGTCAAGTATATCACATGATATTACAAATGAGGGAGATGACTCAGTGTAGACACACTCACACTGATGGAAATCCACAAACAGTCCAGCAACAAACCACTTCAAAAACCAGGAATCCAACAGGTACAACACCACTCGAAAATTCTTCAGGAACACACTAAGGGAAATCCCAACCTTCTTGCAGGCATCCCACAAAACAGGCTACTGTCGACTGAAGTCTGCTCTGGTTCAGACAGAAAAAAACATGAAAAACAGCAGGATCTCAAAGGAACCCATAGATGCAGACCAAGCGAAAGCTCCCCTGTAGCAGATAATCAATCAATCAATCAATCAAGTCTTTATTTAACCAGGCGTTCATCGTTGAGCAGAAGCTCATTTGCAAGATGGACCTGGGTGGAGCATGAACAATTGTATATACAGGTCAACACAGGTATTTACAAGGCAATACAGATAATACTCTTTACAGAGAGGAAGAAAAAGAAGTTCATATGTACATAGAATTATACAGATATTGTACAGATTACACGGTATTTACATACATAGAAGTGTCTATAGGAAGATAAAGCAGGTTATCTAAGGTTGCAGGAGGAAGTAACGGAAGAAAAAAATAAAAATATACACCAGGTAGAGGTGAAGGTAGGGGGGAAGAGAGGAGGGAAGTAGGGGGAGAAAGGCTAAGAGGGCACAGTGCACAGAAAGGAGTTGGTAAAGCTGGATGTAGAGAAGGTGGATGGAGAAAAGGAGTATGTGTGAGCCCCGGGATTGAATGCTATAAAGTACGGGGCATGGTAGGATGTCACAATCCAGGGTAGTGAGCTCCTATCCGAGGTTGGGAAAGGAAGAATAAGGGGATGGATGGGCCTAGTGTTGATAAGGCAGGGGGATAAGAGAGAGAACAATTAGGCTGATGAGGAGCAAGCTGGGGGGGTCAGTACTTAAAATTGGGTCTAGGCGTGGCTATATACCAGTACTGGGTCTGAGTGGGTGAAGCAGTTACATACTTCTCTGACTGTACGGAAATAAAGCATCTTGAAAGCATTTATACCGATTAGAGTGCTTAATTTGAGGGTTTTTTGTAGATCGTTCCATAAGGTAGGTAGCACGAAGCTTATGGCTGCCCTGCCGAAGCGGATTTTGCTTTGGGTACTTATGTAATAGCTGAGTAACTTCTTAAGCTGTATTTCCCAATTATACTCAGGGGAAGACAGCAGGAGATATAGTAAGGCAGCTTATTAGAGATGGCTCTATAGGTCCAGAGAGCGGCGTTTCTGTGGCGCCTGAACTTTAGCGATGTCCATCCCACTGCCGCATATAGGGTGCAGTGATGTGTGTCGAAGGGGAGTCCCATTATAAACCTCAGTGCTCGATAGTAGAGTGTGTCCAGTTTAGCCACGTAAGAGTTGGGGCATTGGCTGTAGAGGAAGTCAGCGTAATCAACCAATGATAGGAAAATGGATTGGACCAGTTGTTTCTTGGCATCTCTGGTGAGAAATTGGCTGATTCTAAAAAACAGTCCAAGCCTTTGCCGAAGTCGTTTTAGCAAGTCCTCGATATGTTCAATGAAGGAGAGTCTTTGGTCTATCCAAACTCCCAGATACTTGAATTTTGTAACAAATTCTAGTTTTCACCTAGAACTGTGGTAATTTGGGGAACTGTCCACTGGACACAGGGTTAGCTGTCGGATAAAGGAGAGGACCATTGCTTTAGTTTTTTGGCATTAAGGAGTAGCTTTTTGGAGGAGTTGGCTTTGCAAAGGTTGAATTCTGACTGTAGGTCATTGCAGGCAGCTTCAGGTGTTGGCGACTCACGTGAGAACTGTATCACCTGCAAACAGATGGATGTTGGCTTCATTTATACAGTAGTCAATGTTATTAATGTAGATTGCAAAAGTAAGGGCCCTAATATAGAACCTTGAGGTACCCCTCTTTGCAGAGTTTTAAGGGGACAGGCCTCCTTGACTTTAACTTGTTGAAGGCGCACTGTAAGATAGTCAGTGAACCAACGCAGAGAGGAGGGGTCCACACCTATGGTTTGAAGGGCGGAGAGGAGCAGACTATGGTCGACGGTGTCGAAAGCCTTGCTTAGATCAAGGAAAACAGCACAAATAAAGTTTTTGCTCTCAAGATTAGTTAGATAAGATAAGTTAGTGGGTAATTTAACAAACCCACTGTAAGTCAGTTAAAAACAGGAAGATGAAACGCCAGGTTAAAAACTCCAACTCAAATTGGAAATGAACAATAACACTCCCACTAAACTAACCACGAGAACACCAAATAACGCTATCTTACTCACTCATGTACCCTAACTAAACTAACCCTAAACTACATCAAACTAAAGTAAAAACTACAAATCAAGCAAAAACAGAAGCAAAAATAAAATACAACTACAATAATGCTACTGCTGCTCCTGTTGCTGATTGCGAGTCTAGCATGACCACTGATGGGGCACCATTGTGATGAAGAACTGGCAAAACTCTCCCTGAACTTCAGCCATACGCTCCTTGCAACTGACAAGTGATCACAGAAGGTCCAACATGTGCAGCCTTTGCTGGATCTACGAGGCTGGATTGTTGAAATACATCAGGAGGTTGATCACCTGGTTAAGGTGGAACTCCAAAATAGCTATCAGGAAGAACTTGGGGTTGGGGCAGAGGACAACTTTGTCCCTATGGAAGCCCAAGTAAGGAGACTACACTGAGTGCACCTGGAGCTCGCTGATCCTACTGGCACTGGTGACAGCCACTGGGAAGGTGGTGTCCCAAGACAGACGGGAGGTGTTGCCCCCTGGGTATAAGTTTGAATGACTTGCCCATGAATATTGCGAATTCCAGCAGTAGATCCTAAGGTGGTGAAGGCTCACATACTGGCAGAAACTCATGGCCTTAGCCTTTGAAAAAGCACCTCAAAACCTTTTCTTGCACCACAGATGGCATACCAGCTTGCACCCATAGGCAGAGATGGCTGCCAGGTGCATCCTGAGGGCCATTGCTGAAGCCCCAGCTTGGAGAGGGACTCAAAATAGTCTAGGATGCTTGCCATGGGGCAGGACAAGAGGTCCAGCTCCTTGCCTGTCACCAAATGGAAAACCTCTTCCATTTGAAAGCAAAGCACCTATGAATCGACTTACTCCAATAGGCCACAACAACCTGAAGGACCTTGTTAGAGAGAACCATACCTGGAACTCTATCCCTTCATGAACCGAGTTGTCAGGTGTAGGGATGAAAGGTCTAGGTGGATAACATTCCCCTGGGAGCACAAGACCAGGTCTCAGAAGAGAGGCAGATGCCATGGATGCCTGCAGCTGAAAAGACTGCGGTACTGAAACTGATGTGGCCAGTCTGAAGCTGTGGACCAGGGGAATGTGAGAGAAGGTGTACATGAGGCAGAGGTTCCATGGACTCGCAAGGACATTACCCAGCAGTGTCCTGCACTGGGGGGGGCAGGCATGGGGACAACCTTAGCTTTGCATTCCCCTAAGAGACAAATAAGGTTGACCTGGGCAGTACCCCACTGGTAGAACAGGCAGTTGACTTCCTCCTGGTGGAGGGCCCACTCATAAAATGCCTCACCCACTTGACTGAGAGCATCTTCCAGCTGCTTGGACATGCCAGGCACGTGAATTACCAGATGATCGGCGCCCAGACTGTGAACAAATGTCCAGATGCATAGAGCTTCCTGGCACAATGGGAGGGAATGTGTTTCACCTTGCTTGTTAAGGAAGTACATGGTCATTGTATTGTCTGTCTGGACCTGACTGACCTGACCCTGAACCTGCAGAGCAAATGTCAATGCAAGATGCACCGCACAGAGCTACAGCAGGTTGATGTGGCAACAGGACTCCATGGGGGTCTAGATCCTGTGTACTCTGTGGTTCCCCCAGGTGGGATGCCTGGCAGACAGGCATCAGTTATGAGGGAGACTGTTGGCTCCGAGTGGACAAATGGGACTCCTTCCTGGTGATGGTCTGGGACTAGTTTCCACTGGATGGCATCCCACGTCTGCTGTCACCATGACTGGCTCATTAAAGTGACCACGGCACTGAGACCACTGCTGGTCCAGACTCCACTGCAGGGAGCACATCCACCAGTGGGGTCAATTGACCACACTGGTGCAAGCCACCATGTATCTCAGGAGATGCAAGAAGTCCCTGGCAGGGCAGGATTACCCAGCCTGAAATGATAGGGAAAGGGAAGAGTAGTCCTCCACTCTGTCCACTGGCAAGCAGGCCTGAGCCTGACAAGAGTACAGCTCTGCCCCAAGAACTGGATCACCTGCGAAGGACTGAATTCTAACTTGACCTCACTGACCAAGATCCCAGCATGTCTGGAGGGCAAGAACCCTGAAATGTTCCACCTGCTCCCTGGAGAATCCTGCAATCAACTAGTCTTTCAGGTAAGGGTACCCCCAGAATTCTCATCAGTGCAGGCATGCCACCACCATGGCAATGCACTTGCTGAAGACCCTGGATGCCAAGAAGAGGCTTAATGGAATGCACTGGAACTCATATAAGATCCCTTCTGAGTTCTGAGTGGAACCGCAGGAACCGTTGGCGAGATGGATGGATGGGAACATGAACGAACATGTCCTGAAGGTTTAGGGAGCACAACCATATGTCCTGCTCCAGGAACAAGATGATTTGAGACAGGGTGACCATCTGAAACTTGCATGACCTGAGATACTGAATGAGGTTGTGCAGATCCAATATGGGGCGCCCAGGACTGGATGTGGATTCCAAAGCACAGACCATCACCTCTTTCTGAAGGAGCTGATTTATGTCTTCCCAAAGGGTGGACAACATGTCCTCAGACACCATGTTTGCCTGTGGGGCATGAACTTGGCTAGTCAGGAGAGCCTCAAACTCCAGAAGAAGTCCCCAGCTGACTAACTTGAGCACCCACCTGTCCATGGTGACAGTGGAACAGGTGGAAGCAAAGCGATGGAGCCCCCCCAATAAGTGGTCTCAGGGTCATCAGTACAGGTGGGGGGAGGGTATACAAGCTCATCACTGTGCAGGCTTGGAGGGAGAGGCAGGGCTAGCTTTGGGGGCAGCACAGCTGCCTCCATCAGACTTTTTGGAAGCTGAAGTGAAATGTTTTACTAGGGGTCTACAGGATAGCTGTTGCCCTGATTGGGCTGAGGTGTTCTGGCTGTAGGGGCATAGTAAGACCAAAGCTGAAAAAGCCTTTTCTTTGGTTTCTGGCCCGTAACATCAAAGTAAAAGAGTCCAATGTGGCACTGGACTTCTCAATGCAGGTGAGATGGCTATCCAACCAAGGCCTAAACAAGTGAGTTCCCAGTTTGCGCTGCATACCAGCCATGAAGGACAAGATGCACAGTCAAGCCTTGTAGTGCATAGCCACCACCCAGACCACAGACTTGGTACAAGAGTCACTGATGCCCAGGGGTGTCTGAAGCTGCTGTTTCATCACAGTGTGACCTTGATCAAAAACCAGCTTGAATGGCAGCTGCAGGCTGGCTGGTAGTCGAGGGATAATCTGATCCAGTGTACCTAATAAGGCTTGAGCAAAGTCTGCCATAACACTAGCAAAATTAGCCTGTTGAAGGCCTAGGAAAGAGACTGCACAGACCATCTTGGATGCATGGTCTAACTTTTTGGACTCCTTGTCAGGCAGCTTGTTGACATCCCCAACATTGCCTGAGCATTGAAAAATGGAGTCAGTGAACAGCTCTTCAGTCTACGGGTGGTTGGTGAACCTAGACAAAGACCCCATGGGAACAATGTATTTTGGGATCTTGCAGGCCGATGGCATGGGGCAAGATACAGGTCACTACCGCTGCTCCACAGTGGGGCCAAGGATAGCCTCCAATATGAGAAAGGCTACTTTAGGGGAGTTATCCTGGTTAAGGATCTCCATGAGGGAATACTTAGCCCACTTTTGTATAGGATTCAAGGGAATTTGCATAGATTCTGATATTAAGCCTAGTAGGGCCCGAAAGAGATAGGCCCCTGCTCCATTGGGAGATCCTTTCCAGACTTATGGTCAAAGCCCAGGGTCTAGTGAGAAAACATCAAGGAGTTTTCTGAATCTGCAGACTCCTTGAACACCAACTGAGCCCTGGTACCCCCACTGACGATGCAGGATTCATCAGCTTGTGTAATGATGACTGATAACCGCTGATGAAGACCAGAGGCCATGTGCAGTCTTTGAAGGAGTTTCTTCCTTGAGGTGTGGCAGTAGGGGCTCCACCTTTATAGGTGGGGAAGCCAGTGTCAACCAAGAGGAACCAGTTAAGGCCGGTGTTGTGGCAGCCATGGAAGCACTGGTGATGGTTGAAGCATGGCCAATGGCCTGTTACTACTGCTAAGAAGCCACTGCTACCACATGAACTCTTCAAGGCAATTCCACATTTTACAGCAGAACCGATCCTCCCAAGAATGAGGAGGAAGAGGAGCACTGACAGCACTTCTTGGCAGAGGGCCAAGAGTGAGACTGCCAGCCATGCTGGGAACCACATGACCTGCAGCTATGGTACCTCGACCTTGACTACTGACTGATGAGATGGCGAGGAGAGATGGGAACAGACAAAGCACTCCTGAGAGACTCAAAGAGCTTAGGCTTCTGAGAAGAAGGGTTTCACGTGGCATGCTGATCCAGCCCTCCTTGGGAGAGATCGGCCGGGACTGGAATCCTGGAGAGGGAGTCCTCCCCCTCATTCAGTGACAACAGTTTGTCTGGGTCAAGAAAAATCTCAACAGGTTGTTTCACCCGCATCTCAGATGGCAAGCGCAAAGGGACTCTGCAGCCAGTAGCCTGGACAGAAGTAGCAGCCACAGCTAAGAGCTTGACAATCACCACGCCCACATAAGCACAGGAATCAGAGGCTTGTGAGCATTCCCATGACCTATGATGAGAATTCTTGCTTTTAGAGTACTGTTATGAGGTTTTCAGCCCCCAGAAAGAACCCTTCCCATGAATCAGTAGGTACTCAACAAGATCCAGATACATCCTGGAGAAAGTGGCACCAATGTCCACCAAAACCAGGGCAGAGGCCTGGGCTTCAGCCTCCTCAAAGTGAAAAGTTGCTCATCTGAGCCAGGTGCTGCAGAAAACTCTTTGTGGGCATGTTTCAAGCTAATGGGGATCCTGTTTGTCCAGGATAGCCCAAGAGGAGGGGAGAGTAATGGTCCTCAAAGGAGAAAGGGTGAAAGGTGTGGTAAAGTACATAAGCCTACAAGTGTTACACTTGACCCAAATAGTAGATGCAGAAGGCATGTGGGTCTGTGTGGGATAGTTTTGAGCCACAATTGCATTTTGTGAAGCCAGGAACTGATTTGGGGCCTCCCAAGTCCATAACGTGTGGTTTGAAGTGAAAAGCTTGAAGACTGCAAAAGTTTAGCAACATTTAGCAAAGTAGGGCCTACACTTAACATGGAGCTGTGATATAGGGAACCTGCTGCTTCTATCGGAAAGGAAGATCTGGTGTTATGGGGCCGAGTCAAGGAGGATACCACCTGGGTGAGTGGGAACAGCCAACTTGAACATTTTCAGCACTCTTCTTAAAAGGAAAGGAAAGGAAAGGATCCTGGCAAACGTGTGGATAGTGCACCATATTTACGTCTCAGCAATCAATGAATAATATCGATACACAGTCCCCTTTTAAGGTCTAAGAACCTGTCAAATTTAATGACACTGCATTCTCCAATACTAAAGTTCAGGGATTTATAAATTTACAGTTTACATTCTTGCAAAATTTTATTTTAAAAGTTCATGAAAGTCATTGACTACTTTTAATTCATTTAATGCTGTGAATATTAACTGTGTCAGAAATTACCACATGGCATAGTACTTTCAAGGTTTCAAGTCTGGTTAAATTTGGATATCTTGTTTTAAAATTAGAAGAAAATAGCTGAAATGAAATTTTTGGCAACATGTTTGGAAGGCTATAACTCAGTCCTATTTGAAGCTAGAAATCTGAGAATATGTATATATACATGTAGTGATAACCCGTATACCTGTAAAATGTTATAACATTTCAATGAATACTATCCAACCCATACTAAAATAACAAAAATCTAAATTTTGGCAAAGTGTTTGTCTACTTATTACTCATCTTACTTTGAAGCCTGAGACTTATAACTTGGTGCACATACCCATGTTATATGTTCCTCTGAATCCTGCAGCTGTAGAGAAATGTGGATAAGAAATTTTCAAATTAGTTTGAAATAACTGAAAATTTAATTTTGATTAAATGTTTGGCTACTACTAACTCCACCCTCTTTCAACCTATGACTCTAAGGTTTAGCACACTTATATAACCCAAAACTAGCTGTCAATGCACCACATTTGATGTTATTTGGATGCATACTATTAATACTAACTAGAGTAACATAACTGAAATTTAAAATGTGGCAAAATTCTATAGAATTTTCATGCAAAACCCTTAAAATTCCATGGAATCGGAATGGTAATTCTACAGGCATTCTGGGGGAGGAATTTAATATTCTGCACAGTTCTAATATTAAGCCTTCTTTTATCCTGATTATTTATACGCATGCTAAAAAAATTGGCAGTAGACTCAAAGTAGCACAAAAATTAGGATTAGGATGAACTCCACTGTAGCCAAGCTTCTATAAGCAAAAATACTGCTTTATTTATTCTCTTATTCACACTTATAAAGGAGAGTGATGGTTTTGTGGCTCCCGACACTTCCTCAGGCCCATAACAGTGCTGTGTCTAGATAAAAACAGATTTCATTCAATGTTTGTACAAGCTGACTTAGTAACATCAAGTGCTTTAGTGCCCCACACCCTACTCAAATAGTCTTCACAATCAGAAAAAAATAATAATAGAAAAATAATATTTATGCTTTGTACAAGCTCGACACCAATATATACTTTCATTAGTTCAATTTGTGCCCGACCAGCTATGGAAAATGTTTTTACTAGATTACTACTATGTCCTTTATCAAGTTTTGTCACAGTTCCCACTAGAAGGCTATCTATCCTTATAGGATTCCTTAAAGTTAGCATTATTTATTTATAGCCAGTTAAAGTCATGATAAAAAAAATCCCTGTACTTACTCCTATGTGCTTTAAATTAAAGATTCACGTCTTGTTTACACAATGTTTGTCTCTTATTTCCTGCAAAGACACAACAATGGTAATATTTTATTTAGAACTCTGCTTCCCATTGTTCCTTTCACCTTATTCTCTTCACAAAATCTTATGATTCTAACCTTTCTTTTTCAATCAGATGCTCACCTTATTCCTATGTCAGAATGACATGGCTCCCTGTCCCTTACTGTCCTCTTTCTCACTGAGCTCAAAACAGCTTTTTTCTGTCCAAAAAAAGACTGAGTCATTTTACTCCCTCAAAACTTCTTTATAGAGTGCTTTTCATCAAAGTTACTGAGCTGCAAAATCTTATGAGTAATTATTCACAGAGACTGTCAGGGCAACAGAGTTCCCAGTGTCTCCATGGTTCCAGGAGCACCTGTGCTCTCTAACAAGCCTGATTTATATATCACAAGAGGTGGTGGGAGCTATGATGTCACTCATGACATCATAGACCCGCCCACTCCAGGTCTCCACCTTCTCTCTCTTTAGATGTGATTTAAGAGAGGATCCTGCATGAACTTGTCAGTGGAATAGTGGTAGGTGTGGGACTACATAGGTTCTGTGATCAGGACCAGAAGGTGGTTCACCCCGCCACCCTTGGCTACTCACTGAAATACAAAGACACGTTATTTTTCATAACTTTAAAACTTCTAGAAGTGGGGAAACATTTTGTTTTTGTATTTCTTCATGAATATTTCCTCATAACATTCAACTAAACATGTTAAGCTGCTTTAATAAACAGTACATGGGAGACAGCTTGAGAACCAAAATATTCCCATCTTTATTTTTATTTGAAATGTGATATCCCCAGTGTCCAAACATAGTTTAGTGGTGTTACTGTCTTCTTGATGTTGTACAGTATATGTCAGTCCAATCTCTGTAGCCGGACGATGACTTATTCCTTCTGAATTTCTACCAGTAGTTTTATGTAGGCAAAACTAACAGGGAACTCAGAAATTGCATAAGCGAGCATAAGAGCGACATTAGGAATAAGGATGAAAACTCCTCAGCAGCCAGACACTATAATGCGGTGGGACACACTGCCTCTTCATTTCATTTTGGGGGCCTTGAAAGGGTTAGCGAACCACAGAGTAACAACATAACTTGGAAAGGCCTTGTACTGAGAAGAGAGGTGTACTGGATTTTTATGACAAACAGCATGAACCTGCGAGTGGGTCTAAACTAAACATGTGATTGGAACCTCTACTGGTAGAAATTCAGAAGGAATAACTCTTAGAAAAAATCAGTTAATATCACAGAAGTGTTCGCATTTCACAAGACATTTCACAAGCCCTTAATGAACACCTAACAATCATTGACTGGTCTGTTTATTTAGATTCAGACAATATAGAAGAAGTAAGGAAATCCTTCACCTCAGTTATCATGGATGCTGCATTCACATTTTTTCCAAGAATAAAGAAAAATAAATTTCGAATTTACCTAAAATGGCTTAACATTAGATTACAGAAACTAATAAAAAAGAAAAATAAATATTATAAGAAATACAGTAATAATAAAGGTGAATGAATGCAAAAAGCATTTAAACAAATTCAAAACAAATGTAAGAAGGACATTAGGCCAAATTAAACATGGAAAGATCTTTGGCTACACATGCAAAAAAAAGGGGACTGTAAAATGTTATTTAGCTATACAAATTCTATGAAAAAACAAGAATGTAGGGTGAGTCCAATTATTTCTGATGCTACAGTTCTCCAAGACTCAAAGGATGTGGCAGAATACCTAAATACTTACCTTTGTAAATCCTTTACTACAGGTAATGATATGGTTAATCATTTAGTCTCAGATAACCATGACAATAATAACATTGATATTCCATTAGATACTATTACAAATAAACTAAATGAAATAAAGAAAGGTTCCTTTGCAGGTCCGGACAGCACTTCTGGCAATTTAATTTTGGTTATGAAAGACCATCTGTGTGTCCCTCTCAAAATTCTTTATGATAAATGTCTAAACACAGGAGTATTACCAAATGAATGGAAACAAGCCAATGTGATTTCACTATTCAAAAAAAGGTGCTAAGAGCTCCCCTGATAATTATCGACCCATTAGCTTAACCTCTATTTTTTGTAAAATATTGGAAAGGATTATTAAGGATGAATTGAGCTCAGTCATATCAGGCTTAGATTAATCACAGCATGGTTTCACAAAGGGGTGAGCCTGCACAACAAACCTTATTAGCTTCTATAATTTCATCAGTGAAAATATTGACAAGGGCATCTCGTGTGATGTTATCCTGCTAGATTTAAAAAAAAAAAAAGCATCTGATTCTGCACCTCACTAGGCACTAATTTATACATTACAGCTCTTTAACTGAGTATGCATTAAATGGATAACAAATTGGCTATCTGACAGGCAATGACGAGTGATAATAGATGGCCATACATCTCCCAGGGGGAGGTTCCACAAAAATCTGTTTTAGCCCCTTTAATATTCCAGATCTTTATATCTGACTAACAAATTACATTTACAGTAAAATTACAAAATATGAAGATGATTGCAAACTAGCCAATGTTTGCATGAATTCAGATGACCACAAACTTATTCAAGACTTTTACAGGCACAGGATTTAACTGACAACAGGAACTTCCTGTTTGGGAGCAGGAAGTGAGTGATCACAGAGCCACCAAAGATGCACCATCCTAGAAAGGCAAGAGTAGCTCTCCAGTCCCCTCTAGCTGCTGGAGGTCTGCCTCTGAGCAAGTAAGGGGTCTACTGAGAAATATACGATCTTCTTGTCTCAGAACAGGACAATCAGGAGCTTAAAGGGCACAGAGGCAGTAAGTAAGTAGAAAGAGAAGAAGAAAAAAAAAAAACAGAGGAAAGAGTAAGGATTCCAAACAACAGTGAAGGGGTCAGAAATAAGACATGATGGGAGTGGTGCAGTGCAGTGGCTGTGGAGCAGCAGTGTTCCGGGAGACGTTCTGGAGGATGCGGTGTTGTCCCATCTGCAAGCACCTCTCTGGGCTGAGGGGGGAGGTTGCTCATCTCCAGACTGAGTTGGCCAGGATTTGTGGGACCTCCTCTTCCATTCAGGGACCACCAGGGCCACTGTTGTTGCCTCAGAGGTTGCCAAGAAAGAGGAGCGGTTGGACCACAGTGGGCTCAGGGAAGGTGAGGGTGGTGGAACAGAGGCACATCCCTCCAGTTGTACCTCGCCACAATTCCTATGCCATTCTGGCAAAGTGTGGTTCCTCTATGGAGGCACCCACAGTGGAGACCAAGGAGGATGCTGGGAACCGCCACAAAGAAGACCCACAGGAGGGTGGCATGGGACCCCACAGGGGAAGGAAACAACTCCTGGTGGGGGACTCCATTGTTAGGAAGGTAGAACTGGGTGGGGGGAGGAAGGGGAGAGGGAGGGAGGTAAGGTGCCTGCCTGGTGCCATGGCTTGGAGGGACAGGGAGAGACTCCTCAGGATTGTCGGAGCAGCTGCTCAGGGGAGGGAGTTGGATGTCACTGTCCACCTGGGGACAAATGACCTAGCTAAGAAAGGGATCAGAGCAGTGCAGGAAGAGTTTGTGGAATTGGGGAAGGGCCTTAGACAAATAGCACGCATGGTAACCTTCTCAGAAGTGCTGCCTGTCTATGGCGTATGAGAGGCTAGGGTGCTCCACACCATGGGATTCAATCAGTGGTTGAAAAACTGGTGCAGAGCTCAGGGATTTGGTTTCATTGGGGACTGGGGTCCACCTGGAGTGGCGCAAGCCTATATTGGCATGATGGGCTACATCTGTCCAGGAGGGGAACCAGGATCCTAGGTGATAGGTTTAAATGCTTCATTGGCAAGTATTTAAACTAACCAAGGGGAGGCACTGGAAAGGAGCAGGAAAATCCTAGCCCCCCCAAACAAATCATGGTAGTAAGTGCGATAAACACCAACATAGAGATGTCGATAGGGAGAAGGGCAGGGGTAAATGGAGAAAGTGACAAAGTCAAGAAGGACAGGGATGGGTCAAAAAGGAATAAGGCCATCAGGAAATGGAGGATAATGAGTACCAATGCCCATAGTCTGGGCGACAAGCTCCCTGAACTGGTGGCCTTGATGGAAGAGGGATGCCTGGATATCGTAGCAGTCACAGAAAAATGGTACACAGAGAACCATGACTGGGATGTTAACATACCAGGGTATGTAACCTACAGGAGAGACAGGGAGGGGAGAAGAGGGGGAGGAGTAGCTCTCTATGTAAAGGAAGGGATAAAAGCAACTGAACAAAAGAGTAAACAGGGAGGAAAGGAGGCACTGCGGGTCACCTTGGAGACTGGAAGTGGCACCACAATCCGCACAGGGGTTGTGTACAGACCCCCAGGTCAGGGGGAAGGAATGGACAATGATATGATAGAAGGCATTCTTAGGATGGCAGAGAAAGGGGATATACTGTTGATGGGAGACCTGAATATGCTAGATGTTAACTGGGGCACACTTGCTGCAGCCACATCCAAGAGCAGGGCCATTCTCGATGCCATACAGGTGGCATGCCTCAGACAGCTAGCTTCGGAACCCACTCATTAGGGAGCAATCTTAGACCTCGTACTCTCAAATGGGGACAGTGACAGGATCTCAGATCTAGAAGTGGGTTGCCATCTGGGAACAAGTGACCATCAAAGAGAGTGGTCCACGTGAAACTCAGCTACAGAGTCAAGCCATACAAAAGTGAGGGTACTGGACTTCAGGAGGGCTGACTTTGGCAAGATGGGAGAGTGCCTCAGAAAAGCACTAGCAAACAGGCTAGAAGGAGGGGTGGAGCAACAATGGGGAATCATCAAAACTGCCATCACCGAGCCAACAAGCCTTTGTGTGAAGCAAATAAAAAAATCAAAATGAAAGAAAAAGCAACTATGGTTCTCAAAAGAGGTGGCGGGGAAAGTCAGGGAGAAAAATATAGCATTCAGGAAGTATAAGGAAACACAGAAGGAGCAAGACAGAGAGCTGTACCAGTTAAGGCAGAAGGAAGCAGGGAGGGATGTCAGAATAGCAAAGGCCCAAACTGAGGAAAGGATAGCCAACTCGGTTAAGAAAGGGATAAAACCTTTTATAGGTACATCAGGGAGCGTAGAAAGACAAAAGGAGGGATAGTGAGGCTGAATAGAATGAATGGTGGGTGGGCAGAGGGGGATAGTGAAAAAGCAGAGATACTGAATGAATATTTCTGCTCAGTATTCAAAAAAGAGGAGGGGGAGGTGCCTAATCCAATTAACAGAAGCACTCTGGATAGGGGGGTCGATCCCAGTCATTTCACAGAAGAAAGGGTTCTGAAAGAACTCCTAAAACTGAAGGTGGACAAAGCAATGGGGCCTGATGGAATTCACCCCAGAATTCTAAAAGAATTAAGGGGAGAACTAGTGAAACCACTGACTACCCTTTTTAACAAATCATGGGAGGATGGTGTGGTACCAGAGGACTGGAGGAAGGTGGATGTGATTCCGCTTCACAAAAAGTGGGACCAAGACAGAGGCAGGAAACTACAGACCTGTCAGTTTGACCTCTGTGGTAGGGAAAGTGATGGAATCACTTCTGAAGGAAAGAACTGTTTAGTACCTAGAGGCCAATGGGGCACAGGACCCAAGACAGCATGGGTTCACAGCGGGAAGGTCATGTCAGAAGAATCTAATTAATTTCTTTGACTGGGTGACCAAAGTAGTAGAACAGAGAGGGGCTGTGGACATGGCCTACCTAGACTTTGGCAAGGCATATGACACAGTCCCACACAAAAGATAAATAGTCAAATTAACCAGCCTGGGAGTGGGTCCCAGGGTGGTAGCCTGGGTAAAACATTGGCGGGACAACAGGACAAACAAGGTAATTGTAAATGGAGTCCACTCTGAAGAAAGAGGGGTTACTAGTGGGGTACCGCAGGGTTCAGTACTGGATCCGGTCCTTTTTGTCTTAGTAAGTGACATTGCAGAGGGACTGGAAGGAAAAGTATGCCTCATTGCAGATGACACAAAGATCTGCAACAGGGTTGATACACAAGGAGGTGTGGAAAGGATGAGAAGGGACTTGGCAAGGTTGGAGGAATGGTTAGAAGTATGGCAGCTAGGATTCAATGCAAAGAAGTGCAAAATAATGCACCTGGGAAACAAAACCCCAGGGAAGATTACACAATGGGGGGGTAGTAACAAAAAAAAAAGGAAAGGGACCTGGGGTAATCATATCAGATGACCTTAAGATTAGCAAGCAATGTGAGAAGGCAGTAGGGAGGGCTGGGGTATACTGGGATACATAGGGAGAGGCATCACCAGCAGAAAACAGGAAGTTGTTATCCCTCTGTACAGACAGTTGGTGAGACCCCATCTGGAGTACTGCATCCAGTTCTGGAGACCCCATCTCCGCAAGGACATAGACAGGATAGAGGTAATCCAGAGGAGGGCAACTAGAATGGTGCAGGGTCTGTAAGAGAAGCCATATGAGGAGAAACTAAAAGAGCTTAATATGTATACCCTTGAGGAAAGGTGGGAGAGGGGGGACATGATAGAAACGTTTAAGTACCTCAGTGGAATCAACAAAGTCCAAGCAGGTAGCATCTTTCAGAAAAAGAGATGTGCACGAACAAGGGGACACGATTTAAAGACAGAAGGGGGCAGTTCAGGGGCAATGTGAGGAAGTATTTTTTCACAGAGAGGGTAATGGATGCATAGAACAGCCTTCCTGAGGAGGCTGTGGGGTCTAAAACTGTGGGAGAATTCAAGAATACATGGGACAGACATAAAGCAATTCTTGTCTGGGGTAGGAAGAAATAGGCTGTTGGTTAACTAGGATATGTGGCTTATCCTGTAGGTAGGGAAATGGGCAGACTAGGTGGGCCAAGTGGTCCTTATCTGCTGTCAAAGTCTATGTTTCTATGTAAGACGATCTATGCAAACTGGAAACTTGGTCTTTGAAATGGAATCTCCATTTCAACACGTCCAAATGTAGTGTCATTCATTTTGGTAAAAATAAAAAAAATACTATCTTTATAAAAACTTATTAATCAATAAATCCTTTGAAAAAGATCTAGGGATTACTGTTGATTCAGGTCTTAATTTTGATGACCACATGACTAACATTATTAGTAAAACTAACAAAATATGGTGGTCAATTCGTCATAATATTTCATCAAGAAGCCCAGACTTTCTTTGATTTTGTATCACAAGTCTGGTGCCTGTTCAGAAGGAAAGATATTCTCAGAGTTGAGAGAATACAAAGAAGAATCACAAAATCTGTAGTAGTAGTAAATAAATCACTCACCTATGAGGAAAGACTATCTAAATTTGGTATGTTTTCACGGGAGGAACGGCGACTTGGAGGTGATAACCTATTTGTATGGGATATTATCCATGATCAAAATCTTTCAACAGAATGTGGTTTAGATTTCAAAAGGTTACACATAAACAGTAGAGGCCACTCATTGCAACTTACAAGAAATAAATGCAACTCTAAGACAGGCATTGGTCAATGCCGAATGTTGGCTTGCTGGCATTGGCATTGGTAGTGCAGGAATTAGAGAGCTGCATAATAGGAATGGCAATGAAGTACTGAACTGATGCCAACCGACCCCCATGCTGCAGAGACTGACAGGCACTGGGGTGTCCCTTTGGGTGTTGGCCATAGTGCTCATGCCATTTCACCTCTCCTTATCCTGCAGACACCGACAAGTGTCACGGTGTGCACTGAGGTCTTCCAACGTTACAAGAGTGCGTGGGAAATATGCAACGCACGCTTGGAACACTGCCATTTTATGGGCGCTCAGCATCAAATTTTCAACATAGGCATTTTAGCACCTCTGCTCATGTACAGTGTCACTGTTATTTCCTCAAAGTTTCCCAAGAAGTGATTTCGCACAGCGACCATGCTATTCTGCGCCGGAAGTGCGAACACACATTTTGGGCAGGATATGTGAAATGACGGCTATACTGTTCATCAAGAGGTGTGGAAAAACGGCAATGGTGAAAATCCAGAGTGAAAATATCACAAATGCACGACGGTACGAGTGTGCGTGCAATCTGCCAACACACGCTCATAACACAGTCATTTTATGGAGTATCATCACCAAATTTTTAACATAGGCATTTTAGGACCTCTGCTCATGAACTGTGTCACTGTCATTTTCATAATCTGGCCCAAACACTGATTTCCCACAGCGACCACGCTATTGTGCGCTGGAAGTGTGGAAACACATTTCGAGCAGGATGTGGAAATTGACAACTGTACTGTTCACAAGGAGGCATACAAAAATGGCAATGCTGAAAATCCAGCATTAAAATATTGCGAATGCGCAAAGTTACGAGCCTGCGTAGCAACTGCGCAACGCACACTCGTAAAACAGGCATTTGTTGGAGTTTTTTAACCAAATTTGGAAAATAGGCTTTTCTGAGAGGCCACCTCATGAACACTGGCACTGTCATTTCGTTAATGGGTCCCAAAAGGCAATTTCACGCAGTGACCGCTAAATCACCTTTTGAGGCCGATTAATGCCATGACAGTGATAGAATTCATGAGGAGGGGCCCCAAAAACCCCATGCTGAAAATGTGGTGCCAAAATTCCAACAAATGCTCGAGATATGCTGCTAAGTTGAAAAAACCCTATTCATTCCATTATACAGCTTACCGGCATTTCCTCAGTTCGCGGTCGGCTTTGAAGAGTGCAGACGTGTTCCCGGTCCAACGAAGATCGTTGCGCCAGACTCCAGAGGTAAGTATGGGGTGAGGTGGGGTGTGGAGAGGCGGGGTGAGCAGTGGATGGGTGCGGGTGGGGGGCAGGAGACTACAAGGGGCTGTTTTTTTTTTTTAACAGGGTAGAAAAAACAAAACTAACATCAAGGACAGTTTTCCTTTTCAGGAACTTGGCACACTGGGGTGGGCTCCCAGCATGCCACCTAACTGTTTTGGGGGTTGCTGCAGCCGGCGGGGATTGGGCACCCTCGTCGGCAGACAATGGGGATGGTTGCTGCAGCGGCGGGATTGGGCACCCTCATCGGCGGGACAATGGGGAGTAAACTTATGCCGACGAGACTGGGCACCCTATTCGGCACACAATGACAGCGGGGGAGGCAAACCCGAGAGTGGATTGGCACCCCCTCGGCATATATGGGAAATTGGGAGGGTCGGATTTATGCCGACCGGAGTGGGCCCTCTGCTGGCACACAATGAAAGCGGGAGGCAAGAACCGAGTGGGTTAGGCTTGCCAGCATATGGAAATGGGGGGTGCTGCTGCATACCGACGGGGAGTGGGCTCCCTCGTCGGCAAATTTCAGCGACCACAGAAAGCCGGCTGGGGATTGGGCACCCCCGAAGTCAGCCGTTGGGCGGCCGCCCGCCATGCTGCTAATGTGGCAGCACACAGGAAGGGTCCACTGCGTGTGACGAGCTTTGCTTGGATTGCAGCGGACCTTTCCTTAGATGTGCTCGCCACATTAGCATGCATGGTGTGGCACCAGCACGCAGGCTGATTGGGGAATGAGGGACGCACCTACTGATGCGTGCCCTGCATTCGCCCAACAGCGGCCGCGCCTCCAATTCTGCACTCTCCCAAGATGTTGACTTGCAAGCACGCAAGTGCGGCAAGCCAACATAAAAAGGGCATATTATTTCTCTCAAAGAGTTAGACCCTGGAACATGCTACCTTTGAAGATCATTATTAGTGAAAATAAGACCACTTTTAAAAACAGACTAGATGGCTATATGATATCAGAAAATCAACTGAAATACTATACAGTATGTAAACTACGAAGCTTTATTGGGCTTTATAACCTTCTGCTTCCATCAGATCACAGTATGATTCTTAGTATTATCCGGCTGCAGAGACTGGACCGACATATACAACATCAAGAAGACAGCAACACCACTGAACAATGTTTGGACACTGGGGATATCACATTTCAAATGACAATAAGGACAGGAATATGTTGGTTCTCAAGATCTCTCTCGTGTACTGTTTATTATAGCAACTTAACAAGTTTAGCTGAATGTTATGAGGAAATATTCATGAAGAAATACAAAAAAGAAATATTTCCCCACTTCTAGAAGTTTTAAAGTTATTAAAAATATTGTGTCTTTGTATTTTGGTGAGTAGCCGAGGGTGGGGGGGTGAAACACCTTCTAATCCTGATCACAGAACCTATGTAGTCTCACACCTACCACTACTCCACTGACAAGTTCACACAGAATCCTCTCTTAAATCACATCTAAAGAGAGAGAGAAGGTGGAGACCTGGAGTGGGTGGATCTATGATGTCATGAGTGACATCATAGCTCCCACCACCTCTTGCGACATATAAATCAGGCTTGTTAAAGAGTGCAGGTGTTCCTGGAACCATGGAGACACTGGGAACTCCGTTGCCCTGACCGTCTCAGTGAGTAATTACTCATATAAGATTTTGCAGCTCAGTAACTTTGATGAAATGCACTCTGTAAAGATGTTTTGAGAGAGTAAAATGACTCAATCTTTTATTTTTTTGGACAGAAAAGAGCTGTTTTGAGCTCAGTAAGAAAGCAGACAGTGAGGGACTGGAGCCATGCCATTTTGACATAGGAATAAGATGCGCATCTGATTGAAAAAGAAAGGTTATAATCTTAAGATTTTGTTAAGAGACTAAGGTGAAAGGAACAATGGGAAGCAGAGTTCTAAATAAAGTATTGTCATTGTTGTGTCTTTGCAGGAAATAAGAGACAAACATTGTGTAAACAAGACGTGAATCTTTCATTTAAAGCACATAGGAGTAAGTACAGGGATGTTTTCGTCGTGACTTTAACTGGCTATAAAGAAATAATGCTAACTTTAAGGAATCCTATAAGGATAGATAGCCTTCTAGTGGGAACTGTGACAAAACTTGATAACGGACATAGTAGTAATCTAGTAAAAACATTTTTCATAGCTGGTCAGGCACAAATTGAACTGATGAAAGTATATACTGGTGTCAAGCTTGTACATACCACAAATATTATTTTTCTATTATTATTTTGTTATTATTTTTTCTATTTTTTCTGATTGTGAAGACTATCTGAGTGGGGCGTGGAGCACCAAAACACTTGATGTTACTAAGTCAGCTTGTACAAACATTGAATGAAATCTGTTTTTATTTGTTTTTACCTAGACACAACACTGTCATGGGCCTGAGGAAGTTTCGGGAGCCACAAAACCATTGCCCGCCTTTAAAAGTGTGCATAAGAGAATAAATAAAGCAGTATTTTTACTTATAAAAGCTTGGCTACAGTGGAGTTCATCCTAATCCTGATTTTTATGCTAGTTTAAGCTGCCAGCCTAGGATGACCAAACATATTAATGATTAACCCGTTAGGGAGAGGCAACCTAATCCCACATTCTTTTGCAGTACAATCTGTAAATTAAACAGACTATCACAGGTGCAGTTCCCATCATTTTAAGTTTTGAAAATGTCATTTCATTACTGTAATCACAGTTAATCAGTGGCCTTGTACATTTCAATATTACCCTCTACCATTATTGTTGTGTAAATGCTCACCAGCTTTGCCCTTGGGCTGCTCCAACCCTGCCTTCTCCTTTGATCTGTGCTCCTCTTCCCCCACCTTTTCTGATCTGCTGTCCTGTGGCTTTACTCTCTTTGACTTTTCCTCCTCCTTCTTGTTGCCTTTGATCTTCATTTTTCCCTTCATTTCTTTCTTTTTCTCCAATGGCTGCTCACATGGGTGTCGAAACATGGTGAAAAGCGGGGGCCCTGAAGCTGAAATGAGCACAGAATTAGTCAAAGTAGTAATGGTGCTGAAAAGTGACAAGCAGTCCTAAGCAGAAGCAAGACTTGAATGTTGCATTGTTTTTTTTCCATAAAGTTTTTCATCCTCCAGAGCCAGACTGAGCAGCTACTTGGCAATGTCTCCAGACACCTCAAACTGTCCCTCTACTCCTTACACACTGGGGACTAGTTCCCGTCATGACTCCCCTCCATTGGGACTGTGCTCTCCCCAGAGTACACATATCCAGATTTACTTTACCAGCTGGAGTGGAAGCGTAGGTCCAGGAGTCCAGGTGGGGCTTCAAAGAACCTGATCTGCTCAGTTTCCTCCATGTTTTTCTTCCCTGTAGCTTCCAAAGCCACAGCAGTACGGCGAGCACATGCACATGGAGGCACGCATGCATTCTGGAATTGAGGTTCCTTCTGCCCCTGATCTAAGTCTGCCTCCGAACATCAGCACTGCCACCAGGGTCCAACTGGTGGTAGCCAAGAGCCAGGAAGGCCCGCCACCCCATTCCAGGTGACTGCTCAATCCTTTTTCAGTCCTCCCCCAGACCCCTGGTGACCTAACCGGATTCCTGAACTCGGGTCACCAAAGTAGTAAGAGGTGAGATACTGGACAGCACCTCAGCCTTCTGTTCCGCTTGCTGCCCTACAGCCAGTTTTTTTTATATGCAGAAATAATGTATTAGCACAATGTGAAATACAAAAACAAAGTGAAATACAACATCACACTTACTCACAGAAGTAAGTCATGAAAGTCAATTCATGAGACTTTGGGCTTATAGAAACAGACACTGCCTGCAGATAATGACCAACGGTTCATCTAGTCTGCCCATAAAGAGCATTCCACCTATGCCCCGACCTACCATGTTGAGGGGGGTTAGCCATGATCACCACTGTGAAACCTTTCTCTTATTCCCATCCTCCTCACTGCTAGCTTCTCCTCTTGAAATTACCAGCCCTCTATACTGCATCAGTCCCAGCTATTCATGAACCATTTATAGTTCCCTTTCCCAATTACACAGGAGCTCTGTTCCAAGGATACCCTACCCTAAACCCTCCCCTTTTCCATCTGCCTCCATATCCCTAGCTTCACATCTTGGAATTATCAGCCCTCTATACTGCACTGGTCCAAGCCATTCATTACCCATTTTACTACCTCACCCACTACTTACACAGATAGTCTGCTTCATGGGCACCCCACCCCAGAACCCTCCTCCTATATCCACATCCACAGCTTCCACTCTTGAAATTATCAGCCCTCTATACTGTACCAGTCCCAGTCATTCATGAACCTGTTTATAGTCCCTTCTCTACCACTTACATAAGCAATCTATTCCATGGGTACGCCACCCTAGAACCCTTCACCTTGATCCTGATCTCCACGCCCCAAGGTTCTTCTCTCTTGGCATTATCAGCCCTCTATACTATACCTGTCCCAGTCTTTCACAAACCCATTTATAGTCTCTCCCCATCACTTACACAGGCAATTGTTCCATGGGTACCCCAGCCCTGAACCATCACCTTCTCCCATTACTTCCACATCCCAAGGTTCTCCTCTTGGAATTATCAGCCCTCCATACCGTACCAATCTCAGCCATTCATGAACCCATTTAGAGTCCCTCCCCCACCACTTACAAAGACAATCTGTTCCATGGGTACCACACCCCTGAACCCTCTCTCTCGCTCCCTACTCCCACATCTTGAGCTCCCCCTTCTGGAACTTTCAGCCCTCTATACTGTACCAGTCCCAGACATTAATTAATCTATTTATAGTACCTCACCCACCACTTACATAAGCCGTCTGTTCTATTTTTACACCATTCTCTCTGTAATGAGCAGATTAGCCCTCAACGATTTAACCTTTGAAATGCATTCCCCTCACTGCTTCTGACTTCAATGTCGGCATGCTCAGACCCCTCAATCTTCAACCTACAAAGGAATAAAATATCAAACCAGCACTCACATTTATAACTTTACTGAGTTTTATCTCATCCCTGCCCAGCCACTTCTGATAAGCCGAATCCCTGAATGAGCCCTTCACAGCCTGTCCAATTTACTTCCCACTTGGTTTCCCTGTGCTCCAAAATGAACTGATTAGTGCTCCACAGATTAGCCATTGAAACACCCCACACCATTTCTGACTTGAAGATCAGATCACCCCGGACCCCTTGATCACCAATGAGCAAAGGATTCAAATGCAGGCAATAGTCAAGTTTGCATAATGCATGGTAACTGCAGTAGTTATTGTACTGACAAAGTGATGAGCCTGGCTATTTATTATGCTTGCTGCATAATGCAGAAACCCAAACATATTTGGGGATGGTCAGAAAAGCACATGCTAGTGTTGTCTCAGGCTGTGTGCCAATGATAAGACTGGAAATGAACCAATAGCCAATGATGCTGGACCTTTTGGATATCACAGGTACTCAGCAAGTACAGTTTGCAAAGGGGCTATGCAGACCCACTTACTGTGTTGTATTTTGCCACTCTGAATTCTAATTACACTTTTTGCGCACCAATGTCCTTCTTAAAGATGTTCCTTGTCTTATCCTCTCTTTCATGTCCCAATATCAATGAACCCAGTAAGGTATTTCTGAAAGCCTGCAGTATGCATTAATGAAACACATACGTCCATGCTCCCAACTCACCAAATGTTCCCAGCCCAATATCCATTTGTACAAAGTATTACTTCGCTCTGAGTTCACCAAACCATACCAGCTCGATCCAGTTCCTGATTTTTTCCCACTCCCAGCTCACAAAACTCTCATGACATGATGTCAGTGAAAACTACCTCCCCACTCCCAGCTCACCAAATTCTTCCAGCCCAGTCCATGATTGTGAAAAATCTCTCTCCACTAACAGCTCACCAAACCCTTCCAGACTGCTCCCCAGTTGTGAGAAATACTTCCCAGCTATTAGCTTTCTACACTCTTCCAGCCTGATCGCTGTTTGTGATAAAAAAAAAACACCCCCTCCCTATGAACCACACCCCCAAAGCCTGCTTGCTGGTTGTGACAAAAAGAAAATCCCTCAACTCCCAGCCCGATTCCCATTTTTGACAAAAATAACTCCCTGGCAACAGATGACTACACTATTGCAGCACAATCCTCCAATTCTGACTAAAAAAAGCCTCCCTACTGCCAGCCCGCCAAAGCCTCACAGCTTGATCTTGGTTTGTGAAAAATATTTCCTAACCAAGCCTAGTTTGTGAAAAATACCTCTGCATTCCCAGCTCACCATACCTTCCCAACCTGATCCCAGTTAGTGAAAAATACCTCTGCATTCCCAGTTCACTAAACCCTCCCAACCCAATCCCAGTTTGTGAAAAATATCTCCTCACACCCAGCTCACCCAACCCTCCCAACTCAATCCCAGTCTGTGAAAAATATCTCCTCACACCCAGCTCACCCAACCCTACCAACTCAATCCCAGTCTGTGAAAAACACCTCCACACACCCAGCTCACCCAACCCTTCCAACTCAATCCCAGTCTGTGAAAAATTCCTCCTCACACCCAGTTCATCCAACCCTCCTAACTCAATCCCAGTCTATGAAAAATACCTTCTCACACCCAGCTCACACAACCCTCCCAACCCAATCCCAGTTTGTGAAAAATACCTCCTCACAACCAAGCTCATCCAACCTTCTCAACTCAGTCCCAGTCTGTGAAAATACCTCCTCACACCCAGCTCACTCAACCATCCCAACTCAGTCCCAGTCTGTGAAAAATACCTCCTCACATTCAGCTCACTTAACCTTCCCAACTCATTCCCAGTCTGTGAAAAATACCTCCTCACACCCAGCTCACACAACCCTCCCAACCCAATCCCAGTTTGTGAAAAATACCTCCTCATTCCAAGCTCACCCAACCCTTCTAACCCAGGCCCAGTCTGTGAAAAATACCGCCTTACACACAGTTAACCCAACCCTCCTAACTCAATCCCAATCTGTGAAAAGTACCTTCTCACACCCAGATCACCCAACCCTCCCACCTCAATCCCAGTCTATAAAAAATACCTCCTCACACCCAGCTCACCCAACCCTCCCAACTCAATCCCAGTCTGTCAAAAATACCTCCTCACACTCAGCTCACCCAACCCTCCCAACTCAGTCCCATTCTATAAAAAATACCTCCTCACACCCAGCTCACCCAACTCTCCCAACCCAGTTCTAGTCTGTGAAAAATACTTCCTCACACCCAGCTCACCCAATCCTCCCAACTCAATCCCTGTTCGGAAAAACTACCCCCCCCCAGCTCACCAAACTCTCCCAATCTAATCCCCGTTTATGAAAAATACTTCCCTTGTCCTAGCCCATTCTTTTTGATACTTAATTTTTATTAACAGAGTTTTGTGTCCATCTGTTATGAAGTTTAATAATTAGATAAGGGTATAGAGCCTCAAGTCTTTACATGGAAAGCATTTCAGTACATAGCAGGCCACGATGTTATTTCCAACCATGTTTCATTCACTGCTTTTCAGGAGGATAGATATAGGATAAAAGTGGGGGAGAGAATCTGGATGTGGGGATTGAGGGACTAGTCCTCCCTCCAGGGATCACTGGGAGGATTTTAAGGCAGGAGTAATTCCAATTAAGTCATATGGAAACAGACTGTCCAACTATCTGCATCTTATTAGAACTGTCTCACCGCACTAGAGGAATCAGACTGGGCCTCATTCCTTGGTAGTGTTTGGGAGATGTAGGTCATAATATGGATGAGCCAGATATTCCAGCTGTTCTGCTGTTTCAGAAGTTTATTCTACATAGATACTTACATAGACAGTGTCGGCAGATAAGGGCCTATGGCCCACCCAGTCTGCCCATTTGAGCCTGTAAGTTCAGTTTATGTTTTCCAAGAAGTCTGTTGCCCCTTACCCCTGACCTCCAGAATTCCTTTATGTCTATCCCATGCATTCTTAAATCCCGTGATTGTTTTAGCCTCCACCACTTCCTCTGACAGGGTGTTCCACTTGTCCATCACCCATTCTGTGAAGAAATTCTTCCTCACGTTTCCTCTGAATCGTCCTCCCTCCAACTTCATCCCATGCCCTCTAGTCCTGGAACATCTTTTTCACTTAAAAATAGTGTATTCCTGCACCCTGTTCCTCCCTGTAAGATACTTGTATGTCTCTGTCATAACCCCTCTCTCCCTCCTCTCCTCCAGGGAGTACATGTTCAGTTCCTACAGTTGTGCCATGTGTATCTTCATGCTGTATATGTTCTAGATTGCATCCTCCCACTAGCTCTTGGTGGGGGTTGGAGTGAGTGGGTTCAGAAATTTATTCTGCAGTAGTGCCATGTGTTTCTTCATGCTGTACATGTTCTAGACTGTATGCTCCCACTGGCTTGTGGTGAGGATGGGGGGTTCAGGTTTCAGCCAATTATGTGGTGGTGTTTTTTTGGGCTGCTGCGAGTAGGATACTCAAGGGATATATGTGAATGTTGTGTTTGATATGGTGGGATAGATGTAGCACTATATATAGCTGTTGCAGGGGTAAAAGTGCCATAGGTCAGGAACAGCGCATTTAGTTATTCCTTGACTGCTCCCCAGAATGGGGTTAGCACTGGGCAGGATCAAAACATGCATGTGTAGTCATGCCGATGTTGCATCCCCCTCCAGCATGAAGAGTCCCAAGTCCGGTGAAATTTAGCTGAATTTGTGGGGTCATGAAATAATGGATACAGGTTTTCCAACTGAACTCTCTCCTCTGATCACAGCCTGTCATTTTATATTGCTGGTGCCATACTGGGCCCCTCTTCATGTGTAAGTAACAGTGAAAGTCCCACTTCCCACGTGCTGGTGTTGCCTCGGTCATAGTAGTGAATCACTCCAGCAGTGCCTTATAACACACGGAGATGAAGTTAGGCACCCACTGACACCCCAAAACCTCTCCAACAAAATGGATAATTGGTGGGAATTTGGAATTGTCTGCCCTATCTTCAATAATGAACTGCAAGTGGTGATGTACTTGGAAGTACATATACTGTTCCATTGGTACAAGCTGGTATTCCAGCTGTAGTTGATCAAAGGATTTAAGTACCCCAATTGCATAATAACAGAAAATGTGTCCCAAGTTTGTTCTGCACCAGGTTTAAAAGGTGTGATTCATTAGGTCATGGAGGAAGACTGGGTCAAATGCTGGGATCCTTGAGGACTTAGTGACATCATCCTTCATGGTGGACTAGGGCTTCAGAACTCCCCCGGTGATGACAAAATTCACCTCCATCCAAACTGACTGCAAAAAGATCTTTAAATGCAGTAATTATGTCTACATGACAGCGTCTATAAGAATCTGCAGCAAGGACCTGAAAAAGCAGAAATAAGACGGTTCTGACCAGATCTGCAGCACCAGCCAATCATCTACACCGCTGGATTACTCACCTGGCCTATCTTTAAGAAATCATTAAGAGGAGGAGTAAGCCTCATTTGCCATCAACTTTAGAAAGTTGTTCAGAGAATTACACAAACTGGGAGACACCCTCACGAAGATCCAAAATGATGTGGCTGATAACTGCTGGGAGCTAGTTGAGCAGGAAGAAAAGATGGCTTCGGTAGAGGCGTATAACAAGGAGATGATAAGCACTGTGGATCTACACAATATGGTTCTCTAACAGCTCCACAATCAAGAATAAATCCTGCAGCAAAAACTAGAGGGCCTTGAAAATTGGTCTGGAACAACCCTGGAATTTATAGCCTTGCTGAAAAAATAAGAGACTGCCAACATAGTGTACTTCATGGACAGCTTCCTTATATCAACTCAATATAATAAAAGATTGTGCCTTGGTTGCTATGCCTAGCGACCACAACACTAGACTTAGGTCTGTGATCCTAGAACGTCTGGAAAATAGGGCACCTCTCTGCCTCCACTACAGCAGCCCCAACCACCTAATATCCTAAATCTTTCCCTCACCTCCTCCACTGTTCTCATGGCCTGGAAATCAGTAAAAGTCCTCCCACTCCACAAAGGTGGGGACCCCTCCTCCCCTGGGAACTACAGACCTATATCTCTGCTTCCCTCCCTAGCCAAATTGCAAGAATTACCTATCTATTCAAGGCTTTCGGACTTCCTTGCTAGATCAAATACCCTCAACGCCATCCAGTCTGACTATAGGAAGCATCACTTGACAACTTTTTCCCTTTTGTGTGTCACAGACTCAACACTCACTGCTATGGACAGGGGCCATATTACAACTGCCATTTCTCTGACCTGGCGAAAGTCTTTGATTCCATTTCCCACCATCTCCTACTTCAGACTTGAAGCTCTGTCAGTCTTGCCATGCCTGCTGTTAACTGGTTCCCAGTACACCCCTTCAGGTTGACACCCCGACGGTGAAACAGGAAAAAAGTCCATTACAGCGACATTCGAGGTACTGGTCCTTTTTCCGTAGTTCGCCTTCCCCCAGTGTTCCGTCCCCTTCCTGGACCAACTCCGACCTGGAGATGGACTCCTAAAGTCTGGATGGGGCACAGCCCTCCGCATGGGGGTGTGTGGGGGTACAGCCTCCCCACAGAAAACACTTTTAAAACAGGCGGCACAATACCTGTGCTGTCGCTGTGGGGGAGGTCGGCATTTTCACTGTCGACCTCCCTTGGTGCTTCCACTGGTTCCACTCCTAAATCTTCACAACAGGGTTCAGTCAGTCCAAATAGGCAGGGTTTTATTTAACTCTAAAAACTGATTAGCATTTTGCTCATAAAAGTGCCAAAACATTGTGAAAATGCATAGCAATTGCCTCACTGTGTTTAACAAACATAACACTTCAAGAAAACCTATATAAATACTTGTACTACAGTTAGTATTGTCCCAAGAAAAAACTGCTAATCAATTATTTAAAACCCTGATAGGCGATGCTTTATCCTCACCTTATTCTCTCCAGTGTCCCCTAAGGATCCGTCCTTGGATCCATCCTCTTCTTCCTTGTTAATAACCTCCCATCAGTCTGTAGGTCCACTAATATTCAATGTATGCAGACAATTTTATTTTCCTCTCTGGGCCCTTGGTCAGCAGCATACAGTACCCCCCTTCAAGATGATTTTAATATAGTCCAGTCCTGGTTCACGGACAACAAACTTAAACGCAACATAAAAAAAAAACAGTGGCTATTACCTTCCGCTCCAGGCAAAAGTTAGACACCCTACAGCAAACCCCTACTTTTACTACCTTGGATAGATCTATCATTGAAAATGTCTTGGCTTTCAAGTACCTAGGGGGCTGGCTAGATGTAAATCTGGACTTCTCCACCCACATAATCACTATCTACATCAAGCTCCATTCCAAACTGGGTGCTCTTTACTGCCACAAAGCCAGCCTCCCTCTCCCAACCTGCAATGTCTTGGACTCCAAATTGATCCTACCAACATTAGACTACACCAATGTAGTGTATGGCGCTGCTTCTTAGTCATTCCTTGGCATACCTGACATCCTCCTAAACTCCTGCCATTTTGCCACGGCCTCTCCCTCTCTCACTCACCACTGCCTTCTCTACTCTGCCCTATCCCTTGGTCCTCTATCCCACAGGAGAATGGTGCATCGTGCTTCCCTTGTGGCAAAATTCTGGTTCACTCCCCTCTTATCTTTCCTCTTGTCCTTCCCAAGCTACCTCCTCCAATTATTCCCTTCATCACAGAGACTCTCAGACCTTCACTCTCACATACCACCATTCTTCTTCTGGACAATCTACTTTCTCCTTCCGCTTCCCTGCTCTTTGGAACAAACCACACTGACCTGCACTCTTGCTCCTCCCTTCTCTCCCTCAAAAGGCTCTTCAGACTCCTTCTCCAGCAGCCATGCTCCCAATATTCCCAACATTTACCACCCTGCTCCTATTTGGATATACTGTTTGTGCCACCAGTAGTTAGGTCGATTTTGCTTAGGATTTTTGTTTTGAGGGCTAGTAGAACCTAACCCTCTAAATAAGTTGTCCTCCTATGTAAACTATCCTTTGTTTTGTTTTGTGTTGTGTACTACTGTCATTGGTGAGTTTTTATTTACCTTTGTTCCAGGTATTGTAACCTTGACCCTAACCTGTTGTCTGTGATTATGTGATTTTTATGCTGCCTCTGTTGCCTTTTCCTCCCTTGTTTCCATCCCCCAGTCACTTCTGGAAATAAGACTTACCTCATGGAGCTTTTCCCAGTTATCGACCTTTAAATAAATAAAAATATATAAAATGCATGCTGAGAAGGGTCTGAGACAAAAAGGAGTTTGAGTTTGGGGACAGGTGGCTTTTTTCAAGCATGATTACCTGTCAATCACAATGGATTGAAGAAAAATACAGATTACTCACCTGTAACAGGAGTTCTAGGAGTGGTATATGTTGTTCATCCACACTATCTGGCAGGTTCCTTGCCACTTTAAATACTGCCGGAAGGTCTTCAAGCTGGCTCCTCCCACCCACCCAGGTGGTAAAACCCTTGGCTCCGCCCTAAGATGCCAGATCTAGCCCGCTGGAAGCCAGGCTGTGCATCGAAGCTGGGGAGGTCGGGTGGGTTCATGTGGATGAACAACATATACCACTCCTAGAACTCCTGTTACAGGTGAGTAATCTGTATTTCTAGGGACGTGGATATGTTGTTCTATCCACACTATCTGGCAGACTCCTAGCAGTTCTCCAGGAGGAGAAAGGCAAGGCACACACCCCCTTCTTATACTTACTTAGGAAATAAGGACTGGAGAACCGAGGTCCCAAAACCAGCATCCCGGCGTGACTGTAGGTCAATGTGGTAATGGGAAAAAAAGGTGAATGCTGACTTCCAGGTGGCAGCCCTGCAGATTTCCTGGATAGGGACATCCCTAGAAGCACCCACCGAAGCAGTGGTATGGCAGGTAGAATGAGCTCTTATCCTTCTGGGAGGCTCCATGCCCACCAACCCATAGCAGAGATCTATGCAGGAGGTGACCCACCTGCTTATCGTCTGCTTGGCTGCAGGTCTGCCAGGTGCGGCTTCAGCGTAGGGACAAACAGCTGGCAAACCTCTCCCCAAACTTCAGCAATCCGCTCCTTATAATAAGAGAGAGTGCTTGTCTAGGGTCCAAAGTATGGAGCCTATATTCGCCTCTGAGGTGTGATTGGTGTAGAACACCGGCAGAGTCAACACCTGATTCAGGTGAAACTTCGACACCACCTTCGGAAGGAATTTCGGGTTGGGGTGCAGGACAACCTTGTTCCTGTGGAAGACCAGATAAGGAGACTCAATGGAAAGCACCTGGAGCTCTCCCATCCTTCTGGCTGACGTGATAGCCACCAAGAAAGCGGTCTTCCAAGACAGGTGAGAGATGTCACACCTGTGCATCGGTTTGAATGGCTTGCCCATGAGCTTAGCCAACACCAACAGTAGATCCCACAGAGGTGGAGGTTCTCGCACCGAAGGGGATATGTGAACAAGGCCTTTGAAAAAGCGCCCGACCACTTTCTCCTGCACCACCGACTGCTTTCTTGCCCACACCCAGTAAGCAGAGATGGCTGCCAGGTGCACCTTAAGGGTCATTGACCGAAGCCCTAGCTGAGAAAGGGACCACAGATAGTCCAGATTACTAGCCAAGGGACATGAAGAAGGGTCCAACCCCTTGTCCTGACACCAAATGGAGAATCTCTTCCATTTGAAGGCATAGCATTTTCTGGTCGACTCCTTACTGGACACCTCAACGACATTGAGGACATCATCGGAAAGACCCAAGGCCTAGAACTCTAGCAGCTCAGGAACCAGGCCGTCAGGTGCAGGGATTGAAGGTACTGATGGAGTACCTTCCCCTTTTTGACTGAGATCAGGTCCAGGCAGGCTGGAAGCCGCCTCAGGAGCCTGCAGCTGAGGCTGAGGAGATCTGGATACCAGAACTGGCGGGGGCCAGTCTGGGGCTACCAGAATCACCTGTGCCTTGTCCCTCCTCACCTTGAGAAGCACCTTGTGGATCAAGGGAAAGGGAGGGAAGGTGTAAAAGAGGCCCAGGGTCCACGACCTTGAGAAGGCATCCCCCTGCAGCGAGCCCTGCTGAGTGGGGCGGGCATGAAACAGCCTCAACTTCACATTCTCCCTGGAGGCAAACAGGTCCACCTGAGGGGTGCCCCAATGGGAGAACAGATCTTGCACTACCGCTGGCAGGAGAGACCACTCGTGAGAAGTGGGGCCTATCCAGCTGAGGGCATCGGCCAGAGTGTTGGAGGCTCCTGCCACATGGATGGCTAGGAGATCCGCCTCCAGGCTGATCACGAGAGACCAGATGCAGAGAGCCTCCTTGCACAGAGGCAAGGAGTGCGTCCCACCCTGACAGTTGAGGTAGTACATGGTCATGGTGTTGTCCATCTGGACCTGAACCACTTGACCCAGTACAAATGGAGCGAAGGCGGTGAGGGCTAGTCGGACCACTCCAAGCTCCAGCAGGTTGATGTAGCATCGAGACTCTTGAGGGGTCCAGAGGCTGTGGGCCCAGAGATCCCCCAGATGGGCACCCCAACCCATCAGAGAGGCGTCAGTCGATAGCGTGACCGTCGGCTCGGGGCAGACAAACGGGATACCCTCCTGCAGATGAGCTGGGACGAGCCACCATTGTAGGCCGTCCCACATCTTCTGGGTCACCATCACTGGCTGGTCCAGAGGACCGGAGCGCTGTGACCACTGGCTGGCCAGCCCCCATTGCAGGGGTTGCATATGCCAGCAGGCCCAATGGACCATGCTGGTGCAGGCCGCCATGAGGCCCAGAAGGCACAGGAAGTCCTGGGCAGGGCGTGAGTGCCCAACCAGAAATGATTGGGCAAAGGAGGAAAGGACCTTGGCCCTATCCACCAAGAGCCAGGCTCTGGCTCGAAGAGAGTCAAACTCTGCCCCGATGAACTCAATCACCTGCGATGGCACGAGTTCTGATTTGGCCTCATTGATGATGAGGAGGCCAACCTGAGAGCAGACCTGGAGGGCCAGATCCCTGAATCGCTCCACCTCCAACCTGGAGAGGGCTGCAATCAGCCAATCATCCAGGTAAGGGTACACCTGGACCCCTCAGCGCTGTCACCACTGCTATGCATTTGGTGAAGACCCTGGGAGCTGGAGAGAGAGGCTGAAGGGCATGGCCCGGAACTTGTAAAGAGATCCCTCTGCTCTGAAGTGGAGGAATCGCTGATGAGACGGACGGATCAGGACGTGAAAGAACGTGTCCTGGAGGTCTAGAGAACAAAACCACATGCCTCATTCCAAGGATGGAATGATCTGAGCCAGAGTGAGCATCCTGAAGGTATGCGACCTTAGGAACTTGTTCAGGTCGTGTACATCGAGAATGGGGTGCCCGTCCGTTTTGGGACCAGGAAGTACCTGGACATAAACTCTGGGTTTCGAGCAGGGTCCGCCACCTCCCTGATCACCTCCTTTTGGAGAAGCATGGCAATGTCGGCTCGATGAGCTGACAAAGAGGCTGTGGACCCCGTAGCCCCCCATGGGGAGATGGCTCGGTAGGGAGGAGACTGCTCAAACTCCAGAGGCAGACCCCTACTGACCACGTCCAGCACCCAGCGGTCCATGGTGATAGCGGACCAGGTGGAAAGGAAGTGGTGGAGCTGTCCCCCCATGGGGGGAACCCGGGGAGGAGTGACGAGGCTGGAGGCGACACCCCTCAATCCATCACTGAGCAGACTTGGAGGAAGAGCTGGCTGAGGAGCCTCCTGGGCCTTTCCCTCCAGGCTTCCTATTGGAGGAAGTGGCAGACTTGGCCTTGGGGTGCCAATTGTGAGCCTGCTGGCCCTGTTGCTGGTACTGCTGGGCCGGGCTTGCCGCAGGGGCGGAAGGGCAAAAGGGGTTACGCTGCTGCTGGCAGCCTTTGTCCTTCTGGGCAGACGAGACCGAGTCCAAGGTGGCACTGGACTTCTCAATCCATTGGAGATGGCCCTCCGCCCTGGGCCCGAACAAGTCGGTGCCCAGGAAGGGAACGTCTGCCAGCTTGTGCTGGGTATCTGCTGTGAAAGTTGAGATCCTCACCAAAGCTCTGCGGCACATGGCTACCGTGGCCGCAACTGACCTGGCACAAGACTCTCCAATGTCAAGAGCAGTTTGGAGTTGTTATTTGGCCACCACCCTTCCCTGATCCCGTGCCTGCTTGACCGTCATCTGAAGGTCAGCCAGGAGATGAGGAATCACCTCATCCAGGGAGCCCATAAGGGCGTGAGAGAAATGTGCCATCAGAAGTGCCGAGATAGCCTGACGAAGGCCTAGGGAGGAAGCAGCGTAAACCTTCTGCCCCGAGTAATCCAACTTCTTGGATTCCTTATCAGGCGGTTTGTCCACGTCCCGAGCGCTCCCAGTCACTAACCCTTCCGCGGAGGCATGCTCCGAGAAACCGGAAAGTGAACCGGTGGGGACCACATACTTGCGAGCCATTCTGGCCAAAGATGCGGGACAAGACACTAGCCGCTGCCACAACTCCAGAGCCGGGCCAACAATGGCTTTGGCTACCAGAAAGGCCTCGTAGAAGAATCCCCTTGGTCCAGTATCTCCGTAAGGGGATACTTGACCCATTTTGAAATGGGTTCGAGCTGCATCCCAGTGGATACTGAGATGAGCCGAAGCAAACCTAAAAACGAGGATGGGCTCTCGTCCACCGACTGACCCCCTGCAGACTCCAGGTCAAGTGGCCTGGAGAAGAGGGAGGAGTCTTTGTCAGACTCTGAGGATTCTGCAAACAGCTGCCGGGTGCCTGAGCCACCCTCAAACCTGTCGAGGTCGATTGGGAGTGAGGGTGACTGACAATCTATGGGGCAGGCCCTAACCCGACCGAGAATCCTTGGTCAGGGCCCCAGTCTTCGGTTGAGGAGGTGCGGTTCCACCACAATAGGTGGAGCAGCCGGTTTCGGCCTAACAACCAGCGCCAGGGTCGGCTCCTCGATCGCCACGAGGGGTTGTTTCGACCGCTCCGGTGACAGCCACTTAATGGCCGGAGAAGGCGA
The DNA here is from genome assembly GCA_016271365.2 of Neoceratodus forsteri. Taxonomy (NCBI): domain Eukaryota; kingdom Metazoa; phylum Chordata; order Ceratodontiformes; family Ceratodontidae; genus Neoceratodus; species Neoceratodus forsteri. Next base: position 405,744,199 of record CM057457.1, read on the forward strand.
CGAAGTCAGCTTGTTTCCGGTCATAAGAAGTTGCTGCCACATCAAGTCCTCATAGCGTCGACATAATTTACGCCAAAGGCTATCCTCCGAAGAGGAATAGCGGCGACGCGCTTTCCATGGTGCCAAGACCAAGACCGCCTATGTCGGCGGGATCGGCTGGACCTGGAAGAGGTCTGAGACTGAGACAGAGACCTTCGGGGATTCCGAGGGTGGGTCAGAGGGGGAATGGGGGAAACCCGTCCCTCCGTCGGTTCAGGGACCTTGACCGGGGACTTCAGCACAGGAGGCACGGTCAAGTCCTCGGTAAGCACCGGGGAAACCGGTGAAACAGGGTTGTTGGCTTCTCCAGTCGACAAACCATCCGATGGGTTGAGAAAAATCTCAACCGCATCGACGGATATCTCGGCCGGCTGACCTGATGAGGACACTGTGAAGCCAGCAGCCGCAGCCGCAACCTCGACCGAAGTCGAGAGTCGACGGTCCGGTGAAGGGGATCTCTCCTGCTCCCACGAACACTGACTGTGGGACTTACCTTTTGTGTCCTTCTTTCTGGACCGACTGGAATGTCCCGAGGGCCCATCTCCCTTAGTGAAGAGGGACTGACAAAGCTCGCTAAAAGAAGCCGAGTAGGAGGAGCCCAAGGAGAGCAGGATAAATGCTGCAGCTGAGGAGAAAGAAGAAGCGGCCTCCACCACCTCCTCCTCAAGAGGGCGACCATCTGCTCAACTGCTCGTGGAGCCCGCCCTTTGCACCTGCCCAATGGGCCTCTTCGACTTGACCGGCAGGTACCTGTTTTCAGGGCGCCCAAGAAGGAGTCTGGCAGCGCAGTCCTCCAAGACCGAAACCGAGAAGGACTGACACAATTCACAGGCCTTCGAATTGTGGTCAAGCCCTAGGCAGTAGACGCACATGGAGTGCGGATCGGTCTGGGACATTTTCTGCCCACAAGGGCACCAACGGAAGCCGGGAGTTGATTTGTCCATTGCAGCCATGAGGGAAGATGAAGACCTTAGTCTTGTAAATTTTAAAATTAGTTTCGGAAAAACCGAGTAGTGAGAATCCAGCCTAAAACACAGAGCGCTAAGGAGGGAACCTGAGCTTCCAAGCGGTAAGGAAGATCTGGCATCATGGGGCGGAGTCCAGGGTTTTACCACCCGGGTGGGTGGGAGGAGCCAGCTTGAAGACCTTCCGGCAAGATTTAAAGCAGCAAGGAACCTGCCAGATAGTGTGGATAGAACAACATATCCATGTCCCTAGAAAAGTTTATTCCCCAATGTGAGAACACTAAGGGGAAAAGGTATGAAGGTGAATACAGATTATCCCACAGTCCTGCAGGTCACAACTGATGCAGGTATGCACACCTTTCAAACTCTGCTAGAGGTGAAAAAGACTCTCTAAATGGGGGCCAGGAGTGGACAAGTTGATTGATCACCACAAAGTTAAGGAACTGGAAAGAGAAGCTGGCAGCAACCTGGGAAGGCGGAGCAGAGGTAGTTCAGCTCTGAAGGCCTCGGTAGGGCACTCTCTCGCTCAGGTTGCTGCCTTAAAACAGTCTGTGTGTGTGTGTGTTACTCACAGAGAGGACTTTAGGAGGTTTTTTGACACAAGATAAGTGGGGTACATTGTGGAGAAACCTGCTGAACTTGTGTTTTTCTTTTTGTCTGTAAAGTATATTGAAAGCACAGTCACCCACATTAACAGCCTCAAACCACAACTGTGTTTTTGCCCTGAAGTTTGGGAGCTAGGTGAGAATTGTTTGGCCAGATTGTTTGTTTGGCTTGAGGCCTCTGCTAGGTGATAACTTAAAAGGAATAGTGACAATTTATAAAGAATAGCATGGTGGTTCCTAAGACAGTTCTCCCTCAAAGATAGATGCAAGAGCGTCAGAGGGCAGAACACAGGGTTTGGGCTCAACTGCTTTATTTTTTCTGATTTAGATTTTTTTTTCAGGCTATATTTTCTGTTAATTTGTTGTACAGGATGTCTTGCTTAAAGGGTGGAAAGCACTCACCAGGGTGGTGGGTCTGAGCTGTAGCTGATTGTTTCTGGAGAGCAGAGGCCTGGTCCCACCCACCCACCCACCTGCCCCTCACTCCACTCACTCCACCCCCTCACCCCAGCCACCACAAGTGCACAGCTGGATTAACCTGTATGCAAATTACGCCATGGCGTAGGGCCCCGTGGTTCAGCAGGGCCCCCTCACTGTTTAATGTAACTTATTTCTTTTTTCTCTACCCGGCAGACCATAGCCGCCAACCTCGGACTGGCCATACTTGCTGTACTGTCAAGTCGGCTGTGGGATCATCACATTCACAGCACTGCCAAAAAAGAAAAGCACCCCCCGTCAGGTCCCCCCCCGCTCTGAATGTGTGTCTCAGTCTCTCTGGCTCCACCTCTCAGGGGTGGGGTGAGCTGCACAGCACAGACAAAGTAGTCTGCGATCGGTCCACCCTGACCCCACCACCACAACCAACCATGTCTCAGAGGTCCTCCTGGAGGTGTGGCTACTAGGAAGCGGGAATCTGTGTGCATGTGAGTGGTGTCAGGGTATGTGGCTGGGCAATGAGGAGTCCAGGACGGAGGAGGATGAGTGGACAATGGTAGGTCGGAGATTGTCTCACTCTCAATCAAAGAAGACTACAGACTACTAGTAGAGAGAGCGGGCCAGGCTGGAGTCAACTGATTTGCCACCGTCCAGCGCTTCTTTTCATGGGATGTTGATGACAACTCTGATTCCGAGAGTTGGAGAGACGGTGTGCTGCTTGTTGTGTGCTGGTGACTGTAGTTAGTCAGTGCTGCTGCTGGGCCTCTGGTCCTGTGAGGAGCCCCAGGCCGAGTCTGATGATCGACCAGTCTGTCAGGGCAGGCTACACCACCAGGTATGTTGTTACTTACTGCATGCTAAGTGCCAACACTGTCAGGTTGACTTTCTTATTCTGTCTTGACTTCAATTATTTTTGGATTTGGTGGATGATTTGGCTGGATTGGAAACAGCGGGAAAGGAACACTTAACAGCAGTTAATTGAACTGAAGCAAAAAAATGACTAAAAAACAGAGAAAAGAAAATAATTGCATTTACATAGGGGTGAGGATTGCCTGCTACTGCGTCTAGCTTGGGCTCAGGGGGCTGCAAGATTCTATAGCCATGGTGGGGCTACCTACTATATTCACTATTTGAATTTAAATTATTTGATGCATCATTTATCAGAAATCTGGGAGCAAAACCACATTGCTCTGAAAAGATTCTACTTAGCTTCACCACTAAGCTAGAGGCTAATTGTTAAATTGATGAATTGCTGGAGTTTACAAGGTTTCTACTTGCCCCGCACCACAGAAGAGTGGGATGTTGACATTTAGGGCCCCCCTGGGTCCCAAAATATGACTTGGAGTAGGGCCCCCGGATCCATTAATCTGGCCCTGCACAAGTGCATCACTTCCTTTATACCAGGGGTTCTGACATCCCTTCCCCACAAGAGCAAAGGGCATACACCTGTCATATCCGTAACAACCAACCATGCTGTGTAAGGGGTAAACACATGCACACACTGGAATACACTAACATAAAAGAAAACAAATTAAACAGGAAGGGAGGGAAACATATGGGAAGTGATGCAATGCACTAACTGTGGGGCGTCAGTCTTCTGGGAGATGTTCTGGAGGCCGTAATGCTGCCCTATTTGCAGGCACCTCTCTAGTCTGAGGGAGAAGGTTGCCCATCTCCAGGCTGATGTTGTAAGGATTCAGGAAACATCCTCCTCCACCCAGGGACCACCAGGATTCATACTGCTGCCATAATATTTGCTAAGAAAAAGGAACTGTTGGTCCACATTGGGCTTAGGAAGGGTGAGGGTGGTGAGACAGAGGCACATACCTCCAGTTGTACCTCTCTACAATTCAGTCAGCATTCTGGCAGGCCATGGTTCCTCTATGGAGGCACCCACAGTGGAGACCAAGGAGGATGCTGGGAACCTCCACAAAGTAGACCCACAGAAGGGTGGCATGGGACCCCACAGGGGAAGGAAACAACTCTTGATGGGGCACTCAACTGTTAGATAGGTAGAAATGGAGGAGAGAGAGAGAGAGAGATAGAGAGAGGGGTGAGGTGCCAGCCTGACCCCATGACTTGGAGAGACAGGAAATGAATCCTCAGGATGGCAGGAGCAGCAGCACAGGAGTGGGTGTTGGACACCTCTGTTCATCTTGGGACAAATGATCTAGCTGGGAATATGATCAGAGCAGTGCAGGAGGAGTCTATGTAGATGGGAAGGGCCCTTAGGCAAGTAGAATGCACAGTAACCTTCTTGGAGATGCTGCCTGTCTATGAAATGGGTGAGGCTAGGGAACTCCATACCATACAATTCAATGAATGGTTGAAAAACTGGTACAGAGCTCAGGATTTGTGCTTCGCTGGGGACTGGGGGTCCACCTGGAGGGATACAGGCCTATACTGGTGAGGTGGTCTGCATTTGTCTGGGAGTGGAACCCGGATCTTAGGAGGCAGATTTAAATGCTTCACTGGCAAGCATTTAAACTAGCCAAGAAGGGGAGGCACTGAAAAGGAGCAGGGAAATCTTAGCCCCCCCCTTCCACAAACCAGGGTAGTTAGTGAGGTAAACACCAAGATAGAGCAGTTGATAGGGTATTTTTTTTGTTAGTCTTTTGGTAACTGGGTAAGGCCCACAAGGCACACGCGCCTGTTTTCAGGGGTGAGCTAGGAGCACTAGGTGGTTAAGTGACTTGCTAGAGTCACACAGTATGCAAGTGGAGGCTGTGAGAATCAAACCCAGGTTTGGTCTGCTGGATGTACCAAGCTCGTTCACAGCTCATTACTCTGTAACCCCCCTGCAAATGGGGGTTCCCAAAAGACTTCCAGGAGCTTGCTTGAATGCTCCAAGCCTGAATGGTGTTTGGCATTTAAGCCATTTATCAGTGAGTGTTTTTAGAACCTCTGGTACTGTCTCTTTAAGAGCTGTCTGCTTGCAGACATAATTAGTTTGTATGGGGACTGTGTGTTTCTTTGATTGAGTACCACTCAAGCTGCTGTAATTCACTTCATTTTGCAGTCACTAGGAGTGCAAAGGAACCTATCTGAAAGATGTAACTGTTTGCCAGAAATTATTTAGAGTAATAATGAATACAGTTTGTCTAACCTGCTTTCTTTGCAGTCAGAACTGTGTCTGCTAGTTCCCATTCTAGTTTTGAACTGCTGAACTGGACCAATCAGTGTGGGTAAGCTAGCTCTAAAATGGTGCCTTGGATGAATCAGAACTTGGACTCATAATCTGAGCCAGCCACAAGAGGATTGTATGGGCAGTGACTCTGGGAGATGTAGTTTAGACTTCAGTGCCTTTTTGGACCAACAGCAGCAGTCTATTGTGGTGACAGCCAATCCAGTCAAGAACTGGGAGGAACTCAAGGAAGTGCCGGTTTTTGTCGGTTGGAGTTTCAGTTGAGCTTTGGCAGTGAAGAAGAAGGAGCCCTGTGCTTTTCAGTGTGCAGTTTTAGTCAAAAACGTGTGTAAGGCCCAGAGTTCGGTCTGCAGCTTGTGTTACAGCTTGTTAGGACTGAATCCGTCCTGTGAAAAGAATCAAAGGATCTCTGAAGAGTAGAAACCAGGCTCACCCTGTAGAAGACTGGAAGAATTGCTGAAAATTGCACTCGGTCTGTCAGGAACTGAATCTGCTGTGTGTTCTCCGGTATTGTGCAGTAATTGCATCGGGATACAGATGCAGCCTGCCTGGTATAGTCTTTCTTTTATATGGATGTGTGAAGAGGTTTGTGTACCTCAAGTGAGCCCTGCTGACATTGAAGGACCCTATCTTATTTGGAGGTCGTGAGTACTAATTCAGGGTTGCTCCCTGTTGAATTGCCACATTAAATCCAAATGGAATTACTGTACTGCTGACTGTTTAATTCTCCTTTTCTCTGTGAAAGGGCCCTACCAGCTGCCAGGTTTGGACTAGCCACTAGGGCTTGGGTACCCAGGACAGTAACTGATAGGGATAGGCCTGTGCACAGAGCCATAGGTAGATTATTAGAGTGATAAGCTAATTAACTGATTTCCCCTGTCCTTGTTATATCCCCTAAATAAATCAGAGCTGCTTGTTTCAGCAAAGTTATACTGCCTGAGGTATTTGTCTATGTTAAAGTACTGTACTGTGATTGTTGCACTGTATCTCATTTCACAGGAGGTCCCAGTGCGGAACCAGACCTGGGGTAAGTGTATACTGTGAAGGTAATTCTGATATATTGTGTGGGCCACTAGTGGGAAGAAGGGGGGTTACAGTGTCCCAGAGGCTGTGACCAAGTTAGTTTAACTATTGCAAACCCTGACCTCTGGGTGGAGGCACCCGCCATTGGATCCAGGCCCCTCAACCTGTTAGTGGCAAATCAGGCAGGGGTAGTAGCCCCTGGGATAGCGCCATCTAGGGGTTACAACTCTAATATCTAGGCTATACTGCCAGCCAAATGGAGAAAAACACAAATGCACTAATTACAGGGATGGGGCTAAAAGGGCCAAGGAAATCAAAAAATGGAGAGGGGTAAGCACTAATGCTTATAGTCTGGGTAACAAATTCCAGGAACTAGAGGCCTTGATGGAAGAGGCACAGCCAGATATTGTGGCAGTCACAGAAACATGGTAACATGGTGCACAGAGAACCATGACTGGGATGTCAACATACCAGGGTACACAATCTACAGGAGGGACAGGGAGGGTAAAAGAGAAGGAGCTCTGTACATAAGGGAAGGTATCAAAGCAGCAGAACTAAAAGGTAAACAGGAAGGAGTGGAGGCACGGTGGGTCACCCTGGAGACAGGAAATGGCACCACAGTCCTTACAGGGGTTGTATACAGACCACTGTCTCAGGGGGAGAAAAGGGACAAGGAAATGGTAGAAGGTATCCTTACAATGGCAGAAAAGGGGAGATATTGTTGATGGGGGACCAGAATATGCCAGATGTTAACTGGAGCACTTTTTCTGCAGCCACATCCAAGAGCAGGGTCATTCTCTATGCCCTGTAGTAGGCATGCCTTAGACAGCTAGTGTTGGAACCCACTCGGGAGAGAGCAGTCTTAGACCTGGTACTCTCAAATGGGGACAGAGAGAGGATCTCAGATGTAAAAGTGGGTAGCCATCTGGGAATAAGTGACTACCAAATAGTGTGGGTCATGATAAACACAGCTGTAGAATCAAGCTATACAAAAGTGAGGGTTCTGGATTTTAGCAATGTTGACTTTAGCAAAATGGGAGAGTGCCTCAGAAAAGCACTAGCAAATGGGAAAGAAGGAGGGGTGGAGGAACAGTGGGGAAAATCAAAACTGCCATTAAAGCAGCAACATACCTTTATGTGAAGCAAATCAACAATTACAAAATGAAGGAATAAATCCACTATGGTTCTCAAAACAGGTGGCGGGGAAGATAATGGAGAAAAGGTAGCATTTAGGAAGTATAAGAAAACACAGAGGCCCAGATATTCAAAGCGGTTGCGTATGGCGCCAAAAGAGAGTTGCGCCCGTGCAACCCGCATTCATGCCACTGAAATTATTGGAAAGGCTGCCAGGTGCAGCACACATCCCGATGCGCCGGGGCACAGTGCAGTTGTATGCGGCACAGATGCAGAAGGGACATGCCCATGCATATGCGGCACATCCAGATATTCAGCCTGGGATGTGTGGCGCAGATGCTGGCACAACCCTGCATTGCGCCGCATGGGGGGCTCAAAGTTGAGCCATGAAGAGTGGGAACAAATCCTGACCACCCACAGGTGGGCTGCTGCATTGCAGGGCACAACACAGCAGCTGCCAGCCATGGATGGATACCCGCCCACCCAAAACACCATCCACAAGCACACATAGCACCCTGGTAGTCCAGTGGTACCCCCTTCCCTCTCATTACCCCGATCGCTGGTCATTCACTGTAAAATAATTCCCAGGTAATCTAGTGGTACCTCCCTCCCTCCCATTACCCCGATCGCCAGTTATTCATCGTACAATAATTCCATTGTAGTCTAGTGGTAACCCCCCCCCCGATACCCTGATCACTGATTATTCGTTGTACAATAATTCCCTGGCAGTCTAGTGGTACTTCCCTCCCCTCCTCCATGTCCCCAGTCACCAGTCACCCGATAGCAGTGAACTATAACATTTCCTGGTAGTCTAGTGGTACCCCCCCATCTGTTGCCGCGATCATGGTAAAACTCCATAATATAATTCCCTGGTGAGCCAATGGCACCCCCCACACCCCTCCACCCACACAGAACCCTTTGCCCACCCTGCTCCGCCCACATACCACCCTGCTGCCTGCCAAATGACAGATGCAGTATGGGTTTGCAGGGCATACTGTACTAGAGAGTCCCAAATATGTGAAGGACTTCATTCACATATTTGGGACTGTCTAGTGCAGTATGCCCTGCAAGCCCATACTGCACCTGTCATTCGGCAGGCGCCAGACGGTATACGGGTTGGTTGCAGCAGCCCACCAATGGTAGGGAGGGTGGGGTGGGCAAGGGGTTCTGTGTGTGTGTGTGCCCGAGGTGCCACTGGATCACGAGGGAATTATATTATGGAGCTTTACCACGATCACAGCAACGGGCGGGGGGGTACCACTAGACTACCAGGGAATGTTATAGACTACTGCTACCGGCGATCGGGGACACAGGAGAGAGGTGGGTACCACTAGACTACCAGGGAATGTGTCTACGGGCAATTATCGGCATTTGCAGCTATGGGGTGGGGGATGCCCCGGTGCCCCCAATATACACACGTCATGCTGTGCAGGGTGCCAGGAGCAATTCATTGGCTGCCCTGTGCAAGGCATGCAAATGGTGCCATAATTACATACATTATGGCCTCATTTGCATGCCCTTAGCTGAATATCGCGGGTGATGCGCCCAGCACAACTGTGTTTGCACTGCACATCCCCCTGCTCCCTAGCTGTGGCTTGCGCCGGTGCAGTCCAGTTGCGTTGTGCACAGTCCCACTGTGCAGTGCACGGTCCATGCCATATTCAACGGTGCTGCGCCATGGCACATCACTGTTGAATATCACCTGGTCCTGGCTCCGGTGCATCCCAGTTGCGTTCTGCCCACACTTGCGCCACTGCCAGGTGCAGTCTGAATATCCGGGCCAGAAGGAGCAGGACAGAAAACTGTACCAGTTAAAGCAGAAGGAGGCAGGGAAGGCAGTCAGAATAGCAAAGGCCTAAACCCATGGAAAGATAGCCAACTCAGTTAAGAAGGGGGATAAAGCCTTTTGTGGGTACATTGTGGAGCGAAGAAAGACCATGGGAGGGACAGTGATGCTTAATAAAGGGGAGGGGGCAGGCAGAGGGTGACAGTGAAAAACGCAGGGATACTGAACAAATACTTCTCAGTATTCACAAAAGAAGAGGAGGGGGAGGTACTTAAGCCAATCAATAGAAGCAATCTGGATTCGGGGTCGATACTAGTCCATTCACAGAAGAAAGGTCCTAAAATAACTCCTAAAACTGAAGGTGGACAAAACAATGGGGCCTGATGGGATTCACCCCAGAATTCTAAAAGAACTAAGGGGAGAACTAGTGACACCACTGACTACCCTTTTTAACAAATCGTGGGAGGATGGTGTGGTACCTGAGGACTGGAGGAGGGTGGATGTGATTTCCCATCACAAAAATGGGAGCAAGGCAGAGGCAGGAAACTACAGACCTGTTAACTTGACTTCAGTGGCAGGAAAAATTATCACTTCTGAAAGAGAGAGTTGTCGAGTACCTAGAGGCCAGCAAGGCACAAGATTCAAAACACCATGAATTCATAGCAGGAAAGTCATGTCAAACACATCTAGTAGATTTCTTTGATTGGGTGACAAAAGTAGTAGATCAGGGAGGGGCTGCGGACATGGCATTTGACTGCTCTCGGTAACACATTCTACGCAATGTATAGCTGATCTTGATTCTGCAATATTGTATCACTAAAAAAAATGTAACCTTTAGCTGCCATTCTATGTCTATATGTGTTGTTTATGTTTGTTTTTTCTGACGTGGAGCCTTTGTAAATGAGTCCCTGACTCAAAGGTTGTAATCCTAAAGTCTGTTAAATAAATAAATAAAATAAACAGTTCCACACAAAAGATTAATGAACAAGTTAGTAAGTCTGGGAGTAGGTCCCAGGATGATAGACTGGGTAAAAAAATTTGCTGGACAACAGGACGCAGGGGGTAATAGTAAACGGAGTCCACTCCAAAGAAAGGGAGGTTATTAGTGGGATGCTACAGGGTTCAGTACTAGGACCAGTCCTCTTTAATGTCTTTATAGGTGACATTGCGGAGGGACTGGAAGGAAAAGTATGCCTCTTTGCAGGTGACACAATAATCTGCAACAGGGTTGATACATAAGGTGAGGTAAAAAGCATAAGAAGGGACTTGGCAAGGTTGGAAGAATGATCAAAACTATGATAGCTTAGAATCAATGCAAAGAAGTGCAAAGTAATGTACCTGGGAAACAAATACCCAGGGGAAGAGTACACAATGGGGTGGGCGGTTATTAAGAACATCAAAAATCGAAATGACATGGCAGTAGTCATATCAGACAACCTAAAGGTTGGCAAGCAATGTGAGAAAGCAGTAAGGAGGGCTGGGGGGATACTGGGTTGCACAGGGAGAGGAATCACAAGTAGAAAGCAGAAAGTTGTTATCCCTCTGTACAGACAGGTGTTAAGACCCTGTCCGGAGTACTATGTGCAGTTCTGGAGACCTCATCTCCACAATGACATAGACAGAATGGAGACAGGCTAGAGGAGGGCAACTAAAATGGTGTAGGGTCTGCACCAGAAGCCATACAAAGGGAGGCTAAAGGAGATTAATATGTATAGCCTTGAGGAAAGGGGGGAGACATAATAGAAACGTTCAAGTACCTCAAGGGAATTAGCAAAGTCCAAGAGGGTAGTATCATTCAGAAAAAGAGATGTGCAAGAACAAGGGGACACAATTTCAAAATACTGGGGGGACAGCTTAGGGGCAACATGAGGAAGTATTTTTTTATGGAGAGGGTGGCCTGATGCATGGAATGGCCTTCCTGAGGAGGTCGTGGGTTAAAAATAGTGGAGGGGATTTAAGAAAGCATGGGACAGACATAAGGCAATTATAGTGGGGGTAGGAAGTAGGCTGTTGGTTAACTAGGATCTGCAACTTATCCAGTAGAGGGAAATGGGCAGACTGGGTGGGCCAAGCAGTCCTTATCTGCCATCAAAGTCTATGTTTCTACATTACTCACCGTGGGAGAAGATGGTAGTTAGAAAACTGAAGACATCTGCAATCCCCTGTAAAAATTAAAATTGCACTGGTACATTGGGAGGGGGAAGCTACCCCAGGAGACAGGAGGTGGGTAGATCATCTTTGCCTCGGAACTCTGGTTCCCCAACTTGAACTCTCTAATTCTTGGACACTGGTAGTGTTTACATCATTGCTGCTGCAAAGTATCTTACTGTTTGTTTAGGTAACGAGAGATTCCTTTCATATGGACAACTTGATTTGTGAGTCATATAAGAGACAGCGATTTCACCATTTACTGCTTGTGGTACCTTATTTTATTTATTTATTTATTGAAGTTTCAGAATTTGCCTTTGAGTCAAAGACTCATTTTCAAAGGCTCCACATCAGAAATACAATCAACAGTTACAGAAAGGAAGAACAAATACAGTGGCAAAGTAGGTGACTGAATCAAAAAAAAATTACAGGGTAAACAGAAATACCGAGTGGTGCATCACTTAACATTTTGTACAATATGCAGTTAATACTGGCGTAATATTGAAACTGTTTGGTTAAACTAAGAGAGAACACACACAGTATGCGGAATGTGGTAAATAGGGAGCCCAAAGGAGAGAGACGGAGGCAGGACCAGAGTCCATTGTCAGAGGTGGAGGGGGAAAGAAAAGGAGAAGGGTAGGAGGTTCCAGGAGGAGGTAGGGACCAGGAAAGGTAGGGGCACATGAGAGAGGGCAAAGAGGTGACATGCGGGGGGCTAATAGCAGTCACACATACTGGCAGAGCGAAGGTAGTCCCTTATGGAGGATTTAAAGCTGCCAATCTTGTTTTCAGATGCAATGAAGCTGAGGAGAGAGTTCATCCATGAGGGGGCCCTATACATGAAAGATTGCTGGCAAAGGGAGGTGCGGCATCTGGGGACACTGAGAAGAGACTTGGTAGAACTTCTAGTGTTTCTGATAGGAGGGGCAGGTTTTATAATGGCTGAGAGACCGGGGGGGGGGTGATGCCTAGAGAAATCTTTTTGGCCATGAGACAAGTGTGGAACCCGAGTCTGTCATCAAAGTTCAGCCAGTTAGTCGAGCTGTAAAGGGAGCAGGTGTGGGCAGTACGGTCACAGTCAAGGGTGAGGCGGCAGGTTTTAAAAGACAGTCTGAGCCTACTGAGGGAGGAGGTGCCAGCCACGCCATAAATGAGGATCCCACAGTCTAGTAGTAAGAGGATGGAGGAGGAGACTGCTACACGGAGGGCATCAGGGGCGAGGCAGTGTTTGTACCTGTGCAGGAGGCTGATTCTAGTGTTGATAGCTGTAGAGAGGTGATGTACATGTTGGTGGAAAGTAAGGGCCGAGTCAAGCGTGATACGCATGTATTTAAATGAGTTGACTTATTCAAGGGGGGTCTGGTGGGTGGTTAAGTTGAGGGGATGTGAGTTTTTGAGTAGGCTTTAGTGGTGTGCAATGGTCATGACCTTTGTCTTTTTTGTAGTTCAAAACTAGCCACCGGCTAGCAAACCATCATTCAGCCTCCATGAAGAGGTTTGGAGACATTGCTGAAATATGGTGGGGTCAGGGTGGGAGGAGTAGAGGATGGCATCATCAGCACAAAGTAGGTTACCCGAGCAGGCAGCAGGGAGGGTGTTTAGGTAAAGGCTGAAGAGTAGTGGGCCCAAGATGAAGCCATGAGGCACCCCGGACCAGACTGGCAGGCAGGAGTAAAGACAGTCCCCTATCTTTACCTATTGAGTTTTGCCCGAGAGGTAATCAGCAAACCAGAGAGTGGTGTCCTGGGAAAGACCCATCAGGGGAGGGTGGTTAGGAGCAGATCATGATTAACGGTGCCAAAGGCCTTCAACAGGTCCACAAGTAGAGCGCCAGTGAGGTGGCCTTTGTCCAGGGCAGAGTGTATAGACAAGGAGAATTCAAGAAGAGATGAGGTAGAGCTGTGTCCTTTTTGGAAGTCATGGTGTTCTTTACAGATTCAATCATATTTGGAAAAATGCTCAGTGAGTTAGTCTGATACCATTACGTTCCAGGGCTTTGGAGAGGGGGGTGAGGATGGCTATAGGCCGATAGTTTCCTGTGGCTGTGGGATCACTGCTTTTGTGTACTGGGATAATGGTTGCCATTTTCCAGTGAGTAGGGTATTTACCTAGACATAGGGAGTGATTGAGAATGTAGGTTAATGGGATGAGCACTTCCTGGAGGGTCAGCCAGAGTAATTTTAGATCCAGAGAGTCACTGCTGAACTGTGTACCACAGAGGGCTTTTAGTAGATAGGGTTTGGCTTCCTGCAGAAATAGTGTGTTTAGGCAAAGAGGGGGAAGAGGTAAGGAGGATGAGGGGGGGAAGCAGGAGAGGTCACAGAAGTTAGGAGGGAGGATGTTGCTAAGATCAGAAAAAGGAGTAGTTAAGGGCATTGGCAATAGGTTTGGGGTCAAAGGAGTAGTCACTGTTTATGTTGATTAGAGAAGTGGAGGGGGGGTCTTGATCTTGCTACTGAGCTCCTCGATGTTATTCCAAAATTCGTGATCTGAGACCCAGGAGGATTTAAGGGATATTATGTAGTGTGATGCTTTGGCTTTACGTATGGCCCAGGTGCATTTGTTCTTTGCCTCACGGTACCACTGTCTGTCAGCGAGCCTGCCTGTGTCAAGGGCAATCTGCCATAGGGTGTCTCTGTGGCACATCATGTCAAGGAGATGGTGAGAGATCCAGGGTACAGGGTTGCCTTTGATTATATATTTGGTGAGTGCTGCAAACTTGTCACAAACCGTGTTGAAAACGTGGATAAAGAGGTAGAGTCTAGTGTCTAAATCAGCCGTGTTTATTAGGGGAGACCAGTCCCATTGCCTTAGATGGTGCTTTAGTTGTTTGAGTTTACCAGGTTTTAGCTTATGTTGGTAAATACATTCTGGTGGTGGCTTCAGGATTTACATCACCAGGTGCAGAGAAAGAGAGAGAGTGGTCACTCAGGGCATTGGGAAGTCCTGTGATCTTAGTGATCCTGTGTGGGCGGTTTGTGAACACAAGATCGAGGAGAGCTCCGGAGCCAGCAGGTGCACAGAATGGGAGAGTGGTCACTCAGGGCATTGGGAAGTCCTGTGATCCTAGTGATCCTGTGTGGGCAGTTTGTGAACACAAGATCGAGGAGGGTTTGGAGCCAGCAGGTGCACAGAATGGGAGAGTGGTCACTTAGGGCATTGGGAAGTCCTGTGAGCCTAGTGATCCTGTGTGGGCAGTCTGTGAACACAAGATCGAGGAGAGTTGCAGAGCCAGCAGGTGCACAGAATGGGAGAGTGGTCACTCAGGGCATTGGGAAGTACTGTGATCCTAGTGATCCTGTGTGGGCAGTTTGTGAACACAAGATCGAGGAGAGCTGAGGAGCCAGCAGGTGCACAGAATGGGAGAGCGGTCACTTAGGGCATTGGGAAGTCCTGTGATCCTAGTGATCCTGTGTGGGCAGTTTGTGAACACAAGATCGAGGAGAGCTGAGGAGCCAGCAGGTGCACAGAATGGGAGAGCGGTCACTTAGGGCATTGGGAAGTCCTGTGATCCTAGTGATCCTGTGTGGGCAGTTTGTGAACACAAGATCGAGGAGAGCTGAGGAGCCAGCAGGTGCACAGAATGGGAGAGCGGTCACTTAGGGCATTGGGAAGTCCTGTGATCCTAGTGATCCTGTGTGGGCAGTTTGTGAATACAAGATCGAGGAGAGCTGAGGAGCCAGCAGGTGCACAGAATGGGAGAGTGGTCACTTAGGGCATTGGGAAGTCCTGTGATCCTAGTGATCCTGTGTGGGTGGTTTGTGAACACAAGATCAAGGAGAGCTGCACAGCCGGCAGGTACATTTTGACAGGTGGAAGAGGTGATGACCTGGGTAAGATCCAAGGCAGCAGTGGCATCCTTAAATGATGTGGCATCCTTGGAAAGCCAATTAATGTTGAAATCGCCCAATTCAATGCTCTCATTTTTCGAAGAGAGAGGGTAATTCAGGACAGAGTGGAAGACAGGTTTCTAGTTCCGGGGGGGGGGGTTGTACACAGTGGTGTGCTAGAGGCGAGCAGTGGAATTCCCAATTGATGTTTTAACAGTGAAGGCCTGTGCCCATGCTCAAGCTGAGGGGGTGAGGAAAGACTGAGCTTTCAGTGTGTCCTTAATATAAAGGGCACAACTTCCACCATGCTTACCCTGTCTGTCTGTACGAAAGAGAAGAAAAGCTGGGGATGGTGATGACAGAGTCTGGGGTCGAGCTGGAGTGCCAGGTCTCAGCCAGGGCTAAAACTTTGGGGTGCTGTTGAACCATCCATCCTTACAGGTTGTCTAGCTCTTTTGGCAAGCTACAAATGTTCACGAATGAGATGCGGAGGCTGTTGAAGGGGGGGGGGGGCAATTTGGGGCAGCTGAAATGGGGCCGGGCTGAGGTGGATATTTCTGGATATGAGCAGAAGGAGGAGGAGAATCCTGATGAGAGTAAGCTGGAGACGATGTGTTTGTATGGGTGGACGAGTGTGTTTGAGGGCAATGAAGGGCACGGGGAGGGTTAAAATGTGGGGTGCTGTTAGGATGAGTGGGCAGTGAGCAGGGCATTCAGGGGAGGGTGGGGCAGTGACAGGGTGAGGTTGTCGAGGGATGTGTGAGGCAGCAGTGTTTGCATGGAGGAGAGGGTGTCTGAGTAAGGGGTGAGGGGATGTCATGGGAGGGGGTGTCAGCAGGGGAGAGTGAGAGGCAGAGAAGGAGAAAAGAGAGCAGGGTGGGTAGGATAGACAGAGAGAAAAAAACAGCAGTAGCTAGACATGGTGAGAGAGGAACAATGGTAGCTAGAGGGGGCAAGACTGATAGGAGGGAAAAGGTGAAGAAGGGAGTAGCAGAAGACAACCAGGATAAGGAGGACAAAAGGAAGATAAGAGGTAGGGATGCCAGAATAGTGCAGCAGTAGGGTCACCATCTGCAGGGCGAAAGATACAGGGTTTTAATCCTGGGTTGGCAACTTGTGTAGAGGGCTTAAACAAGAGGAAAGGGGCTGGAAAGATAGAGGAGGAGACAGGAGGAGATGGAGAGCTAGAGTGGAAAAGAGGAGGAGGAGGAGGAGGGAGAGGAGAAAGAAGGTGGGAAACACTTGCTCCTAGTGGCCACACAGTATAACAAGCAAAGGGAAAAACAGGGACTTAGAAAAAAATCTGGGGGTGTCACATGATAAGGGCATGTGAACAGATGACTCCAATAAAGGTAGAGACGCCCCTGGGTGGAGGTGTGTCTGGAACGGGCGGGATAGTCAACGCAAAGTGTCAACGGGCTAACACCCCTGCAAAGGTTGCTCTGAAAGGGAACTTATTACCTTTAGCAGGCTCCCATGGTCTGCTCTGTCCTGTGTCCTTAGAGGATATGCGCCTATATTCATAATAAAGGAAATATACATAAATGTTCAAGAGGATCTGTCTACGTGTGAATTCTTCTGATTTGCGCCCTTCATCTTTCCTTTCCCCTGAAGCTGTGGGGGAACCACTGATAATTGATTATACAACACATCGGACGAGGCAGCAGCTTTAAGAACTTAAGGTTTTATATTAATATAATTACATTTCCCGTGGTTTTTTCCAGAATAAGTTTCTGGAAAATGTTCTTGGACTGTCCTGTGTGCTGCCTGGTGTAGTGTGCTGTGGACTGGGGTCCCTTGCCCTAACAAGGGTGGAAAACAAAAGAATATGATTAGTATGCAGCTGGAGAGGAGACTAGGAGCTGGTCACCAGTGCGCATGTAAGGAAAGGGGAGTACTGAGAGAGGGGCTGGAGGGTGTAATGGTGCTGATTGTGACTACCAGAGAGGATGCCAGACCATACAGGCCCTAGGCTAAAACCAGTGTGCAGACCCTGTGAGTACATCCTGATACAATACCTTGAAACAAGGTCACAGAATTAAGCAAATAAACTGTAAATTCAACAGTCGCTAGGGAGACTCCATAAGCAAACTAAGCCTGAATACACTAGTTACATAAACTGAGCTGTAAGAGAGAGCTGGGCACATCTACAACATTAATTAAGGCAAGAGAAATACATACATGCTGCCTAGGGGTCCCAGGCTGAAAACAAATTGTCTTAAAGTCCCGCTGAGTTCAGGCCCAAAGGCAGACAGCAGGCAAGCAGGCTGGAAAAACAATCTGTGGGGTTCGGAGGGCAGAAGATGTAGCTGTAGATCACCCATTCTGAGAAGGTGCTAATTACCTTTAGCAGGCTCCAGCGGTCCGCTCTGTTCTGTGTGCTCCCTGGTGTAGAGTGTGCTGTGGACTGGGGTTCAGCGGACTTCAGCAGGCTCCTGCGGTCCGCTCTTTCCTGTGTGCTACCTGGTGTGGAGTGTGTTATTCCCACTGATTTAATTCCATTTGCCTTCATACAGCTGGAACTTGAATTAGGACATAGCCTGGGACATTAACCATTTAATCAAAACAACCTTTCAAATGTTCCTTGCTCTAGTTATATAGTACATGTTTTGGGGTGGGAGGAGCAGGAATGCAGGTGGTTTTTCCTGAGCTCCTTTGTTCTTCTGCGTGCTTGAATATGGGAAGGGGCTCTCTCACCTAATACTTACTTCTGGCAGGCATTAGTAATCCGCACTGAATGCAAAATAGTCTAGCCATGTTGGTAACTAGCAGAGGAACATTTAGAATCAATACAGAGGCCAACCACCATTACTAATATATTGTTTTTGCTCTTTTTTTTGGTACGTTTCATCAGGGAGCTGCAGGGCCAGAAGGGTCACTGATGGTTTGTCTTCTTTACTCTATCCCCACCATCCCCAGGTATTCTGCAATATATAGAAATGCAGGGAACATGAGGGGAATACTCATTTGCTAGTCTTTATCCTTGACTTCCAGATAATGGGTAGGATTCACAAAGGAGATGCGCCCAGTGCAACTCGACTGCCCCGGCACAGAGGAGATGCACTGGGTGCAAAATGGGCTATTCACAGAGAAGGCACAGGGAGATGCCCCCAGCGCACCCCCCTCTGTGAATAGCACCGGTGCACTCAGCCCAGGATGACCCAGAGCATCCCAGGCTGCTCCAGAGCATCCCCTTGACAGGCAGTGAGGCCATTGGGGCAGGGTATCTCAGGATGCCCTGCACCCAAAAATGCTATTCACAGCCAGGGGCATGCAAATGAGGCCATTAGGCATGCATGGTGCAATGGGGCCATTAGCATGTCATTATGGCCCCATTTGCATATCGCCGGCTGGGAATCCCCAGTGGAATGCACCCAGCGGAACCGCCGCCCCACTCCCGGCCAAGTCATGCTGCACCAGGTGGCTTTGTATGGGAAGGAACCCCCCACCCCAAGCTCCTCAGACAGTGCCGCCCACGGAAGGCAGTAGCAGCACTGTCTCACTTCTGCACCTATACAAAGCCGCCTGGCGGCAGTAGGGAAATCCCCATCCCCCATACAAAACCGCCACGTGGCAGTAGAAGTTGAGTTGGTCCCCTCGGCGTCCGTACAAAGCCGCTCATGGTGGCAGTATAGTTGGATGACCCCCGAGCACCCATACGATGCCGCCGCTGCGGCGCCGGATCTGCAGGCCGATCTCGCCCCAAGCCTCCGTACAGCCGCCTCCTATGGCAGACGCAGAACCAGCCCCCCATGCATACTCCACCCACCACCTCTCTCACTTCCAGCAGTGACTATTGTCGGGCGGGTGGGTTCAGCCCACTCAAGATACACCACGTTACCCTGCTGACTGAGTTGCTCTGAAATGAGCAGCTATTGCACAGCCTGCAGTGCCTCAGGCTGTGCGACAGCTGTCTGACTCGCAGACAGCTCAGTCGGTGCAGCCGTGGGCGATATGAGGGTGGTTGTGCCGCCACTGACGGTGGGTCCTTGCTGGGGAGAGGTGGGCTGGGTGTACATGGGGAGGCTGGCTGCACATCTGCCGCGGGAGGCAGTTGTACTGGGGGCTTGGGGTGGAGGGAGGTTCAGCTTGCAGTCCAGTGCTGCTATGAGCGGCATCGTATGGGCGCTCGGAGGGGTCATCTCAGCTACTACTGCTGCTGTGAGCGGCTCTGTACGGGAGATTGGGGGGGGCATGTCGTGTACTGCTGCCAGGGGCAGCAGTGTATGGGGGCATGGGGCTTGGGGGGGCTCACTGGGCTGCCAGGGTGGTCAGGCACCCATGCTGCTGCCCACAGTGTGGCGGCCAGCCTGTAGGTGGCCCCCGACTTAGGCCGGTCTTCCAAGACTAATCTTTTCTGTGGTGCAACCCTGGACTTGCCCTGTAGTTGCGCCAAGGATTTGGGCTATGAATGAAGCTGCACCCAGTATGCATGGGCACATACCACTTCACAGCCCCTACAAATGTACCGCCTATCATTACAGGTGGTTTGCAGCGCATCGGGGTTGCACCAGCGCATCGTCGCCCTGCCTGAATCGCCCTTGGGAACATTTTGGGGATGCCCCAACGCATCTCGGATGTGCTGGACGCATCTCTTTTGTGAATCCTGCCCATTCTGTTTTTGTTTGAGGGTGCAGTGGGAGGTGAGTGGGAGACCTCTAGCAGGGCATCTCCCTGTTGAGCATGACTGAGAACAGCTGTGCATCATGAACTGTTTCAGGGGCCCACCTGCCTCGCACAAAATCCTTCAAGGTAAATGTTTAGTTGATGTTGCAAGTTCATGCCCAGGGTGCAGGGTAGGACAGTATTTCCCATGAAGCTGGTGACATCACACCCATTGCCCTCTACTGTCAATTTTGACATTCTGGCTGGATGCAGCACGTCTGTGCTGTGTTGCCTGCTCCCATGCAAGGTACGGTGGGAGCTGCAGTGAGTGGCATGTTTGGAAATAGTTCAGTAGCCTGTGGATGGAGTGAATTTTTATTTTATTATTTTTTTTTTTTTTTATTAATTTGTGGTGTTTTGTTTTCACGATTGTAACCAGGTAAGTGCACTGGCACCAAGTGCCTTTTTCAATCACAACCAGGGTGCAGTTACACAGATATTTGAGGACATACATACATATGTTTTGGTACTTGTTGCAGAAAATAAAACATATACACACATTTAAAGTTACGTACTTGCGGCACATAGAAAGCGCAGCTGATCAGTGTGGATACTACACTAACTGCAGATGCATAGGGGTATGTACAAGGGGTATTTACACAAAGCAGTCACAGTCACAGACACTAAGCGATAATTAAAATTATTTCAGATTGCTTGAGAAAGCAGAGACAGTCGATTATCTAATGGGGGGTTGTATTCCATAGTGAGGAGGCACGGTAACTAAAGGAGCACTGTTCAGTGTTTATTTGAAAAAAAGAGAACTTTTAGGTTATTTTTTGAGGTGGATCGAGAGGAGGGCAAGTTGGCAAACTCGAGTTGCTCAGCAATTACAGACCTATTTCGAACCTCCCATTTTTAGGGAAGGTTGTAGAAAAGGTGGTAGCCGTTCAGCTAGAGAGATATCTTGCTGCTTCCGCCACCTATGAGCCTTTCCAGTCTGTGTTCCAAGCGGGGCATAGTTCAGAGACAGCCCTGGTGAGGGTGCTTAATGACTTCCTGATGATGAGGGATAAAAAGGACCATACCATCTTGGTCCTTCTAGACCCCTCTGCGGTGTTTGACACCATGGACCATGAGGTGTTACTTGACCGACTGCGGTTTTGGTGTGGCCTGTCCGGAAATGTCATCAACTGGTTTAGGACATACATGACAGAGTGCAGAAGGTGACGATGGGAATTTTCTTATCAATTCCAAAGCCTCTGTGCTGTGGTGTTCTGCAGGGGTCAGTTTAGTCGCCTCTGTTGTTCACAGTGTATATGCTGCCATTGGGGGACATTATCAGGCAGTACGGGCTGGGTTTTCACTGCTATGCAGATGATACACAGCTGTATCTGTCCTGTGCTCCCAATAGCCAGGTGTCAGACTCTGTATTTAACAGCTGCCTTGAGGAAATCCAGACATGGATGACTCAAAATTGGCTTAAACTAAACCCAGACAAGACTGAGATACTGGTGGTGGAACCAGGTCGTCAGGGCGGGGGGTATGACACTACCCCCTGACCTTGTGTTGGGGGTGTGTGCCTTTAGCCCCCTCTAGGCAGGTGAAGAATTTGGAAGTAATGCTGGACAGTGGCCTGACACTTGAGGCACAGGTGTCGGCCATGGTGAGAACTGGGTTTTATCATCTCAGGAATATTGCCCGAATTCGAGCCCTGATCCTGCCTGATGACCTACCCACACTAGTGCATGCTTTCATCACTTCCATGTTAGACTACTGCAGTGCCCTGTACCTAGAGATATCTGTAGACAACCTCTGCAGACTGCAGCTGGTGCAGAAGGCGACAGCGAGATTATTGTTGGGGTAAAAAGATGTGAACATATTACCCCGGCTCTCCGCAAATTGCACTGGCTGCCAGTTCGGTGAAGGGTTGCCTTCAAGATAGGGCTTTTGACCTATAAGTCCCTGCACAAGAGGGGCCCAGTCTATCTGCAAGAGCTCCTTGTGCCGTACCACCCAGCCCGGGCTTTCCGT
The DNA here is from genome assembly GCA_016271365.2 of Neoceratodus forsteri. NCBI lineage: Eukaryota > Metazoa > Chordata > Ceratodontiformes > Ceratodontidae > Neoceratodus > Neoceratodus forsteri. The sequence continues at coordinate 405,765,945 of CM057457.1, forward strand.
TCTGCCGGGGGTGACCTCCTTGGAGTTCCCAGGGTTGGCTGCGGAATTCAGTTGATCAAGCGTTTGCAGTGGCTGCACCTACCCTGTGAAACTCCTTGCCTGGCTATCTTAGGGAGGGTCCCTCGGTGGAAGCCTTTAAGAAGGGCCTAAAATCATATTTATTTAATCAGGCTTTTAATTGAAGGAGTTTTATAATACATACTGTATTTTATGATGTTTAGTAAGCTGTTGCTTCCAGCTGTATTCTGTATAATGTTTGGTTTTAAATGTGTATTGTTGTATTTTATGCGTATGTTATTTGTATTATATTGTGCAGTACCCAGAGTCTCTGGAGATGGGTGCTATATAAATAAAATATCTATTTATCTAAATAAATAGATGAGGGAGTTTTTAACATAGTTCTTTTAATAAATCTGACGAGTTTTAGGTTGGATTTGAGCTCTAGTGAGAGCCAGTTTAGAGCATTCAGAGACAGGCAGTGATGCATCTTGCTATCGCTACCTGCTGCAGATCTGGCAATCTTGTGATAAGACAGTGCACTTCTTCTGTAGCATGGTTTTGTTGAAAGCAACAGTGACCAAGGAGCCGTAATCTAGTATAGGGAGCAGGTTTGGCTATGCTATTCTATGCTGGGATTTGGGCATTAGGTACCTGTGGATACTGTACAGAGACTCAAGCCTTTAGTGAAGCAGGTGAGTAGTGTTTTGAATGTGGGTATCAAAGGTAACGGTACCGTCTAAGTGTACTCCTAGATATTTGAAGTGACTGACTTTTTCCAGGCCGCTCCCATGGTTATCAGAAGATTCAGGAGGACCATTTTTTTCTAGAATGAACCATTTCTGCAAATTTGTGAAACTCTTTCCCAGTACATGGTTAATTTTGTTTATGTCTTTGCTAAGCGTGTAAAGAAGTGCATCATCTGCATAAAGAAGAGTTATGTACAGGTTTGCAGATTGCTGGCAAACTGTTGATGAAGACTGAAAACACAAGAGGCCCCAATATGGAGCCTTGACAGAACCCACTGCAAGTTACACTGCTACTTCAGACCACATTACCATGTTTTACCCATTGTTTTCTATGGTTCACATAACCAGTGAACCAGGCCGGAGCATGGGATCCAAAGCCAATTTGAGTAATTTGCTAGTTAATGCAACATGGTCGATCAAACCAAAGCCTTGGTCAGATTCGCAAACACAGCTCCTGCCAACAACCCCTTATCTGTTGTGCGATAGATTGTGTCTGTGAATTCAACCAAGACTGTGTCAGTGCTGTAATACTTCCTGAACCCACGTTGCACCTTGTAGATTAGATTGTGTTGTTCAAGAGAGTCGATCAGTTACTCAGATACATAGACACTGTCGGCAGATAAGGGCCTATGGCTAGCCAGTCTGCTCATTTGAGCCTGTAACTTCACTTTATGTTTTCATAGAAGTCTTTTGCCTCTTTGCCAGCCTCCCGAATTCCCTTATGTCTATCCCATGCATTCTTAAATCCCGTGAGGGTTTCAGACCCCACTACTTCCTCTGGCAGGGAGTTCCACTCGTCCACCACCCATTCTGTGAAGAAAGTCTTCCTCACATTTCCTCTGAATCGTCCTCCCTCCAACTCATCCCATGCCCTCTAGTCCTGGGACATCTTTTTTATTGACAAATAGTGTATTCCTGCACTCTGTTCCTCCCTGTAAGATACTTGCATGTCTCTGTCATATCCCCTCTCTCCCTTCTCTCCTCTAGGGAGTACATATTCAAGTCCTTCAACCTGTCCTCATAGGACCTGTGATGCAATCCATGTATCATCTTTGTTGCCCTCCTCTGAACCTTCTCTACCCTGTTTATGTCCTTATGTTGGGATGGGCTCCAGAACTGTACAATGTACTCCAGGTGGGGCCTCGCTAGTGTCTTGCATAGTGGAATTATGACCTCCCTTTTCCTGCTAGTGATGCCCCTGCCTATGCATCCCAGCATCCTATTTGCTTTACCTGCTGCATTGTCATACTGTTTCCCCTACCTCGAGGTCAGAGATGATAACCCCCGAGATCCCTTTCCTGGTTGGTGCATGCTATATCCTCACTCCCCAACTGATATGTTGTTCCAGGGTTTTTGTGCCCCATATGCATTATCTTGCACTTCCTCGCATTTAATTTCAACTGCCAAACCCCTGACCATTCTTCAAGTTTCTGCAGGTCCCTCCTCATTCTGTCTACACCCTCTGACCGGTACACTCTGTTACAGAGCTTTGTGTCATCGGTGAACAGGGAAATTCTGCCTTCTAGGTCCTGTGTGATGTCACTGATGAAGACGATGAATAGGACCGGTCCCAGCACTGATCCCTGTGGTACCCCACTGATCACCCTTCCCTCTGTAGAGTGACAGCCATTTACCACCACCCTCTGTGTCCTGCCACCCAGCCAGTTACCTACACACTGCACTACTGTCCTGCCCACTCCCATATTCCCCAGTCTGTTTAATAGCCTTCTATGTGGCCCAGTGTTAAAGGCTTTGCTGAAGTCCAGATAGGCCATGTCCACTGCCCTTCCCGATCCACCTCCCTTGTCACCCAGTCAAACAATTCAATGAGGATGGTCTGACATGACCTCCCCCTGGTGAACTATGCTGCCTTTGGTCCTGTAGTTCATTGGCAACTAGACGTTCTTCCAATCTCTCCTTCAGCAGTGCTTCCATGATCTTCCCCACTACTGAGATGAGGCTGACTGGTCTCTAGTTCCCCGCTTCATCTTTATTCCGGCTTTTGATTAAGAGGACTACATCTGCTGTCCTCCAGTCTTTGGGTACCTACCCTGTTTCCAGTGATCAGCTAAATAGGATTGCCAGAAGTTCAGTCACCACCTCTCTTAGAGCTTTTAGGACCCTGGGGTGCACCCTGTCTGGTACCATTGTTTTATCAGCTCTTATTCCTTCCAGTTCCTTCAGGAACCTTTCTTGTGTAAAGGGACTTGTGCCCATTTCTGCGTTGTTCCCACTCCTTGTACTTCCTTCGGGCTCATTACCCTCCTCTTTCTCAGTAAAGACCGAGCAGAAATACCTGTTCAATATGCCAGCTTTACTGTTACCATCCTCTACACAGCATCCCCCTTCCATCTCACTATCCCTCCCTTTGCCTTTCTTTTTTCACTTATGTACCTGTAAAAGGTTTTGTCCCCTCTACCCTCTGCTTTTGCAATGTGCTCTTCTAACTGAGCTTTGGCTTCCCTTACTGACCTCCCTGACTCCCTTTGCTTTTCCTGGTATTCCTCTCTATCCTCTTCTGCCTGCATCTTTTTTGTATTGCCTGAATGGAATCTTTTTGGCTTTCACTTTCTCCGCTACCTCATTGGAAAAACATAATGGCCTCCTCTTCCTTTTGCCCTTGCTAACCTGCTTGATGCATAATGCTGTTGCTCTTGTAATCCCTGTTTTCAATACTGCCCACTGTTCCTCAATCTCTGATTCCCGCCCCATTTCCATTAATGCTTCTTTCAAGCATCTCCCCATTTTCCCAAAGTCTTCCTCTCTAAAATCCAGGATACATGTTTTTGTGTGGTTTGCTTCTGCTCCTTCTGTGATGTCAAACCACAGTGACTGGTGGTCACTGTTGCCCAGGTGGTCCCACACTGTTATCACCATCACACAGTCCCAGTTTGTGAGCACAAGGTCCAGAATTGCCTTCTGCTGAGTTGGTTCGATGACCAGTTGCTTGAGGAAGGCTCCTTGAAGGAAGTCCAGGATAAATCTGCTCCTGGTTGATGCTGCTGCTGGGAGGCTCCAGTCCATGTCTGGAATACTGAGGTCTCCCACCAGTACCATCTAACCCTTGTCTAGCATCAGCTCCCTATCTGTTTCTTCCTCCTGGAATGGTGGTCTGTAGACCACCCCATGCAGATGGCTGTCCCCATTTTCCTTTCCAGCTTAACCCACAGTATCGCTCCCCCATTTTGTTCCTCCTGGATCTCTGTGGCCTTTATGCCATCTTTCACATAAAGTGCCACTCCTCCTCCCTTCCTACCTGCTCTGTCTCTTCTGAATATGTTGTAGCCAGGTATGGCCATCTCCCACTCATGGTTATCATTACACCAGGTCTCTGTGATGGCCACAATGTCCAGGTCTGACAGCACCATGACAGCCTCTGGATCCTCCATCTTGTTGCTAAGGCTCCTGGCATTGGCACACATGGCTTTCCAGGATTTGAACTCCCTGGACTGTTTAGCTGTTCTACTCCAGCCCCCTTCCTGGTTGTCCTTTATCCCTGGTTCTCCCTGCTGTCTGCCCTTCTGTTGAATTTTGCCCCTTTTATGCCTATCCACCTCTAGGGTGCTTACCTCCATCTTTTTCACACAGCTTTGTAGAGATAGCCACTCCTCCTGTTCATTGTTTCCATTGCTAGCTGTGGGGAGTGGGTAATTAGGCACCCTCCTTGCTGGCCTGCCACCCCCCTTGGCTAGTTTAAATGCTTGTCAATGTAGCATTTAAACTTATCATTGAGTGCTTGGATTCCCCTCCAAGATGGATGCAGGCCGTCAGGCTTGCACAAGTCTCCATCCCTCCTGGTGGGTCTCCAGTCCTCAATTAATCCAAAACCTTCCTCACAGCACCAGTTCATAAACCATGATTTAAAGTTCCTGGTGCATGAACCCCTACGCTCTTCCATGCCTCTCACAGGTAGTACTTCCAAGAAGGTGACAGAAGTAGCTACTTGCTTGAGACCCCTCCCTAATTTCCTAAACTCTTCCTGAACTTCCTTTGGCTTCCCATTTGCCAGATCATTAGTACCTAGGTGGATAATGACATCCAGCTCACCCTCTCGCCTTGCCTTCCCAGCGATCACCAGGATCTTCCTCCCATTCCTCCATGCCGTGGCACCTGGTAGGCACCTCACCTCCCTGTCCTCCCCTCCTGTGTTCCTAGCTGGATTCCTCACATGATAGAGTCCCCCACCAGGATTCACTTCCTGCTCCTCCTCCTCTGGGGTCCACGGCTCTCCCCACTGAGATCAACTCTTTGGTTGACCTCCACATCCTTCCCTTAAACTTCTCTGGGTACCTCTGTTTGGTTGTCCCCATTTGCCAGTGCAGCATATAAGTTCTGAAGTGAAATAGGATCTGGGATGTGCCTTTGCCTGACCACCCTAACCCTCCCCAAGTTCACCATCATCAGAGTGCTTCTCGTTGTTGGCATCCTTTGAAGCAGCAGCGTTGGACTGGGTGGTCTCCGGATAGAGGTGAAGGTACTCCTGACCCAGTTTACTTCCACTCTGAGTCTGGCTACCTCATTTCACAGCTCAGAGAGATGCCTGAAAATAGGGCAGCACCTCAACGTCCAGAAGGGCTGCCTGAATATAGCTGCCCTGCAGCCACAGCACTGCACCACTCCCTACATTATACTGCACTTATGTTCCTATTCCAGTACTTGTCTGTTACTGAAGCTCTCCTAGTTCCCTTTTTATTAATTTTCTGTACTAAAATCCTGCCACCAATCCTCATATATGTTTCTTTAAAGATCCAGGATGTCCAGGTCCCCTTGCAGGGCCAACCTCCCCTCTTCTCCCTCAACTACTGCTCCCATCTTGGAGTAATCCATGAAGAGACTCATTTCACACCCTATACCCTCCCTGATGTCCGATATGTATGCATTAAACAGGATTGGACCCAGGACCGAGCCCTGCGGTACCCCACTACCAACCTCTCTAGGGTTCGAGAGCTCCCCACAGAAAACTACTCTCTGGGTGCGTTCAGCTAGCCAGCTTTCAATCCATCTGACCATCAAAGGGCCTACTCCTAACCCCATCAGTTTCTCCACCAGACCATTGTGGGGGACAGAGTCAAACGCCTTGCTAAAGTCCAAGAATAATACATCCAAAGGCTTTCCCCTGTCGAGTTCTGATGGGTAACATCAGAACTGGACAGGGGAAAGCCTGTGGGACAGACACAGAAAGTGGATGTATCAGATGATGGCCTGTCCCAGGGGGGTTGGGATGGAGGATAGGGGTTTCTGGAGCACAAGGGATGGGAGGGCCTCGGCACCCAACTAAGGATCTAAGGTTTGAGCAGACTCGATAGACCATAGGCCTAATCTGCTGGCAAATAGTATAGTATAGTATAGAAAACAGAACAACCCCCCACCAAAAAAAGAGTCAAAACACAAGTGTTGAACTGTTCATCAGTTTTATAAAGCTGAATTACTTTCGGTTGCTAATGGTTTGGGCAACTTTCGTAAGTGCATCAAATTGGTTGCTAAGTCTTATGGGGATACAAATGGGGGCTCAGAAGATCCAACTTTTGGGCATTATCAGAGATATGATATTCCGGGTGGGACACCTTCATGGCAGATTTTACTGTAGCCACCTATAATGTTAGGGACCTCAGCAATCTAATCAAGAGAGCCAGGATCTTGCAGGAGCTGAGTAGATATGATACCTCAGTGGCCTATTTGCAAGAAACCCACTTGACAGAAAATAAATATTTAAAACTGGGGAGAAAGAAAATAAATACTTAAAACCGAGGAGACAATGTGTGTGGGGGGGTAGGTATATGCTGCCACATGTGCAGAACATCCACACTGGAAGGGTACAGCAATTCTCCTATACTGGGACTACCGTTTACAGTCCAGTCCTCGGTGATGGACCCAGATGGTAGATATGTCTGCCTGGTAGGTATCAATAGTATTGCGGCCAGCTGTGCACTCTCCTTAACCTATATGTACCTAATTAATATAAAGATAACAAAAGCTTTGGGGGCATGGCTCAGCTGCTGAAGAAGTGGCAGCTTGAACCCTTGGCTCTCTCTCTGACTGCATGGAATCCACGTCTGGCTTCCCTGATCCGGGGGTGTAAATCTAATGTAAAACCTTGATACATGCCATAACCCCCACCCAAACTGTCCAGTGCGATAATTTCTAGTTCTGAAGCTCAGTTATTGCAATTTAAGTGCCAGTGCGCTCAGGAGTTACTCCGGATGGTAGGCCACGCAGGGCTCATTATTATCTGTCACCTCCCTACTTGCAGTAGTAGTCTATCTCAAGGGTTAAGGTTTGTGCAGCACTGTCAGCTTGGACCCCACTGCTCACAGCCCGGGATGGCTCTCTCCCCCATAACCAATCTGGCCATCTGCTACCCGAGCATGGCTCCCCACCACAACCTGCTTCTGTGGGGGACTCCCTTCAGTACATAACACAGATGATGGAGGCCCTTCCAACTCGGGTGGATGGCATTAATGTGGCCCTTACGAGGACAGTAGCAGATATGAGGAAACTAGAAGACAAGATGAACATGGTGGAACAGAAAACGGAGGATCTGGAAAATCAGCAGGGCCAAATATGGCAGAACCTGCAGGCCCACGAGGCTAGACTGGCCACCGTGGGGGCACCGGAACAACATTTGTATCATAGTCATCCCCAAGGGCTCCGAAGATCAAAACATGGAGAGGTTCTTAAATGAAGTAATCCCTACTATGCTCGGGTACAGATGGAGCGGACCCATTGAAGTGGAAAAAGCCCACAGACTGGCACCTCAGTGAGAGCACCTCAGGCAAATACCCAGACCCATCATCACTTACATCCTACGCTATTCCACCAAAGAGAAGGTGCTATGGGCTGCTAGGGACATGGGAGAGATTACCTGGCACGGGGTCCGAATCTCCTTCTATCAGAACTTTTCCCAGGAAGCAGCTGCTTCCAGGAAAGCCTTCTTACCCATCCAGAAGTTTATGCAGCTGAATGGTTTTCAATGCAGATACAAGAACCATACCTCCTTACAGATTTCCAGAGATGGGAGGGAACTGGTGGCATCGTATCCAGATGAAGCAGAAAGGTGGCTGCACAGATTGTGGCCTAACCTGTTGTACCTCACTACATCTCTCAGGTGCCTCTGGGAATCAGACAAGTCACTTCAACCTCAGGGGAACCTTTCTGCAGGGAAGACGTTTCCAGGAGACCAGTTTTCAGACCAGACTGTTCCAGCACCTATTGACTCCCCCAGTCTGGCCACAAGAATTCTCCTACCCACTCATCTGCTGCATTCTCTCTGCATAACGCTCCCTTGGCAGCAAACTCTTCCTCCCTACCTCCTCGAGGACCGGTGAAACACATCGCCACAGGCAATGCTCCAGAAGCAGGCATCATCTTTCTCCAGATCAGCGCCTGGCTGCCCCTCCAGCTAAACTTTCCTGGGATGACTCACCTTAGAATGAAAAGGTACCCCGACTCCCAGCATTCAGCCCTGAAAGCATGGACACCGTAAGCTGTAAGGACTGGTCTGAAACCCCGCATGAAGCTACAGATCCTGGCACTAAAGACTCCCTACCCATTAAGGGGTGGCCCTCCTTTGCCCGACACACCGATGGCGAAACACAGAAAATGACCACTACAGTGACAGTACCAGATGGAGGTGCAACCTGCTCCTGCTCCAGGACCATGAGTTTCTTAAGATGATGACCAAAACAGCTAAGGACTACTTCGCCTCAAAGCCCCCTGATGAGGCATCGGTGGGTATGGTATGGGAGGCCATTAAGGCGATCCTCCATGGCTCTATTATCTCTTATACAGCAGCTAAAAATAGGGTGAGATGATCAACACTAGCACAGTTGCAATCCAAGCTCCTCAGTACTCGAATTTCATTTCAAGGCATCTGTCGCTGCTGGCTGGGATCAATCTTTGATCAGGGACATCGTGGGAATTAAATACCAAATTAATACTACCCTGCAACAAAAGGTGGAGTGGTTGCTACTGTGCTCTAAGCATTCTTATTGGGATGGAGGGGAGAAGGGAGGCAGGCTCCTGGCTTACCAACTAAGGAAGCAACAAACATCATCTCGGAGCCACGCCCTTCATTTCTCCTCTGGGAAGGTGTTCACGGATCCATACCTCTCAAGTGTCCCTCATTGCAGAGACATCCCGTATTTTGCCCCTTAAAATTACTCTGTCCGTCATCCGTCCCTCATGGAAAAGGTGCTGCCCACACAGAGAATGTGCTGTAAAATCAGATTTTAAAGCAGAAATGTTCAATATTCTAAAATACTAAATCCAAAATAAACTTTGTACAAGTAAACACTATGGTTTTCACAGTGTTCTGAGCTTGTATCTCCATGTTTGAGGATGTGTCCTTCATTCTGAGGGTCTGTGTCCCTCATTGTCCCTCATTTTGAGTGTTCAAAAATGTCCATGCCCCTCATTTCAGTGACAAAAGGTTGAGAGGTATGCATGGATCCCCAAGGGATTAATGCCTCCATGCAGCAATTCTACCAAACTCTTTATAAGTCTCAGGCCTCTTTGGACCCTACTCATCTCTCTTGAGCTTTGAACCAGTTCTGTCACTCTGTTCTGGTGCCTACTCTTACGCCAGCACAGGTGGACTCTCTGGATAGCCCCCTCACAGCGAAGGAGTTGCATCTTGCTTGTTACAGATGGACATGGGTAAAGCCCCTGGTCCTAACAGCATGACTATTGAACTCTATCAAACACTGGGCCAGGTAATAGCCAACCCCCTTCTTTGAATTCTGCAGGCAGCACATACAGCTGGTGTCCTTCCTCCTGCCAAAGATTGATCCCAGCCAGCAGTAATACGGACATGTTTAAGACTCTGCTTGATCGCCACTTGAGGCTAAACAATATAGTAGGATATTCATAATATCCTTATGGTGCGGATTGCATTATATGTAGATGATATCCTCCTATATGTGCAGGATCCTGAGACATCACTGCCAGCAGCTAAGGATCTCTTGGAGACCTTTGGCCAAGTCTCGGGCTACAAAATTAAAATCAAGAAAATGGAGCTGCTCACTTTTCAATACTCCCCCTCCTTAACTATTCAGAAGATGTTCCCCTGTAGATGGGACTTAGATAAATTGAAGTATCTGGGAATACATTTTTCCCGTACCCTGACCGGTGCCTACAGACTGAACTACACTCCCTTTACTGTTCAGCTGAAAGCAGATCTGACCAGCTGGAGTGCTCTACCCCTGAGTCTCTCAAGGAAAATTGACTTAATCAGGATGGTCACCCTCCCCAGAGCCCTGTATCTCTTTAATAATATCCCAGTTAACCTGGCCCGACCAGTATTTCAAGAATGGAACAGATCCATCTCACAGTTCATCTGGTCCAAACATAGACCAAGAGTCCGGCTGAACCTCCTAACCTTACCAAGGTCACAGGGAGGATTGGCCCTGCCGGACCTTTATAGATACTACCAAGCTGCCCACTTGACATATATACTCTCAAGACAACTAACTACTCACAACACCCATTAGGCAGAGATTGAATGGTCATTAATCACTGATGCGGACTACTACCACTTGCTATACCACAAAAATGTTCCCCTTCTCCCCTTCCCCCCCAATGCCGATAATACAACACCGAATGAAGGATTGGCGTCAACTTAAGAGACAATTCTCTTTGGACCTATATGCGCCTTCACTAAGCCCGATAGCCACGCTCCCTAACTTCCCCCCTGGTGGATTGGACCATTCCTTCCAACAATGGAATAGATATGGCCTAGTTTTTATAACTCAAATCACCCATTAGAATCAATTTAGGCCCTTCAGAGACATTCAGCAGAGGTTTCAACTTGTCAATATACACCACTATAGATACCTACAATTAAGACACTACTTTGAATCCCTCCCAGAGGAGGTGAGAAACCAGGCACTACATCCAATACTGATCTCCAGCCTCTTGGTCAGATTTGCCTCCACAAACCAAGGGCACCTGGTGTCTGTTTTATATCAGGCCCTGCAAACGGATCCAATAGCTCTCACAGATTGTATTCACCAACAATGGCAAAAAGAGTTTGATTCTCTAGTAAGTACGATACAGTGGGAACAGGCCTGTTGGCAATTGACCAGAATCACCAGTTCACACCAGTGGCGGGAGTTTGCCTGGAATAACCTGATACATTTCTTTAGAACCCCAGTAGTCACTAGTCACTACACCCTAGGCGGACAGGCCACATGTTGGTGTAACTGCGGGGAGAGTAGGGCCTATCTTACTCATGTCATGTTTACATGTCCCAAGTTGAAACCCTTCATACGGTCTCTTCGTGAGGAGCTCTGGGAATTGTTCGGAAGGCCTTTAGAACTAACCGAGCAAGTGTATATATTGCTGCAGTTTCCTTGGGACTTCAGGGACACATGTTCCCATTACCTCCTAGCTAACCTCTTGATGGCCAGCAAAAAGGCTATCACTAAGTTTTGGTTGACTCCGGGGATTCCATATGTGCGGGATTGGTGGTTCATCACAAAACAAATATACCAAATGGAAAAAATAAAACATAACCTGAATGGGCGTGAAAAGATATGTAGCTCTAGATGGAACACATGGATTCTTTACTATATGCTGAAGGATAGATCCTTCATCCCATAGCACCCTCTGCCCCCTTTTGTGGGCTCCGGGCCTTCTTCAACCAACGTTTCCCCACCTCGTACAGGGGTTCCTCCATGCAGTGGATGGGATCCGGGGGGCTCCTGCACCACGACCCCAACTATGTAGTCAGAAAAACTGCACGAGGTGGCTCTCTGAACAGTACAGAGGGGTAGGGGAAGTCAGGAGTCAAGGTATAACTAGTTTGATCCTTAGGAACTCCACTGGACCTTGGAGAGGAAGAAGAACGCAGCAAACAAATGAAGATCTGAATGAGCCTAGCTGTTTAAATGACTTTGAACTTCTATTGGACTACTCTGGTACTGTACCCGAAACAAAGGTTAATATAAATTTGTAATGCTGGACTATTGTAAGTACCTTTTCTTCTTCTTGTTACATAATCGACTGTAACTTTAATTTTTTTAAGAAAATTCCTTCGAAAAACCATAATAAAGAATATATTAACAAAAAAAACATCCTTATGGTGAGCAAATATGGACGTAAGTCTTCAAAAGCTCTGTAGCACCTATGATACCTATGATACCATGAGGTAACCTCTGATAACCCTCCTTTTATAGGTACATTAGGGAGCGAAGAAAGACCAAAGAAGGGATACTGAAGCTTAATAAAGGGGAGGGAATGTGGGTAGAGGGTGACAGTGAAAAAGCAGGGATACTGAACGAATATTTAGAAACATAGAAACATAGAATTTGACGGCAGATAAGAACCGCTTGGCCCACCCAGTCTGCCCATTTCCCTACCTACTGGATAAGCTGCAGATCCTAGTTAAGCAGCCTACTTCTTCCTACCCCCAACCCCCAGAATTGCCTTATGACTATCCCATGCATGCTTGAATTCCACCACTGATTTTGACTCCACAACCTCCTCCGGAAGGCCATTCCATGCATCCACAACCCTCTCTGTGAAAAAATACTTCCTTAAATTACCTCTGAGCCGCCTCTTATCTTCAAATTGTGCCCTCTTGTTCTTGCACACCTCTTTTTGAAAGATGCTACCCTCTTGGACTTGTTGATTCCCTTGAGGTACTTGAAAGTTTCTATCATGTCCCCCTCTCCTCCTTTCCTCGAGGCTATACATATTAAGCTCCTTAAGTCTCTCTCTTCATATGTCCTCCCGTGCAGACCCTGCACCATTTTAGTTGCCCTCCTCGACAGCTTCCATCCTGTCTATGTCTTTCTGGAGATTGGGTCTCCAGAACTGCACACAGTACTCCAGATGGGGTCTCACCAGCTGTCTGTACAGAGGGATAATAACTTCCTGTTTTCTACTGGTGATGCCTCTGCCTATGCATCCCAGTATCCCCCCAGCCCTCCTTGCTGCCTTCTCACTTTGCTTGCCCACCTTTAGGTCATCTGATATGACTACCCCCAGGTCCCTTTCCATTTTTGTTGTTGTTAGTATCTCACCCCCCATTGTGTACTCTTCCCTGGGTTTTGTTTCCCAGGTGCATTACCTGCACTTCTTAGCATTGAATCTAAGCTGCCATACATTTGACCATTCCTCTAACCTTGCCAAGTCCCTTCTCATCCTTTCCACCTCACCCTGTGCATCAACTCTGTTGCAGATCTTAGTGTCATCTGCAAAGAGACATACTTTTCCTTCCAGTCCTTCTGCAATGTCGCTATAAAGACATTGAAGAGGACTGATCCTAATTTGAACCCCGCTGTACCCCGCTAGTAACCTCCTTTCTTCTGAGGGACTCCATTTACTATTACCTCTGTGTCCTATTCTCCAGCCAATTCTTTACCCAGGCTGTCATCTTGGGACCCACTCCAGGCTGGCTAACTTATATATTAATCTTTTGTGTGGACTGTGTCAAATGCCTTGCAAAGTCTAGGTAGGCCATGTCCACAGCCCTCCCTGATCTACTACTTTGTCACCCAGTCAAAGAAATCTATCAGATCTGCCTGGCATGACCTTCTGCTGTAAATCCATGCTGCCTAGGGTCCCGTGCCCTTCTGGCCTCTAGATATGCAACAATTCTTTCCTTTAGAAGTGATTCCATCATTTTCCTATCACTGAGGTTAAACTAACAGGTCTATAGTTTCCTGCTTCTGCCTTGCTCCCACTTTTGTGAAGGAATCACATCTGCCTCCTCCAGTCCTCGGGTACCACCCCATCCTCCCATGATTTGTTAAAGAGGGTAGTCAGTGGTGTCACTAGTTCTACCCTTAGTTCTTTTAGAATTCTGGGATGAATCCCATCAGGCCCATTGCTTTGTCCACCTTCAGTTTTAAGAGTTCTTTTAGAACCCTTTCTTCTGTAAATGGGCTGGTATCAACTTCTGCATCCAGAGTGTTACTACTGTTTGTTTTATGTACCTCCCTCTTCCTTTGTAAATACTGAGCAAAAATATTTGTTTAGTATCTCTGCCTTTCACATTCTCCTCTGCCCACCCTCCCTCCCCTTTATTAAGCCTCACTATCCTCCTTGGTCTTCCTTTGCTCCCTGATGTACCTATAAAAGGTTTTATTCCTTCTTAACTGAGTTGGCTATCTTTTCCTCAGTTTGGGCCTTTGCTGTTCTGACTGCCTTCCCAGCCTCCTTTGCTTTAACTGATACAGTTCTCTGTCCTGCTCCTGCGATTCCTTGTACTTCCTGAATGCTTTCTTTTCTCTGAACCTTCACTGCCACTTCCTTTGAGAACCATAGTGGTTTCTTACATCGCCTTGTTTTGTTTATTTGCTTCACAAAGGCTCATTACCTCTGTGATGGCAGTTTTATTATTCCCATTGTTCTTCCACCCTCCTTCCCGCCCATTTGCTAGTGCATTCCTTAGGCACTCACCCATTTTAGCAAAGTCAGCCGTCCTAAAGTCCAGTACTTTTGTCTTTGTATGGCTTGACTTATTGCTGTGTTTATTGTGAACTATACTGTTCGATGGTCGCTAGTTCCCAGATGGCTACCCACTTACATCTGTGATCCTCTCTCCATCTCCATTTGAGAGTATCAAGTCTAATATTGCTCCCTCTTGAGTGGGCTCCAGTACTAGTTGTCTAGGCATGCCCCTGTAGGGCATCTAGAATAACTGCACTCTTCAAGTGGCAGCTGCAACTGCGCTCCAGTTAACATCTGGCATATTCAGATCACCCATCAGCAATATCTCCCTTTTCTGCCATTCTATATACTTTCTATCATTTCCTTGTCCACTTCTCCCTGAGAAGGGGCCTGTATCACAACCCCTGTGCGGATTGTGGTGCCATTGCCTGTCTCCAAATTTACCCACAGTGCCTTTCTCCCTGTTTACCTTTTGTTCTGTTGCTTTTATTCCTTCCCTTATAAAAGAACTACTCCTCCCCTCTTTACCCTCCCTGTCCCTCCTGTAGATAGCGTATCCTGGTATGTTTACGTCCCAGTCATGGTTTTGTGTACCATGTTTCTGTGACTGCCACGATATCCAGATGTTCCTCCTCCATCAAGGCCACTAATTCAGGAAGCTTGTTACCCAGACTACGGGCATTGGTACTCATTGCTCTCCATTTTTGATGGCCTTACCTTCTGTTGCAGCATCCCCCACTGACGCTTCTACCTTGGTCTTTTCTCATTTAGTACCCTGTTTTGTAGGGAGAGGCTGGGATTTTTCTGCTGCTTGTCAGTGCCTCCCCATTGACTAGTTTAAAAGCTTGCCAATGAAGCATTTAAACCGATTGCTCAAAAGACTTGTTCCTTCCTGGACAGATGCAGACCATCCTGCAGTATAGGCTGGTGTCCTCCAGGTGGAACCCCAGTCCCCAATGAAGCTAAACCCCTGTGCTCTGCACCATTTTTCAACCATTCATTAAACTGCATGGTGCCATTACCTCGCCTCCCCATGCCTTTGACAGGCAGCACTCTTGAGAAGGATACTGTGTTTGCTACTTGTCTTAGGCCCTCCTCAACTCTGCAATGTCCTCCTGCACTGCTCTAACCTCATGATGAGCCAAGTCATTTGTTCCTAGGTGGACAATTACATCCAGCTCAGAATCCCTTGCAGCTGTTGTTGTGATCCTGAGGATGCGCTTCCTGTCCCTCCAAGCCATGGCACCAGGCAGGCACCTTACTTCAAATTTCCCAGCTCCTCCCAGTTCTATCCCCCTAATAATTGAGTCCCCCACCAGGAGCTGCTTCCTTTCCTTGTGGTGTCCTCTGCCTCCTTCCTGTGGGCCTCCCTTGTGACAGTTGTCCTCAGCCTCCTTAGTCTCCTCTGGTGTATCTATAGGGGAGCTATGCTCCCAGAATGGCGTATGGATTGTGGTGTAACATCTGACTGGGTGTGCCTCTGTTTCACCATCCTCCCTGAGCCCACTGTGGTCCAACTGCTGTGCTTTCTTTGCAACCTCTGAGGTAGTGGTGGTGGTTCTGGTGCCCCTGGATGGGGAGGTTCCTTTCCTACTGTCCATTGTGGCCTGGGAAGGTCCCTCATTACTGTCCAGTGTGGCCTGAAGATGGGTAACTTCCTCCCTCAGGGCAGACAGTTGTCTGCAAATAGGGCAGCATCTCAGCCTCCAGAAAGACTCCGGAAGACTGCTGCCCCACAGCCATTACATTGCACTACTCCCACTTTTTTTTTTTGTGTGTGATTGGTTTGTAATGTAGAAATATATATTTATATTATACAATGTTTATGCTTATATTGTCAGTGCAGTGTGCTAGAGAGGATAGGACAGTGACATGCACCTTGCACTCTTGAGGAAATGATGTCAGAACCCCAGGTATAAAGGAACTATTTCCAGGGGTGGGTGGGGTGAGGGGTGGAAGGGTTGGCTAAACTGTGCCCTCGAAAACAATCAGCTAGAAGCTCTGACCCACTGCTGCAATGAGTGTCTTGCTGTCAGGAAGATGCCCTACACAACAATTTGATAGAGAAATACCCTGCTAATCAATCAGAGAAAATCCACACATCCAAGTCAGACACAGGTAAACCTTCCCAGCCCCAAACAGGCCTGGTGGTTTGTGCTCTGAGAGCTGTCCGCCTCAAAATAAGTCAGCTGTGCTTTAAACTCTTCCTGCACTGAAAATCTTAAGAATTGTAACAAACAAACGAACCTTAATCCACCACCCTCTGTTGCTTGAAAGACCGCCTTTCCTGTTTCACACTGCAGGTTTTTCTGTGACCACCTTAACCCCAGTAATCTGTTTAAAAAGAGTTTAACTATCACAAACTCCTACGCACCAGTAAATTATTTAAAATAGTTTCAGTCCCAAAAGCCTAGTAGTCAATCCAGCTACCCCAAGGGACAACCAGAATGAAGTATTTAAACACTTATGAGGTTACTTCCAAGATAAGCAGAGTTTGCAAGTTTCTTTTTCAACTCCTCAGCCACCTGAAATTTAAAATAGTTTAACTGTCAGCAAATCCTAGTAGACAATCTAGCTACCTCCAAGGACCTCACCAAATGCTGTATTTAAATCCTTCTGAAGTTACTAACAAGATAAACAGAGTTTACAAGCCCTTCTTGGTTAAACCCTAAATAAATATGTGAATAAAAAGCAATTACTAAGGGTACTTAGTTTCACCTCCCACAGAATTAAGCAAAGTGCACGCTTTGTTGCAGATATCAAGTGCAATATAGAATTTCTCACACAGCTCGCAGTTGAAGAAAGCAGTATCCTTCCAGCTCCAGCAAATGTGCTTTGTGTCTTTGAAAATTGCAGCCTGTAGTGACTTATAGTAATCTGATCTAGTCTGGATATCTCCACCCAGGGCAATTTGTTGCCAATGGTTATATGTAGCCCTTCCTGTTCCAATACAACCTGTTTGGTCTGAAAACAATGTCCTGCCCCTAAGGCTGTCTGTGTTTCAGTTCACACTGCAGGATTTTCTGTGACCACCCCTAACCCCAGTAACTCTGTTTAAAAGAGTTTAACTATCACAAACTCCTACGCACTAGTAAATTATTTAAAAATAGTTTCAGTCCCAAAAGCCTAGTAGTCAATCCAGCTACCCCCAAGGGACAACCAGAATGAAGTATTTAAACACTTATGAGGTTACTTCCAAGATAAGCAGCATTTGCAAGTTTCTTTTTCAACTCCTCAGCCACCTGAAATTTAAAAATAGTTTAACTGTCAGCAAATTCTAGTAGACAATCTAGCTACCTCCAAGGACCTACCCAAATGCCGTATTTAAATCCTTCTGAAGTTACTAACAAGATAAACAGAGTTTACAAGCCCCTTCTTGGTTAAACCCTAAATAAATATGTGAATAAAAAGCAATTACCAAGGGTAGTTAGTTTCACCTCCCACAGAATTAAGCAAAAGTGCACGTTTGTTGCAGATATCAAGTGCAATATAGAATTTCTCACACAGCTCGCAGTTGAAGAAAGCAGTATCCTTCCAGCTCCAGCAAATGTGCTTTGCTCAGTATTCACAAAGGAAGAGGAGGGAGAGTTACCTAAACCAAACAAGAGAAACTCTGAAGACGGGGGTTGATACCAGTCCATTTACAGAAGAAAGGGTTCTGAAAGAACTAATAAAATTGAAGGTGGACAAAGCAATGGGGCCTGATGGGATTCACCCAAGAATTCTAAAAGAACTAAAGGTAGAACTAGTGACACCGCTGACTACTCTTTAAAAAATCATGGGAGGATGGGGTGGTACCCGAGGACTGGAGGAGGGCAGATTGATTCCTCTTCACAAAAGTGGGAGCAGGACAGAGACAGGAAACTACAGACCGGTTAGTTTGACCTCAGTGGTAGGGAAAATGATGGAATCACTTCCGAAGGAAAGAATTGTTGAGTACCTAGAGGCCAGTGGGGCACAGGACCCAAAGCAGCATGGATTCATGATGGGAAGGTCGTGTCAGACGAATCTAATAGATTTCTTTGACTGGGTGACCAAAGTAGCAGACCAGGAAGCCATACAAAAACAAGGATACTGGACTTTAGAAGGGCTGACTTTGGCAAAATGGGTGAATACCTGAGGAATACACTAGCAAATGGCCAAAAAGGAGGGGTGGAAGAACAATGGAGAAAAATCAAAACTGCCATCATAGAGGCAACAAGCCTTTGTGTGAAACAAAGAAAACAAAGCAGAGTAAAAAACCACTATGGTTCTCAAAGGAGGTGGCATGGAAGCTTAAGGAGAAAAACGTTGCATTCAAAAAGTATAAGGAATCACAGAAGGAGCAAGACAGGGAACTGTATCAATTAAAGCAGAAAGAAGTGGGGAAGGCAGTCAGAATAGCAAAAGCCCAAACCGAGGTAAAAAACAGCCAATTCAGTTAAGAAGGGGGATAAAACCTTTTATAGGTACATTAGGGAGCATAGAAAGGTTAAGGGAGGAATAGTGAAGATTAATAAGGGAGAGGGGAGGTGGGCAGAGGGAGACAGTGAAAAGGCAGAGATACTGAATGAATACTTTTGCTCAGTATTCACAAAAGAAAATGAGGAGGAGTTACCTAAACCCGACAATAGAAGCACTCTGGGTAGGGGGGTTGACATCAGTCCATTTACAGAAGAAAGAGTCCTGAAAGAACTCCTAAAACTCAAGGTGGACAAAGCAATGGGGCCTGACGGGATTCATCCCAGAATCCTAAAAGAACTAAGGGAGGACCTAGTGACACCACTGACCACACTTTTTAACAAATCATGGGATGATGGGGTGGTACCTGAGGACTGGAGGAGGGCAGATGTGATTCCCCTTCACAAAAGTGGGAGCAAGGCTGAAGCAGGAAACTACAGACCTATAAGTTTGACCTCAGTGGTGGGGAAAATGATGGAATCACTTCTGAAAGAAAGAATTTTTGAGTACCTAGAGTCCAGTGGGGCACAGGACCCAAAGCAGCATGGATTCACAGCAGGAAGGTCATGTCAGATGAATCTAATTGATTTATTTGACTGGGTGACCAAAGTAATAGAACAGGGAGGGGCTGTGGACATGGCCTACCTATACTTTAGCAAGGCATCTGACACAGTCCCGCACAAAAGATTAATAATCAAGTTAGCCAGCCTGGGAGTGGGTCCCAGGGTGGTAGCCTGGGTAGCAAACTGACTGCATAACAGGGCACAGAAGGTAACAGTGAATGGAACACATTCCGAAGAAGGAGGGAGGTTACTAGTGGAGTACCTCAGGGCTCAGTACTGGGTCCAGTCCTCTTTAACATCTTTATAGGTGACTTTGCAGAGGGTCTGGAGGGAAAGGTATGCCTCTTTGCAGATGACACAAAGATCTGTAACAGAGTTGATACACAAGAAAGGATGAGAAGGGACTTGGCAAGGTTGGAGGAATGGTCAGACATATGGCAACATAGATTCAATGCAAAGAAGTGCAAAGTAATGCACCTGGGAAACAAAAACCCAGGAGAAGAGTACACAATAGCAGAGGAGGTACTAACAACAACAAACATGGAAAGGGACCTGGAGGTAGTCATATCAGATCAGATGATCTAAAGGTTGGTAAGCAATGTGAGAAGTCAGTAAGGACAGCCAGGGGGATACTGGGATGCATAGGAAGGACTCCCATTTACTCTCTTCCAGCAAGTCCAGAAGGGGGTCTCCTTCGTCCGTCCCCACCCCATGACTACACATTGCAAACACCATGTCAGCCCTATTGGCATATGGCTTCATCATGTTGACAAGGTACAGCCTTTCTGTCTGTCTACGGTCAGGTAACTCCACAATGTAGTTTACGTCATTTACCTTCCTAACCACTTTGTACGGTCCTGCCCACTCAGCCTGCAGCTGGTCTTTCCAGATCGGAATAAGGACCATGACTTCCTGACCCACCATGTATAAGTGAGCTCTGGCACTGCGGTTGTACTATACTTTTTGTTTCTGTTGGGCAGCTGCCAGGTTGCTCTGGGCTGTCCCCATAAGCTCTTTTAGCCTTTCCCTAAACCTAAGAACATAATCCACAATGGGAGTTCCCTGGGTGGCGTGCTTGCCTTCTCATTCCTCCCGGATCAAGTCGAGGGGCCCACGTACCCGGCATCCATACAAGAGTTCGAAGGGGGAAAATCCTGTCAATTTTTGGGGCACCTCCCTGTATACGAACGACAGCTGGGGAAGGTATTTCTCCCAGTCCCTCCCATGCTGTACTGCAAACAACTGGAGCATTGCCTTCAGGGTACCACTGAATCTTTCCACAAGTCCACTGGCTTGTGGGTGATACGGTGTCGTGCATCTCTGCACCACCCCACACTTCTTCCATAGACATTTCATTAGGTTTGACGTGAAGGAACCCCCTCGATCGGTGACTACCTCCTGCAGAAACCCAATACGGGAGAAAATCCCAAGTAAGGCATCTGCCACTTTGTCTGTCCTCAGCGAGGATAGGGTGACTGCCTCTGGGTACCGGGTGGCATAATCCACCACAGTCAGGATGAATCTCTTCCCTGAGGAGCTGGGGGTATTTAAAGACCCCACAATATCCATCCCCACCCTCTGGAATGGCTCCTCCACTATGGGCAATGGAATTAGGGCAGCTTGGGTTTTCTTGCCCGCCTTCCCTATTTCTTGGCACCGGTGACAAGACCTGCAAAACTCCTTCATCTGCTGGGTGAAGTTAGGCCAGTAGAAATTCTGGGCCAACCACTGCGTTGTGGACGTGATTCCCAGATGACCAGACAAGAGAATATCATGGGCAACCTTGAGCAACTGCTCACAATATCCCTGGGGAATGACAAGCTGCCTGCCTAGCATCCCTCCCTCCCTCTGTCTGTACTGCCTGTGTATACATAAGTCAATTTTCCCAATAAACCCTATGTCTTCCGTCACCTCCCTGTGCTCCATTCGAGTCTACCCATGCCCTCAGCTTCTTTAAACTAGGGTCACTTCTCGGAGCAGCTGCGAACCCCTCACACCTTCCCAATGCATGGGACAGCTCCCCTTCAGTCACTAAACTAGGGTCCCTAGCACTAGCGTCAGGGCCCTCAGGATCACTGTCAATCCCAACCCTCTGACAAGGGGTCACCCCTTCCTCTTTGGAGTAACCCTCTGTAGCTGGGTGGTTACTTGCAACTGGGGAAACTTCTACTCCCTTTTTATCAGTCTCCCCATCTAGAGACACAGGCTGGGGAACCAGCCTCTCAGTATCTTCCCCAATGGCTTCTGGGAGGCTTAGGGAACTACTATTTTCCCTTGCCACTTGGTTATGGGTAACTGCACATACCACTGCCTGCTGGAGATTGTTACCCAGGATCACATCCACTGCTAATGTGTTGGCTAAAGACACCTTCTGCACAGTTCCCCCTGTTTCACACCAGTCAAGGAGAACACTAGCGAGTGGCAATGTTTTATCTTCACCAGTAAACCAGTTACATATTTATTAGGTATAAGCTGACCAGGCTGTACCAGATCCCCCTTTACCAATGTCAGGGATGCCCCTGTGTCCCTTAACCCCTGCATCTGTACACCATTTACTATGACTGGGTGCATGTGCTTCCTCATGTTCACTGGCACGCTCCCAGTGACACACAAACAACCCACTTCTTTTCTAGCACCCTCTTGTGTATTATGGCTCACCCTTTTCGGGCACTGTCTGGCAATATGCCCAGGTTCCTTACATAACCAACAACCATTTCTTATTTCAGATAAATCTTTTCATTGAAACCTGGGGCTAACTAGTTTTGGTGGAGGCAGTGAGGGGTTTCAGCTGCCCTGAAGGCGCGCTTTTCCCTTTCTGCGCTGCCACGCCTGCCCCATTCATTCTCAGAGCAGGTCTGCCCTTGGCATAGCGGTCCGAGAGTTCAGCAGCCTCTTGCACCGTTTTTGAATCTCGGTCCTCTAGCCAGGTTTTTAGCTCTGCTGGGCATGCCCAATAAAACTGTTCTAATAAAATCACATTTTAAATTTTATCAGAGTTTGCCTCAATTCTTTCCCTCTAACATTTTAAAACCTGACGTTGTTTCATGGCTAGCTCCTCATAGCTCATATCAGGGCTTCTCCTGAGCATACGGAATTTAGCTCTGTATGACTCTGCAGTTAATTCAAACTTTTTTAACAGTGCAGCTTTTAACATGCTGTAATCATCACTGTCTTCATTGTTCATTTGACCCAATGCATCCCGAGCTTTCCCGGTAAGTAGCAGGGATAGCTGCAAGCTCCAGGACTCTCTAGGAATTTTAGCCTGAATACAAATGTTTTCAAAAGAATTTAAAAAAGCGTCCATATCTTCCCCTTCCTTAAGCTCAGCTATTAATTTGGAGTTCAATTTGTAACCCAGTCCTGCAGTCCCAGTTAAACCCAAGCCACTAACCTGCCCTGGTGCCGCTGGTTGGAGTCGTAGCTTCTCCAGTTCATGTTGCCACTGGCGATCCTCTCTCGTCTCCTCTGCAGCGCGCTGGCACTCATGCTCCTCACGGTCTGCCTCCATTTCCATCCTGCGCAACTCAATTTGCAGTTTGAGTACCTCTGGATTTAGGATACTGGTGACCATCCCCTGCTGCTGTGGCTCTTCACCGACAGTGGCCCTGCTGTCCTCCTCTTTGGCTCGGGACCCCTCACTGGCCACTAGTTCTGCCACACTCAAGGTTTGGTCCCTTTCAGTCACGGTCTGTGACTCCCTGCTCCGGGTATCTGCTATGGTCAGGGCCTCTATGAGGTTCTGCTTGCTGGCTTTCACCCCAAACGGGACTCCCCTGTCCCCGCACAACTGCTTTAAGAAATCTACAGTGTGCCTGCTGTAGTCGGAAGCCATCTTCTTCTCTGACTATGGCTACTTTGACTTTCACTTTAGAAAAAAAATAAAATGGGTAGGAACTTGACTGTACACCAAGTGATAAAGTTCTGTTTCCCTTTTTTTTTTTTAAATTAAATCACTGCCTTTCTTTCTTTCAAGTGAGCTTAACAGTCTCAAGCTGACACACTGTACAGCGAAGCTTATTATACCAAACTTTATCCGCACCGCTGCCTACCAATCTGTCACAAACCCACTCAGCAGATCAAACCTCTACTCCCAAAGTGCCAACCTCCGAGCGCAGTCTTGTGAACAGTGAACAGAACAAGGTAGCCCTCTTGTCTGTTTTGTGGATTCGAGTCACCTTAGTCCCACGTTCTGGAGGGATTCAAACTTGTTAACCTCTTCTTAGCATACCCAGTTGTCAGGCTCAGACAGTTCTGTCTTCAGGGGGCCAGATATCTTGCCTATGGGCACCTAACCAGGTATTACAAAATTAACCCTTTTAGGACTCTGTGCAAGACCCAGAGAAACTCTTAAACTGTTTCCCAGTTTGATACACCCATAAACTCATGCACTATGTCAGCTTTAAAACCATCTAACTTCACTTAAAACCAAAGAAATGTTTCAAGGCACACCAGGCAGTTTCTGTTTTTAAAATATATCTTTACCAAACAAAAGGTAAAATAGTAAACAGTAATATACAGAACTCTTATCACAAAAAACATACAGGTCATAAAACAGAAAGGTGTAAAAGTGCAACTATATTTCCTATCCACACAAAATACTTATCTTCTAAAGGCTTGATGTTGCTGCCTCAAAGTCAGGTAAAGAAGTCAGTCTATGAAACCAGAATCATAGTTTTTAAAAGCTGGTTTCTCCAGCCCCCTGTATGAGGTCACTGTACTTCCTCCCTATTAGAATATTATTACTAAAAATATATCTACAGGAAACAGGATCCTTATAAGGCAGTAAGATCTTGTTTTTCTCAGCATAACATCAATTCTCAAATGACACCTCTTTGATGAAAAAGGGTCTTCCTGATCTTCACAGATATCAAAGCCTTTTTAATTTCACAGAGAAGTGTCATACCCTGCTTTCCTTTCCTGTAAACATCGTAAAGTGGATATGTTCTTTCCTGCCAACTAGGCTACTGATAACAGAACTAGCTAAACAGGATGTCCCTGATTTTAGGTACCTTTTAGCCCTGCAATTATCTTGGCCTTGCAGGTGTTAGATTTTTTTATCTAAGTTCCTGTGTGTGTGGTCATCTCACATACTGAAATCTTGGGGGGGTAACTGAGGGAGGTCACGCCAAGTGCACTGGCATTTCCAGCAGATAAATTCAATACCACATTTCTGTTATTTTTAAGAAATAAAAAATGATTCAGCACTCAGAGCTGGATGTCTATGTCAAAATGGGCGACCCCACTTCAATATGGCAACTTCAAAGGTATGGAAATCCACAGAGAAGCAGGCATTGCAGGAGTCTGTGTTGTGCTATGATCTATGGCAAGCCATGCAGGGTTGAAGCAATCTTGTTCCCACAGGGCACTGATGCATAATGGGTGGCTTTCATTCCTTCTTTTTGGTCATGGCCTCTTCCAACTTCTCTTTGGCATTGTGAACAGAAAGAAATTGGAATTAGAATGAGGAAGACACTATACAAGAAAAGGAGATGATGACGCAGCAGAATATTCCAGCTGCAATGAGGCAAAATTAGGTGATGCTACCATGGTGTGCATTCAATGGCATAAAGAAGAGAAATGTGGATTGGTAAGCAATCCAGCAATGACTATTGGCTAATATGCGGCACCACATGGGGGTGCGTATTCACTGTGCCCAGTAGCTGTTGCCATCCTCCTGGCTAAAGACTTGCTCCCTTGAGGTCATAATGCCTCCTACCCTAATCCATAAGAGGAAAATAGTGGAGAAGATTGATTCAGGGAAGATCATTTTTATTCAGAACTGCAGCTGATGATTTGGTGTATGATGTAGTTTATACATTAACAAGAACTGTTCACTAATGTTTTACCATGCTATATGAATATATATAACATGGGTCAGGTAAAGCAGCTCATATGATTGGAGAAGAGCTGTCAGGTGTCCATAGATTAAATTCCCTATTTAACCCACGATTAGTATGCCTGATCTTTTCCCTCAGAGAAAAAGCAGACTGAAGTACATGGGGGAGGGATCTATAGATTCAATTCAGCAATTTTTATAGCAGCCATTGTTGTTTGCGGCATTTGTGAGGAGATAGGACAGCATGCTCCAAGATGTTCAGATGGAAAATATATTGGCCCAGATATTCAAAAGGGTTGCGCCATGCGCAACAGGGTTGCGCATGCGTAAGTCCAAAAATGCGCCATTCTGCGATATTCAGCAGGAGGCAGTTACGCCACTGACAACAGGTTGCGCAAAAGAGCAATGCAAATTAATGCATGCTCAACAGGAGGGGGAAGAACCATGCATAACCTGTGCAACCCGATATTCAGTCGGGTTGTGCAGAGTTGTGCATGCGCAACCCCCAACCTGCGCCTGCACAACCTTGAGCCAAAAAAAAAGGATCAAGTTGAGGGCCACCCACAGGTGAGCTGCTGTATTGCAGAGCGCAACACAGCAGCTGCCACCCCTGGCTGGCCCCCAACTCGGTCCCTGTGCCCCTCCACCAGCCCGATCGTGGGCAGAACGTAAAAACAACCCCCGCCCACACATCTCCCAAAGCCCGATCGCGGGCATACAGTAACATGCCCCCCCACACACATCTCCCGAAGCCCGATCGCGGGCGCATAAGTATATCAACACCCCACATCTCCGAAGCCGATCGTGGGCATAACCTGTATGAACCCCCACCAGTGCCCGATCGCGGGCAGAATGTCAAGGCATACCCCCAAACATCTCCCTGGTGTCTAGTGTCCCCCCACCCACCCACGGCCCCTCCACCCGCTCCCCGGCGGCGGTGGCGGCAGCATCCACCGCCTGCCGCCCGCCACCCGCCAACTGACTGTCCGTAGGGCTGCACGCCCATTGGTGCAGAGCTACAGCCAATGGGCGTGCAGCCCATACCGTCATATGACAGTTCAGATTGAGCTGCACGCCCATTGGCTGTAGCTCTGCACCACGGGATGCAGCTCCCACCTGACAGTCGAGTCGGCGGCGGCAGGCAGGTGGATGCTGCCGCCCGCCAGCTGCCGGGGAGCGGGTGGAGGGGCTTCGGTGGGTGGGGGGACACTAGACACCAGGGAGATGTTTGGGGGTTGTACCTGACATTCTGCCTGCGATCGAAGTACGGTCCACTGGACCACCAGGTAGATATTCGGGTTGGGGGCTTTTTACATTCTGCCCAAGGATCGGGCACTGGTGGGGGTTCATACAGGTTATGCTGCGAACGGGCTTCGGAAATGAGAGGGGGGCGTTGATATACCTTATGCCCGCGATCGGGCTTCGGAGATGTGGGGGTGATACACCTTATGCTCGTTTCGCGATTCGCTCGCGAGATGTGGGGTTGATATACTCTTATGCCCGCGATCGGGCTTCGGGAGATATGTGGGGGGGCATGTTACTGTATGCCCGCGATCGGGCTCGGGAGCTGTGTGTGGGGGATGTACACTGATGCTGCCCGCGATCGGGCTGCAGGGTGCGTGGGTCCCCAACGGCTGCTGCCTGGCAGGGCGGCCAGGTGCAAGTCCTCGGGATCGGCGCACCTACATGCTAATGGCATGCAAATAGGGCCATAAATAGATGCAAATGGCCCCCCCCGCGCCTTGCATAAATTATGGCCCCATTTGCATGTCACCTTTTGAATATCGGAAATTTGCACATGGCGCACAGGTACTTGCGCCACCGCAAGTTTAATGCTCAATTCTGGCAACTTGCGGTGGCTGGGGGGTGATATTCAAAGGAGTTGCTCAATAGTGCAACTCCTTTGAATATCGCCAGGGCCACACCCCAGCGCAACTATTTTGAGCAGCGCAGGGGCTTGCGCCTCAGAATGGCGCAGTTTGAATATCTGGGCCATTGTGCTTTTGCACTCAGAGTGCAAATATGTGCCTAAATGATAGCTAAAGCAATACAGAAGTAGTTATGCGATGTCAGTAAAACAGTTTTCCACACCTCCTGGGTGAGTTTAGTAAACACAAACACTTAGTAACAGGACAACGTGGAACACAGGGCCATAGTTCTCACTTCTCTTCTTCAATAGAAGGTATTGAAAATCTGTCATACAAGTGTAGCCATCAGTAGCATGCCGGATTGTTTACTGCACCTGGTGAAAGAAGTTCACTCAGGACTACAGACACCCATGGCAGTCCATCCAGCTATCACTGCTGTACTGTACGATGCTCAGTGTGCTCCTAGTCCATTGCAGCCACTATGACATTTGCCCACACTGTCTGCTATTTCCCACCAGGGATTCATATCTAATGTCACTGTAGTGCGATACTTAAATGTACTGTAACACATCCAATGCAGCAGTACCCCTACCACATCCACTGCATCACAGTACAGACGGCAGTGTGTTACTTAAATGTACTATAACACATCCAGTGCAGCAGTACCCCTATTACATAGAAACATAGACTTTGACAGCAGATAAGGACCACTTGACCCACCCAGTCTGCCCATTTCCCTACCTAATGGATAAGCTGCAGATTCTAATTAACCAACAGCCTACTTCCTGCAACTCCCCACTATAATTGCCTTATGTCTGCCCCATGCATGTTTGAATTCCCCCACTGTTTTAGACCCCACAACCTCTCCAGGAAGGCGGTTCCATGCATCCACCACACTCTCCATAAAAAGAATTTCCTCACATTACCCCTGATCTGTCCCCCCTCTAACTTTATATTGTGCCCCCTTGTTCTTACACATCTCTTTTTTTGAAAGATGCTACCCTCCTGGACTTTGTTGATTCCCTTGAGGTACTTAAAAGTTTCTATCATGTCCCCCTGTCCCTCCTTTCATCAAGGGTATACATATTAAGCTCTCTCAGTCTCTCTTCATATGGTTTCTGATGTAGACCCTGCACCATTTTAGTTGCCCTCCTCTGGACTGCTTCCATCCTGTCTATGTCCTTGCGTAGATGAGGTCTCCAAAACTGCACGCAGAACTCCAGATGGGGTCTCACCAACTGTCTGTACAGAGGGAGAACCACTTCCCTTTTTCTACTTGTGATGCCCCTCTGCAATGCATCCCAGTATCCCCCTCACTCTCCTTACTGACTTCTTACATTGCTTACCCACCTTTAGGTCATCTGATATAACTACACCCAGATCCCTTTCCATTATTGTTGTCGTTAGTACCTCCATTGCTATTGTGTACTCTTCTCCTGGATTTTTATTTCTCAGGTGCATTACTTTGCACTTCTTTGCATTGAATCTAAATTGCCATATGTCTGACCATTCCTCCAACCTTGCCAAGTCCCTTCTCATCCTTTCTACTCCCCCTTCTGTATCAGCTCTGTTACAGATCTTTGTGTCATCTGCAAATAGGCATACCTTTCCTTCCAGACCCTCTGCAATGTCACCTATAAAGACGTTGAAGAGGACTGGACCCAGTACTGAGCCCTGAGGTACTCCACTAGTAACCTCCCTTTCTTCAGAATGTGTTCCATTCACTATGACCTTCTGTGTCCTGTTGTGCAGCCAGTTTGCTACCCAGGCTTTCACACTGGGACCCACTCCCAGGCTGGCTAACTTGATTATTGATCTTTTGTGCAGGACTGTGTCAAATGCCTTGCTAAAGTCTAGGTAGGCCATATCCACAGCCCCTCCCTGGTCGATTACTTTGGTCACCCAGTCAAAGAAATCGATTAGATTTGTCCGACATGACCTTCCTGCTGTGAATCCATGCTGCTTTGGGTCCTCTGCCCTGTAGACCTCTAGGTACTGAACAATTCTTTCTTTCAGAAGTGATTCCATCATTTTCCCCACCACTGAGGTCAAACTAACAAGTCTGTAGTTTCCTGCTTCTGCCTTGCTCCCACTTTTGTGAAGGGGAATCACATCTGCCCTCCTCCAGTCCTCAGGTACCACCCCATTTTCCCATGATTTGTTAAAAAGTGTGGTTAGTGGTATCACTAAGTCCTCCCTTAGCTCTTTTAGGATTCTAGGGTGAATCCCATCAGGCTCCATTGCTTTGTCCACCTTGAGTTTTAGGAGTTCTTTCAGAACTCTTTCTTCTGTAAATGGACTGGCGCCAACTCCACTACCCAGAGTGCTTCTACTGTTTGGTTTAGGTAACTCCTCCTCTTCTTCTTTTGTAAATACTGAGCAAAAGTATTCATTCAGTATCTCTGCCTTTTCACTGTCTCCTTCTGCCCACCTCCCCTCTCCTTTATTAATCTTCACTATCCCTCCCTTAACCTTTCTATGTTCCCTAATGTACCTATAAAAGGTTTTATCTCCTTCTTAACTGAGTTGGCTATCTTTTCCTCGGTTTGGGCCTTTGCTTTTCTGACTGCCTTCCCCACTTCTTTCTGCTTTAATTGATACAGTTCCCTGTAATGCTCCTTCTGTGATTCCTTATACTTTTTGACTGCAGCCTTTTTCTCCTTAACCTTCCCTGACACCTCTTTTGAGAACCATAGTGTTTTTTTATTCCACTTCATTTTCTTTATTTGTTTCACACAAAGGCTTGTTGCCTCCATGATGGCAGTTTTGATTGTTCTCCATTGTTCTTCCACCCCTCCTTTCTGGCCATTTGCTAATGCATTCCTCAGGTATTCACCCATTATGCCAAAGTCAGCCCTTCTAAAGTCCATTATCCTTGTCTTTGTATGGCTTGTCTCCATGGTTGTGTTTATTGTGAAGCACACTGTGCAGTGGTCACTTGTTCCCAGATGTCTACTGACTTCTAAATTTGTGATCCTCTCTCCATTTGAGAGTACTAGGTCTAATATTGCTCCCTCCTGAGTGGGTTCCACCACAAGCTGTCTAAGGCATGCCCCCTGTAGGGCATCAAGAATGACCTTGCTCTTGGATGTGGCTGCAGTCCATATCATCCAGTTAACATCTGGCATATTCAGGTCCCCCATCAACAGTATCTCCTCTTTTTCAGCCATTTTGAGAATGCCCTCTATCATTTTCTTGTCCATTTCCTCCCCTTGAGATGGGGGTCTGTATACAACCCCTGTGCGGATTGTGATGCCATTCCCTGTCTTCAAGGTGACCCAGCGTGCCTCTTGTCCTCCCCCTTTACTTTTTAGTTCTGTAGCTTTGATCCCTTCCCTAATGTAGAGAGCTACTCCACCTCCTATTTTACCATCCCTGTCCCTTCTGTAGATTGTGTACCCTAGTATGTTGACATCCCAGTCATGGTTCTCCGTGTACCATGTTTCTGTGACTGCCACAATATCCAAGTGTTCCTCTTCTATCAGGGCTACTAGCTCAGGAGGCTTGTTTCCCAGACTACTGGCACTGGTACTCATTGCCCTCCATTTAATGTTGGCTTTATCCTTTTTTACCCCATCCCTGCTCTTATTGCCCTTGTCCATTTTTCCATTTACCCCTGTCCTGCCCTCTGTCAAGCTCTCTACCTCAGTGTTTACCCTACTACCTGCCATGTTTTGTGGGGGGAGGCTTGAACTTTCCTGTTCCCTATCAGCATCTCCCCCCTTGGCTAGTTTAAAAGCTTGCCAAGGAAGCCTTTAAACCTGTCACCTAGGAGCGTGTTTCCCTTCCTGGACAGATGCAGACCATCATGCCAGTATAGACCTTCATCTGTCCAGGTGGGCCCCCAGTCCCCAGTGAAGCCAAAGCCCTGTGCTCTGCACCAGTTTTGCAGCCATTCATTAAACTGCATGGTGTGCAGTACCCTAGCCTCACCCCTGCCATAGACTGGCAGCACCTCTGAGAAGGTTACCGTGCTTGCCACCTTTCTGAGGCCCCTCCCCAACTCCACAAATTCATCCTGCACTGTCCTGATCTCATGCCTAGCTAGGTCATTTGTCCCGAGGTGGACAATAATATCTAGTTTCCTCTCCTGTGATGCTGCTTCTGCAATCCTGAGGATTTGCTTCCTGTCCCTCCAAGCCATGGCACCAGGCAGGCACCTTACTTCCTCTCTCTCTCCTTCCCAGGTCTACACCCCAACAACTGAGTCCCCTATCAGAAGCTGTTTCTTTCCCTGTGGTGTCCCTTGCCACTCTTTTGTGGGTCTCCTTGTGGATGTCCCCAGCATTCTTCTTGGTCTCCACTGAGGGGGTCATCATACAGGAACCCTGATTTGCCAGACTGACATATGATTTGTGTAGAGGTACAACTCAGGGGCTTTGCCTCTGTTCCACCACCCTCACTCTCCCAGAACCTACTATGGTCCATCTGCTCTTCACACATGGTAACCTCTGAGGCAGTGGTTGTGCAACTGGTGCTTTTTGGGTGAGGGAGGCCTCCTTAGTCCTTGCCAGTTCAGCCTGGAGGTGGGCAACCTCCTCCCTCAAAGCTGACAGTTGCCTGCAAATAGGGCAGCAACACAGGTTCCAGAATGTCTCCAGGAAAATTGCTGCCCCACAGCCAGTGCATTGCACCACTCCCCACATGTCCTTCTTCCTTATAATATACAATGAGTAATATATCATTTTGTTGTTGTTGTTGTTGTGTACTTACCTTTTATGCACTGTACTGGGTAATTAAGAATAAGACAGTTCTGCCCCAAGACCTGCTAAGGAAGTGATGTCAGAACCTTGACTATAAAGGAAATGCCACAACCACTGGTGACTGTTAGAAACAATCAAATACACCACTGCTCCACCACCCTGGTGAGTACTGCCCTTTATAGTAAGTCAACCACACCACAATTTACTAGACCACTGCTCCTATATAAACCACTCTACTGAGTCCAGGGATAAAAACGAACTCACTGCTCAGCCAGCAGGACACTTCTAAAATATTGTACAAATATCCCTCCAAATCCTAGGTGTCTTTGCACAGAAGTCAAGCAACTTCAGTTGTATTTCACACCCTCTGGTTATAAAATTACTACACTTTAACGGAATCCTGCAATTCTTAATACCAATAAGAAAATAATAACACTTTCTGTAGAAAGCATAGCTTATTTTCCTAACAAGTCCCCAACAAATTACATCCACTGCAGCACAGTACAGATGGCAGTGCAATACATAAATCTACTGTAACACATCCAGTGCAGCAGTACCCCTACCACATCCACTGCAGCACAGTACAGATGGAAATACAGTAACTTTCTATGGCAGGATTTGTGATGAGAGAAGGCTGAGAAACATAATGTTCCAGTCACACACACATATGGTGGCCAGTCATTGTGTGGGGTGCAGTACAAAGACTGAAACAAAGACAGTGTTTGGAAAGTTACTGTTTCCTTCCACTACGCTGCTGCCTTTCCCCTGCTGCAGTAGTGAGGTGCAGCTCATAACAGACAGAGTGGTCTTTTAAAAGATAAGCACAATGTAGCAAGACACACATGCTGTGAGGGGGTAAAGATTCCAAAGACCGCAATGACAATACCGCAGCCAAATTAGAGCCAACCAGTGCCCCCCAAGTTACTGGCAACCAGTTGCACGCATATCATTCACACTGGTTATAGTAGCCTGGCACAGACAGATGGCATTGTGTTTGCTTCCAGCATACATGTGTACAGGTGCAAAAATAAAAATGGATGCACAACTCTTCAATTACACAGTTCCTCAGCAGATATACCAAGTAATACGTACGTCTGGGCTGCCATCTCTGCATACAAGTAAATGTGTAACTGAAACAGTGCACATTGCTCACACATACTGTGACTACTTCCTAGGCTCCATACAACATGAGCAGCCTCCCCAGCCTGTCTGCTACAAAGAAAGTAATCACCCTTCAGAGGTAACGACAAGGAGCAATACCGCTACAACCCAGGATTACACTCTCACTGTAATGCTATCCAGGTCATGCGGGCACTCACTGTAAGTCTTCTACAGTGCTGATAGTATGCCAGTCGACAGCATCCTCATCCACATGGAATTCAACAGCTCCTCTCTGCTGACAGTGTACTCAGTACATGACCCACAGTGAGCGTGCATTAAACTCAGAGTTTAATCAACAGTCAGAAGCAGCACTACAGCCACTGACTGTCAGTGCTGTACAGCTTGCATAGTATGTTTTGTATGCAGAGGCAACATCTTACATTGTAACAGATTAGACATGGGGAAAACATTCTGTAAATTCAGAGTCTGACATTTCTGTGTACAAAATAGAATGAGTCCATGTTCTCTGAGGAAGTACTTTACAAGGTAGAAGCATACAGACCTCTCTTCTATAAAAACATGGGAGCACATACTTTTTTGGAGGGGTTCTACCATGTTCTTTTCCTAACCCTTGTTATAAGCATGATAACCCTCTCCAGGGTGTGGGGTTACTGGTATTTAATCCATGCCTGGGGCACTGTGAGGACACTCATTCTGTGGCCTTTTTGCCTCACAATGCACCCCAGGTGTCGACAAAATGCCTACAACCCCACACCCTGTCATGGGTTATTGTTAACGTATATGTATTGTGATGTGATGCAACCGTCAGATTTTTATTGCAGTTTAATGCACTATACAGTGCCTTGAGCACTGCAGTGATCAATCACCATAAAGTGAATCTTTGATTTATTAATGACTTTGCAATCCTGCTTCCATCATCACTTCAAAGGCCCCTCTTCTGCTGAAACCTTTTTTCTTGCCTTCATCGCCTCTATTTTGAAATGCAGTAGTTCACTCCTACCTGAACTTTCCAAGTCCTTCCTTCTTCAAGGACAAAATGTTTATAATGCTGATACTTGCCTGCTCGCCTACTCCTGGAATAAAGACTCCATGAAGTCTGTCCCTTGTCATGCTCACTAACTCTCAGTTCCGTTCCATAGCCACAATAAAATATAAACTGCTTCTTAAAAAAATTCTTGGCTTTACTCATTTGAGCCTTTCTGACATCACTACTTCCTCATAATTCCATACTCCCTAATCCTCCAACGCTACACTTTTCCCTATTCATCCTACCCCCCTCTCAACAACAGTTGGAAAATCCTATACAAATTTGTTACCTACCCATCCACTTACTGCTGGGAGTGTCTTCAAGATGATCCTTCTGCTCTGCAGTCGTTTTCCTGTCCACATCACCCTGTGGGAATTCCTTATATTCCTTAAATAGCAATAACAGTTTCTTCTTTGGGATTTTGTATCCTGTACATAAAAAGAGAAAAAAATCAATAATACAAACGCTATTTATAATTAGAGCTAGATGAAGGTAAAAGAAAAACTGACAGATCATGATTCACAACTACACCAGTATTCCATCACACATTTTTCATTTTCCTTTTTTTCTGTTTCAGGAGAGGGATGTGCCCCAGATCCTTGCGGAACAGTCTCCCAGCAGCCCTCTGCTCCCTTAGCACCCACAGTATCTTCAAACAGCAATTCAAATCCCTGCTACAAAATGAAGCCAAGTGCCTCTGCTACCCAGGATAATCTCTTCTTTGCCTGTCCACCTGCTTCTCCTACAGGGGAAAACTTATGCTTCGCCCCTGTGCCTGCCCTGTCCACTAGCACTTGTCTTCCTCATTGTGTCACTCCTTCTCCAATGCTTCTGTCTCTCCCTACCCTAATACCTTGTATGTTCCAGTCTAGATTGTTCTACTGCTGCTGTACATTCTATAAATACATTACTTACTCTTTGTTTTGAACTGACGATGGGTAATTATTTAACAAGTTGCTGCTGTCTAGTATGTGATTTTTGATGTAAATTGAATTGCACCTTTGTCCATTTTGTCAATGACTGTAAGGTGCTGAATGTATTTTTTACTGTTATTTCCTCTGTATAATTTTACTTTGTGCTGCATGTTGTGGTCTGGGTCATGCCTGAAAATGGTCCCCTGGATCAGTGCACTTACCCAGTTATCAAAGTCATCAATCAATCAATCAATCAATCAATAAATGAATCTCAAACCTAGATCTCTAGAACCACTCTCTACCCTGGTACTTCCCTCCCAGCTACCCGGTCCAAGTGGACCATGACTTGCCCCTCACAGAGGCTCTCCCTGAAGGGAGAGACCATGTCACCCTATCAGCCCAAGCTGAGACTTATGCCTTCATGTTATTACAGTGTGCAGGAGGTCCAGGGTCCCAGTATCAATCTGCAACACAGTGAGAAGGGTTTTCCTAGGAAGTTTCCCCCTGAAACTCTATCATGCAATGGCATCAGAGGCATACCAAGCAGTCTATATATATATACATATACATATGTGTGTATATATATATATATATATATATATATATATATATATATATATACACACACACACACATATACATATACATGTATATACACACACACACACACACACACACACACACACACACACGGCTCCAAGCCCACATGTGCTCTGAAATGGCAACCCTCCAAGGCTCCGAGCTCATTCCTCAACCCGGGTCTTTGGTGCTGCAAGTGACAGAGTTACCGCTTGTGTCAGTGGACTGGCTATTGCATCACAAATTAGGGGTAAAGACTGGACATCACTGAAGTCAAATTACTAGTTTCCACACTTGCATATTCTTGCACCCTGTGTTCTCTCTGTACACACACACCCTGTTCTCTCCACACTCACATATTCTTATGCACCCTGTTCTCTACAGGCTTGCATATTCTTACCTGCCCTGTTCTCTCCAGGCTTACATATTCTTATGCACCCTGTCCTCTACAGGCTTGCATATTCTTACCCGCCCTGTTCTTTACAGGCTTACATTTTCTTCCGCATAGTGTTCATTCTACATTTTTTATATGCGTTCTATCTAAACTTTCATATTCCTGCACCTCCTGTTCATTACAGAATGAGAAATATAGAAATGATTATAGGCAGAAAAAACTAAAGGTCTATCCACCTTGACCTGGTTCAACCTACTTTCACTCCAGTTTATCACTGGGTGGCTTAATCCAAGTCCTCAATTAGCAGATTAGACTATTTTGTAGCTTTACCCACTCTCACCACTCCTTATACCTGTCTCACCCTGCCCTGAATCCCTGCACAGTCTCTGCCTCAGCCACTTCCCATCACAAGCTATTCCAGCTGTCAATCACCTTCTCGATGAAGAAGTATATCCTCACATCTCTGCTGAGCTTAACTGCAGCGAGTTTGTATCTATGCCCCCTTATATATGCCCACTCACTGAGTATGATCAACTGTTAACAAGCTACCATACTGATGCCTTTAAAGTAATTAAATGTATAATTTCTCCCTTTTCCCTTCTAGCCTCAAGTGAGTACTTCAGCCTGTTCAGTCTTTCCTCATAAAGACTTTCCTGCATTCTATTTATCATTTTGGTGGCCTCCTTCTGCACTGTTTCCAGGCAGACTCTGTATCATTTCAACCCATTCCCTTCTAGCCTCAAGTGAGTACTTGAGCCGCCTCAGCCTTTCCTCATGAGGCCTTCTCTGCATACATGTATCATTTTGGGAGCCTTCCTATGCACTGTTTCCAGGCAGTCTCTGTCTTATTTCAACCCTTTTCTTTCTAGCCTCAAGTGAGTACTTCAGACACATCAGCCTTTCCTCAAAATGCCTTCTCTGCATACATGTGACATTTTGGTTGCCTTCCTCTGCACTGTTCCAGGCAATCTCTGTATCAGTTCAGCCTGTTCATCTTTGGCCCCAAGTAAGCACTTTAGCCTTTCCTGTTGAGCTTTGCCCTGCATACCATGTATTAGTTTAATGGTTATCCTATGCACAGTTTCCAGATGATGTGTGTATCTCTAAAGATGAGGTCCCCAAACATGTACAAAGTACTCTAGCTGTGGCCTTACCAGGGATCTGTAGTGAGGCATGATCATGCTCCACCCCCCTACTGGTAAATCCCCTGACAATGCATTCTTCTTCCCTTAGCATATCCCTTGTTGCAACTGGCTGATGTCAAGGATATTTGCTGATAATTATCAAAAGTTTAATTTCCTCCCTTGTCTGGTGCAGTGCGACACCTCCTGTGCAATTCTCTGTTTGGGGTTCCTTTTGCTGATATGAACAACCTTGCATTTTTTGCATTGAATTTGGGCACATTTTCTAGCCTTTCCTGGTCCCTTCTCATTGCACTAATCTCCTCCTCCAAGTCCGCTCTGCTACATAATTTTGTTTAATTTATGAATATGTTGATTTTTTAATTTTTTTTACCAATTATTTTACCAGGTGTGACACATTAAGCTGAAAGTTTGTTTGCAGGTGCAACCTGGGAGCACGAGGAAGTTAAGTGACTTGTTCGGGGTAACACAGTATGCAAGTATAAGAATATTTATATATTTATAAATTTAGTATAGTTATGTGTATGCCCCTCCCAATGTGGCAGATGAACACACTGAAAGTAGTGGTCAAAGTACTGAACCCTGTAGCACCCCACTGGTCTCCATCTTAAGTCCTGAATGAGCTTCTTTTACAACTACCCTCTGTGTTCTCTCCCTCATACCACTTAGTATTCAGTCACTTAAGGCTCTTTCCTCAATCTCAGGTCCCTCAGCTTCTTCACCAATCCCCTGAGCAGCACCAGGTCGAAGACACTGCTGATGTCCAGGTAGAAGACATCCACAGCCTGTCCCTTGTCCACTGCCTGCAGCACATGGGGTTTGTGTGGCACAGTCTCCCCTTAACAAGGCCATGCTGCCTTTATTATGTAGGTCATTAGTTTCAATAAATTGCGCACTCGTTCCTTGATGAGAGGCACAAGCAGCTTGACCATGACAGAGGTCAAAATAACTGGCCTGTAATCCCATGGTTTCCCCTTGTTCCCTCCCCTGTAAACAATGACTACCTCTGCTACTCTACAGTCTTCCAGGAACACTTATCACCAAAGACCAGTTAAAAAACATTTGCTGATGCCCCTGGTAATGCACCTCCCCTTTTCTCTCAATGTCATAGGGTTTTAAGTCCATCTGGCCCCTGGTGCCTTGTTTGCTGTTAACCTTTTCAGACTTTTGAGTAACTTATCCACCTTATCCTGTACCTGAGCTGGTGGCCAGTCGTAGTGGAGAGAGGAGGACTGTGCTGCTAACCGTCTCAGGTGCAGGTACCAGAGATGGAGTGATACCTCTTCACAGGGGATTAAAGATAGGGAGGGGGTCTATTAGACCATCAGGAAAATGGTCACTTTCCCATACAGGGGATCAGGATAGGGAGGTTACACTGGGCACCAGGGACACGTTTGTCTATATTAGGTGGGTGATCCGGTGGGGAGATGACTAGCTACCACAGAAACAATTTTTCTACATCTTGTGCAGGTGAGCAGGTCAGGTGAGGGACAGAACATTCACTACCGGGGGGGGAGACTGCTTCACTTTATCACTGTGCTGAGGAAAGTGATCAGTGGAGGGAGGAACCACTGGCCACCAGGGTAACTTCTTCCACTTGACTCCATCCAGTGATCGACCATCTGCAATCGGGAGGAACCACTACCACCAGGGAACTTTCACTTGTATTTCCTGGGTTGATGATCAGAGAAGAGGAGGGCCCACTAGACCACCAGGGACATTTTTAGTTATTATGACAGGGACATTGATCAGTGAGTGGGGACAGGGAGGGACCACTAGATCACAAGGGACATTTCTGGTTATTATGAAAGGGACCACCAGACCACACCAGGGAGATTTGTTTTATTATGATAGGGACAGCAATCAAGGAAAGGGAAGGACCACTAGACCACCAATAAATATTTTCCTATTATGAAAGGGACAGTGATTAGCAAGCAGGGACAGGAGGCCACTAGCCAACATGGCTTCTGCATTTATTTCTTGAGACGATGATGGGGGCATGCTAAAGTCCTGCTGCATCCTATGTAAATATGCCCATAATGGGCCTACAAATGGCCACATAGCACCTTGCTTGCCCAGTGCGCTCATTTACATGTCTGCTTTAGTGAATAGGAACTAGCACACTTGTGCTATTCACTATGAGGCTATTCCACTGACTGACTGGACGTCGGGCAGTGCTAGTGGGGTTAGCGGTGGATTTTCAGGGTTAATGCTGCCCCACCTTGGTCCTATTCAAATCTGATAGCGCAGTATGCTATCTGACTGTGAACAGCAAGATTGCACACCTGCGCAAAGCAAAATGCTGCACAAACGTTTGTGCCATTCTTCGCAATTATTTGTGAAACTGGCCCCAGATGCCATGCCCTGGGAATTGCTAGGTGGCATTTCTTGGAGGATAAGAGAGGGTGATGAGAGCAGCACAAACTTTTGTGCTGTGCTTTGGGATTTTTTGGGAATCTAGCCCTAGATGTTTTTAGCTAGGCCATGAGAATTGCTAGCATGCTTTCCTTGGAGGATCGGAGAGGGTGGTCACAGAGTCAGGAGACTGCTCAGATAGCTAGGACCCAGACCATATAGTGCTTTATAGGTGAGAAGATCAAAATTGGGGAATATTCTCCACTTCACTGGCAGCCAGTGCAGGTCGCGTAACACCGGGGTCACATGACATGACCCCGTAAGATAGTTTAGATAATTTAATGCCACAACCATTCAAGGACTCTCAAGTCAACAATTGATGTCAAGAATGGATGGGCAAGCTGTATGTCCTGCAAGCTTGCCTCTCAGTGACACCCATTTCTATCTCATGATTCCATGAAATGACTGTAGCCTTGATTAAATTTATGGATAGTTCACATACTGATATCTGTGGACTTCTAACACCAAAAGGTAAGCTCATTACCTTTTATTTATTTAAAAGTTTTACCAGGAGGGCATGCGGAGTGATGCAACGCTCGATTCCAGATGTGTCCTGAGGAGGAGGAATTTGCATAGACAGTATTCAAGCAAACAATTACATGACTGGTACATTACATGGAAGAGAGAAAACACACTGTACAAGATACACCTGCCTCTTGGCAGGGGAGTAGAGTCTAGTGCTGCGAGAGGTTGGAGCTCACAGTGAGGCTTAGTGCCACAGCTACAGAGGATTATTAACGGTAAGAAAAAACATATAAGCAAACCTATAGACCTACAAGCAAATCGGCTGCCAATGGGGCTAGCTGCACATGCAGGGGGTGGTGAAATGCT
Source organism: Neoceratodus forsteri (assembly GCA_016271365.2). Classification (NCBI taxonomy): domain Eukaryota; kingdom Metazoa; phylum Chordata; order Ceratodontiformes; family Ceratodontidae; genus Neoceratodus; species Neoceratodus forsteri. Next base: position 405,805,920 of record CM057457.1, read on the forward strand.
ATTTGAGGAGAAGGTTGAGCTGCTAAGAGGAGGTGGAGTGTCTGATTTCAGCAGGGAGGGAGTTCCACACGTAAGGCATACAGTACTTGAAAGCATGCTGACCTTTGGCAGAGGATATGCATGGAAGGGAGAGGAGCCTGGAGTCGGTGTTAAGTAGGGCATAAGTTGAAGGAGTTTGGGAAACTAGAGTAGTTGTAAGGTATGAGGGGAGGGATTGGGTCCAGTATTTTGCTGTTAACCTGGCACAGTGCGCCAATCTCCGATCCTGTAAGGAAGGTAGATGTAAGGATTTGTAAGGGTCACAGTGGTGAGTTGTGGGCAGGCAGTCTAGGGCAAAATGGCAGAACGAATGGAAGAGAGGGTCCAGTCTGGCGAGGGAGGACTTGGGAGCTGTGCTATAGACTACGTCCCCATAGTCAAAAGGCAGGAGGATCATTTTCTGAACAATTTCTTTGCGGGTTGTCAGGGGAATACAACCTCTGTTAAGATAAAGGGCTCCCAGTTTTGGATGAAGTTTTTTGTGGATAGCATCAATGTAGGCTGAGAAGTTGAGGTGTTGGTCGAGCCAGACCCCAAGGTATCTGAACGAGGTGCAGGTCTCCAAGAGGGTCCCTTCTAAAGTGTGGAAGGTAGGGGATGTGAGGACCCGGGAGAGCCTTTGCCTGGTCCCAAAGGTGAGTGTGACAGTTTTCTTTGGGTTGAGAAATAGTTGGTTAGTGCAGAACCAGAGCTGGATTGCATTAAACTCCTCCTGGAGTCTGGATGACACTTCAGTGGGGGAGGGACCTGTGGCATATAGTACTGTGTCGTCGGTATACAATTGTATGGACGAGTGAGGGCAAACTGCAGGCAGGTCATTTAGAAAGATAGAGAAGAGTAGAGGGCCAAGGACTGAGCCTTGTGGCACCCCTATTTTGACAGGAAGAGGGGGCAGAGGTGTGTGATCCAATCCTTACTGCTCGTTGCCTCCCTTCCAGGTAAGAGTGGGACCAGCTGGTGGCCTCTCCTGAGAGGCCGGTGAGGGTGAGTTTAGATAACAGGAGTGAGTGAGAGACTGTGTAGAAAGCTTTAGCTAGGTCGATGAAGATAGCTAAGATGATGTGCCCTTGATCCATGCCAGTAAGGATGTCGTTCATTACCCTTAGTAGGGAGGTGATAGTGGAGTGCGATTTCCGGAAGCCAGACTGGTAGTGTGAGAGAAAGGAGGAGGAGGAGTCGAGGAAGGTGGATAGTTGGGTGACAGCGAGATGTTCCTGGACTTTGGCTAGAATTGGGAGAAGGGGAAATGGGGTGGTAATTTCCCAGCAAGGAGGGGTCACTACCTTTGGGGAGAGGGATAACTGTGGCACATTTCCATTCAGCAGGGATTTTGGCGACAGAGAAGGAGAGGTTGTAGAGGGAGGCCAGTGGGGTGGCAATGGCTGGGGCAGATAGGTATAGCATCCTGGAGTCAAGGCTGGAGGGGCATTTACCTTTGGAGGGATTGAGTGATCATAGGCTTGTTAGCACTTTGACTGGGGAGACCAGGCGAAATGAGAAGCAGGAGGATAGGGGTGGGGGTGACAAGGGTGGTTGTGGGATCGTGGGGGTGTGTGTGTTTGAAGATAGAAGGGAGGAGGCACAGTTGGTAAAAAAATGTGTTGAAAGCAGAGGCCACATAGCCTGAGTCAGTGACCATGGAGCCATTTACATTTAGGGCCGTTGTGGGTGGCTGGGACGGGGGAGAAAGCAGAGATTTCATTGACTTCCAGAATTTCGCTGGGTGGTTGAGGTTTGAGTGGAAAGTGACCTTAAAGTAGTTGGCTTTGGCCCGTCGAATTAACCTAGTACATGCATTGTGGAGTGTGCGGTAGTGTTGGAGGGCTGCCTGTGTGTCTGTTGCCTTGTAAGATTTCCAGGCCATGTCCCTTATGTGGAGTTGTTCGATAATGTTTGCATTAACCCAGGGTAGGTGGGCACCCCTTACATGGGCTCTTCTGAGAGGTGCGCAGTGGTCCCAGATTGCAAGAAATTTGATCTGAAAAATTCCAGGGCCATGTTGATGAGGGAGGCGTGATGAATGACTGACCAATCAGTATTAGCTAGATCGGTAAGGAGTGCAGCAAGGTCTAGAGATTTGTAAGATCTAGTGAATAGTATTCGTGGGGGCAGTGCCTGGCTCTTGAATACTTTCCTTACTATGTAGATCATGTGGTGGTCACTTAGGGCATCGGGTAGGGTACCAGCTTCTAGAATTCGATGGGGGTGTGTTGTGAGGGCCCAGTCAAGGAGAGAGTGGTTAAGGGATTTATGGTTTAAGCGAGTGGGTTCGATGATGTGTTGGGATAGGTTTAGTGCAGTAATCTGGTTTTTGAGCTTAGAGTTTGTATTAGAGAGCCAGTTGACATTGAAATCCCCGAGGATGTGTAGCTCTCCCCCCGAGGCCAGCGATTATAGGGTGCCTAGGTGTTCTAGGATAGCGTGCAGGGGGGTGTCTGGAGAGCAGTAGGTCCCCACTATATATAAAGGGATGGAGTGAGGGAGTGATATTTTGAGTAGGAGGGAGTCTATAGGGTGCATTGGGTTGGGGAGTTGGACTGGCGCGAATTGTAGCTTGGCGGAGATAAACATGGCAACGCCTCCACCCTTCTTTTTCCCCCAGCGGTTATGGTGAGTGAGGGAATAGCCAGGGATGGATACTTCTTATGGAAGATCTCTTCATTGACTTCTGAATGTAAGGGCCCCGTCACACTCACCTTCTCTTTCAATTAAATTAACCACTGTATCTGTCCAGTTTTACAAACATAACTGTGGTTTAACGTCTCCCACCTCCTGTCAAGCCTTACTGCTCTTCAACAGCAATAGTGTTATACGATGGAAGTGGAGGGGTATGCTCAATGTACTTCATATACTGCTGCAGTTTACAAAAATCATACAAGAAGCATAGAATTTGAAAGCAGATAATGAGTGCTTGGCCCATCTAGTCTACCCATTTCTCCCTATGTACACTATTTTTTTGTTTTATTTTATTTTGTTCTTTGGTAACCGAATAAGGCCGACTAGGCACAAGTGCTTGTTTTCAGGGGCAACCTGGGCACACTGGGTGGTTAAGTAACTTGCTCAGACTCACACAGCATGCAAGTGGAGGTTGTGAGAATCAAACCCAGGTCTGGTCTGCTGGATGTACCAAGCTTGTTCACAGTTTGTTACTCCAATCTCTAGGCTATACTGCTAGCCACATTTTACTGCAGACCGCACATAATCTATAGCTCTTTCTCCCTCCCCTTCCTTTCCACTAAGATTCCTTTGTGGTTATCCCAGGCATTCTCAAACCCCACCACTGTGTTTGTCTCAACCTCTGTTGAAGGCTGTTCCAAAAATCCACCACTCTTTTTGTGAAGAAGTATTTCCTCACATCTCTCCTGAATTTACCCCCTCCAGCTTCATAGCAAGTCCCCTTGTTCTTGAGAATATTCTCATCTGAAAAATATTCAATTTCTGTACCTTGTTTACCCACATGAGATATTTAAAGGTCTGTATCATATCTCCCCTTCCCTCCCTCTTCTGTTCCAGGCTGTACATATTGACGTCATTTAGTCTCTCCTCATAGGGCTTTTGATGCAGACCATGCACCATTTTTGTTGCCCTCCTCTGGACCACCTCCACTCTATGTCCTTCCAGAGATGTGGTCTTCAGAACTGGACACAATACTCTAGATGGGGTCTTACCAGCAATCTATACAGAGACAACATCACTTCCCTCTTTCTGCTGGTGATACCCTTCCTATGCACCCCATCATCCCACTCACTCTCCCTGCTGCCTTGCCACCTTCAGGTCATCTGATATGATCACCCCAGGTCTCTCTTTGCTGCTTTGTGGTCATCAGTAGCAGAAATATACAATTTGATAGCAGATGAAGACTACTTGGCCCATGTAGTCTGCCCATTTCTCCCTACCTACACTACTATTTATTTTTTTATTTATTGAAGTTTCGGATTACAACCTTTGAGCTGAAAAGGCTCTTTTTCAAAGGCTTCAAGTCAAACAAAAAGACATGATGTTACAGAGTCGATGCACTAAATAACATGACAAAGCATGACAAAAGCATGTGTGTTACATATGATTATGTGATGGGATGGGTTCAGTATAAAGAAACATATTAATTGTGGTAAGAGGCAATATGTTGACATTGAATACAACTATTAGGCATTTCAGGTTCCAGTTGCTAAGTGCAGTTTTGAAAAGAAGTGGCACTAGAGTGGTGTGGATTCTTTAGGCAGGTTAGTGCAGTTTATTAAGAGCAAGCTGGGGTACAGAGGTATGGGAAGATTACTAGGGGTAGGGCATGGGCATAATTTGCAGCCAGAGGAGCTTCATTGATATTGCTTCAGTGGTGGTCAGAACAATTAGGGTATGGCACAGTAGTGTCAAGGTGAGAGAGGTATTATGGTGGAAGAGTAAGTTGCGGCTATGGTATGCCTTTGGCTACCTAAGGTGGATGCGAGCAGTTACAGTTGTTTTCGAAAGAGAGACAGGAGCAGAGAGCCTTTTTGTATGGGCTTAGCTTGTTTAGTACTAGGAGGTGCTCTGGGAGGTCGTTTAGCCACTTGGGACCTCTGTACACCATGGAACTTTGGGCAAAAGAGGTGGAACCTGCAGCACCCCCCTTGCCGACCCCCTGGTGTTCTTGGCAATCCTAGTAGGTTTGAAGAGCTTGCTGGTGGAGTCGGGTGTTAGGCCAAGCAGCGTTTTCTTCCCTAGTAGACAGCTCTGATATTTTAATCCTTGCTTAAGTGGAAGCCACCCAGTGTCCTTGTAGAGCGAACACGGATGTGTCAAGTATTTTGCTCCCAAAGCCAGCCTGCAAGCCTTGTTTAGGAGGGTCCTAACCTCTTTAGACCAGTTTCTGTGCCTGCTCCATAAATCACCAAGCCATAATCTATAGTTGATAGTATGGAACTGCAAGTTATAAGTTTCAGAGCTTCTGGTGTCATCGACTACTGTCTGTGGAGGCACAGCACTCCTAGTTTGGTGTTTGCTGATTTTATAACATGCTCAATGTGCAAGCTGAAAGTTAGAGCATCCTCTAAGTGTATTCCCAGATACTTGAAGGTGGGGACCTGTTCAATTACTAACATACTAAAATGCCAGCAGAATAGGCCTAACGGTCTTTCATGTCTGCTCATTTGGTCAGCCCCCAACCTGGGTGCTGACCTTACTGCCCCCCCTCGCCTTCTCTGGGTTCTCCCTTCCCAGTTCCGGATATTCTCGCTGCATTGGATTTTGCTTCCAGAACCCTTCCCCTGTACCTGTCCCACCCCCTCTTGAACCCTCCACTGTCTCTGCCTCCACCAGCCCCCTAGGCAGCACATTCCATGGCTCCACCACCCTCTCAGTGAAGTAGCACCTCCTCCTTTCTCCCTGAATCTTCCCCTCCAGCTTCCACCCATGCCTCTAGTGGCCCCTCCTCCTTCCTTCAAAGCACCCTGACTGTTCCTCCCTATTCACCCTCTTCATGTACCTGAAGACCTCTATCATGTCCCCCCGGTCCCTTCTCTCTTCCAATGTGTACATATTTAGCTCTTCCGAGCTTCTCCGAATAGGTCCTGTCCCCCAAGCCCCAAATCATATTGGTTGCCCTCCTCTGGACCCTCTCCAGGAGTTTAATGTCCCTCTTTAAGTGTGGCCTCCAAAACTGCATGCAGTACTCTAGGTGCGGCCTCACCAAGCAGTTATACAGCGGGAGTATCACTGCCCTCCATGACCCCCTAGCAATGCATCCCAGCATCCTGTTGGCCTTGGCTGCTGCCCTCCTGCAAGTCTCCGAGTTGTTCATCTTGACATCCACCACCACCCCCAGGTCCCTCTCAGCCATCGAGACTTGTAGCATTCCCCCCCCTTAACATTTCACCTCGGTGGTTCTTGATTATCAGAGGCCCATATTTTTTCTTATTTTGCAAGAGGGTGAGAAGCATGTCCTTGCTTTTTTTTTTAATAGTTCAGCAACAGCCTGCTCTGCTCAAACCATGATTTCAACATTTGGAAACTGAATTGGAGATCTGAGGTTATTTTAGACAGTTCCTTACCAGTTACTTAGATTACAGCATCATATGCATAGAGTGTCATGTGAGCCGGGCAGGCAGATGGAAGGGAGTTTATGAAGAGGCTAAACAGTATAGGTCCAAGTATGGATCCTTGCGGTACACCGAGTGTAACATCCTTTGGTTCTGAGAGTTGCCTGCCTATCCTCACGCATTGCGTTCTGCCTGAGAGATAGCTCTCAAACCAAGCAACAGTATATGGGGATAGGCCCACGGAATGCAAATTGTTGAGGAGGAGTCTATGATTGACCGCATCAAATGCCTTTGTGAGATCTATAAATATAGATCCCACTGCTGATCCTGAGTCCAATGCCTTGTAGAGCAGGTTAGTATAGTCTACCAGTGCGGTTAGTGTACTGTGCTGCTTATGGAAGCTATGTTGCTGAGGGCAGAGTAGATTGTATTTATCTAAATAGTCATTCAATTGGTTCAAGACGATCATCTCTAATGCTTTTGATAGGGGTGGAAGGATGGATACTGGCCGGTAGTTAGATAGCCTAGTTTTCTCACCATTTTTTGAGAACTGGGGTCACAAGTGCCAATTTCCAGTGCAGAGTGAGTTGCTAAATTTTATTTTTGTGAGTGGCAGAGAAACCTCTGCCAGTGTTAGGGCTAGCAGCTTCATGTCTACTTGATCACTTCCCATCCTGGTCTTGTCTACTAGTATCCTCAAGAAATGTCTAACAGTGTCAGTTCTGCTGATGAGTCTGAAGTATGACAGTGTTGTTTTTGTGTCTGTCCGAGTGGGCTGGCTTGGACTGGGTGGAATTTGGGGGGGGGGGGTTTAGGTAGTTGCTCGGTAGTACTGAGCTTAGGTCAGTGCACACCAAGTTGAAAGCATTTGCGATGTCTCTTGGTTCATGTAAAGTTTCAGATGTGGTGACAGTTAGGTCTGTTGGATATTTAGATACCTTTCCTGTGAGGGATTTCACTGCATTCCAGAATTCCTTACAATTGTTCCAAGTTTTGCCTAGTAGTTTTGTGTAACAGTCAGCTTTGGCTTTTCTGATGAGTTTTGTGCATTGGTTTCTAGTGACCTCGTAGGCTTTGAGGTCGGATTGTTTAGCAGTGACTTTGGCTATATGCCACAAGTTGGCTCTGCTTTGCATTAGCTCTAGGAGGGAACCACTGAGCCATGGTGTTAAGCTTCCTTTCATTTTCTTGGTTCTGAGTGGAGCAAATATGTTGTAAGCACTGGTGAAGGGGGAGCAGAAATGGTCCAAATCATAGTTTACGTCCAGGGTCTTATCCAACACAGACCAGTCAGTCATCCTTAGTTGGTGCTTAAATGCCTTCAAATAACCTTTTCTGAGACAGTGGTTCTTTGAGACTTGCAGCCCAGGCTTAGTGAACTTGTTTGACCAGGTGAACATCACCAGGGAGTGGTCACTGAGGGCATCAGGGAGGACTGACACCTCAGTGATGTGCTCTGGGTGGTTGGTGATCAGCCAGTCTATGAGTGTGCTGGTGTCCATTTTATAATTCTATCTTGTAGCTTGTGTTATCATTTGGGTGAGGTAAAGGCCCACGATTTGGTCCTTTGAAGTGGCTGTGTATTTTGATAGCCAGTATGTATTGAAGTCACTGACCACCAATTGTTCCCAATTCTGATTGAGTTTAACTTTGGCTTTCAATAAACTGAGGTAACTGCGGTTTGCTTGCCTGGTGGTATGCAGACTGTTGAGAGCACTAATGTCTTATTTTGCAATCCCACCATGAGCTTTATGGTGAGTATTTGCATCTCACTAGACTGTTGGCTATTAGGCAATACCTGACCCTTGATGGCATCACGGAGGTAGACCAGACATCCACCACCCCGTTTGGTCAACCTATCTTGTCGATATGTGTTATAGCCATCTATTACCACAGACCATGCACAATCTACATCTCCTTCTGCCTCCCCTCATCCCATCCACTGTGATTCCCTTATGCTCATCTTATGCATTCTTGAACACCACCACTGTTTTTGACCTGCCACGTCTGCTTGAAGGCTGTTTCAGGAATCCACCACTCAACAACTGTCCAGCAGAAGTGATGGGGACAGAACCAGTGGTAAGGTTCCAGAATTCATGGGATGAGCACAAGGATGTTATCGTGGAAAGGAAGGAAGGAGGGAGAGAGAAGGAGCTATAGATTGGGCACGGTTTGTGATAATAGTGTAAGTGGGGAGAAATGGGTAGACTGAATGAGCCAAATGCTCCTTATCTACTTGTCAAATGCTGTTTCATTCATTTTGTTCTCCATCCCTTTTTTTTTTTTTTTTTTTGTACCTTAGCTGCATTATTTTGCACTTTTTCGCTGCGCAACCCGACTGCCATACCCTTAACTACTCCTCTAGTTTTCTCAGGTCTCTGTTCATCCTTTCCACTTCAGCAGAATGTCCACCTTATTGTAGATTTTGGTGTCCTCCTCAAAGAGGCAGACCTTCCCTTTTATCTCCTCTGAACTTTTACTTATAAAGACATGAAAGAGGACCAGTCCTAGCACTGATCCCTGAGGCACCCTGCTGGTCATGCTGCCTTCGTTGGAGTGAACTCAGTTTACCACAACTCTCTATAACCTATCCCCTAACCAATTTGTTATCCAGTTTATCACCTTTGGACCCATTCCTAAGCTACCCAACTTGCTTACTAGTCTTCTATGCGGAACGGTGTTGAGCCCCTTACTGAAATCTAGGTAGGCCATATTCACCGCTCTCCTCTGCTCTAGCTCCTTCGTCACCCAGTCAAATAAATCTATCTGATTCATTTGACAAGACCTCCTCCTGTGAAATCATGCTGCCTTGGGTCTTGTAACCAACTGGATTCAAGATATTCCACAATCCATTCTTTCAGTAATGATTCCATTAACTTTCCCAATGATGCAAGGCTGACTGACCTATATAATTGCCAGCCTCCTCTCTGCTACCACTTTTGTGTAGTGGGGCTACATCTGCCCTCCTCCAGTCCTCAGGAGCCTCTTCTGTTTCCAGTGACTTGCTGAACAGAACTGTCAGAGATGCAGCCAGTATTTCTCTGAGATCCCGCAATACCCTTGGATGAACCCCTTCTGGTCCCATTGATTTGTCCACCTTTAGATTAGCAAGTCCTTTCAGGACTCTTGCCTCCAAAAAAATAACTAGTGTCCACCTCCCTCCTTCCAAAGTTGTTTTACTTTGTTGTGGCCTCTCCCCTTCTCCTTCCTCTGTGAACACGGAATAAAAGTATTTGTTGAAGATGTCTGCCTTTTCCTGGCCCCCCTCTGCACAATCCCCCTTCCCTTTTTAATCTTACAATCCCACCCCTGACCTTCCTCTTTTTCCTTAAATGCCTAAAAAATGTCTTGTCCCCTTTTGTTACCTTCTGAGCAATCCTCTCTAGTTTGTGCCTTTGTGCTCCTTACAGCTTTCCCTGCATCTTTCTGTTTCCCCAAAACACCTATCTTCCTCCTTCTTCCATCACTTTTGAGAACCATAGCAGTATCTTTTACCACTTGCTTTTGCTCACTTGTTTGAGCACAGATCTGTTGCCTTTACTATGCTCCCTTTTATCTTCACCCACTGTTCCTCCAGCCCACCTGGGTCATCCTCCCACTAGGTCATTTTTTTCTTATTTATTGTAAAAAAATTCAGAATTACAACCTTTGAGCAAAAAGCTCGTTTATAAAGGTCAGCCCTGAGACATTCACCTTCCTTTTTAAAATCTGCCCTCCTGAATTCCAGAACCAACACCCTTGTGTGGTTCGATTCTACAAACTTCCTTATGCTGAATCACACTAGCCTGGCTAGGTTGGGAGTGCCCTGGTGGCCCAAGTGGTGGGACTGCAGGATTTGGGTGCCTGCTGCATGGTCAGGTCTGGCCTAGGCGCATGACACTTGGCAGACTTTTATTGATCTGATTTTCTTGGGGAATCTGATTTCGCTTTTAGGACCTATTGGAAGTGCTGCTTGAAGATCTTCCTGGATTACCAAGCAGAGGACTGGATGTGGACCCTCTCCGTGATTGTTATCAGTTTAACATGAACTAAGCAGGTACTGTATCATTATATTCCTAAGGAAGCATTGTGAGGGCCTCGTTTAGATTTTATTACTATTGTTTAATTCAATGGCAATGTGGCTGGGAAAGGGCTACATTATGTGGACAGTATTACTGGTGAAGGGGGCGGCGAGAGTTCCCCTTTTTTCACTGTAAACATTTTATGGAGTTTTGCTGAGCTCTTTGGGTAGTTGGAAAGGACTGAACATTGAACACCAAGCTTACTGTTGGGGGCCTATATGAATTGCTGGACATCAGGGATAGCTAAAAGAATGAAGTGGCAGGGGAGAACTGGGCCTGGTGAGGGAACACAGAGGGGTGGTCGGGTAGAGGTAGTAGGGACAAGGAGATGCCCTGGGGTGAAATAGAGCCAGAATAGAGGTCCCCCCTGTCTGGTTTCCATACCCAAGGGCTCTGCCATGTGCAGGCAGGTTGCATGGTCTCTTTCTTTTTTTTTTTTTTAATTCTTTTTATCCCCTCCTGGACCCCCCCCTGCACTCCCTTCCTTTGGGCTATCTCAATGCCCCCCCAGACTCCCCCACTGAGTCTGCCCCTAGAGTGTCTCTTCTCTCAGGTGCTCCTACCTGCCTCCTTTAGCTGCCACAGCCGGGGTCTGCCAGTGTTGTGTGCGTCTGGGTGGCTGAAGCTGCCGTCATCGGAGTGCGAGGTTGTTTTCAGTTTTCTGTCCCTCCTCTCACCCCCGAGGGCGCTGGCTCGGGCGGGCGATAACTACGCGCCTGTGCCTGCCAAGTGCCGCCGTCCTCCACTCCCGGCTCCCTGCCCTAGGAAGCCGCCGTTGCCCAGTTGGTGCTTCCACTGGCTCTCTCGGCGTCGGGTGTATTAAGCACCCTGGTCCCTCCCGAAGGAGGAGAGCATCCGTTGGGCCTTCGATCCTCCTTCCCCCACCCGACCCCGACAGCCCAAGTCCGTTCCCGAACCCGGGTCGCCGGCATGATGCGAAGTGTGGCGTCCAGCGCCTCAACCCTCAGCGCCACCGGGCCGGCCTGCACGGTCTCTTTCAATGGTTCATCATACTCGGACAGTGTTGGGCAATGCCAGGTCTATTAAAAACAAGACTGATATAATAGCAGATCCTGTTGGGACATCTGAGCTGGCATGCAGCACCAAGACCTCGCTGGATGAGAATGCTAGTCCTATATTGGCTTCAGCTATTCTGGCAGGATAATCGGTGATACACCACCCAAGGGTGGATCGTAGGGGTGGGGGTGTAGCTATTTGTTTTAAAACAGCATTGAACCTTGTGGATGTGCCAATGGGGTCCACTAAATCCTTTGAATGTATCATGGATGCGGGTGTGGGGTGCAGGATTCTTCTCATGTACTGTACACTCGGTGATGGGAAAGAATTCTTACAGGAGATTGCGAACTTCATTGTCGATACAGTGTTGGTGTCCCCCGATGGTTAATTCTGGAGGACTTCAATGCCTGGGTTGACGATGAACTCTCACATTTTGATCAAGATCTCCTCAAGCTTATGACTACGCTGGGCCTCATGCAGGTTATGTCCTCTGCAGCTCACGTTGGTGGTCATTCGTTGGACTTCGTGTTCCTCCTGGAGATGAAGATCTCTGAATTGGTGGTGGAAACAATCAGTTGGTCTGATCCTCACACCATCAGGTACAATTTTGGAGCTCCCCCTAAAAGGCCTGCTGTTACGGAGTTGGTTCAGTAGTGCCCTTTAAGGGGGTGACCCCAGAGGGCCCTAATGGTGGTATTGGACCTATTGAGCTTATCAAGCAAATGTAAGGATCCTGGGAATCTTCTGCTTGCCTATAATAGGGCAGTAATGGATGCCCCGGATTCCATTGCTCCTGTTCATGTTCGACCACTCACCCTTTGCCCAAGGTCCCCTTGGTTTGACGGGGTCTTGAAGGAGATGAGAAGAGTGGGTCGAAGGCTAGAAAAGGCTTGGCGGAAGTCCGGCCTGGAGGGAGACAGGCTTAGATTGATAGATCAATATGCTATCTATCAAAGCGACAATCTTCTTTAAGAAGGCAGAATTCCTGTCCAGGAAGATTGCTGCTGCACAGAATTGTCCAGCTCAGCTCTTCAATCTGTCTGCAGTCCGGTGAAGCATTGTCACAAGAAAGATGTGATGAGTTTGCTCGAGGTTGTCACCATCAAGTCTGGTGTTCATCCAGCCCTTTCCATATGGTGCGGTGGTCGGTGGGAGGTTGCGAGCACCTAGCTTGTCTGGTCTGACTTTGGCAGACCGGACATCATGGACATTGTGAGGATCATTCACCCTCTTTTACCATTTGCTCCTGTATAGTCCTGCCCTGTTGCTGCACTAATCCACTTACAGCACTTCCTTCTTTCATTCCTTTCCTGTCCCCACTCCTGCCCTCTTTTCATCCTCCCTCATCTCCCTCTTCCTTTCCTCCTCCACTCCCACTTCCCCCTCCCTCCCTCCTCTCTGTTTCCTCACCTTGTTCTCACCCTCTACCCCCCTGTGGGTGTTTCCTGCATAAGCTTCATTGTGGTATCTCCTTCCTTGCTCTTATTTTGCTCCTTCCACCTCCCAATTTACCCCGTCCTTCTCTCCTTGTAATCCCTTCCACCTCTCTTCAGACAAGGTCACTGGCTGCACCCAACACAATATTTATCTTGCCATATTATTCTTTTGTTTATGTAATTATTTTCCTCATGTTGTACTACTTACCGAAACCATTGTAATTTGTTATTCTTGTGACTTGACGTGGAACCTTTGTAAGAGAGCCCTTGGCTCAAAGGTTTTTCCGATTTGTTAAATAAATAAATAAAAATTCAGACTCTGTGGCCAACCAGCTGTAGTTTGGATCTGGGCCCAATGTGTCTCCTTGTGGGATACACTGAAGAAATTGGCCTGGTCCTAGCTGAGATGGTCTGGCAGTCATTGGAGAGAGGGATCTTTCCAGATCCTCTTAAGGAGGCAGTTGTATGACCACTCCTTAAAAAACCCTCCCTTGATCCAGATAATCTTGCTAACTGCAGACCGGTCTCTAACCTGCCCTTTGTGGGTAAGGTTATTGAGAAGGTGGTTGCACAGCAGCTGGATAATCATTTGTCTATCCACAATGTCTATGACTCTCTCCAGTTTGGATGTAGAAGGAGACATAGCACCTAGGCAGCTCTTGTTTGGGTGCTTAATGACCTCCTAATAGCGAGAGAGCAGAGGATTTGTTCCATCTTGGTCCTCCTTAATCTCTCAGCATTTGACACTGTGGACCATGCTGTGCTACTGCAGCATCTGCGGGTCATCTGTGGACTGTCAGGTACCATCCTCAGATGATTTTGATCCTACCTCAGGTGTAGGATACAGACAGTGGTCTTGGGAATTTATTCCTCTGATCCTCTCTCCCTATCCTGTGGGGTGCCGCAGGGTTCCATTTTGGTGCCCATGTTTTTCGCTGTGTATATGTTGCCATTAGGGGACATTATTAGGTGGTACAGGCTGAGTTTTCACTGTTATGCAGATGATACTCAGCTGTACATGTCCTTTGTACCCGAATGGGGAAATGTTCTCATGATGTTTAACAACTGCCTATCTGAAATCCAAGACTGGATGATTGCTAGTTGGCTGAGGCTGAACCCGGATAAGACTGAGCCGTTGGTGGTGGACCCTGATTGTCAGAAGGTGGGTGTGTCGGCAGGACAACACTCAACACTTTGGCTTGGGGGTGTCCAGTTTACCTCCTCAGAATGGGTGGAGAACCCGGGTGTTATTTTTGATGATGGTCTGACCTTGAAGTCTCAGGTGTCAGCCATTGTCAAGACCTCTTTTTACCACCTGAGGAATATCGCCTGGAATAAACACCTGGTTCCTCCTGAAGATCTTCCTACTTTGGTCCAGCCTTCATGACCACCCACCTTGACTACTGCAACGCCCTTTACCTAGAGCTACCGGGGGTTGATATACATTGCCTACAACTGCTGCAGAATGCAGCTGCTAGGCGGACTGGTACTTCTAGGACCAGTCATATAATGCCAGTGCTCTGTGGACTGCACTGGCTGCCAGTCTGATGGCATAACATCTTCAAGGTCTGTTTGTTGACCTAAAAAGCCCTACGTGATCAGGGGCCCCACTACCTGCAAGACCACCTTTCTTCCTATTGCCCCTGCAGATCACTTAAATCCACCACCAAGGGATTGCTAGAGATTCCCAGGGTCTGACTTCAAACATCAGGAGCCCACTCTTTTGCATCTATGGCTCCGACCCTGTGGAATTCTCTACCTCAGCAGATAAGGGACTGCCTGACCATCCAAAGCTTTAAGACAGAACTTAATGTACATCTTTTTAGCCTTGCATTTTTAGAAGGGGTTTATATAGTAGTGACTAGTATTTGTTTATGGACTGATCATTATTTTTATGTTGATGGTTTTAATTTACGTATAGGCACCTTAATGATTGGAACGGTGCCTTTTAAACAAATAAAGATTGATTTGATTTGACACTGTACAGTGATAACTGGCCTCCCACCTTGACGTCTGCAACACTCTCTCTGCTAGGGGTGCCAGGTTCAGTGTTGCCCAATCACAAGAGGGTTCATTGACTATTTGCGTGAGGAACACCCCCTGCAGAGAGTCCAAGATGTCCCTGCTTCTAGCTGAAGCTGCTGCTGCTATGAGGCTCCATTCCACATCTGGCAGGTTGAAGTCCCCCATCACCAGTACCTTCCCCTTTTCTGCCATCTTGCCAATGGCTTCCACCAGTACCTTATCTAATTCCTTTCTCTCTGTGCTGCTTGTCTGTAGATCACTTCAGTGTGAACAGTAGCGCCACTCCCCATCTCCAGGGTGACCCACAGTACCTTATCTAATTCCTCTCTCTGTGCTTCTGATCTGTTGACTCCAGTGTGAATAGTAGCTTCATTCTCTATCTCCAGGGAGACCCACAGTACTTCAGCCTCCTCCTGTATTCCCTGTGCCTCCGTGACCTTAATGCTTTCCCTCACATAAAGCACCACACACACACCTTTTCTTTTCACCTAGTCCTTCCTGAACAGAGTATAGCCCAGTATGGTCATGTTCCAGTCGTGGTTTTCAGTGCACTGTGACTCGGTAATGACCACAATATCCAGGCTGGCCTCTGCAATGATGTCCTCTAGGTCCAGAATCTTATTTCCTAGACTTCCAGCATTCACACACTTGGCCTTCCAGATTTGGTTTCCACTCGGCTAGTTGCCCCTTTTTTTTTCCTTTTCACCATCTCTCCTTTCTAACTTTCATTTTAATGTCCCCATTCCTTTCTCCCCTTTATCTCTATCATGCTGCTTCTCTTATTCTCTCTCTCTGGGAGGGACTCTCTCTCTCTCTCTCTCTCCCTGCCATGTGGGGTCCCGCAGGGTTCAGTGTGCCGTCCCCCATGTTGTTCGCAGTGTACATGTTACCAGTAGGAGACACTGTGAGAAGGTAGATGATACTCAGCTGTACCTGTCTTTTGTGCCTGATCAGGACAGTGCGCTCTCAGTATTTTCCAACTGTCTCACCGAAATCCAAGACTGGATGAACTCCAGTTGGTTAAAGCTAAACTCTACCAAGACAGAGGTGTTAGTGGTGGAACCAGGTCACCGGATATAGGGGTTGGCTGCTGGATGGCTTGCTGGGTTGTGGATTGGGGGATCTCAGCTGCTGACCTCTGAATGGGTGCGGAATCTGGGGTTGGTTTTTGATGATGGACTGACATTTCATTTTCAGGTGTCAGCCGTGGTCAAATCCAGATTAAGCACCTTGTTCCATCTGGCAATCTTCCAACTTTAGTCCACGCTTTCATCACCTCATGCCTTGACTACTGTAACTCCCTTCACCTAGGACTTCCGGGGGTAGATATTCACCGCTTGCAGTTGATGCAGAATGCTGCAGCCAAGTTATTGTCTGGATCATCTCGATCCAGCCATATTTCTCCTGTGCTGCGCACTCTGCACTGGCTGCCGGTTCAGTGGCAGATCACCCTTAAAGTCGGTTTACTGACTTATAAAGCCCTACATGGTTCAGGTCCAAGTAACTTGCAGGAGCTTGTGCATCCCTACTGCTCCCTCTGACCGCTCCGCTCAGCCGACGAGGGATTGCTAGAGATTCCCAAGGTCCACCTGAAAACTTCTGGGGCTCGGGCATTTGCCTTTGCTGCCCCTACCCTGTGGAATTCTCTGCCTCGTCGGATACAAGAGTGTCAGACAGTGGAGAGTTTTAAAATCGCTTTTAAAACACACCTGTTCCAGCTGGCATTCCCTGATCTTTGATTCGATAATTTTAAACAAGGTGTTTGGATATGCACATTTACTGACATTTGTTAAGAAGTTTAGAGTGTTTTAAAATGTTTTTAAAGTTTTAAGATTGTACATCACTTTGGTATTTATGAATTGCGCTTGACAAATAACATTTATTATTATTAATTATTATTATTGATTTGCACCTTGGGTGATTCCTTTCCCCTTGGGTTCTCCTTACTCTCTACTTCAGACTATGTGTGTGTGGGGGGGGGGGAGTTGCTGACTCCCCGATTCCTTTCACTGCCTCCCTTTGCTAGTTTAATGTTCAAAGTAATATTTAAATCATCCACGGAGGATTGTAATTCCCCTTTTGAATGGATACAGGCCATCACCCCTGTATAGGTCCTTATCTTTCCAGGTGGGTCCCTAGCCCCAGTGTACCCAAACCCTGCCTCTCTGCATCATTCCTTCAATCATGAGTAGAAGCTCCTGGTGTGGAGATCCCTCTCCTGTCATAGGCAGGATGCACCTCAGTGAAAGCCACGGAGCAAGCTACCTCTCAAAGTCCCCACACCAGTTCCCTAAACTCCTCCTGCATTATCCCAGCCCTGCACCAAGTGAGGTCATTAGTCCCTAGGTAGACAATGACATCCAGTTCGACCTCCTGTCCTGCTGGCCTTATCTGCCATCAGATTCTATGTTTCTATGTCCTGCTGTCCTAGCAATCTGCAGGATCTGCTTCCCATCTCTCTGGACCTTGGGGTTTTCATATCTAATGACCTCAAAGAGGCAGCGCAGTGTGACAAAGCAGTGGGTTGGGCCAGGGGATGCTAAGATGCATAGGGAGAGATATCTCCAGTTGGAGGAGGGAGGTGGCGTTGCCCCTGTATCGTATCTTATAAAATCCCATCTGGAGTCTTGTTTGCAGTTCTGGAGGCTGAACCTCAGAAAGGACATAAACAGAGTGGAGGCAGTCCAGAGAAGGGCAACTAAAATGGTGCAAGAGTTGCATCATAAGCTCTCTAAAATAAGACTGAGAGATTACAATATGTACACCCGGGAAGACAGGAAAGCAAGAGGTACATGATAAGAGACCTATAGTTACATCAGAGTAGTGAAAAGGGTGCAGGAAGGAAGTCCCTTTCACAAGAAAAAGAACACCAAGACCAGAGGAAATGTGATGCCCTGGACAGGGGAGAAGTTTCAAAGGGATGCGAGTGAAACAGTGATGGATCCCTGGAACAGATGCTAGCGGATGTGGTACAGGTGAAAACAGTATGTGGCTTCAAGCATGCTTGTAATACACATGGGGGTGTGTTAGTAAAGAGTGAGGAGGGAGGGTCACTGAGGACTAGTTAGGGTCTGTGGAGACAAACTAGGCAGGGACCATGTGGGCCAAGCAGTTCTTTTCTACCAACAAATTCTTTGTTTCTATTTTTCTAGGCTTGGCGTTTTAAAAGTAAGACCACCCCACTCAGAATAAAGGTCCCACTTCCTGGACTGTGATTTATCCTTACCTACTGAAACCATGGTTTCATAATTCTGCACCATCACTTCCCTGTGAAGCTCCTTCTGCTGTTTGCTTAACATCTTCCACTCCTCTTCTGAAAAATTGACAGCAACATCTTCAAAGGTTTCTGGTACCTGAAAGGACAGGAGATGTTTTAATTGATTTTGATTTCATTGCACACATTGAGAAATCTGCAAGTGCTCAACAAGAAGAGAGCAGGTAAGGTTACAAATTGCAAGCCAAAGTAGCAGCATGAAGTAGTCACCTATTCACCAGGAATAAATCAGTTCTCCCTTTCACTCAAAAGGGTGATGGATTGGAGAAGAGTTCAGTGATCAGAGGGGTAAGCTAATAGGCAAGACAGAAGCACTTTAGCTTTAGTAGCACTAATACAAAAGGAACAATGGCTTGAGAGTACAGGACTTTTTAACTTTATTTATGTAACAAATGTTAGCATATGTGTCCAGAAGGGGAATGGTGCCCTGTCATCATCATCGTTGGGTGAAGCTGATGTGGGAGGAGCTACAGTGAGTATATAGATAGGGTGCACTCAAGGGAAGGGGGATGGTGCCCTGACATCATCCTCTGTGGGTGAAGCTGATGTGGGAGGAGCTTAAGGTTACCACCTTTTAAGAAGCCCAAAGTGGGACATTTCTTACTGAAACACAATTTTTCGCAGGACAGTACGTAACCATGACCAATTCAACGGACTGGTTTTCTCTCTATAATCAGAATTAATGCTAAGTATTGTAGTTTCTTAGTTTATTCTATTGTTTCTTATCATTTTAAGGTATTTTAGTTAAGGTATTGTACTTTTCTGCAACATTTAGTGGAAAATTAGGAAATATTTTTTCTACTATAAAATCAGGACATGTAGTAGTTTTCATGTTTTTTTGCAGGACACAGCTGCCCAAATCAGGACTGTCCTGCGAAAATCAGGACAGGTGGTAACCCTAGAGGAGCTACAATGAGTATATAGATAGGGTGCACTCAAGGGAAGGGGAATGGTACCCTGGCATCATCCTCTGTGGGTGAAGCTACAGTGAATGCATAGATACTGTAGGGTACCTGCATTCTTGAGGTTACATAGATACAAAGACACATAAACACTGTTGAAAGATAAAGGCCAGTGGCCCTCCCAGTCTGCCCATTTGAGCTTGTAATTTCTCTTTACGTTTTTCTAGAAGTCTATTGCCCCTTACCCCTAACCTCCAGAATTTTATTATGTCTATCCCATGCATTCTCAAATCCTGTAATTGTTTCAGCTCCCACCACTTCCCCTAACAGGGTGTTCCACTTGTTCACCACCCTTTCTGTAAAGAAATTCTTCCTCACGTTTCCTCTGAATCACCCTCCCTCCAAATTCATCCCATGCTGTCTAGTCCTAGAACATTTTTTTTTTTTTTTGGCGGAAAATAATGTATTCCAGCACCCTGTTCCTCCCTGTAAGGTACTTGTATGTCTCTTTCATATCGCCTCTCTCCCTCCTCCCTCCAGGGAGTACATATTCAGATCCTTCATCCTGTCCTCATAGGACTTGTGATGAAATCCCTGTACCATCTTTGTCACCCTCCTCCGAACCTCCTCTACCCTCTCTATGTCCTTACATAGTTAAGGTCTCCATAACTATACAATGTACTTCAAGTGGGGCCTCACTAGTGTCTTGCACAGTGGAATTATGACCTCTTTTTTCCTTCTGGACTCTGTGTTCGTGGGGCTAGGTATTACTGCTCTTGGATGTGTGTGTGGGGGGGAGGTGAAGAATCAGCTAGGTGCCAGAGTGGCAGTACAGAGCAGTCACTACAAGTGCCCTCAATGGGTATGCACCCATGGGCAGCAGGTGATGGATCAGCTGTGACACTCAAGGTGTAGGTGCCAGCTGAGAGCCATAACCAGGCACTGCCATCAAGGTGCTGGGGAGTCAGAGATACTCCAGTGTGCCTAGCTGAGGGGGGCACACACTATGCCAAGAAGCTGGTTGGAGGACTTGGGTAGGGGGCATAGGAGACCTTCAGTGTATGCTGCCATATGAAAGTCTGATCCTGAGAGTGGCAGGAGGTCCTGGACACCTTGCCACAATAATGGCACTGGTGCAGCATTGAGTAGGACCCTGAAGGGACCTTAAGTACCTGGGATATAGCCCATATCACCGGGACTGGTTGGTGAGGATCTGGGGCTTTGCCCAAAGTTTGGGAGTTCTGAGTGACCACAAGAGAGTGCAAGAATCCCAAGGGGGTCTCTACAAGGGACATCTCCTGTGGGCTTTTAGGCCTGAAGCAGGTTCTCATGAAATTCATTGTGACCATTCTAGTGGGGGAACCAAGATGTCTGTCCTGATATCATTCAGAACCCAAGAAACAGACAAAGCAGGTACTGCACAGAGACAGCAGAGACCAGGTAGAAGACTCATCTCCATAACCTACATGAGGAGGGTGACGTTACCAAACAGCATTAGGGATTCTATGGCCTGTGTCATCAGAATGCCATCCTGGTAGAGGGGTTTGTAGGGTCCCCATGGGATATATTATGTTATCTGGAAACTAGGTATCCTGACACTCAGGATATCGAGCCCAGATAACTGACATCCATAATCCTGATGGTACCACTGTCCTGACCAACTGTCAGGAAACACAGCAACAAATGCCGTAACTTTTAGTATGCAATCCCCATGTGGGGGGCTTCATTCCCCCCACACCCCCGTAACTAAAATAACTAACTCCAAGGGGGAGCAGACCCCGGAGTTAAAATGTTACAGTTATGGGGGGGGGTGGCAAAAGTCTATGGCCGGATGACAACCCAGACCATGCAGAGAAAGCTGGTCAAGCTACCTGTGCTCCAGCCCTCCACACCACAGGGCAGCTTGGCCAGCTTCCAGCTCCAATGGTGTTTTCAGGGGTAACGTAGCAAGCCATCACACTGGCTACCTTACCCCTTCCTGTAACACTGTCGGGCATGTCTCCATCGGCACAATTACTGTCAGGACACTGCACCTGTCAGGCAATAGTGCCTGGGCAGGTGTGTGGGAGGCATTATAGTGCAGTGGTTTAAGGCTCTGAGCTGTAAATCTGGAGAACTGGGTTTGAATCCCACAGCCACCACTTGCATACTGTGTGACCTTGAGCAAGTCACTTAACTTCCCTGTGCTCCTAGGTTGCACCTGTAAACAAGCTTTCAGCTGAGTGTGTCTCACCTGGTTAAACAATTGGGGGAAAAAAATAAATAGTGAGCCACAGGAGGCCGTAAGGGCACACCCCCCCATGTATTCACCAAAAGAGTGGTGCGGCTGATGTCCATTAGGTCTAGAGACCTGATGAGGAAAGTGCTAGCCTGATATGTTCCTTAGACTGAGAGTTTACTACGACAGCCAGCCCAGTGGCACAGAAGGTTGAAGCACTGGATGCCGCACTGATAACCCTGGTTCAGTTGCTGAGGGTTGGCCAGGGAAGGAGAGGACTGAGCATCCAGGAGACAGCCCTTTTCTACTGGGGGCGGGGAATGGTGCCCAGTTCAAGCCTGGCCCCTAGTGATGGCTCGGTGGAAGGCAGCCACGACCATTACATAGGAGGTCAGAGTAATGGCGATGGTAGACGTCCTACACAAGGAAGCGTGTGCAGGGCCATCTTTAGCAGTTTTGCCTGCCTGCTCCCCTAAGTGGAGAAAAACAATGAAGCGGTGGCTGTTCCCAGTTCGGCTGGCTATACCAGCCACTCACAGGCCCTGCACCCACTGAGTACCTGGACCATGCTGTTGGATGCATGTCCACAAGTCATGGTGGAAAAGCGAGAGTAATGGGTTTGGAAGCATTTGGCTATCCTGGAGAGCACTAGGGCAAGTAATTCACTGCAAAAAGAGATTTCATCCTGATATTATTGGTTACATGACAGCATGCTGTGTCCTGTAATAAGTAATGGGCCATGTGTGTGGGTAGCGCCACTAGAAGACTAGAGCAGTCAGTTTTTAGTACAGAAGGGGATAGGAAATCCCCAGATACCCTGATAGTTAAGAAGAATGGAAAGGCAGTACAAAGGAGCCTTGCATGTCGAACTAAAAAGGATAGAGTGCCAGAGACCATGTTCTAAGGGTGAACTGCTGGTGGCAAGGAATGGATTGAGTGCCCCACAGCGGGTTGCTAGTAAGCCACTAGTAAGCTTTATAGTCAGACAATAGTTAAAATGGCTACTCAGTAAAAGAGAGTTTCTATAATGAATGGTGTAGTAGTTGAAGGTCTTAGGCATGCATGACTACTTATTTTGCAAATTAACTTTTGCCCGAAGCCCTCCAGTAAAGTCAAGTTCTTGAAGTCCATGGGTCCAGTGTTATTTTGTCCCACTATGGTGCCCACATCCACTAACTCCAGTAGACAGTCAAGCAACCCATGCTGCTGAGTGCAAGAGGTTCGCAGTGAGCAACCCCACCATACATCCCTAGACACGGGAGTTCCCTGGGCCATGCCCACCCCCACCCAGGGCAGTGATGCAGGTTGGTTACAGTACCACCCATACTGCTGAGTGCAAGAGGTTCATAATGTGCAGCACCCCCCCCACCATATATCCCTAGACATGGGAGCTCCCTGGGCCATGCCTACCCTCATCCAGGGCAGTGATGCAGGTTGGTTACTGAACCACCCTTACTGCTGAGTGCAAGAGATTCGCAGTGTGCAATCCTACCATATATCCCTAGACACGGGAATTCCCAGGGCCATGCCCACCCCCACCCAAGGCAGTGATGCAGGCTGGTTACAGTACCACCCATACTGCTGAGTGCAAGAGATTCGTAGTGTGCAGCACCCCCACCCCATATATCCCTAGACACGGGAGTTCCCTGGGACATGCCTACCCTCATCCAGGGCAGTAATGCAGATTGGTTACTGAACCACCCTTACTGCTGAGTGCAAGAGGTTCGCAGTGTGTAATCCCACCATATATCCCTAGACATGGGAGTTCCCTTGGCCATGCCCACTCCCATCCAGGGCAGTGATGTAGGTTGGTTACAGTACAACCCAAGCTGCGGAGTGCAAGATATTCACAGTGTGCAGTCCACTATATATCCGGAGTTCACTGGGTATTGCCCACCCCATCCAGGGCAGTGATGCAGGTTGGTTACAGTACCACCCATACTGCTGAGTGCAAGAGGTTCATAGTGAGCAGCCCCTTCATATATCTCTAGACACAGGAGTTCCCTGGGCCATGCCCAACCCATCCAGGGCAGTGATGTAGGCTGGTTACAGTACAACCCTTACTGCTGAGTGCAAGAGGTTCGTAGTGTGCAGCACCCCCCATATATCCCTAGACACAGCAGTTCCCTGGGCCATGCCCACCCTCATCCAGGGCAGTGATGCAGGTTGGTTACCAAACCACCTTTACTGCTGAGTGCAAGAGGTTTGCAGTGTGTAATCCCACCATATATCCCTAGACATGGGAGTTCCCTGGGCCATGCTCATCCCCATCCAAGGCAGTGATGCATGTTGGTTACAGTAACGCCTGTACTGCTGAGTGCAAAAGGTTTGCAGCGAGCAGCCCAACCATATATCCACAGACACGGGAGTTCCCTGGGCCATGCCCACCCCCATCCAGGGTAGTGATGTAGGCTGGTTACAGTACAACCCTTACTACTGAGTGCAAAGATTTGCAGTGAACAGCCCCAGCATATATCCGAAAATACAAAAATTTCTTGGACCATGCCCGCCCACATCCAGGGCAGTGATGCAGGTTGGTTACTGTACCGGCCTTACTGCTGAGTGCAAGAGGTCTACAGTGAGCAACCCCCCATATATCTCTAGACACAGGAGCTCCCTGGGCTACGCCAACCCCCATTCAGGGCAGTGATGCAGGTTGATCCCAGTGCTGCCTATAGGACGGAGGGCTGCATTTACATTCTTAACAAAGTTTCAAATGGTTTCAAATGGGACAGAATAATGTTAAACATCAAACCTAGGGTAAACATGCTGACTTGTCAGTGCAGTGGGTGTGCTTCTTCTTGCAATGCCACTGGCCTGGGTTAGGGAACATGCCTGGGTACTCAGGATCCAGCATCGAAGATGAGGATGAAGCATCCCAGAGGATGCTCTCAGGGCAGCTACCTTTATTGCTGTACTACCACATCTGGGTGTTACTGCACACAGTGCCAGTGGCCCGGGTTGGGGGATGTGCCTGGGCATTCAGGGGCCAGCATCAGGGAGGAGGATCCAGCATCCCAGAGTACACTCTCAGGGCAGCTACCTCCACTGCTATACTACCACCTCAGGGTGATCACAGGTGGCAGTAAATCTGGAGCAGCTCAGGGGGAAGGGGAATGATACCCAGGTTACACACTCTTGCATCCCAAGGGAAAGGGATGAAGAAAAGTGGAAAGCCCTGTCCAGTAGCAGGATTATGATCTGCCCTCAGGTCTTACTCCAGCAAAGTGGCTCTCCTCCAAGGCAGATCCCAAATTGCACCGGATGTTGGGGAACTGTGACACCCCAGTCACAGGGACAAGCATTGAGAGATGGAATATTAGTAAGCCAGTGAGAAGCTGGGCGACAGAGCTAGGGAGGATGGACTAGAAGGGGACATGGCGATTGCAATAATAAGGTCTGCGACATTTTTGCACCCCTCACCAAACAAGTACGGAAATCCAGAACCACCCCTTGGTTCTCACCCACTCTACTTAACATGCTCCAATTCGAGGGATAATCTGTGGCATAAGGCCCTTGATTCCCAAAGCACACTTGATAGACAATTATACCGAGCTGCCCGTAATAAATGTACCTGGGCCTTACGACAGGCTAAGGCCTCATACTACCACCAAACTCTTACCTCCTCCTGGGGAGACAGGGAAACAATTCTGGAGAAACATAAAAGAACTAAATGGGAATTCCCGCCCCCCCAACTCTCTATAAATGGAGAAGTCACCCAAGACCCCACCGCTATAGAGAAGCCCTCAACACCCATTCTGGACCTCCCATATCCTCCTCCTAAATTCTTCCACCCTGTCCCCCCCCTCCCCGACACTCCTTCTAGCTCTAGTTCACTACCTTCAGGCTGAGAATCATCTCCAACTGGAAGCAAAACATTACATTTCCAACGCACTTCCAATTCCCGTACAGCAATGACTCACTAGATCTTAAACTTCTTCGGCTGACACTGGATGTCATACTTCCCCACCTTACAAAAATTCTCAATCTCTCTCTCTCACTCTGTGCCTGGGTCAGTTTCCCTCAACCTGGAAGAGTGCTTTAATCACTCCCATCCTGAAGAGTGGTGACCCCACACTCTCAAGCAACTATAGACCCATCTCTATACTCCCTCCTCTCTCTAAAGCACTGGAAAAAGTAGTCTCTGACCAGTTTACTGAACACCTAACTAGATATAACTTCTAAGCCACGTACAGCACGGTTTCCGAGCAGGCCATAGCACCGTCACCGTACTTTCCAAACTCACCTCGTTCATACATGAGGCCCTAGACCAAGGAGCCACTGCAGGTGCAATCTTTGTGGACCTTACCAAAGCCTTTGACACGGTTAGTCACGACCTGTTGCTTAGTGTTATGCCACAGCTACACGTGGTCCCCGAGACTACAGCCTGGTTAAAGGACTACCTCTCAAGGCGGTCTCAGCAAGTAAGGTTAAATACTACCATCTGCGCTCGCAAAGCAGTGAGCTCAGGGGTCTATCCTCGGCCCTCTTCTCTTTTCCCTCTTTTTAAACTCCCTTCCCAAGGCTTGCAGTGGCCATTTGCTTCTCTATGCGGATGACGCGGTACTTTTCTGGAAACACCCGCAGCCTAGCGCCCTACAACATGCTCTACAGGGGTTTTTTTGGGAGCTTGAATCATGGTTTGATGAGCACCGACTGATCATCAACTATACAAAAACAAAATCCAGGTTATTTGCGCACAGACAAAGCCCACACAGCCATTCGACACTACTAATTAAAAACACACATGGAACCCCCCTTGAACACGTCTCTAATTTCAAATACCTGGGTATCACGTTAGATACCGACCTCTCTTACCATAGCCACATTCAACTGCTTTCCACTACTGTTAACACTAGAGCAGGAGTCCTCTATAGAGTTAAACACTGTTTACCCCCGCAGGCCTTGCACCTAGCTATATCTGCCTCAATCCTTTCCCTAACTGATTACGGGATTACGATATATGGATCAGCAGAACCCACCGCTTTACACAGTATTAACACTGCACTAAATAAAGCCTGCCGACTAGTCACCGGCTGTGACCATCTTACTCACACATGTGACCTTTATGCCCTGACTGGTTGGCTAAATCTCCAGCAAAGACTTCAGTACCACACCTGCATACTAGCAAAAAAAATACAACTCCAGAAAGCCCCACTTGGTCTTCTCCCCATAATCAAAACAGCCCTTCCCCAGGCGCAATACGCGCCTCGCTATTAAACTCTCATTCCAGGTCCCCCACTGTAGGGCATCAATGGGTCAAAGATCGTTTCGGTAGTGAGCTCCCAAGTGGCTTAATGCTCTACCTCCTCGACTCACTCAGACTCTCAGCATTTCCCTGTTCAAAGCAGGCCTCAAAGCCCACCTAATCGAGACAGCAACCTGTGACTGTGGCTAGCACTGCCCTCCTAAATATGCTACCTAACCCCATTAACTTTAGACACAGGGTCTTCTGAGACCCCACGACTACCCCTTCCCCATTTCTCTAACAAATGATGCCCCTAACACTGCCCACCTCTGCCTATGCAAATCTAAGTTAGAGCCTGGTAAGAAATGCCAGTACTGTTTGTCCAAAAATGAGTGTGTGTGTTTTTTCTTGTATACTGCTTTACTACTTACGTATCCCTGTATTACGTTCCCCCTCCACCCCTGCAACCGACGTGGAGCCTTTGCAAATGAGTCTGTGACTCAAAGGGTTGTAATTCCGATTTTATGCAATAAATAAATAAAATAAAAATAAATAAATAAATAAAAGGGCATTAATACAACAACCAAAAAGCTAAGGTAACTACTAAAATCATCTATTACAGCGGTCCGTAGGCTACATTTATATGAGAGGGTTTGTAAAATACCAGACTCCACAAACTCCCTGTTTAGGTGTCCTTTAAGGGCCTACACCAGAGTCATGCACACTAACTTCTTAGTGCTCAGATGGATAACTTGGAACGGAGGAGTTAAACTTGTATTGACTATCTCAGAGTGCACTTGTTTAGCAAGTATTTATTGACTAACTTTGACAGCCTAATATGTGTTTAATAATGAAATTGTGTTTATCTGCTTGTATTACCACTGGATATGCTTCATGCATGGGATACTCAGAAGCACAAAATGATACAGACACAAAAAGCTACAAGGTCAGTCGTCAGGGCTCAGAAATGAAAACACAATTTAGCATTTGAAAATGAACCAACAGCCTTGAAATATGTCACTGACTCTATATAAATTAATTCAGTTTGATAAAAAATGTTAAACTAACCCCATGTGCCCCATTTGTGCTATTATATATATATATATTTTTTTTAAACAGAATCACATACAGTAACTGCTTACCTCCAGCTTCATGATCCTGTTTTCAGTTTCCAGCAGCACCTCCTCACAACATGGGACCGCACTGTTTAGATATGTGAGCTAATTCTGCAGCCTTTCAGAGCCTTTATAATTGGAAAATAATTACTGTTTACAAGAAAAAAAATGTTCCCTCTAGAGCTTCCTTTGTACTCCTGTCTCAGGCTGCTTTCGGAAGCTAAACTACACTTCCTGTTCTCCACTGGAATGTCTCCCTACCATTCTTACCATCTCATTAATATTCAAAGTGTACTGTAGCAGGGGAGGGATCAGACAAAGTGTTCTGAAACATGGTAATCCCTTAAAGGGGCAGTACCACACTGTAGTGTTTAGAGAAATGTGGTTGTGTCTTTGGTCATGGAGGCTTCCAGTAACACCCCCCCCCCCCGTGCCTTTGTGAAAAGCAAGACACCCACCAACCTTTGGGTTCAGATGTGCCGAATATCACCTTCCCATGCGGTGGGCACATGATTTCTAAGAGAAAAAATAAGTGTTGTACATCAAGGCTCCGAATGTGCAATAGTTGAGATCTGGTTGAGCGGTATGGGGCAGACTATAGGTATGTTGTTTGTGTGGGGGGGTTAAGAGTAATTTTTACATACACTGACACCACCACCAATTGCTAAGAAGTGCTAGCTAACAGCTGGGGTAAGGTCATTCAACTTCAATGAACTTCTGTACCTCAAAGAGAGGACTCAGTCTCCCAGGTACCTTTATCCCTCCTCCCTGCACATCTCTGTAATAGGAGTTAAAAGGAGCGCTCAGATCCTCTCCCCACCCCAGCTGTGTAGTTTCATGCTTATAAACACAATTTCGTTTTCTTTTTTATTTCCTTACTGAATGCAAATTTCACTTTACTGTGATTTTTTTGAATCACATCACTGGGCTCAGTAAAGGGACACTGTCAACCCCCTTTGGTCTTAGAGTGTCCCTAGTTTAAAACATACATTCTATGTTTGCCAACATTCTGTAGAGATTGATGGTGTAGCTGGTAGTTTGATTATGAATCTTTTTTTTCTTTAAAAAGCGAAAAGCAGATTGCCTACCATACTAGTGTTACCACACATACACAGGTTTGTTTACATTCCTTAATTAGGTAAAACTGCATCCTTCCTGGACATGGGAACCCCAACAACACAGACTGGTCCCTCATGATGCAGTGGGAGTGTAGGAGGCTACTGTCTTATGAGTGATGGCAGCTTGGATGTGCTTCTAATGCACAGGAAGTATGCTGTAAGAGCAGATCCAGGACAGTAAACAAAACAAGGATTTTTTTATAAATATACATTAGTATGCATTTCAGTTCTACTAAACAAGGAAACAGACAAAATGAATAGCAGCATCAATGAACTTTAAAGAAGGTAAGCAATCATAAAATGTGAGTTTTTAACAAGAAATAATATGATGAAAAACAAGTTGACAATGTCGCTTCAATACATACTAAAGTTCTAACAGACCCAGTAAATCGGCTTGTATTTCCAACACTTGATTTATTACTCTTTGTTTACTGCATTTATCTAGCCCACTCGCTTTGAAACATTATAATCTTACTGAATGTAGCTCACCTCCTTAATACTAACAGCTGCAGCCTGCAGAATGAATGTAGCCCACCTCCTTAACCTCCTTAGTACCAGCAGCTGCAGCCTGCAGCATGAATGTAGCCCACCTCCTTAACCTCCTTAGTACCAGCAGCTGCAGCCTGCAGCATGAATGCAGCCCACCTCCTTAACCTCCTTAGTACCAGCAGCTGCAGCCTGCAGCATGAATGCAGCCCACCTCCTTAACCTCCTTAGTACCAGCAGCTGCAGCCTGCAGCATGAATGCAGCTCACCTCCTTAACCTCCTTAGTACCAGCAGCTGCAGCCTGGCATGAATGTAGCCCACCTCCTTAACCTCCTTAATACCAGCAGCTGCAGCCTGCAACATGAATGTAGCTCCACCTCCTTAACCTCCTTAGTACCAGCAGCTGCAGCCTGCAGCATGAATGCAGCCCACCTCCTTAACCTCCTTAGTACCAGCAGCTGCAGCCTGCAGCATGAATGTAGCCCACCTCCATAACCTCCTTAATACCAGCAGCTGCAGCCTGCAACATGAATGTAGCCCACCTCCTTAACCTCCTTAGTACCAGCAGCTGCAGCCTGCAGCATGAATGTAGCTCACCTCCTTAACCTCCTTAGTACCAGCAGCTGCAGCCTGCAACATGAATGTAGCTCACCTCCTAATACCAGCAGCTGCAGGCTGCAGCATGAATGTAGCTCACCTCTTTAGCCTCCTTAGTACTGCAGCTGCAGCCTGCAGCATGAATGTAGCCCACCTCCTTAACCTCCTTAGTACCAGCAGCTGCAGCCTGCAGTGAATGTAGCCCACCTCCTTAACCTCCTTAGTACCAGCAGCTGCAGCCTGCAAATGAATGTAGCCCACCTCCTTAACCTCCTTAGTACCAGCAGCTGCAGCCTGACAGCATGAATGTAGCCCACCTCCTTAACCTCCTTAGTACCAGCAGCTGCAGCCTGCAGCATGAATGTAGCCCACCTCCTTAACCTCCTTAGTACCAGCAGCTGCAGCCTGCAGCATGAATGTAGCTCACCTCCTTAACCTCCTTAGTACCAGCAGCTGCAGCCTGCACAGCATGAATGTAGCTCACCTCCTCAACCTCCTTAGTACCAGCAGCTGCAGCCTGCAGCATGAATGTAGCCCACCTCCTTAACCTCCTTAATATCAGCAGCTGCAGCCTGCAACATGAATGTAGCCCACCTCCTTAACCTCCTTAGTACCAGCAGCTGCAGCCTGCAGCATGAATGTAGCCCACCTCCTTAACCTCCTTAGTACCAGCAGCTGCAGCCTGCACAGCATGAATGTAGCCCACCTCCTTAACCTCCTTAGTACCAGCAGCTGCAGCCTGCACAGCATGAATGTAGCCCACCTCCTTAACCTCCTTAGTACCAGCAGCTGCAGCCTGCAACATGAATGTAGCCCACCTCCTTAACCTCCTTAGTACCAGCAGCTGCAGCCTGCAGCATGAATGTAGCTCACCTCCTTAACCTCCTTAGTACCAGCAGCTGCAGCCTGCAGCATGAATGTAGCTCACCTCCTCAACCTCCTTAGTACCAGCAGCTGCAGCCTGCAGCATGAATGTAGCCCACCTCCTTAACCTCCTTAGTACCAGCAGCTGCAGCCTGCGATGAATGTAGCCCACCTCCTAACCTCCTTAGTACCAGCAGCTGCAGCCTGCAGCATGAATGTAGCCCACCTCCTTAACCTCCTTAGTACCAGCAGCTGCAGCCTGCAGCATGAATGTAGCCCACCTCCTTAATCTCCTTAGTACCAACAGCTGCAGCCTGCAGCATGAATGTAGCCCACCTCCTTAACCTCCTTAGTACCAGCAGCTGCAGCCTGCAGCATGAATGTAGCCCACCTCCTTAACCTCCTTAGTACCAGCAGCTGCAGCCTGCACAGCATGAATGTAGCCCACCTCCTTAACCTCCTTAGTACCAGCAGCTGCAGCCTGCACAACATGAATGTAGCCCACCTCCTTAAC
Source organism: Neoceratodus forsteri (assembly GCA_016271365.2). Lineage (NCBI taxonomy): Eukaryota > Metazoa > Chordata > Ceratodontiformes > Ceratodontidae > Neoceratodus > Neoceratodus forsteri. Next base: position 405,836,789 of record CM057457.1, read on the forward strand.
CTCCTTAGTACCAGCAGCTGCAGCCTGCAACATGAATGTAGCCCACCTCCTTAACCTCCTTAGTACCAGCAGCTGCAGCCTGCAGCATGAATGTAGCTCACCTCCTTAACCTCCTTAGTACCAGCAGCTGCAGCCTGCAACATGAATGTAGCTCAACTCCTTAATACCAGCAGCTGCAGGCTGCAGCATGAATGTAGCTCACCTCTTTAGCCTCCTTAGTACTGGCAGCTGCAGCCTGCAGCATGAATGTAGCCCACCTCCTTAACCTCCTTAGTACCAGCAGCTGCAGCCTGCAGCATGAATGTAGCCCACCTCCTTAACCTCCTTAATACCAGCAGCTGCAGCCTGCAACATGAATGTAGCCCACCTCCTTAACCTCCTTAGTACCAGCAGCTGCAGCCTGCAGCATGAATGTAGCTCACCTCCTTAACCTCCTTAGTACCAGCAGCTGCAGCCTGCAACATGAATGTAGCTCACCTCCTTAATACCAGCAGCTGCAGGCTGCAGCATGAATGTAGCTCACCTCTTTAGCCTCCTTAGTACTGGCAGCTGCAGCCTGCAGCATGAATGTAGCCCACCTCCTTAACCTCCTTAGTACCAGCAGCTGCAGCCTGCAACATGAATGTAGCCCACCTCCTTAACCTCCTTAGTACCAGCAGCTGCAGCCTGCACAGCATGAATGTAGCCCACCTCCTTAACCTCCTTAGTACCAGCAGCTGCAGCCTGCAACATGAATGTAGCTCACCTCCTACACCAGCAGCTGCAGGCTGCAGCATGAATGTAGCTCACCTCTTTAGCCTCCTTAGTACTGGCAGCTGCAGCCTGCAGCATGAATGTAGCCCACCTCCTTAACCTCCTTAGTACCAGCAGCTGCAGCCTGCAACATGAATGTAGCCCACCTCCTCAACCTCCTTAGTACCAGCAGCTGCAGCCTGCACAGCATGAATGTAGCCCACCTCCTTAACCTCCTTAGTACCAGCAGCTGCAGCCTGCAGCATGAATGTAGCCCACCTCCTTAACCTCCTTAGTACCAGCAGCTGCAGCCTGCAGCATGAATGTAGCTCACCTCCTTAACCTCCTTAGTACCAGCAGCTGCAGCCTGCAACATGAATGTAGCTCACCTCCTTAATACCAGCAGCTGCAGGCTGCAGCATGAATGTAGCTCACCTCTTTAGCCTCCTTAGTACTGGCAGCTGCAGCCTGCAGCATGAATGTAGCCCACCTCCTTAACCTCCTTAGTACCAGCAGCTGCAGCCTGCAGCATGAATGTAGCCCACCTCCTTAACCTCCTTAGTACCAGCAGCTGCAGCCTGCACAGCATGAATGTAGCTCACCTCCTCAACCTCCTTAGTACCAGCAGCTGCAGCCTGCAGCATGAATGTAGCCCACCTCCTTAACCTCCTTAATACCAGCAGCTGCAGCCTGCAACATGAATGTAGCCCACCTCCTTAACCTCCTTAGTACCAGCAGCTGCAGCCTGCAGCATGAATGTAGCTCACCTCCTTAACCTCCTTAGTACCAGCAGCTGCAGCCTGCAACATGAATGTAGCTCACCTCCTTAATACCAGCAGCTGCAGGCTGCAGCATGAATGTAGCTCACCTCTTTAGCCTCCTTAGTACTGGCAGCTGCAGCCTGCAGCATGAATGTAGCCCACCTCCTTAACCTCCTTAGTACCAGCAGCTGCAGCCTGCACAGCATGAATGTAGCTCACCTCCTCAACCTCCTTAGTACCAGCAGCTGCAGCCTGCAGCATGAATGTAGCTCACCTCTTCAACCTCCTTAATACCAGCAGCTGCAGCCTGCAACATGAATGTAGCCCACCTCCTTAACCTCCTTAGTACCAGCAGCTGCAGCCTGCAGCATGAATGTAGCCCACCTCCTTAACCTCCTTAGTACCAGCAGCTGCAGCCTGCAGCATGAATGTAGCCCACCTCCTTAACCTCCTTAGTACCAGCAGCTGCAGCCTGCACAGCATGAATGTAGCCCACCTCCTTAACCTCCTTAGTACCAGCAGCTGCAGCCTGCACAGCATGAATGTAGCCCACCTCCTTAACCTCCTTAGTACCAGCAGCTGCAGCCTGCAACATGAATGTAGCCCACCTCCTTAACCTCCTTAGTACCAGCAGCTGCAGCCTGCAGCATGAATGTAGCTCACCTCCTTAACCTCCTTAGTACCAGCAGCTACAGCCTGCACAGCATGAATGTAGCTCACCTCCTCAACCTCCTTAGTACCAGCAGCTGCAGCCTGCAACATGAATGTAGCCCACCTCCTTAACCTCCTTAGTACCAGCAGCTGCAGCCTGCAGCATGAATGTAGCCCACCTCCTTAACCTCCTTAGTACCAGAAGCTGCAGCCTGCAACAGGAAGGTAGTCCACCTTCTTAACCTCCTTAGTACCAGCAGCCGCAGCCTGCACCGTGAATGTAGCCCACCTCCTTAACCTCCTTAGTACCAGAAGTTGCAGCCTGCAGCGTGAATGTAGCTCACCTCCTTAACCTCCTTGGTACCAGCGGCTGCAGCCTGCAGCATGAATGTAGTTGACCTCCTTAACCTCCTTAGTGCCAGCAGCTGCAGCCTGCAGCATGAATGTAGTTCACCTCCTTAACCTCCTTAGTACCAGCAGCTGCAGCCTGCAACATGAATGTAGCTCACCTCCTTCATACCAGCAGCTGCAGGCTGCAGCATGAATGTAGCTCACCTCCTTAGCCTCCTTAGTACTGGCAGCTGCAGCCTACAGCATGAATGTAGCCCACCTCCTCAACCTCCCTAGTACTAGCAGCTGCAGCCTGCAGCATGAATGTAGCTCACCTCCTTAACCTCCTTGGTACCAGCAGCTGCAGCCTGCAGCATGAATGTAGCTCACCTCCTTAACCTCCTTAGTACTAGCAGCTGCAGCCTGCAGCTTGAATGAAGTTCACCTCCTTAACTTCCTTGATACCAGCAGCTGCAGCCTGCAGCATGAATGTAGCTGACCTCCTTAACCTCCTTAATACCAGCAGCCACAGCCGCAGGCTGCAGCACACCACCCCATCCCAGACAGTGGCTAGTCTTCTCTTAACAACTTACTGACCAAATGGAGATGTGGGGGCTGGAGAGTAGACCGGGGTAGAACCGCACCCTGCCTGATGATAGGCCTGATCACTGGAGGGCTCAGAGTATGATGATGATGATGAGGTAAGACTGCCAGACAGGGTCCCATCAATTGTGCCAATCACCCGTCACAGTCTGTTGTTGGATTTTGCCATGTGGCTCACCCGCGCCGAATACTGGTAACTGGGGTCGGGGATCAAGTGAGGATGGGCTCGGACTGGAGAGTGACTGACAGTTAAGGAAGCAGGAAGGTACAGTTCTGGGAACATCCCTGGCCTCTGTTAGTCAGCTGCTCCACACACTAAGTGAGTCCATCCATCTCGCAACTACTCGAGAGTCAACTTCCAGGCACATCATTTACCGCTTGAATGTAAAGCCAAGCCACGTAGAAGAAAAAGGAGTCTTCAGTTGCAACATATTATGGTGTCAGACTCGAACCATCCCGCAGCACATGTGCTCTTTCACCAGTCCTTGTCACGTGACCTGATGACCATATTGGGGGGTGACATATCTGCATATCCATTGTTTATTAGATGTAGAAGAAGGCCACCAGGCTGGGTGTGCTGTCGGCTGTTTAAGCAGTTAGTTTATGTTTTTCCTACATATTTTGTTTTCCCTGTCGTTTTCCTGCTCTTTGGTTAAGTTTTAAGCCCTCATGTTTGTGCTGGCACTGCCAAGTTAAAGTTGGTCAGCGAGAGTGTATTTGGAGAGTGAGAGTGCATTTGGAGTGATATCGGGGTTACTAGAACCACTTTTAGTGTGCACTGGAGTCGTTTTGCTTTCTGCCCGCTATCGCTCAAAATGTTTACTTTTGTGTTGGGCCCATTGTTTTGGCCTTTTATTCGGCTTGTCTGGATTCTGTACTGTGCTTTTTGAGGCTACTTGTTTGTGACTTTGGAGTGTATCTTGAGAGGAGGTGAACTTCTTGGTATTCGTCTGCATGTTATTTATAGGAAGAATATGAAGACTGTCAGATTTTAAAGTTGGCTGGTAGAAGACTGTACTTTTTGAAGTGACTTGTGGAAGACGAAGGCATGGAAGGGCTGGTGCGGTGTGGTGTAGTGAGCTGGTGGTCCCGACCCTGCAGGGTGTCCATCTGTTGAGGCACCTGGCTACCGGAGGTCTGGGCTCTGATCTGGCTGGGTAGCCAGCGGACTGAGTCAGTAGTCCTTCAGGCCCTCCAGGGTGGGTCATACTGGTGGGTGTGCCCCGGTGGAGATCCGTAGTGTTGGCCACGGACATTGACAGTTTTTGGTTCACATTTGGGATTTTGTTGGGCCCTGCTCCGCAAGACTTAGTCTCTCGAGAAGAGGACCTTTAATTTCAACTTTTCTGCTGCTCACTTTTATGGTCAGACCTTTTCATTTTACCCTTCCTGTTTTCATTTTTGGTTTGGAAGGGCAGTGATTATCTGTTCAGCTTCCCTGGCAGTGAGAGTGTTTGGAGGTTGAAGAAATCCATTTAACTGCTATTGTTATAATTTGGGACAGCAGTGAGAGTGCCTCGTTATCTGTCCGGCCTCCCTGCCAGTGAGAGCGTACATGGGCTAGAAAAATAAACATTTGGGACATATTTTCTCATCTAAGGAGTGAGAGTCACTAACTTCATTTGGCCCTTTGAGCTGTGGCTTTGGGGGGCTGAAGATTGTATATTGTTGGTTGACTTATTCCTCAGATCTCAGTAACTGTTACAACTACTATGAATCCATTATGTACCTTTTAACTGGTCCTTTCGTGTTTTCCTGGACTTCAAGACAGCTTTATTTTATATCTTATTGTGTATTTTAAAGATTTGTTTTGTTTCAATATATGGAGTGTGTGTTCTGAGAGTACTGTTGGATTATACAATTGTAGTCTTTATTCTGGTTAATTTATTAGATTCATGATCTGTCCTATTTTGGAACTGTGAGATCTTGGGACCTTATTGCTAGTCTCCTTTGAAAATGGGAGAGCTATTGGGAACTGAGAGACTTGGCTTTGAACTGGGATTTGGACTCAGACTGAGACTTTATACTTTATTCTTCATAACTATTATAATTTTATCAGACTGGGAGTTTGTTTTGGTCATTTTCAAAGTTTAATTTGATGTTTTTGGTTTTAGGGTTAATTAAATTAGTCACCAGAATGTGTTGAGGCCTGCCCCCACGGTCATGCGTTATTCATTCTCCACCCTCCACTCTCTTCACCCCTCTGTCTTCCCCCCATTGCATTTTTCAACCTAGCAGCACTGTCGAGCATTGGGTATTGTGCGTTGGGGGAGATGGGGGGTTGGGGGATGCAAACAGTGGAGGTTGAATGAGTGGGGCCATCACATCGGGGTTGTAGGGTTCAGAAGATGCCCTGGGGTGAAATGGAATCCAGACCTTGGTCCATCTTGTCTGGGTTCCATACCCAAGAGCACCACCAGTTTTGGTGGGCACGTGATCCAGGCAGCCCTGGAAGTTCATCCAACTCAAGAGGTCTTATGCAATGCTAGATCCATTAAAACAAGACAGCAATTATTGCAGATCTTGTAAATTCAGTGGATCTGGCTTGCATTGCCAAGACCTGGCTGGATGAGAACTCTGGCCCTATATTAGAGGCCGCAATTCCAACCAGTTACTTGGTGATTCACTGCTCGAGATTGGATCAGGGGGTGGGTTGCGATCTGTTTTAAGACTGAATTGGGCCTCATGAGTGTACCAGTTGAGGAGGCTGAGTCATTTGACTGTACTGTGGTAGCAGGCATAGGTTGGAGAATCTTCCTCATCTACCGTCCACCCTGAGATGGGAAATGGTTCCTTCAGAAAGTGGCAGATTTCATTGTCGACATGACGTTTGAGTCTCTCTGGCTGATGGTCCTTGGTGACTTTAACACCTGGGTCGATGATGAACTCTCACAATTTGGACAACACTTCCTCCAGCTAATGACATCTCAGGGCCTTACACAGGTAGTTACCATTGCTACCCATAAACATGGTCACCCACTTGACTTAGTCTTCCTCCTGGGGACCGAAGCCTCAGATCTGGGGGTGGAACCAGTCAGGTGATCCGATCACTACACCGTGGGGTTCAATTTTAGTGCCCCCCTTCGAAGGCCTACCAATGTGGAGATGGTTAAGTATCGCCCTTTATGAGATGATAGCTCTGAAGGCCTAATGGCGGTACTTGACTTATCGATTATTCTGGTGGCAAACAGCAACCCGGAGGATCTCATGGTGGCCTATAATATGGCCATTTCGGTGGCCCTGGATGTCACTGTTCCTGTCCGTGTTCATTCTCTCTCCCTTCACCCTCAGTCCTCATGGTTTGAGGGGACTCTGAGGGATATGCAGTGATTAGGACAAAGGCTAGAGCATTGCTCGAGGAGATCTGCCCTTGATGCCGACCACCTTAGAATGATGGACCATTATCAAGCCTATCAATCTGCAATCACCCATAAGAAGGCAGAGTTCCTGTTCGGGGAGATTTCAGCCACTCAGAATCGACCAGGTCAGCTTTTCCAAACTGTGGACAGACTGTGCAACCCAGCCCACCTGCAAGACCAGAAAGCGTTTTCGCAAATAGAGTGCAATGAACTTACTCAATTCTTTGCAACTAAGACGGCTGACATCAGGGCAGCCATCCAATTGGCACACTCTATAGGCGTTGCTTCTGATCAGTGCTCAGTCACTGGTCTTTAGCTTTCCTGGCGTACCTTTGACTGCCTGCGCTCTATGTGCTGTAGTTTGGATCCAGGACCAAATTCCCTTATTCTGGGTTGTATTGATTCCATTGGTCCAGTCCTTGCACAGATAGTTTGGAGCTCCTTGGAAACAGGTGAGTTTCCTAGCTCCTAGAAAAGGCAGTGGTAACACTACTCTTGAAGAAAGCTTCTTAGACCCGAACTGCCATGCAAACTACAGACCAATCTCTAACTTTCCCTTTTTAGAGAAGGTGGTTGAGAAGGTAGTAGCTGCACAGCTGGAGAGCCATTTAACCATCCATGACACTTATGAACCTCTCTATTCCAGTTTCAGAAAGAGGCATAGTACTGAGACAGTGTTGGTTAGGGTGCTCAGTGATCTCCTGATTGAGAGAGAACAGAAAAATGTTCGGTCTTGGTTCTTCTGGATCTCTTTTCAGTGTTTGACACTGTGGACCATGGGGGTCTTCTCAGTCATCTGAGGTTCATCTGTGGCCTGTCGGGTACAGTCCTCAGGTGGTTTACATCTTACCTCACATGGAAAAACTCAGAGGGTGGTGTTCAAACTTTATTCCTCAGACCCAATCCCTCTGTCAGGTGGGGTTCCCCAGGGATCGGTGTTGTCCCGCATATTGTTTGCAGTGTATATGCTGCCCCTCAGGGACATTGAACGGAGGTATAGGCTGAGGTTTCATTGCTATGCTGATGATACCCAGTTCTACATTTCTTTTGTACCCAACCAGGATGGAGCTCTCTCAGTCTTTGATAACTGCCTCACAGAAATCCAGGAATGGATGGATTCGAGCTGGTTGAAGTCGAACTCGGGAAAGACTAAAGTGCTGATTGTGGACCCAGGACACTGCAGAGGAGGGTTGGGAGTAGGTTCACCCTCGGGGCTTTTTCTTGGGGGTTTATCACCCCCAGCCTCTAAATGGGTGTGAAACCTGGGGGTAAGTTTTTGATGAAGGGCTGATGCTGCATGCACAGGTTTCAGTCGTTGTCCGGACCTCTTTTTACCATCTGAGGAATATCTCCAGAATTAAGCATCTTGTTCCATCCGGTGACCTTGCCATGTTGGTCCACGCCTTTGTGTCCTCACACTTGGATTATTGCAACTCCCTTTACCTAGGGCTTTCTGGGGTGGAAATCTGCTGTTTGCAGCTACTGCAGAATGCGGCAACATAGCTTTTGACAGGAACCTCTCGGTCCTGCCATATTTCCACCTGTGCTGCACACTCTGCACTGGCTGCCGGTACAATGGCGGATCACCTTTAAAGTAGGTCTTCTGACTTATAAAGCCCTATACAGACAAGGCCCTGACTACCTGAAAGAGTTTCTGGTTCCCTATTGCCCTTGGCAATCACTTCACTCAGCTGGCGAGGGGTTGCTAGAGATTCCAAGAATATGTTTAAAATCATCTGGGGCCCGGGCATTCATGCATGTGGCCCCATCTCTTTGGAATTCTCTACCCTGCCAGATACATGAGTGCGCGACCGCAGGGGGATTTAAAAGAACTTTAAAAATTCATCTTTGGCACCAAGCTTTTGGTGCCAGATTTATTTGTTTTAATTTTAAATGCTTATTGTTTTACTTAAATTAAGTAGATGTCAGATTTGGTATATTTTAAAATTGTGAGGCACCTTGGTTATGGAAAGGCACCATAAAAATAAAGTTTTATTATTATTATTTATTATATCCCCGCCCACCAGCTCTGTCTATCATACTGACTCACAAGTCAGGCAGGGGGATGCTGTATCTTACTGACACTGCCAGACTTGAGCCTTTTTCAGTAATGAATGGAATGGGACCCAGTCAGGCTCCTTGCCACTATGGGGTCTGGTGCCTTGATGCCATTGTAAATCCGCTACTGTTTGCAACAGAGCAGAAGGAACATCAGTGACAATGGTGGCATGGTAAACTTTTAATAGGGCATTTTTATTTTTTCAGAAAGGAATAGGTTAGAAAAAAACTGAAGCAGCTGCAAGAAGAGAGACAGACTGGGTAAAGGACTCAAGCAGTAAAGTCTGTATCTACTCGAGTCTGTTGGACTGTTATTAGATCCAGGGTTCAGGGCTGATTTTGAGCAGGCCTGTCCACCCATTCCTAATCTCAAGGCACTGAAAATGTACTTTCTGGAGACCTGAAGGGAGAGGAGAGCTAAGATAGGGCCCATCAACGTCCTAAATGAATTAACAAAGTGAACTGTGAGGTGCAATGTAGTCTGAGTACTAGCTCGTGGTTATGTGGACATCAGTGAAAACTAACAGGAGGGAGGTTTAGGAAGTACATGAGGAGGAGTTATTTAATACCCCCCCATTCCCTGGGGTTACTAGAATCTCATTAGAGCTAGTGGTAGGCAGGAAAGGCAGCTAGTGATTTGCCAGTAAATGGATTTAATTCTGTCCCTCTCTGCTGCTGGTCTCAGCTGGGAGCTGGAGAGGTGATATCACCTTAGAACTCTTGTAGCAGTATAAGCCACAGCATTTGTTGTGAGTGGGAAATTTAGAATTCTAGAGTCAGTTGTTGACTGGCATCTGTAGAGTGCAGTTGCAGTTCCAGTAGCAGTACTAAGAGAGAGCTGCAGTGTTCCACTTTTTCTCACCTTACTGGAGTACAGCATTTTCCAGCTTATGTGAAGTGGTGGAAACCATCTCAAGGGTTTCCTGTGTCTTCATCCCAGGTGGGATGGACCAGGCTGCCAGGATGTTAGGGGCAATCCTCTGATCCTACCAGAACTTTGTGAAGCTGCCTTTTGGTCAAGATCTGTGAGTAACCTTTGTTTCTGAGTTTGCCCAGGAGTACCTGCTTTCGGTTTAAAGGTGATTTTCTCTGACAAAGGGACCCAGTCACCTAAGACATTTAAAAGTCGACTGACCACATTGGGGTCCGGTCTGTGATCGTCCATGTGAGCAGAACTTTTACCTTTGACACCCCAGATGTGCTTTGCTGATGTTAAGTGTGATATACATTTCTAGAAAGCATCAACAGTGACGTTTTGGATAAATGTGAGGCGTATTTCTAGAGGAATGGCCGAGTATGAACTTGAAAACAGAAGGTGGGAGACCCCCATCTGGAATGACTAATTTAGCACTCCGGGTCCCGAAGGACACCTGTGTTTTCTGTCAGTGCATGTGGCCTATGCCTGAAGAAATGTATTCCTCAGTGAAACATAGAATTTAATGGCAGATAAGGACAGCTTGGCCCACCTAGTCTACCCATTCCCCTACTTAATGGATAAGCTGCAGATCCTAGTTAATCAGCTGCCTACTTCTTCTTACCCCCACCCATTAGAATTGCCTTATGACTATCCCGTGCATTATTGAAATTCACCACTCTCCTTGACTCCACAACCTCCTCAGGTAGGCCGTTCCATGCACCCACAACCCTCTCCATGAAAAAATACTTCCTCATATTACCTCTGAGCCACCCCCCCTCAATCTTCAAATTGTGACCCCTTGTTCTCGTACACCTCTTTTTCTGAATGATGTTACCCTCCTGGACTTTGTTGATTCCCTTGAGGTACTTGAAAGTTTTTATCATGTCTCCCCTCTCCCTCCTTTCCTCGAGGTTATACATATTAAGCTCCTTAAGTCTCTTTTCATATGTCTTCTGGTGCAGACCCTGCACTATTTTAGTTGCCCTCCTCTGGACTACCTCCATCCTGTCTATGTCTTTGCAGAGATTGGGTCTCCAGAACTGCACACAGTACTCCAGATGGGGTCTCACCAGCTGTCTGTACAGAGGATAACAACTTCCTGTTTTCTACTGGTGATGCCTCTCCCTATGCATCCCAGTATCCCCAGCCCTCCTTACTGCCCTCTCACATTGCTTGCCCACCTTTAGGTCATCTGATATGACTACCCCCAGGTTCCTTTCCATTTTTCTTGTTGTTAGTATCTCACCCCCCCATTGTGTACTCTTCCCCTTGGTTTCTGTTTCCCAGGTGCATTACTTTGCACTTCTTAGCATTGACTCTAAGCTGTCATACATTTGACCATTCCTCCAGCCTTGCCAAGTCCCTTCTCATCCTTTCCACCCTATCCTGTGTATCAATTCTGTTGCAGATCTTTGTGTCATCTGCAAAGAGATATACTTTTAGTTCCAGTTCCTCTGCAATGTCTCTTATAAAGACATTAACGAGGATCGGTCCAAGTACTGACCCTTCTGGTGTGTGAGTGTGTTTTCTCCAGTTGAGGGTTTAGTGCTCTGTCACAGTCAGTGTGCCACATTTAATCCTATGCTAAATGGGAAGTGTGCAAGTGCTGGTCGAAAGCCATGTTCTCCATAAGAAGTCTGTTTTCTCTGTGGCTAGTTCCACATTTCCAGTAGTTATCCTATGCAATATGGAACATGTCCAAGTACTTGCGGTATGTGCCTAGTTGAGGGAATGTGTGTGTTTTACTGGTGGCTAGTTCCACATTTTCTACAGTTATCCTATGCTATAGGGGAAGGTTAGAGTTCTGTACCTCAGATGTTCTGCATGTACCATGTGTGTAAACCCTTGGGGGTCCATCTTTGATTTGCGTGTTCCTACTTTGTTACAGAATAAAGCCACACTCTAGAATCCCAACCTGGTATGGGCATTTATGTTATTGCTTCTGAGTGGAGTTACTTGGGTACCCCTGTCCAGAAGTGCAAACCTAGCATAGCCCTGAGCAAATGTTTTCTCCCCAGGACCTGGGTTTTGGCCATGAATTGGTCCCACCAGGTGTGTGCCTAGCAGCCACACTTGGTTTTGTTTCTAGAATGTCTACTTTATCTGCATATCCTGTCTTGTTTATGGCAGCACTATGTAACCTGCACTTCTCTCTTTTCTCCTAGAATGTGAGAGGTGTGCCATCATCTAGTTAAATAAGTGGCCAGTGGGGGATACAGTTATTTCACAGAATGGGTGGTAGAGCCATGGAACACTCTACCAGCCAAAGTGGTGGGTGTAAAAATTGTTGGTGGATTCAAGCATGGTTGGAACAGAATTAAAGGTATAGTGCTTGCTTGGGGTGGAAGAAACTGGAAAGAGAATGAACAAAGGCTGGGGAGAGTGTAGACCCTGGTGAGACAGTAGATCCCAGGGCAAATAGGGAACTTGAGCACACTGGGTGGACCATTTTTTTCTATGCCAACATTGTCTATGTTTCTATGTTTCAAAACTGAACAACAACAGCAGCTAGAACTAGAAAGCCAGTGTAAATGTTAAGAAGCCACCAAAGAAAGGCAAAAGGGAATGTGTGGCCACTCACATTGTGGTAATGCTGATGCATGTACAGTGGGACACTCACAGTATGGTAGTACTGATGCATGTACTGTGGGTCACTCACAATGTCGTAGTGTTGATGCATATACTGTGCATCACTCACAGTGTGTTAGTACTGATGCATGTACTGTGGGTCACTCACAGTGTGGTGGTGCTAATACATGTACTGTGGGTCACTCACAGTGTGGTGGTGCAGATGCATGTACTGTGAGTCACCCACACTGTGGTAGTGCTGATACATGTACTGTGGGTCACTCACACACTGTGCTGGTGCTGATTCATGTACTGTGGGTCACTCTCAGTGTGGTGGTACTGATTCATGTTCTGTGAGTCACTCACACTGTGGTGGTGCTGATTCACGTACTGTAAGTCACTCACAGTGTGGCGGTGCTCAAGCATGTACTGTCTATCACTCACAGTGTGGCGGTGCTGATGCAATACTGTGGGTCATTCACAGTGTGGTGATGCTGATGCATGTACTGTGCAGTAACTCACAGTGTGGTAGTGCTGATGCAAGTACTGTGGGCCACTCACAGTGTGGCGGTGCTGACGCATGTACTGTGGGTCACTCAAAGTGTGGCGCTGCTGATGTATGTACTGCAGGTCACTCACAGGGTGGTGGTGCTGAAGCATGCACTGTGGGTCACTCACAGTGTGGCGGTGCTGATGCATGTACTGTGGGTCACTCACAGTACAGTAGTGCTGATGAGATGTACTGTAGGTCACTCACAGTACGGTAGTGCTGATGAATGTACTGTGGGTCACTCACAGTGTGGTGGTGCTGATGCATGTACCGTGGGTCACTCACAGTGCAGCAGTGTAAATACATGTACTGTGGGTCACTCACAGACTGGAAGTGCTGAGGCATGTACTGTGGGATATTCACAGAGTGGTGGTGCTGATGCATTTACTGTGGGTCACTCACAGTGTGGCGGTGCTGATGCATCTACTGTGGGTCAGTCACAGTGTGGCGGTGCTGATGCATGTATTGTGGGTCGCTCACAGTGTGGTAGTACTGGTGGATGTACTGTGGGTCACTCAGAGTGCGGTAGTGATGATGCATGTACTGTGGGTCACTCAGAGTGTGGTAGTGCTGATGCATATAGTGAGGGTCACTCACAGTGCGGTAGTGCTGATGCATGTCCTGTGAGTCACCCACAGTGTGGTGGTGCTGATGCATGTACTGTGAGTCACCCACACTGTGGTAGTGCTGATACATGTACTGTGGATCACTCACAGTGTGGCGGTGCTGAAGCATGTACTGTGGGTCACTCACAGTGTGGTGATACTGACTCATGTTCTGTGAGTCACTCACAGTGTGGCGGTGCTGATTCATGTACTGTGGGTCACTCACAGTTTGGCGGAGCTCAAGCATGTACTGTCTATCACTCACAGTGTGGCGGTGCTGATGCATGTACTGTGGGTCATTCACAGTGTGGTGATGCTGATGCATGTATTGTGCAGTAACCCACAGTGTGGCAGTGCTGATGCAGGTACTGTGGGTCACTCACAGTGTGGCGGTGCTAAAGCATGCACTGTGGGTCACTCACAGTGTGGCAGTGCTGATGCATGTACTGTGGGTCACTCAAAGTGTGGCGCTGCTGATGCACATACTGCAGGTCACTCACAGTGTGGCGGTGCTGAAGCATGCACTGTGGGTCACCCACAGTGTGGCGGTGCTGATGAATGTACTGTGGGTCACTCACAGTGTGGCGGTGCTCAAGCATGCACTGTCTATCACTCACAGTGTGGCGGTGCTGATGCATGTACTGTGGGTCATTCACAGTGTGGTGATGCTGATGCATGTACTGTGCAGTAACCCACAGTGTGGCAGTGCTGATGCAGGTACTGTGGGTCACTCACAGTGTGGCGGTGCTAAAGCATGCACTGTGGGTCACTCACAGTGTGGTGGTGCTGATGCATGTACTGTGGGTCACTCAAAGTGTGGCGCTTCTGATGCACGTACTGCAGGTCACTCGCAGTGTGGCGGTGCTGAAGCATGCACTGTGGGTCACCCACAGTGTGGCAGTGCTGATGAATGTACTGTGGGTCACTCACAGTGTGGCGGTACTGATGCATGTACTGTGGGTCACTCACAGTGTGACAGTGCTGGTGCATCTACTGTGGGTCAGTCACAGTGTGGCGGTGCTGATGCATGTATTGTGGGTCACTCACAGTGTGGTAGTACTGATGGATGTACTGTGGGTCACTCAGAGTGTGGTAGTGATGATGCATGTACTGTGGGTCACTCACAGTGTGGTAGTACTGATGCATGTACTGTGGGTCACTCACAGTCAGTGTGGTGGTGCTGATGCATGTACTGTGTGTCACTCACAGTGTGGTGGTGCTGATGTATGTGCTGTGTGGTAACTCCCAGTGTGGCAGTGCTGATGCAAGTACTGTTGGTCACTCACAGTGTGGCGGTGCTGATGCATGTACTGTGGGTCACTCAAAGTGTGGTGGTCCGGATGAACGTACTGTGGGTCACTCTCAGTGTGGTGGTGCTGATGCATGTACTGTGGGTCACTCACAGTGTGGTAGTGCTGATGCATGTACTGTAGGTCACTCACAGTACGGTAGTGCTGATGCATGTACTGTGTGTCACTCACAGTGTGTTAGTACTGATGCATACACTGTGGGTCACTCATACTGTAGTGATGCTGATGCATGTACTGTGGGTCACTCACAGTGTGGTAGTGCTGATGCATGTACTGTGGGTCACTCACAGAGTGGTGTTGCTGATGCATGTACTGTGGGCCACTCACAGTGTAGTGGTACTGATGCATATACTGTGTGTCACTCACAATGTGGTAGTGCTGATGCATGTACTGTGGGTCACTCACAGTGTGGAGGTGCTGATGCATGTACTGTGGGTCACTCACCGTGTGGCGCTGCTGAAGCATGTAGTGTGGGTCACTCACAATGTAACAGAGCTGATGCATATACTGTGGGTCACTAACAGAGTGGTAGTGCTGATGCATGTACTGTGGGTCACTCATGCTGTCTTAGAGCTGATGCTTGTACTGTGTGTCACTCACAGTGTGGCAGTGCTGATGCATGTACTGTGGATCACTCAAAGTGTGGCGGTGCTGATACACGTACTGCGGGTCACTCACAGTGTGGTGGTGGTGCTAACGTATGTACTGTGGGTCACTCACAGTGTGGTAGTGCTGATGCAAGTGCTGTGGGTCACTCACATCGCGGTAGTGCTGGTGCATATACTCTGGGTCACTCACAATATGGTGGTGCTGATGTATGTACTGTGGGTCACTCACAGTGTCTTAGTGCTAATGCATGTTCTGTGGATCACTCACAGTGTGGCGGTGCTGATCAAAGTACTGTGGGTCACTCACAGTGTGGTGGTGCTGATGTATGTACTGTGGGTCACTCACAGTGTGGTAGTGCTGATGCATGTTCTGTGGATCACTCACAGTGTGGTGGTGCTGATGCATGTACTGTGGGTCACTCACAGTGTCTTAGTGCTGATGCATGTACTGTGCGGTCTCTCACAGTGTCTTAATGCTGATGCATGTAATGTGGATCACTCACAGCGTGATGGTACTTACGCAGGTACTACAGGTCACTCACAGGGTCTTAGTGCTGATGCGTGTACTGTGTGGTCACTCATGGTGCCTTAGTACCAATGCATGTATTTTGCAGTCACTCACAGTGCCTTAATGCTGATGCATGCACTGTGGATTACTCACAGTGTGGTAGTGCTGATACATGTACTGTGGGTCACTCACAATATGGTTGTGTTAAAGCATGTACTGTGTGGTCACTCACAGTGTCTTAGAGCTGATGCATATATTGTGTGTCACTCACAGTGTGGCAGTGCTGATGCATGTACTGTGGGTCACTCACAGTGTGGTAGTGCTGATGCAAGTGCTGTGGGTCACTCACATCGTGGTAGTGCTGGTGTGTATACTGTGGGTCACTCACAGTATGGTGGTGCTGATGCATATACTGTGGGTCACTCACAGTGTCTTAGTGCTAATGCGTGTTCTGTGGATCACTCACAGTGTGGCGGTGCTGATGCAAGTACTGTGGGTCACTCACAGTGTGGTAGTGCTGATACATGTACTGTGGGTCACTCACAGTACGGTTGTGTTGAAGCATGTACTGTGCAGTCACTCACAGTGTCTTAGAGATGATGCATATACTGTGTGTCACTCACAGTGTGGTAGTACTGATGCATGTACTGTGGGTCACTCACAGTCAGTGTGGTGGTGCTGATGCATGTACTGTGTGTCACTCACAGTGTGGTGGTGCTGATGTATGTGCTGTGTGGTAACTCCCAGTGTGGCAGTGCTGATGCAAGTACTGTCGGTCACTCACAGTGTGGCGGTGCTGATGCATGTACTGTGGGTCACTCAAAGTGTGGTGGTCCGGATGAACGTACTGTGGGTCACTCTCAGTGTGGTGGTGCTGATGCATGTACTGTGGGTCACTCACAGTGTGGTAGTGCTGATGGCTGTACTGTAGGTCACCACATGCACGGTAGTGCTGATGCATGTACTGTGTGGTCACTACAGTGTGTTAGTACTGATGCATACACTGTGGGTCACCCATACTGTAGTGATGCTGATGCATGTACTCTGGGTCACTCACAGTGTGGTAGTGCTGATGCATGTACTGTGGGTCACCACAGAGTGGTGTTGCTGATGCATGTACTGGGCCACTCAACAGTGTGGTGGTACTGATGCATATACTGTGTGTCACTACAATGGGTAGTGCTGATGCATGTACTGTGGGTCACCACAGTGTGGAGGTGCTGATGCATGTACTGTGGGTCACTCACCGTGTGGCGCTGCTGAAGCATGTAGTGTGGGTCACTCACAGTGTAACAGAGCTGATGCATATACTGTGGGTCACTAACAGAGTGGCAGTGCTGATGCATGTACTGTGGATCACTCATGCTGTCTTAGAGCTGATGCTTGTACTGTGTGTCACTCACAGTGTGGCAGTGCTGATGCATGTACTGTGGATCACTCAAAGTGTGGCGGTGCTGATACACGTACTGCGGGTCACTCACAGTGTGGTGGTGGTGCTAACGACGTATGTACTGTGGGTCACTCACAGTGTGGTAGTGCTGATGCAAGTGCTGTGGGTCACTCACATCGCGGTAGTGCTGGTGCATATACTCTGGGTCACTCACAATATGGTGGTGCTAATGTATGTACTGTGGGTCACTCACAGTGTCTTAGTGCTAATGCATGTTCTGTGGATCACTCACAGTGTGGCGGTGCTGATCAAAGTACTGTGGGTCACTCACAGTGTGGTGGTGCTGATGTATGTACTGTGGATCACTCACAGTGTGGTGGTGCTGATGCATGTACTGTGGGTCACTCACAGTGTCTTAGTGCTGATGCATGTACTGTGCGGTCTCTCACAGTGTCTTAATGCTGATGCATGTAATGTGGATCACTCACAGCGTGATGGTACTTACGCAGGTACTACAGATCACTCACAGGGTCTTAGTGCTGATGCGTGTACTGTGTGGTCACTCATGGTGCCTTAGTACCAATGCATGTATTTTGCAGTCACTCACAGTGCCTTAATGCTGATGCATGTACTGTGGATTACTCACAGTGTGGTAGTGCTGATACATGTACTGTGGGTCACTCACAGTATGGTTGTGTTAAAGCATGTACTGTGTGGTCACTCACAGTGTCTTAGAGCTGATGCATATACTGTGTGTCACTCACAGTGTGGCAGTGCTGATGCATGTACTGTGGGTCACCACAGTGTGGTAGTGCTGATGCAAGTGCTGTGGGTCACCCACATCGCTGGTAGTGTTGGTGCGTATACTGTGGGTCACCACAGTATGGTGGTGCTGATGGCTATACTGTGGTTCACCACAGTGTCTTAGGCTCAATGCTGTTCTGTGGATCACTCACAGTGTGGCGGTGCTGATGCAAGTACTGTGGGTCACTCACAGTGTGGTAGTGCTGATACATGTACTGTGGGTCACTCACAGTACGGTTGTGTTGAAGCATGTACTGTGCAGTCACTCACAGTGTCTTAGAGATGATGCATATACTGTGTGTCACTCACAGTGTGGCAGTGCTGATGCATGTACTGTGGGTCACTCACAGTGTCTTAGTGCTGATGCATGTACTGTGCGGTCACTCACAGTGTCTTAATGCTGATGCATGTAATGTGGATCACTCACAGCGTGGTGGTACTTATGCAGGTCCTATGGGTCACTCACAGGGTCTTAGTGCTGATGCATGTACTGTGCGGTCACTCATGGTGTCTTAGTACTGATGCATGTACTGTGCAGTCACTCACAGTGCCTTAATGCTGATGCATGTACAGTGGATTACTCACAGTACGGTTGTGTTGAAGCATGTACTGTACTGTCACTCACAGTGTCTTAGAGCTGATGCATATACTGTGTGTCACTCACAGTGTGGCAGTGCTGATGCATGTACTGTGGGTCACTCATAGTGTGGTAGTACTGATGCATGTACTGTGGGTCACTCACAGTGTGAAACATAGAAACATAGACTTTGACAGCAGATAAGGACCACTTCGCCCACCCAGTCTGCCCATTTCCCTACCTATTCGATAAACTGCAGATTCTAGTTAATCAACAGCCTACTTCCTGCAACCCCCATTATATTTGCCTTATGTCTGTCCCATGCATGATTGAATTCCCCCACTGTTTTAGATCCCACAACTTCTGCAGGAAGGCTGCTCCATGCGTCCACCACTCTCTCCATGAAAAATAATTTCCTCGCATTACCCCTGAGCTGTCCCCCCTCTAACTTTAAATTGTGCCCCCTTGTTCTTACACATCTCTTTTTCTGAAAGATGCTACCCTCCTGAACTTTGTTGATTCCCTTGAGGTACTTAAACATTTCTATAATGTCCCCCCTGTCCCTCTTTTCATCAAGGGTATACATATTAAGCTCTCTCAGTCTCTCTCTTCATATGGTTTCTGATGTAGACCCTGCACCATTTTTTTTGCCCTCCTCTGGACTTCTTCCATCCTGTCTATGTCCTTGAGTAGAAGAGGTCTCCAAAACTGCACGCAGTACTCCAGATGGGGTCTCACCAACTGTCTGTACAAAAGGATAACCACTTCCATTTTTCTACTTGTGATGCCCTCCCTATGCATCCCAGTATCCCCCTGGCTCTCCTTACTGACTTCTCACATTGCTTACCCACCTTTAGGTCATCTGATATGACTACACCCAGATCTCTTTCCCTTATTGTTGTCGTTAGTACCGCCCCAGCTATTGTGTACTCTTCTCCTGGATTTTTATTTCCCTGGTACATTACTTTGCACTTCTTTGCATTGAATCTAGGTTGCCATGTCTGACCATTCCTCCAACCTTGCCAAGTCAGGGTTTTATTTTACTCTAAAAATTGATTAGCGTTTTGCTCATAAAAGTTCTAAAACATTGTGAAAATACATAGCACTTGCCTCACTGTGTTTAACAAACATAACACTTCTAGAAAATCTATATAAATGCTTTCTGTACAGTTAGTATTGTTCCAAGAAAAAAACTGCTAATCAATTATTTAAAACCCTGCAAGTCCCTTCTCATCCTTTCTACCCCCCTTATCTATCAACTCTGTTACAGATATTTGTGTAGTCCACAAAGAGGCATACCTTTCCTTCCAGACCCTCCGCAATGTCACCTATAAAGACATTAAAGAGGACTGGACCCAGTACTGAGCCCTGAGGTACTCCACTGGTAACCCCCCTTTCTTCAAAATGTATTTCATTCACTATTATCTTCTGTGTCCTGTTGTGTAGCCAGTTTGCTACCCAGGCTACTGCCCTGGGACCCACTCCCAGGCTGGCTAACTTGATTATTAATCTTTTGTGCAGGACTGTGTCAAATGCCTTGCTAAAGTCTAGGTAGGCCATATCCACAGCCCCTCCCTGGTCTATTACTTTGGTCACGCAGTCAAAGAAATTGATTAGATTCATCTGACATGACCTTACTGCTGTGAATCCATGCTGCTTTGGGTCCTGTGCCCCGCTGGCCTCTAGGTACTTAACAATTCTTTCTTTTTCAGAAGTGATTCCATCATTTTCCCCACCACTGAGGTCAAACTAACAGGTCTGTAGTTTCCTGCTTCTGCCTTGGTCCCACTTTTGTGAAGGGGAATCACATCTGCCCTCCTCCAGTCCTCAGGTACCGCCCCATCTCCTCATGATTTGTTAAAAAGTGTGGTTAGTGGTGTCACTAGGTCCTCCCTTAGCTCTTTTAGGATTCTAGGGTGAATCCCATCAGGCCTCATTGCTTTGCCCACCTTGAGTTTTAGGATGTCTTTCAGTACTCTTTCTTCTATAAATGGACTGGTGTCAACCCCACTATCCAGAGTGCTTCTACTGTTTGGTTTAGGTAACTCCTCCTCTTCTTCTTTTGTGAATACTGAGCAAAAGTACTCATTCAGTATCTCTGCCTTTTCACTGTCTCCCTCTGCCCACCTCCCCTCCCCTTTATTAATCTTCACTATCCCTCCCTTAACCTTTCTATGCTCCCTAATGTACCTATAAAAGGTGTTATCCCTCTTCTTAACTGAGTTGGCTATCTTTTCCTCGGTTTTGGCCTTTGCTTTTCTGATTGCCTTCCCCACTTCTTTCTGCTTTAATTGATACAGTACCTTGTCGTGCTCCGTCTGTGATTCCTTATACTTTTTGAATGCAGCCTTTTTCTCCTTAACCTTCCCTGACACCTCTTTTGAGAGCCATAGTGTTTTTTTTATTCTGCTTTGTTTTCTTTATTTGTTTCACACAAAGGCTTATTGCCTCCATGATGGCAGTTTTGATTTTTCTCCATTGTTCTTCCACCCCTTCATTCTGGCCATTTGCTAATGCATTCCTCAGGTATTCACCCAGTATGCCAAAGTCAGCCCATCTAAAGTCCAGTATCCTTGTCTTTGTATGGCTTATCTCCATGGTTGATTTTATTGTGAAGCACACTGTGCAGTGGTTGCTTGTTCCCAGATATCTACTGACTTCTAAGTTTGTGATCCTCTCTCCATTTGAGAGTGCCAGGTCTAATATTGCTCCCTTCCGAGTGGGTTCCACCACTAGCTGTCTAAGGCATACTCCCTGTAGGGCATCGAGAATGACCCTGCTCTTGGATGTGGCTGCAGTCTATGTCGCCCAGTTAACATCTGGCATATTCAGGTCCCCCATCTATAGTATCTCCCTTTTTTCAGCCATTTTGAGAATGCCCTCTATCATTTTCTTGTCCATTTCTTCAATTTGAGATGGGGGTCTGTATACAACCCCTGTGCGGATTGTGATGCCATTCCCTGTCTCCAAGGTGACCCAGAGTTCCTCTTGTCCTCCCCTTTACTTTTTAGTTCTGTAGCTTTGATCCCTTCCCTTATGTAGAGAGCTACTCCGCCTCCTCTTTTACCCTCCCTGTCCCTTCTGCAGATTGTGTACCCTGGTATGTTGACATCCCAGTCATGGTTCTCCGTGTACCATGTTTCTGTGACTGCCACAATATCCAAGTGTTCCTCTTCAATCAGGGCTACTAGCTCTGGAAGCTTGTTTCCCAGACTATGGGCATTGGTACTCATTGCCATCCATTTAGTGTTGGCTTTATCCTTTTTTACCCCATCCCTGCTCTTTTTGCCCTTGACCATTTTTCCATTTACCCCTGTCCTGCCCTCTATCAATTTCTGTACCTCAGTGTTTACCCTACTACCTGCCATGTTTTATGGGGGAGGCTTGAACTTTCCTGTTTCCGGTCAGCACCACCCCCCTTGGCTAGTTAGTGTGGCAGTGCTGATGCATGTACCGTGGGTCACTCACAGTTTGGCAATACTGATGCATGTACTGTGCCATCACTCATAGTATGGTGGTGCTGATGCATGCTGTGCAGTGGCTCACAGTGTGGTAGTGCTGGTGCAGTACTGTGGGTCACTCACAGTACAGTAGCACTGAAGCATGTACTGTGGGTGACTCACAATGCCGTGGTGCTGATGCATGTACTGTAGATCACTCACAGAGTGGTAGTACTGATGCATGTACTACGGGTCACTCACAGTGTGGTGGTGCTGATGTATATACTGTGGATTACTGTGGTAGTGCTGATACATGTCCAGTGGGTCACTCACACTATGGTTGTGCTGAAGGATGTTCTGTGCGGTCACTCACAGCGGCTTAGTGCAGATGCATTTACTGTGTGTCACTCACAGTTTTGCAGTGATAATGCATGTACTGTGGGTCACTCACAGTGTGGTAGTGCTGATGCATGTACTTTGTGTCACTCACACTGTGGTAGTGCTGATGCATGTACTATGGGTCACTCACAGTGTGGAGGTGCTGATTGCATGTACTGTGGATCACAAATTGAGTGGCAGTGCTGAAGCATGTACTGTGGGTCACTCACAGAGTGGTAGTCCTGATGTATTTACTGTGGGTCTCTCACACTATGGTAGTGCTGATGCATGTACTGTGAAGTCACTAACAGTGTCTTAGTGCTGATGCATGTACTGTGTGCCACTTACAGTGTGGCAACACTGATGCATGTACTGTGGGTCACTAGCAGTGTGGTAGTCATGATGCATGTACTGTGGGTCACTCACAGTGTGGTGGTGCTGATGCATGTACTATGGGTCACTCACAGTGTGGAGGTGCTGATTGCATGTACTGTGGGTCACAAATTGAGTGGCAGTGCTGAAGCACGTACTGTGGGTCACTCACAGAGTGGTAGTCCTGATGTATTTACTGTGGGTCTCTCACACTATGGTAGTGCTGATGCATGTACTGTGAAGTCACTAACAGTGTCTTAGTGCTGATGCATGTGCTGTGTGTCACTTACAGTGTGGCAACACTGATGCATGTACTGTGGGTCACTAGCAGTGTGGTAGTCATGATGCATGTACTGTGGGTCACTCACAGTGTGGTGGTGCTGATGCATGTACTGTGGGTCACTCACAGTGTGGCAGTGCTGATGCATGTAATATGGGTCACTCACACTGTGGTAGTGCTAATGCATGTACTGTGTGTCACTCACAGTGTGGCAGTGCTGATGCATGTACTGTGGGTCACTCACAGTGAGGTGGTGCTGAGGCATGTACTGTGGATCACTCACAGTGAGGCGGTGCTGAGGCATGTACTGGGGGTCACTCACAGTGTGCTGGTGCTGATTCATATTCTGTGGGTCACTCACACTGTGTTGGTGCTGATTTATGTACTGTGGATCACTCACAGTGAGGTGGTGCTGAGGCATATACTGTGGGCCACTCACAGTACAGTAGTGCTGATGCATGTACTGTGGGTCACTCACAGTGTGGTGGTGCTGATGCAAGTACTGTGGGTCAATCACAGTATGGCAGTGCAGATCCATGTACTTTGAGTCACTCACAGAGTGGAAGTGCTGAGGCATGTATTGTGGGATACTCACAGTGTGGTGGTGCTGATGCATTTACTGTGGGTCACTCACAGTGTGGTGGTGCTGATGCATGTACTGTGGGGGGGCACTCACAGTGTGGTAGTCCTCATACATGTACAGTGGGCCACTCACAGTGTGGTGGTGCTGATGCATGTACTGTAGGTCACACACATTGTGGTAGTACTGATACATGTACTGTGGGTCACTCACAGTGTGGTAGTGCTCATGCATGTACTGTGGGTCACTCACAGTGAGTGCTGCTAATGCATGTACTGTGGGTCACTCCAAGTGTGGTGGTGATGATACATTTACTGTGGGTCACTCACAGTGTGGTAGTGCTGATGCATGTGCTGTGGTCACTCACAGTGTGGTAGTGCAGATGCATGTACTGTGGTCAATCACAGTGTGGTAGTTCTGATGCATGTACTGGGGATCACTCACAGTGCGATAATGCTGATGCATGTACTGTGGGTGACTCACAGTGTGGTAGTGGTGTTGCATGTACTGTGGGTCACTCACAGTGTTGGAGTGCTGATGCATGTACAGTGGGTCACTCACAGTGTGGCGGTGCTGATGCATGCACTGAGGGTCATTCACCATGTGGCGGTGCTGATGCACGTACTGTGGTTCACTCACAGTGCGGTAGTGCTGATGAATGTACTGTAGGTCACTCACAGTACAGTAGTGCTGATGTATGTACTGTGGGTCACTCACAGTGTGGTGGTGCTGATGCACGTACTGTGGTTCACTCACAGTGTGGTAGTGCTGATGAATGTACTGTAGGTCACTCACAGTACAGTAGTGCTGATGCATGCACTGAGGGTCATTCACCATGTGGCGGTGCTGATGCACGTACTGTGGTTCACTCACAGTGCGGTAGTGTTGATGAATGTACTGTAGGTCACTCACAGTACAGTAGTGCTGATGTATGTATTGTGGGTCACTCATAGTGCGGTAATGCTGATGCATGTACTGTGGGTGACTCACAGTGTGGTAGTGATGTTGCATGTACTGTGGGTCACTCACAGTGTGGGAGTGCCGATGCACGTACAGTGGGTCACTCACAGTGTGGCGGTGCTGATGCATGCACTGAGGGTCATTCACCATGTGGCGGTGCTGATGCACGTACTGTGGTTCACTCACAGTGCGGTAGTGCTGATGAATTTACTGTAGGTCACTCACAGTACAGTAGTGCTGATGTATGTACTGTGGGTCACTCACAGTGCGGTAATGCTGATGCATGTACTGTGGGTCACTCACAGTGTGGGAGTGCTGATGCATGTACAATGGGTAACTCACAGTGTGGCGGTGCTGATGCATGTACTGTGGGTCACTCGCAGTGTGGCAGTGCTGATGCATGCACTGTGGGTCACTCACAGTGTGACGGTGCTGATGCATGTACTGTGGGTCACTCACAGTGTGATAGTGCTGATGCATGTACTGTGGGTCACTCACAGTGTGGTGGTGATGATGCATTTACTGTGGGTCACTCACAGTGTGGTAGTACAGATGCATGTACTGTGGGTGACTCACAGTGTAGTAGCGGTGTTACATGTACTGTGGGTCACTCACATCGCGGTAGTGCTGGTGCATATACTGTGGGTCACTCACAGTATAGTGGTGCTGATGCATTTACTGTGCATCACTCACAGTGTATTAGTGCTGATGCATGTACTGTGCAGTCACTCACAGTTTCTTAATGTTGATGTATGTACTATGGATCACTCACACTGTGGTGGTGCTGATGTAGGTACTGTGGGTCACCCACAGTGTGGTGGTGCTGATACAAGTACTGAGGGTCACTCACAGTGTGGCAGTTCTGATGCATGTACTGTGGGTCACTCACAGTGTGGTAGTGCTGATGCATATACTGCGGGTCACACACAGTGTGGTAGTACTGATGCATGTACTTTGGGTCACTTACAGTGTGGTAGTGCTGATGCATATACTGTGGGTCACACACAGTGTGGTAGTACTGATGCATGTACTTTGGGTCACTTACAGTGTGGTAGTGCTGATGCATGTACTGTGGGTCACTTACAGTACGGTAGTGCTGATGCATGTACTGTGCCATCACTCACAGTGTGGTGGCGCTGATGCATACTGTGTGGTCACTCACAGTGTGGTAGTGCTGATGCATGTACTGTGGGTTACTCACATCGCGGTAGTGCTGGTGCATATCCTGTGGGCCACTCACAGTATAGTGGTGCTGATGCATTTACTGTGCATCACTCACAGTGTATTAGTGCTGATGCATGTACTGTGCAGTCACTCACAGTTTCTTAATGTTGATGTATGTACTGTGGATCACTCACACTGTGGTGGTGCTGATGTAAGTACTGTGGGTCACCCACAGTGTGGTGGTGCTGATACAAATACTGAGGGTCACTCACAGTGTGGCAGTTCTGATGCACATACTGCGGGTCACACACAGTGTGGCAGTGCTGATGCATGTACTTTGGGTCACTTACAGTGTGGTAGTACTGATGCATGTACTGTGGGTGACTCACAGTGTGGTGGTGCTGATGCATGTACTATGGATCACTCACAGCATGGTAGTGCTGATACATGTACTGTGGGTCACTCACAGTTTCTTAGTGCTTATGCATGTACTGTGTGTCACTCACAGTGTGGCAGTGCTGATGCATGTACTGTGGGTCACTCACAGTGTGGCAGTGCTGATGCATGTACCATGGGTCACTCACAGTGCGGTAATGCTGATGCATGTACTGTGGGTGACTCACAGTGTCGTAGTGGTGTTGCATGTACTGTGGGTCACTCACAGTGTGGGAGTGCTGATGCATGTACAGTGGGTCACTCACAGTGTGGCGGTGCTGATGCATGCACTGAGGGTCATTCACCATGTGGCGGTGCTGATGCACGTACTGTGGTTCACTCACAGTGTGGCGGTGCTGATGAATGTACTGTAGGTCACTCACAGTACAGTAGTGCTGATGTATGTACTGTGGGTCACTCAGTGTGGTGGTGCTGATGCATGTACCGTGGGTCACTCACAGTGTGGCGGTGCAGATGCATGTACTGTGGGTCACTCACAGTGTGGTGGTGCTGATGCATGTACTGTGTGGTGATTCACAGTATGGTAGCACTGATTCATGTACTGTGGGTCACTCACAGTGTGGTGGTGCTGATGCATGTACTGTGGGTCACTCACAGTGTGGTGGTGCTGAAGCATGTACTGTGGGTCACTCACAGCGTGGTAGTGCTGAAGCATGTACTGTGGGTCACTCACAGTGTGGTGGTGCTGATGCATGTACTGTGTGGTGATTCACAGTATGGTAGCACTGATGCATGTACTGTGGGTCACTCTCAGTGTGATGGTGCTGATGCATGTACTGTATGTCACTCATAGTGTGGTAGTGCTGATGTATGTACTGTGGATCACTCACAGCGTGGTAGTGCTGAAGCATGTACTGTGGGTCGCTCACAGTGTGGTAGTCTGATGCATGTACTTTGGGTCACTCACAGTGTGGCGGTGCTGATGCTTGTACTGTGGGTCACTCACAGTGTGGTAGTGCTGATGCATGTACTGTGGGTCACTTACAGTGTGGTGGTACTGATGCATGTATTGTGGGTCACTCACACTGTAGTGGTGCTAATGCATGTGCTGTGGGTCACTCGCAGTGTGGTAGTACTGATGCATGTACCGTGGGTCACTCACAGTGTGATAGCACTGAAGCATGTACTGTGGGTCACGCACAGTGCGGTAGTACTGATGGCTGTGCTGTCTGTCACTCACAGTGTGGTGGTGCTGATGCACGTCTCTGGGTAGTTTCAAATGTGGTGAGCATTGTGGGCTATCCTCTTGCAGAAAAGGCTTCTTTTCGGCCTGCGGAAATGTTATTTTTTTGGTTCCGAATGTGGAACAAAAATATACATAGCAGACTATTTATTTTATTGGAGTAACACAATTATTCCTGAGACTTCTTCAGGTCAGGTCAGTGACCTGAAAAATAGAATTATATTTCTCAAAAGCTTGTCACAGAAATACGATTGTATAGTTCACTAAAAAGTATCACCTACAACATATTTTTGTTTTCCTTCTGCATTGTCGACTGAACTAACACACTTACTGCATTTCTTTTTCAGGGAAAACTCAATATATGACTGCAAACCAAGCTGCACAGATGAGTGAAAGTATTATATTCATATTTACTGATGCACATGTTGTGAACTGTGGTGAATTAAAAAACATTGCCATCTTGCCAGTTTAAGGCTGACTGTGTGTCTTTAAATATTAAGCAGTCCCTCTTGGGTCTCCTCCCATGCTGCTGCACATTACGAATGTTGATGAGTTGTTTAGAATGATGTAGGGTCAGACAGGAAGTGAGAGAGCTACTGGGGACGGGAGCACAGAGCTGACTGCACGGGCAGCTACAGAGGGAAGTTGTATTTTGTGGTTGTATATTCTTTGTTATTTTAATCTCAAACTCTGAAGACCAGGATCTGCTTGCATTTCTGTACAGTGCAGTTTGTGGTGTTGGAGGCTGAAACTGCAAACCATGAAGCTGGAGGTAAGGCATGCTGAGCTGCTGTGTGTAAACAAACCCAAGAGAAATATAAACAAGACAAAAATGGAGTCAGTTTGAACATGTCAATGTATACTGCATCTCCTGCAGATAACATGTTTGCTATGTGTTTTAATGCATGCATTAGCTGTTTTGGACAACAGAAATAGAATATTCCACCTCTGTCTGATATTGTCGGGAGACAAGATAAGGTTGTACCAGGACGTGAGAGGAGGGCAATGGACTGTGGAGCTAAGGACGGAGCATAAAGTCTGACTGTGTTCCTGTTACTGTTGAGGTCTGAGTTTTATCACCACCATTCAGGTGAAGATATTCTACTATTATAATCAAATATATTTATAGGTGCAGAAAAGCAATCGCGAGAAGGTTTTATACAGAAAACTGGAAGTTAAGCTTTGTGACTGATTTATTTGTTTCTTGTTAAATGTGTAGGACCAGAAATGGGCTTTCTTTTCAGAAGTGACCTGCATGTGTGCATAAAGCATTTACTGTTGTACAGAAGGATAAATAAACTTTGGGCGGGGGTGCTCTATTAATGCCGCCTTACACTGGCCATGCCCACTTTTAGTCCGTCCTCACAGCCCCGTTATCTAGCTTCTCACAGGCCTGCCCATCCAACCCTCAAGGCATGCCCCTTGTGGGGGGGGGTTAGTGGAGCTCCCCAGCTCCCACCACAATTCGGGATCCAGCTCAGAGGAGATCCATGTCGCTATCACAGATCCTTTGGAAGGCTGGGTTATCATCCTGCTACTGACTGGTGTTCCAGTTTACTTTATTCTTTTCCTTCATGATAGTAGAATGTGTAGTCTGGCACCAGCTGATGCCCCCCTCCCCAGGTCATCATCCTGCTACTGACTGGGGTTTCCACTTTACTTTTTTCTTTTCCTTCAGGATACAAGAATGTGTAGCCTGGCACCAGCTGATGCCACTGCCAAAGCTGCTCCAGATTCACTGCCACCTGTGGTCACCCAGAGTTGGTAGTCTACCAATGTTGGAAGGTCCCCTGAAAGTATCCTCTGTGATGCATGCTTTTCTCCTCATGGCTGGCCCTGCCTGTCCAGGCATGTTCCTAAACCTGGAGTCACTGTTTGTGAGTGGTAGCACTCCCATTTCATTGATAAGCTGGCATATTTACACTATTTTTTCATTGTTTAACATTATATGTTCCCTCACCCGGTACACTGGTGTATCAGGTGATAGCACTCCCACTGCACTGACAGCCTAGCATATTTACCCTAGGTTTTAATGTTGAACACTGTATATTCCCTATCCCAGGACACTGGCATTGTGAGTGGCAGGGCTCCTACTGTACTGACAGGTCAGCATATTTATTCTACTTTTAATGTTTAACATTGCATGTTCCCTATCCTGGGACACTGGCATTGTGAGTGGTAGTGCTCCCACTGCACTGACAGCCTGGCATGTTTACCCTCGGTTTTAATGTTTAACATTGTATGTTCCCTATCACAGGACACTGGTGTTGTGAGCAGTAGCACTTCTGCTACACTGACAGGCTGGCATATTTACCCTAGGTTTAATATTTAACATTGTATGTTCCCCTATCCCGGGACACTGGTGTTGTGAGTGGTAGCACTCCCACTGCACGGACAGGCTGGCATATTTACCCTAGGCTTTAATGTTTAACATTGTATGTTCCCTGTCCTGGGACACTTGCATTGTGAGTGGTAGCACTGCACTGACAGGCCGGGCTATTTAGTCTAGTTTTTTAATAGTTAACCCTGTATGTTCCCTATCCCAGGATGCTGGTGGTGTGCTCACTTCACTAACAAGCTGGCGTATTTATCCTAGGTTTTAATGTTTAACATTGTGTATTCCCTATCCTGGGACACTAGCATATAGAGCAGTAGCACTCCTGCTACTCTGACATGCTGGCATATTTACCCTAGTTTTTAACCTTTAACATTGTATGTTACTTCTCCTAGGACACCGGCATTGTGAGCCGTAGCACTCCTGTTAAACTGATAGGCCGGCATATTTACCCTAGGTTTCATGTATAACATTGTATGTTCCTTATTCAGGGACACTGGCATTGTGAGTGGTAGCACTCCCGCTACACTGACAGGCTGGTGTGATGTTTAATAATGCTCTGCTCTGCTTAAAACTTTGTGAAGAATGTAAATGAACTCCCACCCATTCAGGAAGCAGCAGAGCCAACCTGCATCACTGCCCTGGATGAGGATGGGCATGGCCCAGTGAATGCCTGAATCTAGAGTGCTGTGGTTGGATTTAACCCCACTTCAGGGAGCATCATGACCACCCTGCATCTCTGCCCTGGATGAGGACAGGCATGGCCCAGTGAATGCCTCAATCTAGAGTTGTATGATGGGTTTAACCCCCTTTTAATGAGCATCATGACCAGCCTGCATCTCTGCCCTGGATGAGATTGGACATGGCCCAGTGAATGCCTGATTCTAGAGTTATATGATGGATTTATCCCCCCTTCAGGGATCATCATGACCACCCTGCATCACTGCCCTGGATGAGGATGGGCATGGCCCAGTGGATGTCTGAATCTAGAGTCCTGTGGTGGATGTAACCCCCCTTCAGGGAGCATCATGACCACCCTGCATCACTGCCCTGGATGAGGGTGGACATGGCCCAGTGAACAGCTGAATCTAGAGCTCTACATTGGATTTGCTTGCAGGACAGCTCTTGCACTCAGCAGTACAGGTTGCTTGACTATATACTGGAGCTGATGGATGTGGGCCTCTTAGACAGTATCAGCTTATTGATATAAACCAGAATGTCCAGGGTTTAGCTTAGCCTAAAAAGGACAAGGGTAGGATTGGAGGAACTCTGCCAAGCAGTTATTAGTCAGAAAAAAATACAAAAAGAAGGCTCATCCACTGGATAAGTCCAGAACTTTTTGTTTTATGCTCCACCATAAGTATTGATGTTTCATGGCTAGAAACATAGACTTTGATGGCAGATAAGGACCGCTTGGCCCACCTAAGTGTGCCCATTTCCCTACCAACTGGGTAAGCTGCATATTCTAGTTAACCAACAGCCTACTTCTTCCTACCCCCCACCAGAATTGCCCTATGTCTGTCCCATGCAATCTTGAATTCCTCCACTGTTTTTGACCCCACAACCTCCTCAGTAAGGCTGTTCCATGTGTCCACCACCCTCTCTGTAAAAAATAAAAAAAATATTTCCTCACATTTCCCCTGAGCCATCTCCCCTTTATTTCAGATTGTGTCCTCTTGTTCTTGCACATCTTTTTTCTGAAAGGTACTACCCTCTTGGACTTTCTTGATTCCCTTGAGGTACTTGAAAGTTTCTATCATGTCTCCTTTCCCCCTCCTTTCCTCAAGGGTCTACATGCTGTATTAAGCTCCTTTAGTCTTTCGTCATATGGCTTCTGTTGCAAACCCTGCACCATTTTACTTACCCTTCTCTGGACTACTTCCATCCTGTCTGTGTCTTTGCAGGGATGGGGTCTCTAGAACTGTATGCTGTACTCCAGATTGGGTCACGCCAACTGTTTGTACAGAGGGATAACAACTTTTTGTTTTCTACTGGTGATACCTCTCCCTATACATCCCAGTATACCCCCATGCATCCTTACTGCCTTCTCACATTGCTTGTTTACCTCTAGGTCATCTGATATGACTACCCCAGGTCCTTTTCCATTTTTGTTGTTGTTAATTCCTTCCCGCATTGTGTACTCTTCCCCTGGGTTTTTGTTTCCAAGGTGCATTACTTTGCACTTCTTTACATTGAATCTAAAGCCGTGTTTATATGGCTGAATTATTTTCTTCTTTGGAGCGCTGCAGAGCTGCCCTGACCTAAAGACGCTTGGCAAATGTGTGTACACAACCCCCCATAGCGCCGATGTAAGATGCGCTGGAGACAGGGCTCGGAGTTGGGGCAGTCAGCGGATAGAAGCACCGGCAAATGGGAATGAGTGGTGCAGCCTGTCCACATGGCCACTTAAACCATTAATTTCCGAATGCATCTCCAGAATTTCTGGGACTGCCGAGTGGCACAAGAAGTGGCTAACTATGATTTGGTAAGTGTCCACATGGCGGCATTTGCACCACAGCAACCTGAGTGCTTGGGTTGCTGTGGTGCAAATGCCACAGTGTAAGCACGGCTTAAGCTGCCATACTTTTGACCATTCCTCCAACCTTACCAAGTCACTTTTCATCCTTTCCACCCCCTTTCCATTAACGGCTATGTCACTTCATCAGGACTGGTGGTGTTTCTACTTTAATTCAGCATGAGTCTCCTGGAAAATTGAGTGATTTCTGAATCATGAAACCAAGAAATACAGAAAGAAAATGGTTTTGGATTATAACTTATAAGTTTAATCAGCTTTCCTGACTTCCCAGGCATCTACTTGGTTTATTTACTGCCATTAAATTTGCTTTTTATGAAAAGTATTATGCTGCCAGGACCAGCCAACTCCCCACTGATAGAAGCCATAATAAAACTTTGATACTTATGGTGACGGATAAAACAAAGAGAAGTTTGGGAGTTACCCAGGAACTGAACCTTCTTTTTGTAATTTTACACCTCAAGATAGTGGAACATAATAACTCCAGACCAATGGATTTCAAGAACTTGACTTTAGTGAAGGGCTTTAGGCCATAGTTCATTTGCACAATAAGTAGTCATGGGCCAATAGACCCCAGTTCATTAGCACCTACATAGTTCATTATGGTAATTCAGTTTTCCTAGGTATCCATTTCAAGCATTGTCTGACTATATGGCGTGCTAGCTGAACAACTGTGGCCTGCAGCAGCACATTCTATCCATTTCTTGCCCCTCCCCATGATTCTTCCTCAGGGCATGGTCTCTAACACTCTCCATTCTTTTTGGATCAATATTCAAGGTGCCTTTGTTAGCCTCTCTGTACTTCTTGAGTAACAGGGTGCCCAGGGATTCCTCACCCCCTTTCAGTGCTAAAACCAGGCTTCTCTTCTCTTTCTTTTACTTGTGTTACCTGCACACATGGCCCTTTACATGTTACAGAATGTGGCATGGAGTCAGAGGGTTCCCAAGGACTTCCCATCCCCTTTCAGTGCTAAAACCAGGCTTCTCTTCTCTTTCTTTTACTTGCGTTACCTGCACACATGTTCCATTACATGTTACCGAACATGGCATGGAGTTGGAGGGTTCCCAGGGATTCCCCACCCCTCTTCAGTGCTAAAACCTGGCTTCTCTGCTCTTTCTTTTACTTGCGTTACCTACACACATGTCCCATTACATGTTACAGACATGACACAATGGCAAGGCACCTGGTAATAACAGGATCAACTCTCAGCCTAAGGAATCTTGGGCTGGCATTTCTCTTACCAGGTCTCCAGACCTCCTGGGCATCACCCATATCATTCTTTAAATGAATACTTTGGTGACACTTTGATCCACTCTACCAGGATGGCAGTCCGGTGTCATGGGCCTTAGGATCCCCTGATGTTGTTTAAGGAGTTTGTTCTCTCTGCATAAGTTATGGAGATGAGTCTTTTACCTGATGTTTGCTGTCTGTATGCAGTACATGCTTCATCTGTTTCTTGGATTCTCGATGATATCAGAGCACAGGTCTTTGGGGGGGGTTCACCCATTAGGATGGCCACAGTGAACTTCAGGACTTCAGGGAAACCTACCTCATGCCTGAAACCCCTCAGTAGATGTCCCCTGAGGAGACCGTCCTTGGGATCCTGCACCCTTTTGATGATTCCTCTAAACTTCCACACTGTAGCAAACCCCAGCTCCTCAACCCCCAGTCCCAGTGATATGGGACACATCCCATGTATCTCAGGTCGCTACCTGTCAGCCTCCAGGGTCTTACTCAATGTTGCGAGGCTCTTGATAGGCATGGCATGTGCCTACCTCAGTCTGGCACACTGGAGTATCCCTGACTCCCCAGTACCATGATGGCAGTTCCTGGTTACCCCTTTCAGCTGGCACAAATAACTTGAGTGTCTCAGCTGTCCCCTTGCCTACATGGCAGTGTTTATGCCCAGCGAGGACACTTAGGGTCTCCACTCTTTACCAGCTTTCTGGCATTTAGCTGATTCTCACCCCCCCCCCCAC
Source organism: Neoceratodus forsteri (assembly GCA_016271365.2). Taxonomy (NCBI): domain Eukaryota; kingdom Metazoa; phylum Chordata; order Ceratodontiformes; family Ceratodontidae; genus Neoceratodus; species Neoceratodus forsteri. The sequence goes on from CM057457.1 coordinate 405,870,779, forward strand.
AAAACAAAGAGCACCAACTGCTAGCCTCATGAATAGAAAACCTCAAGAATGCTCATACCTTGAAGGCACTCATCTATATATAACTTCTAGCTCTTACCGTATCAGGTTCAGCCACGGAGGGTGATGTCAGGGCAACATTCCCCTGTTGGCCACATATGGTAGAAACCTCCTCCCCCCCCTACTTTTAGGAGGGGTTTGTAACATAAATAAGGTGGCCATCATGTATAATCACTTAGCCAGGTTTGTCCTTAATGCTCGACAGCATACTCACCCCTGCCTCTTGTACAGACAGTTGAACTGGTGCATTTAGACTTGAGAAGACAACTTCATATTACTGGACTGATCTTCAAATGTCCCAAAAAGAAAGTCCGTGATATATATTAATATATACACATCTATACAACTATATCTATATGTGTTTCCATAAGGATTTCAAAGCCTGGGCTGAGATCAGCAAGCTGTATTGAATTTGAAGTGTCCCAAAGAAAATCTAGTATAGGATGGTCATCTGTTTATTACTTGGGTCCCCAGAATTGAAACAGGATTCTTAAAAGTCTGAGGCTTTATAATAACATATCATCTTAGGAGAAAAACAACTGGGCCCCCATATTCAAAGGAAATGCATGGCACAACCTGGTGGTGCAGGTTGATGCGCCATGCAACCCCAACAATGTGCAGCAGCATGATATTCAGGGGGACTGGATGTGCTGCCCGCAAGGGAATGAGCAATAGAGCAGCAGTAATGCATGCCATGTGAGTGAAGAGTGCATTCCCAATAATATGTCACACAGCGGCGTATTCAGAGGGAATGCTCTCCTCACTGTCCAGAGATGTGCAGCACAAAGATCTGCAGTGAAAGCAGCATTTAATCGAACAGTGACCCACAGGTGGGCCATGGCAGTGTAGGCAGGTGCACAGCAGCCTGGCAGGCCCAGTAGCCATTTGGCAACCCCCCGTCCCATCCCGTAGTGTGAATAGAATATAGCATCCCCATAGTTCCCTGGTAGTCTAGTGGTCTCTTCTCATCTCCACTAAAATATAAAATTGATTCATTAACTTCCTGGCAGTCTAGTGGTTTTCACCTCCCATCCCTGATTATAAATGAATATAGCATTCCCATAGTTCTTTGGTAGTTTAGTGGCCCCCTTCCCAACTCTGATCATAATGGAAAACTTAATCCCAACTTCATTGGCCATGCTGGGACAGGGGAAGCGGGTGGGATGTGGGTGCCTCAGTGGGTGGGAAGTGGGGGCAGGCCACTGGAGTACCAGGGATATATTGGGATTAAGTTTTCCATTATAGTTGAGGCTGGGGGGGACACTAGACAACAAAGGAACTATGGAAATGATATATTCATTTACAATCGGAGATGGGAGGAAGGCCCCTACACTACCAAGGAGAGTTGGGGAGGGTTTTATAGTTTACAATTGGGGATGTAGGCCACAAAACTACCAGGAGAGTTGGGAAGGGTTTTATATTTTACAATTGGGGATAGGGGGGCCACTAGACTACCAGGGAACTATGGGGATGATGTATTAATTTACAATCGGGGTGGGATGGGGGCCACTAGTCTACCAAGGAGAGTTAGGGAGGGTTTATATTTTACAGTCAGGGATGGGAGGGGGGCCACTACACTACCAAGGAGAGTTGGGGGGGTTATATTTTACAATTGGGTTTGTGAGGGGTACTAGACTACCTAGGTGCTGTGGAGTGTTCTTTGTTTCACATGGTGATTGCAGGGCACCAGGCACATTCAGCCAGGCACAGCCATGCTAATGGGCTCGTAATGAGCATGTATGGTGCCCCTCTGTGCCATGCATGCCCAGTGAGCTCATTAGGATTTCCCAGCTGAATACTGCATATGGGGTCATGGTGCATCCAGGTATGTGCCCTGCATAGCCCCCTTGCGGTATGAGGCATTGTCCCTGGTTGCACTGTGCAGGGATCAGTGGCCACCCACTATCAGCTGTGCATCCAAGGCAGATATTCAGACAGTGTGCATGATCAGTACCGATCGTGCATACTGTTTTGAATATACCCTCAGAGCTGGCCGGAGCATCTATTCTGCATGGTGCATCTTTACACCCATGCAACCAGACGGTTCTGAATCTGTCCCCCCAGTTTGTAAAACAAGCCAAATTACCACAAGTTTGCTGTCCCATCACTGGAATTTATTCACCTTATATGATACTCTGCATACTGTATTTCTGATGCCCCTGTTTGATGGTGCGAACCTACCATGTAACCATAAATCTTATGATGTGCACAGTTTATACAGTGCTGAATTTAAATGATATAAGATTGCTTCTATTGTATTATTTTAGTTTCATAAGTATAACATGCACACTGTTTTTACTATCTCTGTACCCAGGAATCATGAAACTGGGTATCCTTCATAATTGAGCAATCGCTCTACCAGAATTTTTTTATTCATGTTGCTGGATAAAAATGACTACTTCTACTCCATAAATAAATAAATAATAATAATAAAAAAAACTAAAAAGTCCTGTACTACCAAGCCACTGTTCCTTTTATATTGGTGCAAAAAAAATCTAGAGCTTTTACCTTGTCTGCTAACTTACCCCTGAGATCATTGAACTGCTATCAATCCATCACCCAATAGGTTGAAATGAAGAATAGATTAATTCTTGGTGAATGGGTGACTGATTCATTGTGATGCTTAATATTGCTTGTTCCATTCTTGTAGAAAAGTTGCAGATTTCTCAATGTGTGCAGTGACATCAAGATCAGTTAACACGTCTCGTGTCCTTTCAGGTACCGGAAACCTTTGAAGATGTTGCTGTCACTTTTTCTGAAGAGGAGTGGAAGATATTAAGCAAACAAGAGAAGGAGCTTCACAGGGAAGTGATGGTGCAGAACTATGAAAGCATGGTTTCAGTAGGTAAGAATAGACACAATCTCTGAGCTGGGATCCTTATGAGAGAGGAATGGTCTGACTTCAGGGGCCAGATAATCAAAGCTTTGCGCCCGGTGAAAATCCATAGTGTTGAATTTGTGCCGGACTGCAGTATTAAAAAGCCCTTTTAGCACTAGTGCTGTGTGATAGTGCTAATGCTAAAAGTTAATTTATGCAGGGGAGTGCGGGAGGGGAGTGGCTATGAATGCCGGCGCACCAGCATATTCAAAATAGTATCGCTGTGCTATAGGCTATTGCACCACTGTTAGCGTGGCGCTAGATACCTCCTGCAAAAAGCATGTGGTAAGTCATTGTGGAACCTGAAGCAATTCGAAGGGACAGTTCAAATTACTACCATAGTAATTTGAAGCGTAATTTCTAATTACCACCAGATCCAATCCTGGTAGTCTAGTGCCCTCCCTCCAACCCACTTGTATTGCCGATGGGAGTGCCCAGTCCCCCTGTCGGCATCATGATTCCTTCCCAACTCATGTGGCACAGTGGGAGCCCATCCCAGTGTACCCAAAGATTATTTACATTTTTAGTCATTATCTTGCCGATGGGGGTGCCAAATCCCCCTGTCAGCATAATGTTTCCCCACCCTTCCGATTTATGTGGCACATTGGGATCCCACCCCAGTGTGCCCAGAAGGTGTTCTATTTTTTTATATAATGCCTTGCTGATGGGGGTGCCCAATCCCACTTTCGGCAGCATGTATCCCCCCAAACTCATGTGGCATATTGGGAGTTCACCCCAGTGTGCCCACATTTAATTATTCATTGTTCATTCCTGTAAATAAAGAAAAAATTGTCCTCTAATGTGTTATTTGTTTTGTTAACCTGGAAAAAAGGAAACCATCCCTCGTCATCTTCCCAGTCCCCTCTCCCTCATCTCCACCCTCCCATTGAGCACTCTCCCTTACCCCATGGAGGTTGACACTGTCATCTTCTGAGGACCAGGACATGTCTGCACTCTTCAAAGCTGAATTGCAAAATAAATCGGTATACCACACTGTCAGCGACATTTTGACAGTGCGGACCCCTACAGTGACAACAGCACCACATCACTGTAGGGAACCCGCTGGAACCCGGCACTTTCTGTCAGGGGTCCTACACCCCCCCTGAATCAGCTCTGACTCTGAGTTGACGATCCTAAGTTGGGGGGTGCGCGGTTCGGGGAGTAAAGCCCCCCCCCGTATAAAACACTATTTTTAATACGAAACCGGCAGCCGACTACAAAATGTAGTCAACCTGCCGGCTTCGCTGTCTGGTCATTTGACAAAAATGTTGTCAACGACCAGTGGTAGATCCAAATAAATCAAAGGTAAGTGCCGTATAATGGCTGTCAATGGGAGGGTTCAACTTATGATGGTATCTCAGCCATATTTAGGAATTTTGACCTCAAATTTTCAACATGGGTTCATTGGAGAGGGGGATCTTTCCAGATCCCCTAAAGGGAGCAGTTATGCGACTACTCCTGAATAAAACCTCCCTTGACCCAGACTGTCCATCTAACTACAGGCCTGTCTCTAACCTGCCTTTTGTGGGCAAGGTTACTGAGAAGATGGTTGTGCTGCAGTTGGATGATCATCTTTCCACTTGTGATGCCTATGATTCTCTCCAGTCCAGATTTTGGAGGAGGCATAACACCGAAATGGCCCTTGTTCAGGTGCTTAATGATCTCCTAATAGCAAGAGATTGGAGGAGTTATTTGCAGACAACTCTCTGCCCTGAGGGAGGTCCTCCCTTATCTCTTCGTTTGACACCGTGGACCATGGTGTGCTATTGGAGCATCTGTAGCACATCTGTGGACTGTCTGGTACGGTCCTCGACTGGTTTTGATCATTCCGTAAGGGTAGGACTTAGAGTAGTCACTGAGATATTTTCCTCTGACACTCTTCCCCCTATCCTGCGTAGTTCCGTAGGGCCCCATTTTGGCATCCATGTTGTTTGTAGTGTATGTGCTGCCATTGGGAGACATCATTAGGCAGTACGGTTTTTAGGTATCACTGTTATGCAGATGATACTTAGCTGTATATGTCCTTTCCACATAGAAGATTGATAAATACGCTGGGTAGGCTCGGGGTGGGTCAGAAGTTGGTCAACTGGGTGGCAAACTGGTTGACTGGCAGAAAACAGAGAGTGGTAGTAAATGGTATACAGTCAGAAGAGATGCAAGTCACAAGTGGGGTACCTCAGGGATCAGTCCTGGGGAAATTCCTCTTCAATATCTTCATTAGTGACATTGCAGATGGACTAGAGGGTAAGGCTTGTCTGTTTGCAGATGACACCAAGATCTGCAACAGAGTACATGATCCAGATGGCGTGGGCAGAATGAGAAGAGATCTAGATAAACTAGCAAAATGGTCAGAAGAGTGGCAACTGGGATTTAATGCAAAGAAGTGCAAGATCATGCACATAGGGAAGAGAAACCCTGAAGCCACCTATAGGCTGGGAGGGGAGTTGCTGGCAGTCACAAAGGAAGAAAGAGATCAGCATCATCATCAATTATGACCTTGAAATCGCCTACAGACCACTGTAAAAGCAGTAGGTAAAGCTAGGGGAATGTTGGGGTGTATTAGTAGGGGTATCACAAGTTGTAAGAGGGAGGTAATAATCCCTCTTTACAAGACACTGGTTAGGCCCCATCTGGAGTACTGCGTGCAGTACTGGAGGCCACACCTTCAAAAGGACATTAACCAAATTGAGGCAGTCCAGAGAAGGGCAACCAAAATGGTGCAGGGACATATGAGGACAGATTAACAGAGCTTAATATGTATACCCTTGAGCAAAGGAGAGAGCGAGAGAGAGGTGATATGATCGAGACGTTCAAACTCCTTAAGGACATTAACAAGGTGAAAGAGTCTAACATGTTTAAATATAAGAAAAATAGCAGGACAAGAGGACACAGCATGAGATTAGAGGGAGGCTGATCAAGGGGGGAATGTGAGGACATTCTTTTTTACAGAAAGGATGGTGGATGCATGGAATGGCCTACCTCAGGAAGTGGTGGCTATGAATACAGTGCAGGGCTTCAAACAGGCATGGGATAGACATAAGGGAGCAATACAGACGAGTATGAATAGATAGGCCTCTGACAGAGCAAAGGCCGAGGGCACATTTATAAGGTAGAGCAAGAAATGGGCAGATTGCGTCAACTTCTATGTTTCTATGTTTCTTTGTACCCGAGCAGGATGATGTTATCTTGGTGTTTAACAACTGCCTCGCTGAGATCCAAGACTGGATGAGTGCCAGCTGGCTTAGGTTAAACCCAGCTAAAATCGAGGTGTTGATGATGCACCCGGATCATTGGGAGATGGGTTTGTCAGTTGGACAGCCTTCTGGGCTTTGCCTTGGGGGCATTCAGCTGGTTACCTTAGACCAGGTGTAAAAACCTGGGCATTATTCTTGACTATGGTTTGACCCTGAAATTTCAATTGTTAAGACCTCATTTAACCATTTGAGGAACATCGCCCAGGTAAAACACCTGGTTCCTCCTGATGATCTTTCAACCCCAGCTCCACACCTTTGTGACCTCCCATCTTGACTACTGCAATGCCCTTTACCTGGAGATACCAGAGACTGATATCCACCACTTGCAGCTGGTGCAGAATGTGGTAGCCAGGCTTATGACTGGTACTTCTAGGACCAGTCACATTATGCCTGTGTTCCGTGGACTGCAGTGGCTGCCTGTACAGTGGCAGATTACCTTCAAGGTCTGTTTGCTGACCCTACATGATCAGAGACCCTGCTACTTATAAGATCTCCTTTCTCCATACTGCCTCTACCATCCCTTCCAATCCACTGACGAGGGATTACTGGAGATTCCCAGGGTGCGATTAAAGACATCTGGGGGTAGATCTTTCATGTTTGCAGCCCCTACCCTATGGAATTCTCTACCTCATTGGGTAAGAGAGGGCCTGGCTGTCCAGCATTTTAAATCAGCCCTCAAAACTCATTTGTTTAGCTTAGCATTTCCGAATGAGTCCAATTGATGGGATTTTAGTATTTAATATTGTTGTAATTAATACGTTTTATGTACGATTTTATTATCTTCTATTTTAGTTGCTTTGTGTTTAGTAATGTGTATGTAAAGCGTCTTGATCTTTGGAAAGGTGCTTTAAAAATAAAGCTAATTTGACTTGATTCAGTGATGAAACAGTGTCTTTGTAGGGGGCAATGATTTCACAGGAGGTGAGCAGGTGGGCTAGGCGGCTCATTACTGAGTCGAATGCTGGCCTTTGGTGCCATGGGGGATATAAACTGTGACTATGTGTAGGGCTTTGCCAGACATGTCAGGTTGCAGTTTCGCAGTGAGAACCCATGCACCATGGGATGGGGTAGGAGCACCTGGGACTAGCATGGCCTGAAGGGAATCTCTATAATAAAGAGCACAGCCCCCACCCCTCTTAGCTTGCCAGTCGGTTTTGAGGATGGAGTACTCCAAAATATGGATATATAGGTATGAGGATCAAGTTATTTCTCTGTAACCGCAAGGATAGTTAGGGAGGTCTGTGCCATTCAGCCCTGAAGGGCATCAAGCTTTTCTTGAAGGCTACAGATGTTGACGGTGACTAGGAGTCCATTTGATGGCCCACAGAAGGTGCTGGGGGGGTTGGGTTTGGGCGAACACTGCCTGATAGGAGAAGGAGTAGGAGAGTGAGTTTAACTACCTTATAAATATACAATAATACATGATGGGTAGGAGTGGGATATGAAAAATTCTCTCACTTCTGCAGAGATAGCTCTGTATTCTCACGAGTGCTGAAGGCACAGGTGAGAATGCACAGCTCACTATGCAGGATTGAGAATATTTTCCATATCCCGCTATCTGCACATCATGTGTGCTATTTACCATGGGGTGAGAGCTTAGGAACATTTCTTATGTTTCTGTTTTCTGCTCATTCTATGTGGTGATTGTGTGTGTGTCTGTTGTTCTGAACAGACTGGGAGTCAGATGCACAAAGGGAGACATATGAATGCATTTTGCAATGCTAAGTGAATAAGTTGCAGCTTCTGTGAGAAAGAGAAACTTTTGCATGTAGCACTGAAAAAGAGAAACTGCTTTGTGAAAGAATTCCATTTGGAATTCAGGTTGTTTTTAAAGCTGAGATCAGCCCAGTAATGGGCTAGGAGTGTTAGAAGCACAATGGGACACAGGTGAGAGTGTTTTGAAAAGCTAATTGAGTAAGTTGCAGCTTCAGTGAGAAACAGAAACTATTTTCTGAAGCAGTTTCATTTAGAATGCAAGCTGCAGTGAAGATATTCTCACTCTGGTGACATCAGCAGAGTGTGGCTAAATGGCATTTATCCTCACTTGGCTGAATTCATCAGGATTTATCCTCACTGCAGTAGAAATAACACAGGATATTCTACTGAGACAGCTGTCACCCCCCATGTTATATGTGTATGTTATATGGGATATGTGGGGGGCGCCTGTGAGATAACAAAGTTTTGTACAGTTGCCTGTCACTGCAAGTAACCTCACGAGTGTTGGAACCATGAATGAGGGTTACAAGTGGTCACTGGCAACTGTACAAATAACTTTTGTTATCCCACAGGCACCTCACGCATATTTGATTTACGCAACAGGATTTCTGGGGTTCAGTTTTGTTATATTTTATTTTTTTCTTAAGTTCCTTTCCATGTTTTTTCTCTGTGCATGGTTTCTGTGTTTGGTTTGCAGGGTTGCTGTGCTGAGAAAGAGGAAAATTGTGCTGTTTTTTTCTTCTTAAGAGTGATTTCATTTAAAATGTGATTCCAGTTTGGGGGGGGGGGTGGTTAGGTTATGCATTTTGTGAGTGTTTTGGACTGTGATAGCTTGGGTTGTAAAGAGCACTGTGAGAAGGTGAATGTCAGACTGGGAGGCAGTACTGCTGAGCAGGGAGCACAGGTGGTGGTTAGTTATGCAGTCACTGCGTGGATAAATGGATGATGATGTAATCACTGTGTGGATAAATAAATTTATCCACACAGTGGCTCAGATAAATGGATTTATCATGCTCTGTTTATCCAGACACCCGTTGCATAAAAATATATAATATCAATAATATGTGTGTGCAAGGCATAAAATAAGCGGGTTCGCATCACAATTTGTGAATCAAAAACTGGCAGCTGCGAATCAGTTTCGGTTGTGATTCATGGTCGATGCTAATCGAATTTCTTCAGGACCGCAGGACTTGGAATGTGAGAATGGCACACTATTTGTAGCCATCTCCACCACATTCTGGACCCCCCCACACTGCTAATCAACTTCAATCAGTTGCTAATCATTTTTTCATTATGATTAGTAAAGGCCACTAATGAAGTGTCCGACACTAATTTATGCCTTTGTGTGTGTGTGTGTGTGTGTGTGTGTAGATACATACACTACAGTCCTCTACAGTTGCACAGTCCTCCGTACTGCTCTCACTATAGCTCTGACCTGTATTTGTCCCTCCTGGGAACAGTGGTGCACACACAGAGACTGTACTGTATATCCAGACTTTTAAGTAGGGAGTTATATTATTCTATGGTGCTTCATAACTCTTACCCTCTGTACATACATACTAACATACTAAAATGCCAGCAGAATAGGCCTAATGGTCTTTTGCATCTGCTGGTTTGGTCAGCCCCCACCCTGGGAGCTGACCTTGCTGCCCCCCTCGCCTTCTCTGGCTTCTCCCTTCCCAGTTCCAGATATTCGCGCTGCATTGGATTTTGCTTCCAGAACCCTTCCCCTGTATCTGTCCAACCCCCTCTTGAACCCCTCCATCATCTCTGCCTCCACCAGCCCCCTAGGCAGTGCATTCCATGGCTCCACCACCCTCTCAGTGAAGTAGCACTTCCTCCTTTCTCCCCTGAATCTTCCCCCCTCCAGCTTTCACCCATGCCCTCTAGTGGCCCCTCCTCTTTCCTTTGAAGCACCCTGACTGTTCCTCCCCTATTTACCCTCTTCATGTACCTGAAGACCTCTATCATGTCCCCCCGGTCCCTTCTCTCTTCCAATGTGTACATATTTAGCTCTTTGGCCTCTCCTCATAGGTCCTGTCCCCCAAGCCCCAAATCATTTTGGTTGCCCTCCTCTGGACCCTCTCCATGAGTTTAATGTCCCTTTATAAGTGTGGCCTCCAAAACTGCACACAGTAATGGAGATGTGGCCTCACCAAGCAGTTATACAGAGGGAGTATCATTTCCCTCCTTCTGGAGGTGATCCCCCTAGCAATGCATCCCAGCATCCTGTTGGCCTTGGCTGCTGCCCTCCTACAAGTCTCTGAGTTGTTCATCTTGACATCCACCACCACTCCCAGGTCCCTCTCAGCCATCGAGACTTGTAGCATTCCCCCCCCCCAGGGTGTACACTTGGCCTGGGTTTCTGGCCCCCAGGTGCAGTACCTTGCATTTCCCTGCATTGAACCTCAGCTTCCACTTTTTAGACTATATTTCCAGAGCCTCCAGATCCCCCTGTTGGGTCATCCTCCCCTCCTCCCCATCCACCACCGCCCCCAGGTTTGAGTCATCCGTAAAGAGACTCATCTCACTCCTGATACCTGTCCTTACGAAGGTTTCCATTGTGTCCTGAGTTTGTGTCTCCATGTTTGAGGATGTGCCTCTCAGTATGGGGATCAGTATCCCTCTTTGTTCCACATTCAGAAGGTTTGTGTCCCCTATTCTAGTGCCGACTGGGTGGGAGGTATGCACTGCATAAGCCTGCCAACACCAATGGGCTGCAGCCAACACACTATTTCTCAAGGCTGGCATACAGGTGGAGCTGTGTGCACACCCTAGGGCAGGGACATTAGCTCAAGCTGTGGACCCTGCAATATGAGCAGATGTGATAGACCAAATGGCCTTCTTCTGCTGACTTCTTTATAAGAAGGCTCATTTGTATAGGAGCTTTGAACATAGTAAACTTGTGCCCCTGGCTAATGTGTTTGCACTGCACTTTTGGATTAACCCCAGGCAATCCTCTCAAAAGCATAGCACAGTTCTGCAGTGTGTGGCCTGCATTGCTGTTTACAGTTGTGCAAAACTTCATTGATATCACACACGTTGTCCACTAACTTCAAATCTGATTTACTCCACTTCTGTGTCCACTGAGCTGCTGTTGCATTTTGTACTTCCCTGTGGCTATATATTTAGAGCTGTTTTATTTCCCGGGCTAGTTTAGCACTGCACTCCCAGCCCTGTTTGCACTGCTTCCTTTGCATGCTCCTGTACATTCAGCAAGTTTAGCCTTGGTGCTGTTTCTTTGAATATAGCTTTCTACTGGTTCAGAGCTAATTTAGCAAGCTGCACAGTGCTAAGTTAGCCCCAGGACTAGGTTATGAATCTCTGGCCCCAGGTCTTAAAAGAGAAGTCCACCCAAAATTTACAAAAACATATATTGTGCTGAGTTTTTTTATTTGTATGTGAAGTTCTAGTGTGTCCTTCCCTCTTTCTGCTATTAGGAGTTTCTCCTAAATTAGCTTGCTAACCTTATGGGTAGTTTTATTACCCCTTGAAATCTCCATCTGAAATGACTTAATTGCATTCCTTGTTCCTACAATGCACCGTCTTGTGTGACAGTAATGTGGCAGAGACCATAAATTCAGAGGAAAGCACTGCTTTACAATCATTTCATAACAGTAGAGACGGCTATATTTTAAAATCTAGAGTTCAGTTTCATGATTACCCTCATTATAAAAGTCTTACTGTTCTGAACAACTTTGCTGCTGGTCATTTTTGTGCAGCTTGTAAGGTTTCCAAGGTATGTAGTTTGTTCGGCATGTGTGTGCTGAATGTTGGGTCTCTGCTACATCACTGTCACATGAGACAGGATGTATTGAGGGAACAAGGAATACAATTAACATACAACTATAATGCTAGCATGTTAATTTAGGAAAACTCCTAATAACAGACAGAGAGAAGGACACACTAGAACTTCACACACACACACAGCAAAACATTCTGCATGGCATATGCTTTTGCAAATTTTGGGTGGACTATTCCTTTAAAGCATGTTGAGAGTAGGGAGATGGGAGGAATGGACTGACTTGGGGGGTCTGCCATTACATTCTTGTAACTTTTTGAAAACTGCAGCAGTATGTAAAGTTTGTACAGCTTACCCCTCCACCTCCATTTTGTGATGCTCTAAATTTTTACTGAAGATGACTTCACAGGAAATAGAAACCTCAAAACTAACAGTAGAAGGCTGATTGATCTCTGCATTCTATCCTTTTCACAGCTTACCCTGTAAATCACTTTTTCTCTCCTTTCTCTTTTATCCCCAACATCTGTTGCTTCCAGCTAAACCCTTGTATCTATCCCACCTATGCCTGAACCCTACCACTGAGTGTGCACACACTTCCTCATTGGGCAGCAATCTATCCCACCTATGCTAGAACCCTACCACTGAGTGTGCACAGACCTCCTCATGGGGCAACAATCTATCCCACCTATGCCTGAACCCTACCACTGAGTGTGCACACACCTCCTCATTGTGCAGCAGTCTATCCCACCCATGCCTGAACCCTACCAATGAGTGTGCACACAGCACCTCATGGGGCAGCAATCTACCCCACCTGTGCCTGAACCCCACCACTGAGTGTGCACACACCACCTCAAAGGGCAGCAATCTATCCCACCTATGCCTGAACCCTACCACTGAGTGTGCACACACCACCTCATTGGGCAGCAATATATCCCACCTATGCCTGAACCCTCCCACTGAGTGTGCACACACCACCTCATTCGGTAGCAATCTACCCCACCTGTGCCTGAACCCTACAACTGAGTGAGCACACACCACCTCATAGGGCAGCAATCTATCCCATTATGCCTGGACCCTACCACTGAGTGTGCACACAGCACCTCATAGGGAAGTAATCTATCCCACCCGTGCCTGAACCCTACCACTGAGTGTGCACACACCACCGCAATGGGCAGCAAAATATCCCACCTATGCCTGAACCCTACCACTGAGTGTGTACACACCACCTCCTAGGGCAGCAATCTATCTCACTTATGCCTGAACCTTTCTTTTTTTTGAAATTCCACAGCTTTATTAAATTTTAAAGATAACACAGCATATTGTACAGACAGTATCACAATCTGTAGCGAGACAAAGGGCTAGTAGCCAGTGTAACAACAAAGAGCTGGGAATGGTGCTTGCCCAAATATAAACAGCCACAAAGAGAGGCACCATTTAATCAGACCAGCCATAGAACCCCTTCTTGCCCACCCCCCTCCCACCCCTGGAGGGTGCCACCTCCGACCCCGAGTAGAAATAAAAGTAATGGCAAGAGGTACTCCGACATTAGAAACAGTACAGAGGAGGCAGAGACAGACAGCCCATCTGTGGGCTTCCCATGTTGCTCCTGTGGCCTTGGCTCTCTCCGAGCAGGCCACAGCTAACAGACCACCTGACTGACCCCGACAGATTCAGACAGCCCATCTATGGGCTTCCCAAGCTGCTCCTGTGGTCTTGGATCTCTGGGAGCAGGCCACAGCTAACAGACCACCCGACTGACCCCCGGACAGATTCAGACAGCCCATCTGTGGGCTTCCCATGCTGCTCCTGTGGCCTTGGCTCTCTCCGAGCAGGCCACAGCTAACAGACCACCCGACTGACCCCCGGACAGATTCAGGTACGCACCGGACCTCCGAAACTCGTGGTTTTGAATGCCACTGTTTTGACTGGATGCCCAGTGGAGGAACCAGGCACTGACTGGCAGCTGTAATCCTTGGCTGATTTTCCAATGCCTGGTGCTTCTTGGTCTCAGGGAAATCTCTTTCTGTGCTTTGTTCTGGACTGAATTTTTGTTAATGTAATCTACATATGTTATGCATCAATTGGTCTTACTTTACCTGCCAGCTTAGCTAGTCTATTACAAGCCACTAGTCTAGCCTCTCAGTGTTACTTGGTGCTTGACAAACTGTATTGTATAGTAGCCGATGTTTGACACTTGACCTAGCTACTGAGCAAGACTGCTGCAGTTTTCCATTTCTGCCCTACTGACGAACTCTGCCCCTTCCCCACACTGGTCACTCTGCCAGTTATTAATTTCTCTGCCCCACTTGTAATGCTGTCTCTCTAAACACCTTACTTTCTTCTCTGCCTTACCTACAAACCCTTTTCTTACCCCCGCTGCTGCTGCTGTCCTCCTCAGACATCCCGTGCCAAAGCACAGACGACCCCCCATTAACTGCTCTCTTAGCTCCAAATAATTGCCCTGCATTTACCACCTCTTTACCTCATGCTTTGTCTTTCCTCATTGCCTGCCCCCCACTGAGCTTGCTATTGTACTCTAGCTGTATTTAATCTTCTGTGTTTCCCTCCTTCTTCCACAGACAGCCCATCTGTGGGCTTCCCAAGCTGCTCCTGTGGCCTTTGCTCTCTCCGAGCAGGTCACAGCTAACAGACCACCCGACTGACCCCGGACAGATTCAGGTACGCACCGGACCTCCGAAACTCGTGGTTTTGAATGCCACTGTTTTGACTGGATGCCCAGTGGAGGAACCAGGCACTGACTGGCAGCTGTACTCCTTGGCTGATTTTCCAACACCTGGTGCTTCCTGGTCTCAGAGAAATCTCTTTCTGTGCTTTGTTCTGGACTGAATTTTGTTAATGTAATCTACATATGTTATGCATCAATTGTCTTACTTTACCTGCCAGCTTAGCTAGTCTATTACAAGCCACTAGTCTAGCCTCTCAGTGTTACTTGGTGCTTGACAAACTGTATTGTATAGTAGCCGATGTTTGACTGCTTGACCTAGCTGCTGAGCAAGACTGCTGCAGTTTTCCATTTCTGCCCTACTGACTAACTCTGCCCCTTCCCCACACTGGTCACTCTGCCAGTTATTAATTTCTCTGCCCCACTTGTAATGCTGTCTCTCTAAACACCTTACTTTCTTCTCTGCCTTACCTACAAACCCTTTCCTTGCACCCCCGCTGCTGCTGCTGTCCTCCTCAGACATCCCGGTGCCAAAGCACAGACGACCCCCCATTAACTCCTCTTCTAGCTCCAAATAATTGCCCTGCATTTACCACCTTTTACCTCATGCTTTGTCTTTCCCATTGCCTGCCCCCACTGGAGCTTGCTATTGTACCTAGCTGTATTTAATCCTCTGTGTTTCCTCCTTGTTCCACAGACAGCCCATCTGTGGCTTCCTGCTGCTCCTGTGGCCTTGGCTCTCTCCGAGCAGGCCGCAGCTAACAGACCACCCGCCTGACCCCCGGACAGATTCAGGTACGCACCGGACCTCTGAAACTCGTGGTTTTGAATGCCACTGTTTTGACTGGATGCCCAGTGGAGGAACCAGGCACTGACTGGCAGCTGTACCCTTGGCTGATTTTCCAACGCCTGGTGCTTCCTGGTCTCAGGGAAATCTCTTTCTGTGCTTTGTTCTGGACTGAATTTTTTCACCCACCCCTCCTCCCCCTCCTCCTCACAGTATTAAATAGACCCTTACTCCACCCCTTCCTCAGCCTAGCAGCAGATTGGTCACCCCACTGCTGCACATTTTCATGCTATTGGCCTCCCTGTCTTCAATACCTGACTTGACCCACTTTCTTCAGCCCCTTTTAAAGCAGTCCCACCCACAGGATCCCACATTTCCTCTCAACCTTTCTCCAGCCACTCCATCTAACTCCTCTCAATTACTGCTCTACCTGCCCTATTGTTAGGACCTCACCCTAATTGACTATATAACTTCTTCAACTATTAACCAGCTTGCAGTTAAGCAGGCCAGCAACACCAAACAAACTACCTTGGGGTGCAACCACCTACTACTACTCGTCACTACCTCTTTTGGCATTGCTGGTACCATACACGCCCTTTGTTCTGCAAATTTTGGACTCCCACTGTTCTGTCTAACCCTTTATGTGAATCCACTTTATTAACCCTCACTCTCCTTCTCTCCCTCAGCCGAGAAACTGTTGCCCAGGCTCCCAGCTACTAAGCTCAGGGATTCTGCTACCGGTGGTCGGCGCCCCTCTAGCCGATGCTCGAGACCGCAGACACGAACCCAAGGCCCTACAAGGTACGGCAACTGCCGCAACTTTTTCAACCGCCCCCTTCCCCACCTCCGCTGATTATTAAATACAGTAGCTCCTGCCAAAATATTAGTCCACGTCCCCTGGCACAGTGCCCCACCAATAGAGACTTAGCTCGTGATCCCCCTCTTCTCTATCCAGCCTACGGGATCCAACTCTCAGGGCCTCACCTTACTAAAACGCATAGGCTCTCCTTGGCTGTGCCTTCACCACTAAATATCTTTAATGCTATCAAATTTGGGTCGACCTGGATCGGAATGCTACTGATAAGCTGCATTAATCCAGCAACCCCACTGGCCCCTGGGCTAATTGAGTGGCTCCTTTTTGAGGTACCATCATGTCGGGCCCTATATGGCTCCTTTTACTGCCCCTTCTTCTGTTGATACCAGCTGCCCAGCATTGGACACCTGAACTACCATCATGTTTGGTCTACAACCGCACCTTGTGCTGTATACCACATGGCAACTTATCCTTTAATTGCCTCCATGATTCCATGTACCAATACCTCGAACCCTGCTCTGGACCACACATACCAGTAGTACTTATAACACTCCCCACCACAAGGCCCACCTCCCACCACGCAGACTTCATCTCCTCCTCCTATTGTGGTAGGGTACTAGCTCTTGCTACAACAGATCAGCTCTTCTATGGTGGCTACTTTCCAGTCCCTAAAAACATCAGATCTACTAGACGGAGAAAGGCAGGAATTACAAGCTTATAATTAGCGCCTTAGAAAATCCTACTTATCCTCCTGCTTTGTTCAGGCAATGTAGAACTCAACCCTGGCCCCCAGAAGCTATTGCTTTGCCAGCAGAACTAGCAAATTTAAAAGGAATAAGCTTCTTGCATATTAACGATGTAGCCTCCTTTAAAAGATAATCTTAATACAAACCTGGGTAAATCATACCTCCTGACATACTTGTGATTTCCAAAACTTGGCTTAGACCCAGCACCACTGATAGAGAAGTAAACATACCCAACTATGCCTTGTTCAGAGCTGATAGGCATGCAGAGGAGGAGGGGTAGCCATTCACGCTAACGACAAATTTTCTGCCTCCTGCTTATCCTCGGCATCTGTCGCCAGCTAATCAATGCCTAATTCTCAAAGTGAAATTACACAGACTACTGCACTCTGCATAGGATGCTACAGACCACTGTCTGCTGGCCTACAGCTTGTGTCATATCTAAGGACAAGTTGGGACAGGGGCTGCCAGAAACTATTATTTTAGGAGACCCAACTTTGACTGGCTTTCTAACAGCGCTGCCCCTTGCATCCTTCTGTGATGAACATGGGCTGATGCAACTTATTACTGAACCAACACGCCCAAACGCGAAGAAGCCCAGTAAAAGTACATTTTGGATGTGCTAATGGTGAGCAAACCTCATCTCTTTCTCCCACGCTGATGTCTTCTTCTCAGACACCAGCGACTATTGTTTTATTGCAGCAGTAAGATCCACCAACAACCCAGCACCCATCAGCAAGTTCTCTATGAAGAGATCCAGGCCAACTTCAATGAACATGCCTACCTAAACTAGCTTAAGACTCCCCTGAGTGGCAAGATTTCTACCTGGCCAAAACGACACGTCAGCTTACAATATCTTCCACAACATTCTATCAAGGGCCCTTAATAAGTATGCTCCTTATTAAAAGTTCAAACTAGGACCAAAACCTGTAAATGGTTCACCCTCAGATCAAGTCCTTGCTTCTAGAAAGAGATAAGCTCTGAAAAAGCACGAGACTGAACACTGCAGAGGATTGGAACTAGTACAGAGACTCACGAAATTTATGTACCAAAACAATCAGAGAATCGAAGGCCACCTTCTTCAAATCCGAACTCGACTCTGCCACAAAGAGCCCAATCAAGCTCTGGAACACAATCAGTGATCTGCTAGGCCACTCCCCAAGAAATTCACTCCCGACCAAGATTACCTCTGGCAACTTGACTATAACCGAAAAGATGGATATACTTGACGCATTCAATAACCACTTTGCTACTGCAGGCATGGCATTTGATAACTCCCTGCAAACATACTTCCTCCCAGACTGCCAGCCAACTGCCTGAAACCTGATAGCTTCACGCCTTCTCACTTCAACCTGCCACACTGAAAGAGGTAGAGGACCTCTTGCTTCAGTTGGATGCTAGAAAAGTGCTGGGGCCGACTCCCTTGACCTTACTTCCTAAAAATTGCCTACCACGCACTAGCAATACCTGTCCACCCACCTTTTAACTTATCCCTGTCTCAGGGCACCTTACCACCTATATGGAAGACAGCACATGTCATACCACTGTTCAAATCAGGTGACCGTGGCATCTCAATAACTACAGGCCAATTTCCTCCTTCCGTCCTGTCCAAGCTCCTAGAGAAATTGTAAATACACAGCTGAGGACTCCCTTGAGTCTAGGAACTGCTAAACTTATGCAGTCCGGATTCAGAGCTAAACATAGCATTGTCTCAGCCCTCGCCAGTTACTAACGACTGGCAGTGTAATCTTGAGAGCAAAACTTTATTTGTGCTGTTTTCCTTGATCTAAGCAAGGCTTTCAACACCGTCGACCATAGTCTGCTCTCTCTGCCCTTCAAACCATAGGTGGGACCCCTCCTCTCGTGCTGGTTCACTGACTATCTTACAGGGTGCCTTCAACAAGTTAAAGTCAAGGAGGCCTGTCCCCTTAAAACTCTGCAAAGAGGGGTACCTCAAGGTTCTATATTAGGCACTTACTTGCAATCTACATTAATAACATCGACTACCGGTATAAAAGAAGCCAACATCCATCTGTTTGCAGATGATACAGTTCTCACGTGAGTCGCCTAACACCTGAAGCTGCCTGCAATGACTTACAGTCAGAATTCAACCTTTGCAAAGCCAACTCCTCCAAAAGCTACCTTAATGCCAAAAAACTAAAGTGATAGTCCTCTCTCCTTTTAACTGTACAGCTAACTCTGTGTCCAGTGGGACAGTTCCCCAAATTACCACAGTTCTAGGTGAAAAACTAGAATTTGTTACAAAATTCAAGTATCTGGGAGTTTGGATAGACCAAAGACTGTCCTTCATTGAACATATCGAGGACTTGCTAAAACGACTTCGGCAAAGGCTTGGACTGTTTTTTAGAATCAGCCAGTTTCTCACCAGTGATGCCAAGAAACAACTGGTTCAATCCATTTTCCTATCATTGGTTGATTACATTTGACTTCCTCTACAGCCAATGCCCCAACTCATGTGGTAAACTGGACACGCTCTACCATCGAGCTGAGGTTTATAACGGACTCCCTTCTGACACACATCACTGCACCCTATATGTGGCAGTGGGATGGACATCACTAAAGTTCAGGCGCCACAGAAACGCTGCTCTCTGGACCTATAGAGCCATCTCTAATAAGCTGCCTTACTATATCCCCTGCTGTCTTCCCCGAGTATAATTGGGAAATACGTGTTAAGAAGTTACTCAGCTATTATACTTAAAAGTACCCAAAGCAAAATCCTGCTTCGGCAGGGCAGCCATAAGCTTCGTGCTACCTACCTTATGAAACAATCTACAAAAAACCCTCAAATTAAGCACTCTAATCAGTATAAATGCTTTCAAGATGCTTTATTTCCATACAATCAGAGAAGTATGTAACTGCTTCACCCACTCAGACCCAGTACCGGTGTCTGCACTGGTATATAGCCACGCCTAGACCCAATTTTAAGTACTGACCCCCAGCTTGCTCCTCACCAGCCTAATTGTTCTCTCTTATCCCCTGTCTTATCAACACTAGGCCCATCCATCCCCTTATTCTTCCTTTCCAACCTCGGATAGGAGCTCACTCACTGGGTTGTAGACATCCTACCATGCCCTGTACTTTATAGCATTCAACTCGGCCTCACATACTCCTTTTCTCCATCCACCTTCTCACATCCTGTTTACCAACTCCTTTCTGTGCACTGTGCCCTCCTAGCCTTTCTCCCCTACTTCCCTCCCTCTCTTCCCCCACGCTCACCTCTACCTGGTGTATATTTTATTTTTATTTTTTCTTCCGCTACTTCCTCCTGCAACCTTAGATAACCTGCTTTATCTTCCTATAGACACTTCTATGTCTGTAAATACCGTAATCTGTACAATATCTGTATAATTCTATGTACATATGAACTTCTTTTTCTTCCTCTCTGTAAAGAGTATTATCTGTATTGCCTTGTAAATACCTGTGTTGACCTGTATATACAATTGTTCATGCTCCACCCAGGTCCATCTTGCAAATGAGCTTCTGCTCAACGATGAACGCCTGGTTAAATAAAGACTTGATTGATTGATTGATAAAAGGCTGTCAGAGGTAAAACCCCACATGGGATTTAATGCAAATATAAGGCATATAACTTGCCCCATTTCTGGTTAAAGGAGGACATACTCTTCCAGGCACTAGTGATCAACCTTTCTATTTTGAAACAAAGGGAAATTTCTTCAAGCCATTCTGAATAAGAAATAACAATTTGGTCCAACCAGTGTTTGAGGACTAGGCGTTTAACTGCTATGGAAATTAAGGCCATATGAAACCTGTGTTCTTTAACTCTAATATCCGAGTACATCCCTAGTATTCATATTTCAACCATGAATAACTCCCCCAAACCCAGGGTAGGGTCAAGATTGGATTGTATTGAGTTCCATAGGGGGACCACCTTACCACAATCCCAAAATATATGAATTAAGTTCCCCTCACCTGCTCCACATCTCGTACAGCTAGTTGAAGTCAGCCTACCAAATTTGACCAGCTTGATTGGCGTGTAGTATAGATTATTCAGAATGTGGAACTGTAGTAACCTGTTTCTGTCTTGGGTAAGATATCTATATGTGTCACGCCATATCTGGTTCCAAGGCAAGGAGGAGTCAGGTAAGAGGGATGCCCAAATCTTGGATCTGGATAAAGCATTGGGGAATTTAGTATCTAATAGGTAAGAATAGATTCTGGCAATACCATGGGGCTTGGCTGAACAGTCTTGAATATGATCTAGGAAAGGCTTTGTTTGGGATGGTATCGCTACTGTCCCAAACAGCTGCCCAAAGAGGTGTCTCAACTGAAAGACCTTGAAAATGTGTTTCTGTGAAAAATTCAAATGGGATAACAATCCAGTGGAGGAGAGAATTAAGCCCTGAAGATAGAGAGTGTCTACTGGCCGATCATGTATTTGTGAAAGCCAGTCTGGAGTCAGTGGGGGTCCCCCGATTTTGATATTAGGGTTTAGGGTAAGGGGTTGTGCCATATCTTTTGTAAATGGTATACTAAGAAAGCCCCAGCATTGAGATAGAATCCTAATAGAAAGCCCTATAACCAATGTTTGAATAACCTCTGGTAGACTAGAGTAAGTGTAGTAAAAAATACGGGGAGGATGAAGATTGAATCTATCCAGCAGACTAAGTTCTATTAACTGCCAGGAGGGTTGATAAGTATTGGGTTGGGCGTTGAACCAACATCCCATTTTAGCTAAATGACTAGCCCAATAGTAAAACAAGAAATTGGGAAGGCGAAGACCCCCCCTTATCTTTAGGTAAGTTGAGCTTTAAAAAAGGCCGTCTAGGATGTTTGCCTCTCCAAATAAACTTAGACAGGGCAGTATGTATTTGATGAAAGTAGGATCTGGGAAGCCAAATGCTAAGAAGATTGAGGGGGTTAAAAATACGGGGTAAGATATTCATTTTAATAATGTTGATACGAACCCATAATGACAACGGTAAGTTATCCCATCTGCTGAGATCTTTCTGGACTCTCACCAGCAGGTCATCTAAGTTAAGTTTTTTAGTGACCACCGGATCTCGAGCTAGATGGATACCTAAATATTTAAGGGAGGCCGAGGACGACCTCATGCCAAATTGAGTAAAGTTAGCTTGATGTGTACAGGAATTAAGTGGAAAAATAACCGATTTGGTCAGATTTAACCTATAATTGGATACGGGTCCGAACTAATTAATAATATGTAGTGCCTGTGGTAGAGAAGATTCTGGATTAGTAAAATGCAAGAGGATATCATCTGCAAACACCAAGAGAGTCACAGGAATCTGTGAAATAACACAGCCTGTAATCTGAGATGAGGATTTGATACTAAGTATCATAGGCTCCAAGTACAGGTTGAATAAATAAGGAGACAAAGGACATCCTTGTCGGGTGCCAGAGTGCAAGGAAAAACGAGATGAGAAGACACCGTTGCAATAGATCCTGGCAGAAGGGGAGTTGTAAACTGCTCTAACCCATTGAGTAAAGATATCAGGGAAACCCATTCTTTTAAGTGTGGACCACAGAAAAACCCAATTAACCCGATCAAAGGCTTTTTCTGCATCTAAGGCAATCAAAGCCATAGGAACTTGGGAATCTTGTGTAGCTTGGAAGATGTGAGAGAGGGTACGCAAATGGTTTGCCGCAGATCTACCCTGGACAAACCCCACTTGCTCGGGACTCAGCAGATGCTGCCAGACCTGTCTGATTCTGAGAGAGAGAATTTTAGTTAGGATTTTAATATCATAGTTTAATAATGAAATTGGCCGGTAACTAGCCAGGTCTAGCTGAGATTTTTCTGGCTTTGGAATTAAAATTATAGTCGCCTCCAGCAACGAGGAGTCAAAAGAATCTGATATAAGCATGTAATTGAATAGCTTAAGGAGGAGAGGAAAGACCTCCTTACAAAAGGTCTTGTAAAAGTTAGGGGAGAAGCCATCAGGGCCCGGGGATTTGTCCAGAGGTAACCCCTTAATTGCGGCCTCAATCTCGTCTAGAGTGATGGGAGAGGATAAAATTTCACAGTGATGTGCCTGTAAATGGGGAAGAGAGATTCCGTCCAAAAAGTGTTCAATATCTGAGAGAGAAATTAGAGAGGAACCCCTACCGTACAATTCCCTGTAAAAGGATTCAAAGATACATGCAATACCTCTTGGTGAGGTTTTAATGGTACCATCTGATGATTTTAGAGCGGGAATTAACCTAGAGCTCTCCGTCTCCCTCAACCTGAGGGCTAACAACCTACCCGGTTTTCCCCCTAATCTAAATAGCGAGATTTAGTTTTAAGGATGGCATATTCCGTTTTTTCTTTAATCAAATCCTCATATTCATTCCTTAACTTATATACTTTCTCCAGATCTTGCTGAGAGTTAGAGAGAGAAGTCATTCTCAGCCATCCTGATTTGACTAGCCAAAGAGATAATCTTGGATTCCCTTAACATTTTCCTTCTAGAAGCCAGTTTTACGAACTATGCCTGAACCTTTCTACTGAGTGTGCGCACACCACCTCATTGGGCAGCAATCTATCCCAGCTATGCTTGAACCCTACCACTGAGTGTGTACCCACCACCTCATTGGGCAGCAATCTATCCCACCTGTGCCTGAACCCTACCACTGAGTGTACACACACCACCTCATTGGGCAATATATTCTACCTGTCCACCACCCTCTCCATAAAAAAAGAGTTTCCTATCTTCCTTCTTAAACGTGCCCCATACCAGCTTCTTCATGTTATCGCTGGTGTTTGTGTTTACAGTGAAGGTGAGCAATGCATTGCTATCCACTTAGATTATATAACCTGGGCACCATGTACCAGTTTCTTCACATTACCTCCAGTGTTTTTGTTTACACTGAAGGTGAGCAATGCACTGCTATCCACTTTGGTTATGTAACCTGGGCACCATATACCAGTTTCTTCACATTACCTCCAGTGTTTGTGTTTACACTGAAGGTGAGCAATGCACTGCTATCCACTGTGGTTATGCCTGGTAGAGATATGAATGTTTCTGTTATACTCCCCCCCTTATGGTTTCTAGCGACTACATCTTAAGGGCGTTCCCTGGAGTTTCAGCAACCCCATTTCACATTCATATGTTTTAGACCAGTACATGATGATCGTCTAAGAATTTAAAGCCACATCAATAAACATAGGTTGCCATAGGTGTTCTTGTGTGGTGAGACTCGACATCTATCTTTCATGGAAAAATCCATAAGATGTAAGATTACTTTTTTTGTTATGACATTATTGGTTTAGATGTCAACATGAGTGTGAAAGGAAAAATGATACAAGGTGAGATGCCAGTGCAGCCTGATTTTTCTTTTTTTTTATATATATATACTGTATATATATGTATATTTCTTTGTAAAATAAGTTGGCAGGTTAGGGAGAATTAAGAAATTTCATTCTCTTATTGCCATCCCAGGCCTGAGGGCATTCAGCTAGAATGGGCTTTTGATTGAGCATTTCTGTCTTCTCACAGTGGGGAAGCAGGCTTGGTGTGGACAGATGAGCTCTTTTTATCTAAAGGACTATGTTTTGGGGATTAACAAATGACTGAGCCCATTTAATCTAAAGAGGCTATTTCTGTAATGCTCTGCATTGTTAATGGGTATTCACTCTAACTGGGTATTATACACCCCTACTTGGGGAATACTAAGGCTCATACTAAGATCTTAGGATTTGAGAAGGTGGTATGCCCAATGTGGATTCCTCCCAATTGCCCATAATAGCACAATCTGTTTCTAGCAAGTATACAGTTGTCTAGGTTTCTCTGGTTTTTAATTCTACTGATTATGATATTTAGAGGTAAACTGTTCCAAAGATTAACCACTCTCTGTGTGAAATTGGATTTTCTCTTATTTGTCAAAAATATTTTCGGTCCCTGTTGCAGTGGGTGATCTCTTGTCCCCATTTTATCACTTTTGAATTCTAAGTTCAGTGTGTGTGTGTGTGTGTGTGTGTGTGTGTGTGTGTAAGGTAACTATCTTGCATTATGTCCTAACATAACAGCATATCACCTCTGATCCTTCTTGTCTCTAGTGACAGAAGGCTAAGTTTCTGGAGGCATTCCTTGTATGATAAGTCCTTTAAGTTATATATCATTTTGGTTGCATGTCTCTGAACTCTTTCTAACCAATTTTCAGTCCCCTTATTAATAGCATCCCATACCTGGCTTCCATATTCCAGTAGTATTATCACATATGCCCTGTATAATGGCACCACATGATTGGCTTCCATAGTCCAGTAGTGGTATCACATATGCCCTGAATAATGGCATCACCACCTCTTCAACCCTGCTTTTAAAATGTCTTGTGATAGTCCATAGCAGCCTTTTTGCCTTACTTATTTGTCACAGTGCTCATCATAAGCTAATTGTTCTGTGATTGTTATTCCTAGATGTTTTTCTTTGGTTGTTTCTCTTAAAGTAGTCTATTTAGGGAAAAAGTGTTCTTTTTGTTGTATTAGCCTAGATGCATCACACAACATTTATCTGCATTAAAGCTTCTACCCCTTGTAGTCACCTATCTACCTATGTTGTTCAGTTCTGTTAGCAGTGCATCACTGTCTTCCTGTGAATGTATGACTCTTGCTATTTTTGTGTCATCTGCATATTTACTTATCCAGCTTGTTAATAGTCTGTCCATGTCCAATATGAAAATCAGAAACAATAATGGTCCCAGAACAGAGCCCTGCAAGTGGGGTACTTGTTACATAAACCAGATCAGTAAGGTATCCCTTTATAGTAACTCTCTGGCTTCTTCCACTGAGACAGTTTCTAATCCATGCTGTAATGATATGATTAACACCTATTTCAGTTAGTTGTTGTATTATGGCTTTGTGTGGTACTTTATCAAAGGCTTCTGCAAAATCCAGGAAAATGCAATCCACTGATGATCCCCCATCCAATTTTACTGATCTGTTTTCATAAAAACAAAGTAAGTTAGTCAGTTTTGCAGGATCTCCCTAAAGAAAAAAACACGCTGCTGCCTATCTCTGCTGTCACTCTTTTCTACATGCTGATTTATCATCTGTATGAATTTGGTCCATAAACTTTCCTGGAACCAAAGTCAGACTTATAGGCTGGCAATTTTCAGGATTTGTTTTACTTCCCTTGTTGTGGATTGGTACTACGATGGCTGATAGTCACCTGGGATTTTGTTGTTTTTTTTAGTACTGAAGTTGCTCATGCAATAGTTTTAGTAGAGTATTTGTGGGGATAATAATTTCAGCATTTTAGAGGCTATGGGGCCCTATATTCAAAACATTGTGCTGCACGCAAACAGCACGGGGTTTGCGTGGGACCGCTATATTCAAAAGGCCAAATAGCATGAGCAAACTGCATTAGCACCGGGCAACGGTATAATGCATGCAAGGGGCGAACAGAGGGGGCATGTTCATGAATACAGGCGTAATGCGATATTCACCATAACAGCGCCGCACAAAGTGTGTTTGCGCGACTTAAAGTGACACATTGCAAATTACTGCCCAGAAAAAAGGTAGTCAAATCTGGGCAAACCAGTCTTGCGCGACATTGTGGCTTTGCGTAGCATTGCACAACATTTGCATGGTTTTATGCAACTCTACTCAATACATTGTAATCATAGTCAGAAACCAGACAGTGAAGACACATACTGCACATGGCTGGTATCTCCTATGCTGCCATCATCCACCACCGGCCCCAGCCATGGCAGACTGTGAGTGGTGGTCTGGGATCCAGTGGACACCAAGGCAATGTGTCGATTAAGCACATGCCTGAAGACCACCCTTTGTGGAACACCAATTGAAGCCAGCACACACATGCAGCACTGGGGGCATGGAGGGTGTACAGTTGACCAGTCTGCACCACATACCAGGTGCTGACACATGGCTGGGACAAGCCACACAGTGCACATGGTCCAGAGCAGGGTATACCCTAATACCTGTGTGTCTGTCCTATGGTAAGTGCCCCACCAGCCACATACCACACAGCTGTGTAGACACCACAGCACACACACACCCAGTGATGTATATGTCACTGTGAGCATCCCATGCCAGTAGTGCAGCGTCTGTGAGTCGCACAACAGCAAAACAGTAATGTCCACTGTTGGTACACACCTGCAAGATGGGGCTGTCACTGTGTACAGTGCAGCAGTCATTGCTGCTCAACACACCATAGGCAGTGCTGTGTCCCACACACCACTGGCCCTGTGTCACTGTACTGTCTGCTGTGCACTGTACAGCAGGAACTACTGTGTGACTATTGCATCCAGCACCACTATCAGTGTCTGTGCTGTGTAGGCCCCGGAGCACAGTATACTATGCTATTCTGTACATATGTAGCCTGCAGCTACCACCATGCACCTCCCGACTGACCTGCAGGTGGAGCTTTGGTAGACCCAGCCAGCCCCTGTACTTCCAGACTGACCTACAGGTGGAGATATGGGACCTTGCAATAGTGCTGGGCAAACTGCCTGCAAATCGGGACATAATGAGATGCTAATCTGGATGTGTGCCCACTGACTGCCTAAGTAGGCTCATTTGCATGTCACTTTTGAATATAGCACAGTTTTGCCCCAGTCAAACTTGATAGATGCCGGGCAAATGGCTTAGCACCGCACACAACCTGCGCAAATGTGTCTGCTCCGCGCAAATGTTTTAGACACATTATTTATTTTAATTTTTGTTGACCGGGTAAGTGCACTTGACAAATCCTACCTATTTTCAGGCACAACCCAGGGGAGGGAGATACAGATGAATGCCAACTGACCTTGAACCAGATTAAGCTGTTGGTGGTATTTTTAGTGAATGAGGGAAATTTGGCCAAGACACCGGGGAAATTCCTCTACTCTTTTCGATAAGTGCCATGGGATCTTTAACATCCACCTGAACTACCACCAATCCAGGCAGATGGGACCTCAGTTTAATGTCTCATCCGAAAGACGGCATCTCAGAAGTGCAGCACCCCTCTCATGCTGCACTACAGTGTCAGTACTGGGAAATTAACCCAAGTGCCAGATGTGGGAACTGAACCCACAGCCCTCTGATCTCCCGGTCTCAGAGGCGAGTGTGCTACCTACTGAGCCACTGACACTGCTATACATTGCTGCACAATGTAATATCACATATGCTGATGCTTGCAGCTTTCACTCCTCTCCTTTGCTAGCACACACTTTGGCCACATAGTTCACCTCTACAGATCTTCATGTTGCTGTGCACTGGGATGAAGCTGTGGTTTGCACATCCTGGGTGGCTATATTCAAAGTTGTCTTATTCTCAGGCTATTTTTGTACTGCACTCCCAGCCCAGTTTACCCACCTCTATTATTATATTTTCTAATTTATTTATATTTAGTTATTTAATTTATTTTAGTCTTTGGTAACTGGGTAAGACCCACTAGGTACAAATGTCTGTTTTCAGGGGCAATCTGGGAGCACTGGGTGGTTAAGTGACTTGCTCAAAGTCACATAGTATGCAAGTGGAGGTTGTCAGAATCAAACCCAGGTCTGGTCTGTTGGATGTATCAAGCTCGTTCCATTATATGTTGGTCACATACTGCAAAAATCTGCTTCTTGATCATCTCCCACTTTTTGCCTGCTGTTTTATTACGCAGTGCTTGTTCCCCATTTGTTTTGTTTAAACCTTCCTGTATTTTTTGTTGGTTAGTTGTGTTAAAATTATAAATCTCCCTGGAGTCATTTCTTATTGTGATGTATTCCTCTAATTGGAAAGATACGGTAGTGTGGTCATTATTTCTTAGTGGTGCCTGGATCTCACATTTTGTAATATTTATCTCATCTTTGGCTAGTACTATGCTGTGCCTGGATCTCGCAATTGGTAATATTTATCTCATCTTTGGCTAGTTCTATGTAATGCCTCGATCTCGCAATTTGTAATATTTATCTCATCTTTGGTGAGTACTCACCGGTGTCTGCATCTCGCAGTTTGTAATATTTATCTCATCTTTGGCTGGTACTATACGATGCCTGGCTCTCACAATTTGTAATGTTTATCTCATCTATGGTTAGTATTATGCAATGCCTGGATCTCACAATGTATAATATTTATCTCATATTTGGTGAGTACTATGTCTGTGCCTTGATCTCACAATTTGTAATATTTATTTCATCTTTGGTGGTGAGTACTATGCAATGCCTGGATCTCCCAATTTGTAATATTTATCTCATCTTCCGTGAGAACTATGCGGTGCCTGGATCTCACAATTTGTAATATGTATCTCATCTTTGGCTGGTATTATATGATGCCTGGCTCTCACAATTTGTAATATTTATCTCATCTTTGGTGAGTATTATGCAATGCCTGGATCTCACAATTTGTAATATTTATCTCACCTTTGGCTTGTACTATGCGGTGCCTGGATCTCACAATTTGTAATATTTATCTCGTCTTTGGTGAGTACTATGCGATGCCTGGATCTCACAATTTGTAATATTTATCTCATCTTTGGTGAGTACTGTGAGTGTGCAAAATAGCACAGCCCAAAGTCTTAGAATGCTGGGCACATTAGGATTCCAGATTACAGCAACTCTACCATCTAAGCTGTGCCATGGAGGCGAAACATCTCTTAAGCTTCTCTGAAGAAACATTTTAAAATTCTGTAGCATTAGACTGCGATTCTGCATAGCAGGTTAGGGCTCTCTGATAACAGGGAGCATGCCTAAATTAAAACTGCGTCTGTTAATCTGTGGTTTCAAATTGACTAACCTGTTCTTCCCATTGCCACTGCTTGTGCTTGAACTGGGGGCTACATCTGCCATTTAAAGTCAGGGTGTTTTCCCCCTATAGTGGGTCTCTTCCTTTTACAAGAAAAAGTCTCATAGGTAAGTACCAGTCTTCTATTATGGGGACTTTTAGTTTAGGGAGTTCTTGGGGGGGTTATCCCCCATCTCTAATGTCAGTGCCACCTCCCCTTTTGCAGTTTTTAGGTCCATTTTTGTCTTTTTATAATTTTACTTAGCAAGTGTGTGTCTTTTGGGGGAGAGTCCCCTTTTAACCACATTAGTTTGTACAAGGGCATTTCCCTTTTAATTCTCTTAGCAGTTCAAAACAAAAAGTAGCTGCTGGAGAGAGGGATCCTATTTTCAGGGGAGCAGAGTCCTTTTGGCTGATTCCTCAGCATTTCTCTCTGCCTTACATCATTTTAGCAGCCTCATTTTAGCTTCATCAAGCTGCTCTATTCCCATCATTTTTCACATGATTATGTCAGCTGAGCATGCACCCTTGTGAATACTGGAGGCTCTTTTGCCTCGGTGTGCCATGTGTGTTCTTCTGGTGTACGCCAACATCATACACAGTTCCATAATCATGTGAGAGCACACACACAGCTGTACTTTTCAGTGTGAAATGTGGTGGCTGTCTGTTTTATAGCTCTCCTATTGCCTTTTTACCATTTAATTCCTGGCGACTATCTGATTGGAAAAGCTTACTTTTTGTATTTTTTTCTTACCCACAGCTGGAGGTGAGAATCTCAGCAATAATCCTTCCATTTGACATTAGCAATTTGATCTAAACAAGAAGGAAACAAACAAAAAAAAGGCATACTATCTCCTTGTACCCCAGATATGTGCAGGGCTATTTTACCTGACACCATGGGTCCAGCTCGCAACCAGTCACTGCATGCCTACAAAGTTTGCCACCCTTACATCCAATGGTTTGCCGCAACTTGTGCCAGATTTTATAACTTTGTATGCAAGTTGTGACAGCGCCCTCATTTTACAGCAGCTTGCACCAGATTTTATAACTTTGGATGCAAGTTGTGACAGTGCCCTCATTTTATTGCAGTGTGTGCCAAGGCTGTGGCTCAAACCCCATAAAGTGGTTCTCCCATAGACGCACAGTTACATCAGGGGGGCACTGGTGCAACTTTGCTACATTGCCACAAGGGACTTGAGGCTCCACTTTCATCAAACTCTGTGCTGCAAGTCCCTTGCTGTGACCACAACTCATTTGAAAATCAGGCTTCCTGTCTTATTAGACACTCCTAACACTCGAAAGATGTAAGTCCTGAAGGAAGGTAATGTGGCCCTCTCCAATGGGTTTCTGTTGGCCTCCTTGTGTTTCTCAAGCTACTGTGATATGTCTCTTATGATCTTTCCCTCAGTCATGCCTCTGAGCTGGGGAGGAACCTTGTGTACTAGTCGGCAGCAGCAAAGCAGATTTGCATATATCTTTGTTATTGCTCTTGGGAGAGCTTTTGGGCCCAGATGTTCCACAGGACATTGCAGCAGACACATCCAACCCCCAAACTGGGCCCAGGGAGGGCACATGCTTGTCCAGATATATTGTAGCAGGACAGAGCTGCAGTTTATGTAAGCAGACCATGACCATGACCATAGAGAGGATTAGGATGAAAATAACTGAGGTCTTCAGAAAATTCCTGACCAAAAGAAGCTACTGGATGATGATGTGGAGGAGGGCACCCCCTCTGAGGAAGAGGAGGAGGAAGGATGTGGAGTGAAGTGGATGGAGCTGAACAGGAAGGTTCCTATCCCTCCCCTGTTTGATACAAAGCCTTTGTCCTACCTGATGACTGAGGTGTGTAGGTCATTACAGTCCAAGGAGGTGCAATCCATGGAGGCAGTGGATGTCAATCATATATTTTCTGTGTCCTCTAGTCCAAAATGTTTTTCTGAGTTTTTTTCACTGTGGCCAAATTATTGAACATGAATGGCCAGGTAAAGTCTCAAGTATATATCTGCCAAAATCTAAGACGCAGTTTCCCTTTATGGAAGAAAATACTCACAAGTGGGAATCCCTCCTTTAGCAGTTACAAAGGTTTACAATTCCATCCGACACACCTCTGTTCCTATTGAAGGGTCCTTGACGTTTAACAGATTCACACAAGTGAGTATATGCTATGTGTAGAACAGTCTTTGCTTTCAAGGGTGAAAATCTGCACACTTCCTATGCTGCCTGTATTTCTGCCAGAGCCTTCAGATCCTTTTCTCATCTGTGCTTCAGATTGTTTTGGGGACATGAAGACTGCATGTCCTTCCCTTTCTCATGTTTCGGGCAGAATGAAAAAAATGGCTGCATGCAACTGTTTTCAAAGCTGTTTGCAACTGGCTGCAGGTTGTCTGCAAAACCAAGGCTATTTTATATCAGATACCATTATGAACTGAAAATAAAACTAACAGATTATCCAGCCTTTTTTTCATTGAGGGAAACTTTTAATTTATGCTAAATCCGGCTTTCTCAGACACCAAACCATGTAAGCAATAAGACACGATGGGGTGTGCATTACGGGGTGATAACTGCACTCCTAGGGGTGTAGTTTGGCATGAGGCCAACGGCCGAGTGCTGGTCATCCCTAGGAGTGCGGTTAACACACCATAATGTACAACCTCAGAGTATCTTATTGTTCTTATAAAATAGCTGAACTAAAAAAAATACAAGAGATAACAGTTTGTAATATATGGATTCTTAAAATAATACCCCCAAAAACCATACAAAAAAATCCTTGTAATAGATTAGTTAGTCCCGTAATACTATACTTCCGGTGCTCGTAATACTATACTTCCGGCCCAATAATACTATACTTCCGGTCCCCGTAATACTATCGTTGGGACTACCAGACGTGACTACTGTATGAGCCGTGTGTTTTTTTGTTTTTTTTTTACTCTGAAAGAAGTGGGAATGGATCGGCAGCTGGGGGTCTGTGCAAATGAGAACCGAGGAACAGTCTGAGTCTGACGAACTCTGCAGACCGCAGCAGTACAAGTAAGAACTTGAAATTCCTCATCCATATATTACAAAATAAATAGGTTCTGGTAGTCATAGAATTTATCTTAGCTTAGACACAAGAAACCTCTCGAGTCTCTCGAGGTTTCTTGTGTCCCCAGAACCTCTCGATGGAATTACTGCCTTGTAATACACCAGAACCTATCTATTATTCTATTTATAATGTTAAAACGTTTAGTTTATTTAAAGCGTGGAAGAAAAATAGTTCCAAAAATTGGATTTTGGTTGGACAAAACAATGCTAAACTGAATGTTGCATTTATATTATGCACTAACTAATACGTAGAATATAGTGTGTCAAACTAGTTGTTTATCCTACACAGAATAAACAGATCAGCACTTGCCAATAACTTTAAAAACACAAGTGACTTGACTAATTATTTCCTAAAATAATTAAAAAAAAAAACTTAATGTTTGGCTGGTAAGAAGTCCACTGAATTCAGATACTTGACATGGGGATGTCTCATGTTACATTATGATGTTATTTCACATTTCACTGTGGAGACATAAAGTGGAAACGGAACGAGAAATTACATTATTTTTTTTCTTACTTATGATGGACAGTCTAACTGGGCATCTCAAATACAGTACTAAACTAATTGTGACCTCTGATCATGTTAAGTCCAACACCCCATCCCATTTTGAATATTAACATGTGTCAAATTCTGTCAGCAATAATGTCTTACCGTTCACTTGAAGTTAACTTGCTGTAGTTTATGAAATTCACGGGGGCATTAAATATATGGTTTGGCAGGTTCAAGGGTCCTAGTTGACTCAGACTGTGCACATCATTTGTGGCTTGTGGAGCTGCACTGGCATCTTTCTGCTGCATTGGTGATCTGGGCTTTGACTGTTCTCTGCCAGACAAGACATCACTCCATTTTTTATGATCATCCATGATTGCTGACCAATAGCTCTGTAAGCTGGCTTCGATACGATGCCCTGTTACTGTCATTATCTCACGACTGTCCAAACCAGCTTCTGAATGTAGCTGCACTGCGGTGGCCCTGAGTGAATGGTTGATGTATTGTTGGGACAGTCCAGCCTCTTTGCTAAGTCTTGTCATCATTTTAGACAAGTAGTTTACTCCAAGTGGCTCCTTTGTGTACCATGTTGGTATAGTCTCGAGGAAGTGCTGCGGCATGCATCTTGGGTGCATATAAAGAGCTAGTGACTCAGGATGAAGCTTGCTCACATACTTTTTGAAACTTGTCACAGGGCATAGTGGGTCCCCAGTTTGGGCCCATATGAAGCCCCTTTAATTGTCCTTGCCCTGCTTAGTGGGGTCCCCGTGATTGTTTGTGTGCTCATTGAATGCAAGTGATACATATTCCTCTCCATTTTCATCTTGCAGGATTTTAAAACTGGTTGGTTTTACCTGACGTAGCCCCTCTCTGCCACTCCTGGCCATAATAAGCTGTATGTCTGTCCATACTTTGCGTAACAGTCCTGGAGCTATGTTGGGGCTCAAGGCTGGGGGATTTCTAAGCTTGATAAAATCTGCTTTGGATAGAGCTGGATGGTGTCTGGCTGTGTCATTTTGCAGCTTTCTGTATGTTTTTAAAACAGAAATGAATACATTGCTAGAACTCATATATGCAGGGTCAGTGATAATATTGACTTTTCTGCTAATTGGGGCTGATGTCAAAAAATGGCTTATACCTGCTGTTATGCTGCAGAGGCTATTGACTGTATATTCTGCACCTGAACTGTTCCTCACACTTGCATACAATTCTCTTTAAAAGGCTATTTAGCTTAGTATCTGGGATAGATTTAAAATCAGGCTGTACCCCTTTAAATCTGCAGCAGTCAGTCAGCACATTGACAGCCCAGGAGGTGGTCTTTAGTGTGTTTTTTCTCAAGATGCTCCACCTCTGTTTGTGACACGTTCTCCTCAGTTAGTAAAGCATGTCTGCTGTTTACAGTGACTATGCTGCTTGTACTGGGTTCCTCCGGCTCACTAATGTGAACACTGGCTCCTGTTTCGTGCTCTGGATTTTCAACTGCCATCTGAGGAGGCTCATCTATGATGGTGGGTGATACTTGTTCAGGCATACCTTCATTTGAAACTTCGATCCCTGTTGCCTCATCTGCATTAGTGTCCTCATTTTGCTGGTTAATGAAATCTACAATTTCTTGAGTTAGGGGTATGTTAAAGTTAATTTCCATTTTAAGCTTTTATTTTTTGTTATCTGTGGTAATGATGGTGCTATAAAGTAGCTGCTGCTGAAAACGGCAAGATTCCAGCTTGTTAACTTAAGTTTAACATTCCAAGCTCAGGGTTCTACCACCTATGGAAGCTGTGCTGAGATTTAAAAAAAAAAGTATACCTACAAGAAAACGCAATGTGAGTGTGCGCTGAACTGCATTTATTTACATTCACTGAGGTTTTTATTTTTTTATTTTGACTACCTTGAATACACCGATGATTTGATACCTCCTGAGATGTTGCTGAAGTACTGGTGTGTATGCGCTTTGCTTTTTTAATGGGACTCACTTCTTTTTACTTTTACTTTTCTTTTTTTATGTCTGTCTCATTTATGTTTTGCCTGAGGGGGAGTTGCACTACTTGTGATGTGGGCTACAGTCTCATTTTGTTAATTTAATTAAATATTCTATTTCCTGTTGTGACAGACACGATCCCCGATCTACCTGGATACTGGGCTAGCAATACACATTTCCTATGCGGTTTGAAGTATGTGGATGTTTTTTTTTTTTTTTTATTTTCAACAGCTTAATCTGGTTCAATGTCAGTTGACATTCATCTGTATCCCCCTCCCCCGGTCGTGCCTGAAAATAGGCAGGATTTGTCTAGTGCACTTACCCGGTCAACAAAAACTAAATAAAAATAAATAAATAAGTAAAATAAATTACAGCACGTTTCTTGGATTATGCGTGTGGCAGGCCCGGGTTGTGCATGGAGGTGGTGGTAAACGGTGTCTGGCGTCAGGCTCGCATTTGCAGTATGAACATGTACTTAATTACCGCTGATATGTATGCTGACTGCCAACTTTTCAGGGGAGGGGGACAACATAGAAACATAGAATTTGATGGCAGATTAGGACCGCTTGGCACACCTAGTCTGCACATTTCCCTACCTAATGGATAAGCTGAAGATCCTAGTTAACCAACAACCTACTTCCTCCTACCCCCCACTAGAATTGCCTTATGTGTGTCCCATGCATTCTTGAATTCCCCCACTGTTTTGACTCTACAACCTCCTCAGGAAGGCCATTCCATGCATCTACAACCCTGTGTGAAGAAATACTTCCTCACATTACCGCTGAGCTGTCCCCCCCATCTTCAAATTGTGCCCCCTTGTTCTTGCACATTTCTTTTTCTGAAAGATGCTACTCTCTTGGACTTTGTTGATTCCCTTGAGGTATTGAAAGTTTCTGTCATGTCCCCTCTACTTCTTTCCTTAAAGCTATACATATTAAGCTTCTTTAGTCTTTCTTTATATGTCTTCTGGTGCAGAACCTGCACTATTTTGGTTGCCTTCCTCTGGACAGCCTCCACCCTGTCTATGTCTTTGCGGAGATGGGGTCTTCAGAACTGTACACAGTACTTCAGATGTGGTCTTACTATCTGTACAGAGGCCAACAACTTCCTGTTTTCTATTGGTGATGCCTCTCCTTATGCATCCCAGTACCCCCCCAGCCCTCCTTACTGCCTTCTCACATTGCTGGCCCACCTTTAGGTCATCTGATATGACTACACCCAGGTCCCTTTCCATTTTGTTATTGTCAGTATCTTACCACCCATTGTGTACTCTTCCCCTGGGTTTTTGTTTCCCAGGTGCATTACTTTGCACGTCTTTGCGTTGAATCTAAGTTGCCATACATTTGACCATTCCTCCAACCTTGCCAAGTCCCTTTTCATCCTTTCCACCCCACTTTGTGCATCAACCTTGTTGCAGATCTTTGTGTCATCTGCAAAGAGACATACTTTCCCTTCTAGTCCCTCTGCAATGTCACTTATAAAGACATTAAAAAGGACTGGTCCTGGCACTGAACCCTTCGGTACCCCACTAGTAACCCCCCCTTTCTTCACTGTGGACTCCATTTACAATTACCTACTGTGTTCTGTTTTCTAGCCAGTGTTTCCCCCGGGCTACCACCCTGGGACACACTCCAAGGCAGGCTAATGTGTTTATTAATCTTTTGTGTGGGAAAATGCAGGGTTTTATTTAACTCTAAAAATTGACTAGCGTTTTGCTCATTAAAAGTGCTAAAACATTGTAAAAATGCATAGCACTTGCCTCATTTTGTTTAACAAACATAACACTTCTAGAAAACCTATATAAATACTTTCTGTACGGTTAGTATTGTCCTAGGAAAAAACTGCTAATCAATTATTTAAAACCCTGCAAATGCCTTGCTAAAGTCTAGGTAGGCCATGTCCACAGCCCCTCCCTGATCTACTACTTTGGTCACCCAGTCAAAGAAATCTATCAGATTTGTCTGACATAACCTTCCTGCTGTGAATCCATGCTGCCTTGGGTCCTCTGCCCCACTGGCCTCTAGGTACTCAATATTCTTTCCTTCAGAAGTGATTCCATCATTTTCCCTACCACTGAGGTCAGACTGACAGGTCTGTGGTTTTCTGCCTCTATCTTGTTCCCACATGTGTGAAGGAGAATCTCATCCGCCCTCCTCCAGTGCTTAGGTACCACACCATCCTCTCATGATTTATTAAAAAGGGTAGTCAGTGGTGTTACTAGTTCTTCCCTTAGTTCTTTTAGAATTCTGGGGTGAATCCCATCAGGCCCCATTGCTTTATCCACCTTCAGTTTTAAGAGTTCTTTCGTAACCCTTCCTCTGTGAAAGGATTACTATCAACCTCCCTATCCATAGTACTTCTATTGACTGGATTCGGTATCTCTCCCTGCTTTTCCATTGTGAATACTGAGTGGAAGTATTTGTTCAGTATCTCTGCTTTTTCACTGTCTGTCTCTGCCCAACCACCTTCCTCTTTATTTGGCCTCAGTATCCCTGCCTTAGTCTTTCTATGTTCCCTAATGTACCTATACAAGGTTTTATCCCTCTTCTTAACCGAGTTGGCTATCTTTTCCTCAGTTTGGGCCTTTGCTATTCTGATTGCCTTCCCCGCTTTCTTCTGCTTTAACTAGTACAGTTCTCTGTCCTGCTCCTTCTGTGTTTCTTTATATTTCCTGAATGCTATCTTTTTCTCCTTAACCATCCCCACCACTTCCTTTGAGAACCATAGTGTTTTTTTCTTTCATTTTGATTTGTTTATTTGCTTCACACAAAGGCTTGTTGCCTCTATGATGGCGGTTTTGATGTTTCCCCATTGTTGTTCCACCCCACCTACTTGCCTGTTTGCTAGTGCTTTTCTGAGGCACTCTCTCATTTTGACAACATCAGCCCTCCTGAAGTCCAGCACCTCCACTTTTGTATGGCTTAACTCTACAGCTAAGTTTATCATGTACCACAGTGTTTGGTGGTCGTTTGTTCCCAGATGGCTACCCACCTCAGGATCAGAGATCCTCTCTCCATCCCCATTTGAAAGTACCAGGTCTATAATTGCTCCCCCCAAGTGGGTTCCAAAACTAGCTGTCTGAGGCATGCCCCCTGTTGGGCATCGAGAATAACCCTGCTCTTAGATGTGGCTGCAGCAAAGGTGCTCCAGTTAACATGTGGCATATTCAGGTCCCCCATCAGCAATATCTCCCTTTTCTCTGCCATCCTAAGGATGCCTTCTATCATTTCCTTGTCCATTTCCTCCCCTTGAGATGGGGGTCTCTGCCATCCTAAGGATGCCTTCTATAATTTCCTTGACCATTTCCTCCCCTTGAGATGGGGGTCTGTATACAACCCCTGTGCAGATTGTGGTGCCATTTCCAGTCTCCAGGGTGACCCACAGTGCCTCCTCTCCTCCCTCTTTACCCTTTAGTTCTATTGCTTTACTCCCTTCTCTTACATAGAAAGCTACTCCTCCTCCTCTTCTTCCCTCCCTGTCCCTCCTGTAGATTGTGTACCCTGGTATGTTGACATCCCAGTCATGGTTCCCTGTGTACCATGTTTCTGTGACTGCCACAATATCCAGGGAACCCTCTTCCATCAAGGCCACCATTTTGGGGAGCTTTTTATGTAGATTATGGGCATTGGTACTCATTACCCTCCATTTTTTTATGACTTTATTTCTTGTTACCCCATCTCTGTTCTTACTGCCTTTGTCTTTTGCTCCATTTACCCCTGCCCTTCTCCCTATCAACTTCTCTGTCTTGGTGTTTACCTCGCTAACTAACCTGATTTATTTTTTTGGGGGGGTGCTAGGATTTCCCTTCTCCTTTTCAGTGCCCCCAACTTGGCTAATTTAAATGCTTGCCAATAAAGCATTTAAACCTATCACCTAGGATCTTGGTTCTCCTCCTGGAGAGATGCAGGCCATTGTGCCTGTATAGGCCTGCATCCCTCTAGATGGAGTCCCAGTCCCATATGAAGCCAAATCCCTGAGCTCTGCACCAGTTTTTCAACCAGTCATTGAATCCCATGGTGCGGAGTACCCTAGTCTCATCCATGCCATTGACAGGTAGCACTTCCAAGAAAGTTACCATGTGTGCTACTTGTCTAAGGCCCCTCCTCAACTCCACAAACTCCTGTTGTACTGCTTTGATCCCATTCTCAGACAGATCATTTGTCCCTAGGTAGATAATGACATCCATCTCACCCTCCCTTTCAGCTACTCCCACGATCCTGAAGATTCATTTCCTGTGCCTCCAAGCCATGGCACTGGGCAGGCACCTTACCTCCCTTTCCCCTCCCTCCCCCAGTTCTACCTCCTAATTGAGTCCCCCACCAGGAGTTGTTTTCTTCCCCTGTAGGGTCCTGTGCCACCCTCCTGTGGGTTTCCAGTGTGGAGGTTCCCAGCATCCTCCTTGGTCTCCACTGCAGGTGCCTCCATAGAGGAACCATGCTCTGCCAGAGTGGCAAATGAATTGTGGAGAGGCACAGCTGGAGGGATGTACCTCTGTTCCACCACCCTCACCCTCCATGAGCCCACTGTGGTCCAACCACTCCTCTTTCTTGGCAACCTCTGAGGAAGTGGCAGTGGCCTGGGTGGTCCCTGGGTAGGGGAGCAGGTTTCCTGAATTCTTGCCAGGTCAGCATGGAGACGAACAACCTCCTCCCTCAGACCAGAGAGGTGCCTGCAAATAGGGCAGCAACGCAGTCTCCAGAATGTCTCCCTGAAGACTGCTGCTCCACAGCCAGTGCATTGCACCACTCCCCAAATGTCTGTCTCTTCCTGTTACAGATGCTTTTTTTGGGTTCTTGTTAATGTTTGCAAGCTTGTGAGTGTCTCTACCCCCATTCAGTGTGCTGTGCCTTTAAGGATATAAACAAGTGTATGTTGTTAGCAGTTATGGGGAAGTGATCCAGCACCTACTATAAAGGAAGTTATGGGCTTGGGGCAGGTGGGGTGAGGGGCAGGGTGGGTGGGAGTAAACCTATGCCCTCCAGAAACAATCAACTACAACTCTGACTCTCCACCCCTGGGAGTGCCTTCCTTCCTTTCAGACACCTGTTTCACAGAGGTTAAGTAACAGGTCTAGTCACAAATGCCTGCAAATATCTCCCAGCTACAGTTCCTCTCTGGCAAATTAAAGTTAAACTAAGAAAAGTCAAGCCCAAAAACATAATCAATACTAGTTACTTACACAGGTCCAAAAAGTAATAATTCAATTCAGTGTAGTCTAGAAAATAACCTCCTTGATTTTAAGGAAGCTCTGGCTGCTTGCTCTCTCTCTCTCTCTCTCTCTCTCTCTCTCTCTGTCTCGATGGAAGTAGACAGTATGTTAACAAAACATGTATGCAGAGCTTTTCTACAGTATTTACTTCTTTGGGTTTGTCGGGCTAACAGGGTCAAGTATACATTTACTTTAATGCTAACTACACAGAACTGAAACTAACAGTGGCACATAATGAGGAAAGAAAAAATAGCTGCTGTAAACTTTTTGGAAGTTCTACTGAGAATGCCACTAATTGTGAGTCTTTAAGCCACTTGACTGTGTTGTGAGGCTTTTTTTGTTGGCTCTAGTTATTTACAGTGCAGCATTTTTCCATTTTGCACTATAAATAACCAATCAGATTACTGTATAACTTACAGCTATTTTATAAGAATTAGTATATAACATTTTTTAATGTACTTCAGGCAGTCGCACATAGTTTGTACTATATGTTCAGTGTAGCAAAAAATGGCTCATATTCTAAATGTGCAAATATTTAACAACAGGTATTTGTTTTTGTATCGGCAGATGAAACTGTGCTAGCTTACTATTACATTGACCACGCTGAACCCTGCAGGATACATTTTATAGGTACCTAAAAGGGAAACATTGTGTAAAGAAGAAAAGGAGGGGTTTGTAGATGGCCATCCTGACATAATAGGGACAGGACAGTATAGTACAGAATAGTTAGAATGCTGTTGCAACAGGCCTTAGAAAAAGTAATTAGAATAGAGTCCCTTTAATACTTAGGGAGGGCAACCAGCTGTACCTAGAGATGTGTGAAACTAATTTTATTCCATAAAATATTTTGCAGAATTTGGCCATTTCATGAACTTTTTTGCTGATACAAAATGCAGAATTTTGCCTGTGAAGTGTAAAATGTCCCCCAGCAGAGCATGAGATTTCACTCGCCATTTTGGGTGAAATTTCACAACAGCATCCCGAAAAATAGTTTGTGGAATGGTCAAATTCTGCAAAATATTTTGCACAATGAAATTGCCTATTTCATAGGGATTTCACCCCTGAAATTGAATTTCACAACATCTCTATCTCTACCACATAGGGGTCAATTCTGAGACCTGTCCTATTTAATATGATCATCAGTGATATGGGGGAGGGAATCTGGGGATGTTGTCTCTCTGCTGATGACTCTGAACTCTGGGATAGGGTAGATCATCAGTGATATAGGGGGAGGAACCTGGACATGTTGGCTCTCTGCTGATGACACTGAACTCTGGGACAGGGTAGATCATCAGTGATATAGGGGAGGGAACCTGGACATGTTGTCTCTCTGCTGATGACACTGAACTCTGGGATAGGGTAGATCATCAGTGATATAGGGGAGAGGGAACCTGGACATGCTGTCTCTCTGCTGATGACACTGAACTCTGGGATAGGGTAGATCATGAGGAAGGGGCATAGGAGCTCCAGATGACCTAGAGGTGCAAGAGAGATGGTCAAAGGTCTGGCAGTTGAGATTCATTGTTAAGACGTGCACGATAATATACTTAAGGAGATGGAAGCCACACATTAAGTAATGTGCGAGAGGAGTTCACCTGGACCATTCAACAGAAGGGAGGGATCTAGGTGTCTTCATCAGTGATTCCTTCAAGCAAGTTAGTCACTGTAACAATACATACAACTAGGTGTCAAGGATGTTAGGGTTGTATAGGGAGGGGTTCTGATAATGGAAGACGTAAGGGAATACTGCTCCTACACAGATCCTTGGTGAGGCCTCATCTGGAATACTGTGCTCAGTTCCAGAGTCTTCACCTGAGGAAGTATGTAGACAGTCTGAAGATGGTGCATAGGAGAGTCACCAACATGTTCCAGGGCCAGCAAGGCAGATACTGTTAGGAATAGCTGGTAGCCCTACATATATACTCAGTGGAGGCCAGGCATAAGAGGGGGAAATGATAGCAACAGATACATTTCTGAAGGGTATGCAGGGGTGAATAGTAAGGCCCTGTCTGTAAAGAATAGAGAACCAGTCTCTAGGGGCATGATTGGAGGATGGTGGGGGCAAGTTTAAGAGACATGAGGGACTTTTACTTCATGGAAAGGGTGGTAAAACCATGGTTGAAGTAATGGGGAGCTACCCTAAATGTGTTTAAACATGGCTGGAAAAGGGTATAGGGTTCATAATCCCTATTGGGACAACACTAGATTGAGGGTTGAGGGAGCAGGGGATGAGGGAGACAGCCCACCAGTGCAGTAGGTTGGTAGGGTGAGGTGGAGCAGTATGGGCAGACTTGACAGCCCCTCGGTCTCCTGCCATCAAATTCTGTGTTTCTATGCTGTGGCTAAACATCCATAAATTTAGTTACTAGCAGCAATAGGGACAATGCTGTTTTTCATGGAAGAGTGTTTTGTGACATTTATCTAATCTGATTGAAAATAACACTTGTGTTTATTTTGTTTTGATGTACAGGCTACAACATCCCAATAAAGCACTTGTTGTTGCTGTTTTGGAGGGATGACAAACTCCCATTTGGTGATATGAAGATGGAAGAGAGTGCACAGCAGAAGTATCATCTTGAAGTCACTCCCACAAGTAAGTGTAGTAGATTACTAGATAATATGCTTAGTTGAAAACACAGAAACATAGAATTTGTCAGTGGAAGAGGATTGATTCGCCCACCCATTCTGCCCAGATGTATGCTGTATTGGAATTTTTCCAGATATGGTTGAGAGGGAATGGAAGAAAATAAAGGCTAGAACTAGAAGAGCAAGGAATTTGTTATTATGAGTAGGCAGTGATGATGTCAGAAAACCTGGAAGCAACAAAACCAATGAGTATCTTAAAAAGAAACCTTTCTGTGCTGTAGATATGGGATTGGATTAGGAACAGGTGG
This sequence comes from Neoceratodus forsteri, assembly GCA_016271365.2. NCBI lineage: Eukaryota > Metazoa > Chordata > Ceratodontiformes > Ceratodontidae > Neoceratodus > Neoceratodus forsteri. Next base: position 405,913,793 of record CM057457.1, read on the forward strand.
ACCTGACCGAGTATTGGAGTCATGCAGTCATAGTTCCAGCAGTGGGTGAGCAGGAAAATATCTACTTTATAAAACATTTTGTAATTCTGATATCAGGGACTTGGGAAGTGCACAGAGGAGGAAATTACTGTAGTCAAGAAGGGAGATATGAAAAAGAGTTTCGGCAGAAGAGGGGTCTAGCAAGGGACAATACAAGCAGGTTTACAAAGATGACAATTCCACAATTAGGGTCTTGCAAAGATGATAGTACCTTGAGTAGGGTCTACAGTGGCAGTGTAGAAAAGGAAAATAGGGCAGATTAGGAGGGCCAAGAGGTCCTTATCTGCCATCAGCTTCTATGTTTCTGTTAGACTCATCTGACAAGACCTTCCCCTGGTAAACTCATGCTGCCTTTTTTTCCTGGAATACATCTGCCTCCAGAAACTCTGTTGATCTTTCTTTGTAATGGCCTCCAGCATCTTGAAAACATTGCACATCAGGCTTACTGGTCTATAGTTGTCTGGCTTATGCCTTTTCCCACTCCTATGCAGGAGCACCATATTTGTTGATCTCTAATCCTGTGGCACCACTTATAATTCCAGTGATCTGTTGTATAGACTGTTCAAGGGTGCTGCCAGCTCTTGCCCCACTTCTTTTAGCAATGTAGGCTACAGCCCATCTGCGCCCGTTGATTTTTCCCATTACTTAGAGCTTGGAGACCCTGCAGTATCCCTTCCTCAGTTGCTAGCTCCCCTCCCTCCGTCTCAAAGATGACATTCTGATTGTGGACTTTTGTATTGTAAATGCAGAGCAGACATACTAATTATACAGTGGGCTTTAAAAAGAAGACACCAAATTGGTTAGCTACCACCTTTGCAGCATTGTAAAATTTAGCATTACCAACACAAAAAGTGCCAGTCAGCCTCCTCTCTGTAATCCGTCTGCCCAACAGCCACGAACATTGACAATCACTGTGCTGAACCACCAGTAAACCATGGTCTCATTAAAAAACAAGGGGCAGAAACCCACCATGCTGACTCGCTGCTAAACTGATACGAAAGCCTACAGCAGCTGTTATAATTTATATTGAGAAATGAACAGCAACTTCATTAAAGAGACCAGAAATCCACACTGAAAAACTCAGAAATACTTTACTTGCACACACCTTGCCTGTCTGTATTTCTTTTCTCTGCTGGCTTGGTTCCATTCCCATGTTCAGCGCAAGCTAATCGGCTGCTGAATAAAATGCGTTGACCGTTACTAAAGTCTTCTGAACAGCACAAAGTGAACTCTGTTTCAAAACGAGCACTGTATTGTGCAATTTACTGTTTGAAAATGCAAGTTGATAATTGGGGAATCTGCTGACAACATCCGCACTACTGCGCAAGCCTATGGCCGTGTGACAAACCACACCAGGCATGGGGTAAACCCAGCATCACCCTCACCCTCACCCTCACCCTGTTGTGGTTTATTGCTTAAATAAACTGTTGCTACAATTGGCCTTTCCACCCCTTCATTCCAACTATCTCCTCCTTGGACTTACATTTTTTCCCTTATGTAGTGGAAAAGCACCACATCCCCATATTTCTTGTTTCAGACCCCATAGCAAGGCATGCCCAGACTGCACACATGGTGCTGCTATCACCTTTGGTAAACTAGTGCAGTCTGGTAAATTGTAGTTCAGGGGGGACTGCTGGAGATACTCCAGTTGAACAAGCCACAAGGTTTCAGCTATTGGGCTTGGTCAGGTAGCCACCAATTTCTGTGCCACATGGGGAGTCAATAACCCATCCAAGATTAGTAGAATAACACAGCTTTATTTTTATTTTATTTGTATAAAGTCTAGGAATTACAACCCTTTGAGTCGGGAACTCATTTACAAAGGCTCCGCGTCATACATTGAGTGAGGACATATACAGAGTAATATACAGTACAGTAACAAATACAGAGACAGCAATAATGGGATAATACATGTACAGAGCATCAGCAAAGGTGCATAATTCCGTGGCATAATTATATACAGAGTTTGTTTAGCAACAAGAGAAGCCTAAGCCCTATAGAGGAGTTTATGAGCAATCACAGTGACTGTTTAATATAACATGGATGCGCAGCACTGGTTTAAATGGCCCTAGCCTTGGGATTGAGAGGGCATTATCAGGGAGGGAGTTCATCCAGTGTGGTGCCCTGTAGCAAAAGGACCTCTGGCTGGCAGTGGTCCTTGCAAAAGGGAGCGAAAGGTAGTAGCATTACAGTGTCTTGTGGACCTCGTCGACAAGCGTGTTTGTAGGAGTGATAGACAGCTGGGGGGGCTGACCCTAGTTGTATCTTTTTGGCCAATAGGCAGGTCTGATAGAGAAGTCACCCCCTGGAAATTTAGCCATGATGATCGTTGGTAGAGGTCACAGATATGTGTGAGGTGATCACAGCCTGTGGCCAGCTAGCATGCTTTGTTAAGAGAGTGTTTTATGCTGGACAGGGCAGTGTCAGAGGGGGCGCCATATATGATTATGCCATAGCCTACGAGGGAAAGGATGGAGCTAGAGATGGCTAAGCGGAGGGCATCAGGAGGGAGATAGGGCCTATATTTGTACAGGAGGCCGATTCTAATGTTTATAGCAAGAGCAAGTCAATGCTATATGCTCATGGAAAGTAAGGGCTGAGTCTAGTGTGATCCCTAGATATTTAAAATTAGAAACTGTGATCAACATAGCACCCTGTTAATTTAGTATGAATAATTTGGTCATGCTGTATATATGTTGGGGGTAGGCAAATAGCATAGCCTTAGTTTTTTTGTAGTTGAGGATAAGTTTGTGGGCAGTGAACCATGATTCTATTTCTGTGAAGGAGCCCTGCAGGGATTTTTGGAGCAGGGTAGGGTCTGGATGCCGGCTGAAAATCATAGCATCATCTGTGTAGAGGAGTAGGCGCTCACTGGAGGCCAGAGGAAAGGAGTTTAAGTATAGGGAGAAAAGAAGAGGGCCAAGGATGGACCCTTGTGGGGCACCCAGTTGGACAGGGAGGCTAGAAAAAAAGGGTGCTATTTATTTTTACTTGCTGGGTATGGCCATAAATATAGTTGGAGAACCAGCCTGCAATTTCTTGGGAAACACCAACAGAGAGGAGGGAGTTAATCAGCATACTGTGGTTGACGGTATCAAAGACCTTGGAAAGATCAGTGTAGACAGATCTGGCCAGGGCTCCCTGGTCAAGGGCTTCATGGATATAGGAGGTAAACTCGAGCAGGGCAATAGTAGTATTGTGCCCTTTTCTGAAGCCATGCTCAGGACCCCGTGTTTACTGCGGCAAAGTGCACCTACATTCTGTGGCAGGACCTGATACTTTCTGATGCAGAAAACTGCTGATTCTGAGGCCATTCTGAGGCAGATCAATTGTGCCTAAATAGCATACCTTCAAAGGGATTAAGTTGGTCTTAGTTAACCCTTTGACTACCTTTGTGCAACCACTCTGCTACACTGAAAGTGGAACAGCAGGCCGTTTAACAGTATGTAGTCTTCTTATAACAGATATGAAACAGCAATAACCCAAACCTGGTAAAGCCATGGGCATCAGTGTTCTCTTTTAATGAATTTTCCCTCCCACCCCGAATTTGAAGGCTCATCTGTTCTTCTTCTGGAAACTGATGGCCTTTGCTGTTTTTCTAGGTTATAATCAGAGGAGGACATACACACTTAACTAAAAACAGAAGGCAAAACTAAACAGAAGGCAAAACCTGCTTGGATTTCTTCTGGTTTATATTTACAGTTAGCAGAGATAAAGAGAGATTCCAACTTGAAAGCCATTTTTTTCTGATTTTGATCAGTGTTCTTTTAGATTTTTTTTTTTTTTAACTAGGAATACCCCAACTGCCTTGCAACAAACAGTGTACAAATCTGTGTGTTGGGGATGGGTGGGATTTGTCTTCCTATAACAGTGAAGAAGGGTGTAGCTTGCAGAGTATAGGATTTCTTGACTCTTGATTTTTCTTTTGGGGGACATACTAAAAAAATGAAAGCAAGTCTTTCTTATTAAGCTATAGTAACCTTGGTTAGCATGTTCTCTTCTCGCAACTCAGGGGCTGTGGTGTTCTTCAGGCAGTGACTCTCATTTCACTTATGTATAACAGCAATCAAACTCTCCATTCCAATTTTTTTTCCATACCTGCTTGCTCCAGTTCTAGTATACCCTGGTTCCCAACTCTGCTGCAGCTGGGCAGCTTGACCCTCCTTAAGAATTGAGCTTGATGCCACCACTTAGGCTGCTGGCTCAAATCTGCCAATAAATTACTCTCACACTTGCAGGTACAGAACTGCGGCCCACTAATCAAAACTGTGATTTAGTTTTTGTTGACCGGGTAAGTGCACTATACAAATCCTGCCTATTTTCAGGTTTGACCCGGGAGAGGGGGATACAGATGAATGCCAACTGACCTTGAACCAGATTAAGCTGTTGGTGGAATTTTTAGTGAATGAGGGAAATTTGGCCAGGATACCGGGGAAATTCCCCTACTCTTTTCGATAAGTCCAGGCAGATGGGACCTCGGTTTAACGTCTCATCCAAAAGACGGGATTAATGTCCACCAGTGGGGATGGAGTCTTTTGCTCAGTCTGCTGCCAGCCCTATGTTTCTGCAGTCAGCTCCTCCTCCTCCGTTACCTGTCACCACACAGAGATTGAGTCCACCTCCACGGGCACCACTGCATTTTCTTACTTCTTGACTACAGCTTGCCTTTCAGTTCTTCCTTCCAAATTCATCTTCCAAGGATTCAGCATGCACCATGAGCAGCCTCACAATGAAAAATGATCATGGCTGAGCTACCCACACCTACACAGCAGCAAATCATAACTGCCATGGACCTAATCAAGCTCTGCTACTCTTGTGTCCATCCCCACCCCAACAATACTGGCTGGATGGAGTTATGTAACGAGAGCCAGCACAAGTCAAGATGCCATGTGGCCACTAGCTTTTTGGCTTTGTAGTGGAAGGCATCAGTTTGCTGCCCCTCCTAATGAGCATGTATGCCATGGCATTCTTAACATATCAATAGCTATGCCTGTGCCTTGTGTGATCGCATAGCATAACTAGCATTTCTGTGACTGTGTGGCTGGTTTTCTTGATTTCTGCAGCAAGCACTGATTTCTGTGGTCAGCCCTGATTTCTATGGCCACTGCTGCAACTGCAGAATTGCAGAAAACACGGGGCCCTGGCCATGCTGCTGGCGGCACAGTAGATGGTATTGTTCAAATAGTAAGTTGATCAGCAGCTATTTTTTCCAGTGTTTTGGAGAGGGGAGGAAATATAGAAATGGGCCTATAGTTACTACTAGAGGTAGGGTCACCATTTTTGTGAACAGGAGTAATGACTGCTTTTTTCCATAGAGTAGAGAACTGCCCAAGGCATAGGGACATGTTTAATATTTTTGTTAGAGGGTAAGGATTGCGTCAAGGGTTAAGAAGAGCAGCTTTGCATCGAGTGAGTCTCCACTATGTCTTGTCTTTCCTAGGAACTTGGCGAGATATGTGCGAGTGACACTAGGGGAGATTGTTTTGAAGTAAAAATGTGGAGCACTGGGGGGCAGCGGAAAATGTCCAGTAGATCTAGTAAATAAGTCAGGAGGGAGGACAGAGCTGAGGTCTGAGAAAGACTCATTTAAGGCATTTTCTATCTTGCCGGGGTCTTGGGTGGAGATACCATCGACGATAATCATGGATGGAGGAGGAGAGGGGGACTTGCCACTAAGCTCCTTCATATTGTCCCAGAACCTCTTCCCATTGCCCCAGGTGGCAGTAAGGTTGGACTGATAGAAAGCTGCCTTAGCCTTGCGGATTGCCCAGGTGCATGAGTTTCGGGCAGCACGATACAATTGACGATCAGAAGAGTGACCAGACTCAAGGGCACGGTACCAGAGGTTATTTCGGGTCTTCATTTGATCAAGCAAGGACCAATTTGCCCAAGGGGAGGATTTAGTTTTTTCTAGTTGCTTAACAAAGGGGGCAAGGATGTCACAGGCGGCTTGGTAGGAGCTAATGAAGAAGGACAGGGCCACATCCACCGACGTTTGGTGGTCAAGTGGGGACCAGTCAAGGTTGAGAAGATGATTTCGGAGATGTGCCAGGGACCCCTTCTTTAGTTGGTGATGCAGGGAGATATTTGGGGGTTGGGGCTTCCAGCTATTTGACCAACGGCAGTTAACGGGTATGAATGCTGAGTGAGTCTGGGAGGACCTGGACATCCTGATGGTGCTCAGGGTGGTTTGTGAGGATGAGATCAATAATGGAACTAGTGCCCCTGTGGTGGTCTAATCTAGTGGGGCTAAGGACCATTTGAAAGAGATTTTGGGCTGTGGCTGCATCCCTGATGGGGATGTATGGGGGCAAGCCAGTTTGTGTTGAAATCTCCTAGTGCAATGATCTACGACTTTTTTTTGGAAATTGTGCAATGAGATTCAGAAAGGATGAAAAAGACTCCTTTTGGTTGTGAGGCGGTATGTAGACTGACATTAGGTAGAGAGATTTACCTGATTTGCCAACTGCTACCCTTTATTAAGATTTGGCTATGTGCAAGAAGTTGGGTTAGTGCAAATGTCAACTTTAAACACAACCCACATAGGGGTTCTGCTAGGCAGGCCAGATCTGTCCCTTCCTATCTGGTACAGGATGTGAAACAGCTCTGAATGGGACCTCCCTTAACTCAGTCCCTGGGTATTGCAGGTGTAGAATCACTGCAACCTGTAGATTTTGCTGCAGGTTGTGGACATTGAGACCTCCCTTAACTAAGTCACTGTGTATTGCAGGTGTAGAATCACCACAACCTGTAGAGTTTGCTGCAGGTTGTAGACATTGGGACCGCCCTTAACTCAGTCCCTGGGTACTGTGGGTGCAGAATAACCACAATCTGTAGATTTTGCTGCAGGTTGTAGACATTGGGAGCTCCCTTAACTCAGTCCCTGGGTACTGTGGGTATAGAATAACCGCAATCTGTAGATTTTGCTGCAGGTTGTAGACATTGGGAGTTCCCTTAACTCAGCCCCTGGGCAGTGCATGTGTAGAATCACCACAACCTGTAGATTTTGCTGCAGGCTGTAGACATTGGGACCTCCCTTAACTCAGTCCCTGGGTATTGCAGCTGTAGAATCACCACAACCTGTAGATTTTGCTGCGGGCTGTAGACATTGGGACCTCCCTTAACTCAGTCCCTGGGTACTGCAGGTGTAGAATCACTGCAACCTGTAGATTTTGCTGCGTGCTGTAGACATTTGGACCTCCCTTAACACAGTCCCTGGGTACTGCAGGTGTAGAATCACTGCAACCTGTACATTTTTGCTGCAGGCTATAGACATTGATGCACTTTAAACAGAGCAGTGTGCTCAGTTCCCCAATCTATTCAGGCCAAGCAATTTCTGAAATGACAGAAAACTCCTAAATACAGGGTATTTACATGGGTGGATAAGGTGCAAGACTCGGATGCTGTATACCCCTCTTTATTAAAGGAATTGGCAGTGGTCCTGGCAGAGCCATTAGCGGACTTGTTCAGTACTTTAGATCTCTGAGAACAGGTTGCATGCCCCAGGACTGGAGGATGGCTCACGTGGTGACCCTCCACAAAAGTGAGCCCATGCAGCTATAGATCAGTCAGTGTTATATCCACTGGGGAAAGCTAATGGAGACAATCCTTAAGGAGAGATTGGTAACCGTTCTAGAAGGTATTTTGTCTCCTGGATGAAAAACAGCATTGTCTTATCTGTGGCAGATCCTGCCAGACCACCTGGTTGACTATTATAACTGTGTCACTAGGGCACTTGACAAGGGCCATGTGGTGGATGTCCTGTATCTGGATTTCAGCAAGACATTCTATTTGGTGCCTCATGGGAGGCTGGTTAGCAAGTTGGGCACAAGGGAGTAAGGACAAAGATGGAGAATTTGATCAAGAACTGGCTGCAAGGGAGACAACTGAGTGTAGTGGTTTGGGGGGGCTCTCATCTCCAAGGGCAGTAACTAGTGGGGTACCACAGGGCTTGGTACTGGGCCTGGTGTTGTTCAGTATTTTCATTGCTGACATCTCGCATGATATTGAGAACAAGATTAGTGTCTTTGTGGATGACACAAAGATAGGTGCGGTGATGGTGGACACAGTATGATGGCAGCAGCTGCAGGGTGGTATGGCTAGACTTGAGTACAGGTCAAACATTTAACAGCTGGGGTTCAGTGCTAAGAAGTGCAAAGTCATGTACTTGGGAGCAAGGAATCCAAGGAGATGTTATCAGTTGGGAGTGGTACAGATAGCCACTACAGAAGAGGATACAAATCTTGGGGTGCTGATAACAGGGCAAACGAACCACTCAGCACAGTGCAGGAAAGCAGTAGCTAAAGCCAATAAGATGCTTGATTGTATTGCTAGAGGAATTGCCTCCAGGAGAGAGGAGGTGATCCTGCTACTGTACAGGTCATTGGTGAGACTGCACCTGGAGTACTGCATGCGGTACTGGTGCCCATACTTAAAGAAGGACGTTAAGTTACTGGAGAGGGTCCAGCATAGAGCAACATGGTTGATCCTGGGATTGGAGAACAGACTCTACAAGAAAGGCGGAGGGAGCTTAACATGTATTCCCTGTAGGAGAGGATGGATTGGGGATATGATTAGACCTTTAAATATATAAAGGGTATACACAAGACTGGTACAGAGGGGACTTTTAAATTTAGGGGAGGGAAGGACACAAGGGGACATGGTCTGAGACTGGAGGGTTGAAAGTTCAGAAGGGAAATGAGGAGGCACTTCTCTACAAAAAGGGTGGTAACTATGTGGAATGTGCTACCAGAAGAGGTGGTATCCTGCAAGTCAGTGGGCAGTTTTAAAAGTGGATGGGACTGTGACACTTGGCCAGCTGGTTATGATTGTTCTATCATATTTGTAATATAAAAATATAGTGTGTGATTGTCACAGTGCTTCCATGAGTGCCCCCCCAGGTTACAATGACAAGTAACCTGAAACCAGGAGGTAATTAAAAGACTAGAGAGACTTAATTTAGGGTCACCTGTTTTCCTATATTAATTAGAACTGACCCAACTACCAGGATGTAGGGCTCGTAAACTTTTATGACATCTTAGAGGAAAAACATGTCATACCACCATGGTGTGAAAAGTTGTAAAATCTTGACCTGCCTTGGGAACAGGAAACCACACAAGATCAAAGAAAAGGCTTGATTAAAGGCTATCATAATTTGGGAAAATTAGTTTTTGCTGAAGTCACAGTATTTAAAATACTTTCTGACAGGAAGATCATTGTATATTTTTTATATTCTAAAAGGAGGAGCTAGATGACATCATAGAAGGGGTGCGTGAGAAAGACACAGTTAAACCAGGACTTGTGCCTGATCTTTGATATATCTCTTTGGACTCCTACGAAACAAGATCTCTGATCTAAATTAAGCACTGTAAAGAGGTAATACATTAGATAGAAAAAGTCTAATTGTGTTGTGGTAGGAGTTTATGTTTGGTACTTTAACCTTGTAATTTTAAGTGATTGTATGCTTTTTGATACAGTGTTCTGTGTTTACATTTTACATATTTTTATCCATGTTAGTAAATATATTATTTTGAAAGACTGCCTGGGTGTGTCTTCAAAGTTCTTTTTGCATGTGACGTATAGAGGGTTAAGACTGACAAAAACTGTTCAAAGCTTGATGGTGTTACTAAACTGGGAAGCTGTAAGAATATACCTAAGGTCTTTTATAGAGTTTTTAAAGGGTTCATTTTGGATACCTGGTTAGTTACCCTTGGGTGAAAGATATCTTGCATCCCCCCTGGAGAGAAGACTATCAGAGCCTATACATTTGGGTATGCTAGCATGAGGTTAACAGTTTGAATCCCCTCAGAACTTGAGACTATAGGTGATTCAGACATACAAGCAGACAGGAGAGTTACCCTGTCTGTTACCTGTTCACAGTATTGCGCTCAGAGGTTGGCACTGTGGGAGCAGTGGATCTGACCTGCTGAGTGCGGTTGTGACAGGGACAAAGTGAGAAAGAGTCATTGTTTGGGAGTATAGGAGGAAGGGGCAACTGCAGTGTAATAATTGCTATTATACTATGGCAAGAAAGAATCTACTGTAGGACTGTGATTGGTCAGTAGGGTACTAGAGCCGTGCTGTTATCCTGGCATAACATCACAGATCTAGTCCCAGCACACCTAGTGACCAAATAAAATGAAAAAACAAAACACAAAATAAAATCACTACATAACTTTTCGTGCAATCCCTTTCACCATACTGCAGAAAACCACAACTCAATACACTCCTGCCTCCCTAGCACAGAAACACCCCAAACTCAGCCCACAACCATGACACGTGTTAAAAAAAAATCTCCAGAAATGTATTTTTCATTTTTTTAAATCATGTATGTGAAACCCATCTGGTTTCCACAAGTACTTCATGCACCCACTTCCTAATCCAGCCCGATCCTGCTAGAAAACCCACTAGCCTCACTCTGGACAACACTTTTACCACCAAAAGATATCAATAATCGTCACACATTCCCCCAAAACGGTGCAACTTTCTTTTTTTTTTATATAAAACAATGAAGTAATTGAAACTCCTTATCTTGAGGAGTAAAACAGTTTCACAAAAATGACAGTATGACCTATTCTATGCAATTTTATCAGGATGTAATATAAATTATGCATAATGTTGAATTGGAGCAGACATAGTCTATCTTGCTTAATGTGTTTGTAATCTATACTCCACACCTTTTTCCAGAATTCTGCCTCTGCTGGGAGTGAAAGCTCCTGAACCCAATGGTAGCAAATCCCTGTTGGAAGGTGCAGGTCAGAAGCCTGGAGCTGCTTATATATCCTAGATACTGCATGGGGCTGGCCTGCCTCTTGGAAGGCCCCTGAAAGTCCTGCCAAGGGTTACTAACTCCAGGGCTTCTTGCCCAAATATTTAAAAGTGTCCTTGGAGTTGAGCTGAAAATAGTGCTGGAGAATCTGAAAGGGAGCTAGCTCATTTTCTTGAAGGAAATCAGCTAGAGTACACTTTCTTAGCTTAGGCCAGAATGAGGGAGAGATAGGATGATGACCAATCTGGAAATGAAAGTTGTTGAAGAGGGGCTGGGCAGGACAGCAGTGCCAGTTCTTGGAAAGATGCCTTTGTATTTGCTGTAAGGCCTTCAGAGACCAACCAATTGGGGAGGTCTTGGGAGGTGAGAGGGGTTCATATAGGCCAATGCCAAAAGTGAGCTGGCAAATCTGTGTGCCAAATCACCTTCTATGTCTAACCAGATGGGAAGGTAGGTGTCCCCGCTCGAGGGGTGTCCTTCTTAAACCAGAGTGCAATCCTGCTTATGTGTTGTGTGCCGTAATAAGTAAAGAAGGAGGGAAGAGTGAGCCCTCACTGTAACTTCAGAGCTGTTAACTTGAAATAGGCTCTCCTCACCATTTTGCTTTTCCATAAGAAGGCGTTGAACATTTTCTGTAGCCTCATAAACCAAGATTTGGGTAGAAAAAGGCCAAGCATGCCAAGCAGATATAACAACCTTGGTAGGACATTCATTTTAAGAATGTTTATACTGCCCCAAAGTGACAAGGGGAGGGCTCCCCATCGGTCCTGATCCAACTCCCTTCACAAAAGAAAGGGTCCTACAAGGGTGGATAAGGCAATGGGACCTGATGGCATACATCCCAGGGTACTTAAGGAGCTAAGGGTGGAACTAGCAGAGCCAATAGCAGAACTGTTTAGTGAGTCTCTGAGCACAGGAGAGGTCCCAGAAGACTGGAGAAGGGCTCATGTGATCCCGCTCCACAAGAGTGGTAGCAGGGAGGAGGCATGGAACTACAGGCCAGTCAGTCTTACCTCAGTAGTGGGCAAGATTATGGAGGCACTCATTAAGGAAAGGATAGTGCAACACCTGGAATCCATAGGGCAAAGGATCCAAAACAGCATGGGTTTACAAAGGAAGGTCCTGTCAAACTAATCTCATAGATTTCTTTGACTGGGCAACAGAGTGGTGGACCATGGGGAGCAGTTGATGTGGCTACCTTGACTTCAGCAAAGCTTTTGACACTGTTCCACATAGAAGATTGATAAATAAGCTGGATAGGCTCAGGGTGGGTCAAGTTGGTCAATTGGGTGGCAAACTGGTTGACTGGCAGAAAACAGAGAGTGGTGGTAAATGGTATACAGTCAGAAGAGATGCAAGTCACAAGTGGGTACCTCAGGGATCAGTCCTGGGCCAGTCCTCTTCAACATCTTCATTAGTGACCTTGCAGATGGACTGAGGGTAAGGTTTGTCTGTTTGCAGATGACACCAAGATCTGCAGCAGAGTAGATGATCCAGATGGGGTGGAGCAGAATGAGAGAGATCTGGATAAACTAGCAAAATGGCCAGAAGAGTGGCACTGGGATTTAATGTAAAGAAGTGCAAGATCATGCACATAGGAAGAGAAACCCTGAAACCACCTATAGACTGGGAGGGAGTTGCTAGTAGTCACAAAGGAAGAAAGAGACTTGGGCATCATCATCACTGATGACCTGAAATCATCCAAGCAGACCTCTAAAGCAGTAGGTAAGGCTAGGGGGTGTTAGGGTGTATTAGTAGGGTATCACAAGTTGTAAGAGGGAGGTATAACCTCTTTACATGACACTGGTTAGGCCCCATCTGAGTACTGCATGCAGTATTGGAGGCCACACCTTCACAAGGACATTAACCAAATTGAGGCAGTCCAGAGAAGGGCAACCAAAATGGTGCAGGGACTATATCAGAAGACATATGAGGACAGATTAACGGAGCTCAATATGTATACCCTTGAGCAAAGGAGGGAGAGAGGTGATATGATCGAGACATTCAAACACCTTAAGGGCATTAACAAGGTGAAAGAGTCTATAGCAGGACAAGAGGACACAGCATGAGATTAGAGGGGGGCCAATTAAGGGGGAATGTGAGGAAATTCTTTTTCACAGAAAGGGTGGTGAATGCATGGAATGGCCTACCTCAAGAAGTGGTGGCTATGAATACAGTGCAGGGCTTCAAACAGGCATGGGATAGGCATAAGGGAGCAATACAGATGAGTATGAATAGATAGGACACTGACAGAGCAAAGGCCGATGGCACATTTATAAGGTAGAAAAAGAAATGGGCAGACTGGATGGGCCTTGCAGTCCTTATCTGCCGTCAACTTCTATGTTTCTATGTTTCTATTGCAATATTTGCACCAGTTTAGTGAAGTTTTCTTTGATCAGAGAGGGAAATATTTCTAGTGACCTTAATCCCCAGATATGTTAGAGCCTTGGATTCCCAGGAAAGATCAAATAAACTACAGCTTGATCTCCAGACGTGGTGGTTGAGGGGAAAGACTTATGTCTTGGAAAGATTCAGTTTGTAAAATGAGACTGTAGAGAACCGATCCAACTCTTCCAAGAGAGTGGGTATAGAGACCTCTGGCTCCTCTGTGTGCAGGAGAAGGTCATTAGTATAAGCCGAGAGGACATATCTTTTCCCCTCTATCTGCATGTCCTTGAGGATGGGCGAAGCTACTATTTTGTGGATTAAGGGCTCCAGACAGAAGTTTAAAAGAACAGGAGAGAGTGGGCAGCCCTGATGGGTGCCCCTTTCTAGGGGAAAGTAGTCCGACAGACACCCATTGCACCACACCCGAGCTGTTGGGAGAGTATAGAGGACCCTGACCCATTTAACAGAATCATCTGATATTCTAAATTGTCGAAGAGAAGTGAACAAAAATTACCAGGACACATTAAAGGCTTTCTCTGCATCAAGAGAGACCAGGGCTACAGGGACCCAGGTCTCCCTTGACGCTGATAATAGGCTCGTGAGCTTTCTCATGTGATCCCTTGACACACACCCTGTCATGAATCCCACCTGCTCCTTACCAGTGACCTCACCCACTATCATGGCAAGACAATTGGCCATGATTTTGGTGAGAATCTTAACATCTGAATTCAAAAGACAGATCGGATGATAATTACTGGGACATATTGGGTCCTTATCTGGCTTCAGGAATGAGGGTGATCAAAGCTGCAAGGAAACCTGAGTCTTTTATTCCACGATGAAACCACAGGTTGAAGACTTTTGTCAAGAGAGGGGAAAGCTGTGGGAGACGAGCTTTATATAGGTTGTTTGGTAGGTCATCCGGCCCAAGAGCCCTGTCCTGAGGCAGCTGCTTAATAGCTTTCTCAACCTCAGAGAGAGATAGCGGAGCACCAAGGTGTCCTACTAAGTGAGGAGGCAAAACAGGGAGAGTTGCAGAGTGCAAATATTCCATGATCTCCTGATCAGTCATGGTGGGTGTATCATCTAAAGAATAAAGCTTTCGATAAAATTCCCCAAATACTGTGGCAATATCTTTGGGATGGGGGATCATGTTACCATTAGGGAAGGTTCTCAACTCCGGATGACTTTTGCTGTTTCAGCCTGTCTCAATCTAAGGGCTAAGAGTGTTCCATCTCTCTCTCTCTCTCCTGACTCTAAATACCTCAGCTTAGTGCGCTGAAGGACCAGTTCCGCTTTCTGTGCCATCAGGTCTGAAAACTGCGATTGAGGCGAAGGAGTTTGGCCCAGTCCACCGTGGGTGATGTTTGCTGCAGGGAGAATTCAAGCTGATGAATTTCTCCTAGTAAGAAATCTAGAATAAGTTTATTTTTCTGGGCCTGGGTGGCAGAAATATGGATGAAGTCTCCCCGTAGGGTGCATTTAAGGGCTACCCACACTGTGTCATCCCTCTTTACTGAGCCCATGTTGGTTTCAATGAAAGTGGGTATAAATTCTTGGATGTGGTTCAATGACTCAGGGCTCTGCAGCAATTGCATATTGAGGCACCAAAGGGAATCTCTTCAAACCCCAGGGCCTAATTCATAGGAGATACCTACCATGGAATGATCGGACAACACTCTGGGATAAATGGTGGCCCCTATGATACCCAAGGGGCAAAAGGAACTCACCAGCCAGTAATCTATATGGGAAAGAGTACCATGGGATGGGGAGTAATAGGTGTATTGCCTTTCCAAAGAGTTTAAGGTCCACCAGACATCGACCATGCCCGTGCGAGACAAAAGATCTTGCAAGGCCTACTGTGCTGGGGACAGTCCCATTCTCTTACTATCCAAGTGGTCCATATCTTTCTGGGGAGCCAAATTCCAATCCTCACCCAAAAAAGTCAATATGGGGGGGTCTGGGACTACCCGAGAAAGCAGCTGAGTGAAAAAGTGTGGGCAGTCTACATTTGGGCCCTATATAGAGTCTAGTAATATTGGGGAAGATTCCAGAGTACCCTGAACAGTAATGTAGTGTACTGACAGGTCCCACCACTCCTGTAGTTTTACAGAAGGAACTATCTTGGCAACCAGGATCACCGTGCCTCCACATTTAGAGGAGATTCCAGAGCCAAAAACTTGTCCCATCCAATGCCTTTTGAGGAGAGAGATGTCGTCCCTCCACAGTTGAGTTTGCTGTAGGTAGGCTATCCCAGCCCATAGATGGAAGCTATATCTTAGAACCATTAGGTGTTTCCATTTATTTTGGGCCCCTTTTATATTCCAGCATACATGAGTATAAAGCCCTCCCATTCACACTAGACAGTTATATAACTAAATGGGAAAGATATGGGCCCAAGTATAGTTTGTAAGTCTTTATCCCATGGAGTAGTAAACCAGAGTGTAGCAACAGAGTTGCACAGACCTGTCCACTCCCGACCACATATCTGGTATACAACATTTGTCATGAAAAAAGTACAAGAAAAAAACCACACGTATCCCTCAAAAACCCTCCTCCCCCTTGCCCTATCCCCAGAATCATAGCACACAACAATTTAACAAAAGATTAACTATTTAAAACTAATACTACCCCAGGTCTAGCAACCAAACTCCTAACAAGTATTGCTGCATGCAATTTAGCATTCACTGCTCAAGTAGAGAGACCAAAAAATTCCCCCTCTGTTCCCCACCATCCCACAGCAACTGAGGTGTGGTGCTGAGTGAGAGGGACAGAGGGAAAATTCACAGAGAAGGGTCACAATTAATGTTACAGGCCCAACCTATGCAATCCTGTGGGAAAATAAAAAAAGTTAAGGATCATTTAACTAGTAACCCCATCAGAACATCTACCTAAAGAATTCAGTAACCCTTTATGTTAAAAGAAAAGAAACCTCAATGAAGTTCAGAGACTGTAAACATAAAGAAAAGGAGAGTGCAGAAATGCCTGCTAAGGCTGCACTTCCATCAGCATTCAAGGCATCAATTTATGGAGCTGCATCTGCTGTGCAGGCCAGTTTGGAGGGTTTCAGGGGTTTAAAATCCTCCACTTGTAAGACGCGGCAGCGTCTTTAACGGTGGCTCTCTGTGGCAAAGTATGGAGTCTGAGGGAGTGTGGCAGGCTCCCCTGACCTTTGTTTACATCTTCAGCAGTGCTGAAAGTGGTGACGGTTAAGAGGCTCGCTGCGCTCTGCATCCACAATTAAGAAGCTTGTTGTTGCTGAAGAGGCGTGAGTGATACCATCTGCTCACATTGTCCTGCTTAGAGCTTCTGCTGACTGACTGAATGAATCTGTTGGCAGCCGTATGACTGCACTAAAGAGAAGCTTAGTACATTTAATTGAAGCTGCTAGTGCATTGCTGAGAGTGTGATATAAATGACTGTGTGCTCCTAAAATTTTAACTCCTACCTGCCTACTGCTGGTTCAAGTTGGATCGCTTTTTAAAGTGTTATAGATTTTATGTGAATAGAACTGTGATCAGCTTGTGTGACTGTTTACAAATGTGCAGTGACTACAAATTTCCAGTGCTGCAGCAGCTAGATTGGTGACTGTCCCGTGTTGCAAAGTGAATTATAACTTGCTTAATTGGCCTGTTTACTGCACTGCCTTACTATCTTTCACCTGTGTTGCCAAGCAACTGCCTGCTTTACCAATCCACTCCTCCCCAGATTGGTGGTGGCAGCCCAATTTGGCGTGTTTCAGGGGTTTAAAATCTTCCGCTTGTAAGACGAGGCAACGTCTTTAGCTGCGGCTCTCTGTGGCAGTGTATGGCAAAGTATGGAGTCTGAAGGAGTCTGAGGAAGCTGTGGGAGTGTGGGCCAGAATATATAGCTGGTAACAGTGCGGTCATATTTTTATTTGACAATGTTGTGCAATTTGTTAATAAAGTGGAATTTTGTAGCGTTAGTGTGCTTAGTGATATTAAATAACATTTCCTTGGAGTGTGTAGTTAGAGGGGATGGATGGAGACATGTAGAAAAAGACTATAGCATGTCAAATTTAATAGTGCAAAAGCATAGGGCTTTAGACCCTAAAGATCTGTTACTGCAACATGATATTGAATTGTGAAGTTGTAGTTGGTACTTTGTGACTTGTGTACCACATGTTTGTCGAGGGGGCCTTATTAATATTTGCATTTGTTAGAAGGGCTTAGTGTTGGTTCAATTACTGCTGATATTATCGGGAGATATTGAATTAAATTCCACCCCCCTTGAACAATGTATTTATTGTTAAGGAGTCTAAGTGGTGGATGGACCATGGGTTTATAATAATGCATTTAAATGTAAGAAGTTACCTATCAAATAAATCTGAGGTGGAGGTAATTATTTTGAATAACAACCCTGATGTTTTGGTTTTGTCTGAATCTTGGCTAAAGCAAACTATTCCTGATGGTATTTCTCTCAGTATAGGAGTATTCATTCTGATAGGAAATGGAATAAGAAAGGGGGAGGAGTTTTGGTATTGGTAAAAGACAATTTACAAGTATTGGTATTGGATAAGAACAGTTATCCTGATTTTCAGAATGAATGGTTATTGTTTATTTTGAGTGGCAAGAATATGTTACATTGGGATGCATTTATAATCCCCTACATGTGGGTTGGATGGGTTGTGGGACTTTTTGGATAATGCTTCAGATTACTTGGGATCTTCTGATTTTCTTTCCGTGGGAAATTTAAATTTTAAATTGGTCACAATTGGATAAATTGGGTTTGGAAACTTTTTTACAGTCTTATAATTTGTCTCGGGTGATTTCCAAATCTACTAGATTCAATCATTTAACAGGAAGTAGTTCTGTCTTAGAATGGATTGTTACAAAATGCATTGATGTTGTTTCTGCCTTTGGGGTACTTGCTGAATCCACTAGTGACTATCAGGCTACTTAGTGTATTTTGAATTTCAAGAAGGGAAAAACTCCTTTTAAGACCATTCTTTCGTATAATTTTAAGAATTATGACGCTCGAAATTTGGAGCACAGTCTTTCTTTAATGGATTTGTCTTTATTGGGTCCTATCCCTAATCCTGATTGTGCGGTAGATTATTTCTATAAACAGATATTACCTGTGCAGGAATTGTATTTTTCTTTGCCTAGGTTAAGAGTTCAGGGTCCATGAATAGGTGGTTTAATGGCAAAATTAAGGAGTTTATTAAAGCAAGACATTTGGCCTGACAAAATTATAAATTGGCTCCTACAAAGTTTCTACTGGATTGCTATTGCTATTGGAGAAATAGGGTTTGCAGTCTAGTGAGGGCAGCTAAAAATCTTTTCTACAAACAACAACTGAATGACAACTGGTCCCATCGTAAAACGTTTTGTTCTTCTGTGAAAAATTTGCTGGCCCCTTTTGTAGTCTCAATTATTAGTATTTCTTCACCAGATGGCTCCCTAACAGATCCTTTGACTTTAGCTGTGGAGTTTAACAGTACATTTTCTGATTTTTCTATTTACATTAGTAATTGTTCTAGTTATCTGTCATATCCTCATATTCCTAATGTTTATTGTGAAAGATATAAATTTTATTTCAAAGTGGTTACAACATCAGTAATGGAAAAACTAATTTCAAGTTTACCTAACAAGACTGTAGACTGTGGGGAAGGACTGGATAGTCATTTTCTTAAATTGATTGCATCTCATATAGCCTCTCCTTTATGCACTATTTTTTTTATCTGTGCATCATTTCTGGTCAATTTCCATCTAGTTGGAAATAAGCTAGGGTGGTCCCTGTTCCTAAAAAATGGTGCAGATTCCTTTAGCGACTTTATGTCAGTATCAATACTTAATCCTTTAAGCAAATTATTAGAGAAAGTTGTGGCAACTGAAATTACTGAATATTTAGAAAAATGTCATGGGTCCGATTCTAGAACGGTGGCACAAGTTGCCGACGAACGCAACCTGCACCAGCCACAACTGTGATGACCCTGCATCCTATTCTAGAAGGGGCAGGGTCTCCGCAGCAAAGTCCTGTGACTTGTGACATGTGGCAAGGTATGACACACAGAGGGTGTACCTGGCCAGCATATCACAACCTGCTGCTTGGTCACAAGTGCATCCCCCAACCGTGCCCCGACCCCCAGGTTGCCCGCCGCTATGTGGTACTACACAACTGTACAGTACTACTGGTGAAATTGATCCCATGTCCCTGGTAGTCTAGTGCCCCCGAACTGTACATTTGTAAAAGTAAACATAACCCCATTTCCCTGGTAGTCTAGTGCCCCCCCGAACTGTACATTTGTAAAAGCAAACATTACCCCATTTCCTGGTAGTCTAGTGCCCCAGAACTGTACATTTGTAAAGCAAACATGACCCCATTTCCTGGTAGTCTAGTGCCCCCTGAACTGTACACATTTGTAAAGCAAACATTACCCCATTTCCCTGGTAGTCTAGTGCCCCCCAAACTGTACATTTGTAAAAGCAAACATGACCCCATTTCCCTGGTAGTCTAGTGCCCCTAACTGTACATTTGTAAAAACATATCCTGCTTCCCTGGTAGTCTAGTGCCTCACACTGAACTGTACATTTGCAAAGCAAACATAACTCCATTTCCCTGGTAGTCTAGTGTCCTCCCCCCAAACTGTACAGTTGTAAAAGAACAGCTAACTCCCATTTTCCTAGTAGTCTAGTGGCCCCCACCCAGCCATGCCAGCCCACCCAGCACCCCCCACCCGTCCTCAGCCGGTGAATGGCACAACCCACTTCTCACCTCCATGGCAAGCCACTGACTGAGTGCAGTAGTACAGACAGACTGTACAGACAGTTGGTGAGACCCCATCTGGAGTACTTTGTGCAGTTCTGGAGACCCCATCTCCGCAGACATAGACAGAGTGGAGGCTGTCCAGAGGAGGGCAACCAAAATGGTGCAGGGTCTGCACCAGAAGACGTACGAAGAAAGACTAAAGGAGCTTAATATGTATACCCTTGAGGAAAGAAGGAGAGGGGACATGATAGAAACTTTCAAGTACCTCAAGGGAATTAACAAAGTCCAAGAGGGTAGCATCTTCCAGAAAAAAGAGATGTGCAAGAACAAGGGGGCACAATTTGAAGATTGAGGCGGGATGGCTCAGTGGTAATGTGAGGAAGTATTTTTTCACTGAGAGGGTTGTGGATGCATGGAACAGCTTCCCTAAGGAGGTCGTGGAGTCAAGAACAGTGGGGGACTTCAAGAATGCATGGGACAGGCATAAGGCAGTCCTAGTGGCGGGTAGGAGGAAGTAAGCTGTTGGTTAACTAGGATCTGCAGCTTATGTGTTGGGTAGGAAAATGGGCAGACTAGGTGGGCCAAGCGGTCCTTATCTGCCATCAAATTCTGTTTCCATGTCTATGTACAGTTTGGGGGGGCACTAGACTACCAAGGAAGCAGGGTTATGTTTGCTTTTACAAATGTACAGTTGGGGGGCACTAGACTACCAGGGAAATGGGATTATGTTTGCTTTTACAAATGTACAGTTCAGGGGGGGCACTAGACTACTAGGGACATGGGATCAATTTCACCAGTGGTACTGTACAGTTATGTAGTGCCGCATATGCGGTGGGCGACTTGTGGTTTGGGCACGGGTAGGGGATGGCAGTGCTGCCCTCTGAGTCTTCTGCCAACTGCTGTTTTAGGAGTCTAGGGGTATAGGTAGCCCTGTGGAGCCCTGCTGGGGTGTGCTGGGCATGGGGTGGTGGGAAACTGTGCACTGTCCACAGGATAGATAACGGGTCTACAGGACCCCTTGGGGCATCCGTAAGTTATACCAGCTACATGCAGGTATAACTTGCATTGCTGGATCTTCTCCGAGGGATCTTCTAGAATCCTGATGTGGGCACTTTGTGGCTGCCCTTCTAGAATGGGACACAGCTGCTGCCGTAACCCCCTTAGTGCCATGTCGCAGGGGGTTTATGTGGCATAACAGCTGTTTGGCGCAAGTGGATTGCGACATGTTGCAGGTCACTTTGTAGAATCGCACATGTTTCAACTGCTGGTGTAAGTTGCTACATGTGCCATTCTACTTGGCGCAACTGCTGTTACACCTGGCATAACTCTTCTTGAATCAGGCCCCATGTTCTCTGCCCTGAGCAACATGGCTTTCGGCGAAACCATGGAACAGAGACTGCCTTGGTCAGACTCACTGACACCATCCTACAGGGTTTTGATAGGGGTGAATTAAGGGGGGTGGTGTTTGTGGACCTGACCAAGGCATTCAGCCTCATTAATCACTCTTTTTTGTGCTCTAAGCTTGGAGACCTCTTTTTTTCTAAGGGGCCTGAGCTCTGGTGTAAGGATTATCTATTGAATAGGTCTCAGGTTGTAGGTATAGGTTCTGTTACTTCTTCAATTAAACCCATGTGCTTATGCATCCCTCAGGGGTCCATTTTGGGCCCTTTGTTTTCTTTGATTGTAAATTATCTTCCGTCTATTTTTCAGGCTAGAAAATGCCTACTTTATTCAGGTGATTTGATCATTTTTTTCTCATTCCAGTGTTCGTTCTCATCTTGAATTTTCTTTACAATCTGATTTCATTGCAGTTTGCATCTGGTTTGATAATAACCACATGGTTCTTAATGTTGCCAAAACAAAAGTGATAGTGTTTGGCACTCCTTTCATGATGAGGGAGAATTCCTCCCTGTTTATCTATAACACTGGGGGATTGTTGTTGAATTTAATGAGTTTAGATATTTGGACGTTCTTCTAGATACAGGTTTAATTTTCTCTTTGCAGGTAAAAGTTACATGTAAAAATATATATCAAAAATTGGGCTTGTTGTTTAGAATGAAGCAATATTTTTCAGAAGACACAAGAAAGTCAATTGCAATGGGAATTCTCTTACCACATTTTGACTATGTTGCTAGTCTTTACCATCGACTCTCCATAGGAGAGCTAAATAAGCTCTCTGTGTTTTATAATAATGGTTGTAGATTTGTCTTGGATTGTTCTCCCTGATTTCATCATTGTTCAATGTATTCCAAACTTGGTTGGCTATCATTACAAAAAAGAATTATATCCTATTTGGGCTGTTAAGTTTTTAAATCAATCTTTTTAAACACTAAATATCTGTTATTTGATTTGATAAAAATTAGGTCTCCCATATATAACCTGCATCCTTGTGATGATATAGCTTTAACCAATAACTCTTTTCATACTAAGATGGGAGCCAGGTCTTTTTCTGTGGCAGCCCCCCAATTCTGGAACACATTGCCTCTTGTACATTCATCTACCTGTTTATTGCACTTTAAGAAAAAATTAAGGACCAACTTGAATTCACTTGAATGTTGTACTTGTTTTGTTTAATTTGTTATTTGTATTGTTACTGTATAGTGTATGTTTTTGTTGGGTCAGATCTGAAAATGGGCTAGTCCCAGTATCCTTAGCCAGTTAACAAATAATGAAATAAAAAAAAAAAAAAACCCTCTCCCTCCCTCTGCTTTTAACCCAACATTAGTGGTTTTAAACAACAAAATAATTAGAAGTGGGGAGTAAGAGTTATGCATTTGGGCAACATATCTTGTGTGCCTGAAGTGTCAACATTTTTGGGTTAAATAGATTATCAGCTTTTTGGAGTAGGCCCCTCCATATACTGTAAACAGCTTCAGGGCCTTGGTGGAAGTTAAAGAGGACCGAGCCCCAATTCCATATAGCATCTGATATATGACCATACAAACTGAGGCATAAGTCCTTATACACTCTAATACGAGAAGATATTCTGTGCCTAGTTGTTAAAATCAGTTCAGTGACCCTCCCACGGACACTGCAATATCGTGGGGCCCAGCCTTTGAACCGAACAGGAGGTCTGTGGCACCTTACCCAGAGCATACAAATAACTATGTGGTTTCTACTATCAGATAGTCAAGTTCCATTCTGATCATCACAAGGAGAAAGAGCTGGGTTATGTACTTCACTTAAAGAGGCCAGGAAACGGGGCTCGGAGCTCTGAAGCAGCTTGCGTTTGTGATTCTAACGCTACTCATTTCTTGTTGTGCCTGACTTGCAAAATAGCAGGATATATCATTTGAAATGACTTTCCTGCTGCTAACAGCTTTGAGACCAAAGGGTGTAGCTCTTGTCTTTTAACTCAGACTGACTGCAGGAGATCCTGAGACAAACGAACCCTGTTCCCTTTCCATTGTATTTCCTGCACTTCTTTAGTTTTGGCAAGAATGTGTTGCTTGTCTAAGAACTTAAAAAATCTGAATATTAAGGGCCGAAGAGGTGAGCTGGTCTGTGGGGGAAGGGGGCCAAGTGATCGATAGGCTGTCTCCTCAACATATATGGTATTATTAGGTGAGGCGCCTGCTACCCCCTCACAGAGCTTTTAGATAAAGAATATTGGATTGTTACCTTCCTCCTTCTCAGGCAGGCCAAAAAGAATAAGATTTTACTGCGCTAACGGTGCCCTCCAAATCCTCCAGTTTATCTTTGATTTTCTGGCGCTTTTGACGCAGTGTGGAAGAATCCAGGTCTGACTTCCCCTTCCACTTCTCCAGCGAGGTAAGTTCAGCTTTGGTGTCTCCTACCCTGGTGTTCATAGAGTCTAGGTTTGAACGGATCCACTGCATGTCTCCAGAAATAGCAATGATGAAATCCTGAAGTGGCTACATGATCTCAAGAAAACACTCTTCAATAAGAGCCGTAGCAGCTGTAGGAGGCTTGGTGGTGATAGCAGATTGTGACTTAGGCTGTTTCGCAGCCTTCTCCTTCTTCAGTGTTGGCGGTGGTGTATGTTGCTGTGGGGCTTTCTGCATGTCTACCTCCATGTCTATCAGCCTAAATGTAGGACCGGAGGTACTACTGAGGTAGCATAACTTGTTGTTTCTGTTTTTAAAAGTTGGTAGATGTGATCAAAAGAGGGTTTTTAAGTGGAGATTGCAAGGAGCGAGAGGAAGTTGCAGCTCTCCCTCAGGCAGCCATCACGTGAACCCACAGTGGAGGGTTTTAAACATGCATGGGATAGGCATAAGGGTACCATAGAAATGGGAAGGTGATGTGGAAAGCCATTGATCAGTTAGAGTCAAAGGCCACAAATTAGTGTAGGGCTTTCGGGAAGATTGGATGGGCCTGATGTCCTCATCTGCCAACAATGTCTATGTTTCTAAGTGTTTTTATTTTAATATTGCTACAGTGTGTCAGGGTTTTATTTAACTCTAAAAATTGATTAGCATTTTGCTCATAAGTGTTAAAACATTGTGAAAATGCATAGCACTTGCCTCAATGGGCTGGATATTCAAAAGGGTTGCGCCATGCACAATAGGGTTGCACCTGCACAAGTCCAAAATTGGGCCATTCTGTGGTATTCAGCAGGAGGCAGTTGTGCCCCCCAAGTCATGCTGAGCAACAGCGCAGTGCTAATGAAGGCATGCTCAACCCGAGGGGGAGGAACCATGCATAAACTGCACAGCTCGATATTCAGCCAGGCTGTGCAGAGTTGTGCAGGCGCAACCCCCAACCTGCGCCTGCACAACTTTGAACCCCCCCAAAAAAAGAAGTAAGTCGAGGGCCACCCACAGGTGAGCTGCCACATTGCAGGGCGCAACACAGCAGCTGCCACCTGTGGGTGGCCTCCACTTCTTCCCTGTACCCCCTGCAGCCCGATCACAGGCATAATAGTAACCCCCATAGCCCGATCACGGGCAGAACATAACTGAACAACCCCCACTGACCCGATCGTGGGTAAAATAGAAATTACCCCCACTGGCCGATTGCGGGCATAACAGAAATGACCCACTAGCCCAATCGCAGGCAGAATGGAGTTCAACCCCCAAAGACCAATATCCCTGGTGGTCCAGTGACTCACGAAGCCCGATCGCGTCATTAGAGTCAACCCCCAAGGTCCAATTTCCCTGGTGATCTGTGGCCCCCACCCCACCCACCCACAGAGCCCCACCACCCCGCCCTCCCATCGCCATCGGCGGCAGCACCCCACCTGCCTGTTGCCTGCCGCCCACCTACTGATCAGGTAGGGCTGCACTCCATTGGTTCAGAGCAAGAGCCAAGCATGGCAGCCTTATGCTGTACAAGCAAGACAGTCCAGATATATGAATGAATGAAATGAATTATTCATGTGATCTGGACTGCCTTAGGGGCTCTGTATAAGCTGCATGCCCATTGGCTCTGCTCTGAACCAATGGGGCGTGCAGCCCCACTGAGCAGTCAGTCGGTGGGTGGCAGGCGGTGGGTGCTGCCACCTGCCGGCTGATGGGGAGCGGGTGGTGGGGTTCTGTGAGTGGGTGGGTGGGGGCCACCAGATCACCAGGGAAATTGGACCTTGGGGAGTTTGACTCTAATGCCCGCGATCGCTCATGATCCACTGGACCACCAGGGATATTGGTCTTTGGGGAGGGTTGAACTCCATTCTGCCCGCGATAGGGCTAGTGGGGGTCATTTCTGTTATGCCCACGCATCGGACAGTCGGGAGGGGGTTCAGTTCTGTTTTGCCGCGATCGGGCCAGTCGGGGGTCAGTTCTGTTTTGCCCACGCATCGGGCCAGTCAGGGGGTTCAGGTTCTGCTATGCCCGCGCATCAGGCCAGTGGGGGAGATTTACCTCATGCCTGCGATCGGGCTGCAGGGGGCGTCGGTCCCTGATGGCTGCTGCCTGCAGGTCGCCAGGCGCAAGTTGTCGGGGATCGGCGCACCTGCATGCTAATGGCATGCAAATGGGGCAGTAAGTAGATGCAAATGGCCCCCCCTGTGCCTTGCATAACTTATAGCCTCATTTGCATGTCTCCTTTTGAATATTGGATATTTGCGCATGGCGCAATGGAACTTGCGCCACCGCATCTTGAATGCTCCACTCTGACCACTTGCGGTGGTGCAAGTGCTGTGGCCGGGGGGTGATATTCAAAGGAGTTGCTCAATAGCGCAACTCTGTTGAATATTGCCCCGGCCACACCCCTGCACAACTTTTTTGAACAGCGCAAGGGCTTGCACCACAGAATGGCGCAGTTTGAATATCCAGTCCAATGTGTTTAACAAACATGACACTTCTAGAAAACCTATATAAATACTTTATGTACAGTTAGTATTGCCCCAAGAAAAAAACTGCTAATTAATTATTTAAAACCCTGGTGTATAGAGATATAATGACTCTAACTGTGATCTGAGTATGCACTGTTTGGGTCTAGCAGCGTGTGGAGATATAATGAAGCTAACTGTGTTCTGTGTATGCATTGTTTGGGTCTAGCAGCATGTGTAGATATAATGAGGTTAATAGTGATCTGTGTATGCATTGTTATCCATAGTCCAGCATCCCCGATTGTAGTTCCACCTCATGGACAGCAACATATACTTGTATGTAGGTACATGTACTAACCTTAACGCAAATACTCTAGTCGTATAAGCAGAAGTGTCAAGATTTATGTTCTACTGTATTTTACTAATGCATATTATACTCCATTGTTTTACTTTAGCTGTGAGAGATGCTTTTCACTCTGTGATTACTGTGTTATGGTAAGCAAAGCAACAGTGCAATCTTTAATGCTTCTGCATCACTGTAATTGCAACTGACCTAGGGACTTGTAGATATCCCATTGTTTGTTATATCTATGCAAGCTAAGCAACTTCTCATGTTAGTTAGTTAGGATAGTTACTCAGGCCACCTGTTTTTTGCCAACCGTACACTTTTTATGTATTTTCCTGAGTAGTAACCATAGTGATTATTGGGATACAAGACCCTGTGAAGAACATAGCTTCTCTGAGATGAGAGACTGCATTTATTTAGGAAAGGAAAACTGGCTAGTTCTTCCAGTGATTTCAGTGCTGGTTGCAAGTCTGCATTACTGATTTGTAACAAATGTCATTTATTACATGTGCACCACTTGTCTGTTGCCTCTTCCTTTGTGCCGTTCCACCAAGAATCTGAGAAAGGTAATTTACCAACTTACATTTGGCAACTGTGTGAAAGTTGGAAGGTACAAAAGAAGATTCCATTCAATTTATTTTAATGTCAAGTAGTGTAGTACGTTTTGCGCCTACTTGGACCTACTCATGCTTACAGTGGTAACGGCTGTGGAGGACCCACACCGTCTTGGTTTTGGGCATGGCAGACCCACACCAGACCTTCTTACACTCCCTCTGTGAGTGACAGTGTACCACCTTGGCATCACTGTTCACCCACCGGGGACTGGAAAGCGGTTGGATGATGGCACTGAGGGTTGTGTCCAGTTTTCTGACTGCTTCTTTGTTTATTTGTCTATCCCTTATTTGTCATGTCTGAACATTGCACAGAACTGAGACTCGATGTCACTACCTCACATTCCATGGCAGATGGACAGATTTCGTGCTGGATGCTAAAAACTGCAGAAAAAAGCACTGCTGCTAATATCCAACCACTGTTTAGAGTCCAAACAAACAGCCAAGAATTATAACTTTAAAGGTATTTTGGTTGCAGCTCTACTTGTCTCTGTTGAGAGTCTCACAGCGAGGTGTGTCTCCCTTGAACTGCAAAATGCATCTTTAAAAAAAGAGATGGGCTTGCAGGCTTTGGAGTTACAGAAAAAGGAGCAGAAACTAGCAGAGGAGACGTAGTTGCTCCACAATGCCAATAACAGACTGTTGCACTGTACTGTTCAAGACACTGACCGGGAAATATGCATGTTCAGAGATGATTGTGAAAGGTTGAAATGTGATAAGAAACAGTTAGCGTACTTGAATGATATGAATGAGGGTTTGAGAGAGGAGAATACTGAGTTGAAAGGGAAGTATCAGAGAGTGAATTGTGAGTTGGAGAAAGAACTTAAGGAAAACATAGAATTGGGCGCCGCGTATAGAGTGTTACAGCGTGAGGTTGAAAAAGGTATTGAGCAGGGCACTGCAAGAGTTTGTCACAAGAAGTGTGGAGAAAAGATTGCAAAGTTGCACCATCAATGGGAGGTTCTTGCTGGCCATGTTAAGGCCATGAAAGGGTTTCAGTATGCACCCATTGAGATTGTGTCGTCCAGTAATGACGACTCTGACTGCGACCCATCCCCAAGATGCCGCCTACGTTGGCACGCAGTCTGCATCACCACATCTACACAATCATGGCAGAAGCCATGTACACAACCAATTTGGTGGCCCCCATGACACAGATGGAGGACCTGTATTCTGTGGTGTGCCTCCACTCGCTCCTCTCACCAGGGGAAATGAGGCAGAGATGCAAAGCATAATCTGAGATGCAATCAGTAGGATTACTATTCCAGAGAACTAAAAGAGAGCCATCCAGGAATAAATTGAGAAAATACTCAGAGAATGAGTCAAGACTGCATGTTCTGGGATATTGCTGACACAGCAGAGGAAACTGCTCTTCATGGAGCCCTGGACCGTGATGAACTCCCCCTGCACCTATGCACACTTCTAACCCCCTACAAGTCACTCACTCTGTCCAGCAGATTGCCCAAAGTATTGGACAAATGGTCCAAACTGACAATCTTAGTTGCCACTTGGAGAAGGTGTGCTCGCTCTGTGAGAAGCCTTCTCTCCAACCAGAGTACCAGGTTCAAGTCTTGCAACAGACAATCAAACCTACCCTCTGGGCCAGAGACCATGTACAACTCTCACACCCTTATCTATGATGACATCAGTGTTGCCCTTATAGATGCCAACTCCCTGTGCATTGTGGGAGCCTGCTTGGCCTGTAAGGTTAAGCAGAATGCAAAAGAAAGCCCCGCGGACCTACCACCAATGGTTATGGCTTGCATACAACACTGGCAAAAGCCTAGCAAATCAACTTGCAGACAGAGACCAAATTGAGTACAAGAATGTGTACATCTGTAACATGATTCTGAGTTTGCGGGAAAATGTTGAACTTAATGTTTACCCAAGTACCGCTACCTTTGCGAATATTCTCACCAAGACTGAGTGTGTCTACCAGGTTTACCTTCATAACCTCGCTTCTGGTAAATCCAACAAAGTGGCTGTGATACAGCCTACCCCTGAGACATCGACTCACTACACCATGAAGAGTAACAACCAGAAAAATGACACCCCTTCTGAAGACAAGCAGTCACATAAGGAGTGGGGGATCCAGAACTGTAAAAACAGGAACAGAGACAAAAGCAATTGGAAAAATCCAAATGCTCAGTAATATAGTCAGAACCAATCAATCAATCAGAATCTTTATTTATCCAGGCGGGTACCATTGAGCAGGGCGCATTTGCAAGATGGACCTGGTCGTACAAAAGTCATAGTACAGTAACATGGTAAAACATAATGCAATATTATACAAAGAAGAAAAATATACATTCGTACATCAACATTTGAGTGAGAGGGCCTTTACAACAGATAGGCTCATTACTGGGTACAGCTGGAATGTTCACTTAAAAGGAGTGAGAAAGGCAAGAAGAGTGATACCAGCTTAGGAAGAAATGACAGGATTGGAATAGTTAGCTGGTATACTTTAGAGAAGGGGTGGAACTTGGCCATGACTAAAGAGAGGAAGAGGAGCTGATATTTTGGTAGGGAGAGAGAGGCAGAGGCAGGGCTGGAGGCAGGATGGGCAGGAGGGAAACAGGAAAATAGGTGAGCTAGCAATGTGGGAAACATTTGCTGGATTCCTTCATGGAGCGGTCATAGAGCAACTTGAAAATATTCAGGTTAACAGGACAGCTCAGCTTCAAGTTTTTTTGCATACTGTTCCACAAGGAAGGCAACGAGAAACTTATGGCAGCTCTGCCGAAATGAGATTTGACCGTAGGTAACTGCAAGGCAATTAGGGAATAGCTTCTTAGAGCAGAGGCACATATCACACTTGGGAATACAATCAGAGAAGTATAGGGGGAGCTTGTTGGTAACCGCTCTGAAAGCCCATAGAGTGGCATTTCTATTTCTTCTATAATGAAGGAAAGTCCAGCCCACCACAGTGTACAAGGAGCAATGGTGTGTGGAAAGTGGAAGGCGCGTTATGATCCTGATTGCTCTGTGGTATAAGGTGTCCAACTTAGCCAGGGCAGCGGCAGTACAATGGCTATAGAGAAGGTCCGCGTAATCTATTAATGAAAGGAACATGGCTTGAACCAACCGCTGATTGGCATTCCTAGTAAGGAAGTGGTTAATTCTGTAGAATAGTCCTAGTCTTTGTCTTAATTTCTTCTGTAGTTCTTCGAGATGTTCAGAGAAGGAGAGTTTGTGATCGAGCCATACACCCAGATATCTGAATTTTTGCACATCCTCTAGATTTTCTCCAAGTACTGTGGTAATCTGAGGGATAGCCCAACGCAAGCAGGGTTCGCCGCATAGGAGGAAGGGGAAAAGAGCATCGCTTTTGTTCGCATTAAGCAGAAGCTTTTTGCTTATGAGCTGGTATTGCAATAGGTTAAATTCAGCTTGGAGGTCTTTCCAGGCTGCTTCCGGCATAGGATGACTCAAATAAAGTACTGTGTTGTCAGCGAACAACTGGATATTGGCCTTATTGATGTTGTCATCGATGTTAATGTAAACCGCAAACAACAGGGGACCAAGGATAGACCCCTGAGATACACCTCTATGTAGGGGTTTAAATGGTGAAAGATCACCTTCAGCCTTAACTTGCTGTTTCTGTTCTGCGAGGTGGTCGGCAAACCAGCACATAGAGTTAGGGTCCAGACCTAAGTTACATAGGGAGGAAAGAAGCAGGCTATGGCCAACTGTGTCGAAGGTCTTACTTAGATCCAAAAAAAATGGCACAAACAAAATTCCTATTGTCAAGGTCAAGGAGCCAATTAATAGTCACTTTTGCTAGGGCAGTTATGGTGCTGTACTTTGCTCTGAATCCAGACTGCACTGAGTTTAACAGACTCCTGGATTCAAGGTACACCCTTAGCTGACCACTCACTATCTTTTCTAATAATTTAGACAGAATGGGGAGGAGGGAGATCAGTCTATAATTATTAAGGTTGCATGGGTCACCTGATTTGAGCAGAGGGATGACATGGGCTACTTTCCATTGTGAGGGGAGGCTCCCCTGAGATAGTGTCAAGTTGAAGAGGTGCGTGATTGGCACTGCCAACACATGGTATGCACATTTCAGAAAGTAAGGCTCGATAGAGTCCGTACCTGCACCTTTCTTGATATCCAACTGCAGCAACAGATCTTCAACCTCTTTTAGAGCTGCAGGCAGGAAGGAGAAGGCCTCTTTGGTAGCAGGAGACTTGTTAAACAATAATCTCTACTAAGTGTGGATGACATTAGCAGGGGATGTGTCAAATACTAGCCCACCGGTTGCAAAATGATTATTGAGGGCTTCCAGTATCTCTAATTGGTCTGAAATAGTGTTACTACTGGATATAATTTTTAATGGGAGGGAATTTCCAGGTGAATGACCAGACTTGTACTTTATTGTTTTCCAAAATTTTGAAGGATTCCTTGAGGCAGAGTCTAGCTCAGTGTGATGGAAAGCGGCCTTGACTGCTCTGACCAACTTGGTGCACTTATTGCATGCCCTCCTAAACTGACATCAATCCAAGTCATTCTTGCTTCTGCATGCTTTTTTCAAAGCGTATCCCTATCTAGCATGGAAGCTTTGAGTGCTGGTGAAAACCAGTGGCAAGTGTTGCTCCTTACACGTACCTTTACCATGGGGGCATGCCTGTTTAAGGCCACAGTTAGTATTTTGAGAAAGATAGTATATGCCTCATTAACCGTTTTGGCTAAGTAGAAATCCTGCCATCACAGGGAATGTTTCAATTCATTGAGGTAGGCAAACAAGTCGAAGTTGCGTTTACACCTCTTGTTTGAGAACTTTGTTACAAACTGTGGATTATGCACAGATCTGATGCTGGCGATGAAACAGTGATCACTGATGTCAGAGAAAAATGTTCTGACATGGGAGTACAGATGTGGTTTGTTAACCAAAATTACATGTAAAAGGGTGCTGTTACTAGGGTTCTTTTTTATTTGGGTGAGTGGGTTCTCCAGTGAATTGCACCAGCCCCAAGGTGTCACAAAAGGATTTCAAGGGAGCCGAGGCTTTTGATAACCAGTCGTAGTTCAGATCACCAAGCATAATGGTTTCCAGCATACTAAGACCCAGGGCAGAGCTTAGATGTGACAAGAGATGTGACCCTGCAGACGGGGGCCTGTAACAGCCTATTACGCAGAGTGCACAAGAAGGTGATAGTTCAACCTTTAGGGACAAGCATTCGAATTTATTACGGGAGAAGGAGGATAATTCTATACATGATACAGACAATTAGTCCCTGACATAAATCACAACCCCTCTGCCTCTCACTTCCCTATCACCTTGGAAGAGCAAATTACCTGGGATGTTGATTTCCCTGTCAGGAGTGGCTGGTCTAAGCCCGGTCTCAGTGATCACCAGAACATCATTTAGGGTGTGGCTAACCCAAGCCTGGAGCATGGTGATCTTTTTCAAAAGGCTGCAGACATTGACATGCAGGAATGAGATTCGTCTAATTCTGGCAAGGTCAGAGGGAGAAGCAAAGGTATCTAGAGGCCCCGGGTTGAGCTCAACATTGCCTGAGCACAATAGCAATAACAATAGCAGCAAAATCCTTTTTAAGGCAGCAAAAGTTGATTTGTAGTCTTTGTTCTTTGAGCATGTGGGAGAGTGGTGAAGTTGAACATGGTTATCTCAACTCCTGGTGCTATACTGACCTAGGGTTGCAGCCACTAGAATCCTGACAGAAACATGCCAGGAGAAGAAAGTATCGAGATGGGAGGGAGGAGTACCCTGCAATGGCAATTCAGGAGATGTCCCACTTCCAGGCAAATACAACTGTATGATCCACTAATCATGTAGAAATTCATGAGAGGAGTCGTTGAGCACATAACAGGGAGAGGCGCAAACCTCATCCCCACCCTGGGAGAAATGTGAGGTCTGATAGAGAAAGCAGGGTGCTAGCAAGACAAAGGGCATACAGAGGAGCCAGCTGCTCCCTCCCATGGTAAGGTCTTCCTGTATGCCACAGAATAGGGCGATGAATGTCCCAGACCTAGTAACAGATACTATACCCTGTGGTTGTGCTGAAACTGACGAACGCTCAGCATAAACTAAAAAGATTGGGGATGGACCTCTGCAGGGAGATTAATGTGTAAAAGCAGATAGTTAAAATTAAAGTGGGAGGGGTGCCAGAGGGCGTAGAAGACGAGAAGAGATGGGACGAAATGTATTTAATAAATGGAGGAGGTGGGGAATGGGTGGGCAGGCGTAAAATTGAGGCTTTTACCATACCTTGTGAGGCAGCGAGTCCAGGCTGGATGTCTTGGGCAGCGGCTAGGTCAGCATCGACTGCCCGGTGTCCGAGGATGCCTCAGCTGGTGAGCTGGGGAGCCCTGGGTAACTTCCCACAGCTGGGGGAAAAGAAAAGAAAAAAAGGGAAGATTATGTACTGGCTGTGGACAAAAGGACCAGCAGAAGCCAGCGGGAGTCTAATCTGCACCACAATAGGAGCGATTGGGGATGGCGCCCAGTTGTCTGAGATCCAGCTGAACACTTACACAGGAAGGGCTGTAAGCACAATTAACACTCAAGTCAAAGTAGCTAGTAGAACTGTAATTAATAACAAAACATTTTGAGAACAGTTTTAACAAAAAATAAGAAATTACAGTGCTTTTCAGAGTCAGTACATCAAGCAAAACTGGAAGCAGACTGCTGGCCATTTGGAACAGAGCAGGTAGCAAATAGTGAAGTTTAGGACTTTTGTAATTGGGGTAGGAAATACTTGAGGGAGGGAGAGGTGGAGAGAAGGAGATAAGTAGATGAAGAAAGGCAAAGTGATTGTGAAGGGAAAACAGATGCTGGAGGGTAGTAGGGAAAGTAGGGTCTACTTACAAGGGGGGCTGTAGGGGTGATTTGACAGAATGAAGGATGTATCTGGAAGGCAAGGGGAGAGAGAAGTGGACATAGGTGTGGAGGGGGAAAATGAGATAAAGGTAAGAAACAGGAAGGGTGTGAATAGGAGGGAGATGAAAACCATTCTGGGTAGGGTAGTAGAGGCTTTGTACCGGCTTACAGATTCAGATCACACCACTGAATGATAGGACGTTGATTATTTACTTTAGGTATGAATGACCCAGTACTAGAAGTGTTGGGGGAGACCGGTGGGTAGAGGATTGCAAGCTATATGCGTTGTTGCCCTCTAGTGGCTTTACAGTATAATTTACAGTATAATTTGCAAATGGTAAAGTGTAAAAAAAAAAAAAAAAATCAACGAATCGCTGACAGGCCAGTGCAGGTTACACAAATGCTGCTGTGCACTGAACTGCTCACAGAATGGTGCAAGTGAGTGAATTGGCAAGCAAAAAGATGAGGACTTCTCTAAACAGATGCTAAAGGGAAGAAACTTCAAAGGTCAGTGTTTCTCAGCAGTCTTATGCCATAGTGCAATGATTTCAGCACTGGCCTCAGCGTGGGTAGGGAACCAATGTCAGCACTCTGGGCCATCTGGAACCTTTCAGTTCTCACTGGTAGGAGGCTCAGAAATTCTCTTTCCCTTGTTCAGGGTCCAGGACCAGAAGTTACCTTATGAGCCAAGGAGGAGCGTGGGCAGCAGGCGCATTCTTGACTTGTCCTTGGCAGAACCATAATGGTCCTATAGCTATAGACAGATGGCAAGGCAAGGCAAAGTTTATTTAAAAGACGCCCAATCCCAGAGGCTCTGGGCGCCGTACAAAGCATCAGAGATGGGAATGAAACCCTCCGCAAGCTGCGAGAGGAGATCCATGCTGAGAGAGTGGCCAAGACTACACATACTATAGTGTCCCTTGCTCCAGCCACTGGGAAACCATGCAGTCAGGGGAACCCTTTCCTGGCCTCGGCTGCCAAACAAATAAACAGCCAAGGGAAGAATAATTTTGTGGCACTAGTTACTGGCCAGGCTGATGCCACAACCAAGGAGGAAAGTGTGCATACAGGCCAGTGTAAGACATACAGAAGGCCTTTGGAGACACTGCAGACCTTTGTTTTCAGGATCAGAATGACAATGCTGATTCTGAAAATACCGATTGACAGTTACAGGCCTCAGTCTAGATTGTGAGTGATTTGATCATTGACACAAATGGACGACCTTGTGTAAAGGCCATGATCGAGGGCCACCAACTTATCATGCTTTTGGATATTGGAGGAGCTATATCAGAAACATAGAAACATAGAATTTGATGGCAGATAAGGACCGCTTGGCCCACCCAGTCCGCCCATTTCCCTACCTACTGGATAAGCTGCAGATCCTAGTTAACCAGCAGCCTACTTCTTCCTACCCCCACCCCCTAGAATTGCCTTAAGACTGTCCCATGCATGCTTGAATTCCACCACTGATTTTGTCTCCACAACCTCCTCTGGAAGGCCGTTCCATGCATCCACAACCCTCTCTGTGAAAAAATACTTCCTTAAATTACCTCTGAGCCGCCCCCTCTATCTTCAAATTGTGCCCTCTTGTTCTTGCACACCTCTTTTTTTGAAAGATGTTACCCTCTTGGACTTTGTTGATTCCCTTGAGGTACTTGAAAGTTTCTATCATGTCGCCCCTCTTCCTCCTTTCCTCGAGGCTATACATATTAAGCTCTTTTCGTCTCTCTTCATATGTCTTCCGGTGCAGACCCTGCACCATTTTAGTTGCCCTCCTCTGGACAGCTTCTATCCTGTCTATGTCTTTGCGGAGATTGGGTCTCCAGAACTGCACACAGTACTCCAGATGGGGTCTCACCAGCTGTCTGTACAGAGGGATAATAACTTCCTGTTTTCTACTGGTGATGCCTCTCCCTATGCATCCCAGTATCACCCAGCCCTCCTTGCTGCCCTCTCACATTGCTTGCCCACCTTTAGGTCATCTGATATGACTACCCCCAGGACCCTTTCAATTTTTGTTGTTGTTAGTATCTCACCCCCCATTGTGTACTCTTCCCTTGGGTTTTGTTTCCCAGGTGCATTACCTTGTACTTCTTAGCATTGAATCTAAGCTGCCATTCATTTGACCATTCCTCTAACCTTACCAAGTCCCTTCTCATCCTTTCCACCCCACCCTGTGCATCAACTCTGTTGCAGTTCTTTGTGTTATCTGCAAAGAGACATACTTTTCCTTCCAGTCCTTCTGCAATATCGCTTATAAAGACATTGAAGAGGACCGGTCCTCATACTGAACCCTGCAGTACCCCACTAGTAACCCTCCTTTCTTCTGAGTGGACTCCATTTACTATTACTCTCTGTGTCCTATATAGTCCTCCATGATGAGAACCCAATCTCATCTGACTGGTCTACTGACTGGAAGACCAGTGCCCAGGGTTTAGATGGTACCCAGCTACACACCTACCAATCTGTTCCATTTTTTGATGTTAATATTTGACGTTGCTATGAAATGATTTTATTTATATGTTTTATTAATTGTCATTTGATGTTCTGGTTTTATATGTTCAGCACCTTGATACATTGAAAGGCACTTTATAAATACAATTATTTTATTATTATTATTATTACCTGTGGTAGGCTACCTCAGCACTAATCTTACCTTTGACCTTATGGTCTTATGTCATCACCTCAGTATATTGGGAATTGACTTCCTAGCACTACACGGCTGTGTAGTGGACTTAGCTAACAGGCTACTTTTTCAGATCAATGGGCAGTGTCATGCCGTCATCATTCCAGACTCACGTGTGGTGGCAGCCATCTCCCATAACAATAAGGACTATGATATCATGGGTTTGTTCAGAAGTCATGACCTGTTTTCTGAGCGTGTATCCTTGTTGCAAAAACACCTTGATGTGTTTACCACCAACAAGCATGGCTGTGGTAAGGTGCACTCTACCATTGAAATTACAGGGCCTGACCCTGTGAGACAGAAGCAGTACCCATTCCCTGCTGAAGCCTTGCCATCACTGAGGGAGACCATCCAATCGCTGCTACAGCAAGCAGTGATTAGGATTTAAATCTCCACTGTTAACTCACCTATTTGGCCTGTGAAAAAGCCAAATGGAGCTTAAAGACTCACAATTGACTACAGATAACTTAATCAGGTTACCCTTAGCTGCACCCCAACAGTAGCATCAGCACCTGATGTGCTCAAGTTGTTGACACCTGACAAAAAGTGGTTCAGAGCTCTTGACATCTCTAATGGGTTCTGGTCACTCCCATTAGCACAGGAAAGCCAATATAAATGTGTTTTTTCTTTGATGGATGCCTGTACAGTTGAACCTGCTTTCCCAGGGCTTTCTCAGCAGCCCTTCCTTCTTCCATCTACACATGATGGATGCCCTGCAGGGATTCTCCACATTCCAGTGTCTCCTGCAGTACGTGGATTATTTTCTTCTAGCAACCATCATGAAAGAAGAACATTTGGCCCTTCTAGATGAACTTCTGTCTCTCCTTGAGAGAGCAGGCCTCAAGTGCAAACATTCTAAGGCACAACTGTGTGAAAAAGAGGTAATCTTCTTTGGCCTACGTATCTCAGACCAAGGCAGAAGTCCAGCTGTTAAGAAGATCCAGGGCTTGCAAGATTTGTCACTTCCTGCTAGCGTGGCAGCACTCAGACACCTCTTAGGAATAGTAAACTACTCCAGGGATTTTTATCCCTGACTTTGCCTTGAAGGCTGCTCCCTTGTATGATCTTCTGAAAAAGGACATCCCATGGACATGGGGCCCACTCATACTGAAGCTGTCACACAGCTCAAGCAGGCCTTCGCCTCAGCCCCAGCACTGATCAGTCCTAACCCAAACCGTCCATTCCATTTGGAAACTGCCACTTATGATGTGGCCATGTCTGCAGTGCTGGCACAAAAGTGCAATGGGTACTTCAGGCCCATTGCCTGTGCTTCTTGGATGCTACGCCCAGTATAGGGAAAGTATAGTCTCTGTAAAAGAACACTTCTGGCAACCTTCTGGGCTGTCAAACATTTCATGTACATCATTGGGTATTCATCTATCACCTTACATACCTGTCACACCCCAACCAACTTTCTGCTTTCAGACAAAGTAAAGATGGTTCAGTCTCCAGCACCAGACTTACCCACTGGTCTTTGCTTTTTCAGGACAGGGACATCAAAGTGCTACCAGAAAAAAATGCCATCTAGCTTGGCCCATAGTCTACTCTACACAAGTAAGCCCCATGACTATGCACTTCAGCCTCCTGACCTACCTGAGCCAGCACCATTCTTACTGGCTACACCAGATGATCTAGAAGATACCAGCATGTATTGTGTCTTTACAGATGGCTCCATCTCCTATGTGAATGGAGAGTAGATAGCAGGATCTAGGGTGCGCATATTGGCTCAAGATGGTGATTTCAGGCACATTTTTAGGAAATGCACTGTCTTCTCCTCACAGTGTGACAATTTGGCAGCTGTAGCCTATGCTTTAGAGGTCACACCCCCATGGTACCAAGGATGCCATCATCTTTGCAGACTCCAGTTGGGTCTGCTCATCCCTTGCTGAGTTTCTACCATTTTGGGAGAAACATAACTTTACATCCTCTGAATGCAAACCTGTCAAATACAGGGAACTGTTAGTGTATATACATACCCTGACACAACAGTTTACCGCAAACTGTTCATCCACAAGGTAAAGGCTCACTATAAATCTGACACTTACCATGATTTCAACGATCAAGCAGATTTGATTGCTAAAGCAGGCACTCAAGGGGGGAGACCTGGACAATGATTCTCCCAGTAGCAGTGGCAGCTATTTTCTTAACCGCTAACACCAGAACCTCCACTGGACCTTTCTGCTGCACAGAAATCAGATTCAGAACTAAAAGATTAGTTCAAATTCCCAGACAAGGAAATTGAACAGGAACTACTGACTGATAGTCCATAGAAAAGATACTCCAACAACAAATACTTGTCTAGTGATCAGAAGCTCATCTGGTATTACAAAGAAGATACAGGTGACAAACTATGGGTTGCACTACAATTTTTGTAAACCAAATTCATCCATATGGTTCATCATACCCCCATTAGTGGACACCAGGGGGCAGACAACACCTTTCAGAGACTCAAAACTGTTGTTTGGTGGTCTGGCATGGCCAAAGATGTAGAACACTATGTGGACAACTGCATAGTGTGTGCCCAAAACTACCCAACTGCAGTGAAAAGAAATGCCAGATTGTTATCACAAAGGCAAACTAGACCATGGAATGTGATACAAATATATTTCATTGGCCCCTTGACCAACTCCTGCAAGAACAACAAGTATGCACTTGTTGCAGATTTGTTTTCTAAGTAGGTGGTAGCATTCCCCACTAAGAATAACACAGCAAAGACAACTGCCAAGATCGTGGTGGATCAACTGTTCTTCAGGTCAGGCCTACCCCTTAAGGTAGACTCATGCCAGGGAACTAGCTTTACAGCTGAGCTAATGAAACAGACACTCCAAGTACGTGGAGTAGATCAGAAATTCCATATCCCTTACCATCCTCAAATCCTCAGGCCAGGCTGAAAGAACAAACAGAAGAATCAAACAGATGTTATACAAACTCATTAATGACAATCCCAAGGATTGGGATTCCTTCCTGCCAGTACTACTGATGGCAATCAGGGACACTCCTGCAGCAACCACCCAGTGCACACCCTATGAGTTTATGACTGGAAGAGCCATGAAATAACCTGAGCACCTGTTGATTGACCTCCACACCCCTACTGCAGATACAGTATCCATGGACAGAGATGTTGAAATGCTTCATGATGACATCATGGAGACACATCTGCTTCTTACCAATCATATGGGTAAAGCTCAATAACAAGCTAAAGCTCATTTTAATAAGCATGCTGAAGAGGTAGACTGGCAAGTTGGAGATCAGGTTATGCTTTACAGACCACTGGCTCATTCATTTGCCAGCAAATGGGAAGTCCCATATCCCATTGTCAATAAACTCAGTCCTGCTGTTTATCAGGTAAGAGTTCAACAGCAAAAGCAGACCACCAACAAGTGGTTCCATGTGAATCAGCTCAAGTTGTATAAAGGTGACTTTTCCTAACCCACTTAGGGTGGAATAATACCCCTCACTTAACAATCCTTTTCTGTTTCTTTTGGGTACACTGGCAAGGTGGCTATCTTGAACCTCCTTATCCTGGTGGGACTACTCTCTCTGACTGACTCTCGGAAAAAGCCTTTATCGATTGCATACAATGTATAGAACACTTTCTTAGTAAACTTGAACATTCAGCCCCAGCAGGAGTCCATATTAGTGTTCCCAACAAAATGATTGCTGTTAAGGAAGGCTCAGATGCCTACCTTAATGCCATGGTAGTAGCTCCAGATAAATCCACATTGCAAATACAATAGAAAGCTGATCTTAATGGTTGCACACTTCCTGTAGCTTGTTTATCCAAAGGTACATTTCATGGATGGTCAAACACAGGCATCTCACCAAATGGTACACTTTTTATCCAACGAGTCTCTCCCTGACATACCAGTTGTTATAATCTTACTGCTCTAATAGAACCTGCTTTTTGTGATCACCTCACCTCTGAAGAGACAGGAGGAAGGAGGAGATACAAAATTATGGGAGACACCAACTATACTTAGTGAGGATGGCATCAAGTGCACCAAGGGAGTCAACTGCAGACAGGTAATACCAGGCCACAGTCAGGAAAAGCATTTACATGCCTCCTTGATAGATCGTGAATAAAGTGTCTTGAATGAGGCCAGGGAGATAGGGTGGGACACCTTAAGAGTTTTTTGCTATCTATTCCACAGTTGGGGTACAGTGAAACTTATTGAGGACCTACTGAATCTTGATTTGATCTTGGGTATGGATAAGATGATCAATCAAATCAAAATTTATTTATAAAAAGTGCCTTTCTATATCCAATGCACTTTTACATCAGATAAGAACAATAAAACACATTAAAAACATTAATAAAATCCAACAATACATTTCAGATCCAATGGTGGCCTTAAAACCAGGATAGGCAAGACTTAACAGATGGGCCTTAAGTGCTGTTTTAAAGTTTTAGACTGTCAGGCAGTCTTGTATCTGACGAGATAAAGAATTCCACAGGGTCAGGGCCACAAAACCAAAAGACTGGTCCCCAGATGTCTTTAAATGGACCTTGGGAATCTCTAGCAATCCCTCATTAGTGGATCAGAGAGGGTGGAGGAGACAGTAGGGGCGACGGAGATCTTGCAAGTAACTTGGTTCCTGATCATGTAGGGCTTTATAGGTTAGCAAACCAACCTTGAAGGTGATCTGCCACTGAACTGGCAGCCATTGCAATCTGCGGAGCACAGGCATTATATGACCAGTCCCAGAAGTACCAGTCAACAGCCTGGCTGCTGCATTTTGTACTAGCTGCAGGCAGAGGATATCAATCCCTGGTAGCCCTAGGTAAAGGGCATTGCAGTAGTTGAGGCAGGAGATAATGAAGGTGATGACCAAAGTTGGGAGATCCTTGGGAGGAACAAGATGTTTTACCGGGGTGATATTCCTCAGATGGTTAATATAGGTTTTGACTACTGCCACCACCTGAGATTTCAGGGTTAGGCTCTCGTCAAAATAATGCCTAAGTTTTGCACCTGGTCTGAGGTAGTCAGCTTCACATCCTCAAGCCATAGCCCAGAGGGTAGTCCAGTCAACAGTCCTGCCTCTCGATGATCTGGGTCCACGATCAGCACCCTTAGTTTTAGCTGGGTTCAACCTCAGCCTTCTTGCACTCATCCAGTCTTGGAGCTCGGCTAGACAGTTGTTAAACACTGACTGGGTACGAAGGACATGTACAACTGATTATCATCTGCACAGTAGTGAAAACTCAAACTGTACCACCTAATAATATCTCCCAACAGCAGCATATACACTGCAAACAACATTAGGGATAAGATGGAACCCTGTGGCACCCCACAGGATAGGGACTGAAAGGCTGAGGAATATTTTTTTTTCAAATTGTTTAACCAGGTGAGACACACTAAGCTGAAAGCTTGTTTACAGGTACAACCTGGGAGCACAGAGAAGTTAAGTGACTTGCTCAAGGTCACACAGTATGCAAGTGGGGGCTGTGGGATTCAAACACAGGTTACCAGATTTGCAGCTCAGAGCCTTAAACCACTGCACTATACTGCCTCCCAAATCC
The DNA here is from genome assembly GCA_016271365.2 of Neoceratodus forsteri. Taxonomy (NCBI): domain Eukaryota; kingdom Metazoa; phylum Chordata; order Ceratodontiformes; family Ceratodontidae; genus Neoceratodus; species Neoceratodus forsteri. Next base: position 405,955,960 of record CM057457.1, read on the forward strand.
CAGGCTTCACTCTCTGAGTCCTACTCTGGAGAAAAGATCAAATCCAACTGAGGACCATACCAGATAGTCCACAGATGAGCTGCAGGTGATCCAGCAGTACCCCATGATCTACTGTGCCAAACGTTGCAGAGAAATCAAGCAAGACCAAGATAGAATGGGTCTTATGATCTCACGCTGGCAGGAGGTCATTTAGTACTTGGACAAGAGCCTTCTCAGTGCTATGTCTCTTCCTAAATCCTGACTGGAGAGAATCATAGACATTGTGGCTGGTCAAATGATCATCCAACTGCACTGCAACCATCTTCTCAATAACCTTATCCACAAAGGGTAGGTTAGAAGTAGATCTGTAGTTTGCCAGACAGTCAGGATCCAGGGAGGATTTTTTAGTAAGGGTCTGAACAACCATCTCCTTCAGGGGATCCAGAAAGATCCTTCTCACCAAGGACCTCCAGACTATCTCAGCCAGGACTGGGCCAGATTTCTCTATGCAGCCTACTAGGAGGTGAGTAGGGCCAGGGTCCAAACTACAGCCTGTTGGTCACAACAATGGATAACCATCACAATATCAGTGATTGAAGGTCGGCTGAATTCAGACCAAGCAAACTGAGGGCCCGACATCTCCTGCAGACCACCACAGCTCCCATTGGAGGGGGCCAGATAGATGCTGGATCTGATTGTGTCAACCTTATCTGCAAAGAATCAAGCAAACTCATCACACCATTCTTGTAAAAAAAAGCTCTCCCAGGTTGGAGACAGATTGGACTGCATAATCTGTCCACAGTCTAGAAGAGCTGAGCTGGTCGATTCTGCACAGCAGCAATCTCCCTGGACAGGAATTCTGCCTTCTTATGAGTGATTGCTGATTGATAGGCCACATAATGGTCTCTCAATCTAAGTTTGTTGCACTCCAAATCCAACTTCTGCCAGCTCCTTTCTAGCCTTCATCCCTCTCTCTTCAACTCCTTCAAGGTCTTGTCAAACCAGGGAGACCTTGAACGAAGGGTAAGGGGATGAACACAGATGGGCACTATGGAATCCAGGGCCATGACCACTGCCTTATTATAGGTGAGTGCTAGATTCCCTGGATCCATACTATTGCCATGTATATCTAGTAAATCTAGTACAGTCATAAGGTCATCTGGGGGAACTCCCCTCAAAGGGCAGTAGAAAACCATTTCCATAGGGGCAGACCTATTGGGGGAGCCACAAAACTGAACCCAGTGGTATGATGGTCAGACCACCCAACAGGCTCCACCACCAAATTGGACATCTCTATCCTCGGGAGGAATACCAAGTCAAATGAATGACCACCATTATGTGTCGAGGAGGTAACAACCTGTGTAAGGCCCAGCTAACTCAACAGATAGAGGAAGTCCTTTTTTTTTATACTTTGTTTTTATTAGTTTATCAATGTTACAGCATTGTAATATACATATAGTGAACTGTCCAGTTACAAAATACAATATAGGACCAGAGTCCTTCATTCACAAGGATGGGTGCATTCACCATGTAGAAACACCACAGCAGGGGTAACTATGTCACAAACTATAAAGGAAAAACCTTAATTGTGCTGTGTTCATGAGTGCAAGAGCAGCATAGTTTTCCCTGAAAATGAATGGCTCTCCAGCATTGGTCCTTCAAAACAAATGTGGTCTCAACTGAGACCTACAGAATCACTCCATGCATTATATCTTAAAGCAGCAGTGCAACGAAAATGGGCTAAAATTTGACTACATTTTTTTCTTCCTAATAGATAGTATATATATTCCAGTTTATTTTGGTGGTGACATTTTCAGTTTTGGCTATCATTTAAGAATTGTATAAAGTTTTTAAATAATTATTTCTCTAGAAAAAAAGATGGCCACCTAACAAGTTCCAGAAGGCCTTACTCAGATTCTGAAAGGCTTTCTCAGGTTTCACCTTCTTCGTCGTGCAGACCTTCAGCTGTTGATTTCCTGGAGACAGCCGCAAATCTAGTAGCCAATTTACTAGCATTGTTAAGGTTGGTAAAAAAGGTATACTTACCCCTCCCATACAATTCCGAGATGTGCAGTATAAATCATTGTGTGGGGTATTTCAGCATCCTTTAACAAACGTCTCACCCAGTAGAATTTTTTGCGACGTTGACTTGTCGCAAAGCTAATGTCTGGAAATGGGTATACTTGATGGTTATCCAACATAATATGGCCTATGTGGTGTGCCATTTGTCTGATCTGATCTCTCTCTCTCTCCCACACCTGACACTACTGCCATCAAAGTTTGAGGCTCCGTATAATCCTGTTGTCTACCACAGAGGTGATTCGATAAACATTCTGTATTTCCATGATCGGTTGTGCACTGGTAGGTAAGAGGCGTTCTGTTAGAAAATCACACACAAACATCCTTGGAAGATCCCCCTCGCTACTCTCGGGAATACTTGGGCATCTGATGTTAACACTACGGGCATGATTCTCCATTGATTCCATTCTAGCCTGCAGATGTTGCAGTTCCTTCACCATAAAGAGAGGTAGCCCCATAGCTGAATCAGCCTATTTGCCCAATCCTGTGGATTTCTGTTTTCAGGCCTTCCATCGAGGTTTCTAGTATATTCATTCTAGAGCTGAATCCCTCTACTTTCTGGGACAATCCAGCGACCGATTGAATCAGGGTCTATATTTTTAAACCCAGGGTAGAAAAGGTTTCTCCCACATTGGAGTCTGCCAACTGGGCTTCAGTTCCCGATTGTGAGGGCGGCCCACCACCGGTTCCTTTCCCACTGTCAGATTCACCTGCTGCTTTATCGCGCTTCAGATTCCTCATCCAGATGTATTTGCAGTACAGGAATCAAATGAAGCCATCAAAAGTCAACCAAAATGACTAGAAATAGCTGATTATGCTGATTTGTAGGTACTAGATGACAGTGCTGTTAATTCCTGTGTCTGCCCAGCTCGGACTCCACAGCACCCCCTCAGCTAGAGGAAGTCTTGACCAAATTGTGAGAGTTCATCGAACCAAGCATTGAAATTCCCCAGTATCAGTCATCTGGGGATCCCAATGCTAGGTCGACAAGGAAATCTGTGACTTCCTGTAGGAAAACTTTCCTATCTCCTGGTGGACGGTAGATGAGAAGGATCCTGTACCCTACACCTTCACCTATGATATATTCAAAGGAGTTGGTAGTCCCCACCAGTATAAGTAGAGCATCTCAATGCATACTTGTGTATTGTACTTAGGGGTAGACAGTCAGCTATGTACATAGGCAGCTTCTTTGTGATTACTGTATAAATCCAGAAGATGACATTTCTTTGCCTTCTGAAAGTAAGAGATGACCAGCCAACTAAGGTGTAGAGGGAGCAGTGATGTGTGGAATATGGCACACCAGAGATAAATCTTGTGGCTCTATGACACAGCACATCAAGTTTGGCTAATGCATAGGCAGGAGCTTGGCCATAAACAAAATCACCATAGTTCAGAATCAATAGGAAGATGGACTGGACCAGCCTTTTTTTAGCATCCTGATTCAGCAGGTGTTTGATCCTATAAAATAGGCTAGATCTCTGCTTAAACATTTTTATTATTTCCTTGATATGAAGAAGGAAGGAGAGATTATGTTCAATTCAGACCCGCAGATGCTTGAAATTGGATACAAAGTCTAATGATTCACCTAGGAGAGTAAGTAAGCTTTGGTACAAATCGTAGGGCAGCAGGATTAGGGGTATAGATTAGGGGAGAGAGAGCAGCATTGCCTTAGTTTTTTTTAACATTCAAAAGAAACTTCCTCTTCAGTAGATTTAATTGGAGCTGCTTGAATTCCTGCTGTATGTCAGAGCAGGCTGCTTCCGGTGTAGGTCTGCTAATGTAAAGGACTGTATTGTCTGTGAAAAGATGAATATTTACGGATTTTATTCCCAAATTGATACCAATAATGTAAAGTGTGAAGAGCACTGGTCCCAATATGGAGCCTTGTAGGACACCCCTGACAGAGGGTATCAGGAGTGAGAATTCTTCTTCTGCTTTTACCTGCCAACAATGACTTATGAGGTAGTTTGAGAACCACCTCATGGAAGGGGGGACAAGGCCAGTTGTATGGATAGTATGTAAAAACAGGTCATGGTCAACTGTGTCAAATGCCTTGCTTAAGTCCAGGAATTCTGTACATACAAAGTCTTTGTTATCAAGGGCACCCCGCTAGTCATTAGTCACTTTTACAAGGGCCAAAACTGTACTATGTCGTAAGCTAAATCCTGATTGCAGAGGATTAAGCAGATTTGAGGAGTCCAGTACTTCCTAAGCTGTGAACTATTTTCTCCACCATTTTAGAAAGGATAGGGTGTAGGGAAATGGTTCTGTAGTTATTCAGACCTGGATTACCACATTTTGTTAATGTATATTATGCTACATTATGTTTTACCAATATGTCTTAGCCATGAGAGATGCTTTTCACTCTATTTTTACTGTACTCCTATAAGTAAGGCAGCCGTGCCATCTTTAGTGCTTGTGCATCACTGTAATTATAACTGACCTTGGGACTTGTAGAGATCCCATTGTTTCTTATATATATATATATATATATATATGTATGCAAGCTGAGTAACTTCTTGTGTTAGTTAGGATAGTTACTCAGGCCACCTGTTTTTGGCCAATTGTACACATTTTATGTCTCTTCCTTAGTAGTAACCATAGTGATTATCGGGGTATAAGACCCTGTGCAGCATGTAGCTTCTCTGAGATGAGAGACTACATTTATCTAGGTAAGGAAAACAGGCTAGTTCTCCCAGTGATTTCACTGCTGATTATAAGAGTGTATTACTGATTTGTAATAAATGTCATTTATTACATGTGTACCACTTGTCTGTTGTCTCTTCCTTTATGCCGTTCCACCAAGAACCTGAGAAAGGTAATTTATTACCAACTTAAAATGCATTGTTTGGGACTAGAAGCATGTGGAGATAGAATGATGCTAACTGTGATCTATGTGTGCATTGTTTGCGTCTACCAGTGTGTGGAGATGTAATGAAGCTAACTGATCTGTGTATGAATTTTGGGGGGGGCAACAGTACTTGAATATGAAATGAAGCTAACTGTGACCAATATATGCACTGTTTGGGTCTAGCAGAATGTGGAGATATAATGAAGCTAACTGTGATCAGCGTATGCATTGTTTGGGTCTAGCAGCGTGTGGAAATATAATGAAGTTAACTGTGATCTGTGTCTGCATTGTTTAGGTCTAGCAGCATGTGGAGATATAATGAAGCCAGCTGTGATCTGTGTATGCACTGTTTGGGTCTAGCAGTGTGTGGAGATATAATGAAGCTAACTGTGATCTGTGTCTGCATTGTTTGGGTTTAGCAGCATGTGGAGATATAATGAAGCTACCTGTGATCTGTGTATGCATTGTTTGGGTCTAGCTGCATGTGGAGATATAATGAAGCTAACTGTGACCAATGTATGCATTGTTTGGGTCTAGCAGAATGTGGAGACATAGTGGCTGAGGCATTCAAAGGGCTTGCACCTGGTGCAACTGAGTTGTGCCAGCACAACCTCAGAAATGTGCCCCAGGACAATATTCAAAAGGGGGAATTGTGCAGCATAAGAACCAATGCAACATGGTGCAAAGATAATATATGCCGCACATCTCCAGGGGGCATACCCATGCATGTGTGTGACACATCACAATATTCAGCCCAGGATGAATTCACAGAGTTGTGAATGACTGTTACAGTATGCACTACAAGCCTACAATGGGCTTGCAGCTGATACTGTAAGCTGTCATTTGACATGCAGTTGCAGAGGTATGCTGGTGGGTTTGCTGCCAGACGATGACGGGAGGAGCTGGGTGGGCAGGTGTCCTGTGTGTGTGTGTGTGTGTGTGTGTGTGTGTGTGTGTGTGCCACTGGACCATCAGGGTAAATAAATATATTACCTTATGGTGATCAGGGTGAGCAGGGAAGGGGTACCACTGGACAATCAGGGAGAATTAAATTATTATATCACATCAATTTGAGATACAGGAGGGAAGGTGGTACCAGTAGACTACCAGGGAGATATGAATTATTAAATTATGGTTATCAGCACTATGGGAAGGGCGGGGTAATACTAGACTATCAGGGAGAATGACATCATTGCAATTCAGCGATCATTGGTATTGGATGGGGGTATTACTGTGGTCCCTAGTACAGGGACTGCATGCTGTGCAGGGCGCTAGGTGCATTTCGCTGGCCAACCCTGCACAACACATGCAGATAGCTTCATTTACACCTTGCATGCAGAATGGCTCCATTTGCATATCCAGGTCTGAATATCTGGATATTGCACCTGGCGCAAGTCTTGTTGTACTGAAACATTCCTAGCCCTTGCATTCAGACCATTCTGGGGGATGCTCCTGTGCATTGTATTTGCACTGGGCACATTATTTGTTATATTCAGAAGAGATGCACCAAGGCACATCTCTTTTGAATATATCCCTTAGTTGCTCTAACACAACTCAGTTGCACTGCACCACCACTTGCGACATTGCCAGGTGCAATTCCCCATATTGAGCCCAATGAAGCTTATCGTGATCTATGTATGCATTGTTTGGGTCTAGCAGAACGTGGAGATATAATGAAGCTAACTGTGGTCTGTGTATGCATTGTTTGGGGGTAGCAGAACGTGGAGATATAATGAAGCTAACTGTGATCTGTGTATGCATTGTTTGGGTCTAGCAGAACGTGGAGATACAATGAAGCTAACTGTGGTCTGTGTATGCATTGTTTGGGTCTAGCAGAACGTGGAGATATAATGAAGCTAACTGTGGTCTGTGTATGCATTGTTTGGGTCTAGCAGAACGTGGAGATATAATGAAGCTAACTGTGGTCTGTGTATGCATTGTTTGGGGGTAGCAGAATATGGAGATATAATGAAGCTAACTGTGATCTGTGTATGCATTGTTTGGGTCTAGCAGAACGTGGAGATATAATGAAGCTAACTGTGATCTGTGTATGCATTGTTTCGGGGTAGCAGAATATGGAGATATAAATAAGCTAATTGTGATATGGGTATGCATTGTTTAGATCTAGCTCAAGTAAAAAACTGTGACATTTGCCACAATGCTGACCAGGCTGCATAAAGAAGCAAGCATAAGGCTTTGGACAGCACTCTTGAATAAATGGAGAGAGATACTGCAGTGCTCTCCAAGTCACTGTGTCTACCAGCATTGTCAAATCTTAAACTATCAGTGATGGATAAAGAATCAAACACACCATATAACCTGATCGTATGGTTGAAATCCAAAAGGCTGCCCGGTCAGAATTTTCCTCATGTTGACAGAGAGTAACCAGGACTATAACTGTTAAGGTAACATCTGGAGCTGCCCGGTGGCAGTACCGAGGGTTATATTTGTGTAATTGGTAACACGGGGGGAAACCAGAGTCCATTCTCAAACTTGGATCACCCCAGTTGCAGTTCAGTGGGTGACGTCTGTATCACATGGCTAATTCCAGTAGTTGTGCCCTTATCTCTGATTTACCTTTCTTCTCTTAACAGTAGCAGAATTTCCAGCACTAGATAACTACATGACATTGATTATGAAAGATGAAGATCCTTCAGTACTGGAGTCAGGGAACAAGAATGAGACCATACACCAGCATGCTTACTTTGATAAGACGGCCAACAGAGTTAAGCTAACCCTGGCAAAAAGAGATACAGGTGAGGGTGTACAGGCAAAGTGGGCAAGCATTAAAGATGCAGCACTTGAAGGAACATCCTGTTGTGTTAGAGAGAAAAGGAAGTGCAAAAGAAGAAGGAAACTATTTTGGTTCACAAAAACAGTAGCAGAAAAGGTCAGAGCCAAAAGGCTGGCCTTCAGGAAATATAAGGGAACGCAGCCGGATGGAGATAGGGAGGCATACCAAACTTCTCTAAGGGAAACAGGGAAGGCAGTAAGGCAGACAACGGCTCAAACCAAGGAAACACTAGCACAAACAGTAAAAGAAGGTGCCAAGACTTTCTATAGATACATTAGTGAAAGGTGAAAGTCTAGAGGGGGTATTGCTAAGATCAAAGGAGATAAGAGGGCGTGTGAGGAGGAGGACCATGTAAAAGCATCTATTCTAAATAGATACTTCTGCTCAATATTTACTGACGAGAAGGTAGGACATGGCCCACAGCTCAGCACCATGGACACAGGGGGGAGGAAGGTGTACACTAGTCCCTTCACAAAAAAAAGGGTCCTACAAGAGCTTGATAAGTTCAGGGTGGACAAGGCAATGGGACCTGATGGCATACATCCCAGGGTACTAAAGGAGCTAAGGGTGGAACTAGCAGAGCCATTATCAGAACTGTTTAGTGAGTCTCTGAGCACAGGAGAGGTCCTGGAAGACTGGAGAATGGCTCATGTGGTCCTGCTCCACAAGAGTGGTAGCAGGGAGGAGGCAGGGAACTACAGAGCAGTCAGTCTTACCTCAGTAGTGGGCAAGATTATGGAGGCACTCCTTAAGGAAAGGATAGTACAACACCTGGAAACTATAGGAGCGCAGGATCCAAGACAGCATGGGTTTACAAAAGGAAGGTCCTGTCAAACTAATCTCATAGAAATCTGTGTTTGTTTCCTTTTTACTGGGGGACTTTAATTTGCTAAACTCAGTTGAGCTATGCATCATTCACCCTTGGGGGTTACCTTAAGTTAATTTTGGAGTTTCGCCTGTATGAAAGCGCCACAAATACTCAAGCTTCTGCCGAACTCACTGTGGCTCCTTAATTCAATTTAGCCATTGCATGCTACAGGGCTCTTTCCCCACAGAGGAGATCATAACTTCTGGGCTCCTGCCTACAGGCTGTAAACTGCTAGTGAAAGAATATGTTTAAGCAAGTCAAAGTGAATTAGCTCCAGTAATTGTTTTTACCTTATGCGATTTCTACAGTAGTGATCAACTAGGTATTTCTATAGAGCAAGAATCTCAGTAGTCATTCTGTTAGTAAATAGTGTAGCAGTGCCTGTTACCACCCAGTGTGTGATAGCAATATTGCGGAAGCCAAAAAGACTTGTTTCATTTCAGAAGCCAATTTTTAGGAAGTACATAGAAACATAGAAACATAGAATTTGACAGCAGATAAGGACCGCTTGGCCCACTCAGTCTGCCCATTTCTCTGCCTACTGGATAAGCTGCAGATCCTAGTTAACCAGCAGCCTACTTTTTCCTACCCCCATCCCCTAGAATTGCCTTATGACTGTCCCATGCATGCTTGAATTCCACCACTGTTTTTGACTCCACAACCTCCGGAGGCCGTTCCATGCATCCACAACCCTCTCTGTGAAAAATACTTCCTTAAATTACCTCTGAGCCGCCCCCCCTCTATCTTCAAATTGTGCCCCCTTGTTCTAGCACACCTCTTTTTGAAAGATGCTACCCTCTTGGACTTTGTTGATTCCCTTGAGGTACTTGAACGTTTCTATCATGTCCCCCCTCTCCCTCCTTTCCTCGAAGCTATACATATTAAGCTTCTTTAGTCTCTCTACATATGTCTTCCAGTGTACACCCTGCACCATTTTAGTTGCCCTCCTCTGGACAGCTTCCATCCTGTCTATGTCTTTGCGAAGACTGGGTCTCCAGAACTGCAGAGTACTCCAGATGGGGTCTGACCAGCTGTCTGTACAGAGGGATAATAACTTCCTGTTTTCTACTGGTGATGCCTCTCCCTATGCATCCCAATATCCCCCAGCCCTCATTGCTGCCTCTCCATTGCTTGCCCACCTTTAGGTCATCTGATATGACTACCCCAGGTCCCTTTCCATTTTTGTTGTCGTTAGTATCTCACCCCCCATTGTGTACTCTTCCCCTGGGTTTTTGTTTCCCAGGTGCATTACCTTGCACTTCTTAGCATTGAATCTAAGCTGCCATACATTTGACCATTCTTCTAACCTTGCCAAGTCCCTTTTCATCCTTTCCACCCCACCTTGTGCATCAACTCTGTTGCAGATCTTTGTGTCATCTGCAAAGAGACATCTTTTCCTTCCAGTCCCTCTGCAATGTCGCTTATAAAGACATTGAAGAGGACTGGTCCTAATCTGAACCTCACGGTACCCCACTAGTAATCCCCTTTCATCAAGTGGACTCCATTTACTATTACTCTCTGTGTCCTTTTCCAGCCAATTTTTACCCAGGCTGTTATCTTGGGACCCACTCCCAGGCTAGCTAACTTGTATATTAATCTTTTGTGTGGGACTGTGTCAAATGCCTTGCTAAAGTCTAGGTAGGCCATGTCCACAGCCCCTCCCTGATCTACTACTTTTGTCACCCAGTCAAAGAAATCTATCAGATTTGTCTGGCATGACCTTCCTGCTGTGAATCCATGCTGCCTTGGGTCCTGTGCCCCTCTGGCCTCTAGATACTCGACAATTCTTTCCTTCAGAAGTGATTCCATCATTTTCCCTACCACTGAGGTTAAACTAATAGGTAGCCAAACAAACTAGGTAACAAGTAGCCAAACAAACGCTGTTACCCGATTTAGCCTAAGCCTGCCCCTTCCCCCGACCCAGTAGCATTTAGCAAATACCAAGTCAGCGATCTGTGTAAGCTGCACCAGCCCCTCCTTCTCCTACCTGATATAATCTGTTCTGTTTTATCTCCTTTCACAGCCGATGGTCGAGAGGGCCATCGAGCATCCTGCCCTCCCCGAAACAGACCCGCATTGAAGCTGGTGACTGCTGCAGGTACACTAGCAATTATTAAGACCAAGCAGCCATTTTCAGAAAACTCTAGCCGTGGGTGTGGGACTCCGCCAGCACTATGCGCAGGCTGCACCATCACCTTTGGTGTGCTCCGGCTTTTGTAGGCTGTCGCTGCGGAAAATTACCAATCAGCTCACTTCATCATATGCAGGTTATACAATCTAGACACTAGTGGCCGCCCCATTCACTTCCCAGCTACCTTAACCCAGCATCTCGTCATGCTGCCACTGCAAATTACACTACTGAGTCTACTCATCCCCCTAACATCCTTCCCACCTTCTACCTACCCTGAAGCACTTTATCTCCCCGCTATAGGCCTCATCTGGGCAACTTCTACCCCCTCCCACACTACCCACATCCCTGGCTCATTCCCTCATGCCACATTAATAAATTGTGTCCTAGGCGCTACCATCCTGCCACCTTCATTCCATGCTGTGCTGTCAGTTTTACACTCATCGACTTCAAAAATCTTTTCGCTAACCCTGCCACAGCTGTCAACCTCCTACAAGGCAAGTTAGACATCGTTGGTAGTAAAACAGTTAATTTCACTACTGCTACTCCTAGCAGGGGACATTGAGTCAAATCCTGGACCACCTGCCCCCACCTTAACAACAACTCCTCCCACTCTCCATCCCTTCAACTACCACATGGGCTAAAAATTATGCATCTTAACATATGCAGTATCCTAAATAAAATCACCCCCATTCAACCGTACATCCTCTCCCTACGCTCTGACATCCTCATTATCTCTGAAACATGGTTGAAACCCCATAACCTGGATGCCGAATTATCCATCACTGGCTACTCCCTCACTCAACATGACTGCCCGGGCAGAAAGAAGGGTGGGGGTATTGCCATGTTCATCTCCTCCGAACTACAGTTCACACCAGTCCAACTCCCCAAACCAACATATCCTGTTGACTCCCTCCTACTCAATGTATCACTCCCCCACTCTATCCCAATATATGTAGCAGGGGCCTACTGCCCCCCAGACATCCCCCTGCACGTCATCCTAGAACACCTAGACACCCTAAAATCACTCGCTTCAGAGGGTGAACTACACATACTTGGGGATTTCAACAATAACTTGCTCTCCAATACCAACTCTAAGCTCAAAAACCAAGTATCTGCACTAAACCTATCCCAACAAATCATGGAACCCGCTCACTTGAATCATAAGTCTCTTAACCACTCTCTCCTTGACTGGGCCCTCACCACACACCCCCATCAGGTCCTAAAAGCTGGCATCCTACCCAATTCCCTAAGCGACCATCACATGATTTATGTGATAAGGAAAATATTCAAGCCCCAAGCACCGCCCCCACGCATACTTTTCACCAGGTCCTACAAATCACTAGACCTTGCTGCACTCCTACATGATCTATCTAACACTGATTGGTCGTTCATCCAACACGCTGCCTCCATTGACTCGGCACTGGAATTTTTCCAATCAAAATTTCTCACAACCTGGGACTTCTGTGCTCCTCTCAGATGAGCCCAAGTAAGGGGCGCCCACCTACCCTGGGTAAACGCAACCCTCATCAAACAACTCCACGATAGGGACAAGGCCTGGAAATCTTACAAGGCAACGGGAACACAGGTAGCACTCCATCACTACCGCACACTCAGAAATGTATGCACTAGGATCATTCGTCAGGCCAAAGCAAACTACTTTTAAGGTCTCTTTCCACTCTAACCTCAACCACCCAGCTAAATTCTAGGAGACAATGAAATCGCTGCTCTCGTCCCCTTCCCAGCTACTCACCCCTGCCCTTAATGTTGCTGGTTCCATGGTCACTGACCGGTGATGTGGCCTCTGTTTTCAACTCATTTTTCACAAACTGTGCCTCCTCCCTTCTGTCCACAAACCCGCACCCCCCCCACAACCCCACAAACGCCCATGCCACCCCAACCCCGGTCCTCCTGTTTCTCATTTCGCCTAGTCTCCACCGCTGAAGTACTAAAAGCTCTGCGGTCACTCAACCCTTCCAAAGGAAAATGCCCCATCTGGCCTCGACTCCAAAATGCTATACTTATGTGCCCCAGCCATCGCCTCCCCACTGGCCTCCCTCTACAATCTCTATTTCTCTCTCACCAAAATACCAGCTGAGTGGAAGCATGCTACAGTCATTCCTCACCCTAAAGGTGGCGACCCCTCCTCACCAGGCAGTTATTGCCCTATCTCTCTGCTCCCTATTCTAGCCAAAGTTCAGGAACAACTTGTTCTGTCCCAACTATCTGCCTTCCTTGACTCCTCCTCCTCCTTCCTCTCACGCTATTGGTCTGGCTTCTGGAAATCACACTCCACAATCACCTCCCTTCTAAGGTTAACAAACAACATCCTCACTGGCATGGACAAAGGACATGTCACCTGAGCTATCTCCATCTACCTAGCTAAGGCTTTTAACATGGTCTCCCACTCTCTCCTGTTATCCAAACTCACCCTCGCTGGCCTCTCAGGTGAGGCCACCAGCTGGTTCTACTCTTACCTGGCAGGGAGGCAACAAGCAGTTAGAACTGGATCACACACCTCTGCCCCCTCCCTGTCACAATAGGCATTCCCCGTTCGGTCCTTGGCCTGCTACTCTTCTCTATCTTTCTAAATGACCTGCCCTCAGTGTGTCCTCTCTCATCTGTACACATGTATGTCGATGACGCTGTGCTGTATGTCACAGGTCCCTCCCCTGCCACAGTGTCATCCAGACTTCAGGATAATTTTAACACAATCCAGCTCTGGTTCCGCTCTAACCAGCTATTTCTCAACCCAAAGAAAACTCTCTCTCACTCACCTTCGAGACTAGGCAAAGGCTCTCTTGGGGCCCCCCCCACCTTCTACACTTTAGATGGGACCCACTTGGAGTCCTGCACCTCGTTCAGATACCTTGGGGTTTGGCTCGATCAGCCCCTCGACTTCTCAGTCCATATTGAAGTAATCCTCAAAAAACTTCACCCGAAACTGGGAGCCCTTTATCAGAACAGAAGCTGCATTCCTCTGCCCACCCGCAAAACAATTGTACAAAAAATTATACTCCCGGTGTTTGACTACGGGGATGTAGTCTATAGCTCAGCCCCTAAGTCCTCCCTCATCAGGCTTGATCCCCTTTTCCACTCTTTCTGGCGCTTTGCCCTGGACCATCTGCCCATGACTCACCACTGTGACCTCTACAGATCTCTAAAGCTACCTTCCTTACAGGATTGGAGAATGGCACATTGCCCTAGGATAACAGCGAAATACTGTACCCAGTCCCTCCCCCCCTTAGCTTGCAACTACCTTGGAGGACCAAACTCCTTCTACTTACTCTTTCTGTAATACCGACTCCAGGCTCTTCTCCCTTCTGCGTATGTCCTCCACCAAAGTTCAACAAGCTTTCAGTCACCGCATTCCTTATGTTTGGAACTCCCTCCCAGCTGAGATCAGATACTCCACCCCTACTCAGCAGCTCAACTGTCTTCTCAGTCAGCATTTCACCACTGCCTGTTTGTACAGCTAGCTCTGTAAGGCAGACGTTTGCCATATGCCTGTTGTTAGCCTGTCCGTTGTTTCTTATAGTTGTGGCACTTAGCCTCAGTGTTGCTCTAGTTGCACTATTAAGTATTCTCATGCCAAGAGGCATGTGTAACTGTACAATGTGTTTCTCGTTACTGCAATGTGCTTCATTTTAATAATGTGTGTATTTTGTTTACTGGCTATCCTAATCCCCCTTCCCCAAGACGCATCTGGAATCGAGTGTTGCACCACTCAGTATGCCTTCCTGGTGAAACTCTTATATAAGTAAATAAATAGATTTCTTTGACTGGGTAACCAGAGTGGAGGACAAAGGGGGAGCAGTTGATGTCGCCTACCTTGACTTCAGCAAAGCTTTCAATACTGTTCCACATAGAAGATTGATTAATAAACTGGGTAGGCTCAGGGTGGCTCACAAGTTGGTCAACTGGGTGGCAAACTGGTTGATTGACAGAAAACAGAGAGTGGTGGTAAATGGTATACAGTCAGAAGAGAGGCAAGTCACAAGTGGGGTACTTCAGGGATCAGTCCTGGGGCCAGTCCTTGTCAATATCGTCATCAGTGACATTGCAGATGGATTGGAGGGTAAGGTTTGTCTGTTTACAGATGACACCAAGATCAGCAACAGAGTAGATCATCCAGATTGGGTGGGCAGAATGAGAAGAAATCTGGATAAACTAACAAGTAGTCGGAAGAGTGGCAACTGGGGTTTAATGCAATGAAGTGCAAGATCATGACGTGCAAGACCCAATCTTCGCAAAGACATAGACAGGATGGAAGCTGTCCAGAGGAGGGCAACTAAAATGGTGCAGGGTCTGCACCGGAAGACATATGAAGAGAGACTTAAGGAGCTTAATATGTATAGCCTCGAGGAAAAGAGGGGGGGGGCATGATAGAAACTTTCAAGTACCTCAAGAGAATCAACAAAGTCCAAGAGGGTAGCATCTTTCAAAAAAAGAGGTGTGCAAGAACAAGAGGGCAGAATTTGAAGATAGAAGGGATGGCTCAGAGGTAATTTAGGAAGTATTTTTTCACAGAGAGGGTTGTGGATGCATGGAGCGGCCTTCCGGAGAGGTTGTGGAGTCAAAATCAGTGGTGGAATTCAAGCATGCATGGGACAGTCATAAGGCAATTCTGGGGGGTTGGGGTAAGAAGAAGTAGGCTGCTGGTTAACTAGGATCTGCAGCTTATCCAGTAGGTAGGGAAATGGGCAGACTGGGTGGGCCAAGCGGTCCTTATCTGCCGACAAATTATATGTTTCTATGTTTCTATCATGCACATAGGGAAGAGAAACCCTGAAGCCACCTATAGGCTGAGAGGGGAGTTGCTCACAGTCACAAGGGAAGAAAGAGACTTGGGCATCATCATCACCGATGACCTGAAATCATTCAAGCAGACCATTAAAGCAGTAGGTAAGGCTAGGGGGATGTTGGGGTGTATTAGTATGGGTATCACAAGTCGTAAGAGGGAGGTAATAATCCCTTATTACAAGACACTGATTAATCCCCATCTGGAGTACCGCGTGCAGTACTGCAGGCCACACCTTCACAAGCATATTAACCAAATTGAGGCAGTCCAGAGAAGGTCAACCAAAATGGTGCAGGGACTGCATCAGAAAACGTATGAGGACAGATTAACAGAGCTCAATATGTATACCCTGGAGCAAAAAAAAAGGGAGAGAGGTGATACGATTGAAACATTCAAAAACCTTACGAGCATTAACAAGGTGAAAGAGTCTAACATGTTTCAGTATAAGAAAAATAGCAGGACAAGAGGACACAGCATGAGATTAGAGGGAGGCCGATTAAGGGTTAATGTGAGGAAGTTCTTTTTCACAGAAAGGGTGGTGGATGCATGGAACGGCCTACCTCAGGAAGTGGTGGATATGAATACAGTGCAGGGCTTCAAACAGGCATGGGATAGGCATAAGGGAGCAATACAGATGAGTATGAATAAATAGGCCATTGACAGAGCAAAGGCCAGTGGCACATTTATAGGGTAGAGAAAGAAATGGGCAGACTGGATGGGCCTTGCAGTCCTTATCTGATGTCAACTTCTATGTTTCTATGTTATGTTTCTATTCTCCTGAAGAAAGCACAACCAACAGTAAGTAGATGGCCTGGTAAATGTTACATGTAGAATAGATGCTGAGAAGCCCTGATGCTCTCAGTTAGAAACTTGACCATGTTCTCAGACCTGCATCTCCCAGGTGGCAGTGCAGAATGTATCTTTGGTATAATATGCATTTGGTAAACCTGATTCTGTTCTCAAACCCAGGAATCCCAGGTGACAATGCAGAAGGCTATGTGTCTATCATTGGTATAATACCAGGGAAGGAAACCTGAGTCCATTTTAAAACCTGGAACTCCCAGCCAGCCAGTGATGTGGAGGGTTGTGGCATCTACAAGATTATAGGTTGTATATTAAGACACATCAAAAGCAAGGAATCATCTGTAATCTTGTCCCTATACACAAGCCTGGTTCGTCCACATTTGGACTATTGTGTTTCATTTTGTGCCCCAACTTCTATTGGCTATCTAAACATGACAGAAAGAGTTCAACGAAGAATAACTAAAAGGATTGTTAATATGTCTGAACTTGATTATGGTTCTAGATTAAAATCTTTAGAACTTTATTCTTTGAAGTACAGAATACTAAGAGGCGACTTAATCTATACTCATAAGGCATACAATAATGATTACTTGTTAAACACAATAGGGTTAGAAAAGTTCTCAGTAAGTAATTACACTAGATCCCATAATTCAAAACTGAAATCATCCTCATGTACAACTAATAAACAATCTAGATTTTTTACTCAGAGAATTCCTCCAATCTGGATTACATTACCTAGTAACATTATAAATAGTGAAAACATAGAACAATTTAAGAGAAACTTTGACAAATACATGGGTAATAAGAAATGTTCCTTCCACTGCTAATTTAGCTGGTGGCGAGTTCATAAATGGGCATGTGCCTTCTGAACTTGTATCAATCTATGCCTTACCACCTGCTACACTGGTGACCGCTGTTCACAGTGCAAGGGGGTCATTAGGGGTTGGCCACTGAGGGAGAGGATTGAGCATCCAGAGGACAGCTCCCATCTCCCTGGAAAGGGTGGGAGTGGCAAATGGCACTTGCCTGGCCCCTAGCAGTGACTGGGGGCTGGCATGTCATGTCCTGAAAACATAGCCGGCAGAGCAGATTCCTGGAAGGCTGCATACAGAAGCATGTGAAGCTTGGCCATTGTCATCCTTGCATGCTTTTGCAGCTGCACTCAGGTGATGGGTTGAAGTTGGAGGAAAATCATGGTGGCCAACTGGCAGGATGACACTGGTGCTTTGTAGGTTCCTCACTCAGCCAGCTGGATACCTCAGTGAACTCCTGCTGATCCTGCCAGTGGGGGATGAGAAGCCTATGGGGAAAAACTGAAGGTAAGTCCTAGTGGAAGTTGTAATGATGGGGCTGGGGGGGACTGGTGGATGGGGGTCGGTCGACTAAGGAGCAGAAACAAATTGATGTCAAAAAATAAAACCTTGGACTACCAGGTGGCAGTGCTGGAGGTTATGTGTGTAACATTGGTATAATACCAGGATGGGATACTTCAGTCTATTTTCAAATCGACTTCTAGGTGGCAGTATAGGGGTTAGGTACATATCAGTGGCATTATACCAAGGTGGGAAACTTGAGTATATTCTCAAACCTGGAACTCCGAGGTGGAAGAACAAGGATTATGTGTAAATCATTGATATAATACCAGTTCCAAAGTCCATTCTTAAATGTGGGACTCCAAGGTGGTAGTACTGTGGGTTATGTTTATATCGCTAGGGAAATCAGAGTCTATTCTCAAACTCTGATCACCCCAATTGCAGTTATGTCTGGATCACTGGGCTAATTCCACTTGTTGTGCCCTTACCCCTGATTTAGCTTGGTTCCCTTAACAGTAGCAGAATTTCCTGTCCCAGAAAACTATGTAACATTGATTGTGAAAGATGAAGCACCCTCAGTATTGAAGTCAGGGAACAGGAATGAGATCATACACTAGCATTCTTCTACAGAAAGCACCATCAACATTAAGTAGATAGTCTGCTAAATGTTTTATGTAGGATAGATGCTAAGAAGTGCTGATGAGTTCAGACAGTGAAAGCTGAGCTTGTTCATTGACTTGCATCTCCCTGGTGGCAGTGAAGGAGACTATGTTTGCATCATTGGTATGATACCAGTTTGGGAAACCTGAGCCCATTCTCTAACCTGGGACTCCCAAGTAGCAGCACAAGGGGTTATGTGTGTAGCCTTGGCATAATACCAGGGTGGGAGACCAAACTCCATTTTCAAACCCAGGACTTCTAGGTGGCAGTGTAAGGGGTTAGGTGTGTATTGTTGGTATAATACCAGGGTGGGAAACCTGAGTCTTTTCTCAAACCCGGGACCCCCATGGGGCAGTGCTGGGGGTTATGTGTGTATCATAATTATAGTACCAGTGTGGGAAACCTGAGTCTATTTTCAAACCCAGGTCTTTCTGATGCTAGTTTAGAGGATTAGGTGTGTATCATTTATATAAAACAAGGGTGAGAAATCTGACTCAGTAGTCAAACCCAGGACTCCCATGTGGCAGTGCCGGCCCGGGGTTATGTGTGTGTCATTGATAGAGGGCAACAAAAGTGGTAAGCAGGTAAAAAAAAAAAAAAAAAAGCCAATTCCAGAACAAGGAATGCAAGTAAGTGATGGGTTTATTGGTGCTAAAAGAACTGTAAACAGAAACTCCAGCACTTTGAGTCTCACAAATTCTTCCTTGGGGGGGGAGGGGGCACAGGTAACTAGGTGGCCATTTGCAGGGACATCTTGAAATCCTTGACAGTTACAAGACCCCCAATTTTCCAATTTTTAGAGCTGTCAAACAGAAGTTTACAAAAAAAGGAAATAAGTAAATAACATAAGACATCAATAAAAAACGATATAACTACACCGAATGCAACCAACCCACCCCAGTGATGAGAATAAAAAAAGATAATAAATTGAATAAGTTAGAAAAAGTAAAAATTGCTGCTAAAGGGGATACGTTCAAACCTCAAACTTGTGTCATAACATATTATTGCATACATAAATAGGTCAGTAACAAGGTCCAATGACCATCAAATATATGAGGATCAAACACACAAATCTCAGAAGAAGCTGATCCAAAACAGAAAAGAAGAGTTAATGCCTGAAATAACACATAAGTCAAAAATACAAACAGGAGAGCTGAAAAACTAACAAAAAGCAAAGACTGAGCCAAGGAATATGAAATGGAAAAGACCTGAAAAACAGTGAATGGGAAATAAAAGGGAAGAAGAGGGAAGAAAATGAAATAATATACAGTATTAGCAAGGGATGTAAAAAATTAGGGAAAAGGGCGATAAAAAAGGTAAAAAAAGAAGGTAAAAGGGTTAAGAGGAAGGGAGAAAAAATAGAGAAACCTCTCAAAGATAGGGAAGAATGTCCAGTCTTCATTAAGGCTATTGGGTACAAAAACTCCCAATTTAAAAATGTCTACTCTCTAGTTGCAACAATTTTCTAGTTATGTCACCACCCCAGAGGAAACCGGGACATGGTCTAGCCCCATATCATGAGAAGTACACAAGTTAGCTTCATGTGATTCCTGCCACAGGAGTGCCACTTTCGGCATTTGCAATGGAGCAACTGTGTTCTTGAATATGTTCCTGAAGAGGGTGTGTAGTTCTGCTCACATGCAGCCTGGGGCAGGGACAGCAAAGGGAATAAACTGCACAAGAGGTAAGGCAACTAATAAAATGTTTCATGATGAGGTATATTTAATTGATTGGGCTGGTAAATCTAATGTCCTGGGAGTTGCATCTAAAACATTACGATTCCTACAACGATGAACACCATTAGGGTAGGAAACTGTTAAAGATTGCTATTCTACAGATTCCAAATGGCTGTGAAACACCCTGTCTTTGGTGTTCCTCCCTCTTCTGTAAACTACCTGTAAACCACCTCCTACTACAAAACCAAGGTCCTTCTGTTTGGCCAGAACAGGCCAGAACGACTTTAATGCTCCAGAAACACACAGTGCTACTGAGTTATAAGTGGTAATAAAATTAACCTAGAAATGTGGCCTAGCTGGAAGCTGACGAGAAGTGAGCAAATCCCTCCTATCCTTGGTTCTTGCTCTCATGTAAGCTTGATCCAAAAGAGAGGAATCATAACCTCTCTCAATGAACCTATCTCATTGGCCTACTGCTGGAAAACCTCATGTTCAGGAAAGTTGTGCCAAATATGAAAGAACTGATCAAATGGTATTCCTCACAACAGATGGTTCTAGATGGCAGCTATCAGCCCTTAAGAGTGTTTTCCCTGATGTGGATTTTATGTAACCTGCAGTAAATATTCAACCATCCTAATGGATAAATAACGCAAGATCTAAAAAGGAGATACTAGTTTAAATGAAGGTACACATAAACGTAATGTTAAAATTATTGTTCTTCAAGAATTAAACATTTGTACCTTTTCTACTGTACCTCCTTGGAAATATAAGATGTCATTTATATATCTGCACCAATACCCAATTTTTAATGAGAAAAAGGGTTAGCCCTGGGGTCATATATGATCTTACTTCAAGATGGCTCTTGCAGTAGGTACTAACCAGTAGGACTAGGCCAGCAGGTATTAGGACCCCATGGAAAATCTTCTAGCTAGCCATTCCTGGTGGGGACTGCCCCGGACATCAGGTGACTGACGTCAGATAAAAGAGGCGGTCCCGTACCCAACCTCGAGTTCTTTCCCTCCACTGGCTACTGTTCAGTCACCTCATGGAAGAGCTCTATTATAGCGGTTCAGCTAAGTATTTTTTTGTGCTTTTTCTAAATGTTTCTCCCAAATTCAGATATCGAGCCCAGCTTTGCTTGTCGTCCCCTATTCCATCTGAGTCGCATAAGAACAAGTGCGATTCCTGCAGGTCTCAACTCCCACATAAAGACAGCCATTCCCTGTGCCTCTTTTGCCTTGGCCCAGACCACCATGTGGACAAGTGCAATCACTACTGAAAATTTAACTCCGCTACTTGGAAGACAAGGCAGCAAGCCCTGGAAGCCCACACCTTGAAGCAGAAGATTGCCTCCATGGGGAAGGAGTTAAAGCAGCTTGGGCAGACATTGGACTCTTCCGAAGGGCATCACTGTAAAAAAATGGGACAAAGAGAGGCACAGGGACAGGGCAGTTCCTTCCAAAGTCCTGCAGGCCCTGGCCAGGGTCTCAGTCTTAACTGTTGCCTCCTCTCCAAGGGATTCCAACCTGACTGCCACCTTGGAGGTGTCCGGGCAAGCGTTCCCACCCCCGTTGGACTCGTGTGGGTCTGTTGGGTGCCTCCGGGGCAAAGGAGGCTATTGCCCTCACTACGGTTACCTCACAGCCTGGTGGCGTTAGTGTGTCCAACAAGTCAGGCTCTGACTCTGCCATTTCCCACCTGGACAAGGATGGTAAGATGCACATTGGGCCTGACGTGTGTCCAGCCGGCATTCCCCTATCAGGTTCTGATCACCTCGCCTGACATCCGGGGTGTGTTATGAGAACCTACCAGGCCCCTGCCATTGGAGGCTTCTCTGTCTCCCCCACTGTGGGATTGGGCATCAACTTGGGGTCTCCCCCACCATTGGAGGTTCCCCTTCCATCGCCTGAGCCTCCATTGCAGGATCTGATGCCCGTACCCCCCGGCGTCACCTTCCAGCAGTCCGCCCAGTGACTGGCCTTCGGGCCCTCCGCATGGGCCATCGGGGGCTGCGGATATGGTCCCTTCTCTGGGGCCATCATTTCCCTCCTTCCACCCTGAAGCCGATGTCTGGCCCATCTGTTCCCCTGTCAGGGCCTCCTGTGGGGCAGTTGGCACCTCTGACACTGGGTCACCTGATACCACATTTCTGCCGAGCCACAGTTTCCGGCACCTCAGTACCTGATGCCATATTACCTGATGCTGGCCTACCCCAGCCCGGGTTTTCCACTGTCGGGGCTATGGTATCTCTTTTATGGGTTTCAGGCTGCCCTCCTCTGCCCTTGCCCCCCCCCCAGGTGGATCTCAAAGAGGGCCTTTCTTCCTGATGGGCTGAAGCAGGTCCAAGCTGATGTCAGAATCACCTGGCACCAGCACTGATGCCAGTCCTGATGCTGGACTGAGGTCACACTCTCCAAGGACTCCTTATGCTGGTCCTTATCCCTGTTCTGTATCCCTGTTCCTGTTGAAGCCAGCGGGAGGGTTCCAAGGGAATACATCCATCCGGTGGATGAATCCCAATGGATCGATATCCCTTTGCCCAGTAGGGATTCCTCCAGCATCTCAGACTCTTCAGACTTGGGGGATCGGTACTCTTCAGGACCTGATGAGCCGCACACCCCAGAGACTCCCAAGCCGAAGAGGTGTGCTGAAATCTCCCCCAGAGGAGCCTTCATTTCTAGACTTGCTCCAGAAGATCCAAGCTTCTTACGGCTGGAAAGCTGTTGATCAGGATGTGCAGCACCAGCATCTGGCAGAGCACTTGGACCTTGAGGAGGCCCTTCCCACACTTATCCCACTGTGGCTGGAGCCACACGAGGACTTAGTGACCACAATTTGGAAGCAGCCGGTATCTTTGGCCACTGTGGTGTGCAAGGCTGACAGGCTTTATCAGTCCCCTGAGGGTGAAGAAATCTTGGGTATTCAACCTAAGGATGATTAAGTGGTCATCAGAGCCACCTTTGATAGAACTGCCAAACTGAAAAACTTCAGTTCTATTCCCCCCAACAAAGACTTCAAAGTCTTGGACCAGTTTGGCAGGAAGATATTTTCCTCTTCCATTCTAGGTCTACGTGCCTTGAATTACATGGGCCACATGGGGGACTATCTGTCTTAGAACAGCTTGCCTCCAAGCTTGAGTCTATGCTTGACTCATCACTTAAGCTAGAGTTAGGTGAGCTGGTTAGGTCGGCTCAGTCAGCCTGTTGGCACATGCTGAGAGCCACCGACGATGTAACAGATTCAGCTGGTTGCTCTTCTGCCTTTGCTGTGGGCTTGCACAGACATTCTTGGTTCCAGATCTCCAGCTTAGCTCAAGAGGTCCAAACAGCCATTATGGATGCCCCTTCAGAGGCTACTGTTCGGAGGCAATACAAAAGATATTATCTCTGAACTGCAGGACTAGGGTCAAGTCCTGAGATGGGTGAGGGGCATATATCACAAGCGCCAAAGCCAGAAATGGCCCTTTTGGTGTCAAGTCTGCAGGCAATGTAGGCAGTGGCAGCCCCGTTGCCAGAGTCATCAAGGGGCTGCTGCGGCTACCGGTACTCCCCCAGCCAAATTCCATAAGACTGTGGGAGCCCACATGGCCACTCAGCCTGCCACCTCCTGGCTCATTGTCCCTCTCCCTCTATCTGGATTTTCTGGCAGATCCTTTTGGGTAGTCGTTTTTCTCGCCACCTGCTTGAGTGGGAGAGGATAACGTCAGACTCCTGGGTGTTCCAGCTGATCATCCGGGGTACTCAATAGAATTTGTTCAGCTCCCTCTTCACAGACACCCCCCCAGCTCTTTCTATCCTCACAGGCTTCTTCTGCTGGTTCAGGAGGAGATCAGTTCCCCTCTTCAGAAAGAATTGCTGGAACCCGTCCCTCCCCAGTTTCACGGGGCAGGATACTACTCCCACTTCTTCTTCATCCCCAAGAAGATGGGCAATCGGAAGCCCATCTTGGACCTATTGAACCTATTTGTGGCCTATGAGGTTCAGGATGCTCTTCCTTCAGAGCCTTCTGCCTCTTCTCAGAGATGGTATGTGGCTTTGCACCCTAGACACGCAGGATGCTTATCTTCACATCCTCTTCCATCCTGCCCATCACGGGTTCCTCCAGTTCTTCTTTCAGGGAGAGCATTTTCAATTTTGGACCCGCATTTCGGCCTGACCTCCACTCCCCGGGTGTTCGCCAAGTGTCTGGCAGTGGTGGTAGACCACCTGTGCACCCTGGGAGTCTAGGTCTTCCCGTACTTGGACAACTGGCTGATTGCAGCTCCCTCTCAGGAGAACCTGTGGCTTTCTCCAGCCCTTACCCTAGAGACCTTCTCCAGGCTGGGCATAACGGTCAATGTGGCCAAGTCTCATTTGGTTCCCATGCAAAGTTTAACATTTATTGGGGCAGTGTTAGATACTATTTTGGGCAGAGCATTCCTTCCCCCAGACCGAGTTGAAACCTTGTGCTCGCAAGCCCGGTCTTTGACTGCCCAGAGGTGTGTCCCTGCCCGCTAAGTCCTCAGACTTCTTGGAGTTATGGTGGCAGCCATACCCATGGTCCCACTAGCCAGGCTGCACATGAGAACTCATCAATGGACCCTCAGAGCTCAGTGGGATCAGGCAGTGGATGACCTGGACCAGGAGATCCTCATCTTGGACCCGATGATCAGAGATCTCCAGTGGTGGACATCCTTGGAGAGTCTGTCAGAGGGAACCTCCTTTTGCCCAGAGCTCCCCTCTTGCTCTTTGACAACCAATGCATTGGGAACTGGGTGGGGCGCCCACTTCGTGTCCCATCGGACTCAGGGCATTTGGTCTCTGGAGGAATGTCAGCCCCACATCAATGTGCTCAAGATGAGGGCAGTGCTGTATGCCATTTGGGCCTTTCAGCCCCTCCTCCCTCCGGGCCTGATGGTACACTCAGACAACATGTGTGTGGTCTGGTACCTAAACAAACAGAGGGAGACCTGGTCCTACCCGCTGTGTTGGGAGGCTAAGCTGATCTAGGAACAGGTGATTCTTCTTGTCCTACAGTTGATCATGCTCCATGTTCCGGGAAGTCATAATTCCTTGGTGGATACTCTCAGCCAATCTCCGGTGAGTGCACACAAGTGGGAATTAAAACAAGATGTCGTAAATGAGCTCTTCTTCCACTGGGGAGTGCCTCAGATAGATCTGTTTGCATCCCCATCCAATGACAAGCTTCCTGTCTTCTGCTCACTCATCCAGGGCATGGTGTTATTTTGTCTGGATGCACTGTCCTAGAAAAGCAGATTCATCTATGCCATTCCTCTGATTCTGCTGATCCCCAGAGTTCTCCTCAAACTCAGGGGAGAGGGCACAAGGATGATCCTCATCACTCCTCTGTGGCTGAGGCAGGCCTGGTTCAGTACCTTGTACCAGCTTTTGGTTCTTCTGCCTTTCCCTCTTCCCTTGTCTCAGGATCTACTGACACAGGACCATGGGACCCTGGTCCATCCAGGTCTCCAGTCCCTCCACCTGCATCTATGGCTCCTGCAGACTTAGTGACATCCCGCTTTGACATGTGTCCCAAGGTGGCCTGTATCTCAGTGGAAGCCCGAAAGCCTTCCACTCGGTCCACCTATGCCATTAAATGGAAGCACTTCTCCATCTGGGTAGAAGCTCAGTCTTTGGAGACCTTTTCTTGTCCTGTGGTTTAGATCCTGGACTATTTGAAACATGATTTAGGCCTCAGCTACTCTTCTCTCAAGGTTCACCTTTCGACCATTTCTGCCTACCGTCTTCCTCTGGGAGACAAATCGGTAGCCCAACTACAAATTTCCAAGACCTTTGTGAAGGGAGTTCTACACCTCAGACCTCTCATCCACAATCCTGCACCTCCTTGGGATCTGAATTTCATCTTAGATAAGCTCAAGCTGCCCCCCCTTTGAGCCAACAGTGAAGGTGGATTTGCGCTTTCTGTTTTGGAAGGCCTTGCTTTTGGTGGATTTCTATCTATTTATTTTATTTGTTTTTTGTTTACCGGGTAAGTACACTAAACAAGAGTATTGCCTATATTCAGGCACAACCCGGGAGAGTACAGGCAGGAGAGAACAAAGTCAGACAATGTACAACAAGCTGACAGTAGTTCATAATGCAGCATTAAATGAGAACAAAACATTACACAGTTTACTGACAAGAGCAAACCGTATCTGTGGAAACTAAGAGAAAACAAATAACGTTACATTAATTAATTGTGCTAGATAGTACAACAATGACTAACTGAACTACATACTACAACAACTAAGAAATAAGTAGCAGTTATAACAATAGGATTCTTGATGGATGGAAGTAGGATCATGCCGATTTCAGAACATGAAGGGAAACAGTAAGTGCCATGTAGGGAAAGAAAGCTGCTAGGAGTGAGTCTCAAGTTACAGCACAGGAGCAGCCATCAGATTCTATTAGGTGGGTATGAAGACCCAGTTTAAAGGCTTTGTGGGATTTGAAGAGTTTGATATGGGGAGGGTGGAGTTCCAGGTGCAGGGGGCAGATATAGCAAAAGATAGTTCCCCCTTTTTTGTGAGATCTGGGAATTTCAAGTAGGGTTTGAATGGATGACCCGAGGAGATATGCTTGGGAGGGATGAGATAGCAGTCTAGAGAGGTACTCGGTGGTCCCTGTTCTGATATTATCAATCACACAGCCAGCAGAATAGAGTCTATACAAAGCAAGGGGAGAGCCAGTTCAATTTAGAGTAGAGTTTACAATGATGGGTAAGTCTGTGTGGAGAGAGGGCAAATCTGCATATGCTGCTATAGCAGGTGCTCCATTTTTGGAGGGCTCCTTTGCTAGCAGTAAGGTATACCTGTGAGCAGTAGGTAGGAGAGGGAAGGAGGAAATCCTGTGCACTAGCAAGCCAAGCAGCATCATTGAGGGAGGACCTAACTTTATGGGCAAGACCAAGTTTGGAGTTTACCACCTTACAGATAGCCATAATGTGGAAGTTAAAGTCCAGAGATGGGTCAAGAGTGACTCCTAGGTACCTGAATGAGTTAACGGATTCCAAAGGTGAGCCATCTAGACATCGTACTGAAAAATCCGGAGCAAGGAATTTGATTCTAGAGGGGAGCCCAAAAGCATAGCCACAGTTTTCTTAGCATTAAGTATGAGCCTGTTTTGTAGAAGCCAATCCTGTAAGCAGTCAAAGTCAGCTTGAAGATCTGCCTTTACTGATGAGGGGTCTTTATCACTAGCAAGAAGCACCATGTTATCACCATAAAGGATCTATGAGGAGGAACAGGGAAGAGAGGGCAGGTTGTTGATAAAAAGAGAAAAAAGGAGAGGGCTAAGTATAGATCCCTGGGGAACTCCCAACAGAAGTAGGGGAAAGATCAGAGACATCATTTTCAATTTGAACAAATTGCATCCTCCCAGTGAGGTAGCTATCAGTCCAGGAGATGGCAGCCTGGGCAAAACCCAGGAAGTACAGTTTGGAGAGTAGCAGAGAGTGATTCACAAGATCAGAAGCCTCGGTGAGATCGATAAATATGGCTCCCATGAGCAGGCCCTTATCCATCACCGTTAGGACTTCCTTAGCTACCTGAAGTAGTGCAGTTGTAGTGCTATGCACTGTTCGGAACCCAGAGAGTTGTGGGTTCAGTTCCCACATCTGGCACTTAGGTTAATATCCCAGCACTGACACTGTAGTGCAGCATGAGAGGGGTGCTGCACTTCTGAGGTGCCATCTTTCGGATGAGATGTTAAACCGAGGTCCCATCTGCCTGGATTGGTAGTAGTTCAGGTGGATGTTAAAGATCCCATGGCACTTATCAAAAAGAGTGGGGGAAGTTTATTAAACAAGAAAAACATAACATTACAAAATCAATCATAGTGCAAGAGACAATAAATTATATAAACAAAATTAATATACAATATTGAAAGAGAAACAGGAAATATACAGTATTTGTTATTTAAGCAAAAAAAGTTTCCATAGTTTATCAAATTTATCCCGTGAAAATCTACGTTCATCATTCTCTTTAACACATAATAATCCTGCTTCAATTTGTGAAATAATAGCAGTATTCAACACTATCTGTTGCTGTAAAACATATTGACAGTGAGCCTGCCATAAAAAATATTGAATAAAGGCAAAGAATACATTCAGAGTACTTTTATGATATTTTTTCCACATTCCCGTGTAATCTCCCAGAATCAAAGTATTATAAGAAATACGTGTTAAAAAAGGCATATTCCAATGAACTGCTGCATCCTGCCAAAATTGTTTACTGTGAGGATAATCAATAAAAAAATTTAACATACTTTCCTCTATATTAGAGCATGTAAGTCTAGGACATTATCTATCTGTCTGTGGCTTATATTTTAAATTTCCCCAAACCCCTAATCTCCCTTGGGCTGAAATCCGGGCAGTATCCCAAATACGAACAGGAAGCCTAAAATCTGAAAGTTTTTGTAAAGCTAATATCATTTTAGTAGGAACACAGTTAGGGAAAAGAAGATAGATCTGCTGCACCTCATAAACTATATAGGAATAAAATGATTTCCTGTCCAGAGACAGTAATGTTTGAAATGGAATAGAATCAGAAATCAATATTTTTGGTGGTAAAAGAACCCATTTTGCAAAAAACTGTTTCCAACGAGAATGAGACCACACTTGCCAAATCATAGTGGCAGAAGTCCATAAATAATTAAAGGAATTAAAGAAACACAAAGAATGATAACAAATAATAGGATTTATCATATGCAATTCACCTTTCTTAACTGGTAAATAAGTAATCTCCCTTTTTAATGGATTTAATTGATTACCCCATACCATTTGAAAGAATAAACTAAGAAGTCTGGTTTCTAAATTAATCGAGGGTGGGTGTATATATAACTTAAAAAAAGAAATACAGGTAGCACAAATTTCTTAATAATCATGATACGTTTTTTCTTTCCAAACTTCCATTGCTCACACATATTTACCTTGGTTTCTTCTACCCATAATTGTTGTTCCCAGTTATAGGAAGCCCAATCCCTATGTCCAAACCAAATACCCAGAATTTTTTTAGGCATGGTGACAAGAGGAATATCTAAACTGTCTCCTGTTTCACTGTTTGATCTAGAGTGAATATAAAACTTTTATCTTTATTAAGGCAAGCCCCAGAGGTTTGCCCATAACAATGAAATGTTTCCAGTGCCAATTGTAAAGAAGTAGTGTCTTGTATTAATAATGTGACGTCATCAGCATATGCTGTGATTTTTCTCAGGTGGTAATGAAGGAAAGGGGGCTATACTCCTAATATGTTGATCCCATTGTATACGGCAAATTACTGGATCAAGAGCAATAATGTACAAAAGAGGACTTAAAGGGCAGCCCTACCTAACACCTTTTTCAAGGGAGACCTCAGAACCAAAAATTCCATTAACAGTGGGAATTATAGTAGCCTCAGTGTATAGTAAAGTGATCCATTGTACAAATTTCAAAGGAATACCATATTTCAATAATAAGGGAAAAAGATACCCATGTCTGACCTGATCAAAAGCTTTAGCCTGATCTAAAGCTACTATGTAACCCGAAACAGTCCCCGATTCACCTGCCTCAAGAAGTTCTCTTAATATGTATAAGTTATGTTGAATTTTTCAGTTAGGAATCATGCAGGTCTGGGCTGGATATATAAGGAAATCAGCAACTTGCAATAATCTATTTATTAATAATTTTTGCCAAAATCTTATGGTCACTATTCAGAAGACTTGGGGGTCACCAGTTAGAAAGCATTGTTTTATCTCCTTTTTTATATAAAAAGTAAAGAAGAGAAGTACTAAATCCAGAGATATGTGAGTCAGAGGTCAACATAAAATGAAAGGCAGAAAATAACTCATATAAAAATAAAGGTTTATAAGAATCATTGGGGATCCCATCAACCCCAGGAGATGTTCCTGAAGTAAGTTGTTTAATCACTACTTCAACTTCTGTCGAAGAAATAGGTTCTATCAGGCATTGTTGCATGGAGTTTTCTACTTGAGGAAAAGGTGAAAAAAATCATCTAAAGGGGCCAAAATAGGTTCTCCAGTATCACTAACAGTGGAAGTAACAAATTGTTGCACAACTGACAACATTCCCAGATCAGTGGTAACCAAAGTACCATCACTTCTAAGAAGATTTGACATTAAAGTTTTATCCAATCTTTGTTTACATGCCTGGTATGGATCTTATGCAGGTTGTTTTTTTTGTGCCATATCTAAATTCCATTTCTAATGATTTGGCCCTATCATGTTGATAATGTTTCATTAGTTTTTTTTATTTCAAAAATCTGAGATTTAAATTTCGCACTATCACGTGGAGGAAAGGACATTAATTTATACAACTGATTCCTAAGTTGTAAATAATGTAAATAATCAGAGTTAGCTTTTTTCGACCAAAACTAAGTAGCAACTGTTTCAATTCTAAGTTTGTAGCTACCCACCAATCATAAATATTATCATAGAGACACAGAGTAGAATTCCTAGCTTCAAAAAAAAAAAAAACCCTCTATACAAAGGGTGCAATCTGGCGAACTCAAAAAAAATAAATTCAACCACCACCGTTGTATAATGGAAAAAACTTTAGTAGGAACATCAGTCAGACTAAAAGTGCATAATAAAAGCCGACGATCTGAAAATTCAGTAGGTTTGGCAACACAAAAAAGTGGCGTAATACGTTTTGAAGCAAAAAACATATCTATTCGTGTAGCATAAATGTGCCTATGATATGTTGCTTCACTATCAGTTTTATGCAGATATCTATAAGAATCTGGTAAGCCAGCATCTGAAACAATGTGTTGCAAAGTATGAGAGTCGCAGTACATTTTTTTCTGTACTTCTTCCTTAAATTTAAGATCTATATTATAATTAAAATCCCCCCCCATATAATATGTCTCTTGGTATATAAAAAAGGTTTAATGCTGTCATAATTCAATTCTAGCTGTCTTTACTTGAGGGGCATATAAATTAATCAGATGAAAAGAGAAATCTCCAAAAGAGCAATCAATAATTAGGGCACGACCTGGGTGTATATCTATAAGTCTGGAGACATGAAACTGTGTAGATTTAAATAGTATTCCAATGCCATCGGCAGAATCCAAGCCGAAGGACCAAAATTATGGTCCCCACCGCCATCTCTTCTTTGCTTGGTCAATATCATATAAGAAAGATAATCTAGTTTCCTGAATAAAAAGAACATCTACCTTAAGGGAGTCAAAAAAGTAAAATATAGATACCTGTTTCTTATAATTCTTCAGCCTGCATACATTGCCATCTAAATCATTAGAAAAAGAAATTAAGGCCCCCCTTTTTGACTAAGACTAGTTTTTCTCTTTTTTCCTTTTTTTTCCTTTTTTGTCTTTGGATAATTCAGTGGATTTACTGTCCTCATCCTCAGTCACCAATTCAGATTTGTGTGAAGTGTCAGACTCAAGATCTGAGTCCCCTAAATCATCTTGTAGTGGTGAAATTTTTTTTTCTGTAAGTGTAGGGGCTGGGGTTGGTCATTTAAGAGAGGCCCTGGTAAATCTTTGATTTTTAACAGTCTCAAACATAGGAAGAGGCCTAGGACTAACAGTAGATTTTTCCTTCACAGAAGAAGGAACTGCAGGAGAGGCAGTGATAGAAACATCAGGACTATCCTCTTGCTGAGTAGGTAGGGTGGTCTCAGTCTCCAAAGAAGAGGCTCCAGTATCCACAGTATCATGTGGAAGTAAAGAATCTGTATGAAATGTCTCTTCCTCTTGTTGATCAGGGGAAGCGGTGAAGGTGGAGTCCCTCCTTTTTTCCTGTGCTTTAGTAACTAGATCATCCTGGTCCCACCCTTCTGTCCTAATGAAGGGGAAGGGTGGAAGGGAGGGGCAGCTGCAGAATAAGGGGTGTTAGCTGCACATTTGAGCAGACTTGATAGACCTCTAGGCCTTTATCTGCTGGCAAATTTCGTATGTTTGTATTACGTTTAGCCCAAGGGCATTGATGAAAAGCATGTCCCTTTTCATCACATAGGTTACACTGAAAAATATTTTCACATAGATCCACAGAGTGCCCTTACCCCCCACATAAAGAGCATTTGAGCATGTCACAAGAGCTGCTAATGAGTTTTAGCCCCATATTTATAGCAAGCTCGTGGTTGTCCCCTGTAAAACCAAACCCCTCTGTCCTTAGCCAAGAAAAAACTATTGGGTAAATGAATAACATCAGAGTTAACTTGAAACAACTTTACTTTAAATTTCCACCCTCCAGTCCAGATTCCTTCCAAATCAAGAATGAATTCTGGACGGCCTAAAATATCACAGCGATTCTGTAACCGGTGGTAAATATAACTTACATTGATCCCTTTGTTATGAAACATGATAGTGATATGTCTACTGAGTGGCTTTGTAAGAGGGATTGCATAAAAGGGGGTCCAGAGAGGAGTAGATTTGAGGGTAGAATATTTATCCCAAAATTTTTCTATGCTATTATTGTGCTTAATCCTCACCTGAAATGTGGATGAGATCATAAATATCTGCTGGAAAAAAATGCACAGAGCCCCTTAAAAGCTGTTTGGCCACATAATATCTGTCTGGATGTTCAACAAGACCGCCTCCTCCCATATCATAATCTCACTGCATTGCATCTAGGCGCTTGATCCAATTTATTTTTAAATAATTCAGACATTGGTACTCTATTAGATTTTTGTGAGTTTGATTTGTCAGAGTTCAAATTCGCAGAGCCTGCCTTTCCCTTTCCAGTACCCCCTTCCTGAGGATGTGCTTGGCACAAACAAGGTCGCAGCTCAGTCCCTAACTGGATGCGCATCCACAGGAAAGGTTGTAGTATCAGTAAGCAGTTCAGTACCTGAGCTCAGGGAGGAATCCACGGTGGCATGCATCTTAGAGGTAGAGTCAGTGAAGGGAACAGAACTCCAGTCTGGATCCGGTATCCATTGCCCTGAAGCCGCATGCTTCCAACCAGACATTTGAAGAGCTTCATCTGCCGACCAGTCAGTAAGAAAATCCCCAGAATTCGAAGAGAGTCTGAATTGTCGTCGCACCACTTGCGATGTTGAACAAGTCGTCTGAGGAGGAGAAGTAGAAATTCTAGTGTGTTGCTGCAACAGTGTAGAACCTGGAAGTCCCATTCGTGCATCAGGAACAAACTCGTCCGAAGATGCTTTATCTGGAGAAAAATGTTGTGCTCCCGAAGATTCAGCAGTTTTCTCACTGTAGTAGATGAGTTAGACTCAGGCGCTTTCTCCAAAACTAGTAAGCCACTAGTAGTTCCCTGCACATCCTGCTGTAACATTGAAGCAGAAGGTAAGGAGACATTTTCCTCCTGTATGGAAAGCACAGAATTCTGAAGAACAACAGTTGTCTCCATAGGTATAGCAGAACTATCCAACAATATGTCCTGCTGCATGAGAGGTTGAGCGTCAACTGCCATCTCGCAGATCAGCTCTAACACCTCCCCCTACTGACAACAAAGCAGTAGGGAAATTTCCCTGGTGTCCTGGCCAAATTTCCCTCATTCACTAAAAATACCACCAACAGCTTAATCTGGTTCAAGGTCAGTTGGCATTCATCTGTATCCCCCTCCCCCGGGTCATGCCTGAAAATAGGCAGGATTTGTCTAGTGCACTTACCTGGTCATCAAAAAATAAATAAATAAATAAATACATGTTGAGCAGGAGCTAAAAGGTTGTGAAAGTTCAGATATTTTGAGACCTGGGAGGCAATGGCCTTCTCAAGCAGTTTATTTAGCAGTTTATTTAGAGCAGAGAGAATGGCAATCGGTCTGTGATTTGCCATGTTTTTGGGATTTCCCTTTTTGTGTACAGGGACAACATGAGCGGTTTTCCACAGCGTAGGCACTGTCTGGGTTAGTATAGAAAGATTGAAAATTCTTGCAATAGGAACAGCAAGAGCCGGAGCTGCCAGTTTGATAAAGTTTGTCAGTAACCCATCTGCACCCGCAGATCCATGTGGTGAGACAGATTTAAGGAGATGCAGCACCTCAGTAGAGGAGACTGATCTGAGCCAAAAGGAGGATTTGTACAGAATGCACATGTCGGAGGGGGCAGGGGACTGGTTAAATTTATCCAGGTATTCCGAGAGATCCATGAATTGAGCATTCAGAGCATTTGCAATAGTAGGTAATTTATTACAATTTGCATCATTTAGTATCTTGTCGGTTATAGCCATCATGGACCTTTGACCAATGACATTTTTGATGTGATTCCAAAAACACTGGGTATTACCAGCTGAGGATTGGAGAATCTTATGGCAATAGTTCCTTTTAGCCCTCCAAATATATTTTTTGCAGGCATTTCTCATTGGTCTATAGTTAGCCCAGTCTTTTGTCCATAAGGACTTCTTAGCCAAGGCCCAGACCTTGTCTCTTCTTCTCATAGTTTGAAGGAGGTCTTTGTGTAACCATCTGTTGGCAGACCCCCTAAGAAGCCTTTTTTTAATGGGACGTGCAGATCCTGTAGGGTGAGTAGGTGAGAAATCAGGTAGTTGAGTGCTGTTTTTACATCCTCAGTGAAATAGATAGGAGACCAGTCAATGTTACTAACATCCTCAAGAAGTGCACTTGGGTTAAGTTTGGCAAAATCACGAAACTGTATAATTCTAGATGGGAGGTTAGGGTAGTGACCATTCCAAATGCAAAAAGTAGGCGGGTGATCACTAATAGAATCTGAAAAGGTACCTGTAGCAATAATTTCATTTGCTCTGTTTGTAGCAATCCAGTCCAAGAGAGATTGATGCTCACCATTTGCTGAGATTTGAGTAGGACTAGAAATCAGTTGAGATAGGTGAAGTCGAGCAAGAGCTTCAGTGTACAAACCAGCATGGCCATCCGATAGGTCTAGGTTGAAATTGCCTATTAAAATGACTTCAGGTCTACCCTTTAGAGTAGAGCGATAGTCCAAGAGCCCATTTTAGCCTAGGAGATCCCTCTATGAGGGATTGCAAGCACATATCAAGTTTAACCTTTTTGCACCGCCGAAGAGCAGAACAGTATGCGGATTTGCGCAACAACCGAATAACTCCGAATGTTGGACAGATATATTGAGATGTTCTTTATAATAGAGAGCAACCCCTCAACCCCTTTGTTTGGAGAGGCAATCTGATCTCGGGTTGTAGCCAGTAATTTTATACATTGAATCAGGGATGTCTGGCCTGAGCCATGATTCATTCCCTCCTAGAATGTCCGGACGATAGTGAGCAACCCAGGCTTCTAGGTCAGGGACATTTGCAGGTATACTTCTGATATTCATGTGGGCAATTTTCATGCCCTTTGAGGAGAACCAGGAGGAGTATCAGTAGACCTAGCATTGCAGAGGGGGCCAGGTTAGGTTCAATGTCTCCATATAAGGATAAACACAGAAGCATCACCCAAACTTCTCTGGTGAATCGATAAATGCACTTGAGGCATTTGGGCAAGACAGCTGGGTGAGAGAGTAGGAAATGTCCTAATCTGTCAGGGTGTGTTAAGTAGAAGGACATGTTAAGAAATGGATGTGATTTTCTAGTTGGAATCAGGTTAGAAAATACAAAAGAGAATTCTTCTTGTGATTGGGACCCAGGGTCACCAGCAGGTATTTTAAGCGAGAGGTAGAAGAGGGTAATAAAGGAGGGTAGCAATCCTGCTATAACCATAAATGTCCCTGGGCGAATAAGAGAAAACATAATGCATCTCGTAAAATAAACTTCTGGCAATGAGAAAGGGAGGAGGAAAATAGAGGGAGAGGGTAGAGATGTTAGGTGATCCCAGACTAGGAGGAGCTAAGTGGGGGGAAACCCCTCAGTCAAGTGAGTTTGAATCCAGAGGCAAGACGGTACCTACTGAGGCAATACAGCACCTATTATAAAGTCTAGCGGTTGAGTGAATGAATGGACAAGTAGGCTGGTATATTATCAAAATGGCTATGGGTGAGGAAAAAACCTGGTTCAAAGTGAACCAGAGAGAAGGGAAAAACGAGACACACTTCATCTGAGTTGTTCAGGCATAAGTTGTGTGACGGACAGAGAATAAGGGCGAGTAGGTGAGAATGGAGGGTGGAGTAGAAGGACTACCTTGCTGGTTAATATTCAGGCGGAAGGCAAGAAGCAAGCAAAGTCAGAGGCATATTTAATAGAGTGAGGGGGTGCGGGGTGGGAATCAAGCCTACAAGCAGCCGCTTAAGTACGCTACAGCGAGAGTTTGAGCTGGAATTAATTCAAATAGCATGCGGGGCTGGCCCAGTGGTGTGGAGGGCTGAGGCATCACTGCCTTACCTCCTACCACGCCGGCAACCCGTGTTCGCAGTGCAAGCGGGTCACTGAGGGTCAGCTGGGGAGGGAGAGGGTTGAACATCCAGAGGACTGCTCTCCTTTCCCAGGGGAGGGTTGGGGACACATACAGGCATTTGTCTGACCCCTAGCAGTGGCTGGGGGCCAACATGCCAGGTTCCATAACACAGGGACGGAGTGCAGGCAGCTGCCCAATGTACAGCTTGCAGACCGCACTGGGCATCATTAGCGGCACTGCATGCTCACACTTCGCAAAAGGAAAAAACTTGGTTCCCACTGCAGCAGGACAAGGATGGTCCCCCTCCGTGCACTGCCCCGAGAAGACACCTCCCACAGCTGGATTTGTGCTGGTGGGTTGAGTCACTACCCACCCCCTACCACGAAGAGTAAGTTGTTGGGGGCAAGAAAGGAGGGGGTCTGATGCTTGGGTGTGGCAGAGGCAGGACGTCAGAGATAGGTGGTGGGAGCCAGGGGAGAAACAAACACACACACACACACACACACAAAAAAATAGCAGGCAGGATTCAGATTAAATTTAACAGGCTGCAGCGAGTGCTGGTTTAAGTAAAATGAACACGCTGGAATTATTTAGAATTAGCAGACTGCAGCAAGTAAAAGAATGCTTTAAATACACTCGAGCCTTAACAATACAGCGCCAGGGAGGTGAAGAAAAAAGGCGCCAAGGTTTAAACTGAGCGCAGTCCTGTTCGTGTACCTTCCTATGGCCAGCCAGGGAGCTTTGGGTAGGGAGAACAGCGAGGGAACCTGGGGAGGGTTTTTCACAAGTGTTGCCCTCACGATCCTTCCTATGGCCAGTCAGGGAGCTTCCGGCAGTGAAAGCAGTGAGGGAACCTGGGGAGGACTTTTCACAAGTGTTGCCCTCATGACCCTTCCTATGGCCAGCCAGGGAGCTTCCGGCAGTGAGAGCAGTGAGGGAACCTGAGGAGGGCTTTTCACAAGTGTTGCCCTCACAACCCTTACTATGGCTAGCCAGGAAGCTTTGAGCAGGGAGGGCTTTTCACAAGCGCTGCCCTCATGACCCTTTCTGTGGCCAGCCAGGGAGCTTTGGGCAGGGAAAGCAGCGAGAAAACCTGGGGAGGGTTTTTCACAAGTGTTGCCCTCATGACCCAGAAGTGCTAAGTGGCAGTATCGATGGTTATGTGTACATGATTGGTGTCACTGGGGGAAACCAGAGTCTATTCTCAAACTCGGATCTCGCTAGTTGCAGTGCAGGGGGTTGTGTCTCTCTCACAGGGCTAATGCCACTGGTTGTGCCCTTATCTCTGATTTACCTTTGCTCTCTTAACAGTAGCAGAATTTCCAATCCCAGAAAATTATGTGACATTGGTTGTGAAAGAAGAAGATGATGACTCAGTGTTGGAGTCCATGAGCAAGAAAGAGACCTTACACCAGCAGTTTCCTGAAGAAAGCCCCAGCAACAGTAAGTACAGTAGATAGCCTGGCTAATGTTACATGTAGGATAGATGCAGAGAAGCCCTGATGATCTCAGAGTGGGAAGCTGAACCTGTTCTCTGACTCTCGTCTCCCAGGTGGCAGTGCAGAGAGGTAATGTCTGTATCTTTAGTATAATACAAGTGTGATAAATCTGAATCCATTCTCAGATCCAGGACTCCTAGGTGGGAGAACTGGGTTATATCTGTCATTTGTATAAAACCAGGTTGAGAAACCTGAGTCCATTCTCAAACTTGGGACTCCCAGCTGGCCCAGTGGCGTGGAGAGCTGAGGCACCTGTGCCTTACTTCCTGCCATGCTGACAGCCTGCGTTCACAGTGCAAGCAAGTCATGGGGGGGGGGCAGCTGGTGAGGGAGCGGATCAAGTGTCCAGAGAACAGCTCTCCTTTGTCGAGGAAGAGTATGCATGTCAACCAGCACTTGAAATAATATCCATTAATTGAGTAAAAAAAGCCAGGGTATCTACATTTGAACCATAAATACATCTCAGTAGCATTTCCTGGGTCTTTACCATTGCATACAGAAAGAGAAAATGACCTCCTGGGTCTCCATGTTCCTTAAGGGCTTGAAAGGGCATGTGCTTTCACACCCAAATTGAAACCCCCACTCTATGACAGCTCATACCAACACCAAAAGGATTGACCGGACCATCCTTAGCTGGAAACTGTGTCTCCTGAAGTATCACAATGTCAGACTTGTATACAGCAAGATGCTTAAGGGTTTGGGTGTGCTTAAATGGAGCAGAACCCCCTTTAATATTCCAAGTCAGGCACTTTAATTGTGCAACAGCCATATAGGGCCAAGGATTAGTGAACTAAAATGTAGTCAGCTTATCCAGATGAGAGACGGTAAAAAGTCACTCACTCCTTCATTCAGTAACTAGCTCTCTGGCAAAAACCCCTCTGTGATCCCCGGTAGCAAAACACGACCCTGAATATATGTAAATTATAAATCATCCGCTTAAAAACCCCACCCGAATATATGTAAATTACAAATCATCTGCTTAAAAACACCACCCTGAATATATGTAAATTACAAATCATCTGCTTAAAAACACCACCCTGAATATATGTAAATTACAAATTATCCACATAAATTAATGAAAAAAAAACAGTAACAGCAATCTAATACTAAGACAGACAAACAACTTGAATAGCATCCCCAATGTACCCTTCCTGCAAGGGGAGAAGGGGGATTGGAGAAACCCCAGACAGTAATCCAAGGTCACCTAATTGTAATAAAGCTGTGGAGGTTCAGGACATGGGCATATGCTCCAGTTGCCATGCCATGATCAATTTACATATACTTTGAAGGGGCAGAAAGCAGCAACTCAAGAGCTTGGATCCGAAAGAATAGAGGGAAGACCCTAAGGGAAGTCGGGTGGGGTGGGAAAAGGAAGAGAAGTGAGGGGGGAAAAAGGAATGATGTCACCCTGCACCCATCAAAAAATCACTTCTGTGGTCCCTTGTCATTCTATATACTGGGTTCTTTCAAGACCTGCAAACCCTCCTATGCTAGGGGAGGCAGTATGGCGCAGTGGTTTAAGGTTCTGAGCTGCAAATCTGGAGACCTGGGTTTGAATCCCACAGGCCCCACTTGCATACTGTGTGACCCTGAGCAAGTCACTTAACTTCCTCGTGCTCCCAGGTTGCACCTGCAAACAAGCTTTCAGCTTAGTGTGTCTCACTTGGTAAAATAATTGGTTAAAAAAAAAAAAATAACTGAAATATGGGTCGACAGCTAAATCCAGCACTCCAATGAAGGATTCGATCCAAATACTCGAAAAAGTCATCCTCGTCTAACAGCCTAAATTAGTTCATGGACCCCATCAAGCACAGAACTAGCCCAGAATTACACAAACTTAGCAGAAAGTCACTGGGCATGAAGAAAGGGGCTAACCACTGAGATGTAAAACAATCCAAAGAGCCCAAAGGGAAATGAAGTCCACAAATCAAGCAGAGCATTTTCCAGTCACTGGCAATCCATCTTTCTGTTAGTAAATAATCTGTAATCCAGGACTGGTCCAGTGATGGTTGAACAACCAAGCAGAGACATGACAAGTCCCATAAATGATAGGCACCTACGTCACCATAGAATATAGTATCCATAAACCAAAACTAGCAATCCAGTTAAGTAAACTGGGGAAGCTCTCCCAACACTAGTTGCAGTCCAAAAGCAAGGCGGGTGTTAAAGAAAAATCTAGAATCTACACTACATCGTAAAACTCTGAGCACCTAAAGAGTTAAGAACTGTCTGCATCTTCCTCCACAAATCAATGGGGAAAGCCCCTCAAATATTGTTCTCCTGGACAGAGGTCAAGAACAGTTGCCAGTAATGTTAAAGGAGCTCAGACCTCGCTTGATTCATTGAGGAGTACTCCATGGTGCCGGATGTCATTTGCACAAATAAACTGCAGGGAACCTCATGTAAAATTTGATTACCAGTGCAATACAGGGCTTGCTTAATGTCCTTGTATGCTGACTGACATTCCCTAACCATGGGAGTAGTGTCAGTATAAATGAAGAATGACTTGCCCTTCCACATCAAACATCTGTTGGCCCACACCATATGTTGAATCCAGATTTTATTCAAGTAATTCAAACATCGTCAACATATTAGCCTTCTGTTTTCCATCAGGTGGGGGCTGGAGACACAGTGATCGGTGGGCTCATTTGATGAAGTATTTTTCTCCTGAGGTGGGGGGGGTCCAGCTATTTTAAGCAATAAAGGTAGCTAGAGAGATAGAGCTAGAGAGAGAGAGAGATAGCGAGAGAGAGCTAGATAGAGAGAGAGACAGAGACAGAGAGAGCAAGAGATAGAGAGTGATAGAGAGAGAGACAGACAGAAAGAAAGATTGATAGGTGGATGGATGGATGGATGGATAGAAACTTTATTTATATAGTGCCCTGGGGCTCGGAGTGCGTAACTAAAATATAAACCATTATTTACATCAAATGAACTCTATATACAGTACATAACAAGCAAGCATGCAGCAGAGTACAATCAGGGCCGGATTAAGGCATAGGCAACATAGGCAAAAGCCTAGGGTCCCTCCATACCAGGGGCCACCCAGCAATCATCAAAATATATTTACTATATATCCTTTTCTTTCTGTCTGAGCTGAATTTTCATTGATAAAGGACTCCACCACTAAGTAATATGAACAAAGCTGGGGCTGAACTATGACATGATTCTCACCTCTCTGATTAGATGTTAAGTGCAGTTAATAGCTTGAGGGGCCCCTGGCCAGGCTGACCTTTAAGGTGTGAACAGGCCCCTTTCCTTTGCTTTGTCTCCCACCCCCACTTAGAATCAAGTACATACAAAAACTTAACAGTGTAATTCAGTGTGTATGCTTTATAGTTAACCTTACTACTAACATTAAGAAATATACAATGTGTTTCAATGGTACAATTAAAAATCTTTTTTTTTTATTCTCATCTTACTCATATTGGAGTTCTGACCTTGATATAGCTCAATTTTCAAGGAGAATGAATGCACATATTTCCAGGTTCCCATCAATAAATTTTGCCATGTATTTATCCTGGTTTACTTATTAATAACAGAAATGTTTGACCCCTGGAATCATTTCTAACATTCAGACACTTTGCAATTTAACTTCTAAATTTCATGACTCCTCTAAGAAACCACCAGCTAAACTTCTACACCACCCAGGATCTAGCATATTTTAAAGATGAGTCCCTACCCCAGCCAACAAAATTCCCACATCATAGTTCATACTACCTGACAGGACAAAATGATAACACCCTGAATGCGAGTGCACATGGGTATGCTTGGGGGGACCTTGGGAGAAGTGCAAATCATCACATTTCACACCCCAAAAATTATTGTAACCAGGCTAATTAGTAATTATTTCATCTAAATAATCAAAACTCAGACTACTGTTATCTTTTTATACTGATGTTATTAGTTTCATTAATTTTCAAGCATTTTAGTTAGGTTATTTATGTTTTATGCCACTTTTTAAGGAGAGTAAGAACATTTTTTTTCAAGTTTCAGTAACTAATATGTAATAGCCAAGGGGTGTGGTCATGATGAAGGGCCAGTCGTGGGGAAGAGACTTGACTGCAGTGAGGGGGCCCAGATTTCTCTGGGGCCTAGGGCCCCAGGTTGCTTTAATCTGGCCCTGAGTGCAATATACACTTCTATCTATCATTCCTTAAAAGAATGCAATATAATAATAGTTCATTTGTATATTAAAATCCTGGTTGAACAGAAAAATGTTGAAATCTTTTTAAAAGGTTTCCACAGGCCCGGTGGTGCTGAGGGCTGAGGCGCTGGCACCTTATCTCGCGCTACGTTGGTGACCCGTGTTCAGGAACGGGCACGGGCCGTCAGGGGTCGGCAGGGGAGGAGAAGGATTGAGCATTCAATGGACTGCTCTCCTTCTCCGGGGAGGGGGGGTTCTTTGTGGTTGGTGCTTGTTTGCCCCCTGGTGGAGGCTGGAGGACAGGGCACCGCACTACAAGTAGGGGAGGAGTCGGGCCAGACATCTAGAGGGAGCGTGTGCAGATGCACGTGCACTCCCCTCCGCTGACGACATTGCACGGTCCCGACTCCTGGAAGAACAGGAGAAAAGAACACTGCCACGCAGGATGGTGGAGGGCGCCTTGCAGGCTCTGCCCCTGGCTAGCCACAGTGCTGGCCAACTAAATCCGGTCCTCGGTGGGGGAGTCCAGGACCCCCGTCGACCCTGCCAGTGGGGGTAAGCCCTGGGCTCAGGTCAGTGTCGGCTGGTGGACGCCAGGGGATGAGGCTGGGGACGCCCTCCTATAGCTACAAGCTGGCAGTAGGACAGAAAAATAATAACTAACAAAAGGTTTCCACTGAGGGTGCCTCCGTAGATGTCTAAGCAGAGTTCCACAGGGCTGGTGCTGCCACTGAAAGGGCACAGTCTACAGAATGCCACAGTATTGCCCTTACGACCACAAGGAGGCAACCCACAATGGAACAGGAAGTTCAGGATGGGCAGTGAGGAACAAGAAGATCTTGGAGATAATCTGGTCCCCCCCCTGCTTCTTGCAGGGCTTTATAGGTCAGTAATCCAACCTTGAAGGCAATCCTCCACCTTACTGGCAGCCAGTACAGTTCACGGAGGACAGGAGTAATATGTTCTAACCTTGAAACGCTCAACAATCTAGCTGCTGAGTTCTGCACTAGATGCAGTCAGCTGAGTCTGCCTCCAGAAAGCACCAAGGTACAGGGCATTGCAGTAATCCATTCTGGACATGACAGACTCACCAAGGTGGTCAGGTCCTCTGCTGGTATCAGGTCCTGGATCTGAGTAGTGTTCCTCAGATGGTAAAAGCCACGTTTGACAACTGCTGACACCTGCGCATCAAGTGTCAAGTCATCATTGTGGATCATGCCCTGCTCTTTAACACAAATGGAGGGCATTAAGGAAACATCCCCAAATACCAGTCCAGGGGGATCTCTGAGTCCCCCTTCCCCCCATCACAGCGCCAACCAGGATCCACCACCAGTACCTCCATCTTGTCTGGGCTGAATCATAGCCAATTGTGAGTCATTCAGTTGTGGATTTCTTCCAGACAAGTGTTAAAAACAGTCCACCATCTGGTTTCTAGGTGCACAGGCTAGGTACAGCTAGGTATTATTAGCATTGCAATGAAAATGTAGACCATACCACCTGATAATGCTTCCCAGTGGCAATATGTAAACTGTGAACAACAAGGCTAATAGGACCGACCCATGTGGCACTTCACAGTGCAGAGGTATCAGGTTAGAAGAGGCTAACCCCATCATCAACCTGTTTTTGCATTCTGTCCATGATGTAGGATCTAAACTAGTTGATGACATTACCGGTTAGGCTGCACCAGTACCTCAGGTGGTCCAGCAGCACCTCATGGTCCACGGTCTCAAATGCCGCTGAGAGATCCAGGAGGTCCAAGATAGTATGTTCTGTCCTCTCTCTTGCATGATTAGGAGATCATTCAGCACCTTCACCAAGGCAATCTCTGTGCTGTGCCTGACTCTGAACCCAGACTGGAAGTGCTCATAAATGATGGAGGAGGCAAGACATGTCTCAAACTGGATGGCCACCACTTTCTCTGAAAGCTTCCCTTAAAATGGGAGGTTTGATACTACCAGTCTGTAGTTGCTGAGACACTCCAGGTCCATTGAGGACTTTTTAATAGAGGTCTAACCAAGGCTGCTTTCAGTACCATAGGAAAGACCCCACTCCCCAAAGAGCTATGGACAATCTCAGCAACAATAAATCCTATCATTTCCATACAGCCAACTAAAAGTCAGGTTGGACCTGGGTCAAGCTCACAAAATGTTAGTTGCAGCCTCAAGACTATCTCACCCACCTCCTCCACTCCAACTGGATCTAACTCGGACAGTCCATACAAGGAGGGTGCCCAACATGTCTCAGGCTGAACTCCACAAGCCCTTTGAATGACACTGGAAGATATCTTCATCTTGACAGAGGACACTTTGTCAGCAAAGAACAAAGCAAACTCCTCGCACCTTGTGCTTGAACCTGCTCCTTCCATCTAGAGACAGAATGGATGTAATAACCCATCTAATGTATGGAAGAACTGAACTGGTCTCTTCCATACCACAGCACTCTCCAAAGACAAAAAAAATCTG
Organism: Neoceratodus forsteri; assembly: GCA_016271365.2. Classification (NCBI taxonomy): domain Eukaryota; kingdom Metazoa; phylum Chordata; order Ceratodontiformes; family Ceratodontidae; genus Neoceratodus; species Neoceratodus forsteri. The sequence goes on from CM057457.1 coordinate 406,000,259, forward strand.
CCTTCTTTCGGAGCATTACCCCTTATAGTCATTATGATGTAATCTCTGGGCCAATTTGCCTCTTTGGGCCAAATCATTGCCATCCTCCAGTAGGCACATCCACAGTCACATTATTCACTCCTCATCTCATTTCACTAGCTGTGCTGTTTGGTACTACTAAACGGGGGCTTAATTTTTTTTTTCTATAGATAGGTTGCATAAAAGCTGTTTAAAATGATTTTTTCATATAGTTACCATAAAGGTTATAAAAGGTTTGGATAAGCATTCAAGCCTTTTTTTGCTTATCAGAACCTTTGGAACCTCAAAACCTTTAGAGGGTCTCCCATCCCTATTTGAAATCTGACCTACTGAAACAGAGGATGCACATTTCTGTGTAGTTTGCCTCAGCTCCTTTCTTTATGTTTAAACACACAGTACAGGACTCACTGGTACTACCAGCTGTGATGTTTGCAATGATGTCCTGTAGGGAGTCAAAGATGGTCCTGCCCTTGCTGAAGTAGAAGCTGCTAAGTTCCACTCCACATCTGGTGATTGAGATCTCCGACTATCAACACTTTTCCCTTTGTTGCCATCCTGATGATGGTCTCCCCCAAGGAGTTGTCCATCTTCTTGTGTTGGTGGCCTACAAATTACTCCCATTTGTGGAATCTTTGTAAATGAGCACTTTGCTCAAAGGTAGTTTTCCGGAGAACAAAATAAAATAAAAAATGCATTTGACAAGCATTCCCACAGCCTGTCTCTCAGTTGACCCACAGTGACTTTAGACACTCCTTACCTTGATGTACTCGCATTCAGTGGCCTTTATTCAGCCCATTACATACAGGACTACCAGTTCTCTTTCTATCACAGCCATGTCACTCCTAAAATGTGAATAGCTTGTTCTGTTATGGCCTTGTCCCAGTCATGGTGCACGGTGCACCATGTCTCTGTAATGGTCAGTAGATCCAGGTGACCTTTGTCATGATAGCCACCAACTCACAGATTTTGTTTCCATGGCTCTTGCCACTAGCACACATTGCTCCTTCTCCCTCCCACATTGTGCCCTGAACTTTCCTACCCTGCTTGCCCATACTACTACATACTGTTCCTGCTGACTCACCCATTTTACTTACCATGTCCCCTTTACCCTTTCTTTCTGCTTTAATCTTTTATTCATTTTTTATTCCTTACTTTGTTGTCTCTGTCAGTGACACCATGTGATGCTGCCCTGAGTGTAGCATCACCCTTGGGACTTCCTCCCTCAGTCTTTGTCTTTGTCAGTGACTCCCTGTGATGTTGCGCTCAGTGTAGTATCACCCTTGGGATTTTCTCCCTCAGTCTTTGTCTCTGGCAGTGACACCCTGTGATGCTGCCCTCAGTGTAGTATCACCCTTGGGACTTCCTCCCTCAGTCTTTGTCTCCATCACAGACACCCTGTGATGTTGCGCTCAGTGTAGTATCACCCTTGGGATTTCCTCCCTCAGTCTTTGTCTCTGGCAGTGACTCCCTGTGATGCTGCCCTCAGTGCAGTATCACCCTTGGGATTTTCTCCCTCAGTCTTTGTCTCTGGCAGTGACACCCTGTGATGCTGCCCTCAGTGCAGTATCACCCTTGGGATTTCCTCCCTCAGTCTTTGTCTCTGTCACTGACACCCTGTGATGCTGCCCTCAGTGTAGTATCACCTCTTGGTATTTGTTCCCTCAGTCTTTGTCTCTGTTACTGACTCCCTATGATGCTGCCCTCAGTGTAGTATCACCCTTGGGATTTGCTCCCTCAGTCGTTGTCTCTGTCACTGACTCCCTGTGATGCTGCCCTCAGTATAGTATCACCCTTGGGATTTGCTCCCTCAGTCTTTGTCTCTGTCACTGACTCCCTGTGATGCTGCCCTCAGTGCAGTATCACCCTTGGAATTCCTCCCCCAGTCTTTGTCTCTGTCACTGACTCCCTGTGATGCTGCCCTCTGTGTAGTATCACCCTTGGGATTTCCTCCCCCAGTCTTTGTCTCTGTCACTGACTCCCTGTGATGCTGCCCTCAGTGTAGTATCACCCTTGGGATTTCCTCCCTCAGTCTTTGTCTCTGTCACTGACTCCCTGTGATGCTGCCCTCAGTGTAGTATCACCCTTGGGATTTCCTCCCCCAGTCTTTGTCTCTGTCACTGACTCCCAGTGATGCTGCCCTCAGTGCAGTATCACCCTTGGGATTTCCTCCCCCAGTCTTTGTCTCTGTCACTGACTCCCTGTGATGCTGCCCTCAGTGCAGTATCACCCTTGGGATTTGCTCCCTCAGTCGTTGTCTCTGTCACTGACTCCCTGTGATGCTGCCCTCAGTGCAGTGTCACCCTTGGGATTTCCTCCCTCAGTCTTTGTCTCTGTCACTGACTCCCTGTGATGCTGCCCTTAGTGTAGTGTCACCCTTGGGATTTCCTCCCTCAGTCTTTGTCTCTGTCACTGACTCCCTGTGACGCTGCCCTCAGGTTAGTGTCACCCTTGGGATTTGCTCCCTCAGTCTTTGTCTCTGGCAGTGACACCCTGTGATGCTGCCCTCAGTGTAGTATCACCCTTGGGATTTCCTTCCTCAGTCTTTGTCTCTGGCAGTGACACCCTGTGATGCTGCCCTCAGTGTAGTGTCACCCTTGGGATTTCCTCCCCCAGTCTTTGTCTCTGTCACTGACACCCTGTGATGCTGCCCTCAGTGTAGTGTCACCCTTGGGATTTCCTCCCTCAGTCTTTGTCTCTGTCACTGACTCCCTGTGATGCTGCTCTTAGTGTAGTGTCACCCTTGGGATTTCCTCCCTCAGTCTTTGTCTCTGTCACTGACTCCCTGTGATGCTGCCCTTAGTGTAGTATCATCCTTGGGATTTCCTCCTTCAGTCTTTGTCTTTGTCACTGACTCCCTGTGATGCTGCCCTCAGTGTAGTATCACCCTTGGGATTTCCTTCCTCAGTCTTCTTACTCTTCATACTGATGTGCACTACAGACTTCCAACAATGGGAAAGTCTAGATAAAGTACTTATGGAAACCATTGACCTAATGCTAAAAGAGGGAGAGGTGCTGCTGGTGGGGGACTTCGAACAGCCTGATATAGATTGGAGGCTGAGCACTCCATCAAAGTATAACTTGAAATAAGGCATGGTAAAGGCAGAAATAAATCCCAAAGTTTTTTTGTTTGCTATAAAGTGCAAAATTTACAAAAGAGCCCTCATCACTCTTGACCAAAGGGGCTTTACGAAAAGCAGGCAACTCACAATGAAGGCATGCAAACCCATCTCTGCCTCCCTTCCCTTGCTGGAAGACTGCAGACCTTTTACAGAAGATGGGCCTAAATGATATCAGACACCTAGGTACCCAGCTGAACAACTCTTATGTTGGAGCGTAGGTACTCCATCTTGAAGGTCGTGTGGCAGACAAATTTGTTTAGGTTTTTCAGATCCAGAACTGGTTTGAAGCCCCCCTGATTTCTTGGGGACCACAAGGTAAATTGAGTGGAACCACCAGACTTCCTCATGGTTGGGGGACTTGTACAGTTTCTCCACTCTGTCTGAGGTGATCCAAGATTTGATACATGGCCTGCCTGTTCACTGGGTCTTTAGCCACATGGAATGGTGACAAATGCCCCTTCATTGGTACTATAGCTAATTCTATTATGTAACCTAGCACCAGGATTTCTAGAACCCAGGTGTCTGATGTCCCCAAAAGGGACAGAAAAAAACCCACCTCAAGACTACCTCTGATACTGTCTTGTTGACCCTTAAGCATCAAACTGGATTTCTGCTGCTGTTGTGATATCAGAAGATGTCCCTTCTAATCTTGGGTGTCCTTTAAGATGTCATACATCACAGCTAACCCAGGTATCCCCAATGTATCCCGTCATCAGGTGGGTCCCTTACCTATGTAGGGAATGCGCCTTCCCACCATATTGTCATGACCCTGGGTGCTGCAGAGGTGGCAGATGGAGGTCTGGGAGACCAGCGATGAGGATCTGGGGAAGCCATCACCCGATCGGCAACAGCATCATTTTTTCTCCAGGGGATTGACATGCCACTGATGTCTAGGTAAGTGCTGATGTCCGCCACTCCCCAGTCATCTAGGGTCTGATGTCCTGCTGTGCCCCTGGCCTCCGCCCAGAGAGAACCAGCAGGATCTCAAAGTGCATCCTCTTCTTCCCCGGAGAAGGGATGCTGTTGCTGAATGCTCCATCCTTCTCCCCCCGGCCAGCTCTCCAGCGACCCGAGTCTGTTCCAAAACCTGGGTTGTTAGCATTGCAGGTGGAACTCCAACTGCTGCGCCAAAGGGCCGGCCTACACATTTTAAATAAATGAATATTCATTTTTTACAAATGCGTCTGCACAGTTGACAATTTTTGTTTAAAAATAACAACAATGGCAGTTATTCTTAGAAATGTAGAAAGTGACAGCAGAAGGGGCCCATCTAGTCTTCCCATGAGTATCCCCCACATCCATTAGTTGCTATTCAATGTTATGATGCCCCTGAACTGATCCCATGCATTTTTAAAGGATCCCACTGTCTCTGCCTCCACCACTTCCCTTGTAAGTGAGTTCCAGAAATCCACCACCCTCTCAGTAAAGAAGAATCCACGTTTGTTGTCTCTGAATCCCCCCCACTTCATGTTGTACCCCTTGTTCTTAAGTTTTTCTTTATTTGGAACAGGTCCTGTACCTGTACCTGTACTTTGTTTATACCCTTCAGGAACTTTACCATCTGTATCATGTCACCTCTCTCTTGCCGATGCTCCAGGGTATACATGTTTAAGTCGCACATGCATTCTTCATTGGATTTGTTGTGCAGGCCTTGTACCTTTTTTATTGCTCTCCTCTGCCCTATTTCTAGCCTGCTAATATCTTTTTTCTGGCGTGGCCTCCAGAACTGGATGCTGTACTCCAGGTGAGGCCTGTACCAGTATTCTTTAGAATGGCATGATGACTTCTCTTTCTTGGCTGGTAATCCCCCTGCTTATGCACCCCAACATCCCGTTTGCTCTTTGCACTGCCTTCTCACACTGGTTTGATGTTTTTAGAATGTATGTTTGTGATGATCCCCAGATCTGTCTCCTGTGTGGAGGATTCCAGTTTTTCCCCTCCTAGGTACTCCCCTCCTGGGTTTGTCATCCCACCTAACACAGAATTTAAGTGAGAGGAATGAAGTTAATACAAATAAACTAAGTGCCGTGTTACAAATGCTTGTAAATAGTGAACACAAGGCTTAGTATTAGTTGAATCTATGAAATAGGTTTATGGATATTCAATAAGGAAGGATATGAAACCTGAGGCAGCTATTGGCACATAAATGTCAAGGATATATAGAAGAAAACAGATTTAGATGTATTAGGATAAACACCTTAATAATATTTAACATGGCAGTAATAGTACAGTAGAAATTAGAAAAAGTACTTGGAGGAAACACATCAGATGATCAAAACGTAGCCGTGCATTAATTCCCTAGATATGCACTGCAATGTTGTGGACTGTGAAAAGCAACCCTGAAGTGCATAGTATAGAGATCAGGAATGTGCGATATGTAAGAGATAAAGAGAAAAAAATCACCATTCTGCTTGTAAGAAGTGTTCACTGTTTCTGACCTATAGGTGGCGCTGGGGAAATTTGTGGTTAAGGAGTGCTGAATTCTCCTTGTAATGGGTGCTTAGTGTTTCTGACCTATAGGTGGCACTGTGCAAATATTCTGATTACGAGTAGTGTAAGTTGTAGTGGCAGTAGGTGAAGGACGCTGACCAACAGGTGGAGTGAGCTGTCAGTGGTAAAAAAGTCTGAGAAGTTAATATATTGACCATCTATTGAGCAATAATGTGTGGCTAGTATATTAATCACAAGAAGTTAATACATTGGACATAAAGGACAGGAAAATGTAATTGTGTGCAACCTAGGAAGGGTAGGAAGACCGTATGAATTGCGTAAAAAGTGGAATATGTGGACAGCAGAAAGACACCAGTAATTGAAAGTAGTAACTGCGCCGCACATCAGTCGTAGTGAAATACTTTTGTTTCCCACCCACCCAGTTGGGAGTGTTGTAATCGCTTCAGAAGTCCATTCACTGGAAAATAGCAGCAGTTGACGCACTACAATGTGTTGTAAGAGAAAGTGAGATGGTAGGCTTTGATACAATCTGTGTGGTGCGCCACCTATTGGTCAGAATGCTGTAGCTATATTGCTGAAGCACAACAATCTGATACATATGTCCCACAATGCAGTAGTGAAATACAGAAAAACAACGCACGTACGAACGGCAGAACATTAAACAAGCTGAATGGAAAAAAATTTATAACGTGTAATCAGTATATCATGTATATGTGCATACAAAATACACACTTCTCAAAAATTATAAATTAGTAGGCACGATATTAATGCATGTGCATTCTCCAACGTGCATGTGCAATGTAACAAACACATACACCTTACAAGTGAACCATCTGTTAACAAATCACAGAATTGTTTCTGCAGATATTATTTTAATAATAAATTAAACGGCAGTAAAACAATACTGTCATTGCACTTGCCATGTTACAAGTTCATTAATCCCCTCGACAGGAGGCATTTCCCAGGAATTAATGCATGGTTGGGAGGTGGGAAGCCCTTGACCTTCTGCCTCGGGAACCCACCCCTCAACTATGCATTAATTCCTGTGAAATGCCTCCTGTCTCGGAGATTAATGCTTACTTATACAGTATAGCACCATTAGGACAATTTATACCCTATTTACAAGGTGTACCTGTGGGCGCACAGAAATCTAAAGGAAAACAATAAGTAACTGTGCCATTTGAAAAGCTTGGAAGGGGTGGATGGAAAGCATTTTGTTTTTTAAACAGATTACACCAAAATAAAAAGGAAAACTTGAAAAGTAGTGTGTGTTGAAAGATAAAAAAAAAATTGCGGGGAAAAAAGCAGAAATGAAGCTGCACTAAACCATATCAGCACACATTTTTTGCGAGAAACACAGATTAATAAATAGAGTGAAATAAGATTAAAAGATACTCCACTTTAAGTGAGTGGAATGAAGTTAATAAAAATAAAACAGAAAGTGGAATGGAGGAGAAGTAGTAGCTATAAAATGAAAGGGTGGCAAATATTGTGCTGCATCTCTGGTGGGTGCATAGGCAAAAATAACATAACATATACATTAGTAAAGAAAAATAAATAAAATACAGCTCAATACAGAGTAGCATTGCAGTCATACTGTATATGATTCAAAACAAGTTAAGTGATCAAGTGCCCTGCCTTACGGAGAGTTGTACTTCCCAAAATAATACCACATGAAACAGGAATGGAAAATTAAGTTGCAGCTAGTGGCAACAAATTCCAATTGGACTTAACACTTGAGCTGCAAAAAAAGGAAAAACAGTAAGATTGCTTCCGTAACAGTTAGATACTATTATAAAATGACAAGAAAAAAATCTAGAAATCTCATTGGCCAAGAGACGTCAGCTGACCATACATTAAATCTCTATAAATGAACAGTCATCCTGGTCCTAAACCACATCACACAATGAGCAAATCAGTCCTCCAACAACCCGAACCATCTCCCATCAGTCCCCCTACAACCAGAGGTGATCTTCTGCCACAAACATGGCTGCTACCTTTACACTGTATAAACCTTCAACTGGGCCCTACAAATGTCTACCTTAAATAAAACAAATTAATTAAATGTTGTTTTCATGTCATCACACTCTCCTTACACACACAAGCAAATTAGAAACATTAAGAATTGTTAATAGTTTGCTTTACAACTTTTTCTTTGCTGACAGTGAAAAATCCCCCTTCTGTCTTTACCATGCTTGCCAGGGAAAGCTCTTCTGCTTGCCCTGATGGTGAGATAAGTGAGTCTGTGGCGATTGAAGAGGCCTTTGTTATGCCTGTGTGTGTACAGCATGTTAGGAGAGGAACATTCCACCAGTGCAACAGAGCATTTTGATCCCTGTGTTCCATGGAGAAAAAAACAGGAGGAAGAAAGTAGGCTACAATACTTTATTATCAAAGAGAAATGGTGAAAAAACACAGTTATATAGGCAGAGGCGATCCCAAACTACTCACATTCCTGAAGTTTGTAACAGCATGTACATTTGAATCATATACAGGTATTTTCAGGTGAAATCTACCACCACCAAAACCCCAACACACACCTCCACCACCACCAAAAAAGGCAACCTGGCAGGTTTAAGGTTTTAAACACATTTCCATTAAGAGACAGTACTTGTACTGATTTAAAATGCAAGGTAACATGTTTTTTCTTACCAACATTTCACTTCAGTCCTACAAATAAGAGAATGTTGCCTTCAGAGAAGCTATAGTACAACATTGTAATGAAAATAAAGTTTTAAACAATGCTCATTTTTACAAATTTACAGATGTTGCAGTGTATTCATATGAGAATGTACGTTACAGAGAAAATATATATTTTTAATTGACACTACTAATAAATACTTTTACTGTGAAATACTAATCTATTGCTGAAATATGCTATTTCTGTATTAATAGGGACTACTTTTCCATTTTTGTAATGGTTTTACAGTTACTGTATTGTACACTTGTTTGAAAATAGTAAAATAGTTTGAATCCCTATCAGAGTGACTCAAACTAATTATTTTATGATGGCCCATTTTATAAGTGTGATAAACCACTCCAGGGTGTGCATTTCAAATATTTCAATGCATTTCCCAGGGATGAGAGGACACTCGACCTTCAGCCTTGTGTTTTAGCACACCCCTGGGGACGTACATTAAAATCCTTGAAATGCACACATGCTGTGGCTTATTACTTACATATAGAACTAGAGCTTGGAGGTCATGGGAGTCAGAGTGACCTAATGTGTAACTCTTAAGCTATTACTACAGTCAGTAGTAGTTCCCTTCTGTTACAATATCAACTGAATGCCAGTTGTTTGGTATACAAAAATAAATAATAAAGTAAGGGCACTTATACACACAATTATAACAGAAGATAACCACTTACAACATTGTCCCATTATTATGTTTACAATGGTCAACACCATGTAACTTAAACTGCACCCACTATGCTGTTACAGTAACAACAGAGCACAGTTTACCATAAAAGGGGCATATTAATACTGTATGTTTTTACAGTATTGTTATGGAAAGTAACACACACTGTGTACAGTACTGGAGACCACACTTGAAGAGGGACATACAGCTCCTGGAGAGGGTACAGAGGAGGGCAACTAAGATGATACGAGGACTAGAGGATTTGATGTATGAGGACAGACTTGAGGAGCTCTGCCTGTTTTCATTGGAGGAGAGGAGAGACAGGGGGGACATGATTGAGGTCTTCAAGTACCTCAAGGGAATAAATAGGGTAAACATGGAGGGGATCTTGAGACTAAAGCAGGGAGGTATCACCAGAGGGCATGGTTTGAAGTTGGAAGGTGGAAGGGTGAGGGGGGAAAAGAGGAGGAGGTTTTTCACTGAGAGGGTGGTGGACCCTTGGAATGCACTGCCTGGTGAGCTGGTTCAGAGATCCACAGTGGAGGGCTTCAAGAGAGGGTGGGACAGACACAGAAGGTGGATGTATCAGATGATGGCCTGTCCCAGGGGGGTGGGGATGGATGATAGGGGTTTCTGGAACACAAGGGGGGGGCCTCGGCACCCAACTAGGGATCTGAGGTTCGAGCAGACTCGATAGACCGTAAGGCCTAATCTGCTGGCAAATAGTATGTTAGTATGTAACACAGTATATAGCCTTATAAAAACATAGGACTTACACTAAGTACTATCACACAATTACTCACTAGCTGAAAAAATATGAATTGCTTGTAAACAGACTGATGAAGAAAAAATTAACTACCATAGTAATCTTGTTTCTTCCAAGGGAGTCTTACTGTATTCTGACATATGCAGTATGGTCCCACCTTAGTACTGCCCTGGAGCTGAAATGGTTAATGGAGCCTATGCAGATGATAGAATGCTAGGCTTGAGCTCGGTTTTAATACCACTGCCTCTGGTAAACATCCTTCCAACCGTTAGAGTCTAACAAAGTGTGCTAGTAAACTATCTAAACTGTTGAATTAACTAATCCAGACTATAAACTAACAATTTAAGCTCTACCCACCCCATGAGAAAAAAACTTCCCTCTGCAAAACAACAGATGGTTATCTCTAAGACTGAAGTCACAGATGTCCCAAAGAAAGACCAGCCCAGCTGTGCACCACAGGAATAACAGCTATTGTGCAGTGCCCTCAGGTTGTAGTAGGAGAGGAAGGGTGGGAGCTCAGAACACAGTAAGATTCCCTTGGAAGAAACAACATTACTATGGTAAATCATTTTTTTCTTCTAACCCCACGACATCTTACTGTATTCTGACATATGCAGACTACCCAAGCAGTGCCTTTGGAGATGGGCAAGAATCTGCTTAGGAAACAGGTTTTGCAGTACTGCTGTGCCAAAACTGGCCTCTCTCCTGGCCTGGGTATTCAGGTTACATGGATACATAGACACTGTCGACAGATAAGGGCCTATGACCCACCCAGTCTGCCCATTTCAGCTTATAAGTTCACTTTATGTTTTCCTAGAAGTCTGTTGCCCTTACCCCTGACCTCCAGAATTCCCTTATGTATATCCCATGCATTCTTAAATCCTGTGATTGTTTCATCCACCACCACTTCCTCTGGCATGTTGTTCCACTTGTCCACCACCCGTTCTGTAAAGACATTCTTCCTCACATTTCCTCTGAATCACCCTCCCTCCAATTTCATCCCATGCCCTCTAGTCCTGGAATATCTTTTTCGCTGAAAAATAGTGTATTCCTACACCCTGTTTCTCCCTGTAAGATACTTGTATGTCTCTATCATAGCCCCCTCTCTCCCTTCTCTCCTCCAGGGAGTACATATTCAAGTCCTTCAACCTGTCCTCATAGGACTTGTGATGCAATCTATATACCATCTTTGTTGCCCTCCTCTGAACCTTCTCTGCTCTGTCTATGTCCTCATAGGTAAGGTCTCCAGAACTGTACAGGTGGGGCCTCACTAGTGTCTTGTATGGTGGAATTATGACCTCCCTTTTCCTGCTGGCGATGACCCTACTTATGCATCCCAGTATCCTATTTGCTTTACCTGCTGCCTTGTCGCACTGTTTCCTTACCTTGAGGTCATCAGAGAGGATAACCCCAATATCCCTTTCTTGCTTTGATACATGCTATATCCTCCAGCCCCAACTGATATGTTGATCCAGGGTTTTTGTGCCCCATATCCATTATCTTGTACTTCCTTGCACTGAATTTCAATTGCCAAACTCCTGACCATTCTTCAAGTTTCTGCAGGTCCCTCATTCTGTCTACATCATCTGGTGTGTCCACTCTGTTACAGAGCTTTGTGTCATCAGCCAACAGGGAAATTCTGCATTCCAGGTTCTGCGCAATGTCACTGATGCAGACGTTGAATAGGACCGTTCCCAACACTGATCCCTATGGTACCACACTGGTCACTCTTCTCTTTGTGGAGCGACAGCCATTTACCACCACCATCTGTGTCCTGCCACACAGCCAGTTACCTACCCACCACACTACTGTCCTGCCCATTCCCATATCCCCCAGTTTGTGTAATAGCCTTCTATGTGGCACAGTGTCAAAGGCCTTGCTGCAGTCCAGATAGACCATGTCCACTGCCCTCCCCTGATACACCTTCCTTTTCACCCAATTGAAAAATTCAGTGAGGTTGGTCTGACATGACCTCCCCTGGTGAAACCATGTTGCCTTGGGTCCTGTAGTCCGTTGGCAACCAGATATTCGACCAACATCTCCTTCAGTAATGCTTTCATGATCTTCCCCACTGCCGAGGTGAGGCTGGCTGGTCTGTAGTTCCTACCTTCTTCTTTGTTCCTGCATTAGTGTAAGGGGACTGCATCTGCTGTCCTCCAGTCTTTGGGTACCTCCCCTGTTTCCAGTGATCAGCTAAACAGGATTGCCAGAGGTTCAACCACCACCTCTCTTAGTTCTTTTAGGACCCTGGTGTGCACCCCATCTGGCCCCATTGCTTTATTAACTCATTATTTCCAGTTCCTTCAGGACCCTTTCCCATGTAAAGGGACTTGTGTCCATATCTGCACCGTTCCACCACTTGTACTCCTTTCAGGCCCATTACCCTCCTCTTCCTCAGTAAAGACTGAGCAGAAATACTTGTTCAGTATGTCGGCTTTACTGTTGTCATTCTCCAGGAGGCCCCCATCCTCCCCCTTCAGTTGTACTCTCCTTCCCTTTGCCTTTCTTTTTTCACTTATGTACCTGTAAAACGGTTTGTCCCCTCTGCCTACTGATTTTGTGATGCGCTCTTCTGTCTGAACTTTGGCTTCCCTACTGACCTCCTCCCTGCCTCCCTTTGCTTCTCTTGGTACTTCTCCCTATCCCCTTCTGCCTATATCTTTTTGTATTGCCTGAATGCAGTCTTTTTGGCTTTCACTTTTTCTGCTACCTCCTTAGAAAACCATAATGGCCTCCTCTTCCTTTTCATCTTGCTAACCTGCTTAATGCATAATTCTGTTGCTCTGGTAATCCCCGTTTTAAATACTGCCCACTGTTCCTCAACCCCTGATTCTTGCCCCATTCCCAATAATGCCTTCTTTCAAGCATCTCCTCATTTTTCCAAAGTCTTCCCCCTTAAAATCCAGGATATGTGTTTTTGTGTGGTTTGGTTCTGTTCCTTCTGTAGTTTCAAACCACAGTGACTTGTGGTTGCTGTTCCCCAGGTGCTCCCCCACTGTTACCCTCATCACACTGTCCCTGTTTGTGAGCATAAGGTCCAGTATTGCCCTCTGCTGAATTGGTTCCATGACCAGTTGCTTGAGGAAGGCACCTTGAAGGGAGTCCAGGATAAATCTGCTCCTGGTTTATGCTGCTGCTGGGAGGCCCCAGTCTACATATGGAATATTGAGGTCTCCAACCAGCACCACCTCACCCTTGTCTGCCATCCTTTGCATGATTAGCATCAGCTCCCTGTCTGTTTCTTCCTCTTGGGCTGGTGGTCTGTAGACCACCCCTGTGCAGATGGCTGACCCCATTTTCCTTTCCAGCTTAACCCACAGTATCTCTCCCCCAATTTGTTTCTTCTGGATCTCTGTGGCCTTTATGCCATCTTTCACATAAAGTACCACTCCTCCTCCCTTCCTACCTGCCCTGTCTCTTCTGAATATGATAGGAATATGGAAATAGGCACCCTTCAGATCTGTTGATGCCAGCCAATCCCCTTGACTGAGTGTGAGCAGGATGGTTGACAGGGTGACCATCTTGAATTTTGAAGCCGAGGGTAAGACACTGGCCCACTAGGAACCACCTGCCTGTGGTGATGGACTGCCAGACCTAGAGGAAATGGGCAAGCCTGCCCCCAACTAGAAGAGGGGAGGCGACCCTGACAGACTCTTCAGGGAGTCCTCTTAGACTGTGGGGTTGGCTGAGGGCTGAGGCCAGCTCTGCCACAACCCCTTCTAACCCTGCCCCTGAAATAACCCCTCTGGGGCTGGTAGGTCTGAAGGGCCTGGGTCTGAAAGAAGGGCCTATATTGGGCCCTTGCTTTTCCATCTCTGCCCTGCTGTTTCTGGGGTGAGGGGTTAGCTGCTCTTTCTTTCACAGCAGCTCTCCTGTAGGCCACTTTGTACTCATCCATCTTTTTCACACAGTCCTCAATTTACTGACCAAATATAGATAATGGCTCACAGGGGAAGTCCAGAACTTTTGCCTGGGTGTCCTGAGACATATTGGTAGTCCTAAGCCATGCAAATCTGCTTAAGGACACAGAGGTAACCATTAGCCTGGCTGCAGTGTCATTGGTATCCACTGCCATTCTAAACTGAAACTTAGTTGCTTCAATGCTCTTCCTGGCAGCCTCAGCCAGGTCGGATGCCATGGTGCAGGACAGGCTTCTGAGATCTCTGACACTACTCCAGAGGCTCTTTTGAAATCTGGCTACGTAAGCCATATAGGTGGCTTGTCTGATGACCAAAGAAGAACCCAAATACACCTTCTTGGCCATAGAATCTATCTTTCTGGAGTCTTTATCTGATGGATGGGAAGCCAGGGGTATACAAGCCGTGTCATGGCTAGGGTGCCCAAAAAGAAATTCAGCATCAGATTTGGCCTCTCAATACTTCTAGGTCAGTTTCTTGTCAACTAGGGGAATATATGTGGGAGTCGTAAGATTCTTAAGACATGCTTTCTCAAAGATTTATTGATGGGGAAAAAGAAGCTTTTTAGCTGCTGCCATATCCATCATCTCAACATAGCCTGGTTCCTCCTCTTCCTCCTCCTCCTCTGTTGCCTCTTGGGTGGGGAGGTCCAAAGCTTATGACACCTGCTGCATAAAGACAAACAGGGTGGTAAAATCCTCTGACCCCTTGTCAGGGGAGTCAGGGCACTGGGGATCAGGGGAGCCATCTGGCTCAAGGGGTTCCCCTAAATTCTCATCTTCATCATCCTCATCCCCATAGTCCTCAGCCTCAAATTCATGAGGACCAGGAACTGAGGTAGAACCTGGGGGCAGAACTGATGGACTCTGAAGACCACAGAACCAAACCAGCAGTGGTCTGAAGAGAATGAATAATTCTTATGGCATTAGCAATCTCTTTTGTGGTCAGAACCATTGGGTTTATCAGTTGCAGTTTCTTGGAACACATGCTTCACCTTTTTCTTGGTTATGGTTCAGCAGCAGTCTCCATGATTCATTTCTTGCCCTGCAAACTGGCACCCTTGTCAGCGGACATTTCACCCAGTTCATCAGTTTCTTTTGAGGAGGACGGATTGTCCATAATCGGGTCAGTGGTCTTCTCAATCAATCAATCAATCAGTCAATCAAATTCTTTATTTATCAAGGTGAACACCATTGAGCAAGGTCATTTACAAGGTGGACCTGCATTACACAAGTCAAGTAACAATACGTTTATACACAGAGAAATAGACAGTAAGATCAAGAGTACAACAGTGCAGGTAGGCCTGCAATAGACAGGATAAGTAAAAATACATTTGGGTTCAGGGTATAAATAACAATAGGGTGCTCGGACAGCGTTTCCTTCAGTCAGTTAATTCACCTGTTTAGTCTCGACTGAGGACATTTTTTTCATACTTCACAATCCACCTTCAGGTGGTCAAACCCAAGACAGAACACACATACCAAATGGGGATGAGCTTTGACAAACAGATCCCCACACTCAGTACAGTGCTGAAAACCTTTAGGCCCATTTATTTTATTAGGAGTTTGAGACATAGTCACAAAATACTAATCCCATTTTATATTCTTTTACTTTTTCTTTTTTTTTTGTCAGTTTAGTGACCTTAGGAACAAATCAAAGATTAGCCCAGTTACACTCCTAAAACAAATTGTAACAGTAAATAAAGAAAGTATAAAGATTACCTTAAGGAAAAGGCTCGATTTCTGACTGGCTGGGGAAACCAGACATGAATTGAGACACTTACAGATAATTTGCTAATCTAAACTAGTTTACCTATAAACCAGAGATGTTAGTTAAAAAATGGAAGAAAATACAGTAAATGGTACTGAACCGAGAAATAAATCAACAATTTTGAGTAAAGATGCAGGGGACTCTCTGAGATGTCTGACTAGGCAAGTGGAGTGAAGAATCTGATGGTTGGAAGGCTGTTTACTCAAGACAGTGGTTTGAAAACCAAGCTCAGTCCTAGCATTCTATCATTTGCATAGGTTCCTGTAACCATTTTAGCACCAGGGCAGTACCATGGTGGGACCATACTGCATATAGATACATAGACATTTAGCATGTAAGGGTCTATGGCCCACCCACTCTGCCATTTGAGCTTGTTAGTTCCCTTTATGTTTTTCTTGAAGTCTGTTGCCCCTTAACCCTGACTTCCAGAATTTCCATATGTCTATCCCATGCATTCTTAAATCCTGTGATTGTTTCAGCCCCCACCACTTCCTCTGGCAGGGTGTTCCACTTGTCCACTACCCTTTCTGTGAAGAAAGTCTTCCTTGCGTTTCCTCTGAATTTTCCTCCCTCCAACTTCATCCCATGTGCTTGCTCTTGTCCCGAAACATCTTTTGCACCAGAAAATAGTGAATTCCTGCACCCTGTTCCTCCCTGTAAGGTACTTGTACAGTATGTCTCTATCATATACCCTCTCTCCTTCCTCTCCTTCAGAGAGTACATATCCAAGTGCTTCAGCCTGTCCTCATAGGACTTGTGATACAATCCTTGTACCATCTTTGTTGCCCTCCTCTGAACCCTCTCTACCGTGTATATGTCAGAATACAGTAAAATTTCCTGGAGTTAGAAAATGAGCATTCCTTGCCTTTACTGAAGTAATCACAGCTCCACTTGGGACCTCTGTGTGAGGTATAATGTCTCTGACTGCACATTAGAGTTTTAGTGAACTTTTATTGTAGTTCCTTAAAAAAAAAAAACTAGCCACATGATAATGGCAGCACTGTCAGCACACCTGTGTCAATTTCTCTGTCCACCCCCCCCCCACATGTCTCACAACATTCACCAAGATTGTCAGAAGTGGAAATAAAAATAGTATTTACAGTGCAGAATTGTGCCACTCCAAATGCATTGATCATCAGATTGAAAGGCACAGTCACTTACCTGTCATCTGTACTTATGAAATGGGCATCATAAATTAGAAGCTCTGATTGACTGTTAGGGATGCGATATTCATTCTGATGCACAGGAAAAAAGGTCCAACACTGGCCGGTGGGCATTGATTTAGGTGATGCTGCCCACTTCAGAACATTAACAAAACAAAACGCAGCCATCTTGTTTGTGCCAGAAGTGATGCCAGCCTAACTGTAAAAAAATAAAATAAATACCTGTGACGACCTCTTCACCTTGCCTCAGTTTTTGAATGTTTAGATTATTTAAAATCCATCTGCCTGTTTCCTCGTGGATGCAGCATGAAACGAACAGCTGCAATCTCTCCACCAGCCTGGCCGCTCGCTCTTTAAGCTCTGTTTTTTAAATTTCAACAAAAAAAGAAATGAACACGCCATGATGTGTCTCCTAACCTGCCCGCTCGTTCATGTATTAAAAAAAATGGAACAACCGCAATCTCTCTACCAGCCCACCTACTCGCTGTTGAGGTTTTGTCTTTTAATTTAAAAAAAAAAAAAAAGAAACAAACAGCTGCAATCTCTCTTATTTGTCTCCACACTGCATTTTTGGAGGGAGGGTGAGGTGAATACTGCTGTTCAATCCAGACCTAAAATACAGAAGCCTTTGTAGGACAAAATTCCTTCAGTCCAAACGAAAAAACACACAGGACACTTAGGCGGAGGAACTATTTTATTAAAAGTGACACAAACATACTTGTTTTTCCTACTTAAAATTGGAAATTTAACCTACCAAATGCAGCCGCACTAAAGGTAGCCATTTCATAAGCGCAATAAGCCACTCCAGGGTGTGCGTTAGACACTTTAACACATGGCTAGGAGGCTGGATGCACTTAGCCGGTGGCCTCGTGCCTCACTACACTTCCTAGCCGTGTGTTAAAGTGTCTAACGCACACCCTGTTGTGGCTTATTGCTTACATATCGTGCAGTTTTATGTCTTTTTACAATTGATTTCTATGCAGAAATTCACAAACAGCTATACTGTCATGTCGAAATATATACACAAATCTATATTTTTTAAAGCTCCTGACATTCATGGTGTTTACTGTGAGAGCTGTGGAGTGGCAGACAGACAGAGGGAGAGGGTGATGGAGAGAGAAATATACAGAGTTGCTTGTGTTTTTTTTTTTAAAGCAACAATAATAAAGTTCACCGAAAGTGTAATGTGCAGTCATAGCTATCACACATTGCACAGAGGTCCCAGTGAAGCTACGTCTCACTGATGCTACCTTAGTAAATGTTTCAGTACAGACTGTGTTACATTGGGTGATAATTCCTTTGGCAGTCTGTTTTCAAGCAAATCACATTTATTCAGCTAGTGAGTCATTGCGTGACTGTTTATCTGGCATAGCTGGCAGTATTGTTAAATGCATTGTTGGACTGTATTACAGAATTTTATTTTCTGCTTCTGAATATGTATGTATTGAGGTTTATTTCTCTAGCCAGCTGAGGTGTGTAACATTTTAAATATGCTAAATTATAAAGGCAATTCCAAAGAAATAAAAGATTTATTTCTCTTTTGGTGGGGTGGGAGTGGGGGGTTCACCTATGAAATAATGCCTAGCTTGCTAGATGTGGAAGAAAAAAGAAAGTTATTTTAGCTGTTCTTTATGATCTGTTTATGGGGCTAAATGAACATTGGGATGTGTTGTATTGAGTGTAGACTTTGCTCCCTGTGTAGCAGGAGCAAACCACTCAGTTGTCATTATCTTATATCATTTGTACAGCACAATACACACCTACAAAATTATCCTGTGTATTTGGTGGGGGGGGGTACACAGGTGCTGGTTAAAGGAGTGGCCTGTGTCACAACCCCACTCAGCAGGTCAGGCCCTCTGCTCCCACAGTGCCTACCTCCGAGCGCAATATTGTGGACAGTTAACAGAACAGGGTAACCCTCCTGTCTGTTTTGTGGGTCCGAATCACCTTTGGTCTCAAGTTCTGGAGGGATTCAAATTGTGAACCTTATGCTAGTGTACCCAAATGTACAGGCTCAGATAATTCTGCTCTTTGGGGAAATGCTAGATATCTTTTGCCTATGGGCACCTAACCAGGCATACAAAATGAACCCTTAAAATCTCTATGAAAGACCTTCGGAAAATTCTTACCTTTTCCCAGTTTGGTATTACCAGGAAGCTTATGAACAGTGGCAACTTTAACCCTCTGTACTTCACTTGTAAAAGAAAGAATTTCAAAGGCACACCAGGTAGTCTCTTTTTAAAATAAGAGGTTTACTAAGGAAATTGATAAAAATTGCTGTTCAGCAAACACCCGGAGCATTGACTTCAGGGTACCATTAAATCTTTCCACAAGCCCATTGGCTTGTGGGTGATAAGGTGTCATGCATCTCTGCACCACCCCACACTTCTCCCACAAACATTTGATCAGGTCCGACATGAAGAAACCCCCTTGATCGGTGATAACCTCCTGCGGAAACCCAACACGGGAGAAAATCCCAAGTAAGGCATCTGCCACTTTTTCTGTCCTCAGTGAGGATAGAGTGACTGCCTCTGTGTACCGGGTGACATAATCCACCACAGTTGGGATGACCCTCTTACCTGAGGAGCTGGGAGTATTTAAAGGCCCCACAATATCCATTTCCACCCTCTGGAATGGCTCCTCCACTATGGGCAATGGAATCAGGGTGGCTTGGGTTTTCTTGCCCACTTTCCCTATTTCTTGGCACCAGTGACAAGACCTGCAATACTCCTTCACCTGCTGGGTGAAGTTGGGCCAATAGAAATTCTGGGCCAATCGCTGTGTAGTGCACGTGATTCCCAGATGACCAGACAAGGGAATATCATGTGCAGTCTTGAACAACTGCTCACAATATCCCTGGAAAACGACAAGCTGCCTGCCTAGCACCCCTCCCTCTGTCTGCACAGCCTGAGTATACATCAGTCCATTTTCCAAATAAACCTTATGTTTACCATCACCCCTTTGTGCTCCATCAGAGTCTGCCCAAGCCCTCAGCTTCTGTAGACTATTGTCATTTCTCTGAACAGCTGCAAACTCCTCACACATTCCCTAGGCATGGGACAGGTCCCCTTCAGTCTCTAAAGTAGGGACCCTAGCACTAGCGTCAGGTCACTCAGGATCACTGTCATTCCTAACCCTCTGACAATGGGTCACCCCTCCCTCTTCAGAGTAACCCTCTTTAGCTGTGTGGTTAACTGCTACTGGGGAAATTTCTACCCCCTTTTCATTAGTCTCCATATCAGGAGAAACAGGCTGGGGAACCAGCCTCTCAGTGGTTTCCACAAGGACTTCTGTGGGGTTCAGGGAACTACAATTTTCCTTTGTCGCTTAGCTATGAATAACTGCACACACCATCCCCTGTTGGAGAGTGTTGCCAAGGATGATGTCCACTGCTAACATTTTGGCTACAGCCACCTGTTACTCAGTTCCCCCTGTTTCACCCTAGTCTAGAAGAACACTAGCGAGGGGCATGTTTTCTCTCCACCAGTAAAGTCTTGTACAGTGACATATTTATTGGGTATAAGCTGACCAGGCTGTACCAGATCCCCTTTTACCAATGCCAGGGATGCCCTGTGTCTCTTAACCCTTGCATCTGTACACCATTCACCATGACTGGGTGTATGTGTTCCCTCATATTCACAGACATGCTTCCAGGGACACACAAGCAACCCACTTCTTTCCTAGCCCCCGGTTGTGTATTGCTCACCCTTTTGGGATGCTGTCTGGCAATATGCCCAGTTTCTTTACACAACCAACATTCATTTCTTTTCTCAGAGAAATCTTTTCTCTGAAGCCTGGGGCTAACTGGTTTTGGTGGTGGCAGTGAGGGTTTTAGCTGCTCTGAAGGCACGCTTTTCCCTTTCTGCACTGCCATACATGCCCCATTTGCTCTCAGAGCAGGTCTGCTCTTGGCATTGCAGTCCGAGAGTTCAGCAGCCTCTTGCACTGTTTTGGGATCTCAGTCCTCCAGCCAGGTTTCCAGCTCTGCTGGGCATGCCCAGAAAAACTGTTCTAACAGAATCACATTTTAAATTTTATCTATAGAGTTTGCTTCAATTCCTTCCCACCAACTTTTTAAAAACTGACATTGTTTTATGGCTAGTTCCTTGTAGCTCATGTCATGGCTTCTCCTGAGCTTATGGAATTTAGCTCTGTATGATTCAGCAGTTAATTCAAATTTTTGTAACAGTGCTGCCTTCAGTTTACTGTAATCATTACTGTCCTCACTGTCCATTTGACCCAATGCATCCTGAGCTTTCCCGGTAAGTAGCAGGGATTTTATTTATTTATTTATTTAGCTTTTGTTGACCGGGTAAGTGCACTAGACAAATCCTGCCTATTTTCAGGCACGACCCGAGGGAGGGGGATACAGATGAATGCCAACTGACCTTGAACCAGATTAAGCTGTTGGTGGTATTTTTAGCGAATAGCTGGAAGCTCCAGGACTCCCTAGGAATTTTAGCCTGAATACAAAGTTTTTCAAAAGAATTTAAAAAAAAAAGGCATCCATAGCCTCCCCCTCTTTAAATTCAGCTATCAATTTGGAATTCAATTTGTAACCCAGTCCTGTAGTTCCAGTTAAACCCAAGCCACTTATCTGCTCTCATGCTCATGGTTAGAGTCATAGCATCTCCAGTTCATGTTCCCTCTGGTGCTCATGCTACTCACAGTCCACCTCTCGCTGTTCACGGTCCCTCTTCTCCTCTGCAGTTCGCTGTTCTTGCTTCTCTTCTCTCTGGAACTCCAGCTCCATTCTGCACAACTTAATCTGCAGCCTTAGTGCTTCTGGCTCAAGAATGCTGGAGATCTTCCCCTGTTGCTGTGACCCTTCACTGGTACTGGCCTTGCTGCCCTCCTCATCGGATCTGGACACTGCACTGGCCACTGGCCCTTCCACACTCAAGGTTCGGTCCCTTACAGTCACTGTCTGTGACTCGATGCTCTGGATATCTGCTACCATCAGGGCATCCACGAGGTTCTGCTTGGTGGCTTTCACCTCATACAGGACTCCTCTGTCCCTGCACAACTGCTTTAAGTAGTCTACAGTGGTGCCCGCTGTAGACGGAAGCCATCTTCTTCCCTAACTATGGCTGCTCTAACTTGCACTTAAAAAAAAAAAAACAGGTAGGAACTTGACTGTAAGCCAAATGATATAGTTCTGTTTCCTTTTTTAAAATAAATCACAGCCTTGTCTTTCAAGTGAGCTGACTGTATTAAGCTGACACACTGAACAATAAAAGCTTCTATCACCAAAATTATGCACACCGCTGCCAACCAATCTATCACAACCACACTCAGCAGGTCAGACCCTCTGCTCCCACAGTGCCAACCTCCAATCGCAGTATTGTGGACAGTTAACAGAACAGGGTAACCCTCCTGTCTGTTTTGTGAGTCTGAATCACCTTTGGTCTCAAGTTCTGGAGGGATTCAAAGTGTAAACCTTATACTAGCATACCCAAATGTACAGGCTCAGATAATTCTGCTCTTCGGGGAAATGCCAGATATCTTTCACCTGGGGGCACCTAACCAGGTATACAAAATGAACCCTAAAAACTCTATGAAAGACCCTTGAAAAATTCTTACCTTTTCCCAGTTTGGTATTACCAGGAAGCTAATGAACAGTGTCAACTTTTACCCTCTGTACTTCACTTGTAAAAGAAAGAATTTCAAAAGCATACCAGGTTGTCTCTTTTTAAAATTAGAGGTTTACTAAGGAAATTGATAAAAATATGTAAAATGTAAATACAGAACAATATATCACAAAGCATACAATCACTTAAAATAACAAGGTTTAAAGTGCAGTTTCCTACCAACATACAGTTAGACTTTTCTATCTAATGTATACCTTCTTACAGTGCTTTAGGTAGCTGTTTTTTCAAAAGAGTCCAAACAGGAATGTCAGTAAGTGGAAATACAGAATACAGTTTAAACCTTGTGTCTCCACCCCTTCTGTGATGCCACCTAGCTCCTCCTTTTAAAATATTAAAAATTATACAACTAGGATGTCTTATCACTCAGGAGATAAATCTTGGAGGTAGAAGACTTGGTTTGCTGGCCACTGCACCTAGCTTCACCTGAGCTCTTTCCTTCTAAGATTGCTTGAAAGGACAGAGCAGAGAACCTTACCAGAGCAATGGGAAAGGATTAAAACTTCTTTTGGCTAAGCAGATTTACTGTGTGTTGTTTTATTTTGTACTCACAGGGATTGCTACTGTTTGTTGCTAGCATTTCATTGCTTTATTTTTCTCTGATTCAAATTGTTGTTGCTGCTATACCTTCTTCTGCATTATTACAATGTGTGCTTACAGGTGTGTGTGCTAACAGATTACTGCTGCAATCTTCCGATTCAAATTGTATTTTGCAAGGTATATCTTCTGTTACTGCTTTATTTTTCTCTGTAGCAAAGTGTTTCTTACAGGGTATATCTTCTCTGAAATTATTACAGGTGGTGCATTACAGGTTTTACAGTTTTATCTAACATTAGGATAAGCTTTCAGGGTTACTGCATTTGTTGTTGACTAATTGTTTCTGCTCTTACCTCCTTGTTCTTTCATCCGTGGTTGTTCTTTTTCGGCAGGGGAAGGGCCTAGCCACCCACCCCCATCCCCAACTACCCCACACTACACTCCTTTTATAGGGTACCACAGTTGTGATATTTCCTGTGGCAAAGCAGGAAGGGGCGGATCAGTGGGGCATCCACAAGGTGAGCTCATTTACAGGGGCACTAGTAATTTAACTTGTTATAACAAGTTATACAAAAACAAAACACAAAATCAAACCATTATTGCATTTTCTTCCTTCTAATTACTCTGACCAGGTTATAAACCCAGCAACTTATCTGGAATGGATATCATTAACTGCGGGTACTGTGGAACACTTTTCAGAAGGACAGTCTTACAGAATTTAGGACACTGTCCTACATGCGGGGCCATTGGAGATCTTAGGGCTCAGCTCCAGGCAGCATGGGCAGAGATTACGTGCCTCAAATTTTATATTCAAGATGAAATACATTATAAGAACCACCCGCCACTTCCCTAACATCCAACAGAAGAACCTCGACCACAGAGGGTAGTTGGTCCAGGAGATTGGCAGGTGGTTAGGAGGGGCAAATCGGGTTCCCCATCACTCTGTGCTCTCCAACATATTACCTCCAAAAACCATATGAACACTACAAACAGGTATCTGCCTCTATCTCTGAAATCAAACAAAAGGGCAGAGGATACTGCAGCGCTGGAGCTAGCACAACAAAACTCACCCAAATCAGGAACCAAAACAAAAAAAAAAAGCAAAAGGAAATCCAAAAAACTTCTGATCATATGAGACTCCATGATTGGGAGCTGATACCCATCTCCAGCCAGGGTAATGGTCAGATGTCTCCCAGAGTACGTCAGCATGGAGAGACACTGACCGCATTGCTAAAATTGTTCACAAAGCAGGAGAAAACATTGATGTCCTGGTACACATAGGGACTAATGATCTCGCCAGCCAGTCAGTTGTGGAGACCAAGGAACACCTGACCAGGCTGGGTGACAAACTATCATCCATTTCATCCGGCATCTCCTTCTCTGAGATCCTGTCTGTCTGGAAGAGGGGGGCAGATGGACGGAAGGTCAGAGAAGGGGAGATAGGGGAGCTAAACATGTGGCTCAAGGGCTGGTGCCAGGAAAAAGGACATAGATTTGTAGGGAACTGGCAAAGTTCTGGGAACGAAAGTTCTTTAAATTTGATGGACTGCATCTGACTAAGGAGGGAGTCAGTACATTGGAGCAAAAGTTTAATGTCTTTGCATAATATTTAAACTAGCAAACGGGGAGGGGGTGCAGCACCCCATACGTCGAATGGGAAGAACAGCCCTCCCCCCTCAGCTAGTGGTCAAACAGGGATTCAGCATGTTTGCAGTTCATTTGCATCACCAGGTAAGAAAAAAGGTCCGTCTCCCCATACGATGCACAGGTGAAATGCCAAACCTCACCCATCAACTAAACACTGAAATCTGGCCAATGGAAAATCATGTACACAAATGCTCATAGCCTGGGAAATAAGATCCCAGACCTGCAGACAATAATGTCAGAGGCTAAACTGGACATAGTAGCAATTAGTGAGACATGGTTTACCAGTAACCACACTTGGGAGACTTCAGTATCTGGCTATGTACTGTTCAGAAGAGACCAAGGTGCAAAAAGGGGGGTGGAGTGGCCTTGTATGTCAATGAAAATATCAAAGCTACAGAAATTCAGAATACACATAAGGAGCCAGAAGAACTGTGGGTCACCCTGGAAACAGGAAATGGGACAGCCATAAGAACTGGGGTTGTCTGCAGGCCCCCAGACCAGGGGGAGGACATAGACACATTACTGTTAGAAGATTTACTAAACATGACAGCTAAAGGGGAGGTTCTGATAATGGGAGACTTCAACATGCCAGATACAGATTGGTCAATACCAGCAGGAACATCTACCAGAACTAGACACATGGTGGATTCCCTGCAGGGGAGGGCCTCAAACAACTGGTACAACAACCCACAAGAGACAGGGCTATCCTAGATCTAGTACTGACTAACAGGGAAGGGATCACAGATCTCCAGATAGGTCACCTGGGGGCCAGTGACCATCACATGGTATGGTTCAATTTGGCCACTACATCTAAACCATCTAAATCTACATTTATTTGTTGTAGACTTTGCTCCCTGTGTAGCAGGAGCAAACCACTCAGTTGTCATTATCTTATATCATTTGTACAGCACAATACACACCTACAAAATTATCCTGTGTATTTGTGGGGGGAGGTGCACAGGTGCTGGTTAAAGGAGTGGCCTGTGTCACAACCCTACTCAGCAGGTCAGGCCCTCTGCTCCCACAGTGCCAACCTCCGAGCGCAGTATTGTGGACAGTTAACAGAACAGGGTAACCCTCCTGTCTGTTTTGTGGGTCCGAATCACCTTTGGTCTCAAGTTCTGGAGGGATTCAAATTGTGAACTTTATGCGAGTGTACCCAAATGTACAGGCTCAGATAATTTTGCTCTTTGGGGAAATGCTAGATATCTTTCGCCTATGGGCACCTAACCAGGCATACAAAATGAACCCTAAAATCTCTATGAAAGACCCTTGAAAAATTCTTACCTTTTCCCAGTTTGGTATTACCAGGAAGCTAATGAACAGTGTCAACTTTAACCCTCTGTACTTCACTTGTAAAAGAAAGAATTTCAAAGGCACACCAGGTAGTCTCTTTTTAAAATAAGTGGTTTACTAAGAAAATGGATAAAATATGTAAAATGTAAATACAGAACAATATATCACAAAGTATACAATCATTTAAAAGAACAAGGTTTAAAGAACAATTTCCTACCAACATACAGTTAGACTTTTCTATCTAATGTATACCTTCTTACAGTGCTTTAGGTAGCTGTTTTTTCAAGAGAGTCCAAACAGGAATGTCAGTAAGTGGAAATACAGAATACAGTTTAAACCCTGTGTTTCCACCCCTTCTGTGACGCCACCTAGCTCTTCCTTTTAAAATATTAAAAATTATACAACCAGGATGTCTTATCACTCTGGAGGTAAATTAAATAAGGTGACATCAGCAAAAACTCATTTCTCAAATGACTTCTTTGATCTTGAGTGGTTTCCTGCTTTTTCAAAGACATCAGAGAACTTTTACAACTCTGCAGTTTTCTCACTTAGCTGTCATATAGCTTTCTAACACCAGCTGAAATTAACTGTTCTTCCTCTAAACATCATAAAACTTTATTATCTCTATCCCGGCAGCTGGTCAGCTACAATTAAGTCAGATAAACAGAAGACCCTTAATTATGTCTTTCTAGTCTTTAATTATCTCCTGGCTTTCAGGTTAACATCTTGTAGCTGAAACCTTGGGGGGGGGGTCATCCCACAGGCTGTCTCATGAGAGACAATAACACATTTTTATGTTAAAAAACTCATAGAGAGATCAAAACCAGCTGGTCAAGCATCACAATCCTTCCTACCTAGACTGGATTTGGGGGCTCTATCCCCTGCATGGGATAAGCTACCCAAATCAGTTCACTCCTCATAGACGCGCAACAAGCTGAGTTCTGTTTTTTCTCTCCAGCCCAATGTAAGATTGTCATGTCATAAAAAACAAGACTCCAACTTAATCTACCATTAGTCTTTCCCATTTGCGTCAGCCAAACCAGGGGGTTGTGGTCAGTTTGTACCACAGAATGCTGCCCATATAAGTATGGCTCTAGCTTCTTTAGGGCCCACACTATGGCAAGACATTTTTCCACAGTAGAGTATGCCTGCTCCCTATGAAGTAACTTTTTACTCAGGTACACTACCAGGTGATCTTTCCCTTGGCTGGATGTCTGACTCAGTAGTGCCCCAATACCCACGTCTCAGGCGTCAGTCTGAACTATAAATGGTTTGCTATAGTCAGGACTTGTCAATACAGGAGCACTGCACAGTGCCTCCGTCAGTCAGGTAAAGGATTCCTCACAGGCTGGACCCCAGGTAATTTTCATTAGCATCCTTTTCTTTACCAGGTCAGATAGGGGAGCAGCCAGGGCACTGTAATCGGGTACAAATTTTCTATAGTACCCTGCTGTCCCTAGAAAACTCCTGACCTGCTTCTGTGTTTCTGGTCTGGGCCACACTTGGATCACCTCTATTTTTATTTGGTTAGGACGGAGCTGTCCCCGGCCTACCACATACGCGAGGTATGCCACTTCTCCCATGGCCACCTGGCACTTCTCAGCTTTTACAATGAGTGCGGCTCTTTGTATCCTGCCCAGCACTTCTGTAAGGTGGGACATGTCTTCCTCCCAGCTGGCACTAAAGATGACAATGTCATCCAGGTACGCCATGGTGTAATCCTCAGCACCATTTAATGCCTGGTTCACCAACCTTTGGAAAGTGGCTGAGGCATTCTTCATTCCAAAAGGCATTACTTTAAATTCAGATAAGCCTATCAGAGCGATGAAGGCCAACCTCTCCCTAGCTCTGTTTGATAACTCTGCCTGCCAATATCTCTTGATCAGGTCAGTGGTTGTAAGGTAGGTCACCCCTCCCAACTTGTCCAGGGGTTCATCTCTCCAGGGCATTGGAATGGATATCATTAACTGCAGGTACTGTGGAACACTTTTCAGAAGGACAGTCTTACAGGATTTAGGACACTGTCCTGCATGCGGGGCCATTGGAGATCTTAGGGCTCAGCTCCGGGCAGCATGGGCAGAGATTGCGTGCCTCAAATTTCATCCCATTCCAAGGCAAACATATGGGACTTCAGAGGAGCTGACTTTGATAAGATGGCCAACAGATTAAGCTAGCCCTGGCAAAAAGAAACACAGGTGAGGAGGTACAGGCAAAGTGGGCAAGCATTAAGGATGCAATACTTGAAGCAACATCCCATTGTGTTAGACAGAAAAGGAAGTGCAAATGAAGAGGGAAACCACTTTGGTTCTCAAATACAGTAGCAGAAAAGGGCAGAGCCAAAAGGCTGGCCTTCAGGAAATATAAGGGAACACAGCGGGATGAAGATAGGGACTCGTACCAAACTGCCCTAAAGGAAGCAGGAAGGCAGTAAGGCAGGCAAAGTCCCAAACTGAGGAAACATTAGCACAAACAGTAAAAGAGTGATAAGACTTTCTATAGATACATTAGTGAAAGGAGAAAGTCCAGAGGGGTATTGCTAAGCTCAAAGGAGAAAAGGGGGCATGTGAGGAGGAGGAGGAGGACCTGTAAAGCATCTATCCTAAATAGATACTTTTGTTCAGTATTTACTGAAGAGAAGGTAGGGGAGGGCCCACAGCTCAGCACCATGGACACAGGGGGGAGGGAGGTGAGCACTACTCCCTTCACAAAAGAAAGGTTCCTACAAGAGCTCGCTAAACTCAGGGTGGACAAGGCAATGGGACCTGATGGCATACATCCCAGGGTACTTAAGGAGCTAAGGGTATAATTAGCAGAACTGTTTAGTGAGTCTCAGAGAACAGGAGAGGTCCAAGAAGACTGGAGAAGGGCTCATGTGATCCCGCTCCACAAGAGTGGTAGCAGGGAGTAGGCAGGGAACTACAGACCAGTCAGTCTTACCTCAGTAGTGGGTAAGATTATGGCGGCACTTCTTAAGGAAAGGATAGTGCAACTCCTGGAATCCATAGGGGCACAGGGATCCAAGACAGCATGGGTTTACAAAAGGAAGGTCCTGTTAAACTAATCTCATAGATTTCTTTGACTGGGTAAACAGAGTGGTGGACCAAGAGGGAGCAGTTGATGTTGCCTACCTTGACTTTAGCAAAGCTTTCGACACTGTTCCACATAGAAGATTGATAAATAAGCTGGGTAGGCTTGGGGTGGGTCAGAAGTTGGTCAATTGGGTGGCAAACTGGTTGACGGGCAGAAAACAGAGTGTGGTGGTAAATGGTATACAGTCAGAAAAGATGCAAGTCACAAGTGGGGTACCTCAGGGATCTGTCCTGGGGCCAGTCCTCTTCAACATCTTCATTAGTGATATTGCAGATGGACTAGAGGGTAAGGCTTGTCTGTTTGCAGATGACACCAAGATCCCCAACAGAGATGATCCAGATGGGGTGGGCAGAATGAGAAGAGATCTGGATAAACTAGCAAAATGGTCAGAAGAGTGGCAACTGGGATTTAATGCAAAGAAGTGCAAGATCATGCACATAGGGAAGAGAAACCCTGAAGCCACCTATAGTCTGGGAGGAGTTGCTGGCAGCCAAAGGAAGAAAGAGACTTGGCATCATCATCACCGATGACCTGAAATCATCCAAGCAGACCTCTAAAGCAGTAGGTAAGGCTAGTGGGATGTTAGGGTGTATTAGTAGGGGTATCACAAGTTGTAAGAGGAGTAATAATCCCTCTGTACAAGACACTGATTAGGCCCCATCTGGAGTACTGCGTGCAGTACTGGAGGCCACACCTTCACAAGGACATTAACCAAATTGAGGCAGTCCAGAGAAGGTCAACCAAAATGGTGCAGGGACTGCATCAGAAGACATACGAGGACAGATTAACGGAACTCAATATGTACACCCTTGAGCAAAGGAGGGAGAGAGGTGATATGATCGAGACATTCAAACACCTTAAGGGCATTAACAAGGTGAAATAGTCTAACATGTTTAAATATAAGAAAAAATAGCAGGACAAGAGGACACAGCATGAGATTAGAGGGAGGCCGATTAAGGAGAATGAGGAAATTCTTTTTCACAGAAAGGGTGGTAGATGCATGGAATGGCTAACACAAGAAGTGGTGGCTATGAATACAGTGCAGGGCTTCAAACAGGCATGGGATAGGCATAAGGGAGCAATACAAATGACTATGAATAGATAGGTCACTGACAGAGCAAAGGCCGATGGCACATTTATAAGGTAGAAAAAGAAATGGGCAGACTGGATGGGCCTTGCGGTCCTTATCTGCTGTCAACTTCTATGTTTCTATGTTTAAGGTGATATCAGCAAAAACTAATTTCTCAAATGACATCTTTGATCTTGAATGGTTTTCTGCTTTTTCAAAGACATCAGAGAACTTTTACAACTCTGCAGTTTTCTCACTTAGCTGTCATATAGCTTTCTAACACCAGCTGAAATTAACTGTTCTTCGTCTAAATGTCATAAAAATTTATTATCTCTATCCTGGCAGCTGGTCAGCTACAATTAAGTCAGATAAACAGGAGACCCTTAATTATGTCTCTCTAGTCTTTAATTATCTCCTGGCTTTCAGGTTAACATCTTGTAGCTGAAACCTTGGGGGGGGGGGTTCCACGGGCTGTCTCATGAGAGACACTCAGTAACACATTTCTATATTACAAAAATCATACAGCAATCAGAACCAGCTGGTCAAGCATCACAGCCTGCACTATCCAGGGTGAGAGGGAATAATAGCTTAGAACAATAAACTCACAGTAATGAAGTATGTTCAAAACACATGAATAAATAGGAATCAGGACCTCAGTTGAATACTGCCTTGCAACTTTGTAACAGTAAGGTGCCAATACATGCAAGATTTATGAGAAACTGAGATGATGACATTAAAAGTGATAATTCAAACATTATAGAAATACAGTACAAGTTATTGCTGTTTACATGGAAGCGTCTTCAACACTCATTTATGTCAATTTTCCTGACCAGACCATGTCAGTTTTACTGTTATCCACTATGCATTGCATTACAGTCTCAGTCACCATCCCATTTACTCTCAAGTCCTCAGGTGAATGGCACCTCAAATTAGCAGCCCTCCTAAATACATACTGTTCAGCAGTAGCCATTATTGGTAACATCTGAATAAGCATTTGTAGTACAAAATGAGCTGTATAATGCATTACAACACAATTAGCATAGTTTGAGGAGGAAAATTAACATAGCGAGTGTGGGAGAGACGCCTATGTAAAGACCTGTAATTTTACTTCCATATCTCTCTTCCCCTTTCTTTGCTTACCCCTTATGCGCTGCTCAACTCTCACCACTATTGGCTGTCATGTGGAATATTTCCCTAGCTCCTCACCTTAGCCTATTTTGGGTAACCAACTATTTTTTGGCCTCTGTGCTTGTATTGACATTTGACTTTATTTAGATTATTATGTGCACATGTTATGTCATTATTGAATCACCCAGCTGTTTATGTTCCTGAATTGTACCTCCAACTGTTTCTGAATTGTACCTCCAACTATATCCCCACAATGTCAATTTGTCACTGTTATTTAGTTCAAAATATATGGGGAAGTGAATGATATAGAGGTGTTCACAAAGGTATCTAGGGAGGTGACCAGGGCAGCCAGCGTAGCAAAGGAGCTGAAGTTGGCTCAGGGTATCAGAGAAAGAGAAAAGGGGTTCTTTAAATACATAACAGAGAAGGGAAGTTGTAGAGATGACATTGTTAGAATTAAGAGAGAGGAGGATGGACAGAACAAGGGGAAGAACAGGCAGAGGAACTCAATGACTACTTCTGCTCAGTGTTCACGAGTGAAAGGGATGGCCAAATACCGCAGGGGAATGGGACATGGGTGGGGGGGCAGAGATAACAGATAGGGTAATCCAAGAGGATAGAGTTCTGAAGGGCCTTAAAACCTTGCAGCTGGACAAGGCACCAGGACCGAATGGTGTACACCCAAAGAAATGGAAGGAATTGGCAGAGGTGTTGGCAGTCCTTCTGACAGACCTGTTCAGCACCACCTTGGAGATGAGGAATGTATCCTGGGACTGGAGGATAGCTCACATGGTGCCCCTTTACAAGACTGGACCCAAGGACAACCTGGGCAACTGCAGACTGGTGAGCCTGACTTCCATAGTGGAGAAGTTGATGGAGACCATTCTGAAGGAGAGGTTGATAACCTTTCTTGATAGTAATGGTCCACAGGATGAGAGACAGCATGGGTTTGTCTTGAGAAGATCATGCCAAGTTAATCTGGTAGACTTCTTCGACTGGGTCCTTAGGGTGGCTGATGAAGGCCACGCTGTGGATGTTCTGTATCTGGACTTTAGCAAGGCTTTCAACTCTGTGCCAAACGGGAGGTTAATGAGTAATCTGAGGGACATTGGGGTGAGGGAGAAACCTGTGGGGTAAGTTGAAAGCCAGTTGCAGGGCAGACAATGGAAGGTAGTTGTAAGCGGGGGACATATAAGCCAAAGTCAGTAATGAGTGGGGAACACAGGGCTTAGTGCTGGGCCCTGTTTTGTTCAATGTCTTCATTGGAGACATTGCAGAGGGGGGTCAAGATGGAGTAAAATCAGCCTATTAGCAGACAACACTAATATTTGTGCAAAAGTGGATAATGAGGAAGGGAGGCAGGTGCTCAGGGAGGATCTTGTTAAACTTGAACACTGGTCTAGGGAGTGGCAGTTGGGGTTTAATGCTAAGAAGTGCAAGGTCATGCACCTCATAGACAGAACTCCAAGGATCAGCTACTAGCTGGGGGAGTACAGGTAACCAATTCAGAGGAGGAAAGGGATGTGGGGGTAATAGTCACAGGGGACATGAAGGTTGCAGCACAGTGTAGGAGGGATGCAGCAAGAGCAAATAGGATGCTGGGGTGCATTGCCTGAGGGATCACCTCTAGAAAGGAGAAGGTCATCATACCGTTGTATAGAAAAAATACAAAATCACGCACCCATAATGCAAAGCATCATGGGCTGCATATGCAAATCACCACAAAATATTATGCCAGTTCAACTTTAAGCAGAACTGCATGGTGCTGAAAGGCCTCTCATACAGTATGCAAAGGGTGCCAACAGAAGACGCATACATGTTTTTCATCCTACCAGGACTCATCAGTGTGCCTCATCTGTATGACACCCCGGTGGAATGAATCAGTTACCCTAAGTTGGTCTATCTGGGTTAGGTTGTGGAGAGCCCAATAAAAACAAAAATAGATCACTAGTGAGACCACACTTGGAGTACTGTGTACAATACTGGTGCCCATACCTCAAAAAGGATGTAAGATTACTGGAGGGGGTGCAGCGCAGGGCTATGAAAATGATCATGGGACTGGGGAGTTGCCATATGAGTAAAGACTGAGGGAGCTCAACATGTATTTGCTGGAAGAGAGAAGGGAAAGCGGGGACATGATAGAGACCTTAAAGTACTTGAAAGGCATAAACAAAGTCAGAGAGGGAGGATTGTTATGCTTAAAGGGGGGGAAGGGTCACTAGGTGGCAGAGTATGAAATTGGAAGGGGGAAGGTTCAAGAGCGAGATGATGAGGCACTACTTTACAGAGAGAGTGCTGGCAGGATGGAACACACTGCCAGAGGAGTTAATCAAACAGTGGATAGCTTTAAGCAGGGTTGGGATAGAGTAAAGGACAGGGTTAGTCCAGACAAGTACACAAAGGGGTGAAAGACCTGGAAAGGGGAAGAAGGAGGGAAGGGGTTTGGGTGGGGGTAGGGTAGCTGTAGTGAGATGAAACTAAGAGCTGCACAATCATGCAGATGTGACAGACCTGTGGGCCTTTTTTCTGCTGGTAATTTTGTATGTTTGTATTTGCTTCCCCTTTCTTCTGTATATCCCTCTAGATCTCTGTATTAGACCTGTTTAAGTTAGACCTGTTTATACTGTGTTTTACTATGCAATTGTTTGACCTGGTGTTCTGTTCTCTTTTTATGCTTAACTGGACGTTTGTGTAAATGGGTATTTTTGCTCATATATCTTTCAGTATAAAATAAAGATTGATTGATTG
The DNA here is from genome assembly GCA_016271365.2 of Neoceratodus forsteri. Classification (NCBI taxonomy): domain Eukaryota; kingdom Metazoa; phylum Chordata; order Ceratodontiformes; family Ceratodontidae; genus Neoceratodus; species Neoceratodus forsteri. Next base: position 406,033,985 of record CM057457.1, read on the forward strand.
ATTAAAAATTGGACTAACAGACTTGAACCACAGTAGTCATGTAAAAATCCAAACTGACCAGACTGGGTGCACCTCGCACAAATACTGCTGGTCCAGTCACTCTGGCTGCACTGTTCAGTCTGACTTTTACAGATCTGGTCTGCTCCTGGAAGTCTGTTTTTCAACTTTTCCTTGGCATGGTTGAAAACTGAACCATCAGGACCAGACCAGATAGGAACAAGCCAGACCAGATCAACTGAAGTGAGTGGCTCAGCAGTATTTGTACAAGCTGTGCCCAGTCCAGATTTTACAGCTCTGGTCTGGGTCTGGTGATCTGGTTTTTACCCATACTCCACTGCATGTGGCTTAGTGATGTACCGTACAGATGGATGCAGAGTCTAACCCAGTGATGGTTGACATTTCAGAAAACCATTATGCTAAAAATATCAAGATTTACTCAATTCCTGATGCTCCCCCAACCCCAAATCACACTTAGTCATCTACCAAAGTCATTTGATATGTGTGCCTCTATATCCACATCATTAAGCTTTTAATGCCATCATGCCTTTTCTACTGCCATGAGCATTCCCTCCTTGAAGTCCTAGTCTGCTTGTGGCTGCTCCCCTCTCCCAAACCAGGTAATTTTCCAGGGAGCAGCTCTTTATACCACATCAACTAAATTACTGCTCAACTCCTTGTTTAAACATTTTGTTGAGACATTTTTGTTTTAGTATATCCATGGATAGGACAAATGAATGTGTAAAAGAAACCAAAGCCCCCATTTTTCGGTTCATTTAATTACAATACAGCATGTTATGAACTGATCAGATTCTATATAGTGTATGGTAGAACGCTGTTCCGCATGGAAATCCATGCCTGGAACAGCGTTGTTTTCCTGCACTCGGTACGTCACGATCTTGTTGTGCTGCACGGAGTGCGTCACCGGTGCAGCACAACAAATCGAATATACTGCATGCGCAATTGAGTGGCGCACGACAGCAGCTGGAAGCGGCGTGGGGGCAGAAACTGAAGTAACCGCCTTTTTTTTACAAAAACTTGTCCCGGTGTACTGCGTATGGTTGCCCATACACTATAAAAGATTGTGTATGAGCAAGCATACACAAAACAAAGACAGTTGTGCGATCTTGAGGTTTCATTGGTAGCGGACCTCTCGAGTACGCTCTCGAGGTCTCTGGTTACCACGGAACCTCTCGATCACAACTGTTTTGTTGTGTATGCTTGCACATACACAATCCTCTATGTGTCACTTCATAACCCATGTCAAACAAAAATTAGACACACACATGCCTACCTACTTGCAAGTGAAGCAAATGTGGTTACTATCATTCAGTTGTAAATACCTATAGTCACAAATTGCAGGTTAAGAACACAGTGCTGTATAAAATAATAACTAAAACACAACTGGCTATTTTGGTGTAATGGATGTATTATTAAAAATAAATATTTGGAAAGATAAATGCATACATCTGTGAGATTATGTACAGTAAATGTTTGTTCTACAAAAAGAAAAAGAAAACAGCAAGCACCAACATCCTGTATTGTTTTCCAAAGTATACAACATGTTCAACAGCTTGCTTCTTTCTCCACAGAGAAACAGACAGAGCTGACATTTTAATAATATACCAGACAAGTAATCACTAAATATCAGGTACTAGTGTCTCCCCAAAACTGCCTGCCGGAGTTGGCATTTAACACTCTAAATGTGTTTATTATTTGGGAACAGGCATCACTGGAACTCTTTGCTATGGAATGTCTTAAAAAGTAGCAGGATGATTGCAGTTAGGATGGATGTGTCAAATGACAATGAGGTGTTCATAGGGCTGAAGGCACAGCAAAGCTTATTTGTTCTGCAGAAAGCTCCAGTAAGTATTTTAACCTGTTCTACTTCCAAAATATTTGTATGATGCCGACTATCCATTGGTAACCTGACACAAAATGACTGCCAAAAGATAATGAACTAACTTTCTTTGTTTGCTGACTGTGGTGTAGAATGTCTGAGACGTTGCTGATGAAGGGCTCAATTAACTCGTCATGTCAGAGGAAAAATAGTACTTTCCAGCTCTTATACACTCACAGGCAGCATAATAATGTGGTTCCAATGGATGACTCTATTTTTAAAACTTATGTTGTTCGATAGCAAAAATGACATCAGCCCTTTTCTGAATGCAAAACGTGTGCAGGGCTACACCCACTGCAGCCATAAAAAGACTTCATACATACATAACATAAGTAAACACACATACAATAGTTACAATTTCATGATTCAATTTACATTACAGGCACAGTGAGACCATTTACTATAGTAAGAAAACAGCATTTTTTTTAAAATGCTTCATGTTGTTAGCTTTTTGAATTATAGCTGATAGATTGTTTAACAGTATCGGACTATACCAAGTAAATGAGCACTTAGTTAAGGACAGTTTTAACAGATTTAAATAGAAGAAAGTGTCCAGTCTGTTTGTTGTTAGATATGAGCCACTGTGTTGTGTGAATTTCTCAGATAAATATATAGGAGATTAAAAACACAGTGTATGCAAAAACATAACAAAAAGAAACTACCCTGACTGATGAACAGGAGTGCCCCATAATCCAAAACTGGCAACAATATTTGCTTAGCTACAAGCATCCTTGCTTCATCAGTCAGGGCATTCATATTTCTATGCAAAAAGCCCGACTTCTGGTGTATTTTATTTGGATCTACTAGGAAATCCCGACAGTCAGTCTCCTGAACTCCATAAGACCAAATATGGGAGACAGACTGTCAAAAGACCAACAAGGTCTTAGTGCAATGTGAGGGGGGCAAGCCCCCTGCACCTCCCACATGGAGGACTCCTCTTCCACACCCAGTAACTAAAATAACCAACTCCAAGGTGGAGCGGACCTCAGAGTAGGTTAAAACAATTTACAGGGGACAAAAGAGTGACACACAAAAAGTAGCTTTCCTGGAATACAACCCGGGTCTGAACGCAATGGTGGCCAAGATGCTAGTGGCTTAGCCCTCCACACCACAGGAGCAGCTTGGCCAACCATTGGATTTTCCCCTCTCTTGTGCACCGCATGGCAGGGTAGTGGTTCATCACATCTGCTACCTTACCCCTGTCAGCACCAACTTCCATCTGTCAGGAAGGTGTGTGTCGAGCAGCCGAGTTTGGGATCCTGAATATCAGGATTCCGAGTTTCGGCACTTAGTCATACTCCCATTTTATTTACCAATAATATGTAGATGTCCTGTAGAACACAGGGTTGGATGTAAATGGATACCTAAATACTTAAAGAAAAGTACCCTTGATATCTGTACATCATTTTTACCTCTGAAGTAAAGGTCCTCCCCACCTTGGGTCAATCTCTTGACCATCCCAAACAGCATTACTTTTGTTTGCTTTCTTTTTTTCTTTTAGTTTTAACTTATTCTATAACAGCCAAATTATTAGTTTTAAATAATCCTCCTGTAAAGCTTCTTGTATTTCATAAACTGAGAGACTCGAGATGAGGAAGACTGTATCCTCAGCGTATACTATATATTCCATTCTACCAAACTTTCTGAGTATGTCATTCACAAAAAATAGAAAACAATAAAAGCCCTAGTACCGATCCCTGAGGCACCCCTGACTTTACTCTCATTGATTCTGATAAAGTGCCTCCTATCCTAACCTTTTGTACAGCATTGTGGTACTTAACTCCTAAACCATCTCAAACTTAACCTAGTAACTCCACAAGATTTAAATCTCAAAAGCATTATGTCATGATTTACCATGTCAAAGGCTCTGGTCAGGTTGATGAACACCACACCCATCAGACCCTTGTCACAGGCATCAGGAACAGTGCTCCGCCAACCCAACCAGGGCCATAGTTGTGCTGATGTCAGCCTGCCCAAAATGGACTGGGGCACTCCCACAACATCCTGTACCAGTAATCAGGAAATCCTTAACACAATCCAGGATGGCTTCATGACACAGTATACAATGGGTCCCACCATGGGATAAACCATCCCGAACCTTGTGCTCACTAATGTGGAGCATGTAAAGAAGACTGACAGTAAGGAGCCCCTGGGTGGAAGTGAACACAGCACAGTGCGGTTCAACCTAGACATGGGTAAGAAGGACATCCCAACAAATATCAGGGCATTAGATTTCAAAAAAAGTGAACTTCAAAAAGATGAGAGAAATTATTAGGGAAGACCTGGGGAACATAATAAAAGATGTGGAGGTGGAAAAAATATGGAAAATCAGTAGGGGGCTATTCAGAAAGTAATAGGCAGTTGCATAAAAATGAGGGCCTATAAAGTAGGGGACAGACCGCCAAGCTGGTTCAACTGGGAGGTTGCTAAAATAGTGAGGGATAAGACAAAGCAAAAGAACAGCTAAGGTGGAGGATGAAGAGGACTTCCAGAGGTTGGCCAAGCTATCAAGAAGGGAGGCACAGTAGACCAAAACACAGAAGGAGCTCCTAATAGCTGAGGAGATTAAGAAGGAGAAAAAGGCCTTCTCTGACTACATAAAGGAAAAGAGAGACAAGAAGGATGTTGTAGTCAGGCTTAATAAAGGGGATTAATAGATTGTAGAAAATGGATGAAAAGCAGAGGTATTAAATGAATATGTCTGCTCTGTCTTTACGAAGGAGAAGGGGGACCACTACCACATGTAGGAATAGGGAAAGAGGGAGCTGGGGAAGACCCAATAGATGTTATTGGTATCAAATGAGTGCGGGAGGGGCTGTTGGCACTGAGGGTGGATAAGTCCCCAGAGCCAGATGAAGTACAACCCAGAGTATCAAAAAGAGCAGAGGAGATGGCAGGCCCACTGACAATTCTCAATAGATCTCTAAATGTGGGAATAGTACCAATGGAAAGCAGAACAGTGCATGTAGTGCCACTCCACAAGAGTGGACCCAAGGAGGACCCAGGCAACTATTGGCCAGCCAGCCTGACCTCAATAGTATGTAAGCTTATGGAGACCATACTGAAGGAGGGGCTGGTGAGTTACTTGGAAGAAAATGGTATGGAGGACATCAAACAACGTGGGTTTGTGGTAAGTAGATCATGTCAGACAAACTTGACTGAGTCATTTGATAGGGTCACTAAGGCAGTGGACAAGGGCCAGGCAATGGATATCATCTACCTGGACTTCAGAAAGGTCTTCTATTCAGTGCCACACATGAGGCTGATAACAAAACTGAGGAGACTGGGGTAGGGGAGAAATCAGTAAGATGGGTTGAAAACTGGTTAAGTGGCAGAACACAGAGGGTAGTGGTAGGGGGGAATCCTCCAGTACCAAGGAGGTCACCAGCAGGGTTCCATAGGAGTCAGTGTGGGGCCTGGTATTGTTTAATGCCTTTAAAAGTGATGTTGGGGAAGGCATTCAGGGCAAAATGTGCCTGTTTGTTGATTACACCAATCTCTATGGGATGGTGGACACGCAGGAAGGGTTACAAGAATTGAGGGAGGATCTAGCCAAACTAGAGGGATGGTCACGGATATGGTAGCTTGGGGTCAATGCCAAAAAGTGCAAAGTAATGCACATCGGGGCCAAGAACCCAAGAGCAGAGTACTATATAGGAAAGGTTCCGGTAGCTGCTTCAGAAGAGGAAAAGGAATGGTGGTAATTACTAGTGATCTGAAATAGTCCACTCAATGCAAAAAGGCTGTGGTGAAAGCAAACAGGATGCTGGGATGTATTGAAATGGGATTTAGAAGTAGGCTATGTTTCTATGGACAGGCATAAGGCAATTCTAGTGTGGGGTAGGAGGACGTAAGCTGTTGATTAACTAGAATCTGCAGCTTATCCATCAGGTAGGGAAATGGGCAGACTAGGTGGGCCAAGCGGTCCTTATCTGCCGTCATATTCTGTGTTTCTATGTTTAGGCACAGCGAGGTTATTTTACCATAGTATATGTCACTGGTAAATCCACATTTGGAATGTGGAGTAAGGTACTGGCACCCATACCTTAAAAAAGATATTAAAATGCTGGAGGGGGTCCAGAGGAGAGCAAATAAACTGATCAGGGAACAGCAGGATAGGATGTACAAGGAGAGGCTTGGAGCCCTAAGAATGTACTCCGTGGAAGACAGGAGACAGCGGGGGATATGATAGAGACCTTCAAATACCTGAAGGGAGTAAATGGAGTGGATTGTGGGATTCTCTTCAGTAAAAGAGAACAAGACCACCAGAGAACACAGAAACATAGAATTTCATGGCAGATAAGGACCACTTGGCCCACCTAGTCTGCCCATTTCCCTACTAAATGGATAAGCTGCAGATCCTAGTTAGCCAACAGCCTACTTCCTCCTACACCCCACTAGAATTGCCTTATGTCTATCCCATGCATTGTTGAATTTCCCAACTGTTTTTGACTCCACTACATCCTCAGGGAGGTTGCTTCATGTATCCACAACCCGCTCCATGAAAAATCACTTCCTCACATTACCTCTGAGATGTCCCTCCTGTATCTTCAAACTGTGCCCCCCTTGTTCTTGCAGATCTCTTTTTCTGAAAGATGCTAACCTCATGGACTTTGTTGAGTCCCTTGAGGTGCTTGAAAGTTTCTATCAAAGTCCCCCCTCTCCCTCCTTTCCTTGGGGCATACATATTAGGCTCCTTTAATCTCTCTCTTTGTGTGTCTTCTAGTGCAGACCCAGCATGATTTTAGATGCCTTCCTCTGGACATTCTCAGTCCTGCCTACGTCTTTGAGGAGATGGGGTCTCTAGAAGTGCATGCAGTTCTCCAGATGGGGTCTCACCAACTGTCTGTACAGAGGGATAAAAACTTCCTGTTTTCTACTGGTGATGCCTCTCCCTGTGCAGCCCAGTATACTGCCAGACCTCCTTACTGCCTTCTCAAATGCTTGCCGACCTTTAGGTCATCTGATGTGACTACCCCCAGGTCCCATTCCATTTTTGTTGTTATTAGTATCTCACCCCCACTGTGTACTCTTTCCCCTGGGTTTTTGTTTCCCAGGTGCATTACTTTACACTTTTTTGAGTTGAATATAAGCTACCATATATTTGGCCATTCCTTCCAACCTTGCTAAGTTCTTTCTCATCCTACCCCACCTTCTGTATGGATCCTGATGCATATCTTTGTGTCATCTGCAAAGAGATGTACTTTTCCTTCCAGTCTGACCACAGTGTCACTTATAAAGACATTAAAGAGGACCAGTCCCAGTACTGAACCCTGCAGTACTCCGCTGGTAACCCCCCTTTCTTCAGCATAGACTCTGTTTACTATTACCCTCTGCGTTCTGTTGTCCAGCCAATTTTTTGCTCTGGCTATCACCTTGAGACCCACTCTAAGGGTGGCTAACTTGTAAATCAATCTTTTGTGTGGGACTGTGTCAAATGCCTTGCTAAAGTCTAGGTAGGTCATGTCCACAGCCCCTCCCTGGTCTACAACTTTGGTCACCCAGTCAAAGAAATCTATTGGATTAGTCTGACATGACCTTCCCTCTGTGAATCTATTCTGCCTCTAGGTACTCAATAATTCTTTCTTTCAGAAGTGATTCCATCATTTTTCCTACCACTGAGGTCAAACTAACAGATCTGTAGTTTACTGCTTCTGCCTTTCTCCCACTTTTGTGAAACGGAATCGCATCCACCCCTCCTCCACACCTCAGGTACCACCCCATCCTCCTATGACTTGATAAAGAGGCTGGTCAGTGGTGTCATTAGTTCTACCCTTAATTCTTTCAGAATTCTGGAGTGAATCCCATCAGGACCCATTGCTTTATCCACCTTCGGTTTTAAGAGTTCTTTCAGAACCCTTTCTTCTGTAAATAGACTGGTATCAATCCCCCTATCCAGAGTGATTCTATTGGTTGATTTAGGTAACCCCCCTTCTTTTTGTGAATACTGAGCAGAGGTATTCATTCAGTATCCCTGCTTTTTCACTGTCACCCTCTGCCCACATTCCATCCCCTTTGTTAATCCTCAGTATCCCTCCCCTAGTTTTGCTTTGCTTTCTAATGTACCAATAAAAGGTTTTCTCCCCCTTCTTAACAGAGTTGGCTATCTTTTCCCATTTGGGCTTTGCTATTTTGACTGCCTTCTCTGCCTCCTTCTGCTTTAACTGATATAGTTCTCTGTCCTGCTCCTTCTGTGTTTACTTATATTTCCTGAATACTGTCCTTTTATCCTTAACCTTCCCTGCCACCTCTTTTGAGAATATTGGCTTTTTCCTTCATTTTGTTTTGTTGATTTGCTTTACACAAAGGCTTCTTGCCTCTGTGATGGCAGTTTTGATTTTTCCCCATTGTTCTTCCACCCCTCCTTGCCTGTTTGCTAGTGCTTTTCTGAGGCACTCTCCCATTCTGCCAAAGTCGGCCCTCCTAAAATCCAACACGCTTGCTTTTGTATGGCTTGACTCTACAGTTGTGTTTATTGTGACCCACACTGTTTGGTGGTCGCTTGTTCCCAGATGGCTACCCACTTCTAAATCTGAGATCCTCTCTCCTTCTCCATTTGAAAATACCAGATCTAAGATTGCACCCCCCCGAGTGGGTTCCAACACTAGCTGTCTGAGGCATGCCCCCTTTAGGGCATTGAGAATGACCCTGCTCATGGATGTGGTTGCAGTAGAGGTGCTCAAGTTAACATAAGGCATATTCAGGTTCCCCATTAATAATAGCTCTCCTTTTTCTGCCATTCTAAGGACTCCTGCTATCATTTCCTTGTCCATTGCCTCCCCTGAGATGGGGTCTGTAAGCAATCTCTGTGCTAATTGTGGTGCCATTTCCTGTCTCCAGGGTGACCCATGATACCCCCTTCCCTTCCTGTTTACCATTTAATTTTGTTGCTTTAATTCCATCCCTTATGTAGAGAGCTACCCCTCCTCCTTCTCCTCCTCTTTTATCCTTCCCATCTCGCCTATAGGTTGTGTACCCTGGTATGTTAAGATCCCAGTCATTGTTCTCTGTATATCATGTTTCTGTGACTGTCACAATATCCAGGTGTCCCTCTCCATCAAGCCACTAGCTCAGGGAGCTTGTTACCCAGACTACAGGCATTGGTACTCATCGCCCTCCATTTTTTGATGGCCTTACCCCTTTTAGACCCATCCCTGTCATTACTGCCTTTGTATTTTTCTGGATTTACCCCAGTTCTGTTCTCTATTGACTTCTTTCTCTTTGTGTCTACTTCATGAACTACTCTGTTGTGTGAGAGAGTGTGTGTGTATTTCCCTGCTTCTTTTCAGTGCCTCCCCCCTTTGCTAGTTTAAATGCTTACCAACAAAGCATTTAAACCTATCACCTAGGATCATGGTTCCCTTCCCGGACAGATGCAGGCCATCATGCCAGTATAGGCCTATATCTCTCCAGGTGGACCCCCAGTCCCCAGTAAAGCCAAATCCTTGAGCTCCACACCAGTTCTTTCAACCAGTCATTGAATCACATGGTGTGCAGTACCCTAGCCTCATCCATGCCATAGACAGGTATCTCTTCAAACAAATTACCATGTGTGCCACTTGTCTGAGGCCTCTCCCCAACTCCACAAACTCCTGCTGCACTGCTCTGATCCTATTCCCAGCCAGATCATTTGTCCCTAGGTGGACAATGACATCCAGCTCCCTCCACTGTGCAACTGCTCTTATGATCCTGATGATTTGCTTTCTGTCCCTCTAAGCCATGGCACCAGGCAGGCACCTTACCTCTCTCTCCCTTCCCACCTCCTGTTCTACCCCCTTAAAAGTTAAATGACTTGCTCAGGAACACACCATACACAAGTGGGGGTTGATGAGATTCAAACCCAGGTCTCCATGCCTCCAAGTCTTCTGGCTTGCAGTTCAGTGTATTTAGCCACTAAAGTATACTATCTGCACAGCCTAAAGCTGGTGGGGGGTAGATTCAAGAGGGATGTGAGAAGAATTTCCTTTCAGAAAGGGTGGTGGTGGCCTAGAATGAGCTACAGAGGAAGTGGCGACTGCTAAAACAGTGGGGTCTTTCACAAGATCCTGGGACCAACATAGTGGGGAAGCAATGGGAACAAGGAAGGAGAAGAGGGATGTGTTTGGGGAGGGGGGACTAGTGTCACTGGTGTAAGGGTAAAGCTAGGACCCTGCATCAGTTCAAGCAGACAAGAAAGACCATGTGGTCTCCTTCTACTGGCTACTTTTGTATGTTCATACGTATGTTTGTAAGTCTGTTTGCCAGGGGATGAGTTTCCCAGTTCTAGAAATTCTCAATAAAAGGGATAACATTGCATCTGTAGTCTGAATACATGATTTCTCTGATTTGTGCTTGCCCATTGCTTTTTAATAATCTAGTCGTAGTACACAAAGTTTGGAAAGCACTAGTGTAATAGAGGAGCAGATGGCATCATATTCATGTTAAGAGCACCTATTGTCTGTACCTCCTTTAATTGTGATGTCCTATAAGACTTCATTATGAGGTAGGATAGAAATTTTGAATCAAACGGGAGGAATCAGAATTCTTCTCTTAGGCTCCATCAACTCACCTTCCTCCTCCTCTTTGGAAGGGTCCTTCTCCTCATCAAAAAGTAAATTTTGGTAAGAATTTTCTTCAACGGCCCCAATATCATCATCTTGACCCACCAATATGGTCAAGATCATAGTTTTCCTGCAGATATGGGTGAGCAGACTTGTCCTGTTCTGGAACACCTGGACATGCCTGAATGGCCCCCTGACCTGAGGGACCCATTTTGCGTTCAGCTGTGTTGGTGGGCATGCCCTGCAGTACATCAGTACTCCGTAACTAAGAGCATATGTTAGATAGCATTGCACAGTTGGGGCAATATGAGTCTAAGGGTGAGGGTCTCATCACCTCCTGCAGGTCTTACAGTGATTGAAACTCACAGGTCTCTGATTAGCCATGGTGCCAATGGTTTGAGTAATAACGCCCCCAATTCAGAATTTCCCAAAGATATGCCAATGAAGGTAGGGTCTATAAAATCCCTTGCCCAATAAGGATTGGTATTTTGATCATCCTTAGCCCCCCACAACAGAATAAATCACTCAAGGCATGGGAAAAAGGTTTTCATTCCCATTGACAATGTTGGAGCTAATAGAAAAATAAATTAAAGTAAGCATGAAGGACTTACTTTGGATCCCATCTCTAGACTGCTCTCTTTCTTTATCAGTCTCCTGTATGGCACAGTGTAAAACGCCTTGCTGAAGTTCAACTAGACCATATCCACTGCTTTCCCCTAATCTATTTCCCTGGTCACTGAGTCAAAGAAATCAATCAGATTCATTCTCCATGAGCTCCCCACCTCCACAGTTCCATGTTGCCTTTAGTCCTGTAGCCCATTAGATTTAAGATACTCTAATCTCTTCTTTAACAGGGTTTCTGTTAGTTTCCCCACAAACTGATGTGAGACTGACTGGCCTATAGTTGTTTCCCTCCTCCCTGTTGTCTCTCTTAAGAAGTGGTACCACATTTGCTCCCCTCCAGTCCTCTGAAGCCAAGCCTGATTCCAGTGACCTGTTGAATAAGATCATCAGTGGTGCAGCAAGCAGCTCCCTGAGTTTCTTAAGTACCCATGGGTGTGTCCTGTCTGGCCCATTGACTTTGTTTACTTTTAGATCCACAAATCCCTTCAAGACTCGTACCATTGAAAATGGACATATGTCCACCTCACCCCCTCCCAATTTTTCTTGCTGCTCCCTGGTCATTCATGCCCCATGAGCTGATGGAATAAAATGCATTCATACAACAGAAGAATCTTATGAAAGTTAAGTCCCAAATTCTCTTTGTATTTCCCTAATCCTATTTTATATCTCATATTCTTCTTTCATATTACCAAGGGAAAGAAAATCATCTCACGGAAGGAGAATTTTTATATGCTTTAGAAACACATTTATGGGTTGTGTTTTGAAACACTAATTACATAATGGAGCAAAGCAGGTTCTGTTTAGCAAGATACTATACATGTATTGGTATCAGATGGGCATCATTTGTATGGGTTTTCAAAAAGCAGAAATAAGATAGCCACCATATGAAAGAATATTTTTTCTCACAAAAGAGAATCCCCCTCATCTTGAAAGAGAATCCTCATTCATATGGCCAAATTCTTCTTTTGTATTAAACATCTGTCCAACAGACCATCTAGAGCATACTCAGGACTGAAATTTTAAATCCTGATAACTCTGGAATGGATTACTATTTCTTTGGTGTCTTGACACCATCCTGTGATAGCGCCATTCCACAGTGAAAACTTTAGACCAAAATTCCAAACCATCTAATCAGTAGGTTGCAACAAAAAAAACAGCAAGAGAAAATTGATGTTTCTCCTTTTTTGGATCTTGGAATTTGTACATCTGAGTGAAACAATATTTGGCAGTTCAAGAGATCTTGCCCGCCAGAGCATGCATGCAAACTTTTGTACAATTCCATTGAACAGTAGTGATGATATTAAAGTGAAAAACTAGGGACTTAACATGAAACAGCATACTCCCACACTGGTGGTCATGAGGGCTCCCAGAGCCGCCCTCCCCCCGAGCAAAGTGAGCCAAAATGGAAACTGTACACTTGTGGTCGAGAGGGCATACGGAGCCACCCCCCCAAGCTGACAACGAAGCTCCCCTGGTGATAGCCACGCTGGTGGTCATGAGGGCTCCCGGAACCGCCCTCCCCCCGAGCAAAGCGAGCCAAAACAGAAACCATACACTGGTGGTCGAGAGAGCATACGTAGCCGCCCGCCCCGCCAAGCCGACAATGAAGGTATGAAAGAGGCACTTGAGGCGCGTCATTTTATTTCCACTGTATCTCTGAGGACCGTGTACTTGTTTTCAAGGATTTTCTGTCTCCACACTAGTGAAGATAGTTTTTTTTTTGCATATAACTATCTCCCCAATAATGTGTAGCCTAAACAGTCTGTTGCTGTGTGTGCCTTAAGAACTGGTGGGACCGCACCTGGAAACGAGCTGAAGATGGAGTTTTTTGGCACCAACTCCCAGTTTGAATCCCATGTATTGTAAAGCTGCCTTGTCTCATTACTTGTGCCTAATTTTTACTGCCTTCTCTCACCTATGATTTAGATTAATTTAATGAATCTATTCTAGCCTAATTTTTACCTGTAACAAACATTTTGCCTAAGATTTAGATTAGTCTGTGCTCCTAACCGACAGTTCCTAGATTGTATTGTTAGTCTGTAAAATCTGTCCTTTCTGCATCAATTTCAGCCTAAACATTCCTACTCCTATCTGCTGTCTGCCTGTTACCTTTAATTAAGCCCCAAAAATCTAAGGCCCTTGCTGCTCTTTTGTCATTCCGAATTCTAATTCAGTTCTCTTTTACCTTTAACTAATACTGTCACTGAATCTGTTTGCAGGAGTGTACTGTACAGGATTATTTAGCGAGCAATCCTATGCCCCACAGGGAATAAAAGAAATGCTAAACAAGACCTGTGGCTGAACCTAACAGCTCAAACAAACATTAAAGTAATTTCGAATAACGTGCTTCTGCTTGCTTGTTACCCCACCCTCCCGTATACCTTTCCTATAAATACCTTGTGTTTTGTCCTCTCTCCTCAGCTCCCCTGGTGATAGCCACGCTGGTGGTCATGAGGGCTCTGGAGCCACCCCTCCCAAGCCGACAAAGAAGGTACGAAAGAGGCACTTGAGGCGCATCATTTTATTTCCACTGTGTCTCTGAGGACTGTGTTTCTCCCCACTGACACGTCACGTCAGATACCCCACCACCCCCTTGGTGAACAACTCATTATATAGACCGTATCAGGTGGCATTTTTAACCAATCACCCTACTTTCCTACTAGCAGCTTATCAGCTCTCACCACTAGCGGCCACTACAGCTAATTATTTGCACTCAATCCCCTTTTCTAGAAACGCCATGCTGCACATAGCCTATAAATCTATTCTAGGGATAGCCCTTCTTGCCACATTAACATCCCTCCACCCTCGCTCTTCCCTAAATCACAGCTTAGTCCCCCAGAAATCACTTTGCAAAACTCCTACCCAAGTCCCTGCTCTTTCTCCATGATTGGACAGTACCCCCTCGGGCCTCACTGTTACTGGATTCCTGGTCCATCCATCCTCCCCCCATCCTTTTACGCTGGGCTGACAGTGCTGAAACTCCCCGCATCGAGTTATTTCTCTCAGCCCCCCCACACTCCCTCTGCCCACCGTAAGCCAAACAATATCCTGACAAACTCAAAACTGGTACTAATCTTACTACTCCTCCTCGCAGGAGACATCAAGCTGAACCCCGGACCAGCCACCCGCACTAACCACAACCCCTTCCCCACTGGCCAACTACCCAGAGGCCTAAAAGTAGTCCACCTAAATATATGCAGCCTCCTACAAAAACTGCCCTTGCTACAACCACTGGTATTATCACTATGTCCTGACATCCTGATTATCACTGAGACCTGGCTGAAACTACACAACCTGGATGCAGAAGTAGCTATTCCTGGCTACACCATCACTTGTCATGACCACCCGGGCACCAGGCGAGGAGGTGGTATAGCCATTTACATATGATCCATGGTAAATTTCTCACCGGTCTCACTATCCGCACTCCCGGAAACCATTGATGCCTTACTAATAAAAATCTCCTTACCCCACTCAATCCCAATTTTTATAGCAGGCTCCTATTCATCTCCAGACTCCCAATTAAACTTGGTCACTGAGCACCTGGACACCCTAAAAATCATTACTTCAGGAGGTGAGCTCCACATCCTTGGTGACTTTAATCGGAACTGGCTCTCTAGTATTAGCTCCAAGCTCCGAAACCATGTGGCAACATTAAATCTGTCTCAACAGATCACTGAGCCCACGTAACTAAACCACAAAACTCTAAACCACTCCCTGCTGGACTGGGCCCTCAATTCTCACTCTCACAGGATAATAGCCGCTGGCCTCCTACCAGACTCATTGAGCGATCACCATATGATATACGTAGTAAGAAAAATATTTAAAGGAAAGTCGCCCCCTCCAAAAACTTTCCTCATCAGATCATACAAATCCTTTAACCTTGAAGGTCTACTAAATGACTTGGCGAACTTGGACTGGTCTTACATCCCCAGCACCACCTCCATGGACTCCGCCCTAGACTTTTTCAAGTCAAAATGTCTTGCCGTCTGGGACCACTATACCCCACTCAAAAAGGTTTCTGTAAGGGGAACCCATCTGCCATTGATCACTGCTGACCTCATGGACCACCTCCGCACCAGGGACAAGGCGTGGAAAGCCTACAAGTCATCGGGGACGCACGCCAACCACCTACGCTATTAAACGCTTAGAAATGCCTTCACCAGGCTTATCCGTCGGGAAAGCCCACTACTTCTCATCATCCTTACAAAAATCTAAATCATCCAGCCAAGTTTTGGAGGTCAATCAAATCACTTTTCTCCCTCCCACCCAGCCCCCACCCTGCCCTAGTTGCAGGCGGCTCCACCATATCAGAACCACATGCAGTTGCCATGGTTTTAAACTCTGTGTTCACTAGCAGTGCGTCCCTTCACTACCCTAACCCACTGCCCACTACACATCACTCGACATCCACATCCCTACCTACTCAAACCCCTTGCCCAGCTTTCTCCTTCTCCCTGGTTACTCCACCTGAAGTACTCAAAGCCCTGCTTTCCCTCAATCCCTCAAAGGGTAAATGCCCCTCAGGTTTGGATGCCAAAATGCTCTACCTTTCTGCCCCAGCAATCGCCATACCTCTAGCATCCCTTTTCAACCTCTCCTTCACTACATCCTCTTTACCCTCAGATTGGAAGCATGCCACAGTCATCCCCCTCCCAAAAGGCGGCGACCCATCCTCCCCAAGAAACTACTGCCTCATCTCCCTCCTACCCATTCTAGCCAAAATCCAGGAACATCTAGTCCTCACGCAACTTACCGCCTTCCTCGACTCCTCCTCCTTCTTTTCTCCAAACCAGTCTGGTTTTAGGAAATCCCACTCCACTGTCACTTCCCTCCTCAGACTCTCTGACTCCATCCTGACAGGTATGGACAAAGGTCACATCACATCTGCCATTTTCATTGACCTAGCTAAGGCTTTCGACACAGTCTCACGTGCCCTTCTGTCAAAACTCTCCAATGCAGGTCTCTCCAGTGCAGCCATCAGCTGGTTCAAATCATACCTGGCACACAGGTCCCAATCAGTAAGAATTGGTGCCTCCACCTCCAACCCCCTCCCTGTCACCGTTGGTGTCCCCCAAGGATCTGTCCTTGGCCCAATCCTGTTCTCCATTTTCCTCAACGACCTGCCATCAACCTGCCCGCATACATCCATTCACAAGTACGCAGATGATGCAGTTCTGTATACCTCAGGCCACTCCCCACTGGAAGTAGCGTCCAGTCTCCAGCAAGATTTCATCAATGTTCAGCTCTGGTTTCGCACAAATCAACTTATTCTCAATGCCAAGAAAATGGTCTCTTTTAACCTTCGGCATGAGACAGAGACTCTCCCGACTCCCTGCCTCCCCCACCTTCACAACCCTTGATTGGACCCCCTTAGAAGTCTGTACCTCCTTCAGATACTTAGGGGTCTGGCTGGACCAGCACCTCAACTTTTCTACTCACATCGGAGCAGCCCACAAGAAAACTGCACCCCAGGCTGGGCGCACTTTACCATAACTGTAGCTGCATTCCTCTGCCAGCCTGCAAAGAAATACTGCAGAAAATGATCCTCCCTATTTTTGACTAAGGGGACGTAGTATACAGTGCCGCCCCCAAATCCACCCTGGCTAGACTGGATTCTCTTTTCAACTCCTTCTGTCACTTCACACTGGACTGCCCACCCTCCACCCACCACTGCGACCTCTAGCGGTCCCTTAACCTCCCCTCACTTTTTGACAGGTACCAGTAACACTGAAATAGACTCACAGCAAAATTCTGGGCCCATCTATTGCCCTCCTACCTCGTCTCCACCCTAACTGCTCAAACACCATCTACATATGCACTCAGGAATTCCGACTCTTGGCTCTTTCAAGTCCCGTACATGGCGACCTCTGCCGGCCAGTCGGTGTTTAGAGCACGACTACCAAAACTATGGAACTCCCTGCCTGCGGATATCTGGCATGCCCCCTCCTCTCGGCAACAAATTTCCCTCTTAAAAGGGCAAGTCTCCATCAACTGCCCAGGCTGCTTAGACTCACACTAGAATGAGTCAGCTCACCAGCTGCTAAAACTATGGTTCCCTCGAAATGTTTTAAACTCTGTCCCAGTTAGTTGTCACTGCACCTTCTACTGATTACTGCCTGTTGCTTGCTGTGTACATACTGTTTATATTCCTGTATATGTCTTTTGTATATAATCTGTGTGAATTTTCAATATTCTGTATTTTGTATCTCTGTATTTCATATGTATGTAACATCCCGTCCCCAACAACCCCCAGGACACATCTGGAATCAAGCGGTGGTCTGCTCAGTATGCCTTTCCTGGTAAAACTTTTAAATAAATAAATAAACTATAGTGGTGCTACTGTGCCAGTATAATTCAAGACAGCTAGAGAACTGATGCATGGGGAGATGTGCGTACATACTACTGAGCCTATAACTGGTATGTAAATGGCTCTTAGGTCTTTGCATTTTCCAAATGCCCCATTAGCATATTAGGGCTGAATATGACTCATTGGAACCCATATACTATCCTGTGAGGGCTATACTATCCTCATCAGGCTCCTGTGGGCCATATTCTGTCTGGGGCTGTGTCAGTGCAATGCATAGTGCCAACCTGGTCCCATATTCAGACACTTAGCATGCTCGTGTTGGAGTGTACTAATTGATTAAATATTTACCCAAAGCTGGCTGAATACTAATTGTCACACAGGACTCCTGTCAGCACAGCACACACAGCTGTCTCTGAATATGGGGACCTATATCTTTTAGCTTGGTGGAGCCCGAAGTCCACAAGACAGTGGCTACTGAACTACTATAGTAACATCATGTAAGCAAACTGTTCAGCACTGAAACATAGAAACATAGACTATGACGGTGGATAAGGACCACTTGGCCACCTAGTCTGCCCATTTTCCTACCTACTGGATAAGCTGAAGATCCTCGACAGCCAACAGCCTATTTCTTCCTACCCCCTGCAAGAATTGCCTTATGTCTGTCCCATGCATTCTTTAATTCCCCCACTGGTTTGACCCCACTACCACCTCAGGAAGGCCATTCTATGCATCTACCACCTTCTCTGTGAAAAAATACTTCCTCACATTGCCCCTGAGCGTTCCCCCTTCTATCTTCAAATTGTGTCCCCTTGTTCTTGCACATCAATTTTTTTGAAAGATGCTACCCTCTTGGACTTTGTTGAGTCCCTTGGGCTCTTAAATGTTTCTATCATGTCCCCCCCCCTTTCCTCAAGGGTATACAGGTACATATTAAGTGCCTTTAGTCTCTCTTCATATGGCTTCTGTTGCAGACCCTGCACAATTTTAGTTGCCCTCCTCTGGACTGCCTCCATCCTGTCTATGTTCTTGCAGAGATAGGGTCTCCAGAACTGGATGCAGTACTCCAGATACTGTCTCACCAACTGTATGTACAGAGGGATAACAACTTCCTGTTTTCTACTGGTGATGCCCCTCCCTACACATCCCAGTATCTCCCCCAGCCATCCCTACTGCCTTTTCACATTGTTTACTAACCTTTAGGTCATCTGATATGACTAACCCCCAGGTCCCTTTCCATTTTTGTTGTTGTTACTACTCCCCCCCCCCACACTGTGTACTGTTCACCTGAGCTTCTGTTTCCCAGGAGCATTAATTTGCACTTGTTTGCATTGAATCTATGCTGCCATACATCTGACCATTCCTCAAACCTTGCCAAGTCCCTTCTCGTCCTTTACACCCCCTCTTGTGTATCAACTTAGTTGCAGATCTTTGTGTCATCTGCAAAGCGGCATACTTTATGCTCTAGTCCCTCTGCAATGTCACTTACAAAGACATTAAAAAGGACCGGACCCTGTACTGAACCCCACTAGTAAACCCCCATTCTTCAGAGTGGACTCTGTTTACTACTACCTCCTGTGTCCTGTTGTCCAGCCAATGTGTTACCCATGATACCACCCTGGGACCCACTGTCAGGCTGGTTAATTTGTTTATTAATCTTTTGTGTGGGACTGTGTCAAATACCTTGCTAAAGTCTTGGTAGGCCATGTCGAGAGACCCTCCCTGGTCTACTATTTTGGTCACCCAGTCAAAGAAATCAATTAGATTCATCTGGTGTGACCTTCCCACTGTAAATCCATGCTGCCTTGGGTCCTATGGCCCAATGGCCTCTAGGTACTCAATAATTCTTTCCTTCACAGTTAATTCCAAAATTTTCCCTACCACTGAGGTCAAACTGACAGGTCTGTAGTTTCCTGCCTCTGTCTTGCTCCCACTTTTGTGAAGGGGAATCACATCCACCCTCCTCCAGTCCTCAGGTATCATACTATCCTCCCATGATTTGTTAAAAAGGGTAGTCAGTGTTGTCACTAGTCCTTTTCTTAGTTGTTTTAGAATTCTGGGGTGAATCCTGTCAGGCCCCATTGCTTTGTCCACCTTCAGTTTTAGGGGTTCTTTCATACTAACATACTAAAATGCCATCAGAATAGGCCTAACGGTCTTTCGTGTCTGCTCATTTGGTCAGCCCCCACCCTGGGAGCTGACCTTGCTGCCCCCCCTCACCTTCTCTGGCTTCTCCCTTCCCAGTTCTGGATATTCTCGCTGCATTGGATTTTGCTTCCAGAATCCTTCCCCTGTACCTGTCCCACCCCCTCTTGAACCCCTCCACCATCTCTGCCTCCACCAGCCCCTAGGCAGCGCATTTCATGGCTCCACCACCCTCTCAGTGAAGTAGCACCTCCTCTTTTCTCCCCTGAATCTTCCCCTCCAGCTTCCACCCATGCCCTCTAGTGGCCCCCTCCTCCTTCCTTTGAAGCACCCTGACTGTTCCTCCCCTATTTACCCCTTTCATGTACCTGAAGATCTCTATCATGTCCCCCAGTCCCTTCTGTCTTCCAATGTGTACATATTTAGCTCTTCAAGCCTCTCCTCATAGGTCCTGTCCCCCAAGCCCCGAATCATTTTGGTTGCCCTCCTCTGGACCCTCTCCAGGAGTTTAATGTCCCTCTTTAAGTGTGGCCTCCAAAACTGCACGCAGTACTCAAGTTGCGGCCTCACCAAGCAGTTATACAGAGGGAGTATCACTTCCCTCCTTCTGGAGGTGATCCCCCTAGAGATGCATCCCAGCATCCTGTTGGCCTTGGCTGCTGCCCTCCTACAAGTCTCTGAGTTGTTCATCTTGACATCCACCACCACCCCCAGGTCCCTCTCAGCCATCAAGACTTGTAGCATCCCCCAGGGTGTACACTTGGCCCAGGTTTCTGGCCACCAGGTGCAGTACCTTGCATTTCCCTGCATTGAACCTTAGCTTCCACTTTATAGACCATCTTTCCAGAGCCTCCAGGTCCCCCTGTAGGGCCACCTTCCCCATCCACCACCGCCCCCAGTTTTGAGTCATCTGCAGAGACTCATCTCACTCCTGATACCTGTCCTTATGTCAGAGATGTAGGCTTTGAACAGGAGGAGCCCAAGGACTGATCCCTGTGGGACCCCACTAATGACCCTCCTTGGGGATGAGACTATCCCGCCAACTAAGACCCTCTGGATCCGGTCCTGGAGCCAATTGCCTATCCATCAGATCATCTGGTTCCCCACCCCCATTTCTCCCAGCTTATCCAACAGGCCCATGTGAGGAACAGAGTCAGATGCCTTGCTGAAGTCTAGAAAGAGGATGTCCACAGGTCTACCCAGGTCCAAGGCACTCGTCACCCAGTCATAGAACTCCACAAGGTTTGTCTGACACGATTTCCCTGGGATGAATCCATGCTGTCTATCGTCCAGGCACCCTGACTTTTCCAGGTCCCCCCAGCCTCTCCTTGAGAATGCCCTCCATCACCTAGCCCACCACCGATGTCAGGCTGACAGGCCTGTAGTTCCCTGCCATCTCCCTTGATCCCCCCTTGTGGATAGGCACTATATGCGCCACCTTCCAGTCCTGGGGCACCCACCCTGTCCTCAAAGAGATGGTGAAAAGCTCTGCCAGGGGTTTCGCCAGGACATCCGCAAGTTCCTTCAGCAGTCTGGGATGTAATTTATCCGGCCCCAGTGCTTTCTCCATCTTAAGGGACCTGAGGGCTTCCCTCACTCTCTCTGCTGTGATTTCCACTTCCGCTACCTCTTCTCCTTGCTTAGCCTTCCCCCCTCCTGCCAGTGATGCCTCCCCATCTCCCCAGACCCGCCGAACGGTAAGGGCCCCCCCCTCCTCAGTATCACTGTCTCCTCCCATGTATGATGCAGCACCCCCATTTTCCTTGGTGAAAACTGAGGTGAAATACTCATTTAGTACCTTAGCCTGCTCCCCCAGGTCTTGTGCCCATCTCTCCCCTGTTTTAATCCTGCTAATCTGCCCCTATACCCTTCGTTTTTCCCCAATGTATCTAAAGAATCCCTTGCTCCCTCTCCTAATTTCCCTGGCCAGGTTCTGCTCCTTCCTTGCCTTAGCCGCCCTCACCTCCCTATGAAAGGACCGGTATTGACTCCCCTGTCCAGAGTTCTTTTATTGATTGGATTAGGTACCTTCCATCCTCTTCTTTTGTGAATACTGAGCAAATATATTCATTCAGTATCCCTGCTTTTTCTCTCTCTCTCTCTCTCTCTCTCTCTCTGTCCACCCACCCTCCCCTTTATCCAGCTTCACTATCCCTCCCTTTGTCTTTCTTTGTTCCCTAATGTACCTATAAAATGGTTTTATTTCCCTTCTGAACCAAGTTGGCTATCTTTTCCTTGGTTTGGGCCTTTGCTATTCCGACTGCCTTCCCTGCTTTCTTCTGCTTTAATTTACACAGTTCTCTGTCCTGCTCCTTCTGTGTTTCCTTTTGCTTCCTGAATGCTATCTTTTTCTCCCTATCCTTCTCTGCCACCTCCTTTGAGAAGAAGTTGTTTTTCTATCATTTTGATTTATTTGCTTCACACAAAGGCTTGTTGACTCTGTGACGGCAGTTCTGATGTTTCCCCATTGTTGCTCCACCCCTCATTCTTGCCTGTTTGCTAGTGCTTTTCTGAGGCACACTCCCATTTTGACAAAGTCAGTCCTCCTGAAGTCCAGTACCCTCACTTTTGTATAGCTTGACTCCAGTTGAGTTTATCATGAACTACACTGTTCTGTGGTCACTTGTTCCCAGATGGCTACCCTACTTCTAGATCTGAGATCCTCTCTCCATCCCCATTTTAGAGCAAAAGGTCTAAAATTGCTCCCTCCCGAGTGGGTTCCAGCACTAGCTGTCTGAGGCATGCCCCCTGTAGAGCATCAAGAATGGCCCTGCTCTTGGATATGGTTGCAGCAAAGGTGTTCCAGTTAACATCTGGCATATTCAGGTCTTCCATCAACAATATCTCCCCTTTCCCTGCCATCCTAAGGATGCCTTCTGTCATGTCCTTGACCATTTCCTCCCCCTGAGATGGGGGTCTTTCCTGTGCCTATTGTGGTGCCATTTCCTGTCTCCAGGGTGACCCACAGTGCCTCCTCTCCTCCCTGTTTACCCTTTTGTTCCATTTCTTTGATCCCTTCCCTTACATAGAGAGTTGCACCTCCTCCTCTTCTACCCTTCCTGTCCCTCCTGTAGATTGTGAACCCTGGTACGTTGACATTCCAGTCATGGTTCTCTGTGTACCATGTTTCTGTGACTGCCATGAAATTCAGGCATACCCCTTCCATCAAGGCCATCAGTTCAAGGAGCTTGTTACCTAGACTACTGGCATTAGTACTCATTACCCTCCATTTTTTGATGGTCTTACCCCTTTTTGTGCCATCCCTGTTCTTACTGCCTTAGCCTTTTTCTCCATTTACCCCTGC
Source organism: Neoceratodus forsteri (assembly GCA_016271365.2). NCBI lineage: Eukaryota > Metazoa > Chordata > Ceratodontiformes > Ceratodontidae > Neoceratodus > Neoceratodus forsteri. The sequence goes on from CM057457.1 coordinate 406,056,802, forward strand.
CCTTCTCCCTATTGACTGCTCTATCTTGGTGTTTACCTCACTAACTACCCTGATTTTTTGGGGGGGGGTTGGATTTCCCTTCTCCTTTTCAGTGCCTGCCCCTTGGCTAGTTTAAATATTTGCCAGTGAAGCATTTAAACCTATCACCTAGGATCCTGGTTCCCCTCCTGGACAGATGCAGACCATTGTGCCAGTATAGGCCTGCATCCCTCCAGGTGCACCCCCAGTACCCAATGAAGCCAAAACCTTGTGCTCTGCACCAGTTTTTCAACCATTGATTGAATTTCATGGTACAGAGCACCCTAGCCCCATCCATGCCATAGACAAGCAGCACCTCTGAGAAGGTTACCGTGCATGCTACTTGTCCAAGGCCCCTCCCCAACTCCACAAACTCCTCCTGCACTGCTCTGATTCCTTTCCCAGTGAGGTCCCTAGGTGGATGATATCCAGTTCCCTTCCCCATGGAGCTGCTCCCATGATCCTTAGGATTCATTCCCTGTCCCTCCAAGCCATGGCATCATGCAGGCACCCGGGGTGGATCCAGGAGTCCTATTGGTGGGGGAGCTCAAGTCAGCTAAAAATAAAATATATATTAGGCTGGGGGTCTGGTGGGCTGCCTAGGCCCCCAGATATTTTTTAATATTTTGGTGCATTTTGGAGGGTATTTCTAATGCAAATTTCTACCCATTTTCTCCCTTCCCATGCTTTGTGAGTTTACCCTAGCACCATCCCCAGAGTCCCCACAGTCCACATGATAGTATGTTGCCCAAAATACCCTCCCACCCCAAAAATAAAACAAAATACCAAATGACTGCAGCTGGGCAGCAGCACATCCCAAACACACAAAAATGAGACAAATTGAAAAAGACTTGGTGATAAAGACAACCTGCAGACAAATTAAATGACAATCCAAGTAAACAAGCTCACAAATGTCACTCACTCAAGCATGTTATGACATTATCATAAAGACAACCCACCCAAGTTTGTCCTGCAGTACAGATGAACCTATCCCCGACCTTACCTCAGTAAAGAAAATAAATACAATAACTATAGAAATATGGGAACAAAGTCACTTTGCTACCTAGTTTCTGAAAATATAATTTGAACTTATTACAAAGAAAATACATTTTTAAATAAATAAAATATTGTTTATTGTTTAAAAATTTCCTTTACTGGGATAACCCCATGGTATGAGGCATCTCATTTGTATGATAGGCCCAAGAAGTCAGTAAACAGACAGCAGAACACAGTTTTTAAACAAATATAAAAATGATTTTTTTTTATTAGCAACAGCACTTGCTTGGGTACACCACAACTTGCACCCTCCTCCCCACTCAACACATATAACTACATAAACTAAATATTTGATTTTATCACTTTTTTCTCCGGTTTTGTAACTGCCTGTGTCAATGTGCCAGACAAGGTCATATGACTACTGTTGCTAATTTTGCTCTCCAAGCATGCAGAAACTCCTGCACGTGCCATAATATACAGCAGAACACCTTCAAAACCCCGTATGTCTATTAATTTCCTCTGTGCTCATTCACACTGTACAATCATGACTGAAGAGACCACACAGATTAGACATATAGTACATGCTGAAGTTTTTACCTCAGTTCAGAGGTCTCATGTATCAGTTTCTACCTCTCCTGGTTCATGCTGTTGCTGAGACTAGACCTGTCCCAACATTAGTTTTGTACCACTTCTAGCATGCTACCGGAGGGCACTACCCTCCAACTCCCTCTCCTGAAAAATCTACACCAGAATCAATTTGCCAGATAGGACAAAATCAGCAGTGACCTTAAACTATTTTAATGTCATTAATTTAAGCTCCCTATACTAGAAATTAATAACACTAGTGCTACATTTATTACACAGTCAGATTGATGAAACACTAATGTCCTGTCCCAACCCAGCGGCCACCTCTCACCCACCATAGTTTGAGACTATGAAAGTCTTTCTTTTTAAAGCAAGAAGTACCTGATTAAATGAAGACTTGATCCATTTTCAGCAGGCTGAAGTCTATGTGCCCCTAGTTGAGTACTGTCTCTGTTCACCTGGCCGCCAAACTCTTTCTCTCTAGACGGCACACAAAGACTCCATGACTCCTAATGAGCAGAACTCTCGGCTACAGATTGCTTCAGCTACCAGAAGATGACCTGAACCTCACTCCAACTCCTTGTGCTGATTTATCAAGGCCACACTGACTCTGCATTACTGGATTACTACCGCCTGAAACCCTGGGCTCTGCTGTCTCTCTGTCTGCTCCTCCGTAGTACACTTGCTCCTCTCTTGCTCCAACTTTAATCTTCTGAGTGAATGAATTACAGCTCACTCTTGTTTCGACAACCCAGACATTTAAAGATGTCACTTGCTAGCCACATCCACTACTGGATGCAACAACAAATCAGGAGCAGTAAGCACCAGGCAACTTGGTTGAGATCTGTATTGTTAAGGTCCACTCTGCTTTGCTGCAGTTGTACCCCCACCACACATGAACCCCCCCCCCGTGCATGAACAAAGGAGTTGCACCGAGCCTACAAAAGTAGAGAATGAATGCTCAGGCTCACCAAGGCAAGACCAGCTGCTGCCACAGTGCTGGGACATGGTGCAGGATGAAAGTCAGTAAGAGATTCATGCTGGAGACCAGCTTTTCCATGGGCAGGGTCAACTATGTAATGCGGGTGGGGTGGTTGTTTACTGCACTACCAGGACACTGGAGGACAGATGAGACCCATGTAGCTTAAGCGGCTTTCATGGAGGCATTAGTGCATACCAATTAAGAATGCAGCACAGTGTGTTACTAATAGAGGAGCTCTAGCACCCTTAGCCCCCCTCTAAATTCACCTATGCAGGCACCTTACCTCCCTCACCCCTCCCTTCCCCACTTCTACCCTCCTAACAATGGAGTCCCCCACCAGGAGTTGTTTCTATCCCCTGTGGGGTCCCATGCCACCCTCCTGTGGGTTTCCTTTGTGGAGGTTCCCAGCATCCTCCTTGGTCTCTATTGTGGGTGCCTCCATAGAGGAACCACACTCTGCCAGAATGTTATATGAAATATGGAGAGGTACATCTGGAGGGATGCACCTCTATTCCACCACCCTCACCCTTCCTGAGCCCTCTGTTGCCCAACCACTCTTCTTTCTTGGCAACCTCTAAGGAAGCAGCAGTGGCCCTGGTAGTCCCTGGGTGGTAGAGGAAGTCCTCCAAATCCTGACCAACTCAGCCTGGAGATGATCAGCCTCCTCCTTCACCCCAGAGAGGTGCCTGCAGATGGGGCAACTCCACGTCCTCCATAACATCTCCTAGAAGACTGCTGCTCCATAGCCACTGCACTGTACCACTTTCATCATGTCTTATTTGTGGCCCCTTAACTGGTATTTTGTATACCTACTCTTTCATAGAAACACAGACATTTTTGGCAGATAAGGACCACTAGGTCCATCCAGTCTGCCTGTAGGCCCTATACATTGTATGTAGTCACTAACCCTATGTGATCAATGGCTTTTCATCACTCCCTCTCCTCTCAGACTTCACTTGTGCCTGTCCCAAGCATGCTTACCCCTCCACTGTGCTTTTCCCCACTACCTCCTTTGGCAGACTGTTTCATGTGTCAGCTACCCTTTTTGTGTAGAAACACTTCCTCACATTACCTCTTAATCTACCCCCCCTTCCAATTTCATATTGTGGCCTCTTGTTCTAGTACATTTTCTACATTAGAAAAGCTCCCCTGCATGCACCTTTTTTATGCCCTTGAGGTACTTGAAAGTTTCAATCATGCCCCCCCCACTGTCTCCTCTTCTCCAGTGAGTACATATTGAGGTCCCTTAGTCTCTCGTCATATGTTTTGTGGTATAAGCCCTGCACCATCTTTGTTGCCCATCTCTGGATAGTCTCTATCTTATCTATGTCCTTGCACAGGTGAGGCCTCCAGAATTTCATGCAGTACTCCATGTGAGACCTTGCCAGTGTTTTGTACAATGGCATCACCACCTCCTGCCTCATGCTGGTGATACCCCCTGCCTATGCACCCCAGCATGCCACTATTTATTTTTTTATTTTATATAATTTTTTTCAACTTCCTTTCTTACTGCCTTTGTGCCCTTAAAGCTCCTAATATTTCTGTTCTGGGATGGAAAGTTCCTATATTCCTCAGTAGTCTCCTTGTTGCTTGCTCAGGGTCAGACCTTCAGCAGCTAGAAGGGATGGCGATCTCCTCTTTTCCTTCTAGGATGGTGAGTCTTTTGTGCCTCTGTGATCACTTCCTTCCTACACCCAAACAAGAAGTTCCTGTTGTCAGTCAAATCCTGTGCCTACAAAAGTAGAACTGGCTAAGGGTGGGTGGGGAGGTGTTGGGGAGGGAAGGCAGTATTGTCCCAGAAGAGTAGTAAAGTTCTAACAGCAGCTCCTTCCTCTTGCTGTTCTCTGCTGAAAACTATCTAGGGCAGTTTTTAAATCCAAACACCTGGCTTCCTTCTGCCTAAGCCACTCCCTCAATTCTCAGCTTACTTCTTCACCTAGCTAACTGCACAGATAAATCCCTTCACCAAACTGAGACAAACACACTCATTTGTTTACCCTAAATTGAAGATCCCAGTAGCAGAGTTCTAGTTCTTTATGTCCCAGTAGAGTAGTAAAGTTCTAACAGCAGCTCCTTCCTCTTGCATTGATAAATGCTTATTTAGTTAGGTGAATTGTTTTCAGATGTACTCTTTGGCTTTAGTGACTTTTTAACTGTATTATAAAAAAGCACTGAACCCACTTTGTGTATTTGTTTTGATTACTGTTTTGATATACTTACATTCAGAGCTTGTTAGTGTTTCCTATATATACCTTAACCTCTAGGTAACTATTCCTGCTGGACTATGTTAACCTGATGACTGCTGCTATTGTCCCTGGGACTCCCATGGACATGAGTTACTGTATCTCATGGGGTTATCTCACGAGGAGTCATTTCAGATATATAAAAAATGTGATTTTGCTTTTTACTCTGTTGGTAACTGTCTGCACTTTAAAAATTTGATTTTTTTTACTCATGGGAACCACATTTTTATAATGTTAATGGTCAACAAAGCCAGTCAGAATGTAGTTGTCTTGCATTGTTACTATCTCTGGTGACTATTTGCATTATAAAAATATTATTTTGTATTTTACTTAAGAGAATCATAGCTGTATAGTGCAGACAGTCACCTGAGCTGATCAGAATACATTTGCATTGTATTGTGACTGGCTCTGGTGACTATATTCTAAAAATGTGATTCTAGATTTTTACTAGGAGGTGGAGGTAGCTTTAGTTGCACTGTAATTTGACTGGCTGTGGTGACAGTCTACATTACAAAAATATGATTTATATACTCCATGGAGAGGGTAGCTGCAGTTGTATTGTACTCTCTCTGACTTTAACAACTGTTAGCATTTTAAAAATGTGATTTTTTTTTTTTACTTGGGGTAGCTGCAGTTGCTTTGTATTCTGACTGACTCTGATGACTACCCACATTAAAAACATAATTTTTGTGTTTTGATCAGTAGAGGGGTTAGCTGCAGTTGTATTGTGCTCTGCCCGATGGTGACTTCCTGCATTTAAAAATGTATTTTTTTTTTTTTTTACTTAAAGTGGGGGTAGCTGCAGATTGATATTTTGCTTGGTCCTATTCTGACTATGGTTACTATCAGCATTTTGAAATGTAAGAAAATATTAATTAAATATCTATTTTCAGTCAGCAGGAAGTTTGAGTGCAATGAGAGTTGGAGCCAGCAACAATTGCATGAGAATTGCCAGCTGAGTCACACAACAGAGAAGCCTCATCAGTATCCTCAATGTAGAAAGAATTTCCATGATCTACAATTCATCACTGTTGAACAACAGATTCATGAAGGGGAGGGACAATTTAAATGTACCAAATGGCAGAGAAGTTTAAATAAGCTAAATGCAGTTAAATGTACTGACAAGAGTTTTACTGCATGGCATAAAACTATAACGCATGGAATTCACAAGAAACCATATAAATGTGCTCAATGTGACAAGCGTTTTACTGCACAGAGTATCTTCATGAGGCATCAACAAATTCACTCTGGAGAGAAATCATATAAATGTGAATGCAGGAAGAGTTTTGTTGAGAAGTGTACCCAGAGAAAACATCCACAAATCCAGTCTGGAAAGCGATCATACAAACGTGCTGAATGCAATATCAGTTTTGTTGAGAAGGACAACCTCCAAAAACATCAGCAAATTCACACTGGAGTGAAACCATATAAATCTAACAAGAGTTTTGTCGAGAAGAGTACCCTGAGAAAACAACACAAAATTAATTCTGGAGAGAAACTATATAGATGTGCTGAATGCAAAAATAGTTTTAGCCAGAAATGTCACCTGAAAAGGCATCAGAAAACACACTCTGGAGAGAGACCATATATATGTGGTGAATGCAACAAGAGTTTTGCCAGTAAGGGTGAACTGGTAATACATCATCGAATTCATTCTGGAGAGAGACCTTATGAATGTGCAGAATGCACCAAGAGTTTTCGCCAGAGTAGTGACCTAAGAAAACATCAGCGAATTCACTCTGGAGAGAAACCATATAAATGTGATGAATGCAGCAAGAGTTTTGGTCAGAAGGTTACCCTGACAAAACATCAACAAATTCACGCTGGAGAGAAACCATATAAATGTGGTGAATGCAGCAAGAGTTATGTTGAGAAGGGTACCCTGACAAAACATCAGCAAATTCACTCTGGAGAACGGCCATACAAATGTGCTGAATGCAACAAGAGTTTTTTTGAGAAGGGCACCCTGACAAAACATCAGAAAATTCACTCTGGAGAGAAACCATATAAATGTACTGAATGTGACAGGAGTTTTAATCACAAGGGTAGCCTGAAAAGACATCAGAAAATACACTCAGGAGAGAGACCATATAAATGTACTGAATGCAACAAGAGTTGTATCACTAAGAGTGAACTTATAATACATCAGCGAATTCACTCTGGAGAGACACCTTATAAATGTGTAGAATGCAGCAAGAGTTTCCGCCAGAATAGTGAGCTGATAAAGCATCAGAGAATTCACTCTGGAGAGAGGCCATATAAATGTGATAAATGTGACAAGAGTTTTGGACGGAAGAGTAACCTGATAACGCATCAACGAATTCACTCTGGAGAGACACCTTATAAATGTGTAGAATGCAGCAAGAGTTTCCGCCAGAATAGTGACCTGATAAAACATCAGAGAATTCACACTGGAGAGAGACCATATAAATGTGATGAATGCAACAAGAGTTTTGGCCGGAAGGGTACCTTGATAACGCATCATCAGCGAATTCACTCTGGAAAGACAGTTCACTCTGGCACATTTAAATATGCTACCAATACTTGACACTTTATGAACGTCAAAAGGAAACCATTTTGGGGATGTTACATGGGGATGTGACAGGCACTGCAGGGAGCTAGGATCTGTAGGGGAAAAGGGGGTCTGTGTTGGGTTGCTGAGGGCTTAGCTGAAGTGAGAGGGACTGAGGTAGTGAGATGCAGAAGACCCCCTTGAATGAAACAGAGCCTTAAGAAAGGCCCAGTATGTTTGGCTTCCATTCCCAGGTTTCCCACCACACCATGTAGGCAGGCAATTAGAGGGCCTGCAGCTTTCACTGATCCTTACTGAGCAATACTGTGCAATGCCATGTCAATGAAGAACAAGACTGCGACTAAGTCAGACTTGGTTTCCTCATTGACCTGGCATACATCACGGAGACCTCGCTGAGCATGATGCTGGCCCAATTCTAGAGGTATCAGTCCCTGCTGGGTATTCTGTGGTTCACTGCAGGGGTGGGGGTATTGCCAACTGTTTTTCTTAATTTCTCTATACATCCAGTGGGTTCTACCTCATCACTTGAATGTGTAGTACTGCATGGGGGTCCAGACGTGTGCTTCAGAATTCTCCTGGTTTACTGATTTCCAGGGTTGGGTGGAGAATTTCTCCAGGAGGTTGTGGACCTCATCACCAACAGGGCGTTGGAGTCACCCATATTGTTGATTCTGGAGGACTTCAACACTTGAATCGACAATGAATCCTCACAATTTGGTTGTAACCTCCTCCAGTTGATGACATCACTGGGCCTTGCACAGACAGTTGTCTCTGTGACCTGTCACCATGGCCACACCTTGGACTTTGTATTCTCACTGGGTCTCAAGGTCACTAACCTCCATATTGATCAGGCCACTTAGTTTGACCACTGTATGGTTAAATTAAAATTTGCAGTCCCAATCAATATTACCTTCCCTGTTGAGATGATCAGCTGTCATTCTTTAAGGGGTTTGTCTCTAGAGGGACTGATGACAATAATTTATTTCTCTGGTGTGAATGCTGCAAGTGCAATAGGCTTTGGTGATGTGGTGGCAGCCTATAATGGAGTTGTCTCCAGGGCAATTAATGCCATTGCACCGGTCCGTATACAGCCTAGGTCCTCTCACCTGAGACCCCCGTGGTTTGATGGGACTTTCAAGGTGATGAAGACCACAGGTCAGAAATTGGAACATTAATGGCTGAGGGCTCAGTTGGAGGAGGCTAAACTGGCTTCAAGAAATCACTACAGTGACTATTAAAGGGCAGTTGATTGTAAGAAGACAGGGTTCCTGTCCAGGGAGATTGGTGCAGGGAGGAGCAGTTCAGCTAACCTCTTTCAAACTGTGAACAGATTGCTCCACCCAGTCTGTCTGCATCCAAAGAGAGCCTTTTCACTAACACTATGTGAAGAGTTTCCTCTGTTCTTTTCTGACAGGGTATCCTCTATTCGGGTCGGGGTCTCACCAGAGGGTCTTGTCCAGTCCTGCAGCATGGGACCTGGGTGAAGCAAAGACACTTCTGTTGTCTGGAAAGAGTTTCAGCTGGTGGGGGTGACAGAGGTCTCCAAAGTAATTTAAAAGCTGTGGTCCACTTACTGTGAACTGGACCCTGGTCTGATGCATCTCCTACTGGGCTGCATCAAGGCCATTGGTCCAGTGTTTGCCAGGATTGTTAGGTGCTTGCTTTCAAAGAGGGTCTTCCCTGAAGCCTTGAAGGAGGTGGTGGTGAAGCCCTTTCTGAAAAAGCCATCTCTCAACTCCATTGTCCTGGTGAATTATAGACCTAACTCCAACTGATACAGAATGCAGCGGCCATGTCTAGGCTCTCTCAAGTGACCTCAGTCCTGTGGGGTCTGCATGGCTGCCAGTCAGGTGGAGAGTTCTCTTCAAGGTAAGCCTGCTGTCCTATAAGATCCTATATGGATAGGGCCCTGGCTACCTGTCTGAACTTTTCACCACTGCAGTCCAAGTCCACTGCCTTCATTCCTCCACCAAGGGCCTCCTAGTGGTTCCAAGGACCAGGCTGAAAACCTAAGGTGATTGTTCATTTGGGATGGCTAGCCCAGTCCTCTGGAACTTGCTCCCAAGACCATTGAGGGAGGCCCCTAGAGTGGAGGCATTCAGGAGGGGCCTAAAGACTCACTTTTTCAACCTATTATTTCCCACAAACATCTTTTAACTTGCCTGTTATACCTTTTAAAAGCCCCACTTGCTGACATTTTAATTATTTATAACTTGATTTCATGTATGGAAGCATAATGTTTTATTGTCTTTTACTATATGGTGCCCAGCATCTCTGGGATTGGGTGCCAAACAAATAAATGGATTGCTTGATTGAGGAATGAGGTCCATTCTCATCACAGTATTAAAATTATCTGAACATTTGGAGATACTAACCAAAAGAGAGGCCATATAAATATGTTGAATGGAGTGAAATGGTGGGGGTTAGCTTCATTGAGGACTGGGGTTCCACCTGGATAGATGCAGGCATGTACAGGGGTGATGGCATGCATTTATCCAGGGGGAACCAGGATCCTCAGTAAGAGGTTTAAATGTTTCATTAGCAAGCATTTAAACAAGCTGGGGGGGGGGCAGAAATAATCAGGGTGAAGCAAACAGCCCCCCCAAAGAATGATATAGATGGCAGAGAGGACCCTAAGGATGAGAAATCACCAATGGTAATGTAAACCAAAATAGATGATAATGCAGAGAAAAGGCAGAATGGGAGTAAGGACAAGAGGGGTATGGAGTAAAGCCATGGGGATAGAAGAGGAGTTATTAGGACAGGAGGCAGTGGGGATGCACAGATACCAACATTTTACTGGATATTTGATTTTGGATATTTAGTTCTGAAAACTGGGTCAGGTTGGGTATTAATGAGTAGGATAGTTCTTTAAAATAAGGAAAAAACACTGCTCTTTTAAATATTTATTTGAACATGTTTATTCCACAAAAAAACACGCTTCTAAAAATGGCACACATACAATACATATGACTAAATTCACATAAAATCTTTCCATGCTTTGAATTCCATTATGTTGTTTTTTAAAAAGGCAGTACAAATTGGAAGGCCATGTGCACAAATGCCCACAGTGTGGGAAACAAAATCCTGGTCTGAGTGACGCTGGTGGCTGAAGCAGACCTGGACATTGACACTGTTATTGAGACATGCTACACAGGGAGCCATGACTGGGATATGGCAATGCCAGATTACATGCTATTCAGGAGGGACAGCATGAGTAAAAAGGGAAGAGGAGTGGCTGTCTACATCAGGGATAGAATTAAGGTAACTGAGGTATATGGAATTCAGGGAGAGATGGAGGCAGATGGATCACTCTGAAGACAGAAATTAGCACTGCCATTTGCACTGGTGTGATCTAAAGACCTACACACAAGGGAAGAACTGGATAGGGTACTTGTAGAAGTTATCCACATAATGATAGCTAAAGGAGAGGTGCTGCTAGTACATGACTTCATTCTGCCAGATGTGTAGTGGAGCCACCAGGCTGCAGTCTCATCTAGGAACAGAGGCATCCTGGAAGTCCTGCAGGGGGCATGCCTAAGAGAGCTAGTGGTGGAGCCCACAAGAAAGGGAGCTGTTTTTGGACCTGGTTCCAACTAACTAGGACACAATTATTGATCTAAAAGTGGGGAGCCATGTGGGATCAAACGATCACAGTATAGTGTGGCTCAGTGTGAGAATAGTAGAAGAGTCAAACCACAAGAAAGCATTGGTCCTGGATTTCAGGCAGGTGAGCTTTGCAAAGGTGAGGGAATATCTTACGAACTCACTAGCAGAGAAGGAGAAATAAGGGGGTTGAGGAACAATGGAAGAATCTTAAGGGAGCCATAGCAGAAGCAACAAGCCATTGCATTAGGCAAGTAAGGAAAACAAAGAGACAGAAAAAAAGATGGCTTTCAAAATTAGTGGCCTAGAAGGTAAGGGCAAAAAGGGTGACATTCAGGAGGTACCAGGAAGCACAGAGGGAAGAAGATAGGTAACTGTACCTGTAAATGCAGAGGGAGGTGGGGAAAGCAGTCAGGAGCAGAAAGGTGCAAACAAAATAAAAGGGGACAATACATGTTTCTGGTACATTACTGAAAGGAAAAAAAAAACTAAAGGTGAGTTTGTGAGACTAAAAAGGGAAGGAGGGAAAGGTGTGGGTGGGCAGGGGAGCAAGAAGAAGCAGAAATCCTGAACAAGTATTTTTGCTTGGTATTCATAGAAGAAGGGGAGGTACCAATGTTAGGCAATTGAAACACTACAGGGAAGGAGGTGGACACTAGTCTATTTAAGGGGGGGTCTTATTGGAACTCTCTAATCTGAAAGTTGGCAAGGCAAAAGACCAGATGGGATACATCTCAGAGTATTACGAGAACTGAGGGAGGTGCTGGCAGCACCAGTGATAGACCTGTTAAACAGTTTGCTGGAAACAGGTGTGGTATCAAAGGACTGGAGAAGGATGAATGTAGTCCCTCTCCACAAAAGTGGGAGCAGGGAGGAGGCTTGCAGTTACAGGCCAGTCAGCCTGACCTTGGTGGTGGGGGAACTAATGGAATCACTACTAAAAGAAAGGTTTGTGACATATCTCAAATCCAACAGAGCACTGGATCTGAGGTGGCATGGAGTCACAGTGGAATGATCTTGTCAAACATATCTAATAGATTTCTTTGACTTGGCAACTAGGGTGGTGGATCAGTGAGGGGGCGATAGATGTGGCCAACCTGGATTTCAGCAAGACCATTGACACCCTCCCACACAGAAGGATAATAAACAAGCTGTGCAACCCAGGAGTAGGTTTCAGTGTGGCAAGTTGGGTCATAAATTTGCTGAACTATAGGGCACAGAGAGTGGTGGTGAACAGAGTTCAATCCAAAGAGAAGGTGATGACCAGTGGGGTCCAGCAGGGATCAGTGCTTGGACCATTCCTCTTTAATGTCTTCATAAGTGACATTGCAGAGGGGCTGGAAGAGAAGGCGTGTCTTTGCAGACAACACAAAGATTTGCAACAGGGTTGATACTGCAGGAGGGGTAGAGAAAATGAAAAGGGACCAAAGCAAGCTTGAGGAGTGGTCAAGGGTGTCTCAGCTACGATTCAATGCAAAGAAGTATAAGATCATGCACTTGGGCACAGAAATGTGGATGGGGAGTACATGATTAGGGAGGCACTGACTGCCACCTAACAGGAAAGGGGCCTGGGAGTAATCCTAATTGATTATCTATATCTTACCAAACAGTGTGAGAAGACAGTGAGGCAAGCAAGTGGAATGCTGAAGTGCATAGGGAGAGGTATCTCCAGCAGAAGGAATGAGGTGGTGATGCCATTGTATAGAAAATTGGTGAGACCTCATCTGGAGTCCTGTGTCCAGTTCTGGAGGCGACATCTCTGCAAAGACATAGACAAAGTAAAAGCAGTTCAGAGAAGGGCTACAGAAGTGGTGCAGGGGCTGCGCCTAAAGTCATACGAGGGGAGGCTGGAGAATCTCATTATGTATTCCCTGGATGAGAGGAGAGAAGAGAAGAGAGCGGGGGGGGGGATATGATGGAGACTTTCAAATGCCTTAAGGGTGTAAATAAAGTATAAGATGGTAGAATCTTTGAAAAAAAAAAGATGTTCAAGAACAAGAGCCCATGATATGAAAATAGAGGGGGAAGATGTATGGGTAATGTGAGAAAGTTTTTTTTTTTTCACAGAAAGGGTGGTGAATCTATGGAACAGCCTACTGGCAGAGGTTGTAGGGGCAATAACAGTAGAGGGATTCAACAATGCATGATACAGACATAAAGGAACTCTAGCAATAGGAAGGAGAGAGTAAGCCACAGATCATTTAGAATCTGTGGTATATGAAACTGGGTGAACTAGGTGGACCAAGTTGTCCTTATCTACCATCAAATTCTGTGTTTGTGTGCTTCTATGTAAATGGAAGTCCTTGATCAGATAAGGAAAGAATGACTAGTGGTAGGGACTTATCCTTAGCCATCAACTTCTGTTATGACACTACAGCAGACACGTCCAGCAAAGGCAGTCATAAGAAACAAAACAAGGTACATTCACTAAAGACATTCAGCAAAGTGAATACCAGGTGGTGTGTTTCAGTAAAACAATTAAAGTCCCAATTCAACCCATACAGAGAGTGGAAGAGCAGGGAATGCCAGCTACAGGAGCAACCCTCAACCAAGAGGCAGAAAACATGAGAGAAGACCTGCTTGACTTAATTGAACTGGGCAAATATAACAAAACCTATCAAAAGGAATGGTTGCAAAAACTACACACAACACGTGGTTAGGAAATGAAACAGATAAACAAGGTTATTGGAACCATTCAAAGGAATCCATATTATATCACTGAGATAAACAGAATACGTTATTGTATGGCCAGATTAATAACAGAGTAATGCCACAAAAGCAAGGAATTAAGAACAGAAAGAAAGGGAAATTCAGCACACCACCATGGGAATGGTGGTTAGAGACAAGAGTGAAGGAGCTAAGATTAGAAGTATCACTGCTAGAGGAGTTCAGAAAAGGAAATAGATCAATGAATGTCCTTAGAAAAGTAGATGAAATCAAAGACAAATGCCACATTAAAACAGACTGGGACCAAAATTTTAACATTTAATAACAAACTCAAGATTTCTGCTTAGGCCAAGAAGCTCAGAAGATATGTGGAGAAGAACAAAGAAACAAACACAAAACTAATAGTTCATAGAAGACTGAAAGAAGTTTTATAGGGAACTGGGAAAGAAAATACCCAAAGTAACAATACCCCTAGACAAGGAAGACATTGAGGAATTCTGGAGTAGCACCCACGAACACACAGTTAAACACAGTAGAGATGCAAAGTGGATACAGGAAGTAAAAGTTCAGAAATGTCACTACCAAGGAAGTGGAATGGCCTGATGCCACAGCTAAGGAGAAAGATGTGAGCTAAAGAAGGCTCCCAAATGGAAAACTCCAGGTCCAGATACTGTGCCCAATTTCTGGCTAAAAGCAGTAACATCCTAACACCATGTCAGAGTAACCAGTAAAAACTATATACTTATCCCAGGTTAACACCCACCTGGCTAACAACAGGGAATAGCATACTCTTGATCTAGTCTGAACCATCCAATATCACCAAGAACTATCGTTCAATAACCTGTTTGCCAACAGCATATAAACTATATGCTGGACCTGATGTAGATAGAGTTTACAACTATTTAGAGGGTTACAAGTGCAAGGCAATAGAACACAAAGGTAAAAAAGAAAATCACATGGTACAAAGGGCCACCTTCTGCTGAATAAGGCTATAATACAGAGAGCTGCAGGAAATGACTATATAAAAGGTGTTTGACAGCATCCCACACTCTGGGATCATTGAGTGTTTACAAATCTATAAGATACTGTACATCCCATACTGATCGACTTCATCACAAATGCTATGAGAAAGTAGCAGACCACCCTGCAATTAATCCATGAGCAAGCTAAAATCACCATCCCAGGCATAAAGATCCAATGAGGAATATTTCAAGGTGGCTCCTTGTCACCACTTCTCTTCGGCCTTACCCTAAACCCATTAAGTAGCCTAATCAATAACCTAGGCTATAAATATAGCCTGAATTCCAGAAACCAGAACGATCAGCAACTAACATCTCACCTCCTTTTTGTAGATGACCTGAAGCTTTACATATCATTCAAAAAAACACCTGAAAGCACAACTACAAGTTGTGAAGGCCTACTCTGATTATGACCTAGATAAATGTACCAAAGCAACATTTATAGCAGGAAAGTTATATCATTAAGAAAACACTAACCTGACAGAGGTCTATGACATAAAAGAACTTCTAAAAGAGGGAGTGTACAAATACCTGTGAAGAGATGGAGGAGCAACAATACAACATGATTGAACAAATGAGAGCAAAAATCCACAAGGAATAATCCAGAAGGCTAAAGCTCATGCTGAAAGCTTATTTGACAATGCAAAACAAAGTACAGGCTACAAATCAACTTGTCCTTCTTATGATATCATATAGGTTTGGGATGATAGACTGGTCACAGAAAGTGTTGAACCAGCTAGATATAAAACCAAGAAAACTATTCCATGTTTACCAGTTAATATACAAAAACCAGTGCATGCCAAGATTACACATTCCAAAGTCTGAGGCAGGCATGGGCCTCCTTGAGATTGATTATGTACAGTATATAGGCCCATAATAGTGTTGCTGCATACATACATACATACATACATAAAGACATCCTTGGATCCACACATAGTCAAGGTCCTACATCATGAAGAAAATAAGCCTAAGATGACTTTCTTCATAACATTAGGAGAAGTCTTCAGAAACGTAGCAGAGATGGGTGTTAAGTCACCAGTAGATAAGGAACAACCAGCAACAGAACATGCAAAAAAAAGTGGAAAAAAGAATATAAAGACAAGGATTAAAAGAGAAGAAAGGACAACTGGAAAATCCATAATTACTGTTGAGGTAACACTGTAAATGTCCTTAACTACACTGAAACTACTGTATAACTACAATGTAACTACTATGTAACTTCTGTGTAGTTACATGTAACTACAATGTAGTAAACTAGTCTCATATTTGTGGTTTGGTACAGTTACACAATTTACATACGTACATGCGAACATACAAATCTGCCAGCAGAACTGAACACTCAGTCTATCAATGTCTGCCCAAGTGTGCAGCTAGCCCACTAGATTGCAGCTGCCCCAACCCCCTCCACATCTGTCATTCCTATGATGGCCTCAGACCCTCCCTTGTGTCCTGTCCCACACCCTTTTAAAACTTCCTACTGTCTTTTTTTTTTTTTTTTTGCCAACTTTATTTTATACTTTGTCACTCAGGGAACTCTCTCTGGTAACCTACTGCC
The DNA here is from genome assembly GCA_016271365.2 of Neoceratodus forsteri. Lineage (NCBI taxonomy): Eukaryota > Metazoa > Chordata > Ceratodontiformes > Ceratodontidae > Neoceratodus > Neoceratodus forsteri. Next base: position 406,073,006 of record CM057457.1, read on the forward strand.
ACTCACCAAGCTCTACTTCCCATTGTGACATCTGATCCCTCCACGCACCAACCTGATGGACCCCCTGGCTCTGAATCCCCTGAAGTGGGGTTGCCCTATCCTCCCAGGGCACTTTATCTGCAATTTAGTGTGCCAGGCTGGGTGCACTTGACCAGGAAGGAAGAACTGTCCAGTATTGGGAGTGTGGCCTGGTGGGGACTGAGGTGCCTTCGCTTATCCCCAAGGATGGAGATTTTCTCTGTAGTTGCCCCATGGAGTGCAGCCGTGCAATGACATCAGCACAGCAACCATAGACGTCAACCACGCTTCTCCCCTCCTTTTGCTCCCATGCTAGTAGTACCTCCAGTCTCCACTGTGCCAGTGAGTCCTTGGATCCCACCCCAGGGAGAGGACAGCAGTCCTCTGGATACTCGATCCTGCCCCATCTCCTGATGACCTCCAGTGCCTGGGCTCGTTTCCGAACCTAGATCACTGGTGTGGTGCGAGGTGCAGCATCCAGCACCTCAACCCTCAATGCCACCAGGCCAGCTCCCTTACTGTCTTACATGCTACCACCCTCTCTGTAGAGTGTTCTATTTAGACACCATCTTCTCTCTGAAGTAGTGCCTCCTCATCTCCCTTCTAAATCTTCCACCCTCCAATCTTAGTCCATGCCCCCTCGTGTCCTTTCCCGTCCTCAGTTTAAACACCACTTCAGTGCCAGCTCTGTTTATCTCCCTCAAATACTTGAACATTTCAATCCTATCCCCCATCCCTCCTCTGCTCCAGTGTGTACATATTCAGCTTATTTGGCCTGTCTTTGTAGGCCTTGCCCTCCATCCCCTGTAACATTTTGTTGCCTTCCATTACACACCTTCCAGTAAATTAATATCCCTCTTCAGATATGGCCACCAGTACTGCACACAGTACTCCAAGTGCACCTGACCAAAGATCTGTAGAGGGGCAGGATCATCTCCCTATGCCCGAATGAGAAACCCCTTGCGAAACAGTGCAGCATTCAGTCTGTCTTAGCTGCTGCTTTCCTGCATTGGGCAGAGTTGTTCATGCCACTGTTACCAACACTCCTAGGTCCTTCTCTTCCTCAGTGATCCCCAGCCTTACCCCTCCCAACAAATTATCCCTCCTTTTGTTCTTTGCCCCAAAGTGCATAACCTTGCACTTTTTCACATTGAATCCCATCCGCCACTTACCCAACCATATCCCCAGTTTGGTTAGGTCCCCGTGCAGTTGTTTCCATTTATCCTCTTCATCACCGTTGCCTCCATTTTGGTATCATCTGTGAACAGACTAACCCTGCTCCAAACTCTGTGTGTAATATCTGAGATAAAGAGCCCAGGCAGCACTGGGTCCAGCACCAAGCCCTGTGGCACACTGCTCGTCACCAGTCTAGGTGTCAAGAGCTCCCCCCACTGCCACCCATCGCAGCTTCCCCTGCAGCCAGTTCCTTATCCAGTTTATCAGCTTCTTCCCCACCCCTGCATTGAATCAAAGGCCTTGCTGAAGTCCAAGTACAGAACACATACAACATGACCCATATCCAGCTCTCTTGTTACTCAGTCGTAATGTTCTATTAAACTGGTCTGACAAGACTGCCCCGAGGCAAACCTGTGCTGTTGCCCATCCTGGAGATCATTACCCTCGAGGAACAACACCAGCTTCTCCTTCACAGTGTTGGGTAAGTTACTTTTTCCTATTACTTTCTATTACTTTTGGAAACTTGTTCCAGGAAGCTCTGTGTAGTCACTAGCAAGGATGGAGAAGTACTGTAATAAGTAATATACCTTACAGTTACAAAAATGTATGTATTTTTATACAGAAGTAATACATATCTGTAACTGATTGCATTTATTTGAAAGTAACTTAACTAACCTATTACTCTCAAATAAATGTAATCTGTTATAGTTATTTATTATTTTTGTATTGTTTTTATATAAAAAGAAATAAGTAACTGTAACTGTAAGGTGTATTTTCTAGTACTTCTTCATCCTTGCTAGTGACTGCACAGAGCTTCCTGGAACAATATTCCAAAAGTAATAAAGTAATAGAAAAAGTAACTTACCCAACACTGCTCCTTTAATATTGTTTCCATAAGCTTACCCACTATGGAAGTAAGACTGACAGGCTGATAATTTCCTGGCTTATCCCTAGGGCCGCTCTTGTGTATGGGAACCACATGGGCCACCCTCCAGTCCTGAGGCACCCATCCCATGTCCAGGGACATGCTGAACAGGTCTGCCAGTGGCCGGCCAGCACCTCCGCCATCTCCCTTAGCACCCTGGGATGGATGCCATCAGGAACTGGTGCCTTTTCCACCCTTAACGCCCTCAGACCCTCTAGTACTCTACTCCCTGTGATCATTCCATCCGTCATCTCCTCCCAGCCCATGCTGTCAGTCAACCATTCTTCTCCTTTATGAAAATGGAGCAAAATTATTAATTTAGTACTTCCACTTGTTTCTCTTCCCTTTTCCACCCACTCCCCTTCCCACTTTATCTTCATTATATGGTCTCTTCACTTCCTCTTTTCTCTGACATATCTAAAAAAGTCCTTCTCCCCTTCCTTGATGCCCTGTGCTAAACTTAGCTCTCTGGACACCTTGGCTGCTCTCACTCCCTTTGTCACCTCCTTGAACCAACTCACACAAGCTTCCATCCTGTTCCTTCCCATTCTTCTGAACATCTGGTACGCAGCTCTCTTTGCCCTCACCTCCTCCAACACTTCTCAGTTCAGCCAGCATGGTTTCCTGGTTCTGTACTTCTTGCCCCTAGTTCTGGTGCAAGCATTTGTAGCCTCTGTTAACCCAGTTGTAATAATTTCCCACTTTTGCTGTGCATCCATCTCTGGCTTAATACCCTGAAGTCTCCCTTGCAGTATTTCTGTCATCCTCACGAAGTCCGCCCTACTAAAATATACCACTTTTGTTACTGTGCCACCAGACTCCCTGCTCAACTTGAGAGTGAACCACACTGTTTAGTGGTCACTACCAGCTGGTGGGTCTTCCATGCTTATTTCTCTTGCTGCCTCTCCATTTGACAGCTCCAGGTCCAATGTATCACCTAGTTATGTTGGCCAATTGACCAGCTGTGTCAGGAGACCATCCTGGATCACGTTCAGGAGCACCTGCTCCCTGGTACTGCAGGTGGCAGGGGTGCTCCAGTCTACCCTCAGTAGATTGAAATCCCCACAATAACCACACTCCCCTTTCTACACACCTTCCTTATTTGCTCTGCTAACTCCCTGTCCAGTTCCACTGATAGGGCTGGTGGTCTGTGCACCACCCCCAGCCTCAGCCTTCTACCCTTGGAGTCCAGAAGCTGCATCCATAGTGCCTCTGTCCTCCCTTCCTCCCAATCGTCCCTCATACATCTGATCCCTTCCTTCACATAGAGTGCTACTCCTTCCCTCTCACAATCCCCCAGCCTTTCCTATAAATGTTATACCCTGAGATTGCCGGATCGCAATCAAGGTACTGGGTGGCCCAAGTCTCAATCACTGCGGTGACATCCACACTCCCCTCTGCAAGTAGCACCTGAAGCACCGCTGTTGTATTACCCAGTCTCCTTGCGCTTAGGGAGACCACCTTCCACTCATTCCCATCCATCCCCCCAGCTCCTTGGTCTGCCCTCCTTCTCTCAGTGGTCCCCTTCCCTTACCCTCAACATTATCATGTGGGGATAGTACATTTTGCAGTCCAACCTGGTGACCCTGCAACTAGCTGCACACTCTGCTCCCTCCTTACCTAGTTTAAATACCTGCTTGAAACAATATAATCCTCTAATTTGCTCTTTACACCCCCTTACCTGCCCCATTCAAATGTAAACCATCCCTTGAGTACAGTTCTCTTTTAGTACATGTATCTTCCCATCTTCCTACCAACCCATACCCTTGTGTTTTACACAATTCTCTCAGCCAGGAGTTGAACTCCACTATCCTTTCCTTTCCTTTCTTGCTCTGCTCACCCTTGGGACCGGTATAATCTCCCAGAATGCCATGTACCTCCCTATTTCCAAGCATAGCTTCCCCAGTTCCTCAAATCTCTCCTGTACCAACTCCACTGTGCATTTCCCCAGGTAATTTGTGCCCACATGTACCACCACATGAGGTACCTGCCGTCCTCCCCTAACACACTTCCTCAGAGCCTGTCCTGCCCTGTCTGCCATCAGACATGGTACAGGTTTCACCTATATCCGACTGTGTCTTTCACTCCTCCCCCCACCTGATCCCTTTCAGGATAGACCCTCCTATCAGTATAACATACCCCTTCCACACTCCCCTTCTGGCTGCACCCTCCCCTCCCCACTACTGCTCTCATCTTGGCGTCACCCACAAATAGGTTGATTTTGCTGCTGATGCCCCCTGAGATGTCTGCAATAAATATGCCAAACAGCACTGGGCCCAGCATCGACCTCTGTGGAACACCACTTGTCACAGGCTTAGGGGATGAGTATTCCCCACCTACCACCACCCTCTGCCAACAATCTTTTAGCCAGTTCTCCACCCACCCCACCAGTTTTACTACTGCCCCTGTGCCCCATAGCTTGCTTTCAAGTCTTCCATGTGGTACTGAATCGAAGGCCTTATTGAAGTCTAGGTACAGAACATCCACCGCATGGCCCCCATCAGTTTGCCTAGTCACCCAGTCATAGTATTCCACCAGGTTGGTCCGGTATGACCTGCCCTTGATGAAGCCATGCTGTCTCTCGTCCTGCACCCCATTCACCTCCAGTCATGCCACTAGCCTCTCCTTTAGGATGTCCTCCATTAGCTTCCCCACTATGGACATTAGACTGACTGGCCTATAGTTCCCCGATTCATCTTTGGGTTCACTCTTGTGGAGGGGAACCATGTGAGCCAGTCTCCAGTCATAGGGGAAGCGTCCTGTGTCTAGAGATGAATTAAATTCTGCCAAGGGTCCTGCCAGGACCTGCGCCAGCTCCTTCAGCACTCTTGGATGTACTTCATCTGGTCCTGGTGCCTTGTCCACCCTCCTTGCCCTTTAACCCCTCCAGCACCCTCCCCACTGTGATTTCTCCATCCATCACCCCCCATCTGTTCTATCCTTCCTCCTACTATGGGTAACGCCCCCTCCCTTCCTTTCGTAAAGATTGAACAGAAGTAGTCGGGCACTTCTGCCTTTTCACCTCCCTCTTCCACCCATCCCCCCTTCTTAATTCTTCCAATTTGGTCCTTATAGCTTCCTTTCTCCCTGATGTACCTAAAGACATCTTTTCTCTCTCTTTTTATGCCCTTCGCCAGCCTGAGTTCTCTTGCCATCTTGGCTGCCCTTACCCCTCTGATCACTTCCTTTGCTTCTTGCAGATATTCCTCCCTATCCTCCTCCCTCCCTGATTTTCTGTTTTTTCCTATAAGCTTCCCTTTTCCTCCTCACCCGGTCTAACACTGTTTGCTCATCCAGCTGGGTTTCTTTCCCCTAGCCTTATTAGTCTTGGCCCTACAGCATGTTTCTGTTGTCTCCACTATCCCCTATCTTATTATTTCACACCTCTGTTGTGTGTACATACCCGGCTGAATTTTGCACAGGAACCCCTGTACCTCTTCCCTCATCATCTTAAAGCTGGCATTCCTGAAATCCAGCATCCTTGTGCCAGATGCCCCCCCCTCTCTTTAGTCATCTGTAACTGGAACCATACTGTGCGGTGGTCACCCCCCCCAGTGGTTCCTCCACCCTCACATCCCTCACCCACTCCTCGTTCACAAGTACAAGGTTAAGGGTGTTTCTTTCCCTAGTTGGTTCCTTGACCAACTGTACTAAAAAGCTTTCCTGGATTGAGGAAAGAGCTGATTTAATTGGATACTAAGTGGGATGATGGAGAGAACACAGAGGGTAGTGGTAAATGGAACTCATTCAGGGTTTAGAAAGGAGATTTGTGAGGTACCACAGGGTTTGGTACTTTGACCAGTATTTTTTAGCATGTTCACTTGTCACACTGGGAGGGGAATACATGCACATATGAAATTTGGCAGCAGAAACAGGCCATAATGGTCTATCAAATCTGCTCGAGTGTACAGCTCCAATTAGTTCCCTGGAGCTGCCCCCCTTCCATACCCCCCATGGAGTCAACTATCCCTTTCCTAGTACCCTTCCCTTCTCCATTCCAGGAACATCGAACCTAATTTTCTTCTTCACCCTGTCCCACCCCCTTGAAACTAGCCACTGTATTTACTACAACCACCTCCTCTGGCAAAAACTACAGAAACCCAACAGCACAACTTCAGCTACTGTCAGAGATATTATCCAGCATCTTGGAGACAGTAATCCAAGTGGAAAAATGGAGGTTCAGATGCATGTAGCACCTTTGAAACACACTGCACCCGCCACGCCTGATAAGGCCTTGAAGAAGTACAAGGTCCAAAAGTCAGGTTCTGGCCGCTCAGCTGCTCCAACATAGGTTACTGTTTCTACACCAGTCGCTATGCCATTAACTGGGAGGCAACCGCTGAAATCAATTGGCTGAAATCGCTTGGCTGAAATCACACCCTTCAGGAAGCTCTACCAAATATTACAATGGAGCTGAAGTCCCTAAGAACAGATCTTAATGATGTGGGTCAAAAAGTTTGTGATTTAGAAGCCTTCGCCTTTTTTTGGAAAGATGGAGAAATAAGACTGATGCAGACTGGCAAGCTGCAAAGCAAAAGTTAACCCAAATTGAAACTAAATTAGAGGATATTGAAGGGTGAAGCCGGAGATCTAACGTTGTGGTTTTTGATCTATCAGAAAAAACAGATGGTCCAAATCCCATTTACAAAGAAGCTATGTTCTAAATTATCTGGTTCGTCTCCTAATGGTACCGCCTACATTACTGGGTGATCTCATCGCTCTCTTCAACCAAATCCTGCCGATGGAGCCCTGCCAAAGCATTTTATATTTAAATTTTAAATTATTTTGACAGCGTTACTATTTGAAAAAAGTACAGAAGATGCAAGAAATTACCTGGGAAGGAGTAGCAAGATTAAGGCTTGTCCAGGACCTTCCTAGTACTGTCATCAATGGAGAGTGGCATACCTTCCCATTGTAACTAAAGTCATTGCTACTGGTCCCTGATTCAAGGTTCTGTATCCTGCCTGGCTCCAGGTTTTAATTGGAGATACATGGAAGTTCTGGGAGTCGGCAGAGCATGCTAATAGTGCACTGAAGGAATTGCTACCTGATTTCTTTAAAGACTGTTGAATATTAAGTGATGATGTCTGTACCCTGGCAGGGTAATTTTCATGCTAAGTTTTTGAGTCACCGGCATGCCAGGGATATAAAAAATGGAACTCTGCATTTAGCTCACTTTAAATTCCTTGCATATTCTGTGTTTAGAGAAACTTAAAAATTTATTTTGGTTTGGTAGTATCAGTGTTATGGTCAATTAGACTTTTGGAATCCCTTTCTGTATCATGACTCTGCTTCAGATTAAAAACGCACATACTACTGCACTGCTTTACCACTGGTTATGTATCGAACTTTACTTTGTCAGAGGAAATGGGTTATTTTAGACTAATGGTCAAAGATATTCACCTCTTTTGAGATCTCTCTGCTAATACATCTCACTTTGGAACCAGTTTCTACCCTGAGCCCTTTGTTATCTGTGGGAGGACAGATCTGTGGAGTGTTGGTTCAACACCCAGCTTTTCTTGCATCGATCTATGATTCAACAGAGATCCTGCTCTCCGTCATGGTTCTGTTTGGGGACAGCTCTGATTAAATTGCTCTAAGGACTTTTTGGATAGAGTCATCCGTTTTTTCTGCTCTTGGAGCCACAGTTGAGCTGCCTTGCTTCTTATAGTGCTCTGTCTTTTATCATGGCATCACATGTTGTGTGCGCTCTATGAGGCAGAACTTAACGAGACACTTTGAATAGATGGTTGACCCTGTGTGACTTGCTTTTCTGCACTAGGTTTGGTTTTTCCACTGGAAAGGACTGAGACCAGGGCTGTGGGTCTGGCGCAGATCTCCTGTGGACCTCCTTTTTTTTTAACTTTATTTATTTGTGTCCTTTGACTGGCGGGTTGTGCCTTTGGTTCCCCTACTTTTCCAGCCCGCCTTCATGGCTGCCACCGTGATTGCAGCCAGAGCTCATACCTCCTTGCCACAACCACCCCAGATCGCATCACAGTGGGTACTACCTGATCGCCATGGAGATCTGGAGGGTGGGCCTGTGAGGGAGCTAACTAGAGCACGATTATGGCAGTGCCATCAGGGCCAGCTTTCATGCTGCCGAGGAGTGTTTCAGTTTTCTCCCCTGCAGGGAGGGGTATGTAATGACACCAGCAGAGGGAGCGTACATGTGTCCACACATGCTTCTCCAGGCATCTGCCCCAACTCCACCCTCTTCTGTAGGGTGCCCCCTCAATCTCCACTGGGGGCTAGTCGAGCCCTGACCATTGTTGTCTCCCCTTCCTGAAGAAGGAGAGCAGTCCTTCAGATGCTCAATCCTTCTCCAACCCTACCAATTCCTGGTGGCCCATGCTCATTCCTGAACACGGGTCACCAGCATAGCATGAGGTAAGGCGTCCAGCTATCAGTGCCACCGGGATGGCCTGTGGACCTCATTTGAATGCTCCTGACCTATGATTCTGGACTGTGATGCTCAGTTGTTTTTTGACCGTAAGGAGATTGCGGCTCAGGCTGGGATCATTAGCCGACTAGCACTGCATGATGATTGTTGATCGGTTTGGGATCCTTAACTGATCATTCTCAAATCACAAACTGATTGTGGTTCAGACTAGGATCTTTAGCTGACTGTTCTTAAACCACATGAGGCTAGCACTCTGGACTAAGTCCTTTAGCCGATCGTTTTAGGAGAGCATGAATATTGCAGTTTAAGACGGGATCCTTTGCCGATCTAGAGCCCCCCCCATCTTAACTAGTGAATGGCAAGAGGCATTGTGAAGGACATTGAATCACTCGTGCGCTTTTCTGGAAACTCCACACACTATGGTGGAGACATGATCACGCTCTGGGCATGCACATGTTGCAAAGTCCAACATCCTCCACAGTAGCTGAAAACTAGCAATGAGCGAACTTAAAGATAAGAATAAGGATGAGACTGCAATGTTAAAAACAAATTTATTTACAAGCACACCTCACCCAACACCACTACTATTTTCTCTTAACGGCAAATTACATTGTTACATTATTGGCAAATCAAAGGTACATTTACAGCAATGCTTTCAGTTTTTAATGCATTCTGTTCTTATGTTTTGTAATATTCCATGATATTATTCTTTCTGTGGGGGTGCTCCACCCTCCATAACCCCTCGGGTGCACCAATGAAGTTATATTTTTTACTAGGGGGTGTGGGGGTGGAGTGCCCCAACAGAAAGAATAATATCACAGAATATTACAAAACATAAGAACTCTCTAACTTTGAGTGACAACAGAAAGCAACCTCACAACTATACGGAGGGGTTACAAAAGCATGCTCTTATTGTAATTCTTGTAACTGGGGGCTCCGCCCCCCGTCAATAATTATGAAATATCAGTTAATTACATTATTGATGGGGGTGGGGGCGGAGCCCACCAGTTACAAGAATATCATTAACAAGCAGCATTATTCCCATCACAGTCATATATTTCTATCTGACATCACTCTTTGTGACGGGGCACATTACACTTGCATTTCAGCAGGTTACCATAAGTAACCTAATAGGAGTCACTGGTCCAATGTTCTTCATAGTCGCCCGGCAACATTACTTTTTTCCATAGGGACATTAATATTGTATGGTATTACTTGTCAGTTTTATGGGACATGCCTCCTGGATCAGACAGGCCTCCTTTGTTTTGTTTTTTTCCAATTAAGAGTCATATTAATGCTTTTATGCACTGGAGGGGATTGTAACCCCTGGTATAGTTTATTCTCTTTACATAGACTTGGTTTTGTATGAAAGTAGTTTGGTTGAGTGCTAAATCAATGCAGTCTTAGTTGATAATATCCAGGGCTAAATATCCAGAGGTAATTATTTCAGATTTTGTGTTTTGACTGAACAATGGATTTGCTTCATTCATAGTTTCTTGTTTTTTTATCATTTTTGTTTTTGTTCCAATTGTTTAACCAAGTGAGACACACTAAGCTGAAAGCTTGTTTACAGGTGCAACCTGGGAACACAGGGAAGTTAAGTGACTTGCTCAGGGTCACACAGTATATGCAAGGGGGGCTGTGGGATTTAAACCCAGGTCTCCAGATTTGCAGCTCAGAGCCTTAAACCACTGTGCTATACTGCCTCCCTTTATTAATAGTGGTTGTTGTTGCTAAATTTTGCTGTTAGCTGAGTTTTAGAGAATATATATATATATGCTGGGAGGTCAAGGATATGACACCCCCAGATTGGTTGAAAGGTTCTCCCTATATATCTCCCCCCCCCCAGCCTCAGGGTCTTGGTCTCTAATAATTATTTGGTTTCTACTCAGGACCAGGCTTAATTGTTATGGGTTATCTTTTATTTAATTATGTTAGGTTGAAACTGGTAGGATGAAAAGGTCTTAAAGGGTAATTGTCCCTTTTATTTTATTTGATAGTAAATACATTACATGTGACTGGACACTTAATTGCTGGAGTCTGAGAAATTACAGTTGAATAGATAAAGGCTTCTTTCCATTAAAAGATCAACTGGAAGGTGCTGTTATGTCTTTATTTGCTGGGTTTGAGGCTGAGGGGCAGGAGCTTGGGGGATATGGAACTGTTTTCCTAGTTGCCATCATGCACTGTGTAATGTTGGGGTAGAGGGCAGGAGGGTGGGCAGGGAGGGAGGAGGAGGGAATAATCATGCTATGGGCAGAGATTTTGAGGGAGGGAAAGGGGTGGCCGTATGAGGTTTGCTTTTGGTTTTGGCGGGAACAAACTATATTGGGGCTATGGGGGATTGGGAAGAAGGAGGGTACTGGAGGTGATATGAAGTGGCCTGGATGTTCAATAGATTTGGTAAGAGTGAATAACTACTATATGAGCATAGCCACATTGAGAGCTTTGGTTATGTCGAATAGTTACTGGTTTTGTTCGTGGAACATTAGGAGTGCTCGGTCCCCAATGAAAAGAGCTAAAGTTTTGTTACATCTGAACAGATTACAAATTGACATTGCCATGCTACAGGAAACCCATCTTATTTCCACCCTATGCTATGCTTTTTAGATGCCCTTGGGTCAGACGAGCTTTTGGAGCTGGAGCAGACTACTGTAAGAGAGGAGTGGCCATTTTGGTTCCAAGGAAGGTCCCCTTTCATTTACTTCAAGAAGTGGCAGATCTTTAAGGATGTTGTCTGATTCTATGGGCCCTACTGTAACATTTAGAGGTGGTCTTGGGACTAATCTACAGTCTCATGGTAGATGATCCCATTTTCTTTTCTAACATATTCAATATTTTGCTCCCGTGGGTCTCTCTCCTCATGTTACTTCCTGGGGACTGGAATATGGTTCTCTGCAAGGATTTGGATTGGTTGGGCAGATGCACCTGGCCCTTTCCCCAGGTCAAACAGCTTTATGGGAACTTATGGATTCAATTGGACTGATCTACCCCTGGAGAGCCCTCTACCTGACCCAGAGAGAATATTCTTTTCATTCTATTCCCCATGACTTTTTCTCCAGATTTGTCTTGTCTCTACTGGGGATTTAGCACCTTTCAGCTGTTTCTTTCTGTCATTATGGTACTAAAGTAGTTTTGGACCATCACTCAGCTCTTATCCAACTGAGTTTCTCTCCCTCTGTCATAATGGATAAGACCTGGAGGCTAAATAATCAGTTGCTAAAATCTACTGAGTTGGTAGAACATATTGATATGTTCATTGTCTCTTTTCTTGACATAATTTCTCCTCCCATGAACAAAGTGGATATCTTTGGGGGGAGGAGTTAAAGTGCTCTCTCCAGGGTGAGTTTATTTGTCTAGCCTCCAAGCGTAAGAAGCTGACACAACAAAAAACATCAACGCTCTTAAATCTGATCAGAAACCTGGAGAAACAACTTACTCCTACATCTTCTCCAGTGGATTGGGAATGCTTGGAGTCTTTACGGGCAGAGTATAATAAATTACTGGGAGAGAAAGCTGAACATTAGCTTTTGAGGTCCAAGGCAAAATACTTTAATCAAGGAGAAAAGGTGGGCAAACTTCTGTGGTCTCAGACTGTAAATAGAATTGTCTCCTCTTTATGCACAGACTTGGGTCAAGTGTTCACTTCTCCTCGGAACATTGTGGCACATTGAATCTTTCTATCAAGAAATGTATACCTCATTGTTAAATTATTTTGATACCATTCAATTCAAGGCATTTCCCCAGGGCTTTGAGTTACCTTATCTAACTGAGTTGCAAGCTGAGTTTTTGCAAGCCCCTTTGACGTTGTCAGAGGTGATCTATGTTCTAGACTTTTTGACTCCTGATAAATCCCCAAGATCCAACAGATAATCCCAAAATTTTTATAAAAAATTCAAAACTCTTTTAGCCCCTATGTTACTTGACAGTTTTAATTATATATCAACCCAGTGTCTCTCTGATTTATCTTTCACGGAAGCCATAATAATGGTCTTACCAAAACCTGGTCATGACCCCCTGTTTCTCTACAACTATAGACTGATATTACTTATTAATGTTGAGCTTAACATTTTTGCCAAAATACCAGCCGATAGATTGAACCAGGTATGGGGACATCTTATTAGTAGAGAGCAGGTGGGATTCATACCAGGAAGGCTTTCGGCTGACCATCTCTCAGAACTCTTGCATCTTACCTCCACATCCAGGGACTCGCTTACCCTGGTGGTGTTGGGCTTCCCTGGATGCATAAAAAGCTTTTGATAGACTGTCCTGGGACTGGCTGTTTCATTTGCTACCAAAATATCATATTCATGTAATGGATAAAAGTGCTCTACACTTGTCCTTCGGCACATATATTATGTAATGGGATCCTCCCTTGATTTTTTTTTCTACAATGAGGCACCAGTTAGGGCTGCCCCTTCTCCCCCTTTTTATTTAATCTATATTTAGAGCCTTTAATCAGGAAAATTAACGCTACTCCTCAAATTCTTGGTATTCTCTTGTGTCTATAGCAATATCAACTTTCTACATCACAGATGACATTTTATTGCACAATACCACCTCTGAGCCTTCCTTACTTATTGCCCTGGGAAGTTATCAAGCAATTTGGCAGTATTTCTATTTATAACCTAAATTTATTCAAAACTGAAATTATGCCTTGAATGTAGCTGCAACAAGAGCGAGTGTGAGACACTTTGGCTTAGTCTGAATCTGGGATAAACTTCAATATCTAGATATTTATTTAAGTGTTTTGCCTTCTAAATTAAAACAATATAACCTGGACCTGATGGTCACTCGCATTAAAAATGATATGGACTGATGGTGTCTCTTGCCTATTTCCCTCGGGGTCATGTAAACATAATAAAAAATGAACATGCTTCCACAAATACTTTATCCTCTTATAATGATATCTCCAGCATTACCACAATCATGGTTTACCAAAGTAAACTGAATACTATCTAACTTTTTATGACAGGGTAAACCGCCCTGGAGAGCACTTATTAAACTAATGTGACCCAAGGATAAAGAGAGTTTGAAGGTACCTAATCTTTTTCTATATTATCTTGCTATACACAGTGCTAAAGTTCTCCAGTGGCATGGGCCGATCTAGGCAGATTAGCACTGGCTAGATATAGAACAGCATCAATGCTCCCAACTTGGGCTTGATAATCAGACTCTGCTATATATCCCCCATAAGAAACTTCGTCACCTTTTATTGAGCACCCTGGTAGATATGTCATGATGGCCTCACAAACAATTATGTTCTGTTCTCAGTCTGGGCCCCCAGGAAGATGTTACCCAACCTTTATTGGGGAATCCAAAATTTAAAATTGCAGATCAGCTTCTGACCAGAAATTGTTGGCCCCATACTGAGGTAAGTACAGTAGAACATCCTTTTAAAAAGAGGGTAGATTGTTCACTTTCTCTGAATCACTGCTGAAATTAGGGTGGCCTTCCTCATTATACTTCAAATATTTTCAATTGACCTATATGTTAATCCAACATTTTGGGACTGGAAGGCAGTATAATTTTTATGGAACACAGATCCTTCACCTAGCCATTATGGTGCCCTGTCCCACACAGTTTCTTTTTACTACCATCAGTTTCATGAAGCTCTCTATCCTGTGGGGACCCTGATCCAGTCTCTTATTGGGCTCACGCCCTCCTTGTCCCAAGTGGTCCTCATAATTGACCCACATTTTGGAGGAATACTCACTGATAAGTAAAATGGGATAGATTCTGTTTTATGCAGTTTCAGCTTCTGCATAATCTTTTTTATACTCTGATTAATTTGCATAGAATGGGTAAGTTCCTCTCTGGTGTTTGTTCTAGATGTAAAAAAGAACCGGGAACATTATTACACTTTCTTTGTAATTGTGAGAAAGTTATACCCTTTTGGGAGGCCATAAAGCAACTAATAGACCCATTGCTGATCTTAGACTCAGTGTTTCTACCTGAGATATATTTGTTAGGGGCCTTTGAAGATGTATTAATTGAGAACCAAAGACTCCATATGTCCTTGATATTGTCCTGTGCCAAAATAGTTATCGGGAGGCATTGGTGTGATCAAGTTATCCCCCACCATATAGAATAGTATAGAGAAATATTATTTGCATTACAAGTGGAGAGGATTTTTGCTAGCTTAGCAGATCATCTTAATGGATATAAAAAGATTTGGGAACCATTATATACCTTATTAACTCTTGATTAACTGATTGGAATATCTCTTGAATAACTTCATTATATTTCACTTTCAATCGTTTTTTTCACTGGATATTCTTTGCCAGAAATTCTGATTCAACTGCTGTAGATTATATATGTTTGTGCACATATTTTACTTTATAGACTGGAACTTACAGTAAGGTCTGCTGTTCAGACCTAATGCACCGGGCAGTTGTATATTTGCTATATATCATACTTTTTCCTTGCTTCTTACCAAAGTACTATCAGTGTTCTTACACTTCTCTCCTGATTTGGGGGCAGGGTTGGGTGGGTGGTGGGAGGGAGGTAGGGGTGGGGTGTTTTAATGTGTGTGTGTGTGTGTGTATATATATATATATATATATATATATATATATATATATATATATACAGTATATATATAAAAAATATAGATGAAAGGTTTTCGATATTTGTTTTCAACTGTAGAGATGTATGTTATGTTCCAAGTTCTTTGAATGGAATTTTTTGCATTTGTATGTTTTGTATTAAACCTAAAAAAGGTTATTCAGTTTGGAAAAAAAAAAGTCCTGCCTTGTTTCCTTCTTAAATTTTCCCTCAGCTAGGTTCAGGCTGTTCCCTTCTTGTTGTACCCGCCTTCCTCAAGTTAAAGATGCCCTCCAATCTTACCCTGTTAATCACTTTAATGTAGCTGAAGGTCTCTATCATGTCTCCCTCTCTCCTGTCCTCCAGGGAGTACATGTTTAGCTCACTCAACCTCTACTCATGTGTTTTGTCCCCCACACCCTGTATCATCCTGGTTGCCCTTCTCTGGATGCCCTCCAGCGGCTTGATACGAACATAGGAATCTGCCAGTAGAAACAGACCATATCCTTGATATCCTTCTTCAAATACCGGCACCAGAACTGCAAACAGTATTTCAGGTGTGGCTTCACCAGTGACCTGTTTAGTGGCAAGATGACTTCCTCCTTCCTAGAGGTTATTCCCCTGGTGATGTAACTTGGCATTTTATTTGCTTTGGCTGCTGCCTTGTGGCACTGTGCTGAGTGCGTCATGTGTCCTCTGATCACCCCCCCCCAAGGTCCTTTTCCTCCTCTGAGACTGCCACCTGTATTCCTCCAAGCCAGTAGCTGGCCCCTGGGTTCCTGGCACCCAGGTGCATGACCTTGCATTTCTTGGCATTGAAACCTGTCAGATGCCTGATCGTTTCTCCAGCCTTTCCAGATCCTCCTTTCATTCCTGTCTCCCTTCCACTGTGTCCACCCTCCCACAGAGCTTGGTATCATCCACAAAAAGACATATCTTACTTTGGCCCCTATGCTATGTCTCTAATAAAGATACTGAACAGCACAGATCCAAGTACTGAGCCCTGCGGGACCCTGCTGGTTACAGTCTGAGGTTTGGATAGTTCCCCACACCACCACCACTCTCTGATATCTCTCCTGCAGCCAGTTCTTGACCCACCCCAGCAGTTTGTCTCTTATTCCTAGGTCCTTCCGCTTGCTGATCAGCCTGTGCTGTGGCACTGAATCAAATGCCTTACTGAAGTCCAAGTCCACTTCATGTCCCCTGTGCAACAACCTCATAACCCAGTCAAAGAAGTCAATCATGTTGGGTTGATAAGATATCCTCTTGACAAACCCATGCCGCCTGCCATCTTGGAGACCATTTTCCTCAAGGAAGGACACCAATCTTTCCTTTAGAATGGTCTCTGTTAACTTCCCCCCTGTGGAGGTCAGGTTAACCAGCCTTTGGTTACCTGGCTCATCCCTGAGACTGCTTTTGTGGAGTGGAACAACACGAGCTATTCTCCAGTCCTGTGGAACACACCACCCCTCCTCCAGCAAGGTGGTAAACCGGTCCATCAGCAGGACTACTAGTACCCATGCCAAGTCCCTCAGACCCTCTGGTGGAAACCAGCTGGTCCTGGTGCTTTGTCCACCTATAGTTAACATAGTCCCCTTAGGATCCTGTCCACCCAGTCTCCCTTTCATAGTCCCCCCGCCCTGGGCTCACCCATTCCTCCCCTGGGCATGGGCCCATCCACTTCCTTAGTGAAGGCAGAGTAATAGTATTTGTTTAGAGCCTCTGCTTGATCTTCCCCCTTTTCTGCCCATCCTCCTTCCCTCTTTATCCTTACAATTCCATCCCTACTGCTTCTTTTCTCCCTGTTTGCCTAATTCTTGGCCTTCAAGGATACCACTTTCCATCTAGATCCCTGCCCCACATTTCCCCTATTCCCTTTTTGGCTCCCTTACCCCCTTATCTCTGCTATTCCCTCCCCTTGTCCTCTCCTTTAGGTTTCCTCCTGGGGTGGAGGCCTGGCAGCCTCCCTCACCTGGTCCCAAGTGCTGTTCCCCCTACTGCCCCTTCCTTGTCAGTTTAAATCTAGTGTATCTGTCAAATACTTTTCCAGGTTGTTTTTTCAGGACCCTTGTGTCCTTCTTAATCAGATGCAACCTGTTCTGTGCATATAGGTCATTGTGTTCCCATGTTCTGCCCCAGTCTCTCACAAGCCCATTTCCATTTGCCTCACACCAGCCTTCCAGCCATGTACTGAATTCCAAAATCCACGATGTTCTTGCAGTACTGGCTCTTGGGACAGGTAGTACCTCTGAGAATGCTACTGTTTTCCCTACCGCACTGCAGATTCTTCACAATTCACTGGACCTTACCTGCACCTCATTCACCTTGTACCCAGCCACATCATTGGTTCCCAGATGTAGCACTATGTGTGACTTCCTCTGTTCCTGTCCCAAGACATTTTAATATGATTTTCCCCACCTTCCATGTGGTCATGCCAGGCATGTATGCCACCTTCCTATTGTTCCTTCTAGTATGTTTGTTACCCCATCATCCTCCCTTAAGTCCCCAAGAATTACCACCCTCTTTCCCCCTTCCTGACCCCTCCTGCCATGACCCCCCGTTTCTCTTCTTTGATATATTCTCCTCCACTGTGAGTGCCACCCAGAGCAACTCCTCTTCTCTGTAACCCAGTTTCTGTTTTCCCTATGCATACCCCCAGATTTGTCTCCCCCCAATCTGGCTTTTATCCCCCTTTGTACTCCCCATCTGGAGATTCCCTCACATTGTCAATGCCTCCCTGTTTCCTATTTCCTCCTTCCCATGCTTCTCTTGCCCACAATCCCTCTCATCTCCTCTTCCTCCCTGCCCCGTTACCTTTCCCCAACTCTGTCCCACCCCTACTTCCCTACCTCCCCCCTTACTGGGCTCTGCCTCCACTTCCCCTTGCTTTCTGCTCTCTCCCCTTCCTCCTGCTCCTCCTAACTGTGTAATACTGTATACCTGTTAAGTCTTATTTTTCCTGCCCTCAATGCCTTGTGCTACCATTCCCAGTTCCTCCCTCATCCCTCCTTGCCCTGACCCCTTCCCTTCTCTGTATCCCCTCCTCACCACATTCCATTTCCCCTTCATCTCCCCCAGTCCCTGTACTGATGGTGTTCCCTGACTTCATTGAGTCTTCCTAGATTCTTGCCCTGGTCTCATCTCTGCTCTGGCTGGCTGTGATATGCCCATATGCCCCTCCCCTGCTCTATTAACTAACTACTTCCCTCCTCATTCCCAGTTCCTAACTCAACCTCCCTATTTTCTCCCTAAGCTGCCCAAGCTGCCTACAGACTAGACAGCCCCCCACCCACCACATTGCCCCTAGGAAGATGGCTGCTCTACACCTGTTACATCTGACCATCCTCCTTTGACCCACCTTTGTGTGCTCCATCCACTATCCCTGCACCATCCCTCCTCCATGCTGCCTCTCTGCCCCCCCACTGCTAGGTTGGCATGTCTTCCCCTGCATCTATGCTATTAAATGCCTCTATACTTCCCCTTAGCAGTTTATTCCCCTATTTACCCTACCCCAGTGTGGCTGCAGTTTGTGGTCTTCCCTACAGATGCCTGCAGATTCCACCTAGTCAGACACCACACTCCTGCATTGTGGCATTCATGCACCGGGGTCGCTCACGTGCTTGGCTCCCTGGTATTGATATGCTGGCTACAGCCACCCTGTTTGTTGAGCTGTGCCATGTGCCCCCAGCTGCCTTCTTCCACCAGTCCCTCCCTCAGCCTCCCACTTTTCACTTCCTCCTCTTCTCCCCATCATATTATAACAATTTAAAACATGCCCTCTCAGTAAAACACAATCCCCAACCATTCAGGCATAAAACAAGTTGGGTACTTCCTGCTCAGTCCACACCTCTCCCACTCAGTGGTAGCTTGGCACTGGGGCAGACTACAATAATGGCACCGATTATTATCCTCTGGCTACAGCCACCCTATTGGTTGAGCTGTGCCACATGTCTCTAGCTTCCTTCTTTCACCAGTCCCTCCCTCAGCCACCCAATATTGGCTCCCTCCCCTCCTCCCTGTCATACAGTAACAATTTAAAACATGCCCTTTCAGTAAGACACAATCCCCAACAATTCTCAGACAGAAAAAATGTTTGGTACCTTCCTGCTCAGTTCAAACCCCTCCCACTCAGTGGCAGCTCTACACTGGGGTGGACTACAACAATGGTGTTAACTGTCCTCTGGCTACAGCAGCCCTACTGGTTGAGCTGTGCCACATGTCCCTGGCTTCCATCTTTCACCAGTCCCTCCCTCGATCTCCTACGTTTGGCTTCCTTCCTCCTCCCTGTCACATTGAAACCATTTAAAACATTGCCTCTCAGCAAAACATGCCCTCTCAGCTAGACAGACCAGGTAAATGTAGGGTGTGGGTGTAGCAGTCTACATGCAAAACCATATCACTTTCACCAACGTCAGCTCTTTAACTCCCCCCTCCCCAAGTGAATGGCTCCTTGTGGAATTAACCCTGGGTGCCCAGGTTGCTGTTACAACCCCCTTTCTGAAGGTAACTCAGACCTATCCAGAATCCTGTATGGCCTTGGTCTAATCTCTCCCTCCAGGGACACCATTGTGCTTGGGAACTTCAACCTAAACTAGTTAGGAGCCCTCAAGCCTGATTACGCAAACCTCCTAAAAGCCCACCAACTTGAATAAGTCATCTCCTCCCCTACTAGACACAACGCCTGTACATTAAACCACTCTCTACTTGATTGGATTGCCACAAATCAGGTAGACATGGTCCTTCAGGTGGGTACAATGGCTGATTCCATTAGTGACCATTCCCCAACTTACATCATACTGGCCACCAAAGCCAACCTCCCTCCCCACAAATACTTGTCTTTAGAAAATTCAACTGCCCAGATACTGCAAATGTCCTCAGTGATATTAGGGAAACTAATTGGTCTGCCCTGTACCTCCACAACAATATAACATCTGCAGAGAGTTTCTTTACAACTGCTGTCATTCAACTACAGGACCTTCATTTCCCTCTCACAACTAGACGGGTGTTGTGGGGACAGGTTGTACCCACTGGTTATCTAGAAAATGACTGTCCATGATGAAAGACAGAGACAGTAACTGGAAAGCATGCAAGGCACCTCCAACTCTGGAATGCCTATAGATGCCTGTGCAATACCTGCAAGAAAACTGCCAAATCCCTTAAGAGCAAATTTTACTTCAACCAACAAAGAAATAACCTTGGCAATCCTCATAGTTTCTGGGCCTCCATTGGGTCACTTCTAAAACCCAAGACTCACAGTCAAAAAGCTCAACTTGCATCCCCCTCTGGCCCCACCTCCAATCCTGCACATATCTGTAACACTAAATTTATCAATCTCCTCCTATTTCAGCAAACTTCCTCTCCAGCCTTTCCCTGGCTCTAATAGCAAGCCAAACCCTCCCTCCCCCTCCTACAACACCATTCTGCCTTCTTTCTACTTTAGAGCTATTGGTGATGGTGTCACTGCAAAACTCCTGAAATTCCTCCCTGCTAGAGGTAGCCCTGGCAGTGATGGTTCTTCCTTGCATTCCTAAAACTCATCTCCCAGGAATTGTTAAACCCCTCCCTTTTTTATTCAACCTCTCCCTCTCAACATCCACTATGCCTGACTCCTGGAAACATGCAGATGTCGTGCCAATTTTCAAAGCAGGAGATCCCCAATTTCCTGATAACTACAGACTCATCTCCATCCTCCCTCACGTAAGAAAGCTGCTGGAAAAAAAATGTACATGTCCAGTTCTCAGAACACCTGGACAAGTACAGCCTCCTATGCCCTCTCCAGCATGGTTTCTGCAAGCACCACAGTACCACCTTGGCCCCTTTTTTCCAACCACATTTTAAGAAACATGGGCACGGGCAAGGCTACAGTTACTGTATTCATGAACCTGTGAAAGGCTTTTGACCTTGTTGACTACCCCTTCCTCCACATTTATCCTACCTCACTTTGGCTGCTCCCCTGAAACTACTACCTGGTTCATAAGCTATCTTTCTGGCAGGTCACAGTCTATCATAATAGGTAAAGCCTTCTCTTCTGCCTTACCAGTATCCACTGGAGTCCCCCAAGGTTCCATACTTGGCCCCTTCCTTTTCTATATATTTATAAATGCATTTTCTACTGAAAGTCTCACCTGTGAGGCACTCTGTGTGGATGACCTAGTCCTCTACCATAGTGATAAATTACTTGAAACCACCTCCTCCACCACACCCCCCTAAATTAGGATTCTCAACTCCAGGGGGATGCATGTGGGGAAGGAGGCATGTTGTAAATTAAAAAAAAACACTGTCTTGGGTCGGGCACAATAAAAACTACTGGCGCCTGGTCCCGAACCCTAACCCCAAGCCGGCACCTAACCCACCACGCCACGACACCAGCTCACCGAAACCTTGCGGTGGCACCCATCACATACCCTCCTTCCCCACATTCGTCAGGCTCACTCCCACCCACCCCTGCGCATATGCGCATGACATCCTATAGCCTTTTTGTGACCTGCCCTATCCATTCACTGACTCCACACTCCCGCCATTGGGGTACTAGCCGAAAGTGGACTACCGTTTCGGCAGGCATCCACTTGCTAGTGCCCCATATGATGGTATACTGCTACAAGTCAACCAGAAGCTAGGTGCTGCCTACCGACCGAGACATTTTTTTGTCTGTAGAAGCATGCCTCGCTATTGTGCAAAGAAACCTGATACCCCTTCTTGAATACTGTTCCCCTGTCTACTCCCTCATGTCTTCTGTGCTGTGCTCATGAGTGAACACGGCGTACAACGGCATGTCGCTTTATCCTGCAACCTCCCTACACCACTCATCATTGCGTACTCTACCAGTTCCTAAGGTGGCTCCCTCTACAGGGTCATTTTGTTTAACGTCTTGGACAGCCTAGAGGACAGTACACTTAGGGGTGGCCACCTGTCTCTGTACTCACCCCTACTAACTGGCAAAGTGACTCCCAGGAGCCTCTAAGTATCCTCCATCCCTCTGCTGGTTGTCCCACGCATCTCCACTTCCATGGGTAGTAAGGCATTCTCTGTCGCTGCACCCTCTCTATGGAACAGACTTCCATTGTCCATCTGCTCATCCTCCTCCCACCTGGATTTCAAGAAAAATGTAAAAGATTAGCTCCTATCTGAAGCCGCATGTCACTGCTCTCCCGATTAATGCTGGGGTTTCTCACCTCTCCTGCAACAAGATGCACCTGTCTACTGTCTGCTCCATCTCTCCTGCCCATGCCTACTCCTCTCTGTCCTATGTCCAGTACTATCTAGAATGTACCATTATGCACTTTTGCACTTTTTGCATCACACGCCACAGTTCTGCCTGCTCTTTTGGCTATTTGTAACCTGATTGAGTGCCCATTACACTAGACTGCCTGACTTTACACTCTTCTTTGCCTGTAGTTAACCCAATATGACTCCCTGCAACTTTTCATGTATCACTGCATTTCATTGTTCGGTGTTATGTAACCAGTTTTTGTATTATTCTTTTACTTCACCTCATGTTGAGGCATGATTATCACATTGTATATGCATGTAATGTATTGCTTGAGCTGCACCACTATGTGTCACGGGTCATGACTGAAAATGGTCCTTTGGATAGAAACATAGAAACATAGAATTTGATGGCAGATAAGGACCGCTTGGCCCACCCAGTCTGCCCATTTCCCTACCTAATGGATAAGCTGCAGATCCTAGTTAACCAGCAGCATACTTCTTTCTACCCCCACTCCCTAGAATTGCCTTATGACTGTCCCATGCATGCTTGAATTCAACCACTTACCCAGTTATCAAAGACGTAAATAAATAAACAAATAAAATCAATGAAAAACACACTCTCCAACAATTCAGGCACACAAATACACATAAAGATCAACAAATTCATAAATTGAACAAAATTATGTAGCAGTGTGGACTTGGAGGGGGGATTATTACAATGATAAGGGACCTACATAGGTTAGAAAATGTGACCCAAATTCAGCATGATAAATGCAAGTTTTGCATATTGGCATCTAGAACCCCAAAACAGAGAACTACACAAGAGAGTTTGCCAGACAAGAGAGGGAATGAACATTTTGGTAATCATTAGTAAATATCCTGAATACATTAGCTAATTGCAACAAGAGATAAGGTAAAGGCAGCAGAATGCATTGTCAGGGGATTTACCAGTAGGAGGGTGGAGCATGATCATACCTCTCTACAGATCCCTGGTAAGGCCACACCTAGAGTACTTTGTGTAGGTTTTGGGACCTCCTCTTTAAAGATACTCAGATCATCTGGAACTGTACACAGGATGACCACCAAACTGATGCATGATATGCAGGGTAGGGCTCATGAGGAAAGGCTGAATCAGCTGAAGTGCTCACTTGAGGTTAGTGATGGGCGAAATGGCCCCTTCGCTCCACGGAGTGATTGCGAGTGGTGAATTCGTGGAGTGCCATGATACCGTAGATACTTCATGTTATTAATGGACAATGTGAAGTCCATTGAAAACACTGACTTCACGTTACTCTGCCTTCCCAAACTACTATTCCACCAATTCTTAAGGCGAAGTATATTGAAAACAATGTACTTGGCCTCACTTTGCCTTGTTTTTAAGCACCAAAGGTGAATTTTGCAGTGATTCATGGGATTTCAGGTCACATGGGCTCTAGATTGTTCTGCACAGCCTCAGTTTGGGGTAGTGTGTGTAGGAAGCTGTAGGAGACAATCTGCTCTGAGAGCTCTCTGCAATTCAAACCTTCAAAAAACTGTTAAAAAAACCCTTTTGAGTCATTTTTTTTGCTGAAACTTTAGTTCATCGATTACAGAAAACCCTCCTGTGCTCATATCATCAAGCATTTATTGTTTGTGTATGGATTTTGAATGTTAATGTACAACATTCAGTCTGTGTACTGAGAGACAGTGGAAGTGTGCTTTGGGGGAGGGGCGTATCTGTGGTGTAGGTAGATTAACTTGGAGAAAAAGCCAGTGCTTTCTGTTTTGGTGACATTTTTCTTGTATAACTGTGTTAATGTACACACAGTAATATTTTCAATATTTCTTGCCATTTTTTTTTGCTGATTGTTGTGGTGCAGCAGTGCATAATTTTGGGTTGTTTAAAATATGTGGTTATATTACTGACATTTTCAATTTGCTATGCATTACTCGGTGTGTGTGTGACTATGTGTGTGACGCGTGCCATCAAATTAGACACCTTTTATTGTGCCACATAAAAATTTCAGCAATGTGAAGCTGCTATCCACTGCAGCTGTGTGATTTTTGTACTTCTTTGTGGTATCTTTACTGGTACTAGTACTAGTGACTGTTACTGCAGCAGTGTGGTATACTGCCCCCCTGAGGCCCGCCCCAACTGGCAAAGGTATTCTTTTCTAGATTTGAATTTCTGATGGTGAGCACTGGTTAGGTGTTGTGCCTTTGTGTCTGCATCTCTTCAGTGCACAGTGCAGCATTAATCTGTCTGTGAATTTGCATCTGTTTAGGGCCCAGTCTCCATCTGTAACTTAAGTACTGGACAGGTGTGGTGCTTAATTCTGCATGAACATTGTACTCATTAATGTGCGTTTTTAAGTAAGGACCATCATCATGAGTCACTCGTGCTACAAATCATGTTCTTTATCATCACGGTCACAAATCACGATTCACGATCACATCACTAATCACATTAAGTTTTTTTTTCTAGTTACTTGGATGTATTGCAAGCCTGTTTTGTAGTGTCTCTCCCAGGCTTCACTACCCCACCATTGTACTCATTGGTACGTGTTTTTTAGTCTGGGAGTTTTAAGCCACAGCTCATCGGGGAAGTACAGCCGTAGGTGGTAGGCATTCATGTTTCTTCATCATTACGGTCACAAATGCAGTCACAAATCATGATTCACGATCATGTCACGAGTCACAACATAAGATTTTTTTTTTTACTATTTCTTTATCCTCCTACTACTGCCACTGATCCCCCTCTCAGAGCGCCCCTCGTAGATCCCAATTTACAGTCCCAAGGAGTCTGCCCCTAGAGTGCTAACACTACCCTTGTACCTTCAGGGCCTCAGATTACCCTCCGGGCAGGACGGTGGTGATCCCCTACATCTTCCCCTGAGCATTGTTGGAAGCACGCACAGTGGAGTCTGCTTCTTGGTTGCTGCCCTGGAACCAACACTGAGGCTCGTTGCCTAGATCACGGCAGGGATTTTCCAGTGTTCTGATGGATCCCGAACATTGGCATGCAATGAGGAGCAAGGCTGCTGGCATGCATAGAGATGCACGTCGAAACCGGTCCTCTGCCGTCTACCCTAGCATAGAGCGCCTCTCCGCTGCACCGACCACCCTGAAGTTCCCCCAACAGGTGGCGGTATCACAGTGGAGAGTGCGGTCCCCACGCCCTGGAGAAGGACAGCAGTCACTGGATGCTCAATCCTTCTCCCTCCCGGCTGACCCCCGTCGACCCGAGTCTGCTTCCGAACCTGGGTCGCCGGTATGGTTCAAAGTGTGGCATCCAGTGCCTCAACCCTCAGCGCCACTGAACATTAATTTTTTTAATAGTTACTTGGATGTATTGTAAGCCTGTTTTGTAGTATCTCTCCATGCTTCACCACCCCACCATTGTACTCAATAATGTTTGTTTTTAAGTCAGGGAGTTGGACAGTGTCTGCAGTTCATACACAGACTGGAAAGAAGACTGACTGCACACATGCAGTTTAGTACAGTATACTTGCACTACTCAGAATACAAAGTGTCACACATACGGAAGACAGCAAAAAAAGGGCATAATTACATGCAAAGGTCAGGGATGGTGGAGGAATACATTTTATAACACAGCAAGGAAAGTGTGGGAGGGCACATGGTGTGAGGAAAAAAAAACTAATGTGGGATCCCATAGTGATTCAGCAGCAGTTCCAGCATGGACATAGTTTGCAACTGATGTCCCTCTATGTGATCCAGCTGCTGCTCCGTAGCAGTCACCCTCTTGTTGTCATCCTTGACAGCACTCCAGAGAACTGCCAAGTCAGCCTGTGTTACATGCAGTTCACCGGGGTCCACACTTTCTACAGGCTGACCTGCTGGTGGTGGTGATGGGGGTGCTGGTGGAGCAGCAGGTGCTGCTGTGGCCCTCCTCTTCTTAGGGATGCCGCAATGCACAGCTGTACCCTCTGCCACAGAATGGTCAGCAGGTGCAGGCATGGTCCGTTCTGTGGTAGCCTGCCACTCCAACTGCTGGTGATTGAGAATATGGGTGTGCTGGCCCCCAGTCCCCAGGCGAGTCCCCCCGGGGTCCACGGTGCACCTCCACCTCACATACGTGGCACTTGACCACACTGCTGTCTACCCTGACACAGTCAAAAAACTGCCACACAACGGAGGTGCGGGAGGACCAGGCACAGTCAGGGGATGGCCAGATGAACTGGCAGCCAGCTGGTCACGGTGCTGAACAGGGATGGGATCCACACCTGGGCCTGGGGGAACAGGCACATCCTGCTCCAGAGGACCTGGTGCTGGACTTGGTGGTGGTGGTGGTTCAACTGCCTCAGAGTCAGGACAGGAGGCGGTGCTGGTCCTGCTTCCGGGGGGGGACACTCACAAGTTTTGAGTGGTCTGACAGGAATGGGTGACCATGCCCTCCTCACATTAGCATGGTACAACCCTTACCATTGCCACGCTCTCCCAGAGCTGCCCCCACCCCAGACATTCCCTCACCCTGGTCCATCTCTCCTACTGAGCTCCCTCAGTCTGAGCAATCACTACTCACACTGTCACACAACACATACACACAGTCACACAGACACAGACAAACAACCTATTTATAAAGGTAAGAAAAATAAAATTTACAGAAAGAGCAAATTTAGTAAAAAAAGAGTACAGAAAAGACAAAAAATGTAGCTTTTAAGAAAGCTGTTGGGTCTAAATCAAAGTTTAAATCTCCTCCTCGCTCTGCTCTCAAAGCATCAGCAGTCACAAAACACACTACTCTCTCTCCATCTGCCCAGGAGAAATTAAAGTGTCTGCTTGTATGACTCACATTCTTCCTGCCTAGCTAAAGAGCATGTGACTTACAGTACTGTAAGCCATGTGATGTGTTGGGGGGGGCTGTCAAATGTGAAACACCAAGTGGGTCACTTAGAATCATAATGAAGAACGCAAAATCCATCAAAAACAATGACTTCGCCTTACTTGCCATTCCACCGTAACGCAAAGTGGTAATGACAAGGTGGAGTGAGCACTTTGTATTGCCCACTACCAGTGGAGTGGCAACGCAAAGTGCCCACTTCGCGTTCACTTCGCCGGCGGAATTTAAATTTGCTGCATCTCTGCTTGAAGTTAAAAGGGAAAGGGCAGAAATGATACAGAAATTGCATGAAACAGTGCAGAGGAAGGCCTCCAAAATGATGCATGTATGCAGAGAAGGCCTTATGAGGAAAGGATGAGACAGCTGAAGTACCTTCTTGAGGCCAGAAGGGAAAGGACTTAAATGATACAGAGATTGCCTGGAAACCATGCAGAGAAAGACAGCCAAAATGATACATGCGTGCAGAGAAAGTCTTATGATCAAAGGTTGAGGCAGAAGAAGTACTCGTTTGAGGGTAGAAGGTAAAGGGCTGAAATTAGACTGAGACTGTCTTGAAACAGTGCAGAAGAAGTCCACCAAAAACGATATGTGGTATGCAGGGAAGAGCTTATGAGGAAAGACTGAGGAGGCCGAAGTAGTCACTTGAGTCCAAAATGGGAAAGGGTGAAATGATAGAGTCTGCCTGGAAACAGTGCAGAGGAACCAAAATGATACATAGTATGCAGGGAAAACCTTTTGAGGAAAGACTGAACAGGCTGAAGTGCTTGAGGCTAGAAAGGTGAGGGGAGAAATTATAGAAACATTTAACTACCTCAAAGGTATCAGTATGGTGGATTGTCAGCAATTGAGCAAACTCAGGAACTGGACCTGTGCTAGGGGGCATAGCTACAAACTGGCTGCGGTTAAGCTCAGCAGAGGTATGAGGATATAATTCTTCATGGAGAGGATGGTAGACAACTGAAATAGCTTATGAATGGAAGTGGTTGAGGCAGAGAAGAGTGCAGGGATTCAAGGCAAGGTGAGACAGGTGTCAGGAGTTGTGAGAGTGGCTAAAGCTACAGTACAGTCTGATCTGCTAATAGAGGTCTTGGATTAAGTCCATCCAATGATAGGCTGGAGTGAAAGTAGGTTAGACCAGGTCAGAGTGGACAGACCTTTGGTCTTTTTTTGCTTGTTTTCTCATTCTGTAATGAACAGGAGGTGCAGGAATATAACAGTATAGAGAGAACAGATACAAAAATGTGTAACTTTAAAGAGAACACAGTGCATAGGAATATGCAAGCCTAGAAAGACTAGGATGTATACAAATATATAAGTATGGTGACAACAGGGTGGGTAGGAATATGTAAGTATGGAGAGAACACAGGGTACAGGAAATGCAAGTATGGAAAGTAGTAATTCGTCTTCAGACATGTCCAGACTTTGCCCCTAATTTGTGATGGAATAGCTGGCCTGCTGGCACAAGCAGTAGTACTGCCACTTGCAGCACCCAAGACTTCGGTTTAGGAATGAGCCAGGAGCCTTGGAGGACTGGCCTTGAGGAGGATGAGAGTCCAGAATGCTGTTCACCTCCTTAAGGATGGGAGAGTCAGGACAGTCAGCAGTAGTCTGACTCATGGCAGCAACTGGGGGTAGGTGCACCTCACACCCAGTGAACATGCAGGCTTGGAGCCGTTGGCACACACATGCATAGCAGAGTGCTTGGTATGTGTCTGATGCTATTGAATGTTTGAGTTTCAGGGGGAAACTTCAAAGAAAAACCCTCCTCACCAGGCTACAGATTGATACTGGGACTCTGGACTTCCTGCACACCAAAATTACCTGAAGATGTAAGTCCCAGCTGGGGTTCATAGGGTGATATCTGGTGTCTCTCCCTACAGGGAGTTTCTTCATGATGGGCAAGTTATGGTCCTCTTGGACCGGGCAGCTGGGAATGAAAAGCCAGAGTAGAGGGTGGTTCCAGAGATTTTGGCTTGATATGGGGTACATGCCTGCCCTGAAACAGAAAAAAAAGAGGAAAAGAAAATTGTGTGATGGTATACTGGTGTAGTTATTAATCATCATCTGCCAGTTTTCATGTAAGAGCAACTACACGTACAATTCAGAAATTCCTTGGAGGGTCATCTTTCACCATCATCTAACTTTAATTATAAATAACAATGGTATTATTAAATGTATTATCTTTTTTATGTGCAGGATACAAAATCCCAAAGAAGAAACTGTTATTGCTATTTAAAAGGGATAAGGAATGCCCTTGGGGTGATATGGAGAGGAAAGAGACCGCACAACAGAAGGATCATGTTAAAGAAACTCCCAGCAGAAAGTGGATGTCTATATAATGGGTTTATATGAGATTTTTCTAACTGTTGTTTATTTTATTTGTTTATTTATTCATACCTACCTAGGATTACAAGTACCTTTAAACCAGGGGTTCTCTTACAAAGGTTCCACGTCGAGTGAGTGAAATAAATACAACTGCAAACAATGACATAATCAAGAGATGGGGCAAGGATTGTACATACAGAATATGCAGGATAAATAACAAAGGTGAATACACTGTAAAACACAGTGGGTGTTACACTGATTCATACTGAGGCAATAGTATCTATGAAACAAAATGATGCAGTCATGTGGGATACAGACATTGTCACGCAAGTGTGAAGTCACTGAAGACATTGATTAACAGTGAGGACAATAGTAACTACAAACAGAATTGTGCAGTCATATAAGAGACAGACTTTGTCATGCGGGTAAGCAATTACAAAAGAGTAGACTTTATTGAGTTGCGAATTAGGCTAAGGGGAGGGGGAGAACAGCAGAGAACAAAAGGAAGTAGGTAGCAGGAGTTGGTAGAGGGGTGATGAGACAAAAGCTATGGAAAGTGGGTGAGATGAGGGTGGGGTGAGATGAGGATGGGGTGATAAAGGTGGCAGAGGGAGGAATGGAGAGGGCAAGGGGTAGGGATGAATTTATAGGGCACAGTCACATATACTTAGGTTCGCAAAGTGTCCAAGTAGTTTTGTTTGAGGGTGCCGAGTTTGGGCTCTGAGAGGACTTCTGGGGAAGGTTGTTCATTAAAGTTGGAGCTCAACTGCTGAAGGTTCTCTGAGCATGAGAGGTCCGAATGCGAGGGACATGGTAGGCAGCCCATGCAGAATTACAGGTGCTATGCTGGGGTGCTGGAAGGGGAAAAAATGACTTAGTGACTGGGGTAGTTAAGTCGAGGGATATTTTCTTTGCAAAGAAACATGTGTGGTACACTATCTTATTCTGCCAAGCAGAGGAAGCCAATTGGTTCTACAATAGAGATCACAGGTGTGAGTCCACTTGTCAGCACAGTGACTAATCTACAAACCTTGTTAATTGAGACCATCATTCGTTTGAGTGTGGAATCAGATGCAGCACTGTATATTATAAGGCCATAATCTATTACTGACAGGACTGAGCTAGTGACAGCTAGCCTTAAGGCCTCAGGGGTGTGACAGCATCTGTGCCCGTAGAGGATACCAATCCAACTGTTAACAATCTTAGCAATCTGGTTAACGTGATGCACATAGGACAGGGAGCTGTCCAGTGTGATACTAAGATATTTGAGGTTGTGGACCATGTCCAAGGGTTGGTTTATGTTGTTATGAGTGGTGAGGTGCATGGATTTGCATTTGTTATGTGTGTTAGTGTAACCTCCTCCCCACCAGCAAGGCTGCTCCTATCACTTCTATGCGCCACCGAGAGGGGTGGGGGCAGTCACTACAAATATCACAGTTCTTTGTATGACCCATTACTTCTACTTCAGAGCCTGCCATCCTCAGACAGGCAAACCAAGTGTGGCAACTACCTGGATCACACCTGGGGGGACCATTTAGCATGGCCATCTACCTGGGTCCCTGGGAGAAAACGTTTGCTCAGTATTTTGCTAGGTTTGTACTTCTGATCGGGGCACCCAAGTAAATCCAAACACTGGAAGCAATAACTGTAATGTCCAAACCAGGCTGGGATTCTAGAGTGTGGCTTTTATTCACATAACACAGAGAATAACAAAGCAAAGATGGACCCACACAGGGCTACTCTCACTGGTAATGCAGATTACTGAGGTACAGAGCACAAACTCTCACAGCGAACCCTCAGGTTCTGAATGGATCTGGGCACACATGGCCCAAACTGATACTCTTCTCTTCCTTTCCTTGACTTGGCACCTGGGCTAGTACTAGGACACTTTTCCATATTGCATGTAGGTTGCTGGTGGCTCCCTAAACCACCCACGAGCACATTCCAGCTCTCAGGGAAATCCAAAATCCCATGTCTGGGTGCTTTCCTCAGGCATTGGCCAAATGCTCTGAGAGAAAACAGAGGTGCCCAGATTAAACCCAGAGAGGTAAACCTGGTTACTCCAGATGGGGGGGGGGGCCCTCCCACCTTTTGCTCCCAAATCTATACTCAGCCATTCATCTAGTTACAACACCTTTTTCTGAAACACTCTTGTAGATGCTCTCTCGAAATGTTTTATACATTTAACATTCTACTTTTCACTCTATGGAGGTGTCCTGACTTTAAAAGTTCCGTATGTGGCTATGTCTTTACCCTAGACCCCCACTGTTGCAGATGCTTTTAAGTCCTACACAGTCTAAACGTTCTGTACTTGGCAAGTCTTTCTTTGACCCCACAGTAGGCAGACAATTTTACTAGAAACACAGTCTTGGTGAACAGAGTCCCTTTGTTGGAGAAAAACTCACCACAGTATGCAGGTGCCCTAGGACTTTTTCCCCACAACACAGTCTCAGGTACTCACAGAACAAAACAACTCTCAGACAGCTTCTCCCTCTCCAGGCTGGACCAGGGGATTGCCCCTGAATCCTGGAATTCCCCCATCCCTCTGGGGATGGGGCACTGGAATAACTTCTAGGAACGGTCTCTACCACTTCCTTCTACAGGTCTTCTGTGTTCTTCTCTAGGGTGAGAGCACACAACCCCTTGTTCTGAGGCAGCTCTGTCTCAGAGCCAGGTCTGAGGAGCTGCACCCTGCAGCACTCCTCACTCTCCTGAGTCTCCACACAGACTGCCTTGAATCTCCCGATGTTCTACTGCTAACCCCTGCAGCTAGCATTCCATTGTGGCTTATGCTGTTGCGAGAATTCTAAGGTGACATCATCACTCCAGCTCAGCAGAAACTGAAAACAGAGTGCGACGGTGTGAAACCCATTTAACTGGCATCTCACAAGCTGCCTCTCCCTGCCTGCCACTGATTCTAAGGGGGATTCTAGTAACCCCTGGGAACAAGGGGGTTACACTAGCAAAGAGCATTGATTTTGTTTTGTTATGGTTCATTAATGGCTTGTGGCTAGTAAACCAGGAGTCAGCTTTAGAGAAGTTAAGTTGCAGTGTACATGTGAGAGGGAGCAGATCTGAGTGGCTGGAGAATAGAACTGCATTGTCAGCATAAAGGACAAGGTTGCAGTCACAGGATTCGGGCAGTGTATTGAGGTACAGGCTGAAAATTAGGAGTCCAAGGATGGCTCCTTGTGGAACACCCAAGTGGACTGATAGACAACCTGACAGGGTGTCATTAACTTTAACCCACTGTGATCTGGGACCAAGGTAGCTTCTGAACCAGTCTGAAACAGCAGGGGAGAGGTGAAGAGAAGGGAGGGAGTTAAGGAGGAGGGAGTGGTTCACAGATATAGTCTATATATTCCAATAAGGCTGTGGTGGCACTGTGTGCCGGGCGGAACCCATGCTGCTGGGGGCATTGAATATTATATTTGGTGAGATACTCAGTCAGTTGATCAGCCACCACTCTTTCTAGAACTTCAGATAGAGGTGGAGTATCACGATAGGGTGGCAGTTGGAGATTAGGGACCTGTCGCCACTTTCGTGTACAGGCATGATGATAGCTGTTTTCCTCAGCTTGGGGAATTGCTGGAGTCATAGGGAGAGGTTAAAAAGGGAGGTGAGGGGATTAAGCATGACTTCCAATGATAGGAAGAGTAATTTCTTATCCAGAGTATCACTACAGTAACTGTTTTTACCTAGTACCTGGAGTAGGTCATTTCTGGCCTCAGTGGGTGTGAGTCCTCGGAAACAGAATGGGGGAGTGTAGGTGAGGGGGGTTGCTGCAGTCGAGGTGGTGTTAACACTGTCTGTATCAAAGAAGTTTGAGTAGAGGACATGGCTAAGGTCTGTGAAGGCCTAGATAAATGCTTCAGCAATGGAGCTAGGGTCCTACAAGGGGTAGTCGTTAACAACAACCATAGAGGGGGATGCCTTATTTGGTTTGCTGGTGAGCTCTTTGATTTTTCCCCAAAAGCTCCGGCTTTTGCCCCAGGAGTTCGTAAGCTCATTGTAGTAGTATGACTTTTTGGCCCTTCAGATTTCTTGTTGTCGGATTTCTTGCTGTTGAGAGGGGGGGGTAGGAGGAATAAGGAAAAAGTGTAGAGTTGGAGGATCAGGGAGTATGGAATTGTGAGGAGGTTTTGATGATGTTGGAAAGACTCAAATGTGTAAAGCCAAGAAGCATTTATAAAAGAAACAGGTTACATTTTACAGTGGCTATGGAACTGAACTGAGGGTTAGTGGACATGAAAAGGGACTGACTTCATGGGGTCTTTATTCTAGGAGTGGGTTAGCAGCCAGATATCTGCATTATAAGCATTTTGTTCTTGAAAAAAGAAAGGCTTGGAAAGTTCAGAGAGGACTGAACTACTGTAGTTAAAAAATAGAGGCGATGAAGGCAGACAGAAGCATTTGTCAAAGTCGAACGTCCGCTGTTGGTACTGCTGTTGTACATGCCTCTCATATTTTTCTGTGTATATTCCTCTGCCTTGCATTTTAAGGCATCATTCTCAACACAAATTTCTTAAGTTCTCCCAGCACTGGTTTACTTCATCAGAAAAACAAGCATTTGTCAATGCTGAATATTTGCTTGCTATTATTGGCATTGGTAGTGCAGCAGTTAGAGAGCTGCATAATAGGAATCGCAGTGAAGTACTCAAGTAACGTCAACCCCACCCCCACCCTTCAAAGGCTGACAGGCATTGGGGGTGTGCCTTTGGGTTGTTGGTCATAACACTCACACCATTCCACCTCACCCCACCCCAACCCACCCTGCAGACACTGACCGGTGTTGCAGTATGCCTTGAGGTCTTCAGCCCTTATGCTCGCCCATTCCATAAGGAAATAAGCTGAGATGGGTGCAGTATAGGAGAATGGGGTGAACATTAGGGCTGAAGACCCCATAGCACACTTTAATACTTGTCAGTTGCTGCAGGGTGAGGTGAAGGTGGAATGGGGTGCAGATTATGGCCGATGTCCCCAAGTCACATCCCCAACACCTGTCAGTCTGTACAGGGTGGGTGTTACAGTTGGAAATCCTAATGCTCAAGGCATTTGTTGGTGTTTTTGCTCCAAATTTTCAACATGAACTTTTTGGGATCCTACCCCATAAACAGTGACAGTATCATTATGTCACTCAATCCCAAAAGGTAATTTCGCACTTTGAGTGTGCCATTCGGTGCCACAGGTGTGAAAAAACATTCCAGGCAGGATGTGAAAAATGACAGCTGTACTGTTCATGAGGAGTTGTGAAGAAATAGCAGTGATGAAAATGTGGAGTGAAAATGTGAAAAAGTGGCAACGTTGTGAGTGTGCATGGAAACTGCAGTGCATGCTCGTAACACAGTCATTTTTTGGAATGTTTTCACCAAATTTTCAATATGGCCATTTTGGGACCTCTACTAATGAACAGTGGCACTTGAATTTCGTTAATCTTTCCCCAAAGTTAATTTCACACAGTGCCACAGGTGCAAAAACACATTTCAGGAAGGATGAAAAAAATTACAACTGTACTGTTCATAAGGGGGTGTGAAAAAATGGCAATTTTCAAAATTTGGAGTGGAAAACTTAAAGATTTATGACTTTATGAGCATGCATAGAAACTGCGCAATGGACGCTTGTAATGCAGAAATTTTGGGGTAGTTTTTCCACCAGATTTGCCACAAGGGCTTTTTGGGATCCCACCTCATGAACAGTGGCACTATTGTTGCATTAATTGGTCCAGAAAGGTGATTCCACCCAGCGACTGTAAAATCACCTTTTGGGACCGAGAAACAAAATGACACCGACTGTTTTTTTTTTTTTCCCAATTGCTTAACTAGGAGGGACACACTAAGTTGAAAGCTTGTTTACAGGTGCAACCTGCGAGCACAGGGAGGTTAAGTGACTTGCTCAAGGTCACACATTATGCAAGTGGGGGCTGTGGGATTCAAACCCAGGTCTCCAGATTTGCAGCTCAGAGCCTTAAACCACTGCACTACACTGCCTCCCTCATATGGTGGGGTCTTTAGAACCCCATGTTGAAAATGTGGGACCAAAACTTCAAAAAGTGGATGAAATATTAACCTAAGTTGAAACCCACCATTGATTGCCATTATAGGGCTTACTGTGAGTTTCTTCAGTTTGCGGTTGGCTTTTGCAGAGTGCAGATGTGCTCCAGGTCCACAGAAGATTGCTTCTTCTGACCGCCAGAGGAAAGTATGGGTGGGGGAGTGCGGGAATGTGGGATGAATAGAGGGAGGGCGTGGGTTGTGGGAGGGGGGCCAGTGGGAACAATGAGGGACTGTTCCCTTTTCCAGGTTTAAAAAAAAAAAAAACGTCATGGGACTATTTCCTGTTTAACAGGTAAAATATTAATAACATGGATTTTAGCACACTGTGGTGGGCTTCCAGTGTGTCAGAGTACTGGGGGATCAGTGCCGACCCGGGGATTGGGCACCCTGAGGTCAGCTGAGAATATGGGGCATGGGGGGGCACATCAGACAACAGGAGTGGGCATCCCAGTGTTGGAAACACCACAGGTAGTTTTTGGCATGCTGGGTGGGCTCCCAGTGTGCCACATTCAAGGGGGAGGGGCGATACATGCTGACACGGGGATTGTCACCCCAATGTCAGTGGGCAGAGGGGTCCTCTATCTCAATCATGTGGGCACTATATACTCCCAGCCCATATGGAACTTAGGCTGTGTCCTACTCTGCATGGGTAGGAGAAAATAAACAAACAGAGACAGCGGGACGTGGAGGAGGCAGGTGAGCAAAGTGCCTCCTCCCACCTTCCAGGAAGGGACCAGTGGGGTGGCAAGGGGGGGAGGTGGAGATGTCAGCCAAGCTGATTGCGATGCAGACAGCTGTTTGCTGTGCAGTGACCTGCAGATGAAAGAAAAAAGCCGCCACATGATTGGTATGGCTTTTTCTTTTCAAGTGCAGACCACTTCAGGCAAAACAGCGTCATAACCAGCTTGGCTGATTGTGTGATGATGTTGAGCCCTTTGCAGAGCACTCTGCATTGGAAAGACAATGTCACACCCCTCAAAAGTCAATATCCCAAAGAGTTTGCAGCGCATGCGCAAACTCAAAAAGGTTTCAGCAGAAGAGGGGTCATGGAAGTGACAATGGATGCCGGATTGCAAAGATGATAGTAAATCAGTCAAAGTTTCACTTTATGGTGATTGTCCATTACAATGCTCAAGGCACTGTTTAGTACAAACATCTGAAAGAGGCATCACATCACAATACATATTCATGTAGTACAGTACAACATCAATGTACAGTTCTTAATAATATACAAAATGTATCATATACTGCAGCATGAACAAGCAATTTTAAATAAAATTATCTTCCCTTACTCAATCTTTTCCACTGATTCCCACTTATTGGTCATGGCCAGGGCATTAGGCTCTTGAAGGAGCAAATCTTTAGTCAGTGGGCAGGCAACAGTTACTGGACACAGCAACTGCACATATATTTGTGGTGCAGCACATTAGCCGATAACCATTTCTGACTCCCTCACTAACCTCAGTTCTGATCTTTATGCAGTAGAGTGCACACCATGGAACCATTGCCTCTGTTTGCCTCATCACAGCCAGTATTTATTGCTGGATCACCATCTTTATTTCTTGTAGTGTGTCATCCTAACGTTTAATTATTTCCTGTTTACAGTGCCCAAGTGAAGTCTGAAGAGGCCGTGGCCAAAAAGAAGGAAAGAAAGCCACCCATTATACATCAGTGCCCCATGGGAACAAGATGGCGTCAGAGAAGCATCAACTCTACATGGCCTGCCATTGGCTGAAGCACAACATGGACTCCTGAGATGCTTGATTCACTGTGGACTGCCATACCCTTGAAGACCATGTGTTGAAGTGAGGTCACCCAATTCTCACCATTGGTGACAGGCAAAAAATTCAAGCTTCAGAGATAAGGTTGCTAGCCCCTTCCCCTGGGCCTTTTCCTGGAACCTTTGGTTACAAGCAGGCACAAGGTTCTCCTTGACCTCACCATGCTGAGGTGTTGTAGACCCTGGTAGTTGAGCTTGGTGGATAGCCAGCTCTTTCTGGGTGGCTGGCTGAGAACACTCCACAGTCTGATTGCATTGAGCAGCAGATGTTCTCGGTGCTAGAACCACAGCTATACATATTGGTGAACAATTCAGTACCATCCCTTAGTGATACCCACTCTGTTGCATGGGTCACAGTGATGACATGGTGGATGATACTAGACATGATGCCAGTCCCCTCAGCATTGTCCACTATGCTAGGAGAGGGCCTGGCAGTGAGGCTGATGTTGGTGCTAGAGCCAGCTTGAAGTCTGTTCCTGATGCATTGTCACTAGCAACACTGAGGGAGGAGATGATTCCAAGCCTGAAACATAGAAACATAGAATTTGATGGCAGATAAGGACCGCTTGGCCCACCCAGTCTGCCCATTTCCCTACCTAATGGATAAGCTGCAGATCCTAGTTAACCAACAGCCTACTTCCTTCCTCCTGGTCAGGCAAAAACCCTGTTGCTCTTGTTCCACAGAAGGGCCCCACCAGGCCCTGACTAGTTCAGTTCTCGCCATATTTGTAAGGACCTCTTAACCCTCACGTGTTCTACCCCATATAGAGGGCTGAGAGTACATGACTACTCTGAAGGTGAGCTAGATCCTCCCTCAGAAAAGGAAAGTTTGGTACTTCATTTATTTATTTGCATACTTATTTAAAATTGGTAACCAGGAAAGGTACACTGAGCGAAAGCTCATTTCAGGTGCAACCTGTAAAGACAGAAGACCTTACAGATGCTGTCCAGCCTGGTGAGGGAAGAGGATGGAGCAGAAACATAAACCACATCTGCATAATAAAAAATTGAAGCACTATTTTGGCAACTAGCTCCCCATGGGAAAGGCAGGCACAGATAATCTTTGTAATGGTACTTTGTCCCATAACATAGAAAAATAGAAACAGAATTTGATAATGGATGGACTTCTGGTGACGTCAAGTCCTCAGATGGCAGGCTCAATAATACTGCTCACTCCCACCCAACCATTTAATCATCTTCTCTGCACAATATTTGGTTATAGGGTGACTGAAATATTACTTGAAAGTTTACTTACTACATGGGTGGTAAAAAGAAAGCCACATAAACCGTGGATCTGATGGTATCTTCAGTCTTATCTGACTCAGCTTGTCTGTCATTGACCCTGGTGGCTTCGGTAATGGTGGCGGCTTCACCCGAGTCTTCTCCACAACCAGTGAGTGCAGTGATCATGGCTGAGCTGTGGGAATTTAGTGCAGAATAATCGGCCTTACAAACAGAATTTAAGTCTGCACTTACAGCCTTAGAGACTTGGGTAGCTGAGGAGGAGCACTCCCTCTGTCAAACCAATGCCCAAGTCAACCGATTGGGAGTTCCTTCACAGCTACTTGCAATTAGTTGTACCTACATCAGTTTGAAGAATCTTTATCCCTTATAACAGAGGAACTTCAACCTCTAGTCTCCCTGATTTAATTAAACCTGACAGGGGTTTCAACACAGCACTTAATTAGCCTTCTATTCCAGGACCTTAGGCTGAGATCAGGGAATTCAACTGAATCTCTCCAGATAATGTGATCTAATGAGCTGCAAGCAGTGGTACCTACCAAGGGGTGGTTGGATGCGGGCCTCCCTGCTTATGAGGTTTATACTTTACCCTACTAGAGAGAATATGTGTGAAAGCAGAGGACTAGATTTTTCTACACCCCCACCATGCTGGTAAGGTATTTGGGGAAGCGTTGGGCAGTTGTTGGAGAGAATATTGGTAGACCAGATTCATATTCTTTGAGCTTGTACCCTTTTGGGCTACTATGGTGGGAGGTGATACAGGAATTAGTAGCTATCTACGAATACCCAGACTTACTTGTGCCTTTACAATTTTGGAAGGTATCCGGATTAATAGTTACCTATAGACAGATCACTACACTTGTTTTAGTCACTCCCAAAGCTATTACTCACTTATGGTGTACTAAATTCCCACTAAGGATTCCTGGCAAACACTGGCTAAGGAGATTTATGCTCTAGAAAGGCTTTCAGCCCAGTTGTCAGACTGTATGGAGACATTTGATCTCTGCTGGCACAAATGGGTAATGGATCAGTTAGATCATTATGCTCACTTTGTCCCGTAGATAGTCTGGGAGTTTTGGCCTAATTAGGAGTCTAGGGAGGTTTTGGTTTAATCTTGTTTTAGTTAACCTGAAAGGTGGGATGAGAGGATGTTCCTACTATGTGTGAGGTTTCTCCTCCTTTATCCCTCCCCTTCTTCTCATTTATGAGGTTAGAACATGATGACCTCTCTCTCTCTCTCTCTCTCTCTCTTTTTCTTTTTATTTGTTCAGCTTAGATAAGTTTTGTTAGTTATTATTAGTGTGTTTTATACAAAGTTTTATTTCAGTTGGGACTCTTAATTTTTTACTGTATATTAGGTGACACGGATGAATAAACAGGCCTCACTGCAGAACTGGAGACGCATGAGACAGGAAATAGAGAGTTTCCTCTTTCTGTCTCTTGAGACATTTGTTGGGACCTAGAGGCTATGTACTTTATTTGACGTATAAGTGGACATTCTTTATGCATCTTAGCTCTGAGAAGTGTGGACACTGAACTATGTTTCTCTGATAGTCTGGGTCCCTTTTAAACCATCTAGAATTGTGTTGCATTACAGAAGCATTCATTTTTCACTACATACATCAACAGTAACAGACTAGTGCTTAATAGCAAAAAGACAAAGGCCTCTGTATTCGGCCCTACAAGCCTAGGGCCTGATAGAGCCTCTGTTCTAACTCTAAGCCTCTCATGTGGCTCAATGATTGCAGTAGTAGACAATATAAAGTACTTAGGCTTTACTTTAGATCAGAATTGCATTTTCAAGACACACATCGAACTGCTGACTAGGACACTAAATCAGAAGTTGAGGCTGTTTGAGGCTGTTGTACCACCTTAGCCCTTTCCTTGCACAGGACTCCCTGCTAAGGATAGCAACCAGTACCCTAATACCCACCCTGCTGTATGGGTCACCAGTGCTACTCACAGTAAAAGGTGGGGAAATGCAGAAATGTAGTACCCTTTATCACGGGGTGTGCCGATTCACCTTGGGGGCTCACCCCATGGAGCATCACTGCTAGGTGAT
This sequence comes from Neoceratodus forsteri, assembly GCA_016271365.2. Lineage (NCBI taxonomy): Eukaryota > Metazoa > Chordata > Ceratodontiformes > Ceratodontidae > Neoceratodus > Neoceratodus forsteri. The sequence continues at coordinate 406,113,585 of CM057457.1, forward strand.
CCAAGCCCTGTCTTGGCCTCCACTGAAAGAACGTCTACCCATCTTTATGCCTTGCTTACAAGCTTAGGTTGGACTCTGCATCTCCAAGCTTAGCTAATACTTTATATGCCAAACAAAACAGCAGGCTGCTTAGATCCTCGTGCTGGCTACTCCTCACCTTGCCTAGAGTCAGGTCAACCTTGGGACAGAGGGCATTCTCAGCCAGTATCCCACCCCTCTAGAATGCTTTCCCAACTAATGTAGAGTCTTGTAATTCCCTTGGTAGGTTCAAAAAGGGACTCAAGGATCATCTGCTAGAGCTTAATCAATGCACTTGCTACCATTGAATTACTGTACCCTCTTCTGTATTTCTTTTACCTGTAACCAAAAATGTATCCTAATAGCTAACCTATGCCAAGTGCCAAAACTTGTCAAATTGTAAACTATCATTTGTATTTTTAACATTGCAGTGTTCAGTTGTACACCATTCTGTGCTCACTATATAATTGTCTGCTGAAAACTGTGCTCACTCATGTAGTGTCATCGTGTACATGTGTAACTTTATGGATTGTCCTTGCCTGTAATTAACCCAGGTCACCCCTGAAATAGGGACTGTCATGGTATCAGTGGGTTTACCCAGTTACCAAAATTTAAATAAATATACATACCCTCTGACACATTGATGCAACACTTCCTTATTTAGTGTTATTTATTGTGTTTATTGACTTCCTGTTTGTTTTATTGTACAATTGCATTTTTTCTTGTGTGTTACTTATCTCCTGGCAAACATTTTCAATAAACATGGCAAATATAAAAAGAAAAAAATAATTTGATGACAGATGAAGATTACCTGGCCAACCCAGTCTGCCCATTTTTCTCTTCCTACAGTGTCACGACAGAGCCCACTTGATCTCTGTCTCTTCCTCCTTACTTTCTACTAAGATTCCTTTATGCCTATCCCATGCCTTCTTGAACTCCACCAGTTTTTGATTCCACAACTTTCACAGGAAGAATGCTCCAGGCACCCACCACTCTTTCTGTGAAGAAGTATGTCCCCACATTGATTCAGAATTTACCCCTGCTAGCTTCATTGCATGTTCCCTTGTATCTGAGCTTCTTGTTTTCTGAAAAATACTTCCATCCTCTACCTTTTTCTTTACTCCTGTGAACTATTTAAAGGTTGTTATCATATCCTCAGACTTCCTCCTCTTTTCTGGGTATACATATTGAGGTCCTTTAGTCTCATCTCATAGGGCTTTTGATGCAGACCTTGCTAGCGCAGGGGTCAAGAGAGTGCAGTATAAATTTGGAAAATCTGGCGAGAACTCAAGCTGAACCCAAGCTCTTTCTACATCATTGCTTGGGGATATATCCACCAAAAAAAACAGTTGTGAGGCAAAGTAATATAACCAGAAATTAGGGAGGCCCAGATCCCTT